>OV170234.1:19040059-20356934 GCA_921882275.1 Brenthis ino
AAAGCCGTTTAACATTTTACGATCTAGACCGTTTGGACAGTCATAGCCTTATGTGCTTATCTTGTTCATATGAACTCCGAGTAACCTTCAAAACATATACAATGTACATATAGTAGCACTAATTATTGTTTTACTTATAATACTTTTACTGCTTGCTTGGTAAGAAAAATGTAATAATACCTCAAGTTTAACATCTATACATATAATAAAATTGTAACTAAGCGGAACTGTACATTAGATATTTTTTAGAAAATCTTATTGAAATAAACATTATTATCGATACAGAGACCGAATCTATCGTTTTTAGAACTTTTGTCTGCCTATCTGTTACCACATCACAGAAAAACCAC
Source organism: Brenthis ino (assembly GCA_921882275.1). Lineage (NCBI taxonomy): Eukaryota > Metazoa > Arthropoda > Insecta > Lepidoptera > Nymphalidae > Brenthis > Brenthis ino. The sequence goes on from OV170234.1 coordinate 19,040,410, forward strand.
TGGAGAGATTTTGATAAAATTTGTTATGGTGATAGCTGATTATTCGGGTCTACATATAGAATACTTTTTACCACGGGAAAATGTCTCATTTCTGAAAAAAAAAAACACAAAAACTGCAATGTAAGAGTATACTAATATGCAAAACCGAAGTATTTGGTTTTTGGTCATTTAAACGCGGCCGAAGCCGCGGGCAATGCTAGCATTCTATAGATTCGTAAAACCAGTACTAAGACTAGAAACTATTTTAGTAAAAGTAAAAACTTACAACTAAATAATTCTCTTCTTTTCGTTTTCATTTTTCGTGTAACATAACTATAGATTCGGCCTCTGTATCGATAATAATGTCTATTTCAATAAGATTTTCAAAAAAATATTTCATGTACAGATGTAGACAATATTACCCCGAGAATGTTTGCTTTAGATACATACTTTGTGGGCTTTGGAGATTTTACAATGTACATTAAAGGTATCTCACAGTTTCCAAAGAAACGTGTATAAGTAGAAAAAGCTTCGCTAAATACTATGATGATAAACGAAGACTCTCGAGACTCGACGGAGGTCGCAGATTCGATGCCGATGTACTTTATTATTATTTAATCTATATTAATAATTAAACTTGAAAAGTTTGTTAGATTGTTTATTTGTTTGAACAATTTTATTTCTAAAACTACAAAGTTTCAAGTGTAAGTCCAATGTATGTTGTCTTTATCCATTTTCAAGCCTATTTACTGGGGAAGGTTAAAGGTTATTTAGCATCACACTATGACCTTTAGGAAAAGAGCAGAGTTACACATAATAATCGCTAGATAAAATGTATATATCATCTGACGTTGAATATATTTGTCAGAGTAACACCTGTAACTGGTGCATTTATATTTAGTCCACAATTTGGAGGTTTTTTCTCGAGCGCTATTATGGAAAACATCGTGAAGGAACCTTATTGTTCCAGACAGAGAACCTATCAAGTTTTCGAAAGACATGTAAAGATCGCCAAACCATATTTGGCCAGCCTGATAGACTATGTCCTGATCCCCCTCATATTAAAGGGATGCCTGTGTCCAACAGTAGGAAGTTTAAAACACATCTATACCTATAATAAAATTCTAACTGAGTCGAATTTGTACATTAAATATTTTTTTGAAAAATTTATTGAAATAGTAATTTTTGTCGATACAGAGGCCGAATCTAATCAAAAACTATAATATTTTTAGAATTTTTGTCTATCTGTCTGTCTAGGAATTCATCACGAGAAAACCACTGGACAGATTTTAATGAAATTTGGTATGATGATGGCTAATTGTCCTGGTTAACATAAAGAATACTTTAACTGCGGGAAAATATCTCATCTCTGAAAAATATATACTAAATATTAAAAGTTATTCCCTCCACCGCGGACACGCCGGCGCGGCGTGTCGGTTAAGAATAGATTTCTTAGAATTTTAATTAACTTCTTAGAAATTTACCTGGAGGTGTTAAAACATAACTAGAGACGAACCCGAGCGGAGTGCGAGTAAGTTGGTATTATTATATAAGAATGCGTTAGAAAAATAAAATTACTATGTTGTTAAGTACTGTACAGAACTCAAGGTGTCAAAAACTAAAATTTATAGCGACAAGGGCGTGTTAAAAGCCTGCCTATTTTCTATGCATTGTGTCGCAACCGGATAACATATTGTCGCTGGAGGATAGTCGAGGCGTTATTTTACGTTAATGGGATTCTCTTTGACACAAATAGTAAGAGTGAAGGTGGAAAATGTTTTTGAGGTATGGAAATTTTATATAATTTCGTTAAAAATGTAATGTATGAATATTTTTAAGGAAACTTTTGCAGATATATTATTATGTTATATTACATGTTACTATGTCATATATTATTTATTTATCACGCCCGTTTCATATTTAAAATATTGTAGTGTTATTTGAAAAAAGCATTTATTGCCATAACAAAATACAGTAACACAATTAGTATAAGTAAACTTAATCTATGTTATGGCAATGGTATCCCTCCTATGTACGTGCGTGCGAGAAACGCACTGGGGGGTGGCCCACCTCGGCGGGCGGTGTACGCCATGCGATTTGGTCCTGATACTTCTCTGATAACAAAGTGGACCGTTGGAGCTCAGACCTGCTCTTAAGGTTCCTGCGGATGGTTGCTTTGGCAAACCTGTCGTTGGGACGTCGTGGTTAAGTGCGTAAGTGATCCTGCGATGCTCTATTACGACAGGGGAGGTTCTGTTCTGGGTTTTAGTGGGTAGTACTGGTTTTTCCGACGAGTCTCACAAAACTACCTGTATGCACGCAGGTGGTTTGCGTACATGCATTTCCCAACGTTTAAAAAAGGTAGTATGGGCTGATGCTGCTAAGATTGAGATTTGAAGCAGCTCTAAATTTCAGTTACCCCTACTCTCTAGGGTGGCCTAGGAGCAATGCAAACGGACTATTCCTCCAGTTAACCTCTAAAGGAGTCAAAAATAAAATAAATTGAAAAACAAGATAAAAAGCAATTTTATTGAAATTTATTATTTTATTTTCTTTACTTGAGATTTTTACTTTTTTATTAGATCTTATAAGTATGTAGTATCAAGTATGTAAAGTATTTGTACCTATTGGGTTTTGCTGTTACTTTAAGCGGTTGCAATTCGTAGGATTTTGGCTTAGAGTCTTGGATCAGGCTAAATTAGTTGTTGAGATTTTCGAATAAAAAGTCGATAGGAGCAGCCCGGACCCCAGTCTGGAAGAGAACGTAAAGCCATCGATACTGTACCTGGTCATAAATTTCCTGCGATCGTTTTGGATTGAGATGGCAATACTTATGAGATGTTACCGGAAGTTAAAAATAAAAGAAATATAGTAAAATATATGGTAATTTATACAAAATCTGCTTTAATATTAATAATCCCCAAGCTAGTCTCAGTGAGGTCTAAGCTTTAATTTTCACACTATGCACTCCACCCTACTCTGCTCAATCGTAGATACATTATTCATTAAAGAAAACAATCGACGAATCCGATATGTTTTGCTAGGCTTATTTTTCCAAAACGTTGTTGGGTAATGAGGTCGTGAATGGGAGGGTCCGAATTTAAATATGGCCATTTGTGACGGCTTTACTAAAAGAAAACATTTTCAATATGCATTTATTCTGAACACTGAAGCTTGTTTTATTTGAATAACTTTGCAAGATTTGCTTCCATATTTACTTATGCTAAGAATAAAATTGTAAATATATATCGGCTTGGATATTGGCAATTAACACCTTCAATTTTAATATTACAAGTAATTTTGTGTACGTATGATACAAAGCCTTTCTGTCTACCAATTAATTACTTACTGCGTTTATATATTTTATACCATTTGTTCGAGTACGATATTTTACTCGTCACAGTAACTCAAATAGGTAAAAAATTCATCCCGTTGTTCTGCACTTTAGGCTTTTAATTTGCGTCTATTTTGGAATATGCCTCATAGGAGCGGCTACAAAATAATCACCGACGCTTTACAGCTACTTTATAAATCTTATTGCGACTCACCGCTTCGCTTCAGTTTCATCCCTAGACAAAAACAAGTCTATCCCATAGGAACCGTACATTTTTCCGGCATAAAAAGTAACCTATTTGTAACTATAATCTATATCTGTGCCTTTCATTAAGATCGATTCAGTCGTTCTGGCGTGAAAACGTAGCAAACATCTATCCATCCATCGACACAAACTTTCACATTTATAATATTAGTATGGACATAATATTCTAGCTTCTTTTAATTCAGCGACTTAAATAAAATTCATAAATTTTATTTTAACCAAATAGAATATTATTCATTAATTCCAATCTAATTTGCGTTTTTGGAGTGGACAAATGATATTTATGATTAATTATTATAAAGCTTTATAGAAGGAAGATTCGTACACTTTTGTAATCTCTATTGAATATTTTTTTAAATTAACATACCTTTTACTCTGTTAAGAATAAATTTTTTTTCTATTACTATTTATCTATGGCAAGGTTTGTAAAACGTTCAATATTTCAAAAGGGGGATGACAGCTTCCGACTAAGGTACTGTCATCTCCAACATGAGGATTGAGGGTATATTGAATATGTAGTACAAAACACGTCCTGCTTTGTGTACTAAATATGTTCCAGATATAAATGAAATTAAATAAACTTTATTCAATTAGACCTATTACAAGTGCTTTTGAATCGTCAGTTTAATGAAATCGTCAGTGTAGTCAGTCCGTAAGGAAGCTACCACCGATACGGAACGCAATTTTGCTGAGAGGAACCGGCGAGAAACTCAACAGTACGCACATCGAGACATGGAAATATTTCTAATATTTACTGCCACAATTGACCATGGACGCTATTATTATAATTACTAGCATTGCCCGCGGCTCCACCCGCGTTCAGATGACCAAAAACCAAATTCTTAGGTTTTACATTGTAGTTTTTGTATTTTTTCTCAGAAATGAGACATTTTCCCGCAGTAAAAAGTTTTCAAAAATTCTAAAAACTATAGATTCGGCCTCTGTATCGATAATAATGTCTATTTTGATAAGATTTTCAAAAAAATATTTAATGCACAGATACGTCTTAGTTATTATATGTATAGATTATATAATATTTCAAGACTACAACCGTAGAATACATTAAGGTTGATTGAACACCATCCAAACGAAGTCTTATTAGAGAGACTTCTTCTAATAAATCTTTGTAATGGAAGAATAGGATATTCATAAAATATAATATTTGATTCATTGTTATTTTTTTCATAAAAGATTGTGTCAAAAACAACTTTCAACTAATCAGGCTACAATTTGTTAAATTCATCTTTTATCTTTAATAGGCAATATTTTTTAAATATAACAACGAATTTTTTTCCACCATGAAACAAGAAGCAGATTGGTTTAAAAATATTAATTATAATGTAAGCGTTTCTTTGAATATTTTATCAAAAGCTAAACATTTTATCAGTAAATTATTTTTTTAGGTGACTTAGAAATATTTTTCGTTTTCTATTTATCTATACTAATATAAAAAAGCTTGTTTGTTGGAACACGCTAAATTCTAAAAATATCACTTAGGTTTTAAAAATCTTTTTTACACTTTATAGTCTAATTCTTGATGAACGTTAGGACTTTTAGGACCGAAACAGTTATACAGACTACAGACAACGCGAGTGGAGCCACGGAAAAAGCTAGACCTATGATTATTTCATCAGCAATGCTGACGCCTTAACGACTAGTAATGATAAAAAATGTTAACTAATCACAATAAAAAATCTATTTGCAAAATATACGTAGGTATAAAATAAGATTAGAATAAACAAACCAATTCTAAATATTTAACAACATTAATATTGGGACACGGGAGAGAATGGTTGCTAAGACACGATAAATAGGCAAAAGCAAAAAATATCTTTTCTTCGTTGCTTGTCCACTGTTTTCCTTTTTTTGTTTACTATAGTGTTATCTATAAAAATATTTTGGAAACAGTTATTTTTTATATATATTGGTAAAGATACAACAGTTCAGTACTTTTTTCCTATTTTCTATTTGTTAACATTTTTTTGTGTTTATTATTGACAAGCTTTAGTGTTATATAATGAATATTAGTCATAAATAAACATTGAAAATGTCAAATATTTGTGTAAATGTAAGTAAGAGGAGTTTTAAACGTAATATCAGCCTTTATATTTTAGAATTTAGTCTAGAGTATTGAGTAACCCTTTGTTGTAGCGCTCAGGGAAAACATCCAATAAAATGGTGTAGGATTCGGTTTAGAAATAAGCCTGTGATACCAGATCAAAAAATTTAAGAGAACGGTTCCCAATTTTTTGTTGAGGTAATAATGTATGTATATTTGGCATATCTAGTATGTGTGCACTTTAACAGGTTCTTTCTTCTGAAGAAAGCAGATAATAATTTTTTTATCAAATTAAATATCTCCAAATTTGTTTTTCCCTTTGTTGTAAAATTGTTTAAAGGCTGAGAAAATGAAAGAAGACTATTGAAAATGATGTAGTCAAGATATCAAAGAAGTATCTCTTGGGACTTTCTAAGATAATAAATTATAAAGTCGGGTAAAAAATAAATAATTAAATATAATTCAATTATGTTATTTATCAACTCAACAAAATGTTTTAAGGATATTTTTTGAAGTAATATTATGTAAAAGATCTTTTATTTTCCAAATTAAAAACATTAAGAGTGACATTTTCATTGAATATTTTATGCGGTCAATATAGATAAATTGACACGTGATTGAAAAGTGAGAAATGGAAGTAGGTACCTTGTATATATATATATATATATATATATATATATATATATATATATATATATATATATATATATATATAAAGTATATAGATTTTAAGAATTTCTTGATCTTATTTCTGAGTTTAACTTACAAACAAGCAGCAAGTGATATATATTTTACGTATCGTAATTTAAGAATTTAAGCTCGATAATAATTTAGTAAACTAACTTATCAAATTAGTTTATATCATACTAGAACTGCCCGCTGCTCCGCCCGGGATGAGATGACCAAAAACCAAATTCTTAGGTTTTACATATTAGTAGACTCTTACATTGCAGTTTTAGTATTTTTTTTTTCAAAAATGAGACTTTTTCCCGCGGTAAAAAGTATCCGATATGTTGACCCGGATAACCAGCTATCACCATACCAATTTTCATCAATATCCCTCCAGTTGTTTTTCTGAGATGCGGTAGCAGACAGACAGACAGATAGACAGACAGACAAAAATTCTAAAAGCTATAGATTCGGCCTCTGTATCCATGATAATGTTTATTTCAATAAGGTTTTCTAAAAATATTTAATTTACTTCGTCAATATTTAAAGATTCGTCTTAGTTACGATTTTATTATATGTATAGATTAATTTACGAGATATTCATGTGGCATATTTACGTGATACTTTCGTCATGTTTGTAAGCATCGTTAGACTCATCTTGAGAATGGCTTACCTATATAATATTTATATTTTGTATTGAAAAATGCTAATATTTTCTTCTTCTTTGTTCAACCTTCTTCCCAGTATAGCTGAGATCAAGTTTCCTTCCACACCTACCCCAGAGAGCTCTATTCTAGTTTGTGTACTCAGATTAGCTTTTTGGATCTCCTTTTGCATATTTAACCACCAGGTGGCGGGCGGTCGTTACCTACGTCGAGAACGTTCAGGTATTATTACGATATAGGATATGGCTGTCTTATCGCATTCAATTTTTTGGATTTTGGAAAAAGTTTTCTAATATGATTCTGTGATATTCATTTTGTATCGAATCGTTTCTTCGTATTTTAATCGATATTCACTTTTAAGATTACATCTCCTGAACATTTGAGCATTTTCATTTCTCGTATTAATTTTACTAGTATAAGCACGATGCTGACTAACGTGGTAGGTAAAAACATACTCAGATACAAACTCTCGGATTTAATATTTTATTATTACTATAACAAAACAGATATAAAAAATTAGAAATTAACCAAATCCAAATAAGTATTAAAATATAACACGTGGGTTTTTCGTATTATTACTGTTTTTGTATTATTATTTTCTATGATTATATTTTAAATGTCTGTTAAAATGACTTTCTACGGCGTGGGCCTGGTGTAAATAGTTCGTCCCCACGAGGGAAATCTCGTGCACATCAACAGATTGTTGTACTTCTGATTTCCCGAACGTGGTGAAATTAAATCGAATTTTTAATTATTTTTGAAACTACAGCATTATATTTAAATAAAATTATTGTTTAAAAATTTATTCATGAAAATGCTTTTATTTAAGCCATTTTTAATGATTTGCACATTGCAAATTTTACTCGGTAAAGGATTCATAGATAGCTTACAAAAAAATTTAGCACTTAATAGCTGTTTAGCTATGTATGAGATAGTCGATACAGGTTAGAAGAATATCGACTTAAGCCATTTTGATGAAACATTTATTGGTGGATAGAGGTGTTCGGATTAGGCGAGGTAATTCGTATATTAAAATATCAGAGGTGTGTGAGGCCCGGGATTTCAACCCCATTAGGCTACCACTACCTTTTTATAAAAAAAATAATATAATTACTGTACAAGTAGTATTATTATAGAAATTAGTATTGGATACTGTAATTCAAAGCCCAATAATATCTTAGCAGGCACAGACTAGCGAATTTGAATGTATTTATAAATATATATTATATACTTAATATGCTCTTTCTGCATATTTACGTCATAACAGAATAATTATAATATATTGAAAAAAGAATGTAAAAAATTAATTTATTCATATAAAAATCCATAGCTCCATTTCACTTTGTCAATTTATGTCACATAAAATTCCATTAATTCAAATAACGCCCACGTTGCGTAGGTAATATGCAGCTTGCGATATAATGCATAGGAAATTAGCTTTTAAAATAAATAGCCTTATGGCAGTAAATATTAATTTATCATAATACAAGTTATGAGCTTTATAATGAGCTTTCAATTCATTTCTAATATTTTGTAATGTATAGATGTTGAGATATATTCAATTTTGAATCGATTTTATTAATTTTTTTTCAACAACATTTTCAAATTTTTTAAAGAACATTTCCAATCATTTTTTAAAGAAAATCTAGACAGCACAAATAAAAAGATAGCTACGTCAGAAATCAACGCTTGTTGCTGCGGTTTTAAAAATTCCACCTAACATTTGTTTCGACCCAGCTCTTCCGGAATGCCAAATCTGAATTTATAACTGCGGCACACTGACCACTTGTTGGTTGTAGCAATTTTATAATCGTAATATTTTACATGAAATCATAACATATGACTGATGAAAATTGGTTATTCAGTTTGCACAGCACACTACAAATAGATACCCGCGTAACGTATTTTACAGTACTAATCTCATTTGTATGTACATATGTAGTTAAGTGTTCAATCTTTTTTTCGTTTCACTGCTGGTCATGGGCCTCTCTTTAATACGAGGGGGATCATGCCATAGTCCACCACGCTGGCCAAGTGCCGATGGGCGGACTTGACACGTCTTTCGAAAACTTACTAGGTTATGTCAGATATGCAGGTTTTTTCCTCACGATGTTTTAATTCACCTTTTGCTTTAATTTACAGTAATCTAAATTAATAATATATATAAATATATATATATATATATATATATATATATATATATATAATATATATATATATATATATATATATATATGCCGTGTCGTACCCAACATGGAATAGTACCAACTCTTTTTTAGCCAAAGGTGCCGTAAAAATCAACTTAGGCATAAAAACCAGCGGATGCATTTCTCAAGAGTACGCACATCTAACTGTATGCAAAAGTCTCCAAAATTGCCAAAGTACATAACTAGCATTGAATTTTAGTGTAACGTTCGTTCTCGACTGATAAAGTCCAGTTCTGATTAGCGCTACACCAAATCCAATATCCGAGAACTTTCACCTTGAACTCCAAAACTACTTCGATTGCGTATACCGACGACGTGAACGTGTACAATGATGGGTTCATGGAAGCTGCCCAATCAGTTGAGTCTAAGTACTTAAAAACTCACCGAAAAATAGATCTAAAAATATTTCTGATTCTACTCATGCCAAAAAGGAGAGAGGTGATCTTGCATTTGTTGGATGATGCGTTTAAGTACCGACAACTTAATAGATATATTTTAAAATCACTAAGGCGCGACTTCCGCTTACTAAGCGTATTATATATGAAATATAAAGTAAGAGTGGCTCCAAAATTCTCTCGAAAGTGCTGACAAATAGACTCACGAGGATAAACGGGGTGAAGGCATTTCTTCTGCCTAAAGTCTTTAAGCTATTTGAAGGAAGCTAAGTATGGTCTAGTGACTAGGCTATAAATAATATAAAGGCTAAATTTTTATATCGAACTAGGGTTCTAGATAAAAATCTAGCTTTTCATATTTTAGGTTCAGTTTAGATAAAAAAAAACACATTTATAACCGCTATAGTCATGCCATTAATCTAACTCGTACCGGGTGAATGTTTGAATTTGTATCGTTAATACAGATATTTGTATTTGTCCTGCGGGGTTTTTGCCAAAATTAGCCGAATAGGCTTACTTCAGTGATCATATTTGTATTGAAATAAAGACAAAGATATATACGACTCCGAAGAACACTAGTAGTGATGGTTTAAGTAACTATATTTTTTCATAAAAGGGCCACTGCGTTAGTATTTTTGTGACTTTCTAACTTAACCTTTGCTTGCAAAAAAGTATTTATTTATGTTTTTAATTGTGTCTAAAACCAGTTTTAAATTGTACTCGATACTTATATAATTAATGTCAAAGTAACTTAGTCTATTACATTTTCACGCTTTAACTACTAAGCAGATTTCGATTTTTGGCAAGGACGTAGATTGCAACCTGGGATCGGATATAGGCTACCTTTGAACTCCGCTCCGCTCATCATATAAGTGAAGCCGCAGGCAAAAACTAGTTAAAAATATTATTTACATTTTAAAATTATAAAAAGAAGAATTATGAATATCTCGTATACATAAATATAAAAATACCTCGTTCTCAAAAATTTTTGAAACATAGTTGAACGGTTTTCGAAAATCCTGAACATTTATCACGAAAAGCATTTATTAACTGAGCTTATCGCAATTACTTAGTTAAAGTTATAAGTTGATAGGTTCTTCAATAAATTGCTTAGTGTCTTATTAAAATAAAATATGTCACATAATTAAGGAAGAAAATAATACAAAATGTAAAACATGGAACAGAGCAACAATTACGAAACAATGATTAAAATATATTATATTTCTTCTTTACATAATTACTCACGCTCAGGTGAAATAAAACAAATACTGCCTTAAGAGCTCTTGTCTGCTTATTAAGCTTTTAAAATTAATAGCTTTTAAGCCATTTGAATCTATGCATTACAAGAGAAATATAAACAATACATAAAATTAGTTGAGTTTTAAAACTAAGTAGGTACCGGTAATTCCTTGTTCATTGTATTTTAGCTTTCTCTGAGGATAGGTCAAAGGCCAAGCCAAGAAACATTCTTGTGGCATACCTACTGGAACTATGGCAATATTATACCAAAAATTGTTTAAATAACAGCATTTCTCAGAATATTATTTGATTCCGGTAGAAAATATAGTTCTATAGATTTCTATCTAAAATGGGGAAAATTATACTGAAACATAATGTAAAAAGGATGCAATATAATTGTATGAAGCCTACAATATTATCAGTCCATCTATGTATATTTCGTGTCGTCAATACAAGGTGCCTATCATTTACTAAGCAGTCAACGCCTTTTGGTATTAAAAATTCAATAATTAATTAAATGAATGAAACATATTTTGGACTTTTAAAAGGAAATACTCATAAAAGACTATAAGGTCTTCTATTCCCGATGAGTTTCTTTCTGCAGTTCTCATAAATGATGTATTATTTTCTGAACTAACGGTATTATACTTATGATGTACAGTAATAATTGTGAATTGTATTAATTATTTATCTAAATATTCATATATCATAGCCATTTTCCAATTTGGAAAATTTATTGGACAGAAATGTTTTTAAGTTCTTTTACTACTGCGTATTATGCAATGAGAAAACGTATCCATGTAGCATCATCCATCTATAATAGCGTATTTTCTACCAATTTACTGAAGTGAGATTCAGTGGGCGTTATAGAAAGTGACAGAATTATATTTTAGCATTTAATTTTCAAACAAACAAGAAAATTAAAAAAGTTTTGTAATTTGCGTCATGTGACATATTTAATAAAAGGGCTCGTTATGAGAGGTAATAAATATACATTGTTTACATTTCAGAAATACTTAGCTTAGAAGATTTCGTATTAATATTATAAATGTGAAAGTTTGTGAGTATGGATGTTTGTTACTCTTTCATGCCACAACGGCTGCACGGATCTGGATGAAATTTGGCACAGAGATAGATTATAGTCTGGCATAACACATAGGCTACTTTTTATCCCGAAAAAATGTACGGCTCCCGTGGGATTGGTTTGTTTATGTTTCCTAGAGGCGAGCCCGAGTGAAGCGAGGGTGAGCCGCTAGTATCTAATAAAAGGGCTCGTTATAAGAGATAATAAATATATATTGTTTTCATTTCAGAAATACTTAGTTTAAAAGATAAGAATTTAGAATATTCCTTCCATTTTATGTTTGAAACAAAATTCGAGCTAAGTTAAAAAAAATAGAAAGTAAAGAGCCGAATAAAGTTAATATGCCATTTATTACTAGAAAAAATTTATAGAATTTCGTGTATTTTTTTATTTAATAAAATCTGCAAATACAAACTCATTTAATTCTTTTAAATAATCTGGAATAATAAGTAACTTTTTGTAAAAGTCTAGTTGAATTTTGATCCTCATTTTTTTGATTGATTTGATTTAATTTGATTTTCATGCTTAGATCCTGAAGGTTGAAACAAAGAAATTCATCTGCACATATAAGTAATATGATATGATAATAATCCCTCCACGACCGCGGGCACGCCGGCGTTACAGTTAACAATAGATTTCTTAGAAATTTAATTAATTTCTTAGAAGTTTACCTGGAGGTGTTAATCATAATAAAATTTTGTGTTTACTGTAGATATTTGATATTAATGTGTTAAAGGATCGCTTATTAACTGTATTATTGAATCATAAATAGTTCACCTAAAATATTATTGCTTCATATAAATTAGCAATTATAATTTTATAATGGGTTTATTTTGTATAGAAACTGAATTTATAATACCAATAATATTTTCCAATGATATTATAATTTCATAGAACTAATCTATTGGACCGTTATTAAATATTTATATTAGAGTGAACCTCAGGCGAGATGAATTAATTTAGAAAATTGAAATTAATTGCACAAATTCGTCCAGAACTTGTGCTATTATTGTAGGTAATCACAAAATCTTATAATAAAGTTGTTACATATATGAAAATTCTATAGTTTTTTTTAATGAATGAACATTACCAAGAGATGTCTTAAAGCACTTTATGTAATTTTATTATCTTACTTTTTGTCACTATTCTTACACACTGTATACTATTATATATACCATATATACCATACATGAGACTCAAATCTACGACATGAGATTTGGTATACCAGTCTTCTATATCTTTAACGAAACGTGATATTTCTGATCAACATAAGAACTCCCTACAAAAACCCAACGTCTGTTTTTATGTGATTGATTGTCCTTTCTCCAAAATTAAGATGGCCTTAGAATTAGGTGTCGTTTCAAGCTTTTAGTGGCAACGATAAAATTGATTAGATCGTGTACTTTCATCAAGTATTAAGTATATATTAGTTTTGTGTATATGTTAACATAAGAAAATACGAAATTCGTACTCTTTGTTATGTTTTCATGTGTCGTACCCTATATTTATTAAATAAAAAAATAATTATCGAATTTTTAATTTTGACTTGAGCTAGTTTCTGCAAAATTTACTTGACCCATCTTCTGCAAAAGCCAAAATCAACAAAATAATTAAAAATCTTCATTGCCGAGGCAGTTACTCTAACTACGCTACCGCCTGTGCAACAAAGACGGTCGTTCTGACCATATATATCCAAGGTCTTCCTTAGGGCACGAAGTATTTTTTTATAAGACTGTATTCCTCCTCGTTCATATAACCAATTTGCTAGGATCACATCCATTTGCTAGGATCCATGAACCCCTTACCTGTGATTTTTAATGAGATAGCCATCCTTCTTATTCGAAACCCATAGACGCCTCTTAAGTGTATTTCTTGGCATTACACCTGCTTGTATTGCTAGATGTTACGAAGTCAACTTGACAAAGTAAACATGCGAAGGATCCAAAAAAATATAACTTGTCTAAAAAGAACTTATCTATACCCAATTTTTATCAAAGAAAGCGAACGTTTTATTCAAGTAAAGAACCTTTTCTGTTCGATTCCCTTTTGTGGTCAGCGAGAAAGTCTTAGATTTGTGGTTTTGGAAAATTGCTCGTTCCCTTTGATGCAACATCAACGATATAATAATGTAAAGTGTCTTAATCTCTATATCCCCACGTTGACAGTCTAAGTAGAATACAGATAAACGGGACCTATTCAGCTGTATCTTTGGGTGATAGGATTAAAATGAGCTCACATCGGCTGATCATCGTTGCTTCAAACATGGCACTGGTAATGATAGGATTACTGGTACTGATTAAAGGTAAAGGGCAAATTAGAGAATTATAACGAAACCTCAAAGAGATTTCAATTTTTCAATATTTTTTATGTACCTTATATATGAAATATTAAAGAAAATATCATCGATTGGGTACAAAAGGAGCAGAATAATTTTGTGTTTTTGTGTGAATGCTATTTCACGAATTATGAATCACTCGTTGGACTCTTCTAATTGATTAAACAATTCGTTTGTAACATTTCACATTATACTCAAATTATTATAATTTTTACTTGAAGGAAAGAAAACATCGCAGTTATATGAAGTAAAGAAACTCGCCAATTTTTATATTTTTAAAACGTTTCTAAGAATACTACGTAGGGTACGTACGTATCTTATTGATCAAGAAAGTTTCATTACAAAATAATAATTATTAATTACTTATTTTTAGTTTGAATATGTTGAATTAAGCTGCTTTACGAAAACGATAAAGATTTACCGTTTGCATAAATATAATGCTATCAGGGAACGACTGAAAATCTATACATATAATAACATTATCATTGAGTCGAATCTGAACATTAAATATTTTTTGGAAAATATTATTGAAATTGTCATTATAATCGATACGGAGAGCGAATATATAGTTTTTAGAATTTTAGAATTTTTGTCTGTCTGTCTGTCTATCCATCTGGGAAGGCATCATGAGTAAACCATTGAACGGATTTTGATGAAATTTGGTATGATGATAGCTGATTATCCGGGTCAACATATAGCATACTTTTTACTGCGGAAAAATACCTCATCTCTGAGAATTCTGTACTAAACGTTAAAATGTAATTAGGGATGAACCCAAGCGGAACTAGGGTGAGTCGACAGTATGTAATAAATTTATTGAACTCGCTTGTAGCATCATCATCTTCTTTTAAGAAGCTTTGTGGTATAGATATGATATTAAGGTTTAATCTCTTAACGATATAAATGATTTTAGAGAAATGTTTTTTTTTGTTGCTTCATTTTTTCTATAGTTAAGAAATATCTTTGAAGAGAAAAAGAGATTTTCTTGCCTTAATTATCATAAGCCAACTAAAATTGGGCTAGCTGTGTGTATTTTCGGGGAGTGACGTGTGTAATAATTCTAATATACGTATAATTTCCATAATGTATATTAATATTACTATATCAAATGGTAACAATAAACTCACTATCACTCTTAGTAAGGATTTGAAATGCAGAAATATCTAAAAATGTTTTTGTGATTTGAACCTAACGAGACTCGAACATGTGATCTCTCGAATATACATAATAATATGTAGATCGGTTTATTAATAACGTTATACATAATTTTATTCAAACCTTTGTTCTTATAAAGTGTCTAAACATATAAGTAAATACGCCGGAAACTACTACAAAATATGAAGGAAAATGAACAGAAAAATGTCAAAGGGTCCCAAAGCAAGTTGTTTAAAAATTCCATCAGCACTGAATCGCTTGGATAAGCTTTTTTAATTATTACTCGTGGAAAAACGAGCTGTAATAGCAGTATGTGGAAACAAAATTACAAAATACATGAATTGCAAAAAAAGGCGACTGCGTTTTGGATGAGTTTGCTATTTTAAAATATTTTGGGTTATAGTAAAAAATATATTACGTTTTTCAACTTAATTGACGTCCAATGTGAAATTGTAACGTTTGCAAATCACGGATTTGATTCTTTTCTAAGAAAAACGTTTATCTATACATATAATAAAATTGTAACTAGTAGTCTAAAATTGTAACTACTAGTCGAATCTGTACATTAAATATTTTTTGGAAAATCTTATTGTAATAGACATTATTATCGATATAGAGTCTGAATCTATAGTTTTTAGAATTTTTGTCTGTCTGTCTGTCTGTCTGTTTGTTACTGCATCACGAGAAAACCACTGGACAGATTTAGATGAAATTTGGTACGATGATAGCTGGTTATCCGGGTCAACATATAGAATACTTTTTACCGCGGGAAAATATCTCATTTCTGAAAAAAAAATACAAAATCTGCGTTGTAAGAGTATACTAATATGTAAAGCCTAAGAATTTGGTTTTTGGTCATCTGAACGCGGGAGGAGCCACGGGCAATGCTAGTAAAGTATATAATTGAGCTTAGACATTCTAACTAGGGCAATATGATATTTTTTTAATATTTTTGTATAAGAGTTTATACAGAAGATTACATTATTAGGGTATAAAGACGATTACCGAATCAGCAAAGTCAATGTTAAATTACCTTATAAGATTTTCTTTTCTTTTAAGATCCCCCTCATATTTAGGGATTGCCCAACAGTGGGATGTTAAGAAGGGCTGAATACAACACATACATAAGACATAATAATAATAAATATACATAACTATAATCTATACTAATATTATAAAGAGGTAAAGTTTGTGATCTTGTGAGTTTGTGAGTTTGTGGGTTTGTGAGTTTGTGAGTTTGTGACGTTGTAGGGGGTAATCTCTCGATCTACTGAACCAATTTTCAAAATTCTTTTACCAATAGAAAGCCACGTTCTTTCTGAGTGTCATAGGCTATATATTAACCCGAAAAATTAAATGGCTTTATCGTGGTAATCGGATTTGCAAAGTAAGTCGGAGAAAAAACGTTTCTTACGAACGCTGCCTTAACGGTGAGAGATATATGATTATGTTCTAAGGAAAAGTTGTAGAGCTTAATAATGCCTACAAAAAAGTCAGCGACAGCATATGTCTAACTTTTATATTTAAGTCACAAAAAGTAGTTTTTTATATTAAAAAAATAATTTAAATCGGTAGGTCATGTTTATTGGTCATATTATCAACAATTATGAATTCTTATTAAAATAAGTAAATTTATCGTCTACAATGTTTAAAACAAAAGACTTTTTCCTTTTACTGCATATAATTTGGACAAATGGTTAAAGAGATAATACAACATATTCGTAGGTATGGACGAACCCGAGTGAGCTGTTAGTCTGTTTGTACGGGCTAATCTCCGAATCTATTAGACCGATTTTAGTGAAATTTTGCATGGTAGTACCTTATATCCCCGGGCAATATCTTAGATACTTTTCATCTCGGAAAATTAAAGAGTTCCTGTGGGATAATTAAAAAACTATAACAACTTATACAGCTTAGTACACAAAAACTTCTGATTGGATTTTAATGAAACTTTACAATAATATAGTTCATACATGACAAAAACAGATCAGCTACTTTTCATCCCGGAAAATTAAAGAGTTTCCGTGGGATAGTCAAAAAACTATAGTAACTTATACAGCTTAGTACACAAAAACTACTGATTGGATTATGATGAAACTTTACAATAATATTTATAGTTCATACATCAGAATAACAAATAGGTTACTTTTTATCCCGGAAAAATGTACTGTTCCCGTGGGATAGATGTTTTTGTTTATTTGTAACGTATTATGTTCACAACATAGACCCCAAAACAATAGTTGTTAAAAAAATTGTCTGTTTTTCTGTTTGCCTGTATGTCTATTTGTCTGTATCACGCGAAAAGTAATGTACCGATTTCAACGAAATTTGGTAAAGTGATAACTGATTACTCGAGTCAACATTTAGGATACATTTTGTATGTATGTATTTATGTATGTATGTATTTAGCCCTTTTTAACGTCCCACTGCTGGGCACGGGCCTCCCTTCAGTACGAGGGGGATCAGGCCATAGTCCACCACGCTGGACAAGTGCAGGTTGGCGGACTTCACATGTCTTTTGAAAACTTGCTAGGTTCTCTCAGACATGCAGGTTTCCTCATGATGTTTTACTTCACCGTTAAGACAAGTGGTAATTGTGTTAGAAATGATTCGCACGTGAAAATATCAGAGGTGCGAGACCCGGGATTTGAACTTGCTTCACTCGGTTTCCCAAGTGAGCGCGTTACCACTGGGATACCACTGCCTAAATACCTTTTACTTCAAGAAAATCTTTCTTTTCCACGGGAAAATACAATAACTGGTTTTATCGAGTCTTCCCTAGAAACCTTCCGCTGGCTAAGCCTTAAGACATACATACATCAAAACAATATACTAAAAAATTGTAGGTCTTGAAAAGTCTTACAGAAAAGTTCTGAATTGTATATGTCTATCTCCTAAGTTACACTCGCAATATTTATTCTTATCTATACGTATAATAAAATTAACTTAGTCAAATCGATGTGCGCGTTTCACGCAAAAAGTACTCAACCGATTTTAACTAAATTTTGTATAGTGATAAAACTAAGTACTCGGGTCTGTCTTCATAGATCTTTCTTAATTACTTGTTGCTTATTATTTGTTTAGATATTTATTAAACAATCTAATATTTTTATAAATGTAATCATCATATTAATATAGTTAATATAATATTGTTACATGTAGTAATAACAGTATGATTAATAATAAGTAAATTTTACAAAGATTGTTTTAGAAAACAAAATCATATAATTGGTAAAACAATAGTTTTAATGTTTTACTTATTGTATAGAACACTGTCAATTTAGTGTTATTTTGTACTCATTTGATGATTTCCTAAGCTAGAAAGAAATTGATATTACTGTCTTAATATTTTACACTAGCGACTCGCTCTTTATTATTTAGGATACCTTTTACGACAGGCAAATTATTCATTCCCACGGGAAAACACAATAAATGGTTCTATCGAATCGTCCTTAGAAATTTATATGGCCAACGTTGGCTCAACCTTAAGAGATAGATCAAAACATTGTGCAAGAAAACTGTAAGTCTTAATAAGGTCTATAGAAAAGTTCTACATAGTATATGTCTATCTCCTAAGATACACTATAGCTATAACTATTTTCATTATTATATATTACTGTTTTATTATACGTTATTTATTCTATCTATACATATAATAAAACTGTAGAGGTTAGAAAAAAATGCTAAAAACCGAGTCAGTTCTCTTCTTACATCCCGAAAGACGAGAAATAGAACAAATCCAGTTTTTTTTTATTTTTTTGTTTCTCTGTCTGTTTGTCTGTTTGTACGGGCTAATCTCCGAAACTATTGAATTTATTTAAATGAAATATTGCATGGTAGTACCTTATATCCCCGGTCAACATCTAAGATACTTTTCATTCCAGAAAATTTAAGAGTTTCCGTTGGATAGTTAAAAAACTATAGTAACTTATACAGGTTAGTACACAACAACTTATCCACCTAATTAAGTAAAATTTGGCATGCTAATACCTTATATTGCCGGTTAAAAATGAACGGTTCCCGTGGGATAGATCTGTTTGTGCTTTTCTAGAGGTGAACCCGAGCGAAGCGAGGGTGAGCCGCTAGTACAAATATAACGTCAAAAGGCGAAGTCCATTCAAGTTGACAGTACCAATGCACTAAACCTTTTGAGATGCAAATCTCTATGTTGATAGTGTAAATAAACCAGGTGCTCGTTGTGCATTTGCATATACTGTGTATAAACTTCTAGTTAAATGTGGGATTGTACGAAGAGAATATGTTTTTAGGCCAAATACGGAGATGACAATTGTTCATTTTTTTTAACGAAAAAAAGACTAAAATTCTTTTTTAGATAATTAAATTCACGAAACTAGATTTTAACGATTAAAACATTGTTTTAAAAGTCTTTTTTTAAAATCATTTAAAAAGAGGATCTGAGAAAGTATCACGAGATAACCACTGAACAGATTTTGATGAAATTTGGTATGATGATAGCTGGTGGTTATCCGGGTCAACATATAGAATACTTTTTACTGTGGAAAAATATTTCATCTCTGAAAAACTATACCAACCGATAAAACGTACATAGGGACGAACCTGAGTGGAGCGAGGGTGAGTCGCTAGTATGTATATATAATTGTTTTAATATGACCGATTATAAACAAATAAATATGTTTGGACATTAACACACAGCACCATCTAGTACCATGGTAAGCTACGAGACTTGTGTTATGGATACCAGATAGTTGATACACTACATATATATAATCTTTAAATACATTCATATTATAAATATAAACACCCATGACTGAGTACAAACATTCGTGCTCAACACAAGACCTAATACAAATATTTAATATTTAAGATAAATAAGATATTAAGCATTAAATATACTGCATAAACCTAGATCCAAGACATCACCAAAACCTAAATACTAAGTAATTAATGCCCTACGGGCCTCTCTTAGTACGAGGGGGATCAGGCCACAGTCCACCACGCTGGCCAAGTGCGGGTTGGCAGATTTCAGATGTTTTTCGAAAACTTGCTAGGTTCTCTCAGAAATGCAGGTTTCCTCACGTTTTTTCCTTCACTGTTTCTTAGATTATTCTTAGATAATACTCTGTTAGATCTACGCCAATATTTTATATTTTAAATAAAACTATCTTTTCGGATTTTTTCGCGGATTTATTTGGATCTTTGGTTTCCGACGTTGCGAAAGCTTTACAGCAATCATGGTCAGGGTAAAGAATCAGTGTATCCCCGAAAAAATCCAAAAAGGTAGTTTTATTTAATAAAGCATAGGATATTAAAAGCTCGCCAGATTACAGAAAACTAATCGTTATAACGAAAAGGTTATAACGATCAGCGTCTATCATTTTCATCTCAATTAAATTATCTGTGATTTCATTTCTCGCGGGAAAACGTGGCTTTGTATATTAATACGATGATTATTATTATTGTTGTACAGAAATAAGATATTAATTTTCCTGGAATAATAAATAAAAAATAATTTATTTAGAATGAATTTGAATTTTATTTATTTCATTAATTATTTTTATTTTATTTTTACATTTTTACGTGAAGTTATTTATAATTTGTTAGTTAATATTATATATTAATTAATGAATCCCAATTTGCTATTACTATCAAGTACGCAATCTCATTACTATTGTAGATACGAAACTTTGTATGGTAACTATTAGGCTACTGTTTATATTAAAATTTGCTGTCGCTTATAATAGTATTCATTTTAGCCCTAGGTTTAGTATTTATCTTGTCTTATAATATTAAATAAACTATTCTTATATATTAACTAGCATTGCCCGCGGCTGCGCCCGCGGTCAGATGACCAAAAACCAAATTCTTAGGTTTTACATATTAGTATAATCTTACATTGCAGTCTTTCTATTTTTTCTTAAAAATGAGACATTTTCCCGCGGTAAAAAGTATCCTATATGTTGACCCGGATAACCAGCTATTACCATACCAAACATTAAAATCCCTCCAGTGGTTTTTCTGTGATACGGTAACAGACAGACAGAAAAAAATTCTAAAAACTATAGATTCGGCCTCTATATCGATAATAATGTTTATTTCAATAAGATTTTCCAAAAAAATCTAATGTACAGATTCGGCTTAGTTACAATTTTATTATATGTATAGATTTATTTAGTGTATCTCAGAAACGGCTTTAACGATTTGGATCAAATTTTGTATTTAGATAAGCTTTTAATTTTGAAGTTTATCCATATCAGAATCTTTTCTAAAAAAACGCTAGCGCCATCTCGTAAACTTTCGTGGTACTTGCATTATCGTCAATGGATGATAACCTGCTAAATTATCACCTACGCTGAGCGAAGCTCGGTTGCCTAGGTACTGGTAAAAACTCCTAGGGATGATAAAAGCGTGGGTGAGTCATAATAAATGCGAAATAATCTCCAACAAGAATAGAGTGAACAGTAAACAACAAAAAAATTATAATATTAAAAAAATCGTAAGTCTTGAAGCACAAAGGTTTATTTTTAACTATCGAATATGCCCACGCAAAAACCTCATTAATAAGTACACATTAAAATATTGAATGAGTTAAAGAATTATAAATAAACAGGTTAATTAAAAATATATCTCTAAAAAACCTAGTATATTATTGTATTTTTAATAGTTTCTTGAAAGAGTAAACTAAATATGTGAACATAGTACTTCAGTGTATAATTTATATACATACTTAGAAGAAGAGGCTTTACATTTAAGAGCTCTAGAATAGTCTTGAAGTTAACTTATATATGTACATGGCTTTTGGAAAATTCAACACCATAAGAATTGAAAACAGATGAAAAATCGTGACATAATATATCCACGTAAGAGTCGTAACAGTACTAACACGTCGCTAACTGGTAAAGATGGATGCACACTTCAAAAAAAGGCCCTTTATCTACCACTTCGTAATCGGTAATGCCTATAATCTAAGGGTTGATATCACGTTGTACCTCAGTCCTCCCACGACCGCCGTGAAGAGTGGACGTGACGCTCTATCGCGAAATACTTACAAATTTACCTAAAAGAAAACTTGAATCGGCCTGAACGTGCTGTGTTTGTGCGATTTTGTGAAATCAACGGATAATCTGTTTTATTATTTCATTGGTTTTTCGGTGAAATGCTCTTAGTTGTTTTCGGTAAGCGTGTTTTTTTTATATTGTAATTTTCCAAAGTTTCCTGATATTATTGAAAACATTTTAAATTTATTTTAATATAATGATTTATATAAACACATAACATTACATTATAATTTTTTTTTACTATTACTAATACTTTTGTTTCTTTTTTTTTATAACACTAATTAATAGAAACATTAAAAAGCTAAAAAACACAACAAATCTACTAAAAGTAATTTCCTACCTAATGAAAAAAAAATAACTAAACGGTCAAAATTATTATTAAAACTTATTTTTAATTAAAATTTAAATTTAACTTAAAATTAATTATATTTGCCTTTATAAAATTAAAAAGATTTTCATTTCATCATCTTGCTGAAATTCTCAAGGGACTGGGATTGTTTGGCTTCGGGTCTATCATTATTCAGTTTAATTATTTTCGCTGAAATATTAATATCTTCTAACTTTCGCCCTCCATGAATCAAGGTATTATATCATTAAGGATGCTGCGGTCTACCTGATAATAAATTGTGGACTTTAGATTGCAATATTAAAGTGATTTTTGTGTAAGATTTCTTGTGACCTTTCTCTTAACTTTAAAGTCAAATATTATTTTTGTTATACGAAAAACAGATCTGTAGTTTTTATTTTGTTTGTAAAATTTAAATTTAAATATACCACTATTTAAAATTTTGTAAAATTTAAATTCACAACTATTTTTAATATATAATGCGGCCATGAAATAATTTATTATTTTTTTTTTGTTAAGAAAGCTTTAAAGCTTAATTTCGTAGTAAGCTCTGGGCTTAGAAGCTTAAGTGGCCATTAAATAAGTTATTTTAAAGACGCTTACATCACTTAAATTTATGATTCTCATCGATAAGTAAATGCATAATGTATACTAATATTATAAAGAGGTAGTTTGTGACTTTGTGATTTAGTGAGTTTGTGAGGTTGTAAGGGGTAATCTCTGGATCTACTGAACCGATTTAGATAAAATTTAGTAAAAAGATATTTGGAGAACCTGGAAAGGACATAAGGTACATACTTTTTATCCTGAAATCACCGCTTAAGAGAGTGAAAATAGGGATGAAAGTTTGTATTGGGAAGCAAACCCGAGCGAAGCGAGAGTGAGTCGCTAATGTAGAATATACAAATTTTACTAATATTAATCCGAGAATATATTGCGTATGAATATACTTTGAAACACAAAAAAAAAACGGTATTCCTATTTAGTCCTAAATGAAATAAAATCCTGTTAAATTGAGAGTTGAATGAATGTTTGAAGCTGATATCATATAATGTGTTCACCCACTAAAAATATGGTCCTTTAGCATCATCAATACACATTCAACTTAACAGGATTTATGCTGTCTACCACAAATTGAACATAAGCTAGTGCAGTCCCAAAGGATTCCACAGTTAACTTTCAGTCCGCTTCGAACTTAATCTTTATAAAAATAGGAGAAATCTATTTCCTTTTCCCTAAAGCTAGGACATTCATATGCTCCTTATTACGTTTTGAATTTGGGCGATGTTATATACGTATATATTTATCTTTTATTACATTTTTGTATAGAAAAGTAGGTGCAACAACATCGAAATTTTCAAATAAATAAACGATGAGTCGAATCTGCACATTAAATATTTTTTTTTGGAAGATCTTATTGAAATAGACATTTAAATAGTTAGTATAAATAGTTTTTAGAAGTTTTTTTTGTCTGTCTATCTGTCAGTCCGAGAATGCATCACGAGAAAACCACTGGACAGATTTTGAGGAAATTTGGTATGATGATAGATGGTTATCATGGTCAACATATTGGATACTTATTTCTAAGGGAAAATATATTATCTCTGTGAAATTTATACTAAACGTTAAAACGTAACTAGGCAAGGGTGAATCCCTAATATGTAAATAATAACAAAGAACAATACTACAAAATTGATAGTTGCCAAAATATGCTATATTTAATGTTTATTTACGTATATTCCAACAGTACAAATATAAAGGCAATGTTTGTTAAATAAAATTAACTAGGAGGAAGTGAGTCACGTTTATTATTATATATTAAAATTGATATATTTATGATGACAACGAAGTATGATCAAGGCTCGGCTGTCCACGATCTCTTACCATTGAGTCCTCAGTGAAGTCCAGTCCTCAGTCCCATGGAGTCAAAGTGCTAAGCTCTTCTTAAAAGACATAACACCCCGTCTCATCACCTCTACTGGTGACAGGGGGCTGGCGTATTTTTCGCCCAAAGAATCGGCATTGCCATTCAACGGGGGAATGCGGCTAGCATTCTTGCCACTATTCCACGCGGACATGACTTGTACAGTAATAACTAAGTGTACATATTATGTTTTGTATATATAATTAAGTATATTTGTAATTTTCTTTTTTGTAAATAAAGTCCTCAGTTACTTTAAATATATTGTCCGGAGACAACCACACAAGCTCGAAAAACTGGTTGTTACAGGAAAATAAATGAAATAAGACCACGTGGTCACCTTTCTCACCAAATCAGAGTACTGGCAGTACTACTGATTACACTGAGATAAGGCCAGGATAGAGTGGTGTAGAAAAAATGTATTAAACACCTCTGATAAGATATTTCAATTCGGACACGACCTTCAGAAATGAAAGAAACGCTTTGATGATTAATAAAGTGGTCAAAATTATACATCAGTTAAAAAGAAACAGACATACACTTATTTACCCATATGTTTTATATTTAGTTAGACGACACGTTTTGCTCAGTTTTTAGTGACTGCTGTGCCTGTGTACTTACTGTGTCAACGGTCGCGGGTTCGTGTCCCGCTGGGAGCATTCATTTGTGTGATAAACACGAATATTTGTACTCTAGTCATACGTTTTCAACCGACTTCAAAAAGGAGGAGGTTCTCAATTCGACTGTATGTTTTTTTTTTTTTTTTTATTATGTTTATAATATGCATGTATTTAAAGTTATATAATATGTGTAATGTATCAACTACCTGGTATCTACAACACAAGCCTCCTTACCATGGAACTAGATACGGCTGCACACCCGGAGGTCCTGGGTTCGAGTCCCGGGTCGGGCCAAGTTTAGTTATTGAGTCTTTCTATATAAGTGCGCCTCAGTAACAGCCCGGAGTTGGGAAGTTGGCGGTGTTTCACCCCCGTGCCTCGGAGAGCACGTAAAGCCGTCGGTCCTGCGCCTTAACTCTCACTGGTCGTGTCGAACAGTCGTCCCACCGGAATATGAGAGTGACAGGAATAGAGAGTGCACGTTGTGTCTGCGCGTACACTTGTGCACTATAATATCTCCTGCGCAGTTGGCTAGTCTCAATGAGATTGGCCGCCGTGGCCGGAATCGGTCGGGAGAACATCATCATCATCATCATTTATTTATTTAACTATTTATTTATTTGTAAAAACATACTAACAACATACATATGAAACATTTTCAATTTAATTAATGTAATAATAATATACCTTATATATATGTCAATTCTAAGTGTACATATCATTTAAATACTAACCTAACCTATACATAATTTTAGTAATAAATATTATTATATTAGTAATAAGTACCTTTCACTGAATGATAAATATTTAGTCCATTAATGTAATGTAAACGACACATTAATACATTTTTGAATAAGATTGTGAAGTAATATAAATCATTTTGGTTTCCCACATACAAGCAGGTATGGCGATCAATATATCCTTTGAACTTATCCCACCTACCACAAATTGAACTTAAGCTAAGAGTATCCCAGGGGATTTTACTGTGACTTCTAGGAAAAATCGAGTTTAATCGGAAGAAAAATAGGTATAGAATATCGATTTACTTTAGTTCCGTTGAGCCTGAACTTTGCTGATATACTTTATCAACATCTTTCTTCAATTTTAACTGCTTTTATTACAATTTATTTTGGTATATACTTTTATCATACAAACTTATATATTTTCTTGTACTACTTTATGGCATGTTTTTGTTAATTTCGATTATAGCTTACTATGATATTTAACTATCGATAGATTTTTGTTTATTTTGACCTATTTCTAACTGTCGTGTTGATTTGATACTTAGTAAATATTAAAAACTAAAATCTTTTCCAATTTTTTGCGGATTTATTTAAATTTTTGGTTCCCGACGTTTTGAATGCTACAGCAATCATGGCTATGGGAGAGACTATTTATAGAATATGTAGTAAATATGTATGAAAGTAAATATGTTAAATCTGGATAATAATACGGCATCCGAGCCACTGAGCTGAATCGATAGTGAGGTTAGGATACGAATAGTGGTTTTCTTCAATAAATACCTACTAGTAAAATCTTTGAGTTTGTGCTCATATTTTGATTCGTTTTGATGAGTACAGCATTAAAATGTTATCATTATTTAATTATTATAATAGTATTTTAAAATAAGTATATTTTATCAGGATATTTTAGACTGACTTAAACATAATATAGCCTAGGTTACTTTTGTAGAATGACTTCCAATCGCGATAGAACTATAAATATTCCCTCCAGGACCGCAGACACGCCGGCGTTACAGTTAATAATAGATTTCTTAGAAATTGTATTAATTTCTTAAAAAATTACCTGGAGGTGTTATAAATATGTCGGGACATTAACACACAGCACCACCTAGTTCTATGGTAAGCTACGAGGCCTGTGTTTTGGATACCAGATGGTTGATACACTACACATATATAACGTTAAATACATACATATTATAAATATAAGTACCAATGACTGAAGTACAAACATTCATGCTCATTATACAAATTAATATCCCCAGGAGACTCGAACCTGCGACCGGCACTGCAAGTACAAACTGTTTTTTTTTCTCTATTAATATTGCTATATACGTAAAGATTGATATAATTCAAGAATATTACATGTATCTCGGATCATTATCAAAAACTGTCTAGGCGTTAAATAATAATCACTAAAATACTCATATATTAGCAAAACAACCTTCAATCTTACCAATATTATAAATGTGAAAGTTTAGATGTTTGGGTGTTAGTTACTCAATCACGCCAGAACGGCTGAACGGATCTGGATCGAATTTGACACAGGGATAAATTATAGTCAGAAATAGCACATAATCTATTTTTTATCCCGGATAAATGTACGGGTCCCGTGGGATATGTTTGTTTTTGTTTTTCTAGAGGTAAACCCGAGCGAAGCATGGGTTTAGTCGCTAGTACAAAATATCTACAGCTTGAAAATTAGATAAATATTAATACTTAGATATCAATTTGGGTTCTCTATTGATAATAACACGGTACAAAACTAAATTCAAACCTAAACTTATACAAGGGGTAAAATTATTTATTAAATATTAAAACTTTTAATGAAAAAAGTTATTTGTAGAGATAAATAATATTAACTATTTGATCTCAAAATATAATTATTTTATATAACAAATAATTGCTTAGCGATAACGATTAATCTTTGCTTCTCTCAGGGTTGTTACTGTTTTCATACACCATAAGAAGCTTTTACAAATCAGGATAATAGCTAGTTAATGAGCTTCCTATTTCTAATGTAATTAATTCCCATAGAAAAAACAAACATAAATTCTTTATTTTGCTGTGGCCTAAAGGGATAACGAATGCAATAAATCTAGAAAGAAAATAACGATTTGATTAATTCAGCGCTGTTAACGTCGTTCTACTTGGCATATACTATCAATGCAAGTGGGATCAAGTCATAGTCTACCACTGGCCAAGTACAGGTTGACGGACTTCACATGTCTTTGAAAAACTTGTTAGGTTCTCTCAGAGATACAAGTCCAAGATGTTTTCCTTCACCGTGAGGCAACAAGTAATCTAATTTATTCTGCTTACTCGGTTGTCTAAGTAAATAACTTACCAAGTGATTGCGACTGCCTTTAATAAGGATTTGGTAATTTTGTAAGTTTAGTTTTTGCTTTTATTATTTATCGAGAAACTTCTCCCCGCAAAACCGCTCGCATTGTTTATTTATGTATTATTAATCCTCTTCTGAAGGGCGTAGCTTGATGTTAGATAGCATAGTTTTTTTAATAAATATCTATAGCATCTAATAAGATATGACATGAAAATATTCTTCAGCATTCCCTTTGTGTCTTCTCCATTCTTCGTGACATTGGCAAAGTAATCTGCGCTCAACTGACATGCTATAAAGTTATTAACAAAAAAAATATTTTTTCAAAATGGACTGGGAGTTTTAGATATTACCTCGACATTCATTTTTTTCTTATTTTCAAGAAATATTTCTTTTGATGCTAACAAAAACATGTAAGTGGTGATATTTTTGTGAAATACTAATAAAATTGGAATCAAATCATAATATTAAATATATATATATATATATATATATATATATATATATATATATATATATATATATATATAATAAAATATTGTATTAAAAACATTAATTTCATGTGGCATTTCAGAAGATTTTTTATTGAATTTAATACTTCTGATATATGATATACACAAGTCGACTCGCCCTCGCTTTATTCGGGTTCGTCCTTAGGTAAGCTTTGTAGTGTTTTCTTGTGGGAATGAGATGATCTCCCAACAACTACTTACAACTTCAACTACATACCTCGATATAAAAAAATATCAAATGAATTTCTTCGTGTTCGAGATTTATTTTCCTGCGAAAAGCCCTCCAGCTATTTCTGTATAAAAACCATATCAATCTGACGTTCCATTTCGGTAGAAAAGAATGACAAACAAATAAATAAACCAACGCGCCTTCATATTTATAAATATAAGTATGGACGAATGTGCCTTGATTCAATAATCTATACTAATTTTATAAATCGGAACTATAATATTATAAGGCAGTGGTAGCCCAGTGGTAACGTGTTCGCTTGGGAAACCGAGCGAAGTGAGTTCAAATCCCGGGTCTCGCACCTCTGATATTTTCACATCAACATAATTACTTAACGGTGAAGGAAAACATCGTGAGGAAACCTGCCTGAGAGAACCTAGCAAGTTTTCAAAAGACATGTGAAGTCCGCCAACCCGCACTTGGCCAGCGTGGTGGACTATGGCCTGATCCCTCTCGTACTGAAGGATTGAGATTGGCCGCCGTGGCCGGAATCGGCTAGGAGAACATCATCATTATAAATGTAAAAGTGTGTGTCTTTGTTGGTTCTTCTTTAACGTCGAAACAGAGTGACGGATTGTCGTGATTTTTTGTGTGGAGGGCTGGAGAGTGACAAAGGCTACTTTTTACCACGGGAGTTCATCTCATTCTTACGGGAAATACATTGTAATTTAACCCACAACAACTCATCATACCTATGTATATGTGTGTGTATATAGTAGTGGTAAATTTATTTTCCACATTTCAATGTCCACTTCAACGATTATTGTCGGTTGAATTTTTGACCATAATTCTTTGTTTTTAATATTTACTCAGTCACTTGTATTTATTTAATTCTCACTAAAAAAGTTGCTTATTTTAAATACAGTTAATCTGGGATAAATCGTTACTAACATATTGTTCTGCGGCTGGAAAAGTAAAACCTTTGAATCGATTGTTTATTTTATATAGTTAACCATTGTTTGATGGTTAATTATTATTTTTACCTGACTGCGGTGAAACCTAAAGGAGGGTTATGTGTTTGAACCGCATGTATGTATGTATGTATGTATGAATTATAATAATGTTATATATTAATTATTAATTAATTTAAGTATATATTACTTGATACTATGTTAATACTATATATGTTCTTACTCCAACTAGTTTTCATTTAGTTTTTATATATTTACTCTTATATCATAATGATACCATCATTCCTATTTTACTTAACGTAATCAAACAAATAATATATCAAGGCAGACTTACTTTATTAACTTTAATTTATATATTTTACTTTATTTTATAAATAGATAAGAATGTTTTGTCCATTTCATTAGGAAACGTATATTATATTTTGCTTTCCAACTTTTCTATTGTAATTATTTTCATATGTACATATATTTAATCCATTTGGTGTAATCAATCTGTAGATACGTTGATTAGTTTGATATTTAATGATATATTGGCGTCCCACTAATATTATATAGTCTGAAATGGCAATGCGGTTAGCTTCAATTATATCCATTACCTCTGAGGTTTGCATCTATTAACAAAGCTTGTGTGATATCTTGTTATAAATTTAATGAACATAATTTAAACAATATTTGCTTCTGGCTCCATCATCAGACCATTGTTAGTGAATAATGATGTACTAACGGCTCACCGTCGCGTCGGTTCGCTCGGGTTCGCTTCTACAAAAAAAAACAAATTTATCCCACGGGAACCGTACATTTTTCCGGGATAAAAAGCGCTTATGTGCTATTCCAGACTATAATCTATCTCTGTGCCAAATTTCATCCAGATCAATTCAGCCGTTCTGGCGTGATTGTATAACAAACATCTATCCAAACATCTAAACTTTCACATTTATAACATTAATAAAGTAAGATTGCACTTAAAAATTATAATGGTTTTATCTTCAAAACATTATTAGAAATTTATAAGATCTACTATTGACCACTTGGCGCTCTCATTAATTTCGACTAACTTTGCTTTAACCGAGGTTGGTACGGCTGCGTCCCTAGCTAACTATATACTGAACTATAAAAAAGTCTGCCGTTAAAGAGTAACAAACATACAAATACTCGCATTTATAATATTTACCATCTAGTTCCATGGTAAGCTTGTGTTATGAATACCATATAGTTGATACACTAGTTATATTTTTGGAGGCAGCCAGGGATGCAAAGAAATGCAATTTAAATAAAAATTAATTTATTAACTAATAATTTCTTACTACTAAAGTGACTGTCGATCGATGTTAGATCAAATCAGTGAAGATGCAGCCAAGTAATGCCTTTTATACTACATTGAAATGATGAATTGATGAAATGTAGGTGGCTGCTGCGCTTGCACTTGCGCCTGACCTTGTCTTGTCGTCGCCGCGCGAGGTTTGTAGAGCAAAGCTGATGCGACGATTCGAGTTCCGTAACACCTCCCCCCGTAGAACAGCGACTATTGCAGGACTTGTCCAATATGGTTGCTGTCGGACCTGATGGTCGGTGATCGGCCCTCTTATTTGTGGTTTCAGGGCCATTGCTGTGATTTTCGGATTACTATAATGTTGGTTTCATCTCTTTAGCGTAGCTAGCGGTACAGAAGCGTAGCGATTAGTCATGTGGTCGTTTGAGTTGATGGTATATGTAAGTTGGTGGTATTTCAGTGGGATGACTGCTGTAGAGAGAGATATTGTTCGTATTCTAGGTCTATAAATCCATACAGGTTTCGACTTGCAGAGAGATAATCAATTTCTTCGGACATTCTGTCTCTATATACCTATAATCTTAGCTAGAGAGTGCTAAAGGGTAAGGTAAGGGCACAGATCATATAAGGTAAGGATGAAATGTGGGTACATAGATTCTTTAAGATTAGGGGATTTAGAAGTCAAAGGGTAAAATACATATATTTATATTACCATAGCTAGAATATATTCAAATAACCATTACTAACTGCTAGTCTAATTTCAAAATGACAAAACTTAATATAAAGGATTTCAGTAGCTATTTATCTACATATGATAAGAAAGAATTTTGCAAGATATATAATAAATTAGACTGACATTATTTTTTAATGCTAATTCTAATTTTGATTCATATCGTGCTTAGTAAGACAATTTTAAATGTGGAAATGTAATCTAGGATACTGGGTTTTCTTTTAAATATATATATATATTAGGATCTAGACCGGTAATGAGACCTCTCTTACTACGTGCAGAATTATTATATACTAAAGAGATGTTCTATGTGATGTGATTATCTTTTATAATTTAATAAGAGTGGATTCATAGGACTTCTATTAACTTGAGGTTTAACTAGTGGACCGCGTTTTTTTTTTGAAAATTTTTAAAAATAAAAAGAACACAAAATTTTTTTAATAATAAATCAATAATTTCTATTTTCTAAAATATTTCCTAATTCCCTATTCGCATCGATTTGCGATATTCAAATAATAGGAAAAAGGAAAATTAATTAAAGGCAAGCAACTCTCGTAAGATCTAGGTACTCACCAAATAATTTGTATCTCTCTGCTGTATCAATTTTTGGATACTCCTCCAGCCGCAACTCCCGTAGGTTCGAAGATAGCCGCTATCGGTGAACGATTCACTGACTCTAAGTTACGACTATCCTTCCGACTGCGCCAGTTATATTTTTGGAGGCAGCCAGGGATGCAAAGAAATGCAATTTAAATAAAAATTAATTTATTAACTAATAATTTCTTACTACTAAAGTGACTGTCGATCGATGTTAGATCAAATCAGTGAAGATGCAGCCAAGTAATGCCTTTTATACTACATTGAAATGATGAATTGATGAAATGTAGGTGGCTGCTGCGCTTGCACTTGCGCCTGACCTTGTCTTGTCGTCGCCGCGCGAGGTTTGTAGAGCAAAGCTGATGCGACGATTCGAGTTCCGTAACACACTACACATATATAACTTTAAATACTATTATAAATATAAACACCCGTGACTGGAATAAAAACATTCGTGCTCATCACACAAATGATTGCCGCCAGCGGGACTCGAACCCGCGACGCGCGCGAAGTAGGGTCACTTCAAACTAAGTCAAACGTGTCTTCAAATACAATGAAGTACAATGAAATGAAATATTTAATGTTATGTCATAGAATCGTAGTATGTCATCTGATATACCTATTTTCTTTTTAAAATATTTCTTGTCTATTTCCCCAGGTCACTACATGGTCACTAGTGAGCAGTATAGAATATATGAATCACGTTGGATTTTAAAGCTTTAAAAATGTAAAAAAATAAAAATCATATATACTTACCTGGATTTTAGAACTTTTTAAAGTCATAATATATCATTCATATATTTAAAGCCGCATAAAGTTGGGTTTCCGTTGAAAAGTTTAGCCTCATACAAAACCTGCAACTTTCTAACATATTACTGTAAAACTGTTATACATTTTCTTTAAAATATGATAATTACGGGAATAATAATGCAAGAAAATATATAAACGATATATTTTAATACGTATTAAAAACTAAAAAAACATACTTTACCGTCAAGAAGCCTCAAAACAAACCTAATAAGTAAAATCTCAAAATTCTACAAAGAATTTACGCTTTTGACGAGTTTGGCTTTTCTGGATCTATTATTCATCAACTCGATGTATCAAATTATTATAATATGGACATTCAGATATTCAATCACGTACTTACAAAGATTCAAATCGATTTAATTCTTAGAAGTAGGTTAAAATCGATTTCCAAGATCTGTTTTTGTATTATTAGGTTACAAGTAAAGTAAAAGTGAGTTAAAAAAATACACTATTTTATAGACTGACTAGAGACAGAGTGACTTATTGCTAGGGTATACTATACTTTTATATATATAATGTATGTATGAGTATGTAGTACGTATGTTCATATGTATGTATGTATATTGTATATATTATATATATGTAGGAATTGCCTTGTATATAAAGCAAGTACACCGCCTACCATATTACTCTTTTCTTAAACTAGCATTCTAAAAATAACTAGGTAGGTATATTCTGGAGAAGAAAAAACTGATTATAGTCTCTGTAAAACATATTATTTTTATTCTATGTGATTATATATTCAAATATATTATGTCGATGTTAGATTTATCTATGTATACTAATATTATAAAGAGGTAATGAGTTTATAAGTTTGTGACGTTGTAGGGGGTAATCTTTGGATCTACTGAATTGATTTAAATGAAACTTGGTAAGAAGATAATTTAAGTAAGACCTTGAAAAGGACATAGAATACTTTTTATCC
Source organism: Brenthis ino (assembly GCA_921882275.1). Taxonomy (NCBI): domain Eukaryota; kingdom Metazoa; phylum Arthropoda; class Insecta; order Lepidoptera; family Nymphalidae; genus Brenthis; species Brenthis ino. The sequence goes on from OV170234.1 coordinate 19,074,784, forward strand.
CGGAAATCATCCCTCAAAGGAGTGAAAATGGGGAGGAAAGTTTGTATGGGGAAACAATCTACACCATAATTTCAGAAATCATCTTAGAAAAAATATTTCTAGAATTGTTATTACTCGAGTTACTCATAATTAGATTTTTCAAAATCTAAGAAATTAATATACCTTACCGCAATTGCCATTGAGATGTTAATATACGAGTAGCATCAACTAATTCGAACAATTAATACTGTAGACCAAACCTTTGTTATTATGACAATGAAACGCTATTTCATTCCTACAAATTAATATTGCTATGTTTTCAAATTACTCGATTATAATGTAAATGTATTTATCATTGTTTGTTTTATAATAGCGGTGGGTTTTGAATTGCTACCACCTTTGTTGCTGTCACCTTTGTTTTAAAAGCTGAATAGTAAAATAATTCTTGATTAATTATTCTGAGATATGTAGAAAGTGAAATTTAGAAACTAGATAGGATATGACGCAGAAGGATTGTGGAGAATTGGTCAAGATGATGCATTCGCTAATCGATATTGAAAATTAATATATGGAAATATCATTTCTAAGTTGTATCACTTGTTAACTGTCTCGGTGGTCTAGTGGCTAGCATGTGGTTCAGGGGTTCTGGGTTCGATTGAGTTTTTTTGTTAAGATATTCTCAGTGGCAATTTGGAGATGAGAAGTTGATAGTATAATCTAGGTTTAGGAGAGCACGTAAAGTCTTGCGCCTTAACTTTCACCGGTCATGTAGAAGTATCATCCCATAGGACTTTGAGAGTGAAAATGAATAGAGTGCACTTGTATTTGCGTGCATAAATGTGTACTATAATTCTCCTGCACACATGGCTAATCTCATTGAGATTTTTTTCTAAATTTCATAAGTTTTTTTAAAAAATGAATAGTTGCTGTTAGCTCTATTTCCTGGCCTGTTCAATCGTTTTTTGGTGGCGTTTCACATGAGGTGGAAAGGAGATCCAGGGTCACTTGTATGTCACTTGATTAGAATATGCCATTCCCATATATTGTTTAGTTGTCTATTTCCAATATCAAATGAAGAAAACCAATTAGTTTGAGGTTAGGTTTGCATTTTGTACGAAATGAGGTAATTCTGTAACTTTAAAATCTACGTAAATAGTAGTTTTAGATTAAAAACTGTAAAGAAAATTCCATCGAAATACGACATACATTTTCACATGATGCTAACGGAAACAAATCAAAAACTATTGTTATAGCTTCCATTTCAATTTCCAACTGTAGCATATGTACTAAAGCATTTTTTTCCTATACAAACTTAATTCTGTTACTTACTTAATACAAACTTTTTATATTGATTATCATTCTTTAATAAAGTATGAAAAGTCGGCACTGCGAATAAAAGGGATAATTAATTAATTACTAACTAATTAAATAAAAAAAAGTTTATATTATAAATATTCTTAGAGAAATATAATTAAAATATTGTGAGTCAACGTCAGAATATTTTATAGGAATTATATGTATGTTCATCCTTTTTAACGCCCCACTGCTGGGCGTGGTCTTCCCTATAATACAAAAGGGATCAGGCCATAGTCCACCACGCTGACCAAGTACAGATTGGAGGACTTCATATATGTGTCTTTTGAAAACTAAATCCTAAAAAGTAATATTAAGCTTTTGTTTAAATCCTTAAAGTTTTGAAGTTTATGGTTTTGCAACCTCCTGCTTCGGAAAGTCTCCTTTCATGTCTGTTTTCCAATCGGATTATAAGAGCTAGTAACATTAGCCATGATCGACGTTTTGGTTAGGGAGAGTACTAGAACTAGTGTTCGGCTATGATTATTGAATATTTTAGGATAACATAATATATGAATACAATTTGCCTATCTACATAAAAAAAGTTTTTTTTTAATTGATAACAATAAAGCTCTTTAATGGCTCTTAAACAATAAAAAATGAAAATCGGTTGACAAGTATTAGCCTTTTTATATTATATATTATAGATATGTAGATACTCCTTTGTCTACATCTGTTAGTTTTATTGATTTTTGTCCCCGTCTACTTAAAATAAGCTCGGCATTCGGTAACATTACTTAAGACGTTGTCTAGTAATAATTGGAAGTTAAGAAATAAGAGTAAAGTCATCGTCGTATTTTCTACCTAAACTATAATGATTCTGGGAAAAAAATGTGTCAGAACAATAAGTTTTATAGTTTTTTTCGCCAGCAAAGGACTGTTTCTTCTCCTTCTATGTACTTTGCTCTAATTCTGCAGATGACTTCCCAGTTTTTTGTAGTATGATGGAAGAATAATTTTGTCACCAGTAGTTTTATCACGTGTTTTTCACGGACACTAATATTATGTTGTTAAAACAAAATCAATTAAAATTATCAAATTATCTTAAAAATAATGATTATGAGACAATCTCAATTTTGTTTCCAATGTACGAGATTGTTTCCATACTAATTAAATATATAATTAATTGAATGCTGTTGGCTATTTAACATTTGAAATATCACTTAATAGAAATAGTGGTAAATAGATTACAATTAATTATGCAAAAGTCAAATTAAATACGTGACTTATAAATACAATTATTCACAGTCAACTCTCAACCACAAATGATACTGACATGAATAAATTGTTTATATAACGACTTACCCTGGCTTCGCATAGGTGCGTTCTTAGACACAACCACAGCGAACATGCCTTCAGCTTGTCGTGGTTTTCATTAGCGCCCGGCAGTCACGCCGGGCGCGATGCCAAGAAACGCACTGGGAGGTAGCCCGCTTCGGTGGGCGGTGTACCATGCGGGTTGCTCCTGGTACTTCTCTGACGGTAGAGTAGACCGTGGGGGCAACCCCATGGTTGTTGTGGTCTGCTTCTTTAGACCTGCCCTCGTTGCGTCGTGGTTGAGTGCTTAAGCGATCCTGCGACGCCCTATTAAGACGGGGGAAGTACTTTTGGGTTTTAATGGGTATTACGGGCTTTTCTAGCCGGTGAGTCTCACATAACCACCTGTATATCTACAGGTGGTATGCGTAAATGCATTTCACAACATTAAAAAAAAGGTGCATCCCTAGAGTAGTCCCTCATAATAGTCTTTCTGTACCTATATAAAATTTTGTCCTAATTCATCTAGACGTTTCAATACGAAGAAGTAACAAACATATATACACATAAAAAATTTCGCACTTTGTTATATGTAGTAGTCGAAGAGGGTTATGTCAAATGCATATACGAAAATAAAATATTTCATAAAAAATGTAACTAAATATAGCTGTCCCTTTAACACACATTTTGCAGTCTAACTAAAAAGTGTCTAAATACGGTGACAATTTTGAATGTATATCTAAATAAAAGTCGATAAGAGCAATTGCTAGCTAATCAAATTTATTATGTATGAAGCACTCACTGCTTTTGTTTTGGTTTAAAAAATCGTTTCTGTAAGCCTATATTACTATGTTATGTATACTTGATCGTTATCTTTGTTTGACCGCCTTCAAAATGGAACCTCATGTTCATAATTGTTTTTTTTTATGTAAACATAACCATATTTTTGGATCCTTCCTCCACGACCATGATTGCTGTAAAATATTTGAAACGTCGAGTATCAAAAATCAAAACAAATCCACAAAAAATCCGAAAATATATTTTTATATAAATGTCAAATATTCTCGTATAATCTAAGAAAATATTATTGTGTATATGTTATTCGCTATTTTCACCAATTAATATTATTATTTTCACGACTTTTTCAAAGAACACATTCAATGGTCACATATAAACAAAAAAAAAATTTAGAATTTTCATTTCTCACTAAGTTTTACATAGTTATTTAGTATATTCGATCAAAATTAATTACAAGAAATACAAATGATATTTTGTCCTAACACTTTTTTATACGGTAATACTAAACTTAAAATATAATATAACAGTATTTTATCAATAATTCTAGTAGAAAACACAAGTTATAGGCGCAAAGTGCAATAAGAACATCAAGGTATTCATAACACGTCATAATTAATTTTACAAAAAATAATTTGTATAGGTTTTTCTTATCTCTCTCTCCTTCTTTTCTATACAGATAAATAAAATTCAAATGTTTGCTTGTAATGTCGAGATAAAAGCGTGTTACTTATAGGCATATGAAATTATATACGGTACTGATGAGAAAAATAATAAACATTTTTTTTTTGTCTATCTGTTTTTTCGGCTAATCTACGAAATGGTTGGACTGATTTTGATGGGACTTTCACTGGTACATAGCTGATATTATAAGATGTAACTTAGGCTACTTTAATTTTAGAAATAGGATTAGGGTTCTGTTAAAAAAAAAACTAACCTACCTAGGGACGCAGCAGAGCGACATGAGGGTAAGGCGCTTCATAAATAAAACACAAAACATATCTTATTTAATTTATATTTTTTTTTCTCCATAACAATTGAGTTTTACTTAGCCAAATTGCACAATACAATAGGATGTTAACACAGCTGACATCTTTTGATTTTGTTAGTAGTTGTCGTCGCCTGAAGATATTGTCAAATGCAGAAGTAACATCTGTTCTCCCTCATTCACTAATGGCGCTACGGCTTTGCTATTGATTAAACTTATATGTTTATATATTAGATACTTATATATTAGATGTTTCGATATTATTATAATAAGCTAGTGACTCACTCTCGCCCCACTCGGGTTCTTCCCTAGTTACGTTTTAACGTTTAGTATAAATTTCTCAGAGATGAGATATTTTCCCGCAGTAAAAAGTATTATATATGTTGACCAGGAACCAGCTATCATCATACCAAATTTCATCAAAATCTGTCCAGTGGTTTTCTCGTGATGCGTTCCCAGACAGACAAAAATTTACTATGACTATTTCAATAAGATTTTCCAAAAAATATTTAATGTACAAATCCGACAATTTTTTTTGTTATGTATAGGTATGATATGCATATAACAAAATAATTAAGAAGTATTGAGGAGGCTTTTACTGCATATTCTAGTATATATTTAATAATTATCATAATAACTTACTCGAAACAAATATTATTTACGTTTGATAAATTTTAATATAAAAAAATGATATTTTGAAAACAAAATAATATATTAATTTACATTTAAATATAATTTTAAATTGCTATAAAACAAAGTTTCGTACATAGTATTAAATCCTTTAATGTACGACGAGACTCTTGAAAATGTAATATTACCGTGGTGATTATGTATTTTATATTTTCAAAAATATAATAGTAAAAAACAATTATTTTACGTATTGTAAATACCATAATAAATAAAAAAAAATATGTCATTTAAATTAAAGTCCCAAACTCAGTTTTATAAAGCTCTCGTGTCGTAAAAGCCGTCTTTCCAAAGCTATCTCAATGTGCCAGTTCATTTCGGCCTCAAGATACTGTCAAATGCAGCACTCCCGTTTTCCTTCATTTACTGCAGACACATCAAGGCGATTGATTGCATTGTGATAGTGGTTTAGTGGTTTCTCTTTAGATAATAAAATGTCAGAAGGTATATTGGACTTTATTTAATCTACATTATTATCGATACAGAGGCCGAATCTATAGTTTTTAGAATTTTTGTCTGTCTGTCTGTTACCGCGTCACGGAAAACCACTGGAGGGATTTTCATGAAATTTGGTATGATAGTAACTGGTTATCCGGGTCAACATATAGGATACTTGTTACTGCGGGAAAATATCTCATTTTAGAGAAAAATACAAAAACTGCAATGTAAGAGTATACTAATATGTAAAACCTAAGAATTTGGTTTTTGGTCATCTGAACGCGGGCGGAGCCGCGGGCAATGCTAGTAATTAAATATAGTTCTTAGATAAAGTTAGTTTTGACTTATCATTAGTATACTAGCGACTCACCCTCGCTCCTTTAGTTTGTTTAGTTACTTAAAAAATGGGGGGTGGGGGTAGGAGGGTGACAAATACTTTGCGACTTATTCTCATACCTACCAAACATACAAAAAAATATTAAAATCAGCTCGACCAATGGAGGACCGGAGGATGCGACTACAAACACCGTGACACGAGATATTTATATATTAGACTTTGAAATTCTTTATTGAATGACGACACCAGAAATACCATCGTAATTTAAGACCACAAAATAATTATGCGAAAATCAACTGCAAGGAAAATCATTTGACACATTTGCACTGTTACTTTATAGGTCGCCTCATACTTGAAGGAGAAATAGTACGTTGCTTGCTCATTTACTTCGGATGCCAATACTTGACGTTTGAAAATTAATGCAACATTTACACGGTATTTCTATATCTATACTATTATTATAAAGAGGAAACATTTGTATTTTTATATGTTTGTATCGAATAAACTCAAAAACTACTGAACCGATTTGGATGGAATTTGGTACGAAAATAGTCGGAGACCCTGGGAAGGATATAAAATATTTTTTTATTCCTGAAATTATCCCTTAAGGGGCTAAAAATGGGGATGAATGTTTTTATGGGAAATCAACCTAGGGCCGAACGGAAATGATATGTGTATATTTGTATCTTCTTCATGCTAAAATGGCTAAATTAATTTTGATATTTAGTGAACAGATAGACCTGGAGTAACATATAGACTGAGGTAAACACCCTAGTGAAGTGAGGGTAACTAAAAATGTAATATTATAAGTGGGTAATATTAGTTTTAATGTGGGGAAGGTGATTTTTTTTTAATATTTTTCTTTTCTTGCCTTTTTCGGTAGAAAATATTAAGTATAGGTATCTTTGTCTAGGTATTTGATAAGTTTTTTTGAATAGACATGAATCGACTATGTCTATACGAAAAAATAAAAAATAATCTGTATATGACTTTAATATAACTTGTTTTCTCATGGTTATAAGATATTTTTCTAACGGTAAAAAGTCCAAATATCTCCATTCAAAAAATCAGGCCAAACATATAAAGTGAAGAACAAACAATACAACGAAACACATTTTCACGTTTAAAACTTCATTTTCTTGAAATATCTGCTTTAAAAGAATTTTCATTATCCTTACATTTACAAATACTAGAGTAAAACTGTCGCCAAGCCTCATCTCTAATGCATCAAAATCTCATTTTCATTTGCTAATGGTAGTGAATCGATAAAAGTTGATTAAATCCACGCCATTAGTGTGAATATGCTTTGCTCGAATGTGTTTTGCTATTTGAATATTGCGAAACTTTTATTATGGAGAGATAACGAAAAAATTATAACGAAAACAAAAACTTTAGAGGAAAATAAAGGGCACGTGAAAGTTAAGATGGTTTAACTTACCTATAAATTTTAAATAAAACTATCTTTTCGGATTATTTCGCGGATTTATTTTGATTTTTGGTTCCCGACGTTTCGAATGCTTTACAGCATCCATGGTCACGGGAGAGACTGAGTTGTTACATGTCTTGGAATGTACCAAAAATCAAAATAAATGGAACCAAAAATCAAAATAAATCCGCGAAATAATCCGAAAAGATAGTTTTATTTAAAATGTCAAATATTCGCGTAAATCTAAGAAAGTATTACCTATAAATTGTTTAGTAAATTAAATCAAACCAAATATGCTTTTTGCATACCATTATTTAATATTATATACTTGAAATATAATCAAGAAAATTAGTACAATAGGCGGCCTTATCGCTAGAGAGCTATTTATTCTAGGCAATCTTTGGGTTGAGAGGAGGAAAGAGAGAAGGAAGGGGTGCAAACAGTCTTAAAGGAGATCTACAAATGAATACATACACAGACAAACAAATATATATGTAAATACATGCACATATATTGACATATACATTGATACATATATACATATTACCTACATACATACACACGATTGTATGTACGCATTAACATATAAAGAATTACTAAAACAGTTTTTTTTATTTACCGACTGCAAAGAGGAGACTTTTTTTTTATTATTATAGAAAAAAGTCTCCTCTTTGAAGTCGGATCGGATTATAATTTTTTATAATCCGATTTTCCCAAGTTTTATGAATGAATACATACATACATATATTAAATATGGCCCCATACTAACTAAGTAAAATATCCATTGTAAGGGTGGAAAAGTTACTTTTAAAGTGATTTTGAAGTCCTTATTACTACACTTAACAACAAATATTATTATTAAAGTGCAATTTAGTTAACATTTTTGGAATTGCTGTAATTATGATTAAATAGTATTCATTATAATTTAGTTTCATATTAAAAACGAAACAGTGGTTAACAATTCCATGTTGCATTTTGTTACAAAAATCTTTCTCTCTCTCTTGATGAGCACAAATGTGTGTACTCTAGTCGTGGGTTTATATTTGTAATATTTATGTATCAACTATCTGGTATACATAACACAGGCGTCGTAGCTTACCATAGAGCTAGGTGGTGGTGTGTGTTAATGTTTATTTATTTTACTTAAATTATTGTGAGTTCAAAAGCTCCTCTGAGACCATAAGTATTCGACCTATATTTTACATAAAAAGATTTGGATGTATTCTATAGACTTCAAATATTCAGGTCACGTGTTCTGTTCAGCGTACCACAGGGTGCATTTTTGGGACCATTGTTTTTAAATATAGCTTTCATGAATATGCAAAGCTTATAAACTAACTTCATTCGTGCATTAAGATTTGTATAACAATAAAAAATCTTTTGAATTACTGTATTACATTATTTGTAACATAACAGTGTAGAAGTAGAATTTGAGTAAAATGTAAAAGTTATATTATACTGAATACTAGCAGACCCAGTCGCGCGTTCCTGTGACACACATATGGAAAAAATGTGGAAATCGTTAATTTTGCAATAAAAAAAGGAAATAATCGTGATAAAAACTATCCTATCGTTTAAATTTGAACAAATCACATATTTTTAAAAAAATATGTCAAGATAGGATAAGTAATTTCGGAGTTTGTCCCGAACTAACATCGTGACACGGGAATTTTATATATGTATTAAGATTACATTCTTTAATTTGAAAATTTATTTAAAAAGTTTACATAATACCACTTTCCACTTGAGCCTAAGTATATAATTCTTAAACTTGATACTATATATTCGTGTGAAATAATGATTTAGATTTTAGGACCTGTGAGACCTTTTCACTAGTGCTTTTTACTCAAAGACTTTTTCTTTTCATGATAAAAAAATAACCTCAAATTAGAGTATATCCCCTTTAATTTGAAGTCGGTCTAAAGCTAGCCATATACAAGTCATCTAAATACGTATTAAAGACGGCAACTAAGTTTGAAGATTGATTTCTTTAAAGAGTCCGAAGAATAATTATTGCGATTGGAACTAGCTTACATTTGATTACATATGTCACAAGCTAAATCGATACCTTAAATGGCAAACCAGTTAACTCCATACGAGCAAATTTTTCAGGAGACACTTAAAACTTATAATATTTTTTTACACTACTCATTAAAAAATCTAAAATACCATTGATAGTTACTATCGTAAGCTGTTATTTTTTATACTGTAAGATCCTACTAAAACAATCCTATTCAATTACTGTTGCATACAATCTGAACCAAAAAGTATTTTTTGACGAAATGTGGTGTTGGCTGGTTTGCCAATTAAGGTATCGATGTATTGCTTGCTATATAAAGAGAATTTATGTTTCGGTTGAGCAAAAAATAAAATGAAAAAATATGCCTAAACGAACCTACAAGCTACTTGAAACTAAATCAAGGACCATATCACAATATAAAATAATTCGCTTAAATCAGATACCACAATACACATGCCAATTAACCGATATGAAGCACAATCACAAACCACACAGACCGCAATCACCGCGAGTAATTACGATAAGATTGTGTTAATCTCGTGTATTTCTAGAGAATAGTCTTTATTTTTCATTTTTATGTACTAACTTCTTCTTTCTCTTATGTATCTACCTATGTATATATTTCTTAAAGTAATTTTATATATAGTACCTGGGCCACCGAGTTTCGCTCGGAGTTTTTGGTCGAAAGTACAATTTTCTTTAAAAAAAAAAACTTGAATATATATATATTCAAGACATAACTCAGAACTAAACTACCTTATAATTATATAGTGGCTAGCTATATTCTACTCCTGGTCATGTCAAAAGAGTTTTCAGATTTCTTTATTTCTTTATTCAGCCCGTAGGAGCACAGTGTAATGCGTTATACATACATCCACCATGTCTTAAAGCAGCGTTTCCCAAATGTTTTTTGTCGAACCTCCCCGGATTATAAAAAATATTTTCATGGCTCTTTTATTTTTTTATTATATTAAAACACACATTTTTTATACAACTTTTTTACACACATTTTTTTTAATATAAAAGACACATTATTTAAACGATTTTTATTTATTTCAATTTTAAGTTTTACGCAATAATCTCTCACTACGCCTGTGGGGAGGGGTGCTCCCCTGGTTGGGAACTGCTGCCTTAGAGAATCCGCTACCGCATAGAGTATATTGCTACATATATAAACGCAACCGTTTCATCTTCAATATAGTATATATATATTTTCCAAAATGATTACCATTTGCCTTACGGTGAAGGAAAACATCGTAAGGAAACCTAAATGTCTGAGAAAACTTAGTGAGCAAATTTCGAAAGACATGTGTAGTCCGCTAACCCGCACTTAGCCTGATCCCCCTCGTATTGAAGGGAGGCTCGTGCCCAGCAGTGGGGCGTTAAAAAAGGCTGAATACATACATACATACACAGGATATACATTTTTTTTAGAATATAATACTGTAACAAATTAGCCTTCGTGATCGCGATCGGTAAAAAAGACATTATTAAACCGTCATCAAATCCAGCCAGCGGTTTCCAAAAACCTATATAACTATCGTATGACCCAAATAATTACAGAGGGGATTGAATTCCGTACCTTCAGGATATATTTGGTTTTATGTAGGAATGTTTATTTTCTGGCTCATTAACATTGTCAAGTTTCATTTCACTCGGTTTAGTACGTAAAAGTTACACTTTGAGCTCTCGTATTGTGTGATTCCATATAAAGCGGGGTTTACGATTGTCTTGTGGCTACCGTCTAAATGAAAATATATATGGTGCAAAGACAAAAGCTGGTTCTCCGACAAATATATAGCTCTATAATTATACACCTTCTGAGGTTATTATTCCGCTATGTTAGTTTTGTTACGTTGGTCTAGTAGCTAGCTGCTGGTGCTCGGCTTACAGATCTTGGCAGATCTTAAGAGTCTGGATTCGAGTCTCCGGTCAGGCAAAAGATAGTTACTGAGTTTACTTTGATTAGAATAAGTGTCGTGCTATTCTTACTTCTCAAAAAATATAAAAATATTGCAACCCATTGTTTGGAAGTTGATGATGTCACTACCCTGCGCGTCGAAGCCCTCTAGTCTGCGTTTGTTTTCTCATAAAACTTCGTCATATTGGACTTATGTTGAAAGTGAAAAGATACGGATAGACTGCCGTGACATTTTTTATGATTTTAGCGTATTTTTCTTAATGTTATGTAAATCTTTTCTAGGTTGTCAAAGTTTAACTTATGTAAACGTCTTAAAGAGAGTATCTTATGACAAACTGAATATTTCATTCTCTACAAATTATTTTAATATTAAAAATTGAATCAAAATTCATAAATTCCTATTAAAGTAAAAGAACACACAGGCTTTATATTAAAGTTTAAAAGATTGTTTTATCAGTTTGTTCCATACTTTTTCATAAATGCCAGTAGCAGATGATTATATAATGCTTTAAAACTTAAAAAGAAACTTTGTCTTAAAACTTACTAAATATGAACAAAAAAGTACTGAAGTTTCAACTAAACTCCTTTTAACATGCTTATTTATTCAAATATCTTAAACAAGAACGTTGTATGGTAAAATACGGTATGGTTTAAATAAAAATCAAGGAACAATATTAGTGGATCGTAATTCGATGGATTTTTTAGTTATTCAGTAAGCAACTAATTATGTAAGTACGAGTATGTACTATCGGAATAGTCTGACTGATGATGGAGCCAGAATATGAATTAGAAAAAAAAGGCCAGAGATGAGACGTTAAGAAGCTTTCAAGACACAAGATATTTTTACTTCAAAACATAACAAAATTATGTTATTTCATTATTAAATAACCAAACAAAAATAACCAAAACGTAAAATAATAAATAAATATGTTGGGATATTAACACACAGCACCATCTAGTTCTATGGTAAACTACGAGGCTTGTGTTATGGATACCAGATAGTTGATACACTACACATATGTATATAACTTTAAATACATAAATATTATACATATAAACGCCCATGACTGGAGTACAAACATTCGTGCTCATCACACAAATGAATGCCCCCAGCGGGACTCGAACCCGCGACCGCTGGCACATTACTGTGGCACATTATTTGTAGGGTCACTACAAACTGCCATAAATAAAGTATCAATAAAATCAAAGCGCTTAATTTTTTTTTTATGCGCATAAGTTTGCCTTACGACCCGGTCCCTAATTAAAGCGGGAGTTAAGGTGGGTCTCAATGAAATTAATATAAGGTGAGCAAAGTTGAAGGCACAAGTTAGTAAGTGAATGTAGAATGATTATTTATTCATCGTGCCGTAAACGAAACCCATCGTCACAACGTGCTACGCTATTACCGAAGTAATCTGTGTTATTAGGAACACTTCGTTATTTGAAACAACATCGTTGAAATGGACAATCGACAATTGATATTTAAAATATTTATAAGAAACTAGCGGACCCGACAGACGTTGTCCTGTCTACACGTCTTTAATTTGAAAATTTCAAACTTTTTTTAATAAGCTAAAACATTCTGGATCATTTAGATGAAAATTATTATTCAAATTTTGAATCTAAACCATTCCCAGATCCCCTTGAACACACACAAAAAATTTCATCAAAATCGGTCCAGTCGTTTGAGAGAAGTTCAGTGACATACACACTCACAGAAGAATTATATATATAAAGATTTTAATTACTAAGTATATATTAAATGTCTGTTAGGTCATTCATGCTTACTAATATTTATAACTCTGTCTGTTACGCTTCACTGCTGAACCGATTTTGATAAAATTTTGCAAGAACATACATTGCATCCTGGGAACGAACATAGGCTACCTTTCATCTCCACTCCACTTACTGTGTGAACGAAGCCGTAGGCAAAAAGTAGTAGGTAATAATAATATTATTGTCTTGACTTCAGTCAAGAATTACTGTCACAGGAAATGTTTTACGCTCGTAGGTAATATTTTAGTTGACAAAGTTGCGCTCCCTATTACCTCATATATCCTATATTGGGAACGGAAATCAAATATAACCAGAGAATTTAGGTATAGGGGTTGGCTATTTTATGGTTTCATTATGTAAAATATCTAAACGCATATTATACAAAAGCGATACAAATAACGTAACAATAACTCATTGAAAATTTATCTATACTAATATTATAAAGAGGAAATTTTAATTATTATGAAGAGGATTTTTTGTTTGTTTGTTTGTACCAAATAAGCTCCGAAACTACTTTACTGATTTAGATGAAATTTTGTAAGAAGATAGTTTGAGACCGGAAAGGACATATGATAGTTTTTATCCCGGAAGTCATTCCTTAAGGGTGTAAAAATGGGGATGATAATTTTTATGGGAATCAATCGCTAGTTATATATATTTCAGTACATTCTGAAGTCAATAATCTAATATTCAGGTCAACTTTCACAATATCTCGAACTAACATAATATTTCTGAGAGAACACAACTTTAATTTGTCGTAATATTGTAAACTCGGATAGTAATACAGCAGTTGCATCGAATAATATAAAGGAAATGCATATTGTTATGATAACCAATTATATCGCTTTTCTTGTTGCAGGTATAAAATGAATAAGAAACGTCAAAAGAAGAGGCGAACAAAGCGGAGTGAAGTGAAATGAAGGCAGAAGAATATGTGACCGTATAATATTAACTATGAATATGGCATCACGATTGTGGCTTGCGGGCAGTTCGAGTAGGGATTTGTTTGTGGTGGTTTTGTTCTTGTGCCAAACAATAGTTTGTGATGGACAGTGTCCAAAGTTTGCTGAAAGGCCATTGGAGACGAGAGTTCAAGATGCTTCCATAGTTTTTAGAGCAGTGGTTGTACAGACACACTATCAGGTTAGTATATTATATATATATATATATATATATATATATATATATATATATATATATATATATATATTCTAATTGTTGCTATTATAATATTATTTTTTTAATAAAATAAAAAATGTATGATTGCTCTTTAAAAATACAAATGCTACGTTTATTTTATATACGCGTGTTTTGATAAAGAATACAAAAAGTATTGGTTTATTATTTTAATTTTTATTTCAGCTTCTCTTTTGATTATGGGTTATGTATATAAAAAAAGAAATTAACTTTTGATTTAATTTTCTATGCATGGCTTAAAAAAATATTATGGTATAATCGCCATCGCTAAACTGAAAACTGTAGAATGTATTATCCATTATATTCATTTGAATATTAACAATATATTCCTTTTTTATAGTTCCTTATTAGCCATGTCGATCCTTAATATTTACACCGTCCGAGAATCAAAGCGGCTATATTTACGTACGTACAGAATTCATTCAGTCGTACTCATGCAATATATTATGTATATATATGCCTGGGCATCGGTAGAAGGGTGCACCTGCAATCTCCCACCGTGAAGGAAAAATAAAAAAATACATAAAAAGTTAAGAAAATAAAACTATATTATTAAAATTACTGTTCAAAAGATGTCTACGAAATATAGAAAAAAGTATTCTAATATAAGTCAAATATATTTAAAAAAAAAAATGTATTTATTAATAAAAATAAACTAGTTGATTATTAAAAAATTATAATTGAATATTTTAATGTATAGAAGCATAATATGCAAAATAATTCTGCCGGCGCCCATGCATACATAATATAAAAAATAAAAATTGATTATAAAACTAGCAGAACCCGCGGCGTCGCTCGCGCTAAAACAAACTTTCTTCGCCTATTTTATCCCCTTATTGGATGAATTTTGAAAATGCTAATCACGGTATTTATTTAATTGTATTGAAGAGCATTAATATCTAGTTTCAATTAATTATTCTGATCATAAATGTTTTTTCGGGTTGTATTATAACGTGTTTTCCCGTGAGAATTAGATAATCTCCCGCGGTAAAAAGATGCCTATGTTACTCTCCAGCCCTCCAAGTTTTTCCATACAAAAATTTACGCCAATCCGTCGCTCTTTTTTGACGTGAAAGGGCAAACAAACAAACAAAAAAACACACTTTCACATTTATAGTATTAGTATGGATACAAAATATAAACTAATATTTCGTCCAATGTCTATCTAAATTTACAATGTCAACAGCATGTCACACATCTCTCATATGATTCACTTGTCACCTATTAACTACTATTAAACTGATTATTTGTACCCGATTCGATTTTAACATAATAATAATGAAAATCAAAACAAAATTTATTGGTGATGAATAAATGCAAATGTAATCAGTACCGTTAAATTCCGCATGTAATTATTTTGAACGACGCTTAACAGGCTGGCTATCTATCCATGTGATAGGAACAGTGTTTATGTAATACTAGCAACACACTCTCGCTTCGCTCGGGTTTGTCCCTAGGTTGATTACCCATACAAACTTTCATCCCCATTTTCAACCCTTGAAGGGATGATTTCGGGGATAAAAAGTATCCTTTGTCCTTCCTAGGGTCTCAAACTATCTTCTTACCGAATTTCCTCTAAATCGGTTCAGTAGATCCATAGATTACCTCTCTACAACGTCCCAAACTTACAAACTCACTATTCACAAACTTTACCTCTTTATAATATTAGTATAGACTAGTGAGTGAGTTTTCTGGTGGGTGTCTTCAACTATGGAGGTGCCTTCTACGTGTATGTACAAATACACATTATTCCTCCGAAATTTAGTACATGTTTACATTAAGAACTGGGATAAAACAAAACGCCAAAAGGTGGCGCTGTTCGTTAGAAAAAAATATGAATACATACATCTTTAAATATATGAAAAGTAATGTATGTATGTATGTTCCATATGGACTCCAAAACGGCTGGAGCGATTTTGATGAAATTTTCAGGCAATCTTCTGATTAACCCAGCGTATGATCCTGTGAAGTTTGGTAGTGATCGGAAGTTTGAACGTGGGCGAAGCCACGGATACTGCTAGTAATACGAGTATATGTATAAAACACGTTAATTTTTTATATGACACAAAATGCAAGTAGGGATAAACTAAGTCAGTAATAATATACATTCATATAAAAAGTTTAAATTAATATGATGTTTACGCAAATATTGAAATGGATGGTGATTTCCCATCGGCAAAATAAACAGCAGTTTAAACAACAATACCCACTTTTCTAACTTCAAAAATTACGAACTTCGAAAGAAAACATACCCTTAATTAACGCATTTAGGGGTTGAATTTAAAAAATCCTCCCTTTGGGCTCACTTTCCTTATATTAGAATCTCTTTTTGAATATATTATGCTTTTCCAACCAGCACTTTAGGCGGTTCAATAGTTACCAGCCAGTCAGTCAGTCTTACAATGCAACGCTGTGTATGTCTTGATTTCCTCCTAAGACTTTTTCAATCTGCTTCCTTCCACAGTGGATCTACTTCTGTAGATCGATGTGATTTAAGCATTGAGATAAGAGATATCTAGAACGTATCCGATTATACTGATAGCATGACTACCATAAGTTATTCTTATAATAATTAGATTTAAACGAATGTTTGCATTACTAAACACTACTTTTTGGATTTTTTCGCGTTTTTATTATAATTTAATATTCTCGACCTTTTTCAGCATTGTAGTTTCATTTAAATTATTTAAAAAAAATCTACGTGAGGGTGAAAAGAGAACTTTGAACTTAAAAAATGGTACTTACACACCCACCCTCAAAGGTTGTTAAACTAAAAAGCACTTTATTTAATTTAATATGATTATAAATTGTACCAACGATAAAGTTGAAATAATACTATTCAGGCATGTTCTTTAAAGTTTTATGACGCTTATATCCACTGTCATTATGAAAAAGATAACTTGGTAGAAATAAAAAGTTTGAGATCAGAAATATTTGCGATGTCTCGTGCTTTATGTGGGAGGTCATTGCACGTCAATTTCAATTGTATCATAGAACAGTGAAGTGAGATTAGAAGTAGCATAACAAGTTCTATATATTTTTTCGTTTACTTTGTAAGTCAGAGGATGTAATTTTTGATACTACTAATACGACTCATAAAAAATACACTGACAGGAAGTTATATTATCGCTAATTGGGCTAATTTTTATTTTGATAAAAATGTGTTTATTGTCAGATATCGTATTATAAGTACACTAGCTGTACCCGCGGCTTCGCCCGCGATCAAACTACTAAAAAAACAAACCCTTTGTCACACCGACAGCAGCGCCACCTACCGTGTACAATTGTGAATCTAAACCATTCCCAGATCCCCTTGAATACACACAAAAAATTTCATCAAAATCGGTCCAGTCGTTTGAGAGAAGTTCAGTGACATACACACTCACAGAAGAATTATATATATAAAGAAGATAAATAAATTTTATTTGCAGTTGGAAAAAAACTGATTTTTGCGTTGTTTTATCGGCGTGAGCTGCCTAAATGGTTTTAAATAAAGCTAAACAAGTAGAATGTATGGCAAACAGATATCTAGGGAAGTACCCATACGAAGTGTGCTATTGTCGCCAGTATTTATTCGTACTTATTTAACTGCCTCGAAGGTTTCACTACACTTCTGAGGCACGCTCCAGGCAAGATCCAAATGTGTACACATTCGGTGATCCTAAGTTCATGTCCTGGTTTGGGTCAAGTTTAGTTATTGAGTCTTTCTGTTTGGAAAGTACTAGCAACAAGCCCGGAGTTGGAAAGGTAGCAACTGGCAGTGATTCAACCTCGGAGAGCACGTAAAGCCGTCGGTCATACGTCAAAACCTGCATATCTGACCGGTCATATCAAATTATCGTCACATCGAAATTCAAGAGTGAACAGAAGTATTATAGTGCAAAGTACACTGGTGCACAGTTGGCTAGTCTTAGTGATATTCGTCACCGTGGCTGACATCAATCAGGAAAACATTATAATTTATTATTATCATAGATATTGTGTTTAAACATTGCGTTTCATATTGAATTTCATCCTTAATTAGACGATACCATATTCCTAATTTTCTGGGTAAATTGGGCTGAGATTTTGTATGATAATTACAAGAGCCTTGCACGGGTGGGACATATTCAATTATCTTACAAAGCTTATAATTATTTCATTAAAAATAATTAGGTGACATATAATTGAACACTTGCGTTAAATTCAAAAACAATTTGAAGCATTTCCACTGATTTTCTTTTACTGATGCTAAGTTTTTTGTATATAGTTAACGAAAATCTGAATTATTCAATTTTGATAATGGCAAAGAAAGAAAATATATTTGATCACGTATATAGGATTAAACCCGTCCTGCGTCTCCGCTATCTCACTTAGATGATATTTAAAACATTCATTAATTTTACTACGTGTATTTTTTACTGTCGACATCTATGTTATACTTTATTACTGTGCTTTAAAACTTTTTAAAAGAAAATTCATTAAATTCTTTAATATTAATAAATACTTGAAATTACTCGTAGTCAAATCGCACATTATTCAATTTGGTTATTGAGAATTTCTTGATAGATCTATAACTAAACTTGGTCAAACCTGAGACACGAACCCAAGACTTCCGGATCTACATTCGTACATGCTAGCCACTAGACCATCGAGCCAGTGAAGCTAATGAAAAAGTACTAAAAATGTTGGGCCATGTATAAATAAATATAAATATGTTGTGACATTAACACACATCACCATCTGATTCCATGGTAAGCTTCCAGGCTTGTGTTATGGATAACAGTTACTTGATACACTACACAGGTATAACTTTAAACACATACATATTAAAAATATAAAAACCCATGATTTTAGTACAAACATTCATGCTCAGCATATAAATGAATGCCACCAGCGGGGCTCGAACCCGCGACCGCTGGCACAGCAAGTACGGGTCACTACGAACTGAGCCAAATGTGTCGACACGTATAGGACTTATAGATTAAATAAAAATAAGCGTAAATAATAAGTCTTTATAAAGTAAAAGAGAAAGTCATACCATAATCTATTGTGATTATTGCCACTGCACTATCGAGATAATACGAGTATGTACACTATCTTAGTACACGCACGTTAGTATGTAATTAATATTATAATGTATTAATCTTATATAACAGACACTGTTTCCTCTAATTATGTTATCAACGACTTATCTTACAACTGCATAATATACTAATGTAGCTAATTTGTCAATTGACATTAATATATAAGTGATTGCTCTATATAGTATAAGACATTTGATTAGAATAATATACTAGCAGATCCGCGGCTTCATTCGCGCTTAAACTACAAATAAAAACTAAAAAGGTAGGTTTCATACAAACTTTTATCCCCTATTTTAACCTCTTATGGGGTTAATTTTAAAAAAATATTGTAAGTATTGAAGAGCATTAATACCAATTTTCAAGTAATTCGGATCATAAATATTTTTTGGGTTATATTATAACGTGTTTTCCCGTGGGAATGAGATGATTTCCCACGGTAAAAAGTAGCCTATGTCACTTTCCAGTACTCCGTCTCCCTACACATAAAAAAACTTTTTAACAAAAAAATAAAAACCGACTTCAAAGAAAAGCACTAAAAAGTAAAAAATAACTGATTGGTAGTTTTCATTTACTATACATACCTAATAAAATATTTTCGAAGTCGGTGTGCTTTGCTTTGTATGGGCTGGCACCGATTTTGAAAATATTTGATTAGGTATGTATTTAATAGGTAGGCTTTAATTACTTAGCCAAAGCACACCGACTTCGAAAATATTTGATTAGGTATGTATAGTAAATGAAAACTACCAATCAGTTATTTTTTACTTTTTAGTGCTTTTCTTTGAAGTCGGTTTTTATTTTTTTGTTAAAAAGTTTTTATTTTTCCCTTTTTAGTGTAGACAGTAGTAGCAAAGTAAGGATTCTAACGTGTTAGGCTTGTCAAATCAAACAAAGTAAGCCCAAACTCAAAGTATCTACTATTAGCCGTTGAAGAGTTCCACCTATCCACCTTCTGGCCTTGCCATCAGATCAGGTCAACAGCACCGAACCACTGTACTATCAACGGAAATAGAAATATTTGCAAAGTTTCAAGTCAATATGACAATTAGAAGTAGGTTAAATTCATCATTAGTTGTTTTTCCACCCTTAGGGGTGGTATTTTTTTTTGAAATTTAAATGGGACCAATCTGGAAGTATACCCTTTCAAACAAAACAATAATTATCCAAATCGGTGAATAAATGACGGAGTTCTGAGGTAACAAACATAAAAAAAAAAAAAAAAAAAAAAACATACAGTCGAATTGAGAACCTCCTCCTTTTTGAAGTCGGTTGAAAAATCACGCCAATACATCACTCTATTTTGAAAGAAGGACAAACAAATAAATAAACAAACAAACACACTTTCACATTCATGATATTAGTATCTCAGCTCTTTTAAACTACGCTACAAATTATATATTAGCACAAAATTATCATTACAAAAGTACATTACATAAAATAAAAGTACCTACATTGTTCAAGACATAGCAGAAAGTAATAGTATGAAGAAAAATTATAATGCTACCAGGCTATAATATATGCGAAAGTTGTTACGTGTTTGTATGTTTGTTACTGTTTTATGCTTAAACGGCCAGACGGAGTTGGACTAAATTTAGTGCACAAAAAAAATGTATGACCTGGAAAATTACAAAAGCTATTGTTAGACGCCCAGAACGTATCCTAATCAAATCGCTAGTATAATGTAACTAAATGCGTACTTTTAAAAGTTCCAAATAAAAAGCTAAATAAGCTTTTTTAAGCTGGAAATAGAACAAGTTTAGCGATTTTTATAGTCTATTGAAAAATAATCTATAGTTATTGAACTTTGTACATGTTATAAATTAAAATATAGTATTTTTTTTAAGTTTTTTTTCCTGATATAAAACTAAGCAAACTTTGAGAATAGCGAATAGCGTATATATATCTATACTAATATTATAAAGAGGTAAAGTTTGTGATCTTGTGAGTTTGTGAGTTTGTGAGTTTGTGACGTTGTAGGGGGTAATCTCTGGATCTACTGAACCGATTTTCAAAATTCTTTTACCAAAAGAAAGCCACGTTCTTTCTGAGTGTCATAGGCTATATATTAATCCGAAAAATGAAAAGGCTTTTTCGTGGTAGTCGGATTTGCAAAGTAAGTCGGAGAAAAAACGGTCGAACGAAAACCGTTTGTTACGAACGCTGCCTTAACGATGAGAGATATATGATTATGTTCTAGAGAAAAGTTGTAAAGCTTAATAATGCCTAAAAAAAAGTCAGCGACAGCATATGTCTAACTTTTATATTTAAGTCACAAAAAGTAGTTTTTTATATTAAAAAAATCATTTAAATCGGTAGGTCATGTTTATTGGTCATATTATCAACAATTATGAATTCTTATCAAAATAAGTAAATTTATCGTCTAAAATGTTTAACATAAAAGACTTTTTCCTTTTACTGCATATAATTTGGACAAATGGTTAAAGAGATAATACAACATATTCGTATGTATGGACGAACCCGAGCGAGCTGTTTATCTCTTTTTCTCTTTGTACGGGCTAATCTCCGGATCTATTGGACCTATTTAAATGAAATTTTGCATGGTGGTACCTTATATCCCCGGGCAACATCTTAAATACTTTTCATCCTGGAAAATTAAAGGGTTCCCGTGGGATAGTTAAAAAACTATAACAACTTATACATCTTAGTACACAAAAACTACTGAGTGGATTTTAATGAAACTTTACAATAATATAGTTCATACATAATAAAAATAAATCAGCTACTTTTCATCCCGGAAAATTAAAGAGTTTCCGTGGGATGGTCAAAAAACTATAGTAACTTATACAGCTTAGTACACAAAAACCACTGATTGGATTTTGATGAAACTTTACAATAATATGGTTCATACATCAGAATAACAAATAGGTAACTTTTTATCCCGGAAAAACGTAGTTTTCCCGTGGGATAGATGTTTTTGTTTATTTGTAACGTATTATGTAGACAACATAGACCCCAAAACAATACTTGTTAAAAAAATGTCTGTTTGTCTGTTTGTCTGTTTGCCTGTATGTCTGTTTGCCTGTATGTTTGTTTGTCTGTTTGTCTGTTTTTGTGTGCGCGTTTCACGCGAAAAGTAATGTGCTAATTTCAACGAAATTTGGTGAAGTGATAACTTATTACTCGAGTCAACATTTAGGATACCTTTTGTATGTATGTATGTATGTTGTATTCAGCCCTTTTTAACACACGCACGGGCCTCCCTTCAGTACGAGGTGGATCAGGCCATAGTCCACCACGCTGGCCAATATCAGAGGTGCTAGACCCGGGATTTGAACTTGCTTTTTTTTTTATGGGACTTAGGGGGCAAACGGGCAGGAGGCTCACCTGATGAAAAGTGATCACCGCCGCCCATGGACATCTGCAGCACCGCAGGGCTTGCAGACGCGTTGCCGGCCTTTAAGAAAGGAATACGCTCTCTTCTTGAAGGTGGCCAGGTCGTAGCGGTTCGGAAAGACCGCCGGCGATAGCTGGTTCCACAGAGTGGTTGTGCGGGGCAGAAAATGCCTTAAAAATCGCACTGTTGTGGAACGCTGGACATCGAGATGGTGTGGATGGAATTTACTATTTTGGCGCGATGTCCGATGGTGAAATTCAGCAGCCGGGATCAGTCCGAACAATTCCTCGGAACACTCCCCGTGATAGATGCGGTAGAAGATGCAGAGTGATCCAACATCTCTCCGCAGAGCTAAAGGATCAAGCCGATCGGAGAGAGCTTGATCGTCGATAACTCGAATCGCCCTACGTTGAATGCGGTCAAATGGAAGTAGCTGGTACTGGGGAGCTCCCGCCCAAAGATGAGAACAGTACTCCATGTGGGGCCGAATTTGCGCCTTATAAAGAATAAGACGCTGACGCGACGTGAAGTACTGTCTCGCCTTGCTGAGCACACCACACACCTTGCTTCATTCGGTTTCCCAAGCGAGCGCGTTACCACTGGGATACCACTGCCTAGATACCTTTTACTTAAAGAAAATCTTTCTTTCCCACGGGAAAATATAATAACTGGTTTTATCGAGTCCTCCCTAGAAACCTGCCTCTGGCTAAGCCTTAAGACATACATCAAAACAATATACTAAAAAATTGTAGGTCTTGAAAAGTAGCCTACAGAAAAGTTCTGAATAGTTATATGTCTATCTCCTAAGTTACACTCGCAATATTTATTCTTATCAATACCTATAATAAAACTTAGTCAAATCGATGTGCGCGTTTCATGCAAAAAGTACTCAACCGATTTTAACTTCATTTTGTATAGTGATAAAACTTAGTGCTAGGGTCAACATTTAGAATACTTTTTACGACAGGCAAATTATTCATTCCCACGGGAAAATACAATAACTGGTTCTATCGAATTGTCCTTAGAAATTTATATGGCTAACGTTGGCTCAACCTTAAGAGATAGATCAAAACATTGTACAAGAAAATTGTAAGTCTTAAAAAGGTCTATAGAAAAGTTCTACATACGATAGTATATGTCTATCTCCTAAGGTACACTGTCTATAACTATTTTCATTATTATATATTTCTGTTTTATTATACGTTATTTATTCTATCTGAATATAGGTACATATATGAATAATAAAACTGTAGAGGTCGAATGTCTGTACATAGATGGTAGAAAAAATTGCTAAAAAACGAGTCAGTTCTCTTCTTACATCCCGTAAGAAGAGAAATACAACAAATCTAGATTTTTTTCAAATTTTTTGTTTCTCTGTCTGTTTGTCTGTTCGTACGGGCTAATCTCCGATACTATTGAACCTATTTAAATGAAATTTGATACTTATCATTCTGTAAAATTAAAGAGTTCCCGTGGGATAGTTAAAAAATTATAGTAACTTATACAGCTCAGTACACAACAACTTATGCACCTAATTTAGTAAAATTTGGCATGCTAATACCTTATATTGCAGGTCAAACAACAGGTTACTTATTTTTATCCCGGAAAAATGAACGGTTCCCGTGGGATAGATCTGTTTGTGCCTTTCTAGAGGTGAACCCGAGCGAAGCGAGGGTGAGCCGCTAGTATAATATAATTTAAGGAAGACGGGGCTGCGTGAGAAAGCTAGTATCAAAGATAAACATGAGACAACATATGATGTATTTTCTATTTAAATATTCCTTTTATATTTGAATCCTTAAGGGTCGGGGGAATATTTATTTTCATACAGTATTTGTTTTGGGTGTTGTTTGAATTATTGTGTCAACAGAACAAGGCCCTTATATTATTTTTGTTATATGTATTATTAAAATTCATGTTGAAATTTTGTTCCGTAAGAACTTTTTTAATACTAGCTACTTAACCACACTTTTCCTGGGTTTGTCTTTGCAATAGGACTCTAAAAAATATATGAGATAGACATATGACTTGTGACTATGACATATCTATTTTTGTCTTTCATTGCAATTTACAAAATTTTTATCAACAGGCATTGTAATATGACATTGAAGAACCCTGGTAAGATTAAAGTTTTTGTTTAGAAGCTTAGAAGTTCAGAACGTTTTGTTCCTAGTTTTTGTGCAACTAATACAGTTTTTTTTTGAGTTTTGAAATTTGATAATTTTTATAAAATTTAGGGGAAAATTTTGAAATATGAGTGTATAACCATAGATTATATAATACTAGACTAGTAATAACATATGAAATATAAATTATCTAAAAATTATATTAAAAATATTCTGTCAAAATCAACAGAAAAATAAAAAAATAAGTAGGTTTCTATATTAGGAAAGCAAAACTTTGAATTAAGCTTAAAATAAACTTGAATACTTAAGCTCACTTAACATTACGATGAGATAATTTAGATTTATGTACAAGTCGAAGTAATTCTAAAAGGAAAATAGTATTTTACTTCTACCTTTCTCAATGTCTTCTAACTTCGTTTGAGGAAATTCGTAGCCTCTAACTTAGCCATGCCATAAAAAAGGTTTGGACGATTAATGCGAGATTGTGCTACTAATTCAACACTTTCCTTGACATTTTTTTGCTTAAGTTCATGTCTGATGAAACCTAAGCAGGATAAAATATATAGGAAAATACATATATTTTAATAGATCAAATTATTATTTTATTAATATGAGTCTTATAATATTTTTTTCATATTTTGTTTTTATCCTGTACAATATTGTTTCACGTAATTAAGTTTTAGGCTACGTTCAGATGTCTAGACATCCTGGTATTTACTTACAACCGATCACATGAGCGTGCGTTAAGGCGGCACTCCATCGATCAAAAAAATACTAGATACACAATCTCACACTGTTAAAACTGTTACCAATTGTGTAGTAATTATTCTAGTTGAAA
This sequence comes from Brenthis ino, assembly GCA_921882275.1. Taxonomy (NCBI): domain Eukaryota; kingdom Metazoa; phylum Arthropoda; class Insecta; order Lepidoptera; family Nymphalidae; genus Brenthis; species Brenthis ino. The sequence continues at coordinate 19,100,343 of OV170234.1, forward strand.
TAAATATACAATAATATAAATTGAACCTTAAAGGCAACGCCTAAAGTTGTTTTTATAAAAAATATATTAAAAGCGCCCTCAAATGTACAAATGGGCGCTCATTCAGTGATGACTTTTTTTGTCTCTGATTGTGTATCTAATACTTTTTTGATCGATGCGGCGCTAAGAGAAACGTTGTCATCTGAACTCTTTCTGATTTGATCGCGCGTTAACGCGCGTTAAATGTGAACTTAGGTCTTACTTGGCAGTATAATATAAGTACACTAGCGGACCCGACAGACGTTGTCCTGTCTACACGTCTTTAATTTGAAAATTTCAAACTTTTTTTAATAATTTTTTTGATGAAAATTATTATTCAAATTGTGAATCTAAACCATTCCCAGATCCCCTTGAACACACACAAAAAATTTCATCAAAATCGGTCCAGTCGTTTGAGAGAAGTTCAGTGACATACACACTCACAGAAGAATTATATATATAAAGATGGGCGGCTGGCGTTTTTCGGAAATGTTGAAAAAATGTGTTTTTTCCAGAAAAGAAACCTAGCCTTCCCAAAAAATTAATATTTGATCCAAATTGTTAAAGCCGTTTCCAATATAAACAAAATTTTATAAGTAGGCAAGAATTACTCATTTAATATTATAAGATTACATAATTATATTTAGCTACGTTTTTTCTATAATAAAAACATGACAGATAATACAAACAAAAATAAAGGTTAAATTTAAATCACACACAGACTTACTCCCAAATTAGTTATAACAAAAAAATGTTGCTAAGTGAAAGAAGAACCAACAATCGTCTACGTCCTTACAAAATTTGTAAGGAAAACTTCATAACATCTGCCTTTACAATTATTTATTCCCAGAACACCCAAGGCAGTATGAGTATTTGGAGTCTTTTAATAAAATCTTATATTTCTAGACAAATAAAGCCCTGACACAATTACATTTTTACTCTGTGTACATAAAGTAATAAAATGTTGTCAGCTCTGTCATACATATAAAATAAACGTCTGAAAGGCCCCGGGAAATAGAGCTCAATCATCTTTACAATTTACATGACAAATCATCTCTATCTCAGTGGCCATGCTCTTCTAGCAATCTTCGTACTCTTTTACTTAGATAAGACTACATGATACTACAGTGCGCCAGACAAATTGCCTCATTATTGTTTTTCATTTACGCGAGATCCGCTCTCGCAAAGTTTATGGCAACCACTCTACATAAAGCTGCTCAGCTACTGGATATATAGCGATATAAGTGAAAAAATTAATCCATACATATGTATAATAAAATTGTAACTTAGCCGAATCTGTACATTAAGTATTTTTTGGAAAATCTTATTGAAATAGACTTTATTATCGATACAGAGGCCGAATCTATAGTTTTTAGAATTTTTGTCTGTCTGTCTGTCTGTTACCGCATCACAGAAAAACCACAGAAGGGATTTCGATAAAATTTGGTATGATGATAGCTGGTTATTCGGGTCAACATATAGGATACTTTTTACTGCGGGAAAATATCTCATCTCTGAGAGATCTTTTCTAAACGTTAAAACGTAAGTAGGGACGAACCCGAGCGGAGCGAGAGTGAGTCGCTAGTGTTCTATAAAAAAAACTTCCTTTTAGTATAATAATAAAAAAAAACTTTATTAGGTCCCAAGGAAGTAAACAGACAACGAGATTGACTTGACTCGAATCATTTTTTTTTAGTACATATTATAATATATTTTAAGGTATGCTTTACCACTGGAAAGAAAAGCTAACAGCTAGTCCTTGCCAAAGTAATGTTGTTCCTAATTTGTGGGATTGACCGAATTGATAGTTCAGGATAAGGGTTAATTGTGTAAAGCTTTAAATAACCCAAGGCAAGGCTAAATGGTTTCCGGCGCCATCAATGCTCTGTTGTACTGTAATGAAAGCCGTATATTATTTTAGTGTTGAATTTGTAATGAAGTTCCCTGTCATATTGAGATGTTAGCCGGATAATTACTTGATAAATATTAGGTTTAGGTTTGAAGATATGAGGCAAAATGTCATTATATTATTGAAATGAAACTTCTTTAGGCACGCCATGAGAGGGAAAAAAAGGATTGATGTTACGATTTTTGTTACGGAAACGGTTACGCTGGGCGTTACGGAAGTCCATAAATAGTCATTCTAAAATTATTTAAATTATTATATGATTATTTCAAAGAATAAAGTAAAACCTTATTTGCTGTGTCAACGGTCGCGGGTTCGAGTCCCGCTAGGGGCATTCATTTGTGTGATGAGCATGAATGGTTGTACTTCTGTCATGGGTGTTTATATTTATAATATGTATGTATTTAAGTTTTATATTACCATGGAACTATGTAGATGGTGCTGTGTGTTAATGTCTCAACATATCCCGACATATTATTTTTTAATTTCAATAGCTTTGCGAATCATCCAAGGGCGATAACGATTTCTTTACGAGAGGATTTGTGGTTTATCGAATCTAATGTAATGGCTTTTTATTTATTTTTTAACAAAAATTAAACTTTTATTTTTTATACGTTCCTAACTATTCAAAGCAGTGGTAACCGGTAGCCAAGGGGAAACGAGTTCAAATCGTGGGTTTCGCAACTCTGATATTTTCATGTACGAATCATTTCCAACATGATTACTGATTATTTTATGGTGAAGAAAACACCGCGAGGAAACCCCAAACCCATGTTGAACAAGCAAGCATTCAGAAACATGCTGAGAGAACCCAGCAAGTTTTTGAAAGACATGTGAAATTCACCACTCGTATTGAAGGAAGACCCTTATCCAGCAATGGGACTTTCAAAATGGCCGAATGAAAACCAGTCAAGCTTAGGGACGTGAGCAAAGCAAGGGCAAGTCGCTAGTAATTTTATAAATATGGCCTCACAAATCCTCTGATATGCTTTTTAACTGTGGGTATTTTCATGACAGGATAATACGTAATATTAATGTTATTAAAATATATAACACTTTTTGAGCTTTATATGAATCAATTTTTATTTACTTCGTGCCAAATATCCGCCGGAAGCATATATCATAATGTTAAAACGTGATTTGTAGCTTTATTAAATATTTTTTTGCTTCATGAATAAAAACGTATAGTGAGATATTAAATCTTTCTATAAAAGTAAGAATTTTTGTTATTAGTTCTGTAATTTCAGAATAAAATAGTAATAAAATGACACAAAAAATGTATTATTGAAAAATATTGTACTGCAAAGGAATTTGATTCATCTTTGAAATATTTTCGTTATTCAATATTGTCTTCATAGTTTTTAGATAACGTGAAATTAATATACGTAAATAATTCTACATCTAAGGAAAAAAAAGAAAGAAAGAAATACAGATAAGTTACACATAAAGCCTTATGCTTAAACATAAATGTGATAAAAATGACGCTGTTGCCTATACAGATATAGATAGCAAGTGAGCAGTCACAATCATCGCTGTCCCAAGTGCTAGTGCTAGTCTGTAATCGTAGTAGCTGACTAAACATATAGGCATATCAAAACATTGCATAAGAAAATTGTAGGTCTTAAAAAGAAATATCGCCCTTAGCATATGTCAATCTCAGTACATTCACAATAACTATTTTTATCTAGATAAAACGTACCTAGGGACGTACTCGAGCAAAACGATGGCAAGTCACTAGCTTACTATATAATAAAGCAACCAAATAAGTGACGAAAGTGACAAAATATATTAGACGTTTGAGACAGTAAGAAGAACTTTGTCACTCATACAATCTACATAGAGTGCTCTAAACGCCTTCCATCTACTGGTCTAATTTGGACCATAACCGAAAGGAGTAAGGTTCATTTTAATGAATCAATATAGCATGTAATCGGTATAGTTTGGAGAACATTAATATTTTTTCCGCGTCTGTCCATTATAGGGACACGGCTGTGGAAAACTATTTTTCGTTTGTTACAATAAAAAAGTTGTAGGCGTAATATACTGTGGCTCGACGTGACTTGAGATTATATATATTATGTCGTCTCTCAAGTTGGAACGCTTACTTATAAGAAATAAATGAAACTCAGGGAACTTGCGAATGTAGAGCAGTAAGTAGTTTCGAGAACAAAACTTAGTTCATTTATTTTTAATGAAGACCTTGTTACGGGATGAAAATATTTTACAAGAGTAATGAATTTCAAAATTCAGTAAAAAAAAATAGAAGTATCAAACTAAGTAACTTGTTAAAAATGACTGTATCAAAATCTCTTCAAACTAATAAAATTACTCTAAGACAACTATACAGTCTTATATATGTACAGATAAATATAATGGAAGTGTCTATTTACAATGTCAGCAAAATAACAGCTTTTTACTAAATACATATGAAATTAAATACGGTACTTAGAAGAAAAACACATTTTTTTTTAATTTTTGTCTGCCTGTCTACATGTTTGTTTGTTCCGGCTAATCTTCGAAACGACTAGACTGATTTTTACGGGACTTTTACTGGCAGATACCTGATATTATGAATTGTAACTTAGGCCACTTTTATTCTAGAAAAAGAATTAGAGTTTCGCAAAAAAAATTAAAACACAGCGAAGGTAATTCGCTACTAGAAAATATAACAAAATCATTTAATATTTTCAGACAATACGTAATGCGTATTACGTATTTAGCAGTTCTCTAACCAGCAATTTCGTAAATCAAATCGGGTCAATTATCTGTGCGGCGATTAAAAACATCTGCCTTCGTGAGGATGAAATCATATAGAAATGGTGCCACTGCGCTATCTAATACTTATTATTAATTATACATTTTCTTAGATAAATTTTATTTAAAAGCTACATAGTCTATATTAATATTATAAAGAGGAAAGACTAGATTTTTTGTTTGTTTGTACTGAATAGGCTCCGAAACTACAGAACCGATTTAGATAAAATTTTATAAAAAGATAGTTGGAGATCCTGGAAAGGACATAGGATAGTTTTTATCCCGGATATCATTCCTTAAGGAGGGTGAAAATGGGATTGAAAGTTTCGATGAGGAATCAACCTAGGGACGAACCCGAATGAAGCGCGGGTGAGTCGCTAGTTAAAATAATAAAATGACTAGCGGCTCACCCTCGCTTCGCTCGGGTTCACCTCTAGGAAAGCACAAACAGATCTATCCCACGGGAACCATTCATTTTTCCGGGATAAAAATAAGTAACCTGTTGTTTGACCTGCAATATAAGGTATCAGCATGCCAAATTTTACTAAATTAGGTGCATAAGTTGTTGTGTACTGAGCTGTATATAAGTTACTATAATTTTTTAACTATCCCACGGGAACTCTTTAATTTTCCGGAATGAAAAGTATCAAATTTCATTTAAATAGGTTCAATAGTATCGGAGATTAGCCCGTACGAACAGACAAACAGACAGAGAAACAAAAAAAATGAACAAAATCTGAATTTGTTCTATAGAACTATAGAACTGACTCGTTTTTTAGCAATTTTTTCCACCATCTATGTACAGACATTCGACCTCTACAGTTTTATTATTCATATATGTACCTATATTCAGATAGAATAAATAACGTATAATAAAACAGAAATATATAATAATGAAAATAGTTATAGCGAGTGTACCTTTGGAGATAGACCGATACTATCGTATGTAGAACTTTTCTATAGACCTTTTTAAGACTTACAATTTTCTTGTACAATGTTTTGATCTATCTCTTAAGGTTGAGCCAACGTTAGCCATATAAATTTCTAAGTACAATTCGATAGAACCAGTTATTGTATTTTCCCGTGGGAATGAATAATTTGCCTGTCGTAAAAACTATTCTAAATGTTGACCCGAGCACTAAGTTTTATCACTATACAAAATGAAGTAAAAATCGGTTGAGTACTTTTTGCGTGAAACGCGCACATCGATTTGACTAAGTTTTATTATAGGTATAGATAAGAATAAATATTGCGAGTGTAACTTAGGAGATAGACATATACTATTCAGAACTTTTCTGTAGGACTTTTCAAGACCTACAATTTTTTAGTATATTGTTTTGATGTATGTCTTAAGGCTTAGCCAGAGGAAGGTTTCTAGGGAGGACTCGATAAAACCAGTTATTATATTTTCCAGTGGGAAAGAAAGATTTTCTTTAAGTAAAAGTTATCTAGTCAGTGGTATCCCAGTGGTAACGGGCTCGCTTGGGAAACCGAGTGATGCAAGTTCAAATCCCGGGTCTAGCACCTCTGATATTGGCCAGCGTGGTGGACTATGGCCTGATCCACCTCGTACTGAAGGGAGGCCCGTGCGTGTGTTAAAAAGGGCTGAATACAACATACATACATACATACATACATACATACATACATACATACATACATACATACATACATACATACAAAAGGTATCCTAAATGTTGACTCGAGTAATAAGTTATCACTTCACCAAATTTCGTTGAAATCGGTACATTACTTTTCGCGTGAAACGCGCACACAAAAACAGACAAACAGACATAAAGCAAACAGACAATTTTTTTAATAACTATTGTTTTGGGTTCTATGTTGTGTACATAATACGTTACAAATAAACAAAAACATCTATCCCACGGGAAAAGTACGTTTTTCCGGGATAAAAAGTTACCTATTTGTTATTCTGATGTATGAACTATATTATTGTAAAGTTTTATCAAAATCCAATCAGTGGTTTTTGTGTACTAAGCTGTATATGTTACTATAGTTTTTTGACTCTCCCACGGAAACTCTTTAATTATCCGGGATGAAAAGTAGCTGATTTGTTTTTGTTATGTATGAACTATATTATTGTAAAGTTTCATTAAAATCCAATCAGTAGTTTTTGTGTACTAAGATGTATAAGTTGTTATAGTTTTTTAACTATCCCACGGGAACCCTTTCATTTTCCAGGATGAAAAGTATCTAAGATGTTGCCCGGGGATATAAGGTACCACCATGCAAAATTTCATTTAAATAGGTTCAATAGATCCGGAGATTAGCCCGTACAATGAGAAAAACAGATAAACAGCTCGCTCGGGTTCGTCCATACATACGAATATGTTGTATTATCTCTTTAACCATTTGTCCAAATTATATGCAGTAAAAGGGAAAAGTCTTTTATTTTAAACATTTTAAACGATAAATTTACTCTTTTTGATAAGAATTCATAATTGTTGATAATATGACCAATAAACATGATCTACCGATTTAAATGATTTTTTTAATATAGAAAACTACTTTTTGTGACTTAAATATAAAAGTTAGACATATGCTGTCGCTGACTTTTTTGTAGGCATTATTAAGCTCTACAACTTTTCTCTAGAACATAATCATATATCTCTCATCGTTAAGGCAGCGTTCGTAAGAAACGTTTTCGTTCGACCGTTTTTTCTCCGACTTACTTTGCAAATCCGACTACCACGAAAAAGCCTTTTGATTTTTCGGGTTAATATATATAGCCTATGACACTCAGAAAGAACGTGGCTTTCTATTAGTAAAAGAATTTTGAAAATCGGTTCAGTAGATCCAGAGATTACCCCCTACAACGTCACAAACTCACAAACTCACAAACTCACAAGATCACAAACTTTACCTCTTTATAATATTAGTATAGATAACTTTTGATATGATAATGCTGTAATTATATAATATGTATCCAGTTCTTTTTAACGTCTCACTGCTGGGTACGGGCTTCCCTTCAATCTTCTTCTTCTCCCTGCCCATTTCCCAATCACTTGGGGTCGGCGCAGTACATCTTCTGTACTGCTGATAGGATTTGGCAAAAGTTTTACGACCGGCCGCCTGCCTGACGTCAACCCTCTACGGGCTTCCCTTTAATACGAAGCGGATATTACGTTGGCCAAGTACGGTTTGGCGGATTTCTCATGTCTTTCAAAATTATACTATATAATACAATCGGCAATTAAAACTAGCGACTCACCCTCGTTTCGCTTGGGTACATCCTTAGGTGCCTAAAAATAGCTTATGTATACTCCAGGATCTATTATGTGAAATAAATCTCATTCAAATCCATTCAACTACTTTAGCGTTAAAGTGTACCAAATTACACACATACTAACTTTTGCATTTCTAACAGTAGTCCGATAAGAAAATGTGTTTCACATAATACTTTCTTATATTTTTTGTCTATCTTTTTTGTCTATGAAGGTAGCTATAGTGTTGCTCAATATTTTAGCTTTAAATAATAGCAATCTAAATTAATATTTTAACTTCTTTTAAATTATATATAAAACAATAATATTGCTTAGATAAATAATTAATATTTTTTTTTAAATATTCTTTATGGTTATACATAATATAATAATAGCAACACTAAATAATATTAGTAATCAATAAAGTTTTTTAGGCACAAATTCAGAATTGGGGACTTGGCCCCTAGCGGAGTGGGTGGTATTTCTGGATAAGGGACGTGATAGGGAGTCGAAATGTTAAATAAATTTTTTAATACAACAAAAGATTCAAAAGTTATTGAGACTTAAAGTTACAACATTTCCATACATTTTCATATATTTCTTTACCACCATTCGGAGTGGGTGGTATTTTTAGATAGGGGAGGTGACAGAGAGTCAAAATATATTAAAAATATTTGGAGGAAACGTACGACTAAAAAGTTATTGAGACTTAAAGTTATAACATATCTAACACATTTCCATACATTTCTTTACCTAAATAAGTGATTACAACAGATAAACATACCTTTAACGAATAGTACGCATCCTTTTTTATGTACATTACACATTTTCACAACAATTAATGCTTTATTGTATTTAATATTTTAATAATTTCACAACACAAACAAAATGATCTTACATTTTGACAAAAGCAAAACTGACACTTTGTTTTATATTACCGCTTAAATGACAACAGATTATATTTGATTATTTTTGCTTTTTCTGTTGGTAAAATATTAATATTAATAAATAAATAAATAAAAAGAAAAATATTATTTTCACTTTATAAATACATTTATAACTTTTTATTTGATTTATGTAAAATATATTGTTTTACAATTGTACATTTAGTAAAAAAAATCATTTTTTTATCTGTGAATATTTTTAATTATTTATTTATTATTCGTCATATCTGGGTTAGGTTAGGTTAGAACATTTAAGATTATTTATTTATTATTCCTCATATCTGGGTTAGGTTAGGTTAGAACATTTAAGATTATTTATTAATTATTCGTCATATCTTGGTTAGGTTAGGTTAGAACATTTAAGATTATTTATTTATTATTCCTCATATCTGGGTTAGGTTAGGTTAGAACATTTAAGATTATTTATTTATTATTCCTCATATCTGGGTTAGGTTAGGTTAGAACATTTAAGATTATTTATTAATTATTCGTCATATCTTGGTTAGGTTAGGTTAGAACAGTTGCCACAACGCACGAGCCGAGCGAGCGAAGCGAGCGTGCCGCGGTAGCGGCCGGCGAGTGCCATAAATGACTAGAAAACTAGAAAATTCGAATTTCACGCAAAGTACAAATAAAGACAATCATCTGGAGATCATTTTGACAATTGAAAGTGACGTTTTGACTCCAAGTGTCTAAATGATAGTAATGTCAAAATAATGTATGGAAATGTTATAACTTTAAGTCTCAATAACTTTTGACTCTTTTGTTGTATTAAAAAATTTATTTAACATTTCGACTCCCTATCACGTCCCTTATCCAGAAATACCACCCACTCCGCTAGGGGCCAAGTCCCCAATTCTAAACGGCCGCCGTTTTTTAAAATTGTAATATTTATAATAATAATAGCAAAAATTAAATAAATAATATTGCTATATTTAATTATAATATTTATTAAAAAAATTAAAATGTTTAGAAATAAAAATCAACAAATATTGTAAGGTACTTTATTGCTATTTTTTGAATTTTTGAAATCATTTTTTAAAACAGTGGGTAGGCGCTGTCTGTAACAAGTATGTGTTTGAGACGTCTATAACCTTAGTCTCTCCCATGATTGCTGTAAAGCATTCGAAACGTCGGGAACCAAAAATCAAAATAAATCCGTGAAATAATCCGAAAAGATAGTTTTATTTAAAAAGAAAAAGTGTTTTTGTGTGTACGCTTGTTACTTTTTCAAGCTGTTTCGACTTAATGATTTTGAATGAAATAGATGGAGATATAATATTTCCCACAATAACACAAAGACTAACCGATAACATATTTTAAATAAACGTTTGAACTGGGTGGGTGGCCGCAATCTAAGCTAGCTAAGTATGACATAAATAATTAAGTAACAATTTTGTTTCAGATTAACACGCTAGATTTGGCATTAGTGTCAATATACCGAGGAGGCGTCGAGCTGGCTTCCATTAGCCAATATTCGGGGTCACCTTACAATACAACTGACAGGTATTTCTTATATATTGTGTTTATTAGTGAATAAATTTTAAGTTGATAATTTTGTTTAAGTTATTTAGTAAATTAAATATAATATTCAATTTAGAAGAAATTACACAAGAAACCCATATAATGAGGTATCTAACGAAATAGTATCTATATTCTATACATACATATAAAAATAGACAAAGTCAAAACAGTTCATTATCTTTTTCTCCTGTGATGGTCAAAATATTTGTTTTTTATTGGAAGCTATCGACGAGTTTTAATGTAATCAATAAATAATTATGAAAGTTAGTTTGTTTATATCTATGTATAAACAAACTTTCAAAGCAGCTTAGTTCTTTTTTCTGCTCTCTTTGTCAACCGATTTTTTTTTTGTAAACAATAAAAACACTGACTATGGTCAAATTACGAGCGCTGGTTAAAAAAAAATGAATGTTTTTAACAAAATCATACTAAGTTCTAAAGCATAAGCTTACCAATTCAGGTACATAAATATAAATAACATTATTATTATCCGAAACTGAAATAAAAACTCAAAACATCAAACTCAATTTAATTAATTAAATTTTTAAAAGCTCTTTTGATTATATTCGTTACTTCCTAAATATTTCTTTATAGTAAGTTAAGTGAGTAAAAATATATTTGAAAAAAGCAAAAAAATCAAGAAGACACATTGGAGTAGTTTGCTTGGAATAGTGATACATAAATTTACTAGTAAAGTGCCTCAAGCAGTGTCGTAGAGTACAGATTAAATAGATAATATTCTAGAGGGTAATCCTTTGGGCTTAGACAAGATGTCTTCTACAACCGTTAAAGTATATAAAAATATTATATGGGTTTAACAACAACGTAACAATTTTGGTTAATTCAATACCATTTTCAAAGTCTATTATACAACGATGGTAGAACGACATCTTGTTTAAGTTCTTATATTTTCTGACATATACACATTAGTTGATTACAATGTTTTGGTAGAAAGAATAATAATATCGACAGATACACTATACTAATTTCAACAGGTAGTCCCTACTTAGTCAAAAGTCAGTTAGGAGTTTTTGTAAATGTATAGATCGAGGAAACCTCACGTAATAATGTTCTACGGATTTCGGCTATAGCGACAAATATTAGTGAGACTAGCCATCTGCACCGGAGATATTATAGTGCACAAGTGTACGCGCAGACACAACGTGCACTCTCTATTCCTGTCACTCTCATACTCCGGTGGGACGACACTCGCTATAAGAGATCAGACATATTATTATTAAATTTATATGTTAATCACATAGTTTTATATGCAAAGAAATTTACTATGTTTTTTAACAAAAAATTGCGAATACCTTTAAGGAGAAATGTGATTGTGTTTTTGTTATCTTAAAGCATACTGATTACTTTTTCGCAACAAAAGAATAATATCTTACAAACATTTCTAGACTATTCAAGTTCAAATATACTTTTTTTTTAAATTGAAATCGAAAATGAATAGATTAAAATATAAAATCAGACTTATGAAGCTTAACTATCTATACATATAATAAAATTCTAACTTAGCCGAATCTGTACATTCAACATTTTTTTGGAAAACCTTATTGAATTAGACATTATTATCGATACAGAGGCCGAATCTATAGTTTATAGAATTTTTATTGTCTGTTTCTCTGGGGACGCATCACGAGAAAACGACTAAACAAATTTTGATGAAATTTAGCATGATGCTAACTGGTTATCTAGGTCAATATGTGGGATACTTTTTACTGCGAGAAAATATCTCATCTTTGAAAAATCTATACTAAACCTTAAAACGTAAATAGGGATGAACCCGGGCGAAGCCAGGGCGAGTCGCTAGTATAGTATAAACTCAGACTAAAGAATGATATAGACAGAGTGTCATAGAACTAAAGATGAAAATAAACATTAATATTTAAAAAAAATCAAGTTTTTTTAATAGTATAAAATATATAAAAATAGCTAACGGATTTTATTAAAAATCCTAATACTTAAAAACTACAATATAGATTCATAATTTATATATATCGAAGGATCAAAAGTTAAGAAAATTTAATATGATTTAACTAATACATCTCTATCATTTCCTAATTCTCTAAAGAAAATAAACTATCTATATGGAACATTAAGAACAGGAGCATTATGAGCTAATCAAGCTACTATTTTTAATTTTAACCATTATTTTGGCGACTTCATCTATATTATAATTCTTTAATGTAAGAGTAAAGCATAGTAGTTACTTATTCAATCTTTTTGCTCAAAATTTTAGGGAAACTATTTGGAAATAACAAAAGGTAATAACTGCTTCAGTAGTGGCTAAAAGTACCAAAGTTCTTTAAGAAGAGTGTTAGGATCACGCGTAAGTTTTGGTTTGTGGAACAAGTTGTAAGCGAAAATTTGTGGATGTTTAAAATCGTTACATTTTTTTTTATTTCATACTTAAAACCCATATTTACATAACTTTTGTAAAATATGACAAAATATAAAAATGATGATAGAATTTTTCATTATCTTTAAATGCGAAAAATGCACTAATCATGGAATTTACTTTTAACTATAAAGCTAAACTGAGATTAAAATAAATATTATTGTAATATTATTTTATTTAACTATGAAAATTACTGTTTAGCTATTCTTAGCGATTTTAGTATATTTTACTAAGTTTATCTTTATCCATACATATAATAAAATTGTAACTAAGCCGAATCTGTACATTAAATATTTTTTGGAAGATCTTAGTGAAGTAAACATTATTATCGATACAGAGGCCGAATCTATAGTTTTTTGAATTTTTGTCTGTCTGTCTGTCTATCTGTCTGTCTATTACCGCATCATAGGAAAACCACTAGAGGGATTTTGATGAAATTTGGCATGGTGATAGCTAGTTATCCGGGTCAACATATGGGATACTTTTTACTGCGGGAAAATATCCCATTTCTGAGAAAAAATGCAAAAACTGCAATGTAAGAGTTATACTAATATATAAAACCTATGAATTTGGTTTTTACTCATCTGAACGTGGGCGGAGCCGCGGACTATGCTAGTGTAAACTATATGCCAGTATAAAAACTCTCCGGCCATAATCTCAACGCTAAAATCACATCGTATCTTTACATAAACAGACAAGGTATCAGACATATTTTTGCATTTATATTACGCCCCAACCTAGTCTAAGACCTCAAATATCAAAGATATATTTCTAAAATATATACTTAGAAAAAAAACCAACCACTCTTAGACCAGACCTAACAAACTTCGTAGAGCAAGATAAAGATTAGTGTGAAACTCAATTTAGCGAACTAAGTTCAGAGATCGCGATCCGTATAATTAAATTCTCTTTGCAAAAGTGTTGCGTGATTGGAATAGCACGCACGAGCACGGCGTGAACCCTACATTTATTTGTGCAGATTGAATTTGTTGCCTTTCTTTAATGTGAAAGCCTCGTTAGTAAAAAATGATTAAATAAAGAATGTTTAACTTAAGTCTGTTTGTACATGCTTAGTGCCAAGTTACATCTGATTAGTTAAATTTTTCTTAATATTTTATATTTGGTATTAGCTTCTTCTAGCCGTGCTTTTATCTGCGCTTTTCTGGTTGATGGGTTAATTAGGCATGAGCTTTTGATATATAAATAAAAATTAATGTTCGTATGTTTGTCCTCAATGCGTTCCTAAACCATTGATCCGATTGTGATGAAAGTCTAGTGGGTTATTTTGTGTATGCTTGCAAAGGTTCCTAGTGTAAAAAAATCTTTGGACGTTTGTCTTTTATGCCTTTTAAAGGCGTTCAGGCTCAGGTCCGCATCCGAGCGAAGCGAGGGTTAGTCGCTAGTTTAAATACAACAATCATCGTCACGGGAGAGTAAATCATTGGAAACTTCAGAAACCAAAATTCAGAACATATCCATGAAAAAAATTGTTTTTTTCATAAATATCAAATATTCCCGTAAATCTAAGAAAGTATTAATTGAAATGTAACTTAATAATGCTTTTTGAATTCTTCCTTTATTTGCATACTTTTATGATCAAGTAGATAAGTTTAGATATGGAAAACAATATCGAAATTTCCCGTGTATGAGCTTTACTATAACGTATTTTCCCGTGGGAATGAAATATACTACAGTGCGGTAAAAAGTAGCTTATGTCACATCAATCCGTCGCTCCACTTGGTGCGGAAGAATCCTTTTACATTTATAATTTATACGAGTACAAATAATAAAATTCTGAGTCGAATTTCAATTTATTGTTATATAATGATATTTATTACATTAAATATTTTTTGATAAATTTTATTGAAATAGCAATTATTATCGATACAGAGGCCGAATCTATAGTTTTTAGAATTTTTGTCATTCTGTTTGTTTGTCTAACAGAGAACGCTTCACGAGAAAGCACTGGACAGATTTTGATGAAATTTGTTATGATGGTAGCTGGTTATCCGGATCTACATATAGGATACTTTTTACTGCGGGAAAATATCTCATTTCTGAGAAATTTATACTAAACGTTAAAACGTAAGTAGGTCGAACCCGAGCGGAGCAAGGATGAGTCGCTAGTATTATTATATAGTTAGAACTTCGTTCTATTTAAGTCCAGTGATTTTCGAGTGATATAATTATTTCAATTTTCATAAGAAAATTGAAATATTTATATCACTCGAAAAAAATATTTAGTTAATAATAACTAAATATTTATTGATCAAACAAGCTTATTATATATGTATTACTAGCAGAACCCGCGGCTTCGCTCGCGCTAAAATTACAAAAAATCTAAAAAGGTAGTTTCATACAAACTTTCATCGCCTATTTTACCACCTTATAGAATGAATTTCGAAAAATGCTAAAATACGTATTTAGTTAATTATATTGAAAAGCATTAATACCAAGTTTCAATTAATTCTGATCTTAAATATTTTTTTGGTTGTATAATTTTCCCGCGGTAAAAATTAGCCTACGCTACTCTCCAGCCCTCTATCTATCTCCACAGATAAACTCACGCCAGTCCGTCACTCCGTTTCGACGTGAAAGAAGGACAAACATACACACAAACACACTTTCACATTTATAATATTAGTATGGATATTCTAATCTATAAACAATAACTGACACACTTATTAAGTCTTTTATACATAAAAGCTTAGCAGTAGCATATTTTCCAACTCATTTCCTCAATAAAATAGCAAAAAAATACAAAATATTTCTTAGAAAATGAAGTCCGATTTATTGTGAACATAACATTGTATGAAAAATCATACAAGACAGGACGTGGTCAGTGGAAATAAATCTATGAATACCTATTATTCACTCCGTTTTCATGCGCACTGAGATAAATAGACTCATATTGGTGTCGCTTCGTAGCAATTTCGTATTCCAAAAGCTACATCGAATACATTTATTTTGTTTCAAGTACTTTTAAACAAATAGAACGCAAAATCTTTGATCTATATATCTGTTTATAATTCTTCTGTTGATTACGTCTAATATTCAAAATGCGAACGTTTACCACCTTATGTGTATTATAGTACAATTTAATTATTTTTTAACTAGCGGCTGACCCTCGTTTCGCTCGGGTCCGTCTCTAGGAAAACAAAAACAAACCTATCCCACGGGAAACGTACATTTTTCCGGGATAAAAAAAGGCCTATGTTTTATTCCAGACTATAATCTATCTCTGTGTCAAATTTCATTCAGATCCGTTCAGCCGTTCAGGCGTGAAAAAGTAACAAACATCCATACTCATAAACTTTCACATTTATAATATTAATATGGATAAAAACTAAAAAAAAAACGACTTCCAGGCACTATTTCGTTTCCCCCCCAACGTGCGTTCACCTTGTCGTGGTGGGGGGGCTCAGTAGTGCCCGGCAATCCAACCGGGCGCAAAGCTAAGAAACGCACAGGGAGGTTGCCCACTTCGGTGGGCGGGGGGAGGTGGCCCTCTTCGGGGGGCGGTGTACCTTGCGGGTTGCTCCTGGTACTTCTCTGATAGCAGAGTGGACCTTGGAGCAACCCCATGGTTGTGGTGGTCTGTTTTGACAGACCTGCCGTCGGGGCGTCGTAGTTGAATGCGTAAGCGATCCTGCGACGCCCCATTAAGACGGGGGAAGGTTTTGTTGGGTTTTAGTGGGTAGTACTGGCTGTATTACGCCGGTGAGTCCCACACGTCGTGCGTAAATGCATTTCCCAACGTTAAAAAAAAAAGGCACTATTTCGTTTATAATATTAGTAAAGATAATGATACCATAATTTTAATTCATAGAAAGCTTGTTGATATTATGAAAGCCCTCAGAGGTGACGATGTTTTCAACTTAATGTACAAATATCATCATAACAATCGGTTATGTATATATAACATTCATAGATAGACCCTCCTTTTTATTAATGAAAACCGTATGGAAATGTGTACAGTAATCTAGGCTAGCTTGAACAAATACATACTGAGTGCGCTGGTAGACTTAATACAGACTTTATAATATAATACTTCGTAATAAAAATAAAGTCCAAATTTCTTTGATTTTATCATTATTATATCAACGATCATAAATCATAATTTTTATTACAAAAATAATAACTATATATTTTTGTCCTTCAGACAGGTGAACTTGAAAGTCAGTTCACAGCTCAAAGACTGTTTTAACTGGAGTATGGTTCCACAAAACGAGCTGGTGGTCTTCGCAAGAGTCAGTGATCCAGCTGTGGACTTAGAAACTACTCCTCCTGATGGACCCTGGTTAGAAGCAACTGCAGCGGCCATACCCTGGAGCTTAGGAGTGGATATAGCTATATGGAATGCTGTTGGTACGTACATACATACATATTTCTTTTATAGATATTTTTTCTATTTCTTGTATTTTGTGGAATGAATTGAGTGAAATAAGAATTTACCTGTTTATTAAAATAATAATTATAGGACACGTTACAAGACAAAAACAAAAAAAATATGTTAATTGACACTTGAATTTTTCTTGATATTTGACTACTTTTAAGTTTTTCATTGAAAATACTCGTAAGTTTTTAAAATTAAATTAGTACCAACTGGTTAGGTAATTATTGAAATTGATCAAATATCATCAAATCAATTATATTTTATATTGACCATAGAAAACATATGTGTAGTAAATTCAAAACTATGTTAAAACCTAAAGCCAAAGCTAGCACTAACTTTAAAAGTTTTAATATAAAAGAATATATAGTGTGTAATAAACACGTTATTTTTATCGCAACAAAACTTTCAAAGTGCAAAACTATCGCAATATCCCAAAGCGAGCTCATCTATCAATATCTGAACTATTAACCGCTGAAAACTGTGTGAAAGTTGGAAACCCGACGGTCTTGTTACGTGGGGTGGGAAAAAGTACGACACTTGCTTAAAAATTAATTTACATATAAATTGACAATTGTAAATTTTCATATTATAAGTATTTTCTATTATATTTTCAGAACTATAAATAATATGTTATAATGATATAGAATTATCTTATATGATAACCACTTAAAATTTCATGACCTATATTGAAAGCGATTCTGAAAGCTATTAGAAATCTGAAAGATATTGAACGTTCTTATCAATTTTTAAAATAAAATTCATTCTAAAAATACCTATGTTGTCCTTCTGACCGATTTCTAACTAACTGAGATTAGCTAACTACACAAGATATATATTAGTGCACAAGTAGATGCACAAACACTAATGCGCTCTTTATTCCTTTCGCTCTCAAATTCTATGAGACCATAATTCGGCACGATCGGTGAAATATCAGGTGCAGGACCAAGGGCTTTACGTGCTCTCTAAAGCACGGGGTTGAAACATCCCCAACTTCGAGAATACCTTAATATATTATATATAACATTATGATACTTAGCTATTATTATTAATTATTCATTATTTCACAGGCTGGGCTGGATGGGGAGAGTGGGGGGTGTGTAGTAAAACCTGTGGTGGTGGAAGACAGACTCGCAAGAGATACTGTTCTAGAGCTACTTGTGAAGGATATGGAGAGCAAGCGCGAACGTGTAACACCTTCGACTGTGAGGGTAAGTTTGTTTAACTAAAAAGACATTGAAAATACTATTAAATGCTCTTTAAGTTCGATTTCAAGCAATGATATTTTTTCACGATTCTCTAACATTCTTTAGAATTAAGTTATTTTATTATTATAAGAAAATACAAATTAATTTTGACTAATAATATTGGACTTAGAAATTATATTATATTTCAGTTTGGGTATTTTTACTGTGAATTCGAAATGGAATGAGCTACAAAATACAGACAAGTGATTGTGTAAAAAAATGTGTGAAAATGAATAAAATTCATAATAATTAAGAAATTTAATTCACGTATATTATTTAATTATACAGGAACATTGTTTGTGTACTCGTTCCGAATAATTTACATTAATAATCGAAATGGGTGGATAAAATTATTAAAAAAAAATAAAAAACACGACTGCTTAAAAAGTGAACTAAAATATGGGAACAGGTTGAAAAGTATCATGACGTCATCAGTGATACATTAAATTTCATTCTTGGTGCGAGATGTGTACTGCACCACGTCGATTTTTAATGATAATATACTCGTACCTTATGACAGTCATGTTATCGACGTAGTAATAATTTAAATCACTTTAGCCATTTAGTATTTAAGGGTGAATATAGCATCCAACATACATACAGGTCAAACACATAATCCTCTTTTAGGCGTCGTCGCAGTCGGGTAAATATATAAAATTATTAAAAATTCGTTTCAAATCAAATTTACATAATTGTGTTGTTGCATATTTTTTCAGTTTCATTTCTTGTTTAGAAAATTTAAAGTTCTCAAACTCAAGCACAAATTAATAAAACTTATACTATGGCCACAAACGTATCGAAATTTATTAACCCTCTAAATCCCAACTTGGGTCCAAAATTGGCAAGTCAATATTATTTCCATTATGTACGTACTATAAATCCTCTTGCACCAGGTAAATGCTACGACTAAAGCTTGCTTAACTTCTCCTTAACATATAAATGGTTTGACAAAATAATTTTTTTTTCAATTCAATTCTCTAGTGGCTTCAAAACATGCCAGTTAAATACTTTCACCAATATCACGTAGAATGGAAAAGACACGAAGGAGATTGGTCAGTAAAATAAGATTATTATAGTATATTAAATTATAATATGTAAAAAATGAAGAAAATCCTAAAAAAAGGAGTAATTTTTTATAAACATTGGTTGGACCACCAATAAAAGACAACAGATTGATATATACATGGAAACCTATAATTATAAATAAGTGGTTTGTAAATTCTAGTTTATTTGTAAATAATGTTAGTCTATAATATTCTAATACTTTCTTAGATTCACGCGAATATTTGACATTTTAAATTAAACTATCTTTCCGGATTATTTCGCGAATTTATTTTAAATTTTGATTCTCGACGTTTCGAATGCTTTACAGCAATCATGGTCACGAGAGAGACTAAGGTTATAGACGTCTCAAAGGCGTTATACACTTCTTACAGATAGTGCCTAACCACTATTTTACAAAAATGATTTCAAATATCTTTGAATGTAACATCTTTTAACTTCAGTAAATTGAGCTGCTCGCTCTCAACTGGGCTTGAAAGTTTCACGAATCTAACGATGCTATTCGCGTTACAGACCGCTGTTTGGTCTCTATATTAAATACTGCGCACTGCGCAGCTATTTGCAGCGTTCTTCAGAGCGGCAAAATTGAAATTCAAGTGTATATCTCATATGTACATGATGATAACTGTTTTTTGGTACATAATACAAAAACTTTTCATTTCCTACTTAAGCAGTGGTACTTCTCTAAAATGTAAATGGTAGTCGTGATGATTATTATATATATATATACATATATATATATATATATATATACATAGTAATATTTCTGTTTAAGACTAATAACTTAAAAAGAAATGAAATTAGTAAAAGACTACTTTAAATTCAACTGAGTTTACGAGATACTGCTCAACACGTATAATACAAATATATATATAATACAAAATAATTAACAATTTTAATAAAACTGTTTTTTTTATTTATACAGGTGCAATAAACCCATTAGCTCCGGGTGCAAGGCGTAATTTTCATCCAGCACAAGCTCGATGGGGTCCAGTGTCTGATAGGCCCCATGCCTTCAGTTTGAAGCCTAACTCATATATTTGGATCGCGTCTTCAGAACTCTTCGCAGCAGGGAAGACGTTTCCAAGAGAGTTCACATTATTCATCTCATTGAGGCTACGGCCTGAGGTAAGTTTACAAGCAGACAGATATTTAGTGAGTTTGTTTTTTATATATTACTAGCGACTCACCCTCGCTTCGCTCGGGTTCGTCTCAAGCTTGCTTCTCAATACAAACTTTCATCCCCATTTTCACCTTAAGGGATGATTTCCGGGATAAAAAGTATCTTATATCCTTCCCAGGGTCTCAAACTATCTTATTACCTTTCATCTAAATCAGTTCTATGAATCCAGAGATTACCCCTTACAACGTCACAAACTCATAAACTACCTCGTACTACGAGTATTTTGTTTGTTTTATATTAAAATTATTAGTATTAAAAGAACTTTTATGTTCAGCTGGAACTAATGAAAAAAACTAATTTAAAGCCACATAATATACAGCTGTTAATTAACGTGACGACAAATTTCATTATGTAGAGTAAACAAAATATATGTATACTGTACAGACTAGTCTAGATAAAGCACGTAGATCTTAACATATTACCGTAGAAATTTAGTACCGAATATGTACTTAGAAAAAACAGTGAGAATTAGTCTAATACCTATAGAGTTAAACGAAATCCTACTAATATTATAAAGGTGAAATTTTGTATGCATGTATTTGCTACTCTTTCATACAAAAAACACTAAATAGATTTTGATGAAATTTTACAAATAATATAATAAAATAATAATATTGCTCTGACCGATTTCGGCCTCTGCGGTCAATCTCACTGAGACTAGCCATCTACGCAGAAGATGTTGTAGTGTACAAGTGTACATGCAGGTTATTCTTTACACTCTTAAACTCAAAGGGACGCATGCCTATTCAGCACTACCGGTGAGAGATGAGAACCAAAACCGGACTCCCGTGCTTTCTTTACAGAAAGACTCGATAAATAACCTTGGACCAACCCAGGACTAAAACCCTGGACCTCCGGATCTGTAGCCGTACATGCTAGCCACTAGACAGTTAAAATTCGTGTAACACATAGGCTATAATTTATAAAAGTATAGGAATACATAATTGAACTACGCGGGCGGTATTTGTATAGATTTTTGATATCAACTTTTATGTTATTATAGTAAGAGCTTTCTTTTATGGGATTTCTGCACGAATCTCATTTTAACTTATTGATGTTACCTGGCATCATGTTAGTATTGCCATTACTATATTAGCGATGAAAAGGTTAAGCTCTAATAAACTTAATGTTCTTTATATATTTTGTTTTTAAAATAAATTATGTTATGTTTTCTTAGAGAAAGCATTACAGAACTTAATTCATAATCTTTAACTTTATTGGCACTTAGCTGAGTGACCATTTCGGATATTCAAAATAAAGATTATACTAGCAACTCACCCTTTCGTTTTAACGTTTAGTAAAGATTTCTCAGAGATGAGATGTTATGTTTTCCCGCAGTAAAAAGTATCCTATATGTTGACCCCGATTATCTAATATAAAGCTACCATCATACCAAATTTCATTAAAATCGCTTCAGTGGCTTTTCCGTGAGGCGGTGACAGACAGACAGACAAACAGACAAAAATTCTAAAAAATATAGATTCGGTATCTGTATCGATAATAATGTCTATTTTAATAAGATTTTCTAAAAAAATATTTAATGTACAGATTCGGTTTAGTTACAATTTCATTATATTATGTATAGATATTAGATAACATATGAATTAACGGCTTATGTCTTTATACCACTTGCTATAGAACCCTTTGGAGCCGTAGTGCTAAATTGGCGACAAAAGAGCTGGCTCTATTTCTGCCTAAATAACCGGTATTGTCATTGAGCAGAGGAATGCTAGCATTCTTGCCCTTATTCCACGTGGACGTGATTTGTGCAGTAATTATTAAGTGTACATTGATTTTGTATACAGGCTGTTTTTTTTTAAAAAAACCTTCCTTGAACTGGGAATTGAAACAAATAAAAATGCCAATAACGATACCGTCACTATTTTATCAAATCAATTTTTATATTTCTTAATGTCTTTTATAGTAATTTTTGATTAATATACAAATTAAGTATGTACCTACTCGTACATATTTAATGTTCTCCCGACCAATTCCGGCCACGGCGGCCAATCTCATTGAGGCTAGCCAACTGCGCAGGAGATATTATAGTGCACAAGTGTACGCGCAGACACAGGTGCACTCTCTATTCCTGTCACTCTCATACTCTGGTGGGACGACCACTGACACGACCAGTGAGAGCAAAGGTGTAGGACCGACGTCTGACGGCTTGACGTGCTCTCCGAGGCACGGGGGTGAAACACCGCTAACTTCCCAACTTCGGACTGTACTGAGGCTTACTTATACAGAAAGACTCAATAACTAAACTTGGCCCGACCCGGGACTCGAACCCTGGGCGTCCGGGTGTGCAGCCGTAAATGCTAGCCACTACACCACCGAGGCAGTTATATAGTACTCGTACATATATAGTATATATAAAATACATAGACAGATATAACAAGTAATCTATGCCTCTTTAAAGTTTAATATCTTAAGTTGTAAAACGTGTGTGTAACAAGAGTGCACGATGCGTTTCCACATAAATGCACTCTCAAGTAAATGACAGTATGAAACGACTTGCTTCATTCACCCGGTATATACGGCGAGTGCCAAATAGATTTACTTTACGAGAAAACTGCATTACTTTCGCAAGAGCTAGCGGCATAAGTTTTCAATTAATCAACGTATTAAAGAGAGTATATTCTCTTAGACAGTATCTTACTTTGCTTTGAAATATTTTTATATAGTCATATAATTATTTATTGAGATAAAAGTAGTCACTCCTCACTCTATTTGGAAAGATATCTATTTAAATTTTAACAATTATTAGATCACAATCTCATAGAAGACGATTGAAACCTAAAATGGTACCTTAATTTAGATGCTTATAATACTATGCAATGAAAATCTTGCTATTATAACCAAACTAGACAGAGTATAATCACATTTTGCGTTATAAAAAAATAAAATCTCAGCAGCGTATATAAAAAGCACACTTTTTCTTCTTCAGTGACAGCTTTGTTTGGCTTTTTCTTATTTCTTTTCTTTGATGTTATAGACGCAAGATTATTCTATATTTAATATTATTTGAAGATCCTACCAGTACAAAGATAACCATAATATTATCAGTCTGTTGCCTCATTACTACGTAAGAGTAGAACAAACTACACACTTATTCGAAGTTATAATATTAGTTGGGACTTTTTCAACTTAGTTTGCTGAATTTTTATGATTCCTAATAAAAAGTAGTTCAAAGTAGGTATGAAAAACTAAGTGTCGAGCTTTATGATATACTCGTATATATAGGCGCTTTCAGTCATTATTTTCCATATCCGTCGGAGAAATCCCTAAAGTTTTGTTGTTAAATTTAACTGTATGGCTGCCGTTCTATAATACTTTGAGTATCTGCTGTAAAGAAAATTGGGACTTTTATACCTAGAACACACCTTTGTGACCTTATTGATCCCAATTTGTTTCTTTTTCTTAAAAATTGTTAACGGATTGTTGTTATCTACGTATTTAACACTCGACGACACGTTTGGCTCAGTTTGTAGTGACCCTACTTGCTGAGCCAGCGGTCTCGGTTCGAGTCCCGCTTGGGGATTCATTTGTGTGATGAGCACGAACGCTTTGTACTCTAGTTATGGGTGTTTATATTTATAATATGTATGTCTTTAAAATCATATCATATGTATAGTGTATCAACTATCTGGTATCCATAACGTAAGCCTCGTAGCTTACCATGGAACTAGATGGTGCTGTGTGTTAAAGTCCCAACATATTTATTTATTTATCCAACACTGGCAACATATTATCGCCTAGAAATCTTTGCCAATTACTCAGTTTAAGGTTTTATAAATAAATAATAAAAAAGCTACATGTAGGTACGTCAAACGCCAGTTGTAATGTTAAAATTCTCCCAACTTACACAGCTTTAATTAAAATAAATGAGAAACGAATTATGAAATAGAATTTTTGTAAGCGAAAAAAATTTCCAGAGCGTAACATTATTTACGGCCACAGCTTTTATTACGTCGCGAAAATAGGATTTTGCTAAAGAATTATAAAGTCTAATTCTTCTTAACGCACTTTGTATTCCGGTTTCGCGCTTCATTCCTAATTTTTCGTTTTTCCTTATCTTTAAGTTTTGTTTTAATCGAAATGGGAAAAGCATTTCTCTGAACTTATAAATAAAACGAGGGTTTTAACGTTTACTATAGCTTTCTCAAAGATAAGATATTTTCACGCAGTAAAAAGTATCCTATATGTTGACCCCGATAACCAGCTATCATCATACCAAACTTCATCAAAATCTGTCCAGTGGGTTTCTCGTGATGCATTTCCAGACAGAAAGATGAAAATTCTAAAAACTATAGATTCGGCCTCTGTATCACAATAATGACTATTTTAATAAGACTTTCCAAAAAATATTCAATGTACAGATTCTACTCAGAATTTCATTATATATGTATATAGATTATAGTAACTGTAATCTCCCCCACATAAAGTTTATATTCTGGTTGACACGATATCATGAATCAATTTCATTGGCAGATAAATGATTTAAAATAATGTTACGTACTTTCTATACCGAGAAAAATAAAAACCAGATAATAACGAGGGGGATCAAGCCATAGTCTACCACGCTGGCCAAGTGCGGGTTGGCGGACTTCAAATGTCTTTCGAAAACTTGCTAGGTTCTCTCAGACATGCAGGTTTCCTCACGATGTTTTCCTTCACCGTTAGGCAAGCGATAATCATGTTAGAAATGATTCGCACATGAAAATATCAGAGGTGCGAGACCCGGGATTTGAACCCGCTTCACTCGGTGTCACAAGCGAGCGTGTTACCACTGGGCTACTACTACCTTTTTAACAGCAGAATAAATTAAAGAAAAAGAACGGCTTCATCCTATCAAAATCGCTTTTAATAGGATTTAGAGTTTTATGAGTTTTTGACACAGGTGTAGTGAATTACGAAGAGACGGTGAGACGTTACCGATCGGCGATCAATATAAACAATATTCACCTTTGAATCTGTTACCATCGAAATAAACAATAACAAATATATAATTACACTACTAAGGTCACCAATATATATTTCATACATATGTAGGTACCTATATGAAATTAAATGAGTAACTTACGTTATGTCTTAGCTGACTAATCAATATACAAATATTATAAATGTGAAAGTGTATTTGTTTGTTTGTTTGTTTATTTGTTTGTCCTTCTTTCACGTCAAAACGGAGTGACTAATTAGCGTGATTTTTGTGTGGAGATAGTTGGAGGACTGGATATAGGCTACTTTTTTTACCACGGGACATTATCTAATTCCTACAGGAAAATATTTATGATCAGAATTACTTGAAACTTGGTATTAATTCTCTTCAATACAATTTAATAGACACATATTTAAGCATTTTTTGAAATTCATTCTGTAAGGAGGTAAAATAGGGGATGAAAGTTTGTATGAAACTACCTTTCTAGAGATTTTCTTGTAGTTTTAGCGCGAGCCAAGCCGCGGGTTCTGCTAGTATAATATAAAATTAAAATTCTTTGCTTATTTATCTGTACATAAATAGGTATAGACAAAACAGTACCCTTTTCTCCTCTGTTTGCCAATCGATGTTCTATTTTTGTTTAGTAGCAATTATTGACAAGCTTTAGTGTCACTAATTATTTATTTTTTCTGAAAGAGTCAGTTTTTAGGTATTGAGATAGGTAAAAACCATTCATATATGTATGTTTTTTCTTTATAAAATTGATAGCGAAGACGACTTGTTAATAAATTATTAAAAAAATGTTGTACGTTTAATATCCTAAAAATGACTGACTGATATATTGAGTCTTAGAAAATAAAATATTTGGAATAACATCAGGATGAATCAGATATCTTACTAATAAAAATAAATTTTATGTGTTTCATTTTCCTTTACTTGATTATTACAATGTATATTTAATATTTCTTCAATAACAATAACTTTGAAGAATCCATTTTGTATAGTAATTTTGTTTCAGAGTGGCGGTTATGGGCAGGGAACTCTGTTTTCTCTCCGTTCACGGCGTAGAACGGGTTCGTTTCTGTCACTCGAACTAGCAGGCAGAGGAGCTGCGCGTTTAGTTCACGCTGGAGGTGGATCCTCAAGATCTATATACTTAGCTGTACCTTTGTACGATTTTAGGTGGCATCATATTGCTATAAGGTAAATTTAGTTTTACATTTTTTTAATAAGTAATGTCTCTTAATGAATTTTGCCAATATTATAGGGTCTTATGGCCGATTTCACCAACGTCACCTAAGTTTAAGGGATCCCCTAAGCATGGTTAGGGGGCTGTTAGGGGACAGTTTCTGTTTCACTGACAGTTAGGGGTCACCTAAAAATTTAAAAAAAATAATAAAATGCCACCTAAATATAGGTACTACAAATACGGGTTCTGAGGATGGTAAACAAAATTTAATTTAGGGGCTAGTTTAGGGGAACTTTTAAGCTAGGGATCCCATACGTAGGTAGTAGCTTAAGTGATGTTGGTGAAATCGGGCATAAGTCTACGCGCAAATATAAATGCAGTATCCCTTCACTCTCAAACACCGGTAGACGACAATTCAACCGGACTGGTGTAATATCCGGTGCGGAGCCGACAGCTTTACGTGCTATCCGAGGCACAGAGATGTATCACCGCTGACATTTAAACTCTGGGCCTTACTGAGAATTTGTAGACTGAATAACCCAATAACTATATTTGGGACTCAAACCCGGGGCACATTACATGTTTGTCTTCCACTGAATAATAGTTATTACTAAGTATATTCCTTCATCAACTTGTTTAAATTTTTTTCATCCTCTTTTTACGCAGTCGGGTTTTTTTTCTATTTTTAGTTATGAAAATATTGTTTTAATGAAAAAAACCTTTCGTGTATTTATTTTGATTGGAATACTCTTGTGTAAAATTAGTAAATTCATTTTATGTTCGGTTCAATTATTATTTGAAATATCAATTAGAAGGTCCTTTTTGAGGCTAAGGGTAGCTATACAAATTATAAGTGGGGCTAATAAGAATGCTAAAGCCTCCTTGTTAAGAATATCGATACTTGATTCAAAGTGAAGATCTTAAAACAAAGTAAGACGACGGTTTTCTTTCTTTAGTGAAAAAAATTTCAAGGTCACGTTTGATTTTGATGATGTTTTTGTTTTTAAGATAATATAATACTTCCGTAGATAAAGATTGGGTAATCATTTAAGTAATTTATGAAAGACTAGCGACTCACCTTTCGCTTCACTCGGCTTCGTCTCTAGGTTGCTTCGTCATATACACTTTCATCCCCCTTTTTACCCAAAGGGAGTATGATTTCCGACATAAAAGCTATTCTATGTCTTTTTCAGGGTTTCAAACTATCTTTTTACCAAATTTCATCTAAATCGGTTTTGTAGTTTCGGAGCCTATTCGGTACAAACAAACAAACAAATAAATCTTACGTCCTTCTCGTTTGAAGATTCTATTAAATAGCTATGTTGATAAAATCGGGAATTTTTTTTTTATTATTGTTTGGACATTGGCATTTATCACCATAATATAAACTATCTTTTAAACTAAGGTAGATTTCAAAACTACAAAATTTAAACTTCGATGTAATATTATAATATGGCCCGTAACTAATTTTATCTAAAGTGTTTTCCGATATTGAACTTATATCAAAACTACTTAAATGCTTTATAAACAGTTTAATTACATATCAATAACACAGGTATCTATTTAAGATGTCAAATTCACTCCAAAACTTGCTACTTATACTACGAGTATAACATAAATTATTATATTTATGAGTACCTACTTGGACGACCGAGCTTCTGTCGGCGTAGGCGTTTGCTCAGTAGGTTATCATCCATTGGCGACAATGCAAGTACCACAAAAATTTACGAGATGGCGCTATATGACATCAATATGAGAGTATATAGAAAAATCTGTGATACTTAACAATAAAAAATTGTCTTTTTTGTAAAAAATGGAATTTTTCTATCTAATATCTAAAAATACACCTTAAAAATCAAAACCTAATCTAAATACAAAACTTGATCTAAATCGTTAGAAACGTTTCTGAGATACACGAAATTTTATATTACATAGGTATATATACAAAAATTGTTTGCTTAATATTATAAGATATACACACATTGTTTTTACTTTAATATATTCTTGGTATTTTCCCTTGAACCTTTGTATATTCACTGGAAGATAAATAAAAGTACTTTTAATATTCTCCTATATCCTTTGAAAATTTTCATTTCGTTTGAGCCAGTTTTTCTATTTACTTTACCCGCGTTTGTCGACCACAGCTGTCTCCATGTTTTGCTCAAACTAAACATATAAACAAAACCACAATTTTAGACAGATAGATGTGTAAATATTTTATTGCGAACAAAGGATATTTTTTTTATATATTAGTTACTACATTTTTTTAAATAGTCTATAATGCTTTAGCTACATCGATAATTGAAAAGCAAAATATGATATTCCATATGGAAATGACACGTCATGACCACCTGAACATATATTACCCTATATGCTTACCCGAAAAATGTTTTGTATTACCCATGAATATGTAATATGTATACGCGTGATTACGTGTATGCAAATTTAGCCTAAATTACTCTTTATAACAAATTTTCTAAGACTAATTTACTCCTTATAATAAACATCAAAATTAGTACAGCCATTTCGAAGATTAGCCGGAACAAACAGTAAACAGAAAGAAAGACAGACAACATTTTATAAATTGTTTTTTCTTATTAATACCGTACATAATTTCATATGCATTTACTAAAAAGCTTTCAGTTTGACATTACAAACAGACACTTCAATTATATTTATCTGTATAGATAAATAACTGAATGTTACAAAGTAAAATCTACATGAAAATAAATTGAGCTACTGCGAATCCTTATAAATAGTTTGTCCAACTAATCTGATTTTCTCCACAGCGTTCACGACGATAACACAGTGAGGGTTTTCATCGACTGCCGTTGGCTTCGAACTGATGTCCTAGAAAAGGACGCGTTAGACACACCGAGGGACGCTGATCTCATTATAGGCTATCTTTTCTCAGTGAGTAGAAAATTTATTAAATTGAAACGTAAGCGAACCATAAAAAGGGACGTAGCAAATATTTATAAAAGCTGCGTAAATTTTTATAATGTAGCGTTTGCTCTATTTTCGTTTAGGGTATTTTTCTAAGTACAACATTGTATTTTTAGGTCATTTCCTTAATGATTCAGTTGTTTTTTGATGAATGTATTTGATAATTTTTCGTTTTTATTATATCTCTTATATTTATTTAATTACTAGCGGCTCACACTCGCTTCTTTCGGGTTTGCCTGTAGAAAAACAAAAACAAATGTTTCCCATGTTGTGTACTATCCCAAACTATAATCTATCTCTGTGCTAAATTCCATCCAGATCCGTTTAACTGTCCTGGCGTGATTGAGTAACAAACATTCAAACATCTATTCTTTTATATTTACAATTATTATTAGTAAGATTATATACTAAACTGAAAATTAATCATTCGATTTTAAATTTTTACCTTAAAAACATTCAATTCAAACATCATTCATTCATTGTAATTATTACTTTACTATAATACTATGTTAAAACATTCTTGTAATATTAACACAGTCCATCAATAAATTATTAGCTCTCTAAATTCAAAATAGACACAATGTCACATTGCTCGTACGTATTAATTATCTAAAATATTGATATAGAATAACATGACCTTGGTATGTATGATATGAAAATTTATTATGTCAAGATCTGCGGTATACATTATAATGACATGACGCACTTCAGTTTTATTTTAAAATTGTTTTGTTTAAAATTATCTAAATAAAAATCTTAATATTGGATATGTCATATGATTGTTATTGAAATAATAATATATCTTTATTTATGAATAATGAGTTTTGACGTTTTGAATTTTGGGTCAGTGTGACTATAGTTAAAATTTCCCAAAAAAATCCACGAAATAATCCGAAAATATTTTATTTAAAATATCAAATATTCGCGTAAATCTAAGAGAGTGTTATTTCCCGAAAATTAAATGTTATTTGACGAGACCGCTCAGATCACTAAATAAGGTACGGGATCGAAAGATTAATGTGATTTCCTAACTGCTCAACTTCGCTATCGAGCATTTCGTAACAGAAAAGCTCAGTGACTATTTTTGCTTCACTCGGGAATCGAATCCGAGACTTTATCATCTACATGCTAATCACTTGCGCAACGTGATCATTTTATTCAAGCTAGTTTTAATGGGACTCTATCAAATCGTATGTAAAACCGGGATAATTATAACTTTATGTGGAATTTAGAAAAAAAAATACGAGCAATTTTTATTTATTCTGTATTTTCAACAAAAATTTAATATGAAATATCTTGTTATAAGGTGAAAATTGCCGTGAGAAAATATTCACTACGTTAGAATAAATTTCTGTAATAAAACGAAAGGAGTGTACCTACACTATACATGGTATAACGACTCGCAATAAAAATGGCAATAAACTTTGAAAATTTCACCAAACTAAAAATACTTTTAATAATATATGAGCTTTGCGATTGTAATTTCCTTATCGATCTTTATATGGTTTTACTTTATCCAGTCATCAGTGTTCTTTGTTCTTTGGCTTATAGGTATGCCATTTGGACACAATTTACTTCGCCAATGTCGTGTAGAATGGAGAAGAATCTAGTCATCAGAGTTTATTTGAGTTTATATAAATAAAACGCGACATTTTAATTTAAACAGTTTTTGTAAATATTTTTAAATCAATATTGACACATTGTAGTAATATACTTGCGGCTTATCCACGATTTACTCAGCTTCATCCCTTTCAGCTACTTCAGTTTGAAACAAACAAACATAAACACTTTTACATTTCTAAAATTTGTTTTTATTATTTATGTGTTGTAACTTATTATATATATAGTATTTAAGTCTATGCTCAGTCGACTTATACATTATCGTGTTTTATGAAACTGTCTTCGATGCTAGTAATCGCAGATTTAACTCGTTTTTAGTATGATCACTACCTTAAATGCAATGTACATTTATGATAAATATAATAATAATTAGTTTTTGCCTGTGGGGCAGCGATCAAAGGTCCCCAGGATGCAATCTACATATGTCCTTATCAAATTTTATCGAAACCTGTTCAGCAGTTTGAGCATGAAAAGGTACCAAGCAGAGTTCACATTTATAATATTAGTATCGATTTAGCCTCTTCATATTTAAGGTTTTACTGCTGGACACATAATCGCCCCTCAATTCAAGCTTTATTATATATGTACGAGTATTCAGCCCTTAATAACGCACCACTGTTGAGTTTGGGCTTCCCTTTAATACGAGTAGGATCAGGTCATAGTCCATCTATATTATAAATATATATTATATGTAATATGTGTATTTACTATTTGCTGTATAGTTAGACCGATTATTTCTCATACAAGGGAGGGCCATACAAAGATTATGGTAAAAACATAACGACAAAACAAACAAGCATTGCAGTAACTAGTGGCAATTATCATTATTTGTCACAGTTCTTTATAATATTCCGCTCCTACGAGAGTCTATTTCTCAGAGATTTATATTTTAATTAAAAATAGTATTTAGTACTTAAAATAAATTTTTAGAAAATAATATATCGAAATTCACGTCTTTTTGGTTAAATTAAATTCCATACGCACGTAAAAGCAGTTAAACTAGATTGCTCTTGAACTCCGTGGAAAGATTATGTCTGCAGAATTTTGTTCTTAATTAAATAAAGTAGTATAGGTTCATTTTCTTTAGTGGCAAGTCGTTTTTGGTTTAGCACTAAATTCTATTAAAAAAAAAAATAACCTATCACGCTGGAACCTTATCATTTTCCTGGGAGAAATAGCACCTGTCTTCAATGAAAGTTTTATTAAAATTTGTTCAGCCCATACTGGCAATAAGTCGGTGCAAATAGACAGACGTTTTTATTTTATGTATATATATGATTCAGTGTGTAATCTAATGTAGCTTATGGTTACAACATACGATTTAAGTAGAAAGA
The DNA here is from genome assembly GCA_921882275.1 of Brenthis ino. Taxonomy (NCBI): domain Eukaryota; kingdom Metazoa; phylum Arthropoda; class Insecta; order Lepidoptera; family Nymphalidae; genus Brenthis; species Brenthis ino. The sequence goes on from OV170234.1 coordinate 19,133,033, forward strand.
ATATTCAGAAAATGACTTTCAAATTTAATCCACTCGTCGAGCATTTTATTACATATTTAATTAACATCCAGTACTAAAACTCTAGTAATTACTTCGCATCTGTCAAAGCTCTGAGCTTACTTCATAAAAGCTATAGAAATAAATATTAAACGTACTATTTATCTGATGATATAAGTAAAATATATGTTCAATAATGAAGTGACCCAGGAAACTTTCCATATAAATCACGCCATTTCTCATAAAGATTTTCTTCCAACAGGGTGACTTGGAACAAATGGTGCTTGTTCCGAAAGCCGGTCAAGCTCATAAGCAATGTTCAAGCCAAATGTCAGGCGTCGTACCTTTCGCCGCTCTTCTGGACACATAATTAAACAATTATGGTAATATATGTATTATATTATAACGAATTATGTATAAAAATATATATTTATAAAATCAATTTACTGTATCAAATGATTCAAGAGTGCTTTTCTTTGTAGTTGACATTTGTCATCGTTAAATTAATGTTTCTGATTCATTTAGTTGATGAGTTTTGTGAATATATTATAATAATTGTAAATTATAAATAATAATGATTGTTTTGGAATTCATTATAATATTACATTAATGATAATGATATTTCATATCATTGTTCTAATACTATGTGTACATTCTCCATCGTATTAGAATAATGATAAGCTAACTTCAATTATTCTGTTGCATATAATTTAATCTAATACCTTTTTAATTTATGTTGGCTTCATTTTAATGAAAATAAGCATTCATTTTGTAAATAGTGCTTTAAAATAAGATTAATAATATTTAAAGCGATGAAAATACTTAGTTTTAAATTAACGAATGGATTAATAGAATTAAAAAAATGGTCTTTGATTTCGTAATCCTAACAAAACAAAACTTACATAATATAGAAAAAAATCGTATTTAACATATATATGTAGTTGGGTTATTTCTGTAGATTTTAATAATGATTATATTTATTTAACTTCAGTTCAAAAACATGATTATATTTAACATTTTATCATATTTACCATAATCAAGTCAAACTTAGTCCTTAATAATAAAATAATATCCTATTTGTTTATTAGAAAAAATAGTTTTTTAGAACCGTTGTATATAAAACGCTTACAATATAGAGTAAAATAAATGTTATACTTTGTAGATTTTTTGAGAATATAATTTGAAATCGAAATAATAGTGCAATTTGAATTCTTACAAATCTTGCAAGAGAATCATTAAAATCGTTGTGAATGAAGCTTTTTTGAGTTTTTATCATTAATAAAAAATCTACTTGTTTAAAAATAATAAGTTTTTAAAGTTAATCAATTTTAAAAATTTAAAATTTATGTATAATACCTGTTTGTTAATTGTGAACGTCAATAAAAGTACTGTGGGCAATATTTTACCGAAGTAAAGAGAAAATTAGCTTAGATATTACTCGTAATTAAGACGTAAATCTGAAGCGTCATAATGTTGTTTTAGACTAATTTTCTTTCTATGTACATGGAGATAGCAAATTATAAGACATTCATTCATGTAAATTTTCCCAATAGATTGATACAAATTTATCAAACAATTTCATTTATTCCTTACCAATAATTGTGTGTAACTGTACCTAATGTAACGTAGCATAAGTAGAACTGTAAAAGTTTTAAAGTTTTGTATGATATGATGCCTCGTCGATTATTTCATTTCCAAAATTGGCCTAAAATGTAAATAAATTATTACCAACTATTCGAAAAATGCTTTGTTTTCAATTATTTTAATATCCTGTCATTTTCATATGAAATGTGTTTTTGTAACGACCTTGACTCGCAGCCATGTTACCAGTAGAAATAAACAATACATCGATTTGAAAATTCAAAGGATGCATAAACAATGTTTATATTTCCCTTGGATAAATGAATAAAGAGAATTATGGTATATTTTCTTCTTTTATTTATGACAATTGCAGGTAGCCTTAAAAGGTAGAGGTAGGTAAGAAGGTACAAAGAAAGTATGAATGAAAAACTATAGAATTGCCATGGTTTCGCTCAAGTGCGTCCCGTGCATCTTTTGTATTTAATAATAACATCCTTCTATGATCTATCTATCTGATCGATTTCGGCCACGGCAGCCAATCTCACTGAGAGTAGCCATCTGTGCAGGAGATATTATAGTGCACTAGTGTAAGCACAGACGCAAGTGCACTCTCTATTCCTTTTACTCTGAAAGGCCCGGGGGTGAAACACAGCCAACTTCCCAACTCCGGGCTGTTACTGAGAATATTTTAACAGAAAAACTCCGATATCAAACTTGGCTCGACCCGGGACTCGAAACCATAACCTCCGCAGCACTAGACAACTATATTTATAATATTATGTACAGACAGAATCAATGGCACTTAGCAAATTTTAATACTAAAAATGTGACGCTTAAGCTAATGCTACGCCATGTTATGGCTTATTTATGTACTAAATTTTATCCACATTAATCCAGCTGTATTAGCATGAAGGACTAACAAACATACGTGACACACAGATACAAACATGCACATCTATATTAGTGTGATAACAGCTTCCTATTAATATTTTTTCCATCGCTGTGAAATATTTCATGTCATTTAATTGTACATATAAAAGTCTTGCTTGGGTTTGTATGAATAGGTTTTCTTAGCGAGAGAAGGACTAGGCTTTTACAGAATATCGACGTAAAGTACCTGTACGGTGAGTAAGCGCGAGAGGACCACTCTCGTCACCTCAGATGGCGATGTACTTGTGTATAACACATGTGAGTGATATACTTACAGGTAGTTAGGTTTTGCCACATCTGTAGTACAATATATCTATACTAATGTTATAAAGAGGTAAAGTTTGTGAGTTTGTGACGTTGTAGGGTGTAATCTCTGGATCTACTGAACCGATTTAGATGAAATTTGGTAAGAAGATAGTTTGAGACCCTGGGAAGGACATAGGGTATGAAAGTTTGTATTGGAAAGCAAGCTATATAATGTATATCAACTCTAATTTCACTTTAAATGATTTTTTACGCCTTCGGGTTTTTTTAATTATATTGTTTTGTTTGACCGTCCTTGAGATATATATTCAATAAGCTATTTCTTAAAAAAGTAATCAAAATTCTCGACTCACTATTAACGATATCGCTAAACAAAAAATATATACACCCAATTCCCAAATTAAATACATAATTTTATTACTTGTTCAGTCATGTTTTTTTATTGATTGTTAACTAGATGCTAGTGAATATTTATAAAAGATATATTATGATGATTATAAATTATATCAAAGCAATTTAACGTCTGTCGCTGTTTCAGCATAAAGGCGTAACAAACATACACAGGTATATCTAATATATTTAAACGATATATATATAATCTGAATCTCGGAAACGGCTCCAACGATTTTCATGAAATTTAGTATACATGGGGTTTCGATATACATCTAGATTAGACTTATGTCAAAATATTATGTTCGATAATTTCGCACACTCGGATATAAGCATCATGGTCAAGCGGCCTAGGCGCAAGATTGAATAAGTGTCCGGGTTTGAATCCCGGTCGGATACAAAGGTATAATTTTTCTTGTTTTTTTTTTGTATTTATTCAAGTTTTTAGTTTTTATTTTAAAGAAAATTGTACTTTCGAACCAAAAACTCCGAGCGAAGCTCGGTGGCCCATGTACTATGTAAAATATAAGCTTTGGCATTTAATCGTACTTATAACCATGCCTCTAAATTAATTGCATCACAAGATATCATTAGAACATATGATAGATATTATTACTGATTATTACTAGAGCAAAATAACTGATGTCACAGTAAATTACTTGCAAGATGTGGTTGCAACGCAACCGTTACTCAGAGTAAAACATGACTGGCAAGTCGCCAGCCAGTAATACAACCTCAAAGCGACTGTGTGAAACGATAACAGAAAGTGAGCATTAAAAATATTTTAACCAGTCATATTTTCTACTAATGTAGAATTTTCTTACCATTTAAGTTATTTCACAGTTATAAATGAATCATTAAATGATATTAGCAGGTCGTATATTGATATTAATTGATATTGATTACTGCACTAGATTTATAGTTTTGGGGAGAAACACGCGTTAAAAAAAACTTTTTGGACAAAAACTTTTTCTCGTGGATTAATTTATATAAAAAATTATAAAAAATGATAAAAATTAACAATTTTTTTTGGTGCCATTTTTGTATTTTTTTAAATCGTTGTATAATATATTTTTTGAGACTTCTAAAACGTTAGTCTCTCCCGTGATAATGATTGCTGTAAAGTATTCGAAACGTCGAAAACCAAAAATCGAAATCCGCGAAAGTATCACAAAAGATAGTTTGATTTAAAATGTTCAAATATTCTCGTAAATCTGAGAAAGTTTTTTTGTGAAACAAATGTGAATCGAAAGCGACTGTATGGAATTTTATTTATATGCACATTCCACACACAATATCTCAAAAAACTCCCTGAATATTTATTAACTATATTCCTAACTTGTTGTTGTAATCTTTTTAGTTCACTTTTTACGTAGACTTTTTTTATGTGTATTATATAATATATATTATATTTTTAATGTGTGTTTTATGTACAGAAGACAAAAATACTACAGTTCAGTATCTTTTTCTCCTCTGTTAATCGAATTCCTTTTGTTTTGTTTAGTACTTAGCTATTTACGAGTTTTAGTGCTATCAACAACTATGTAGACGACTACTAATTAGTATTATTATTATCATATAAATGGTAGTCCACGAGTATTAGATTATTATATCAAATTTGTTCATGTCTAAAAAAGAAAAATATCGTTGTGTATTCAAAGGTCTATGGAAAACTTACCAGACCCATCAAACCACTACTGACTGTCCCTACTTGCCCTTTACTGGCAAAACTTTCAAGTCACATTAGTCCTTCATGTCACGTTTCAGGAACTAAATATGTTTCAATTTTATATTATATGATAATCTTATAATATACCAAAGAAAAATTTGATTTCATGGGAAAATAATGCTTAGGTTCTGATAGAAATCTAATTTGAAAGGTAGATGGTAGATAATATCATGAGCAACGAGTTTTCAAATGATAAATGTCTGCTTGTAATGTCGAAATATAAACTTCGTATTAAATGCATATGTTATAATATAATATAATATAATTATATACAGTAGTTATTAGAAAACACATTTTTTGGTTTGTCTGGCTATCTGTTTGTTCCGCCTAATCTCCGAAACGGCTGGACTGATTTTGAAAGGACTTTCACATGAAAATAGTTAATGTTATAAGGAGTAACTTAAGCTATTTTTATTTTAGAAAAATAATTATTATCCCGCTCAAATTAAAGCGTGCCTAGGGGCGCACCTAAGCGAAGTGAGAGTAAGTCGCTAGTTGTTATTAATAAAAATATTAATAAGCATTAGTACAATAAGAATTAAGTTTGTTAAATACACTGGATGTGGGAAGGGCGTCTTATATAATATTATTTTATTTTAGCCAGAGGTTGTTTGGATTATTTTCTTTATAACGATACAATAGCATGTAATAATCTGACATACCATATATGCAGAAAAGTTAATTTAAAAATAAAGAAAATTGAAATAAAATGGCTCTTGAATTACAGAATATTTACTATATTCTACACTAGCGACTCACCGTCGCTTCGCTTTTGAGCTGTTGTGCGTTGTATTGTAGCGTGATTTGCCGTGAGAATGAGGTAATTCCCATTGTAAAGTAGCGTATGTCACTCTCCACCCCTCCAACTATGGCACAAAAATCACGCCAACCCGTGTATCTCTGTTTCGACATGAAAGTGGAACAAACAAATAAGCAAACATATTCAAAGTCAAACTGTATATCGTAGAAAGAGAAAATATCAAATCTAAAAAATATAATTTTTTTTACAATTCTTTACTAGTATTGTAATTTACTAAAACAATATTACTTTTTTAAAATTATAAAAAATAATTATTATAATTTAAGGTACTTTGTAGTGCCATTTTATATTTATTTAAAAGCTTTGTATAATTTGTAGGTACTGTCCGTAACAATTATATATATAATAACTTTAGAGATATCTAAAACCTTGGGCTCTTGTTAAAATGTAAATCTATTTACAATTAACATAAAAAAAATATTTAATTATAAAAAAAAAACTCTGCGCCAAAAGAAAATTGAAAAGAACAGAACAAATTAACGAGGGAAAATAGTATTATGCCATCGGAGACATAGCTACGAATCTTACTTGGTGTATTTATGTATGTAATCTTATTAAGAAAGTTTCACACATGAGAATATCAGATTAGCGAACCCATAGATTTGAACCCTTCAACTTGGTTGGAGTTTATAGGTGCATATCTTTTATGAAAATAGTTATGTATATATATATATATATATATATATATATATATATATATATATATATATATATATATATATATATATATATATAATTTTACTCTTGTTTTCTTAAAAACGTGGACAGCTGGAGAACTGTGTTCTTTCAATTATCTAAAGGAAACGAGGGAAGAAAATTAATTGTGTATTTTACTTTAAGTGTGCGTGGCAGTGATAATGCGCTGGCTTGGGAAACCGAGTAAAGCGGGTTCAAATTCCAAGTCTCACAATTCTGATATTTTCATGTGCGAATCATTTCCAACATGATTACCACTAGTCTTAGAGTAAAGGAAAACATCGTGAGGAAACCTGCATGTCTGAGAGAACCTAGCAAGTTTTCGAGAAGTCCGCCAACCCGCACTTGGCGAGCATGGACTACGGCCGGATGCCCCTTGTATTGAAGGGGAGTCCGAGCCCAGCAGTCGGATGTTAAAGAAAAAGGCTAAATGCAAAGTGTGTTTGTAGCTTTTGTTCATTATAACACTATCAATAAAATGGCAATATATTTTAAAATAGGATATTTATACATAGAATTATGTTAGATCCGATTATATTACCTTAGTAATCAAATAATTTTATAGATAAGCCATATCACATATATTTCAGTACTTTAGTAGAAGTCTGGAATACTGGCTACCTTCCAAGCTACGCCGTTTCATTTCTGAATTGGCAAGAGCTTATTGAGAACATAGTTCACTTTGTTCGTACGATTGCTAATTTAAGGCTTTCTCCAACAGTAATAGAAAATGCCAGTTTTAGAAAGTTTTAAATTAATTTAGTTTCACGCCGAGAAAAAATTTAAGTCTGAAATTACAAAATGCAGCGAATATTCAATTTTGCTACGTAATTTAGGTAGGTACAACTTTTTATGGGATTTTCAAAATGAAACATTATCATTTTGCTAAGTACTTTTAAAAGCTGCGAAAAATGATTGTTGCAAAGTGGTGATCTATTTCATATAAAAAATTAGTAACAATAAGAAGCTAATAAAGGAAACTTAGTAAGTGTTGTAAATCATTAATATATATATATATATATATATATATATATATATATATATATATAATACTAGCGACTCACCCTCGCTCCGCTCGGGTTCGTCCCTGGTTACGTTTTCACGTTTAGTATAGATTTCTCAGACATGAGATATTTTTCCGCAGTTAAAAGGGTCCTATATGTTGACCCGGACAACCAGATATCACCATGCCAAATTTCATCAAAATCCCTCCAGTGGTTTTTCTGTGATGCGGTAACAGACAGACAAAAATTCTAAAAACTGTAGTTCGGCCTCTGTATCGATAATAATGTTTATTTCAATACGATTTTCAAAAAATATTTAATGTTCAGATTCGGCTTGGTTACAATTTTATTTTATGTATAAATAAGAATGCTTTAACAATTTAACACTTAAGAAAATCACATATTGCCAAATTGTGAGCATGAACGCACCATAAATAATGAGTAAGATCTGAAGACGTTCTTGAATATAGAATGCGATAATAAATATTGTAGGAGAATAGAAGATGTTCACGGCTTCTTGAGTTTATTACAGTAACTAAAATATTTTACTTTAGGATAAAGAACAGGATATATGACAGGATATTGTGTAGTATTCATAATAGTAACGTGATATTACTAAGAATAACCAATTATGCAGGATATTACTGTAATGTTTCATTAAGAATTATATAGGATAAAATGATGAAAATTTGTTGTGGAAATATTTTATTGGTCAGGATAATTTAAGGTCATCAACATTTTTGAGTTTAACTCGAATAGCAGTTAAGGCCTGGAAAAGCTTGGTGTGCTATAACTGTATACATTACAGGAAAAACTTTTTGGAAGAAAGTTAGCTAACGAAATAATACATTAAATAAAAACTTAAAAATAATCGACCTCCAGGCACTAAAATGTAAAAAATAACTAAACAGGGGTTTTCATTTAGAATAGATACCTAATCAGATATTTTCGAAGTCGGTGCCAGCCGACGTAAAAGAAATCTAATATATTTCGGATACGTAAAATATATATTTACCTATTAGATATTCATATCTTAAAATATTGTATACTGTCTGTTTTATTGGTTGATTTTTTTGTTTAGAGGTTTTTATTTTATAATATTTTATGGCTAATATGTATTATTTTTGTTACTAACTAGCGACTCACCCTCACTTCGCTCGGGTTCGTCCCTGGTTTGCTTCCCCGTACAAACTTACACTCCCATTTTCACCCCCTTAAGGGATGATGATAAAAACTATCCTAGTCCTTCTCACGGTCTCAAACTATCTTTTTATGAAATTTAATTTAAATCATTTACTTCTTTTACATCTTGGATCCTATTCGATACAAATAAACAAAGAAACAAAAAAACAAATTTTTCCTCTTTATAATATTAGAATACATAATTCCTTCAAAAATTAAGTGGGCTAACCTAGGGTACTTGGCTGGATTATTTTCAAATTAAAAGGGAACCAGCATCGACACCCTATCCAACAAAAATAAGAATAAAAACCAAATTGTTGCTTAAAAAATTAAAGAAAATAAACTATAACCAAATATACCTATGCGATGACTTCTACTTTTTTCGATGGTTGAAAATCACGTCTGACTACACAAAGGCAAGAAAGGAAGAAGTTTATGAAATATTCACCCCATTTTTTAGATATCTTTATGAGGTTTCGGATTAATTTTCTAACAATACGGCTCTTGAAGAACCTTTCCTAAATTATACTCAAAGGCTTAAAGTTATTGTGAAAGGCCTTTATAATAGTGATTTAGTTGAAAACGTAGGCATAGTATAATTAAATAATATTTTTATACAAAAACATCTTATGTTGTAGTTAAATAATTATAAATTAAAAACTAAAAAAAAATCCCTACGCAAATTAATTGTCAAATCTCACTTAATCGAGTAATCATACACGAAAATGCCAAACATTTATATTTTGGAAAAGAGTTGATACTCTTACACTACTGGACTCGCACTAAAAGTACCAAAACACTCTAAAAAGGTATGTTTCATACAAACTCATTCGCTATTTTACCCCCTTATGGGATAAATTTCGATAAATGCTAAAACACGTATTTAAATAATTGTATTGAAGAGCGTTTACGTATACCAAGTTACCAGTAATTCTGATCATATATAATTTTTTGGATTGTATTACTGAGTATTTTCCCGTGGGAATAAGATAATATCTTGCGATAAAAAGTAGCCTATGTCACTCTCCAGCCCTCTATCTCCACATAAAAAGTCACACCAATCTGTCACGCCGTTTCGACGTGAGACAAAGAAAGAAACAAACAAACACACTTTCACATTTATAATATTAAGTATGTATGTATTTAGATGGCAATGATTGCTATAATCATAACGCTAGTAATCGCACACACGTAGTTGGGCAAGAGTGTTACTAAGTTTTTTAACTCACAAATATAAAAATGATGATAGAACATATGTTTGAATATTAAAATTATTAATGAAGTAATTATATAATAGAATACGACGTACATACATACATATATACCATGTAACCTACATAGCTGAGCCAATCTGTATTTAGTTGATGAACGTTATTCCCATCACGCACGCGTCTTAATTGGAATTCTCAAAGAGATTTAGGCGTTGTAAAGGCAGATTGACGTCAAATAAATCATGTAAATCATGAATATACATATATTATATATCGTACAATACAAGAACGGTACAATTTCTTAAGAAACCTTCATCTACATGGAATTATTTTTCGTTTTAGCACGTATACATAATGTTATATATATACTGGGCCTGGGCCCTCGGAGTTTTTGGTTAACAAGTACAATTTTCTTTAAAAAAGAAACTAAAAACTTGAATAAATACAAAAAAAATAAAAAAAACCTTTGTATCCAACCGGAAGTAAAAACTTTGTATGCGACCGAGACTCAAACCTGGACACCTGTGATTGTTGATATTGCACCTTGGCCGCTTTAACACGATGCTTATACCCGAGAGTGCAAATTACAGACCATATTTTGCGTGGAATAATGCAAAAGAAAACTGCATGAAAATTCGAAAACACGCGTTTTCTCAGACATAAGACTAATCTAGATCGATTTATCGCCTCCGAAACCCTGTACAATAAATTTCATGAAAATCGTTAGAGCCGTTTCCGAGATTCAGATTATATATTGATATATATACAAGAATTGCTCGTTTAAATATATTAGACATATATGTTATGAGATACGTTATGATATTTTACAGTGTACCATAGATAAACTAAGTGGTGCTTTTGAAATGAAAGAAATGGAAACTTTTAATGCATCCAAACCTTACTTGGCACTCTTAGTGAGAACTGAATTTTAACTTCTAAGACCTATTATGAAAGTTTTGTCTAAATAATGAAACATCTAAGTCTCCTTAAAACGTACGTGGTAAGTTGGAAGTTTGACATAATTATTCGAATTATTATAACTACAATTGCCAGTTCAAATTTTAAAATCTAGTATACTTTTAGTATAGTTTATATTTTACTAGTAACTCATCCTTGCTCCGCTCGGGTTCGTCCGTAGGTACGTTTTGACGGTTAGTAAAGATTTCTCAGAGATTAGATATTTTTCTGCAGTAAAAAGTATCCTTTAATACTTTTACGTGGATAACCAGCTATAATTATACCATATGTCATTTAAATCTGTCCAGTGGTTTTCTCGTGATGCGTTCCCAGATAGACAATAAACAAAATATTTTATGTACAGATTCAACCCAGCCGAATTTTATTATATGTATAGATTAGATCTGTATTAATATTGTATATAGTTATTCTATTTATTCTATAAAAAGAAAAGATTTATTAGTAATCGATAAACCCTGAAACTACTGAACCGATTTTAATATTAGTTTACGATTGGAGACCTGTTGTAGGTCTTATCCAAAAGTACCATATGTTTTTATTTAAGTTATAAAAAAAATCACAACTTTAAAAAGATTACCAAGTATCTATTTTAATCTTAATATATTAATGTATATATACATAATTTATATATATATATTGTTTTGTTACAACCAAATTCGTAAGCATTAGTGGCTGTCATACCGTTATTTCTTAGAAATCCATCTCTACAAGTCTAAGTGTTTTTAGAAGATTTGCTAAGCGTTCTTTGAAGCGCGCAAGCCTTAAGTTCAGAGGGGAGCCATGTCTAGAGTTTCAAATACCTTTGCTTTAAAAGGAAATTTATTATTCACAATAAAATGATCGATACTGCGTACTAAAATATTTACCGATAAAGTGATAAAAAGCACTTAAGATGAAATTTATTTTAATTAACGGTGAATATTGAATTAATTTAGTAAATATAATACAGTGCTAATACAAAAGAGGCTTAAATATTATTTTGTGAAAGTTTTTAAATTATATGCGTGTAAATATCAAATAAATAAAATATTTATGTTAATTACCCGTATAGGTTTATACAAATAAATAAAATTAATATCTACCTCATATAGTTTATTTATACTCATAGATATATACAAAACCCCAAATGATGTATCTGTCAATCTGTACACTCTATTTTAAAGGGATTTCCACCACATAAGTACTGAGTATTTCTACAGATAAATCGTGCAACGATATGTACCTACCGCACGCTCACTGACGACTGCATGTAAGTGGTGCCGGTTGTCAAAACTAGTATTTTCAGGCCCGAATTGTTGACAATCTCCGGCCGAAGTCATGATGCTTATAAAAACTTAAAAAAATAAATAAAAGCCGACTTCCAGGCAATAAAATGAAAAAAATAACTAAACGGGGGTTTTTATTTAAAATAGATACCTAATAAGATATTTTCGAAGTCGGTGCCAGCGGATGCAAAGCAAATCTAATATATTTCAATACGTAAAATACATATTTAGCTATTAGATATTCATATCTTAAAATATTGTCAGCTCAGGGGCTCTTGCAACTATTTTTAATGGTGTAAATAAAGTCAATAACCATCTTCAACATTTTTTTCATTTATTTTTAATGATACTTCAAATTCTTTGAAGTTCATTAAAATAATGTATAAATTTTAATGAAGATTTAAATTTAAAACCTTACAATTATGATTTTAATTTTCAGTAATTTACTTACTAATTAGGTACTTAAGTGAACGCGCAACAAGCTTCTTTAGCATAGAAACCGTAAAAGCTACATAGAAGCTACGCAGAACTAAATTTCCATGAAAAAGTTTATATTTTTATTTGAATTTACTTCAGAATATCGTGAACATAATAAGTCCTTTGAAAGCTGCGGTAATGTGTGTTATGATAGATAGAAATTATTTCTTAGAAGAAATTGTTAAGCACCATTTTAACTAAATATAGGTATTATATCATTCTATTAAAACATATATAATTTTATTACATTATAACAAATATATGTTAAGACATTAACACACAGCACTATCTAGTTTCATGGTAAGTTACGAGGCTTGTGTTATCGATACTAAATAGTTAATACACTACACATATATAACTTCAAATACATACATATTATAGATATAAACACCCATGACCCAAACATTCGTGCTCATCATACAAATGAATGCCCCCAGCGGGACTCGAACCCCGCGACCGCTGGCACAGCAAGTAGGCACTACAAACTGAGTCAAACATGTCGTTTTTGTCGTTGCTACAGTTTAATAGGAAAATCTTATTAAGATGAATAATTCTGTTATACATTGTTTTCATATAACTTTATTGATGATTTTTTCTGACATCTTCAACAACCATCGTCAAATTTTAGCAAATTTACATAAAATCTTAGTTAATTTTACATTTAAACCTTCCTCGTGCATTACTTGATGTATTGGTGAATATCCTATTAAAATCTGTTCGGTAGTTTTTGAGTTTATCGCGTTCAGACAAACAGGCAGACATGGTGCGAGACTTTATTTTATAATATGTAGTAATGTATTGAGACAGCTTCAAAGATACAATTTGATTTTACTGAAATAGCTACAATCTACATATATATTTGTAGGTTATTAATCTGTGCAGAATTTGCCAAGTCTCGGATGACAAGTTGCAGCCGATCGAAACACCTGGTACACTGCCACTGCATTGGAATTACAATATTAAATTATATGAACTGTTTGTAGCAAGAATTTATGTTTATTGAAACTTTATTTTAACTAATATACCTATATTATTTTAAATCTTAATAATGAATAGGTTATTGAAAATATAAATAAAAATATTTCTGTTTCTTCGGTTTAAATTCGTAAATATTTGGCAATAAAAAATATTTCATAAAAATAAAAGACCTGACTGCTTAAAAGCTAATTAAAATGTTGAAAACAAGTTGACGAAGGAACGAACGCCACATAGGAACAAACATACATACATACATAGACTGATAAACACACTTTACCCTCCATTGCCTTGCGCAGTCGGGTAAAAACACTATTTTTAATTTTTATGATTTTATTTCGAGTGCCTGTAATTAAAAACGGCACCATTTTTAACCTAAGATTAATTGTAATGCTTAGATCCTTTAGTCTTTCACGTGACCATGTTTGCTATAAAGCGTCCGAAACAGGAATCAAAATAAAAAAAAACGTAAGATATAATTGGGGATGTAGGTATAAAAAATTAAAACTATCGTTTTATTAAAAAAAAGTTTAACTTTACATAGTAAAAACTATTTTAAATTTGCTTAGTTATAGTTACGTTCAATATTTTTATTAACATTTAATTTATCTTCATAATATGTGTATAGAGTCAGACATTTAAATGAATGTATATCTACAGTATAAATATTAGTATAGTAAGTACAATGACAATATCATTTGTCGAGCGAAACAGCAGATATTTTTTCGATTTGCAGCTTTTCGATTTAGATTTGTGTAAGTCTAATATTATCGTTAATGTCAAATATCCATGGTGATAAATAAAATGGGATTTTAAGATGAGAAAAAATTATGTTCTGATGTTACTCCGCAATCAATTTAACTTTGGATCAAATCTATGTCTGTCTTTATTTCAGGATGTATAAATAATATATAACTTTCAATATAATTGTCATTTGCAATGTCAAAAGATCATTCAAATCAATTTAATTTTCGTGTTTTCTTTAAAGCATGCCAGTTGAGAACTTTCTTTGCCATTATCACGTAGAAGACAGAAGACATTTTTATTTTTATTTATTTATTTAGTGAATAAACAGTACAATATTATATAAATAATAAATAATAATAGATAAAACATAAACCAATGAAATTTCCACATATTAAAAAATACAAATAAGAAGCAGACCACAATGAAAATAAAAAAAAACAAAAGGCTAAACACTAAACTAAAAATTTACAAAAAGAAACACTGATTAACATTAATAATAAAAAATAAGGAAAAACATAAAATGCATAAAACACAAAATCATCAGTTAAACAATAAGTTAATACTATTTAATACTGTTTAATATTAATATTATTTAACATGAAAGAGTTTGGTCGGTAAAAGATCCAATATTACAAATTGTCAATCTGTATAAATTGTCCAACTATAGTACATTGTGTCATAAGTATTTTAATGCATTGTTCATACATTATTACAGACCTATTAATGTTTGAGCGTCGCTAAATAAACTGAATAGTAACTATAAATACTATCCATACTAATATTAAAAATGGGAAAGTAGCTCTGTCTGTCTGTTACTTTTCACGCTTAATCCGCTGAACTGATTTGGAGGAAATTTGGTATGGAGATAATTAAAGACTCTAAGGAGGATCTAGGATACTTTTTATCCCGGAAACGATCCCTTAATGGGGTGAAAAGGGAGGTAGAAACTATACAAATATAGGGTATCAATCATTTCTCAAGTAAGAGATATAAAATTCATCATACCCATGATGTATATATAATATATATTCTTTCTATGTATTCCATACTAAGCGTCCAAACGTACGTAATTAACAAACCCGAACGAAGCGAGGGTGAGTCGCTAGTAAAGATAAAATTCCTGAAACTCTAATATTATTTAATCTAGTCTTAGTTTATTTCATTTAACAAAGATATTTCATATTAAGCTTATAAAAGTATCCTATTACTGAAATTAATCAATTGTTATGATACGAAAAAGTTTCATGTTAAGTGAAATAATTTTACTCTTATTACATAAGCGAAATGGACCATCAGACTAATGGTATCTACAGGCGTATTAAGAAGATTTACGAACGATGTTGTTTACAGCATCTTTAGAAATACGTTCTATGAAATAAGCTTTTAAGAAGTTTTTCATATAAACTGTAATTAAAGATGGTATTAAATTATAATAAATATTAAATATTTATGAAGAATATAAATTGAGAAATAATATTTGTTATTAGTTAGTTTAATAGGTAGCTAGGACCCACTGTTCCTTTCTAAATAGTATTCGCAATTATGATAATATTCATAATACAGGTAGATTATTACGTAAACTTCATAAATTATAGCTTAAAACCTTCCTAGATAATTCTTTTTTTTATTGGTGAAAACCGCATGAATATCCGTATAATAGTTTCTGAGCTTAAGACAAACAAGCACAAGCTAAATGCGGCGTAGGACTTTCATCTATACAGATATATATAAATAAAATTAAAGTTACAAATTTCGTAATGCCAAAATAACAGCTTTTTACTAAATACATTCGAAATTACTTATAAGACAAACACAATTTTAAAAATTTTTGTCTGTTTCTCTATCTATCTGTTTGTTCTGGCTAATCTCCAAAACGGCTGGACTGATTTTAAGGGGATTTTCACTGGCAGATATCTGATATTATAAGAGGTAATTTAGACAACTTTTGTTTTAAAATAAGAATTAAGGGTCCACTCAATAAAGTTAAAACATACCTTAGGACACACCCGAGCGTAGCGAACTTAGTTTTATTAAAAACAGTTATCCATAATAAAAACCCGTTATAAAGGAGAATCTTATAAAGTGATTGCAAACTGAATGAAACACGTGTAACGTGTATGCATGCATGGGGCTGTAAGCAAAATGTAATGAATAATAAATAGCTTATCCTTTTAATATTTAAGCAGGACATAGTCATGGTGTCACGTTTGTTTTCATTTCTACTAGATTAGTACAATGTATATATGTGTGTATGTATGTATGTATGTATGTATTCAGCCCTTTTTAATGTCCCACTGCTGGGCACGGACCTCCCTTCAGTAGGAGGGGAATCAGGCCATAGTCCACCGAGCTGGCCAAGTGCGGGTTGGCGGACTTCACATGTCTTTCGAAAACTTTTAAGTTCTCTTAGACATGCAAGTTTCCTCACGATGTTTTCCTTCACCGTAATACAAGTGGTTATCATGTTGGAAATGATTCGCACATGAATATATCAGAGGTGCGAGACCGAGGATTTGAACTCGCTTTACTCGGTTACCTAAGCGAGCGCGTTACCACTGGGCTACCACAGCCTCAATATAGTACAATATAGCTAGATAAAACAATAACGCATTAGTATTAAACCCCTTTAACGTCCCACCGCTGGGCTTTCACGTCTAGTGGGATCAGACCATAGTATACACGCCCATGGCCAAGTGTGTGTTAGCTGACTTCATTTCATGTCAACGACTAGTTAGGTTTACTTTTACGTATATCTATAGGGGGTTCTAACAATTTTCCTTCATCATAAGGTAAGTGGTAATCATGTTGAAGTGATTCGAACATGAGAATATCAGACCCGAGATTTGAACCCGTTTCTGTTCACTTAGTTTTCCAAACGAGTGCGTTACCTCTATATAATAGTAATACTTAATCCTTATACAATTCCAAAACCCCTGAAATTGTGTATGATTTAAAATGGTGCGTATAAAACTACAAATAAATTATTTATTCGTAGCTATAAAAAAGCTTATTATCTATACATTATTATAATAAAATTCATACTAAGTCGATTCTGTACATTAAATATATTTTTTTTATAAAATCATATTGAAATTCTTATTATTATCGATACAGTGGCCGAATCTATAGTTTTTAGAACTTTTTCTGTTTGTCTCTCTGGTAACGCATCCCGAGAAAAGCACTGGACAGATTTTGATGAAATTTGGTATAATGCTAGCTGGTTATCCGGGTACACATATAAAATACTTTTTAACTGCGGAAAAATATCTAATCTCTGAGAAATTTATACTAAACGTTTTGACGTATCTAGGGACGAACCCGAGCGGAGCGAGTGTGAGTCGCTATTGTAATATGTGTCAATATATGTCGTCACTTTACTCATGCCCATCTCTAAGTAATTATTATTATTTATAAATGATTATAATCTCATGGAAAATCTTATCTACTTTATTTTCTGAACCATGAACTATATGCTACGTAAATCCACTGCTACGCTGCTACGTAAAAGGTGAATTACCAAAAACACATATGAATTGATATTTACAGGTAGTGGTAGCCCAATGGTACCGTACTCGCTTGGGAAACCATGTGAAGCGGGATCAAATCCCGAGTCTCGATTTCTTATATTTTCATGTGCGAATCATTTCCAACATGATTACCACATGTCTTACGATGAAGGAAACCATCGCCAAGGTGCACTTGGCAAGCGTGGTGGACTATGGCCTGATCCCCCTCGTGTTGAAGGCAGGCCCATGCCCAGCGTGGGACGTCAGAAGGGATGAGTACATATCCACAAGAAACGTAATATATAGTATCACTATACTGTTTCTATTAAATGTTAAAAGAAAAAAATATCTGACAGAAATTCTAGCACAGCCAATAGTAATAACAATAACTCAAATTAACGCGTCATCCCGCGAACGGTGAAGGTATCTCATGATTTATTATCAGTTGGGATTGTAAGAAGATACTGATAGTATTTCTATAGAATCATATAATTTAAAAGTCAATTTTGGTTAAGTGGTTAAGGAAAAGATTTAGTGACATTTATCTATACATATAATAAAACTGTAGAGGTCGAATGTCTGTACATAGAAAAAAAATGCTAAAAATTGAATTAGGGCGAGAAAAGTAGGTCATAAGAGAAATAGAACAAATCCAGTTTTTTTTTTAACTTTTTGTTTTTCTGTCTGTCTGTCTGTCTGTACGAGCTCATCTCCGAAACTGTTGGACCGATTTAAATGAAATTTTGCATAGTGTTACCTTTTAACCACGGTCAATAGTATTGGTTATTTTCATCCCGGAAAATTAAATAGTTCCCGTGGAATAGTAACTTATACAGTTTAGTACTAAAAACTACTAAAAAACTACTAATTTAATTTTAATGAAACTTCACAATAATATAATTCATACATTAGGATAACAAATAAGCCGCTTCTTATCCCGGAATGTACGGTTCTCTAGGTCTCTCGGTCTAGGAATAAACTCCAAGCGAAGCGATGGTGAATCGCTAGTAATATGTATATTTTTGCTAACAATTTTACTGCCGAAAGCTTAAATCCAAATATAAAAATAGGACCTTTTGTAAAAATACAGTATTCGACCTACAAAATACAAATACATAGGTCAAATTTAAAGGCGCTATTTGAATATTTAATTTGTTCAACATTCATAAGGGGTCATATTTACTTTGAAGCGGGTCCGAAATCGTTACATATAATCATTTATCTCGTTTCCCCTGGTACCACTTATTACATACGTAAAATAAATAATTTATTTTACCTCCGAATGAGACGAAGTGTTATTCGTCATCTTTTTATAATGCGCACAGTCAAGAAATGGAATGTCCTGCCTGTGTCCGTTTTTCCGAGTGCGTATAACCTGAAACTATTTAAGGTGCGTGTTAAGAGGCTTCTCCTGAACAACATCTAGAAAAAAAATGTAAAACTGTCTTAGATTTACGTGAATATTTGACATCTATACATATAATAAAATTCTAACTGAGCCAAATCTGTACATGAAATATTTTTTGAAAAATCTTATTGAAATAGACATTATTATCGATACAGAGACCGAAGCTATAGTTTTTTGAATTTTAGTCTGTCTGGGAACGCATCACGAGAAAACCACTGGCCAGATTTTGATGAAGTTTGGTATAATGATAGCTGGTTATTCGGGTCAACATATAGAATACTTTTTATTGCAGAAAATAATTTCATTTCTGAGAAATCTATACTAAATGTTAAAACATAAGTAGGGACGAACCCGAGCGGAGCGAGGGTGAGTCGCTAGTTTTAAATAAAACTGTCTTTTCGAAATTTTTAGTGGATTTATTTTGATTTTTGGTTCCCGGCATTTCGAATGCTTTACAGCAATCATGGTTACTCCCGTAACAAGGGAGTCAAAATAAATAAGCGAAAAAATCCGAAAAGATGCTATTTTGAAAAAAAAAATGTTTTTTTTTTTAAATCACTGAGTGAGTGAATAAGATTGTATAGTTGTTATTTCTTCACATTCTTTCACATTTGAGATGTGGATGATGATGATGATGATTTAAAAACAAAATTTACAAAACATAATTTATATTCTGGATTAAAATAGGTTATTTCTTAGAATAACAAAAGAGACAAAAAATACCTTTTATTACTGAGTAGTTTTTCGCCACGGCAATAACTCACATTAACGCACCATGTCGAGATGGCCATGAAGGTAAGTCCCGGCTTTCGATTATTTATTGCTAGCTGAGATTTCGGCAATAAGAAACATTGGCAGTACAGATTCAACATTCGGAATGTACTGTTATTTGAGTCACGATCAAAAGTAAAGGAGATAGAGAACCCCTTAATTATTAGGACTAATGCCCGATTTCACCAACAACCCATAAGCTAGCACCAACGTATGGGATCCCTAGCCTAAGAGTCCCCTAAACTAGCCCCTAAATTAAATTTCGTTTTACCATCATCAGAGCCAGTATTTCTAGTACCTATATTTAGGTGACATTTTAACATTTAGGTGACCCCTAACTGTCGGTGAAACAGAAACTGTGTGAAATCGGCCATCAGTCTCGTAGGTTATTTAAATTATTTTACTTTGAATAAGCTACCTACTAGCCGAGTGGTAACGCGCTCGCTTGGGAAACCGAGTGAAGCAGGTTCAAATCACGGGACTCGCACTTTTGATATTTTCATATGCGAAACATTTTCAGTATGATTATATTGAAGAGTACTTATATTGAAGAGAGGCCAGTGCGCAGTAGTGAGAGGTTAAAAAGGGCTGAATACAAGCTACCTACGTCAAAAAAATCTCAAATTTTATTATTATATATATATATATACTCTCTGAATATTTGGCAATGATATTAAACTTTTATGAATTTAATAAGACTTTTGAAGAGTTTTTAATTTCCACCATGGGGTAATCGTGATTTTCCAACGGATGATATATAATGATGTTTTAATCAAATATTCTTTATGTTTATTTATTTAATAGGTATAGTAAAAAAATGTTATCAAAAATATTTAATCGTTTCTCACAAAATCCTATCCAAAGAATCCAGTACAATAATTTACTCCTACAAGTACAATAATAATAATTTATACTTCCATACGCTATATACTTGTATTATACAGAGAATAGTTGCTGTTGCTAAAACCTTTATGTAAAAATCCAGATACACGAAATAAAATTATATACAAGAATTGCTCATTTAATAAGATGTCTCTTTATTATTTTTACTACAACTTAAGGTCCATACTAAATATTATAAATGTAAAAGTGTGTTTGTTTGTATATTTATTTATTTCTTTGTTCGTTTGTTTATTTATTTGTTTGTTTTTTCTTGTCTCACGTCGAAACAGAGTGATGGGTTGGCATGATTATTTGAATAAAGATAGTTGGAGGGCTGGAAAGTGACACAGGATACTTTTTACCGCGCGAGATTATCAAATTCCCACGGGAAAACATGTTATAACAAGCCACAACAACTAATTATACCTATTTATGCAAATATAATACTAGCAGAACCCGCGGCTTTAATCGCGCTAAATTCACAAAAAATCTCTAAAATCAAAATCATCACAAAAAATAAATAAATAAAATCATATAAACTTTCACTCCCTGTTTTACCCCCTTTATAGGATAAATTTCTAAAAAATGCTAAAACGCGTATTTATTTAATTTAATTGAAGAGCGTTAATACCAAGTTTCCAGTAACTCTGATCATACATATTTTTTTGGATTATATTATAACGCATTTTCCCATGGGAATTAGATAATCTCCCGCGGTAAAAAGTAGCCTATGTCACTCGCCAGCCCTCCTACTATCTCCAGAAAAAAAATCACTCGCTCCGTTTTGACGTGAAAGAAAGACAAACAAACAAACAAATAAACACACTTTCACATTTATAATATTAGTATGGATATATCTATCCTATACTAACCGTTAAAACGTACGTAGAGATGAACCCGAGCGAAGCGAGGGTGAGCTACTAGTATATTATAAACTACTTGTTAAACAAAAAATAAGTTGTAATATAACTGTAGTAAAAAGGTTATTGCTGCTACTTTATAAAAACCCGTCTCTGAAAATAAAATCGTTTATACAACCGTTTTCTTATTTAACTTTATTCATCTTGTACAGAAAGTCTTAACTCAATTTTAAGACTTCTTACGGTACCATTAGAAGTTGGCAATCTTTAGGTGTCTAACAATATCAAGACAGCTCCTGTCGTGTTTTCAAGCCTAGCAAAGCTTTTAGTAATGTTATTTTACGCGTATATCAAAATAGACTCAAATTACTTTGAGATGAAATTCAATTTTCTTTAATTTATTATTATTTTGGATCTTTATAAAATAGATTTATTGAATCTCATTGGTTTTTTTTATATAAAAGAGGGTGTTATATTACATATTAAACAATGTTACATCTTAAATAATCATTGTCATATTTCAGCCAATTTACACAAATCTTAGTCCTATCCTACTAATATTATAAATGCGAAAGCTTGCAAGGATGTATGGTTGTCTGGATTTATTTTATTTATTGGTTGTTTGTTAACCCTTTCACGCAAAATTTACTGAATGAATGAATCGCTCGGGTTCGTATCTAGACAAACAAAAACGAATCTATCCCACGGAACTGTAAATTTTTCCGGGATAAAAAGTAACCTTTTTGTTATTCTGATGTATGAACTATGTTATTGTAAAATTTCATTAAAATCCAATCAGTAGTTTTTTTGTACTACTACAGGTGGGAGATTAGCCCGAACAAACAGACAAACAGACAGAAAAAGAAAAAAATTGAAAAGTCTGGATTTGTTCTATTTCTCTTCTTACATCCCCCGTACTCAATTTTATCATTTTTTTTTCTATGTACAGACATTCGACCTCTATAGTTTTATTACGTATGTACTTATGTATAGATCTTAAATATATTTTTTTATTTCCATTATGAGATTAGTACGCAAAAATGTACAGGCAAACAAACAAAAATTCTAAAAATCATTCTAAAAATCATGTACAGACATCGATCAGTTACACTTTTATTATATTTATAGAAGATAATATATTTTTTGAACTAATACATTCGGTAAGAAATGGAAGCCTTCTATAAACTTTGTATATTGTGTATCTGTCGATCTCTTTTAATTGCAGGTTTTTTATACAGTAGGTAATAATAAAAAGTATGAGCGCTAAAAAAAACTTTTTGTGAAGTGTATGTAGGTCTCCTATACAATAGTTAGGAGCTTAATAGTAAGGTAGCGATAGACCAGTGGTAACGCGCTTGGGAAATCAAGTGAAGCGAATTCAAATCCCGGGTTTCGCACCTCTGATATTTTCATGTGCGAATCATTTCCAACATGATTACCACTTGTCTTAACGGTGAAGGATAATATCGTGAAGAAACCTGCATGTCTGAGAGAACCTAGCAAGTTTTCAAAAGATATGTGAAGTCCGCCAACCCGGACTTTGCCAGCGTGGTGGACTATGGCCTGATTCCCTTCGTACTGAAGGAAGGCCCGTGCCCTGCAGTGGGACGTTAAGAAAAGGGCTGAATACACACAATAGTTAAATACGCGGGCGAATCCGTGGGTTCAAGGATAACTTTCTAAAACCGTATTTTGCTTTTTATATTTATTAAGCTGTCAGTACCAGTAGGTAGAGTTGTGAGGCTAAATAAATAATTCATTTTTCTCAAAACCTAAATATTGATATTCTGATTTTGAGGTAGATATATGGAATATAAACTGATTTTAGTCTGTTTACATATTCAATGAAAGTTCCTTCTTTAGGAAAATATTTTATTTATTATTATTTATAGTAAAGGCTATGTTTTGAACTCTTGCTGGCAGTTACTGCGATAATACCATACTGTGATTTTTAAGTAAGCAAAAATAGTGTTTTTTTTTTGTGTGTATCTTACTAATATAATAAACGCGAAAGTTTGTAAGAATATATTTAAGGATGTATGTTTGTTACTCTTTCACGCAAAAACTACTGAATGGATTTTGAAGAAACTTTGCAGTAATAGTACTCATGAGAATAACACATTTACTTAGTTACAGGAAAAAAGTACGGTTCCCATGGGTTAGATTTGTTTTTGTTTTTCTAAAAGCGAACCCGAGCGAAGCGAGGGTGAGCCGCTAGTGTTTTTATATTTTATATTAGAATACCTTAGTGATCTAGTAGCTAGCACGTTCTACTTTAGATTTGGAGATCCTGGGTTCGAGTCTTTGGTTGGCCATGGATAGTTATTGGATTTTTCAGTTTAAAAAATTCTCATATTATGTTGTTACGTGTGTCTCGTGAACGTGAATACATCAGTACTGCTCTTGATCTCTCACTGTTCGTGTCGAAATATCGTCCCAATGGACTTACAGAGTGGCAGGAGCAAAGAGTGCACTTATGTTTGCACTAAAATATCTAGTGTCAGTAAGATTGTTCAATATGTCCGAAGTCGACCTGAAATCTGAAATTATACATAATATAAAAATAAATACTGTTAGCGATAATAAACAAATCCAAAAACACAATTAAAACTTCCTTTGTTTTAGTTTAATGAAAATACATATAAAGTCGTAAGCTAAAACTAATAAATTGTAAGCCTTATTCTCCGAAGACTTAGAAAAATAATTCCAAGTCAATTGTTATTTATGTCACACTAAATACTTCTGCTGTCACACAAAGGTGCAATAAAACTGGAAAGGAACGACAATTTCTAATCCGCTTCGTTATAAATCTTCTAATGATTTCAAAATAGCAATAAAATGCTTTAGATATTGTAACAAAAAAATAAATTTAACGTTTACTATAGATTTCTGAGGGATGAGATATTTTCATGCAGTAAAAAGTGTCTTATATTATGTTGACCATACCAAATTTCATCAAAATCTTTCTAGTGGTTTTCTCGTGATGCGTTCCCCGACAGACAGACAGACAAAAAATCTAAAAAGTATAGATTCGGTCTCTGCATCGATAATAATGACTATTTCAATAAGATTTTCCAAAAAATATTTAATGTACAGATTCGACTCAGTTACAATTTTATTCTACGTATAGAAGATAAGTGACAAGCAAATCGGTAGGCGGTTGCGGGACAACTGGGGTTATTATATACATAAAATGAAAGAAAAAGTACTTCTACTACATGCTTTAGAGCTTGAGATGATATCTTGAAGTCGAAGGACTGTCTTACATTGCTTTATATACGAATCAATATAAAGGATTTTATGGTTCTTAGTTGTAACAGTTAAAATAATGTAAGATACAATGTTTGTGGTTAATTCTTATCAAAGATCGATTTTGATTAATTTCTTAAATAATGATGATATTCAGTTAAGCTTTTATAAGTGCTTAAATGTAATAATTCTGGCTTTTAAAAAAAGTTTTTTTTTGGCTGTAGCTTGATATCTTCAATATTTAAGATACTTTTCTTATAAGCGGAAAATATTGCTATGTTTCACCTATATAAGCTTGCATTCATTTTACTACAACTGTTGAAAAAAATATTTAATTTCATGCTCATATTACATATTGTTTTTAAATTCGGTCAAAAATATCATGTGCTTTAAGTCATGGTAAAGTTGTTCGAAAAATGCCTTGCTTCCAGAAGCTTGGAAACTTTGGCAAGGTCATTCACCAAAGGTACATAATTCACCAAAGCTATACGCAATAGGATAAATTGTTAAAGAACTCGTACAAACAAACAGACAAAACACATTAATATAGATACAATGAATGTGACTCAATCTAAAAAACCAACAACGCTACAATTAATAAACGAGCAATTCCATTTAATTAACAAAAATAATTATAAGCGTATCAAACAAAATTCATATCTAAAATTCACCGCAGATTGCGTAATTTATTTATATTTTCAGACACTAATAACGTTATTTTCTCCTTATTTCGACGTTTCACTTCGGACTGAAGCCAATTAGTGAGAAATAATTGGCAATACTAACTCAGAGATATTTGTTTTTTTTTTATCGATTCATTTACTTGGTCGTTGAAAATTCTTAAAACGGTTGTCTACAAATATGGTGTGCCAATTTTATTAGCAAACTAGTGACTCACCCTTGCTTCGCTCGGGTTCATCCCTAGTTACGTTTCAACGATTAGTACGGAATAGATAGACTATATATTAGTGTATATATATACATATATATATATGTACACATAGGTATGATAAGTTTTATATCCCTTACTTGAGAAATGAATGATTTTCCATACAAACTTTCACCCCTCTTCTCAACCATTTAAGGGATGAATTCTGGGATAAAAACTACCCTATATCCTTCCTAGGG
Organism: Brenthis ino; assembly: GCA_921882275.1. NCBI lineage: Eukaryota > Metazoa > Arthropoda > Insecta > Lepidoptera > Nymphalidae > Brenthis > Brenthis ino. The sequence continues at coordinate 19,159,083 of OV170234.1, forward strand.
TCTCAAACTATCTTCATAGCAAAGTTCATTTAAATCAGTTCAGTAGCTCCAGGGATTACTTCCTACAAACAAACACACAAACTTACAAACTTTACCTCTATAATATTAGTGCATTACTAAAGTCTTATAGATACGATATAATTTAGTAATTAAAATTATACTATATACTGTGCTGATTTTAATTAAAATAAAAAACAACAACGATAAAGGCAATCCGCGGGAAACAAGTTGCGTATTTAACTTATTAAATGAGATTTTGAATGAAATTAATGGACAAAATAAACATATTATAATATTAAATGAGCAATTCTTGTACATTACATTATTTAGTGTCTTTCGGAAAAGGCTCTAACGATTTGGATCAAATTTTGTGATTAGAAAGTTTTGCTTTTTAATTTTATCTCATAAGACTCAATTTTTATATTTGTTCTAAAATACGCCCAGGTACTTCCTGTAAAACATATACTATAATAAACGTGATAGTATTTTGTTTTTGTATTATGTAGGCATGTATGTGTTTGTTTGTTACTACATCAAACGGATAAACGAATTTCGATGAAATTCAGTATACAGCCAGATCTGAGCGACCTGATATATAATAAAATCTAAAATTACATAGATGAATACAAAAAATACAACTACAAATCAAAACTAAAGCTGCCAAGCGAAGGGTCATGTAAAAAATAAACGTCAACTCAAATAGGCCAAATATTATCTTAGAGGACACACTCAAGACGTTGAAGGCATTACCGTGGATTATAAATAGAGTGACGATGTCAGAGCGCAACGAGCTTAAAGGCGGAGCTGATGGACGGGATTTACAGCGAGATAAGCAAGGAGGTAAATGTTAGACTGGTCTAATATTTAGTATGTAGGATATGTTAAAATATATATCTATGAACATACTAGTGACTTACACTTGATTCGCTCGGGTTCGTCCCTAAGCTTAAATTGTTTAGGAACACATTAAAGACAAACGTAAAAGAAAAAATCTTTTTTTGTGTTAGGAAGCTTCACAGATGTATACAGAATAATCCAGAGTTTCATCACAATTGGATCATCATGATTGTATAGAGGACAAATATACGAACAAACATTTTTATTTATATGGATAACTTATATGTTACAAGATATCTAAGTAATAAGTAAGTACTTTCTCATTTTGGCTTATTACATTTAAAATTGAATGAATGAATGAATCACTCTTTATTGTACACTCAAAAAGAGAAAAGAAAATATACAAAATATAGAAGAAGATACAAGAGGCGGCCTTATCACTAAAAGAGCGATTTCCTCCTGGCAACCTTTAGGTGTAGGAAATAGTACTAAAGTAGAAGGAGCGCGAATAACAAATAAAGAGATAGTAGAAAGATTATATATTTATACATATACGTATCATGCAACTATATAATATATACAAAATAAATACAAGTAAAATATAATTAACCAATACCTAAATACTATACTTATATTATACATATATAAATATAAAATACAAAATTATACAATATACATACATATTTCTCATATCTTTATTCACTTCGAGTACTCGTTTGATTTTGAATATAACTTTACACAAATATTACAGGTATGGACTTAAATTTTTATAAATAAAAACTTTTACAATTATTGATGTGTACATTCAAAGTATCTATAATTAATAAGTGCAAGAAAGCATTTTATAATATAAATAAATAATTACAGTTTATACATTAAAAAAGTACACCGACTCCAAAGTACATATATTGATAATTATTATTCATGTTTAGACATTATTATTTTATTGTAAATTAAAAAAAATACAATAAATAATATCGGCTGCGTAGTCCAATTTTATATATTTATATATTATAGCTTTTAACTCACTCTGTATAAGCTATATTACTGTAGAGTTTCATCAAAATCCGCTCAGTAGTTTTTGTGTGAAAGAATATAAACATACATCCTCACAAACTTTTGTATATATAAATATTAGTAGGATTTATTATTAGCACGAGTTAAGTGAGCTTCAATAAAAATATGTTAGTATAGTAGTAGGAAGCTTAGTTCTCATATTTTATTCCTTTTATACCCAGTCTTTATGCGTATACCTTTTTGGGAGTTAATATTTTATCCCACAGTCAAAGCTAAACTAAACCCACTTACTGAAAGTTAAACTATAACTGGTACGAAACGGAAATGTTTAAGTTACTACAAACTGCTATATACGCAACTTTTATAATGGCGTGAACAAAGCTGTTTTATCTATGCTAATGTTGGCCTAGTGGTCGAAATTTGACCATAATTGTTATTAAAAATGGAGGAAAATGTATATGATTAGATTAAAAAAAAATACCTACATGTATAGAAAAAAACTGTTTCTTTTTTTATCAATAACACTAAAGCTCATCACAAGCTACTAAATTTAAAAAAAGAAAAGATTTTTTTTGTCTTTGCCTATTTAAGAATAAACGATAATATCAATTTTATATTATAATATTATATACATATTTAAGCCCAACTAAAACCGTTCATACTAATAAAAAAGTGGGTGAGTGCTCATGTTTGTTACTTCTTCACAGTTCACACTGTAACTGCTTAACGGATTTGATGAAATTTAACATAGAAATAGATATTTAGAATATTTAGTATATGCAAGCGGAGTCGCGGGTAAAAACTTGTTGATGATGTTCTCCTAGCCGATTCCGGCCACGGCGGCCAATCTCAATGAGATTAGCCAACTGCGCAGGCGATATTATAGTGCTCAAGTGTACGCGCAGACACAAGTGCACTCTCTATTCCTATCACTCTCATACTCCGGTGGGACGACCACTCGACACGACCGGTGAGAGTTAAGGCGCAGGACCGACGGCTTTACGTGCTCTACGAGGCACGGGGGTGAAACACCGCCAACTTCCCAACTCCGGGCTGTTACTGAGACTTACTATACAGGAAGACTCAATAACTAAACTTGGCCCGACCCGGGACTCGAACCCAGGACCTCCGGATGTGCAACCGTACATTCTAGCCACTACACCACCGAGGCAGTTGTTAATAAAAGTCATCAATATTAATATAAGAAGGAACCCACCAAGTTACTAGCGATGCTAATATTGTTATTAATATACTAGTTTTCGTATTGACTATTATAATATATATTATACTGTAATTTAGCCCAATATGTAGTTTTGTGGAATATACAACGAAAATATTTACATATTGGGTTCAAAATCTATGAAAAAACACCTAGATTTTCACCTAAGATAATAACAAACAAACACATTTCCATTCAAAATATCAGCAAGGATAATAAAATAAAACTTTAAAAATATTTCTATAATACATAATCACAATCTATCAACATTTTTACAGATCGCTTTAAGTTTTTCTTGAAATATTCTTTCCTAGCTCGCCCTAAAGTCTCAGCGAAGCAGATCCTCATCCATTTTGTTGCTCGTTACTTGTATTTTGTCTCGTTAGAAAGAGCTAACTCAACATAATTGGGCTTTCCACGAAATTCGTAGATTATTTTCGCCTGAGTCAGCGTTGAGACAATATTCCTTATAAAAACGTTACAGAATGGTTTGAGAAATTAAATTTTCTTAAGAACGTAACAGATTCAAAAAATAAATAAAAAATATTTACTTTTTATGATTTATTTGATTTCACTTTCTAATTTTAAATTTGATTAGCATCTATAGAATTTATTTTATAGAAAAATACTTGCATAGTATCCTTATCTTCATTGGGTTAGTCTAACGACAGTGCATCGGTGGTCTTGTGGCTAACGTGTACGGCTGTAGATTCAGAGGACAGGATTCGAATCTCGAGTCGGGTTAAGTTTAGTTATTGAATCTTTCTGTTAAGTTACTCTCAGGAAAAGCCCGGTCTTGGAAGTTGGCGCTAATATCACTTGCTCAGATGGCTAGTCTCAGTAAAATAAGCTGTCGTGGCTAAAATCTGTTAAGAGGACATCGTATGGACTATAGAAATATTGCTTTCTTGCGAAAAATTGTCTTTAATTTTAAATTTTGATAAATCTTTATTCATATAGTGTAATGAAAATATATTTAAAAATATTTTTTCTTGCCACACCATCACGTAAAAACTACTGAATCAGTATAGGACTTTGACCAATCGACGCGTGATAGTCTGTAGGTGTTTTAAGGCAATTTATTTTTTAAATTCCACACACTCTTCACCATTTTCTTGATTTACTTTATAATTTTTTTACCGTCTTAATTATCCCCAATGAAATCAAAAGATGATTTTTTTTATTAATTTGTTTTTTAATTAACCTAAATATTTAATTTATTGTATAAGCGTAAAGCCTAAATATTAAGGTCTCTGAAGACCAAAAGAAATATTTACGCCCAGCAAAGCGGGCGGGCGGCTGACGACTAACAGACACTAAATCTAGATAATTAAATAAAATGACTAAAACACAACGCCTACCTACCATAGGATATTAAACATTCAGTACAGCTTATATAAGTCAGTGCGGTCTTTATTTTGCCTTGTAATTAGTGTGGAATAACCCCCCAATAATTCCTTTACTGTGGCAAGGTAAATGAAGAGTGATTGAATATTAATATTATTGTGCTGTTGTAATAAAATTACAACTCGATTTAACTGATTAAATAAAATAACCGGTGGTTAAATTTGCCTCGTTGGATTGTGGTTCAGAAAAATCTTCTTGATTAAAAAAATCTCTGTATTTTTTACCCTTTGGGTGTTTTAATGGAAATTAGTTCATTTGAAATTAAATTGAATATATTTTGAATTGAATTGTTATATTAATAATTGCGACAATTCTACAATAAATATAATTTCAAACTAGTTACCATGTATGATTTAGCATTGTGGATGTATACCTATGAAAATATTGATAACCAGCCGCACATACAAACTTTCATTACCATTTTCACCACCTTAAGGGATGATTTCTGGAATAAAAAATATCCTATGTCCTTCCCAGGGTCTCAAACTATCTTCTTACTAAATTTAATCTTAATCGGTCCAGTAGTTTTGAGTTTATTCGTTATAAACACAAATCTTTCCTCTTTATAATAATAATGTAGATTAAAATTATTTCATTATAAATTATAACGTAATAAATTTAATTTTTGGATAAGTACCAATAATTTATTTTTTATCACAACAAAAATGTGCATTGATTATATTTTAAATCAATTTTATTCTAATAATTTTATTTCATCATCATTACGTAACATAGAAAATATGCACTCGAATAGCGTATCTCTTTTTAAAGTCGGTTAACAATATTATGAAATAATTATAGTATAGACTCTACTATAGAGTAACCTGTAATCCTATACTTCGTACCAACATATAGTATAATATATGAACATACGCTATATAAGTCTTAAGTAAATTCAAATTTACATACTTATATGATACATGTTAGCCTTTAAAATCTGTAAGCAATATATGGAAAAGCATTTTCTCTCAAGTTGCCCTAAAACAAGTGTCGAAAGGTCACGTTTTACGAGACTTAAATAAGGTCGCGAACTATCTTCGTAGTTCACGAGATAAACTAGTTTAGAGTCTGACTCGCACTCGGCCGGTTTTTTACTTTTTAATTTTAATTTGCCTATCTGATTGGTTTCTTATAAAAACTGTGTTCTTTGTTTTCTTTTTGTTCTTAAGATAAAAGCCAATTATCAAATAATATATTTTAATTACTCTTACTTCTAAGCGCCTTATTTTAATCTGAATATTTACTTGTGAATACAAACAGTTTACAATAATTCGAAGAAGAAAAAGTAAAAACCTCCTACTTTTTGAAGTTCATTAGTTTTACAAGTATGGGTTATATTCAACGGATGTGGAAAGATCTACATATAAATAGGCAAAGATAAAACAGTTCAGTATAAATATTTTTCCCGACTGCGCAATGCTAATGAGGGTAATGTGTTTATCAGTGTATGTATGTATGTATGTATGTTCCTATGTGTTGTTCTAGAGACCAAACGCGTGGGCAGACTTTGATGATTTATACGTCGTTAGATTCGTTTTGATAACGTGAGTGTCATAGGCTATATAAAAATAGTTAAAAACTAAAATTGCGGATTTCAGACGCCAATTCGTGTTTCTTTAAAAAAAATCTTCCAAAGTAATCGAGTAGGTTATCAAAATAAAGGAGATCACAAAAATACACACAACTTATATGTTTAAAACTAATTTAGGATAAAAATTGCTATATATTACTTCAAGTAAGACAAGTGGTAATCATGTTAGAAAGGTGCGAGATCCGGGATTTGAACCGCTCGGTTTCCCCAGCAAGCGCTACTTTATCATCGTATCTTCTTCGTCTTATTGATTATTGTATACTTAAGTAAGCCTAATTAGCAAGCACAATTAGAGGTGGAATAGGATTGCGCATACGACTTTTCATCCCGTGGGTGAAGGGATGAAGGACAAACACCCTTCCTATCTTAGACTATTATAAAAGGTCGCGTCAAAAAATAAACGTGAATGTCAACGTAGATAAGAAAGGTATTATCTTGAGAAAACTCGAGGTGTTGGAGCATTAACATGGATTATGCGTGGAGTGATGTCAGATTTGGACTTAAATCGACAAGATTTACTAGAATATTGTTATATAAGTCGTGGTATATAATTGTAATTCATAATGTATTTTATTATATAAACGTATTTTATTTTGATTTTTGGTTCCCGATGTTAAGGGTAGAAGTTGTTTGTAATAGCTATGAATTTCGAGACGTTAAAAATTTTTATTTTCTCCCATAACTAGGATTCGCGGTTGACCCTGCATTTCGCCACATATCATATCTCAAAAACGGTAAATCGCATAAAACCATTTTAAACAAAAATTGTAGAGATTTTCACTTTCTACAATTTCTATAACAGATGCAATTTTAATGTAAATTTTAATACAATTGCACATTTAATGCATAAAAAGCGACCTTGACCTTTAATATCACAAGACAAGAATACGAGATTATATGAGATTTTTGACACATCATGTCAAAACAGAATGCCAAGTTTATACAGTATAATTCTCACCTTTCATTCGGAGGTGAACTACCTAACGTAATCGGATTATATAGAGGCAAAATACATATATAAGGCCATTTTCTCTATTTTGATGACTTTAAAAAAAAGGTAAAAATAGACAGAAACCTTAATCCTGTACAAACATTCAACATCCTACTAATATTAGCAAAGCCGAAAATAATTTCGTTAATTAAAAAGGGTGTTTGTACTTTAATCTTTTTGTTAAATGCCTAACTTATATTTCAGGTTCGGACCGCAATCTTTTGTAATTATACCAAAGCCATAAGTTGAAACAGCCAACTCCATATAATTGGTCTTTCCAGAGAGGATTATTTTACTTGTGTCAGCGATGAGATTTAATATACCTAACAAAAATAGAATATATATATATATATATTTATATAAAGAATTGTATATACAATTGTTGTTAGGTCTTTTATATAATATTATATGTTATGCATGTATATTTAACGTAGAGTTTCTAAGTAAAAAGAAACATACAATATTCTAAAAACATGCTAATGTAAAATATTGCCACTTTTGTAAATCATGTACTAAATAATAAATAATTTACTGAATTAAAAAGATCTAGCATATCCATACTAATATTATATATGTGAAAGTGAGTTTGTCTGTTTGATTGTTTGTCTTTCTTTCACGTCGAAATGGCTTGACGGATTAGGGTGATTTTTGTGTGAAGATAATAGGAGGGCTGGAGAGTGACATAGGCTATTTTTATTGCGGGATATTATCTCTTTCCCACGGGTAAACACGTTATTATACAATTCAAAAAAATATTTATGATCAGAATTACTTGAAACTTGGTGTTAATACTCTTTAATACAATTAATTAAACACGGGTATTAGCATTTTTCAAAATTCATTCCATAAGGGAGTAAAATAGCGAATGAAAGTTGGTATAAAACCTACCTTTTTAGAGTTTTTTTTTTGTAGTTTTAACGCGAGCGAAGCCGCAAGTTCTGCTACTATATAAATATATATATATATATATATATATATATATATATAATAGTTTAAGCACGCAGTGATATGGTTGAGGTTAAGAAGTTTCAATGGCTTTATTCTCATTGGTATGTTTCACTATTGCTGTATCACCGATGATCTTTTAAGCTTTACGGAATACGAACTAGGGTTTAAAATAAACTAATTACAAATTTTGAATTAATGGACGAATACACGTATTATCTATACATATAATAAAATTCTTACTAAGCCGAATCTGTACATTACGTATTTTTTTAAAAACCTTATAGAAATAGTCACTATTATCGACACAGAGTACGAATCTATAGTTTTTAGAATTTTTGTCTGTCTGTCTGTTACCGCATCACGAGGAAACTACTGGACACATTTTGATGAAATTTAGTATGATGATATCTGGTTATCCGGGTCAACATATAGGATACTTTTTAACGCGGGAAAATATTTCATCTTTGAGAAATCTATACAAAACGTTAAAACGTAAGTAGGGACGAACCCGAGCGAAGCGAGGGTGAATCGCTAGTGTTTATATAAAAAGCTTATATTTCCGTAAAAAACATTTCAATATTAAAACATAATATTTCACTGCATAATGAAATTATACCACGAATCAGATATAATAAAATAATATTGGTCTGCATTTGCTCCGCTGAGTTGCGATTCAGAAACCTCTTAATTGAAAAAGCCCTTTGTGTGTTTTTATACTTCGGTTATTTTTATGAAAATTAATACAGACCCAATTAAAACTGTCGGTATTTTTAGATTTTTTGAATTTATTAGAATATGTTCAAAATACGGTATTATACAATACAGTATATGTAGAATTATTGTACCTGGGACTTAAAAAGTTTTTAACGTAAATTAATATAAAATTTTTGGTATCCAAATCCGGGTGACTGTTATTGTGTAATAATATGATACCATAGACCTGATCTGGGTATGTTACTAGGAAGTGGATTGTGAAACCATTCAATGGCCACGTGTAATACCATCGAATTTGTAATGAATCCATTCATATTGATAAGTCCTAATCAGTCCTAAAAGTCATTCATTACAATTTGTCAAAAATGTATGTTTTTTTTTTAATATTGTAAGTATTTTGCCACGCCTTCTTTTACTAAGGCTATTACTTGTAACTTTAAATGTAATTTGTATATTATATTTAGATTGTCTAACTAGAGATTTTCATTTTTATTGGTTTGTCCGTGATCAAAATATATAGAGATAAGATACTTTTGCAATATAATAAAATTAAATTTCGCCATGAAATTTTTCCACGGTGGAAGCATTAACATTATAAATCATTACATTATTACAAATTGGTTTTTGAAAAAATGTAAATTACTAGCTATCATAATTTGTTCAAAGTATTCACTTCAAGAATCAAATCTTAAGTCTCCGACTAACATACCTAGTGAGATACTATATACTCCAATAACCCCTCCGTATGGATTAATGACTTTGCTGATAAATTAGCCCCTCCATTTGTTCCCCCACATGATTCTTATTCGTATTCTGCTCCATCTTCTGTAATTAATGAAATGGATCGTCCTTTTACATTGGAAGAACTTGAAACCTCCTTAACGGATTTAAAAGATACTAGTCCAGGAGAGGATGGTATTCCTTATTCCTTTATTAGAAGGTTGAACAATAGATCCAAAAAGTATTTCTTAAATTTAATAAATGCTTTATTTGAGTCAGGTATTGTTCCAGAATCATGGAAATCCCAAATAGTAATCCCTATTCTTAAGCCGGGCAAATGTCCATCAGATCCAAATTCCTATAGACCCATTGCGCTAGCATCCACGCTAGCGAAGATAACTGAACGGATTTTGAAAATTCGCCTCAAATGGATAGTGGAAAGCAGAAATGTCTTAGCACCCTCTCAGTTTGGCTTTAGAAAGGGGCTGAGTACAATAGATAGTCTCAGTATTTTCACTACAGACATTCGACTAGCCTATGCCCAAGGAGAGTATCTGGTTGGTGTTTTTCTTGATATCGCTTCTGCTTATGATAATGTTCTTCTTCCAATGCTCAGGCAGAAAATGCATCATCTGAACATTCCACCGAGGTTGACACATTTCATAAGTCAGTTGCTGACTGGTAGAACCATATCTGTTAAACATCAATTACTTACTGTGCCTCCCAGACTTGTCTGGAAAGGTCTTCCCCAAGGCTCGGTCCTCAGCCCTCTTCTGTATAATTTATATACTCATGACCTCGAATTGTCTGTAAATAATTTTTGTAATATTCTTCAATATGCTGATGACATCGTCCTCTATTGCAGCTCAAAATCTGTAGAGGACATTAATTTCCGGATAAATACTGCTTTGCATTATCTAGGTCAATGGCTTTCTGAAAATGGCTTGTCATTATCAGTGGCTAAGTGTCAGGCAGTTGTATTCACTAGAAGGAGGTCAGTTCCAAATTTCCAATTGTTGTATGATAATCATATCATTAGTTTAGTAGAAAAAGCAAAATTTTTAGGCATCGTTCTTGATAAAAGACTGAATGGAATTGCACATACTGAGTACATAACTAAAAAATGTGAAAAGGGCATCAACGCTCTACGCGCGGTGTCCGGTGTGTGGTGGGGTGCACACCCATATACTCAAAAATTGCTGTACAATTCCCTTGTGCGTAGTCATATTGATTACGGTACATTTGTTTTAGACCCCTTTAATAAGGTTCCCACAGAAAAACTCAATCGGATACAACACAAATGCCTGCGAATGTACTATTCGCAGGCATTTGTGTAGGTGCAATGAAGTCTACTCCTACCAATGCCCTTCAAGTTGAATGTGTTGACCCTCCGCTACCATTACGTCGCCAATTCCTATGTGATCGATTTGTCGGTAAGTCGTTACAGTTATCGTCCCATCCTCTTTGGCCTAGGCTAAGTCGACTTGCTGACTTTAACTCCTCTCAAAGACCCTTATCCTTCCTCTTAGAAAGTTTCCTCAAGTTCACCAAGCTTCCTCACCCTTTATCCCGTTTTCGTCTTAATCCTCTTTTTGGTACTCCTTATAATGCACTAACTTTTTCTCCCTCTATTATCTTGGATCTTGGTCTGACCAAGAAAGCCCCTGACACCAACACAAAATTCCAGAGTCTAGTTCATCAAAATTGGTCGAATCACCTCCTTATATTTACTGATGCATCTAAGCTATCACATGATGGCTGTGTTGGTGCAGCTTGCTGGGTTCCTAAATTCAAAATTATTTTGCAATTTAAATGCCCTCCAGAATCATCGGTGTTTACGGGCGAGGCTGTTGCTCTACTAGAAGCAATCCTGTTCACCCTCTCCCATGAGTTCAAACAGACAGTTATACTGACAGACTCTCTCAGTTGTTTAATGGCCATTAAGGAGAATCCGTTTCGTAGCAAATTAAGATCTTCTATTATCTTACGGATTCGTGAAGCTTTGTTCTCATGTCATCAGAAGGGCTTGCTGGTCTCCTTGGTCTGGATACCAGGCCATTCTGGTATTCCAGGTAACGAAACTGTGGACTCTTGTGCAAAATCTGCTGTTATCTGTGGGACGCTTGAGTATTTTTATAATTCGGCTCAGGATCTGGTATCTCTTGCTAAGAACCATTTAGAAAAAGCTTGGAATAAGAACTGGAATCTATCAAAATCTTTTAAAGGTAAGCACTATGCAGCCCTTCAGGCCGAGATTCCAAGGCACCCTTGGTCTTATCGTTTAAAACTTGCGGAACGTTGGGTCATAACTACCATTTGTCGCTTGCGCCTTGGACATGCATGTACACCTGTGCACCTAGCGAAAATTAGGGTCAGGGACCATTCCTTATGCGAATGTGGTCTTGATGAAGGTACTCCCTCTCATATTCTTTTTAGCTGTCCTAGACTTCTCCATCCTATTTATGATGTCCTTCCCCTCAAAGTCCCCCGTCCCATTGATGTTAATTGTTTGTTAATGTTTGTGTTTAGTCCTTTATGTAAATTTTTATGTAAATATATTAAGAGTAATGGAATTAGATTATAGACTAACAATTTTATAATATATTTAGAACTTACTTACTAACTGCTTATTTTTAATTATGGTTTTTATGTATATAATAATTGTGTTGTCTTTTGTTGTAGATCCAAGGTTCATAGAGGAGTTACTAACCTTTTTTACACTTTTTAATTAATATAAACAGTTTAGTAATCTCATTTAATACCGACCAATCTCCTTCGTGTCTTCTCCATTCTACGTGACATTGGCAAAGTAATCTGTGCTCAACTGGCACGTTTAGAAGCCATTAGCAAGAGAATTGAATTGAATTGAGTTCGGGGATCGGAAAGTCACGCACGTCTTTTGGACTATCGATGTTTTATTACTCCTGATTAACAAGAGTGACTTTTGGAGATTCACTAACACACGCGGTATATAAATAGTTCTGGTTAGAATCAGTCACTGGACACTAATTTCTACCACTAGATACACTTCCACTATAACTTCACTTAATTTTTCTTCACTTCTTTCGTACTTCTTCAACTAACTTCGAAATCCAACAACTCGATACACTGCCGGCCTTTATTTATGCATAAACAAAGAACAATATAGTATTTGAAAAATCAAAACCTTTCTAGTCAATTCGAATATTTTGTTCCTCTCTCACTCGCACGGCAATATATAATTAACTTTCTTGTCTAAATTCAAGTAATTTCTACGTCTCTGTCGAAATGTTTTGACAACTGTCTTAGAATTTATAAAGCATGCTCCAGACGTGTCTTTTTTATTATTATTTTTTCTTTTTTTAGAATATTCCTTGAAGTACGAGGATGATTCTTACGGAGAGAAAAATTTTAAAAGAATGTCTGAAAAAGTCTAAAAACAACACTTTTCTATACTCACATACAAAAGATTCGTAATAATACTTAAAAGTCAATTTGAACTTTAATACTATATCATAAAGTTTAAGTGTTAGTGGAGAGGTTCCGGGAAGGCAAAACAATTGAGTGACGTTATTATCGTATAAATATTTTGTCAATATTTATACGATGGTAACATTACTCAAAAACAAATTATCTATGGTAAAATGTAAATTGTCTGTTTTAAAATGTCACTTGATATGTAAACGTCTCTTGCTGTGCATCTATAATATTACTAAATCTAAAAGCCACAAATTTCTAGAAAAGAAAAGAAAAAAGTAGAAAAACACAATTTTTAAAATTTTTGTCTGTCTGTCAGTTTGTTAATCTCTGAAACGGCTGGACTGATTTTGACGGAACTTTCACTGGCATGTAGTTAATGTTATAAGGAGTAACTTAGGCTACTTTTATTTCAGTAAAAGAACTCGAGTTCCACTCAAAAAATTAAAATGTACCTAGGGACGAGCCCGAGCGAAGCGAGAGTGAGTCACTAGTATATAATAAAAGTTATAAAATATATTTTTAAATGTTCTATTTCTCTACTTGACACTAAAATTTAGCAGCTTACAAACATTTCTCCAATTAAAAATTACATTATAATTCATATGGAGGCCGCGTTTAATTATATAAAATATAGGGTTAACATATGACCCATTTAATTATTTTTTTACCATTTTTATAAATTCAAGTTTTTGCCTAACATATATTTTAAAACTGGAAGTATTCATTATATTTATTTAATTCATACATTATGTGAGCAACCAACTCTGATCAGGTGTAAAATACAAAAAATTCACACATACATACATTCAGACGCCTATGTTATCTACACCAGTTTTATTTTACTAGCTAATTTTTTCCCGCGGATACACTCTCGTGGTAAGTGGGACAGAGCTCAAAAATATCCTATGTCCGTCGTTCAGCGGTTTATGTGTGATCGGTTAACAGACAGAGTTAATTTAACATTTATAATATTAGTTATTAATAGATATATTTACGTTAGTGGTCCTTCAAACATTCGTAGATATGCACATGAATCACCCAACTTTCCTCGCATGTTAATAAATAATAATAATAGATATGCATAAGTTACAAATAGACAAACATAATATGTACATATATTTTTAAATGTAATACAATCTGTACTATTATTATAAAGAGGTAAAGTTTGTGAGTTTGCGAGGTTGTAGGGGGTAATCTCTGGATCTACTGAATCGATTTAAATGAAATTTTTTAAGAAGATGGTTTGAGACCTTGGCAATTACATAGGATACTGTTTATCCCGGAAATCATCCCTTAAGGGGTGAACATGGGGGTGAATGTTTGTATAGTAAATCAACCTAGTATTAATAAGTATTGTCTATGATATGTGTTTAAGAATTGCATGTCTGAGAGAACCTAGCAAGTTTTCGAAAAACATGTGAAGTCCGCCATCCCGCACTTAGCTAGCGTGGTGTAATACAATACTATACAATACAATACTATACAATTTATTGGTCATCTATAGGCACTGACTTTCACCATCGATATTATAAACCACATACGAAACCGCGGGTAAAATCTAGTATAAATTAAAACTAATGCAATTTGGAAAACTCCTTTAAACTTTAAGGTAATAAATGAAAATGCGACTTTAGCCAACTTATATAAGGTGAAATTAAAAAGAGTTGGATCCGTCACATCGTAAAGGGTCTAATCGTCAAAGTTCCGAAGTACCGATTTCTGCGAGTCACTCCTAAAATGGATAACTTAAGATACGCTCATTTATACGTTTCGATTATTTGAATATAATATAAAAATAAAAATCTAAGTACACATTTATTTTTTAATATAAGTTATATTGCTGCAGACAAAGAAACAAAATCCTCATATTAATCTGACTACTATTATAAATGCAAAAGTTTGGATGGATAGATGTTTGTTACTCAATCACGCCGGAACGGCTGAACGGATCTGGATGGAATTTGGCACAAAGATCACTTAGATTATACTTTAGATTAGTACATAGGTTACTCTTTCTTCCGGAAAAATGTATTGTTCCTGTAGAATAGATTTTGTTTTGTCTTTCACAGAGCAAGGGATCGACTATCTATTTCATACGACGACGGGACGAACCCGAGCAAAGCAAGGTTGAGTCGCTAGTATTATATAAGTGTCCGTCGGGGCGTCGCGGTTGTATGCGAGAGCGATCCCGTGGCGTCCCACATGGCGGCAGGGGGGGGAAGTTGGGTTTTAGTGGGTATGCCGGTCTCATTAGCCGGAGAGTCTCCACATAACCACCCCGGGGGAAGTCGGGTGGTATCCGTAATAGGATTTCCCAACCATAAAAAAAAGTATTATATAAGTGTAAAATTGATAATGATTATAGATTATTATCAAGCATCATGTTGCAGCTTTTAGAAACGGAGTAATTTATATATAAATAAAATATGACAATATAACCACGGGTCTATATTATAAAATATAACTGTGCCAAAGCTCATGCTTGTCTATACGCAATATGCTTACAAAAGGGCAAAAAGTTTTCTCTTTACATATTAGTACACTAATTCTGATATGTACAAGTACAATAAAATGGTGTAGTAAAGGAATGCGTATTTTCTAGTGACTTTTTAAATTACTCTACTATCTCAGGGGAACTTGATATACCAGGATAAAAATCGTAAAGCTTAAAGCTTATATAGCACTATTACTGTTCAGCCAATGTCAACAATATGTCAATCTGTTTTAGTTGTTTTCCGTTGTTTCATGTTTGAATTTTTCAAATCGGACGGATCCAGAGATTAGTGTGTTCAAACAAACAAAGTCTGCAGCTTGAAATGTATATTAAAGGAACTTGTAAAAACTATATAGAATTATTTGCGAAGCCATAATAAAGTACGCTACACTATACATAACATTTCACTGGAAGTCGCGAGATCAATTCCACGTAAGCGCTTATGTATTTATGTATATACGTACATACTATAAATAAATACTTATCTACACACATTATGTAAATTTCAAATCATCAACACGTTCAAATCATGAATATTAGTAATATATACAATAATATTGTTTACATGGTACAGGATTATATGTACACAAATATAATAATATGTTAGAATAGAAAATTATAATTTAACGTTTAGTGTAGATTTCTCAATGATGAGATATTTTCACGCAGTAAAAAGTAATCTATATGTTGACATAATAACCAGCAGAAAAATAACCAGCTATCATCATACCAAATTTCATCAAAATCTGTCCAGTGGTTTTCTCGTGATGCGTCCCCAAACTTGCCAATAGACAGACAGACAAAAATTCTAAAAACTATAGATTCGGCCTCTGTATCTATAATAATGACTATTTCAATAAGATTTTCCAAAAACTATTTAATTTACAGATTCGACTTAGATTTTAATTATATGTATAGATAGAAAAAAACAACCATAATTACACAAAGTTATTATAAAATCGTAATCGAGTCGTCGATAGCTAAAACGCCTTAGCTTTTATAAAGCAACAATAAGCCAGAGCTGGATTAGGTCGTATTGTATTGCAACACTTAATACTCGCTTAGGATCTCCCTAATGGTGCCGGCGTGATTTTACAACAAACGACTGTCAACCATCAATGCGGAATATTAATGACACCTTACTTAATAGGTTTTAAAGCTAAAAGAATTATCTGGCTGTTAGGTAGAATGGAAGATTTTGAATTAACTTCTTGGAAATAAGGTTTAAGAGATACTTGTGGATACCCTGACGTCACGCAGGTACGCTCCTTAGTAAAGTCAGGCCCTAGATTCCTAAAAGTAGTCTAGCCTCCAGGTCTATCTGTGTGCTAAATTTGATCCAAATTGGTCGAACCGTTTCAGAAAGAGTAACAAACATACACACAAATATACGTTAATACGGTAAATAATAAAACTAAACAACAACTCGCTGTATTACAATATATGACAAAACGTACCAACATTATAATATTATTATAGTGTCAGCAAATATAAGCTTGAAAAGTAAATTATTTGCATTTGAAACAGCGAGTATAAAACCGAGGCATTTAGCTTTATTACAAGAATACCACATGGTCCCGTTTTCACATGAATTCATTAAAACCACTTCCATTTTGATTTAATTTAGTAATGTTGTATACTATTGTAGAAATGTCATTTTGTGTAATATATTCTATACACAAATACACACATCAACACTGTTTAGTACTGGCCATTTGAAAAAGATTTAAACATCGATTTGTTCCTGATATATTTATTTTCTGTTTTCTAAATTCAAATTAAAAAAAAAAGAATGACAGAAGCGGCAAAATTTTAATTAACTTTATAACGATACATTTTCTTCCTTATGTGTTACAGATTTAACTGTTTCTAAACGAAATTTTATTTTATTTGCACGTTTAATAATTAAATTAATACTGGTGGTTTTTTCTATACTATGGAACGCCGATATTTAAGCAGAGAAGAGATGTTGAGAGTAATAGGCAAGCTGGAAGCGGGCGCGATACAATGTAATGTTGCTGATGGCACCAGTCAAAGCGTCATATCAAGATTTAGGTCTCGTTATCGAGACACTGCCGATGTAGCAGAGAGGCTACTTAGACAGGAGGCATACTAGGAATATTCGAGTAACCACCGTAACACAAGATGGATTTTTACAAATTACGGCAAGAAGATAACCAAAATTACGGCCAGGCAATTGGTTTTAAAGTTCAGTCAGAACACCAGGACGTGGTTAGTGATCAAACTGTCACGACGATACTGCACGAAATCATAAATATTTTTTTCGCGCCAATAAAAATAAAAGACGTTGCACCTTTTTTTATTTTATTTTTTTATTTAGGTAACCTAAATATTTAATTTATAAGCGAAAAACCTATATACTTAATGCCCAACAAAGCGTGTGGATGACGACTTGTTTATATATTTCTATTCAGTGTTGAATTACTAATTATAATTATTAATTATCACCCTGACTGTAATATACAATGTCCTAAACAAGCTTTCAACCTGTATCTTTGATCTATTATGCCATGCATTATGTAATAAAAAAAAAAACATTAAAATCCAACCAACAACAATAAACTATTCAGCCTGTTCTTTCAATTTGCGTGCTTAGAACTGTTATTCAATTTTTGGTTTATTGCCTCTAGAGCAAAATTGATTTCACTACTGTCGTTTGAATGATGAAATAGAATATTTTATAATCATCTAAATTTAATAAGAATAAAAATGTCTCCCGTGACCATGATTGCTGTAAAGCATTCAAAATATCGGGAACCAAAAATCAAAATAACTCTGCGAAAAAAATCCGAAAAGATAGTTTTATTTACAAAGTCAAATATTCGTGTAAATCTAAGTAAGTGTGTCATATTGAATAGTTAATTTTTTGTTGCTATGGTTCAATTTTTACAAAATATTTTAATACTGTATTATTAAACCTGTAATGTTTAAATGTTAGAAACCAAAATCTCCTCATAGATAATGTAATTCAAGTACTCGACTTAGTCAACTAGCTTTTCTAACTTCCATAGAAGGTAGAACAATGTAAAGAGATTAGCTTTAGAAGTGACAGCTTAATATGCTGTGTTTGAGGCACAGGGATGCAACACTTTCAATTTCCTAACTCCAGACTGAGTGAGCATGTTTAAACTATAACCAACTATAAACTATAGGGCTTATCATACAGGTCGTAGAGGAGTATTATAGAAAAAAAGCATAGATAAAAAAATATAGTATAAAAAAATATATTATAACAAAAAGCCCGACTGCATAAAAAATGTACAAAAACGAACTAAAAATATGAAAAAAAGTTGACGAAGGAATGTAGTACTAAGCAGTCGGAGACATACACATTTAATACTTGCCGCGATGTACATATGTATGTCTCCGACTGCATACAGCGTTTTAGTTTTTGCTAATTAGATATTTAAAATAATATTTAATAATTTTTTACTCTAAATTACTTTTAAACATATCAGTTATACCTACATATTTTTGTGATCGCGGTTTAAAAACCTTTATTTTGATACCCCACTCAATTAGTTTATTTTTTATCAATTATTTTTTAAGGCACACAAAATATGGCGCCTGAAATTCGCCATTTTAATTTTTTTATAGCCTATAATATACACTCGCTTTATCAAGATGAATCTTACAACGTATGAATAATCAAAATTAGCCCACGCGTTTGGTCTCTAGAATGCCATATCTATAGGAACCAACATACATACACACTTAGACTGATAAATACATCAAAGGAGTCCATTCTTTGCGTTGCGCACTCGGGTAAAAAGAATCGCTCAGCTCTCACCTAGGACTCAAATCCACTATATCTATAGACTAATATATACTATCTAATCTATAGACCCAGCCATTAAATTTCATTAGTGTTAGAAAAAAAGTATAATAAAATAATAAGTTATCTAACTAGGCTAGATAGATCAGTTATTTCAATCACGTTTTTGGGTTAGTTAATACAGAATACTGATTTGTGTTCATAAATCGATATATTTGATACCGCATCATGCTGTTTGTCGATGTGGTCCCTATATAATGTACATTTCCAACTGTTATTTCATCTCACTAATAATAGATGTAATATTCATTAGGTTTCCTTTCACTAAATTCAAAGCTAATAAGATCGATTGGATCTGAATACTTAGTGAATAATAGGCTAGCAACTACTAACACTAATGTGAAAGTTTATTTATGTATGTTTGTTTGTAAACTGCTGGACGGATTTGAATGAAATTTAGTATACATATAGATAATTGTTCGAGAGAGATAGATATACCATTGCCAAAAATAGTCCATATAATATAAATACAAAATACGCCTAAGGACGTATCTGAATAAAGCGGGAGTAACATTGTTAGCAATAGCAAAATATACTTCTTAAGTAGAAATGTTTTATGGTACAAAGAGAAACAAGATTTGTTATAAGCACGTTCACTTTAAGCTATGCTTGGTTTCATAAGAAATATCCATCTAAGAATATAAGATAATCCATATAAGAAAGTGATCAACGCAAAGAGGTGAAAAAACATTTTTAAATGAACACGAGTTTATGTAATTTTACTATCTTTTACTTACTATTATTATATATTTATAAGCTAGCGTAAATAATAATTCCGTTATCTATTTGTATAAAACAAAACAAATAACTAATAATAATTATTTGTACTTTACTAATATTATAAAGAGGCAGAGTTTATTTGTTTGTTTGTACGCGCTAATCTCAGTAACTACTAATGCGATTTGAATAATTCTTTTTTAATTAGATAGCCCGTTTATTGAGGAAGGCTATATGCTATATGTCATCCCGGAAAAATGTCCGGTTCCCGTGGGATAGACTTGTTTTTGTCTAGGGACGAATCCGAAGCAAAGCGAGGGTGAGTCGCTTGTCTACAATAGAATTCACTTAAAGAAAAAAATATCATGTAATTACAAAAAACCTTTTTACTACAATAGTATAATATTGGAACAGGTTAAATCCATCCATAAACACCACACTAAAAATGTGATAGTTAAAGCATTTAATGATGATTAAGTTTTCAATTATCTACAATCATACAAATATGTCAAATTTTGCGATCCTAAGCAAACAATTTAGTAGATTCGAGGGTGCTTTACTGGGCTGGTTGAGCGCGAATAACGAATGAACCCCTAAATGCGGGACGATTGGACCGCCGTAATGGGTAAACGCATTAGGGTTCAAATGTTCCCATTGTAATTGAAGCTTATTCGAAAATGAACTGAAATTACGTAGATTATATCTAGATGGATATATATGAACGGTTAAATAGGGATAGGAAGTGTTAGAATAAAGAGAGAAGAGTAGAATAGTTCCGAATCTGATCACTAATAAAATGCAGGTTGCAGTTTTATAACACATAAGAGGCAAATATCAGCGTAACTATATATACTTACATGAAACCTTAAAGATTAAAGAGAAAATTATTCAGAATAACATATTATATGAAATGTCTATTCTAACCTAACTCAACACAGCAATTTCGTAGGACGGGCGTCAAATTCATAATAAAACAATCTTAAGATCTTATAAGTTACCAAGTAATATATCTTGGCTCAGTCACCGTCAGCACGGCATGTCTTGGCACGATGCTGTGAAGTCAAATCTCGCCGTTGTATGCAGAAGTTCTTGACATATGCTTTAACTTCCTACTGTTATTACATGAATTATAAAATTTAAAGGGATTCATTCTCTCTTGTAATTTAAATAATTTTATTGTAATTGATAATTAAATTTTGTGTAAAATCTAAATTACCGGTGGTACGACTCTGTCAAGCTTGAGGAGTCCGACTGGATAGGTGCCACCCCCTTCTTCATCTATTTCTCCCGCCAAGCAACAATGATTGCATTGTTGTGTTCCGGTTTGAGGGATAAGGTAGCCAGCGCAATTACAGGCAAGAGGCATATTAATTTAGTCCTCACAGTGATAACGTACGGGCGGCTCAGCAGTTTTGTTACGTAAAACCTAAGTGAATGAACCGTAGGTGTTATGGGCGACAGGTTCCCGCTTTCCATCAGGTGGGCTGTTTGCTCGTTTATCACTGAGTACCATAAAAAAAATTGTTTGTTTGGTCAAAATATTAAGTATGGTTTACACAATATAAGATCGAATGAGTTATATAAATCATAGGTAGTGTATAATTTGTTTTAAGGTAATGAAATAATTTGCAAAAGTTCAATCTTTTAGATACTCATATATGATGTATTAGTGGTTCACCCTCGCATCTCTCGGGTTAGCCTGTAAAAAAACAAAAACAAATCTATCCCACGGTAACCGTACATTTTTCCGGGATAAAAAGTAGCCTATGTACTATTTCAGACTATAATCTATTTCTGAGCCAAATATCATACAGATCCGTTTGGCAGTTTTGGCGTGATTTAGTAACAAATATCTATCCAAACATCCATACAACTAAACTTTCACATTTATAATATTAGCACCTACACGTAAGATGTAATAAACTTTAACTTATTTTTTTTTTAATAATGAACTTAATAATGAAACCTATGTATCATAATCATTAATCACCATATTATTTATATATATAATTGCCACATCATGTTCAGAAAACCTAATGCTCTTTAAAATTAGAAAGTATTTACATCTACATATATGTATATAAAAACTTTTACATAAAGTCAAAAGTATGATATGGTAATGAAGCTCTCTGAGCTTGCGTTTAAAACTATAGTTTCAGTTTCAATGACTGTTAAATATTTAAAAGTTCAAAGCTTTGAGAGAAGATAAATTGTTTCAATATTCCAAAACATTAAATTAGTACTCATATAATAATTCATTGTTTTGCAATTGTATAACTTATTTTCCATGAAAATTTATAGAAGTATTTTGCTTATGGTAGTAGACTCATGGCGTTCAGTAAAAAGTTGTAATACTTTAATGCTGAATAAATTTCATTTTAAGTTTAAATTTAACAGACTATTCGTAATACCTGAACAATACTTCGCCACTTTGTTCTTTATGATCAATTTTAATATTTAAATATTAAACACGAAATTCGAACTCATGATCTTTATTTTACATAGTATACTCATTAGATTATATTGCTCTTCAAAAGTCTATACTAATGATTTTCGAAATTTTTTAATTCTTTTTATTTATTAGTTACTTAAATATAGTATTAAGAAAGTACCTCACTATAAACTTTACCTAAATCACGTAAAATTATTTGAAACTCAATATGATTTTCATGAAATTTTAAATAAATAAGTTGCTAACACAGATTCGTTTGGGCAAGCCATTTGAAATGTCTCATTTCCGCTTTGAAATTAGATTCACTTTTCCAAGAAATAAAACATTAATGTTCGTTAAGCGTCTTAATGAGTTATAAATAATCATGTTATTTGAAAAACATTTTGAAAATTTATTCATATTTATAATATGCTTACTATTTTTAATCATAAATTTACATAACAATAACAGATTTACAGATAAAAATAAATGTACATTATAACATTTAATTATTATAAATCTATACAGATAAATAAAATTGAAGTATCCGTTTATGATGTCAAAATAACAGCTTTTTACTAAATGCATATGAAACGATGTACGGTACTTATAAGAAAAAAATATATTAACATTTTTGTCCATCTTTCTGTTTGTTCTAGTTAATCTCCGAAACGGCTGGGCTGATTTTGAAGGGATTTTCAGTAGCAGATAGCTGATGTTATTAGGAGTAACTTTGGCTACTTTTATTTTAGCAAAAGACTTAAGGTTCCGCTCCAAAAATATTAAAACGTACCTAGGGACGCACACCGTTATTATTTTAGTTTCTACAGTAAAAAGTAAATTCTAATATTCAGTAGATAAAGCAAATCATAAAGGAATTCTTTACTGAATAGAAAATTTAGACATTGTCTCATGTATAACTTTGTATGAATCAAGTCTATGAATAAGTTTGTAAGAGTCCCAGTTGGGCCTAGAGAATATTCTGACTAACGGAAATTGGAAACTTGGTGTTGTTATACCCCCGTACCTCAGAGAGCGTTGTGTCGAAGTCATCAAATTCAACTATGAAGGACGGTATAGTGCCCCAGAGCTAGTGCATGTACATTGTTCATATAAGTGCACTACTATATAATATATCCCATGTACGTGGCTATGTCTAATGGTGTAACTCGATCGGAAATCGGAAATATAATTAATTTTAAGGACGACACATTTGGCTCAGTTTGTGGTGACCCTACTTGCTGTGTCAGCAGTCGCGGGATCAAGTCCCGCTGGGGGCATTAATTTGTGTGATGAGCAGGAACGTGCCAGTCATGGCTGTTTATATTGATAATATGTACATATTTTGTACGTATTTAAAGATATATAATATGAGTAGTGTATCAACTATCTAGTATCCATAGCACAAGCCTCGTAGCTTACCATGGAAGTAGATGGAATTTTATTATTTGATTGGCAAACTTCTTCAGCACCCCGGAAGGAAGTGTGTAGATAATCTGTTCGTTTTTTTATAACTTTTTTTTCATGAAAAAGCATTTCATTACAACTGTTGGGCTCAAAATCATGACTGTAGTACTTATACGTACCCACAGGGTTAGCTTGTTTTATAAACTTTCTTGCAATTTGATTTGAATAATGTCTGCAAACTATTAAAATACTGTGTCGACACGTTTGGTTCAGTTTGTAATTACCCTACTCGCTGTGCCAGTCGTCGCGAGTTCGAGTTCCGCTGGGTGCATTAATTTGTGTACTCAGCACGAATGTGTGTACCTACTCCAGTCATGTGTTTGTCATATATGTATTTAAAATGTGTACCTACTATATTAACTATCTGGTCTCCATAACACAAGCTTCGTAGCTTACCATTGAAACTACATGGTGTTGTGTGTTAATGTCCCAACATATTTATATTTACTGTTTTGGATAATTTGTGTATAAATGAATATATTTAACATACATATTTGCCTCAAAGATTTCCAAGAACTCAACAGGTTATAGATTTGTTAATTTTAAATATTTTCATTATTTTAATACGTTGCATAATTAAATATGAAATATTATTTATTATTTAATTTTGGTTGCTCTTATTAATTTATATTACAATTAAAAAAAAACTTTATAAATATTTTGATATTATTTAGCGTTGCTATTAGTATTTTAACCACAAATTAAAATTAACAAATATTGTGAGGTACTTTTGTGCCATTTTTCTATTTCTTATCAATCATTGTATAATTTGTGGATAGATACTGTTTGTAAAAACTATATCAAAATTTTTGAAATATCTAATAGCCTTAGTTTCTACCGTGACCATGTGCTGTAAAGCATCCAAAATATCGGGAACCCAAAATTTAAATAAACCTGCGATAAAATCCGAAAGGGTAGTGTCATTTAAAATGTCAGTTATTTGCGTTTTAACAAAGTATTGCATACCTGAGTTCTTTTGGAGTCGATTAAACTAGATTACCTAGAAGATTTGCCTTAAATACAAACGAACTATTCGATACGTTATTAATAAGAAGCGACTCCACCCTCGCTTCGCTTCGGGTTCGTCTCTAGACAAAAACAAATCTATCCCACGGAAACCGTATATTTTTCCGGGATAAAATTAACTTATGTGCTGTTGCAGACTATACTCTGTATCTGTTCCAAATTAATCCACATCGTTCAACCGTTTTAGCGTAAAAGGGTAACAAACATCAATCCTCACCAATTTTCAGATTTATAATATTAGTAGAAATAATTTCAAACACAGAGTTTTGAAAGCATTTTAATATAGAGACTTCTCACGCTATTTCTCACTGAAATAATATAATTTACTGCCAGACAAAATTTTGGCAGTAGCGAATAAAAAGATTGCAAAAGAAAACTGACTCGGCAAG
This sequence comes from Brenthis ino, assembly GCA_921882275.1. Taxonomy (NCBI): domain Eukaryota; kingdom Metazoa; phylum Arthropoda; class Insecta; order Lepidoptera; family Nymphalidae; genus Brenthis; species Brenthis ino. The sequence goes on from OV170234.1 coordinate 19,184,366, forward strand.
TAAGCTTTGTAGCTTCAAAATTCCGTAATGTTGTGCCAAGAAATAGACATCCTGAGCTGACCGATTGATTTTCGCAAAAAATCATAAATGTGTTTTTTAATACACGAAGATGGTACCAATGAATGACTATATATCCATACCAAAAACCATATAATATTAATCTCTATACCTATAATAAAAATGTAACTGATCGCAGTCTGTACATGGAAGATATTTGAGAAAGACTATTGTTGGGGTCATTATTAATGCAATAGAACACAAAATAATGAGTTTTAGAATTTTCTGTCTGTTTGTCTGTCTGGGCACCCTCATCTCAGAAATGGCTTAACCGATTTGAGTGCAGGTTTTACTAATGTATTGTGATAAGTATCATTTAATATTTAGTATTTGTTTTATTTCAATTGGTTTATAAATAAAAAAGTTATGTGAATTTAAAGAATCACCCATAACTTAAATGACACTACTATTACTATAAAAGCGCAAGTTTGTACGTGGGTGTGTGTATGTTTGTTTCTTCACGCTGAAATGACTTTATTGAAGCGGGTTGAGTACATTAGACTATGACCTAATGGAACACCTAAGCTTACTGTAAAGTGTCGGGATACATCCGAGCCAAGTGACGGCAGTTAATATTTTAAATACTAAGAGATTGGTTTTTTGTTATTTCATTTGGTTGATAACGCTAATCTCTGGAACCAACATTTCGTACATTTATATATACGTGCGTCCCTAAATAACACATAAATATAATATAATACATAATTAAATTACGCGAAAAAAACCTAGTAAGTTACATAGTTTTTATTGAATCATTATATTGTACGGTTGTTGTTGAAAACTTTACTTCATTCTTTGATTCAAATAACGACTAGTCGAACAGTAACTGCGATTTACCTTCACCGAAAATCAAACCCACTTCAAATCATATAGACATCAATCAGAATATATGCTACAGAATCAAACCTGAACAATTTAAGAGTGAATCAGTTTTATGAGAGAGCAACGATGCGCAAAAAAAAAATAGATTCATATTGCTAGTGTTCTTTGAAAATATATTTCCAGGTGGATTGACGTTCGCAATTCCATAAATGTTAGGGGAAAGAACATTTCATAACACAACAGCAGCACACCTTAGCAGAAATAAATTCACATCTCGGCTGGTATACGTCATTTGGCATGTTTTATTTCCGCTTTGACATTAGATTCACTTTGATTTGCAAGAATAAATCGTCCTTAATATTTCGATCTGTCTGATGCTGAATATTTGCTGTATGTTTTTACGGCTTCTATGTCACGTGTTTGATTTTCTCTTGGGTAAAATATTTGTATGTGTCATACAGATATTGTTCTTGCTTTGGTAAAGGTAAAATGCTATTGGGTACTTGTGAAACGGAAGGAAGTAAAAAACCTTATCGCAGGAAATCGTTTGAAGAGAAAATTGAAATTAAATGACCATTTTTTGTATGACTTTAAAGAAAACAAAAAATGTATATTTATCATAACAAAAAAACATTTAAAAATATCGAATTAATTTTTATCAAGACCTAACCAAAAATACAAGCTTATAATAATGCATTAGCCATTAAAAAAAAGATTTCAGTACTAATGGTTCCACATCTAGTATTTTTATTAGTAGGTGGTAAATAGTGTAGAAAAACAACACATCAATGTACATTGTACAGTAATACATAATAATGTCTTACAGAAACTATGTACTTAATAGATTGTCGCTTCGATTCTGGCATTTGGAAAAAAATATTTGTATGAACAGTACAATACTCAAACTATTTAAAGACAAACCGTGGAATGTAGAATATAAATGTAGCAGATTCACATATATTTTTTGTCTATGACTAGGAAAAATATATGAAGATATTTTTTTTTAAATGTTGCAATCTGTTCATTTTTAATGTCAGTTATATTCTTATTTCAGGAGGAAAAACCTTGCACAGTATCTGATTATTACCATTACTGATTCTTCCCCTTTTATGGTTGAAAATACAAAAGCGTGAGGTTACGTTTTGATTTATTCGCCGGAGTTGATATACTACAAGTGAAGGCTGTCAAGAAAAATTTATAAGGAGCCCTCGTCGAATAATACGTACAAAACCAAGTTAGAAATTGAGATCGCTTATGATATACTGAAAAGAGAGACGTGCAATTTGTTTTAATATAATTGTCTCGCTTTTGGCCGTAAGCTTACTTGGAAGTTCATATTGAAAGTCAACTTTTGTGGCAAAAAATACAAGTTTATTTCTAACAAATTGTTACAATATAGTTTGTATTTTTGTTACATTATATACTCCATTCGACTACGTTCTATAAAGTTGCTACGAATTTGAGTCGATTTCTTAATTTTGATAGTTTATACGAGTACCTTGGTTTAACACATAGATTAATTTTATCGAGCTACCTCCTACATGAGTTGTGAGTAAACCCCAGTTAATAGCCAAAATAGTAAACTTAATAATATATGATATAACAATTATCACTCGCCAAAAATACTCCACACACTTTATTTAACAACATTCTTAAACAAAACCAACGTTATAAAAACGGTGTAACGACACGGCAATTACTTTTTATGGCCTCTAGAACTGGCACATGGCACATCGGGATGCATAGAAGTTAACATTTGCTTGAAATTGAGTTTGAACTTTGCATGGTCAAAAATTAAATCTTAATAGAATACTACGTGTTGAAAACCAGCCAAGATCATTTTCTAAATTTTTATCCAGCACTGTCACGGTTATTAAATATGTTAGTTCGTTGGCCTTCGTTTAATTTAGTGTGTATATTTAGTAAGCCAAGTGGAGAAGCTTTTGTCTAAAAAAATAAGATGAATGTGAATCTAGCACTATTGCAGAATAATATTATCTTAGAAGTCTACTTGTTTGACTGGATAATCTTTGCGGTTACAGTATACAGTATGCGAAAATATCCATTTACGTTCTTCTTTGCATAGTCCGAAGAGAAAGCAAGCTGACATGATCGTAGAGACATCAAAATACAAAACCCACACGACAACAACTGTTCCCGACTGCTACTGAGAATTTGACTGAAAAATCTAACAACTTAGACGTAATCAGTTCAAACCCACAACATCATGATCTGTATCAGCAATTGTAGGCCAACGTGGACATTATAATATTTCATAAGCGTAAGCTTATAATAAATTCCTCAAATAAAACAATTCGTACCACTGCGTAATTTAATTCGATACAAAGTTCAACTTTTTCGTAGCTGTTAACTGGTACAAAATCCATTCCGTGCCATAAAAGCTTTGTTTATTCCAATATAATCAGATTCATGAATAATTTATCCAGCTCGCCTCGCCATCTGTTATATCTTATTTTGAAAGTTTATTACATATTGATTGCAATACTGAATTTTATATTTGAATTTCATTATTACCAATGAATTGGATTCGCGGAGTATGAAAGGTATTTAAAATGCTAATAGCATTTCGATTATAGCATTTGTGTTTTTAATCATAATACTATTATTGTTTCATAAGCAGGGGCAGTGGTAGCCCAGTGGTAACGCGCTCGCTTGGAAAACTGAGTATAGCGGGTTCGAATCACGGGGTCTCGCACCTCTGATATTTTTAATTGCATTTTCAACATGATTACTACTTTTCTTATGGTGAAGGAAAGCATCATAAAAACAGCATATCTCAGAGAAACTTACAAGTTTTCGTCCAGAAGTCCAGAAGAGGTCCAACTTCAAATTGAGGGTGAAACGGCATATACCTCGCCACAAAACGAGTTTCAATTCGTTATTGGTGAGAGTGCCGACTGCCATCTGCCAATCTTCATGAAGGAGGACTTCTGGCCGCAGGGCATCGTGTTTCGGAAGTTCCGAGGTCGTTTGCCCGCCGACACAGCTCACACGTCTGCATTACGTGTTAAATAGTTATAATTAAAATACGAGTATATGTTAGTTTAAGGTATATATTATGCTATGGGCCTCTGTTTACATATTTAAGATCTTTTTGTAAATATTGCGTGAAATATATGGTTAAATAAATTAAATAAAAATTAAATAAATAATTCCAAGGTTGTGGGTTTAATATCTCCTCATAGCGAAAAATTTCTTGAACTCCAACTAGGGATGATAGAATTATTTCTATTATAAAGCAAAAACAACTCCACGGTCCCACATCAAACATCAATATGAGGAGATAGTCAACTGAAAGTAATAGGGTCCACGGTTAGGTAAGAGGTCTAAAACAATGCATGAGTTAGGTACTGTTATTGACAGTCGTGTAACGCGGGTTCATTGGTACTGACATTTTGATATATGACTTGGTTAAACAAAAGAGTATTTTTTGCGGTTCTCTTTCATTAGGATGATAGAAACGCTTGAGAATTTTTGTGGATATATTATTTTATTCTGTAATATTAACCAAAACTTATTGTTTTTATTAAAAACCAAACGATTTTACTAGATTTGTTGACTTATATGTACGTACCTTATACATATTTGTGACTTATTAATAGGAAGAATTATATTGCAACTAATTTTTAATATGTATGTATGTGTATAGCATGGCTTGGCCCTGTTTTCTCTTCAACCATGGAATCGAGTTTCGATGATTATTTTGCCTTAACTGGCATTACCTAATGTGCAAGAGTTGGTAAATAAAATGCTCATCATCTAAAACCTAGTAAACACAGATCATTATTATAATACTATACTACTATAGATAGTGCGTCCCATACAAATATTTGGACATCGCTAATTCAAGCTACTCAGCGGGCTATTTTTTTGTCCTAAAATGGATAATAGATGGCGCAAGTGAGAATTGAAAAACGGCGATCTAGTACGTCTAACTGTAAATTTAAAGGCTAGATGGTGATAAAAGCTAAGGGAGCTGCCGTTGCGCAATGTTATAGGTACCTCAATGTAAGGCCTCTTAACGCCACTATGGCAATTAAAAATTATATTTTTAAAATATTGTCTTTGAGTGTTACAAAACAAAATATGAATAGCTACACGCTTTATTTTTGTATAACGGCCGGCCAGTATTGGTATTGTTTCCAAAAAAAAAATGTTGCCTTTATAGGTACGATTCCTCTAGCATAGTATTATTTGATCTGTGATTTTACGATATACAATAATATAATTTTTTACCGATTTTTTTTTGTAGCTCGTAAAGAAATTTGATAAATATAAGTTAAAATATACAATAGGTATTTAAATTTATACTTACCTAAACAGTAGGTAATAATTACATAGGTAGTATAGATGGATGGATGGACGAACGGGCGGACAGACGGACGGACGGATAGATAGATAGGCGTTAATTTGTGTCTTAATTTTTTTTTCTTCCAAACTTTAATGGCGGTATCAAAACAAAGGTCTTTAAGAGGTGATTACAAAAATATATACAACCACAGATTATATTACAATAAGTACTACGAGTATACTCTCGTGTTTTAGTCAAATTGACATTACTCAAAAATGAAAGAGTGGAAAAGAACTCACGAAGGTTTCGAAACGACACATATGTACCTATACGTAAATTTTAATATTACAAATCCGGTATTTTTATATTATGATTTTTTTGTTCATTTAATAACAAAGCAGAAAAGTAAACAATATTTTCGTAGTAGTAAGTACGTGGTCGTCTCATTTTTTTTTATTCTTAATATATTAAATATTTTATAACATAGAATAACAGAAGTTTTACTAAAAATCGGAATGACATTATAGTATAATTAAGTAACGATATAGCTAAGGGCAAAACTATACATTTAATAAAATTCTAAGTAAGTCGAATCTGTACATTAAATATTTTTTGGAAACTCTTATTGAAATAGACATTATTATCGATACAGAGGCCGAATCTATAGTTTTTAGAATTTTTGTCTGTTTGTCTGTCTGTTACCGCATCACAGAAAAACCACTGGAGGGATTTTGATAAAATTTGGTATGGTGATAGCTGGTTATCTGGGTCAACATAATATAGGATACTTTTTACCGCGAGAAAATATCTCATTTCTGAGAAAAAATACAAAAACTGCAATGTAAGAGTAAACTAATATGTAAAACCTAAAAATTTGGTTTTTGGTCATCTGAATGCGAGCGGAGCCGCGGGCAATGCTAGTCTACTATAAATAAGCTGAATTAAAAGCACAGTTGTACTAAAATAGATGATGCCAGTCACAGGTGCACTTATTTAGACCCTACTTTAATCGCAATGAACGTTCAATTTCAAATTTAATTCGCATGAACGGATCGAGTTGGAGCTGAATGGTTATTATGTTCGCGATTTGTGTGAAATCTAAGCGAAATTGGTTCACCGAAACACCTATTGGTAAGGTAATGCGGTTATCTATGCATTACATATGCTGTAAATGGAATTTCGAAATATTAGTTGGATAGGTACGATCGGATATTTAGGATATTTATAGATCTTCCACATAAATCTGTGGGGCTGAATAGTCAATAGGCTATAATCTACATTATAATTTGGGATTGCACCCAATTTTATTATCAAGCAATTAATGGAGTAATTTTCAATAGATTTAAACGTTCGCCAAATGAGATAACTTGTGTTGATTTATTCGTGCATTAAATTGAATCTTAACTGGTACGTTTATTTCAGTCAACACATAATGCTAATTTTAGTTACTATATATATATATATATATATATATAGATATAGATATGATAGTAGTATGTCGATTTTATTAAGCACTGTCAAAATAGCTTTCAATAAAGACAAGGTGAGAAAGCGTAGGTAGCCGTACACTAGAAAAGGACGGTTCATTAATCTAGAGAGTCAGAGAATCTTCGAAAATATTAAATCTATACATATAATAAAATTGTTATTGAGTCGAATCTGTACATTAAATTTTTTTTTTAAATCTTATTGAAATACTCATTATTATCGATACAGGGGCTGAATGTATAGTTTTTAGTAGTAATAGTTTCTGTATGTGACCGCATCACGAAAAAACCATTGGAGGTATTTTGATGAAATTTGGTATGATGATAGCTGATTATCCCGGTCAACATATAGGATACTTAATTTTACTGCAGGAAAATATCTCATCTTTGAGAACTCTATAATAAACGTTAAAACCTAAGTAGGGACGAACTCGAGCGGAGCCAGAGTGAGTCGGTAGTAATATTTATATAGTTATATAATATATTGATCTACTTGAATTTTACTTGATTTTACTTGAAATGTGCGGTACCTAGTCAAAGAAAATAGCAAAAATCATACCAAAGCGATAAGGATAAAAAACGACGAGCGAACTAGTAGCTTTACTAGCCTTTTTAACTTAGTTGCATCAGTCTTTTAGTGATGTTTAAAGACTGGAAGAAGGACATTGGAGTGGAACTACGCAGTGTCGGAAGTGTGCGGAATATTTAATTCGTTGCAATAATAAAAACATTGTGATTTCAAACTTGAAAGCCAAACTCGAGGTCATGAAATTGTAACATGCACAAACATACATACATACATACATACATCGAGATCGCTAAATACTATGAGAAATATCAACCTGTGATCCCCGTAATACAGACAGTTGCTATGATCTTAACTCTAAGCATTCGTCAAATATTGGATGGAAAATATTTTGTGTTTAATTTATTGAACATTTTCATGAAAAAATGTTTTTTTCGATACTTATTATAAAATATTTAAACAAAATCATAAAATATATTATAAAACAACGAAAATTTATTTTTAAATATTACTTTTTTTATTATTATATATTATACTGGCGACTTACCCTCGGTTTGCTCTGATGTGTCGTAAGTACGTCTTATTTTTTTTTTGAGCGAACCCTAATACTTTTTCTAAAATAACAGTACGCTACGTTACTCCTAATAACAATCAGTGGAGTTGTCACTGAAAGTCCCGTCAAAAACAGTCTAGCCGTTTCGGAGATCAGCCGGAACAAACAGACAGACAGAGAGAAAGATTTTAAAATTGTGTTTTTCTTATAAGTACCGTATATAATTTTATATTCATTTAGTAAATAGATGTTATTTTGACATTACAAACAGACATTTCAATTTTATTTATCTGTATAGATTATTATCTTTTTGACGTCCTTCTAGCAAATAATTGAATGGTTGTTATTGAAACGTAGGCGACATTGTACTAAAATTATCTATTTGAGTAAGCTATTTATTTAATGATTTTATGAGAGACTGGATTACTTCGAAGCTCTTGATCGTAATTAGATAAGTGTTAGCTAATACAGTTTAAAATTCAATATATCTCAAAGGATAATCTCTTTGCAAATACAGCGATAAAATATCTTACTCATATTAAGATAATTTTAAATAACTCTTTGATTTGAAAATTAAAAAAAAACGCCAACCCAATAACCTATTCATTGAGGCCATTTTATAGAGCCTAAACACGATATATCTGCAGTATTTTAGTACAGCGTTGAGTATTTCAAGTGACGCTGCAGCATTAATAACTAAATCAAAATCGATTTATCCGTTTTTGCGCTACGATGCCACAAATAGATACTATACAGATACAAATGCTAATTTATAACACCCCTGTATTTACGTTTTTATTTTAAAAATATAGATTATTATTCCTTCTGATAAAGACCTATGTATGTTATACATAATATGTATGTATGCTTTAAATGTGACGGTTGCATTCTTCCTAACTAAATAAAGCCCTCCAGACCAAATAGTCGCCAATATCACTGAGATTACCTGCACAGCAGATATTATAGTATACAAAATCTGTACAAAAACAAATGCGCTCTTATACTTTTTTTATTTAGCCAATGCTGACCAGGACCAGTTCACAGGCTGTTGCTAAGAATTTGTTGTCAGAAAACTTCAATCATTATTTAAAATTGATGTGAGAATCAAACTCAGGACCTCGGAAATTGCAACTATACACGTTAGCTGTTGTTTACGTTTCTTTTACTAAGTTGACAGAAACAAAATAAATTTAATAATATCATTAAAAAAATAGTAAAATTCCAAACGTACAAAATCTGTACAAAAACAAATGCGCTCTTATACCTTTTTTGTTAAGCCGATGCTGACCAGGACCAGTTCACAGGCCGTTGCTAAGAATTTGTTGTCAGAAAACTTCGATCATTATTTAAAATTGATTTAAGAATCAAACTCAGGACCTCGGAAACTGCAACTATACACGTTAGCTGTTGTTTACGTTTCTTCTACTAAGTTGACAGAAACGAAATAAATTTAATAATATCATTAAAAAAAATAGTAAATTCCAAACGGTATCTAGGCCATCATCTCTTCGTGTCATTTTCCATAAGCCTTCCTTTTAGCTTTTATACAGCTTTGCTTTCATATTTTACTGTAACAAACTCGATATTTTCATCTCAAAATCTGTATTAATATGATTACGAATACCATTACTCGATTCATTCTGTGAAAACTTTACCGTGTGACGCTATGATCAAAATTGTTGATCCACTAGCACTATATCGTGACGAAATAATTATTATATTTAAAGAACTAGCGACTCACCCTCGCTTCGCTCGGGTTCATCCCTAGCTACGTTTTAAATTAAAATGGATATAGTATGTTATCCTTAAGAGATAGACATATGCCATTGCGGACTTTTCTGTAGACCTATATAAGATACACAATTCCACCATACATTATTTTGTTATATCTCAAAGGGTTTACGCAGCGTTTTCGTTGAAAGCTCCCAGATGTCTTATTTTTATCGACACCTCCAACAAATATCGTTATATTTTAGCCAATGTATACAAAAACTTAACAAATTATATACTAGAACCTTCCTCTTGAATCACTCTATCTATTAAAAAAAACCGCATCAAAATCCGTTGCGTAGTTTTAAAGATTTAAGCATACATAGGGATATCGGGACAGAGAAAGCGACTTTGTTTTATACTATGTAGTGACAAAACCACTACAGCTAGTATAGCTTCGTTAAATATTTACATTGTAATATAGACTGATATTCATAAATGAAATACCTATATAGTGTTAACTAATAAACCATATTTTAGATACAAGAAAGTTCAGAGTGTTAGGCTCATATTAATACATACTAATACTATCTATTCTATTGTGATTAATATTCCTTATCAGATACCAAAAAGCTGATAGCTATCTTACAGATAAATAAAATTGAAATGTCTGTTGTAATATCAAAATAACAGCGTTTTACTATATGAATATAAAATTATATACGGTACTTATTAGATAAACACAATCTTTAAAAATTTTGTGTCTGTTTTTTTCGAATAATCTCCAAAACGGCCGGGCTGATTTTGACGGGACTTTCATTGACAGATAGCTGATGTTATAAGGAGTAATTTAGGCTACTTTTATTTAAGAAAAAGAATTCCGATCAAAAAATAAAAACGTCAGCAAGCGTAAGTCGCCAGTTTTTTAAAAAAAAACATTAAAAAAATATAAACTGATTTTTTTACAATAATGTATATGTAATAATAATCTGATATGGTAATCAGAATTTTTTTGAGTCGATATTAACTGACGAAAAATTAAACTACTTAGATTGGTACGAGTATAAATAAGTACGCTTTGATTTTTAACCGACTTCAAAAGGGTTAACAATTTGACACGCATGTACGTATGTAATATGATTGAAACTTCAAAAGTATCTACTTTTGATTTCATTCGTGTTGGTTAATTTTGAGTTAATTTCTTTTTGAAGTCAATTTAATTTTTTTTAAGTTACATTTTTATTTAAAACCGCTTTATTCTCTGTTCAAAAAAATATCTCCCGGGATCTAGCCTATCAGAGTATAATTTAAATTAACCAGATAATTGAAGCCGTCTTCGAGAATTCAGTAAACAAACTTAAAAAATATTACATGCTTCGAAAAAAAGCCCATAACCTTCTCTCTTTAAACTCAGTTAAAGATTTATATTATAATATATGAATCGAACGAATATATTTTTTAAATGTATTTTTGCGTTCTACTTTGACATAAACTGACAACCGACAAAGCTCCTATTGTTAACAAATAAGTTTTAGTATGACATCGATCGTTCTTTTGTGAAGTGACCTGAATAACGACAGTGCTTATTTTTTTTCGTTTCAGTATCAGGCTATTCACTAGAATTTAAGTTCCATTTAATACTTGATTGTGGTATGTCACGAGTAAATACGTCTGATATGTTTGATATTTCGGTTATCAATTTTAAATATTGGATAAATTTGCATTCAAACGTTTTTAATATCAGTTCTAGGGAAAATATAATTTAGTCATACTGTCTTCCGATTTTTAGTAAAACTTCTGTTATTCTATGTTATAAAATATTTAATATATTAAGAATAAAAAAAAACCGAGCTAAAAATTTTCACTTGCAAGCCCCATTTCACAATTTCCAGACCGCATTGAAAAGTTGAATGTAATTGAAAAGGAAATTGCATACGTGTTTCGGTTCACAAGTACAGATATGAAAAATTAACTGAATCCCTCTGGATATGGCTCATCTTACGAATGGTAGCGGACGGCTTCACTAAGACAGAGAAATAGTTGTACTTTCTGACATTTTTTATATAATACTCATGTTCTTTTCGCAACTTTAACTTTATTTCGTATAAAGCTAGCTTATTTTCGGAATAACGGGTAAAAAACTCGACTTTTCGGAGGTCGGTTTTTAAGAGGATTACAAAAGTTTATACAACTTGTATTTTTGAAAATAATCTATACATATAATAAAATTGTAACTAAGTCGAATCAAACATTAAATATTTTTTGAAAAATCTTATTGAAGTAGTCATTATTATCGATACAGAGACCAAAACTATAGTTTTTTGAATTTTTGTCTGTCTGACTGGGAACGCATCACGAGAAAACCACTGGACAGATTTTAATGAAGTTTGGTATGATGATAGTTGTTTATCCGGGTCAACATATAAGATAATTTTTACTGCGGAAAATATCTCATCTCTGAGAAATCTATAGGTATTAAGCGTTAAAACGAATCTATGGACGAACAGGAGCGAAGCGTCCTTTTAGTACGCTGTTTAGGCAGTCGGGACTTTTTCATTTTAGTTAAAAAAAATTATTTACAAATATGATAATTTATAAATAAGTAACTCGTTAACAATTAAATTGTTTTTTAATCTCTAAAGAATACTCGTATCTATAACAAAATATATTTTATAAAAAATAATAAATTCTATGTATATATTTAAAAAGTTGATATCTCATAATTTATAATAGAGACATACCCGAAAAAGGTTCCGTACATTATAAAATTTTAATGGAGTTTAAAATGTTGAAGTTTTGATTACATTTTTCTAATAAAATTTTGAGTTGCCACACGCTACGAGTTTGAGTTTGAAATTTTCTTAACTGACTTCCAGATACAATAGGTAGGGGAAATACCCAATATTCCTAAATTTTCATAACTACTTTTTAAGCATGCAGTTTAAAATGAATAATAATAAAACTATCTTTTCGGATTATTTCGCGGATTTATTTTGATTTTTGGTTCCCGACGTTTCGAATGCTTTACAGCATCCATGGTCACGGGAGAGACTGACTGAGTCTCCTTTTTATAAGGCCTGAGTTATTTTTTTATGGATTTTATGTTCTTCATATTATTAATCATACCAATAGAGAAAGAAATGCTTTAGATCTGAGAAGATTTTGAATAAGTAAATAAATGTAATTTACTTTAAAACTAAAGTTTTCAAGAATCCTTCCCAATATAAAGTAATATCGTCTCAGCATGCAAAGTCACAATAGTATCAGGGCTCGGGAGATACTAAGACAACAGTAAAGAACAATAAGATTAAGAGCTTGCTTCCAGATTTCGTTTCTATACATTTTACCTATTTGAGTTTTACACTTAAATGTAACATTTTAGTATAAGTTAGATTTTTTTACTTACCTTCTAATATGAAGATATATAAAACAACAAATATAGTAAGTTACTGGTGCCATTTTTGAATTTTGTTATCATTTTATAAAAGTATGGGTAGGCACGTCTGTAACCAGTATATAACGCCTTCGATACGTGTAGAACCTTAGTCTCTCCAATGACCATGATTGCTGTAAAGAAACGTTAGGAACAAAAAATCAAAATAAATCCGCGAAATAATTCAAAAAGATAGTTTTATTTTATATATAAAACTAATAGAATAATGAACTGTATATTATAAAATTAAATTGAGACTATAATTCTTATTGAAAATTAAAGAAAAACATGTGAATGGAATTTATCTTATACATTTTTTTTTATTAATAAGACTAAGCTCGTCAACAGTTATTTAACAAAAAATCGTTTGACAAACAGAGAAGGTAAAGATACTGGACTGTTTTGTCTTTGCCTATTTATATACAGATATGTACCACAATAATACAAAAAAAAACATGAATGACGAACAGGAGCGAAGCGTCCTTTTAGTACGCTGTTTAGGCAGTCGGGACTTTTTCATTTTAGTTAAAAAAAATTATTTACAAATATGATAATTTATAAATAAGTAACTCGTTAACAATTAAATTGTTTTTTAATCTCTAAAGAATACTCGTATCTATAACAAAATATATTTTATAAAAAATAATAAATTCTATGTATATATTTAAAAAGTTGATATCTCATAATTTATAATAGAGACATACCCGAAAAAGGTTCCGTACATTATAAAATTTTAATGGAGTTTAAAATGTTGAAGTTTTGATTACATTTTTCTAATAAAATTTTGAGTTGCCACACGCTACGAGTTTGAGTTTGAAATTTTCTTAACTGACTTCCAGATACAATAGGTAGGGGAAATACCCAATATTCCTAAATTTTCATAACTACTTTTTAAGCATGCAGTTTAAAATGAATAATAATAAAACTATCTTTTCGGATTATTTCGCGGATTTATTTTGATTTTTGGTTCCCGACGTTTCGAATGCTTTACAGCATCCATGGTCACGGGAGAGACTGACTGAGTCTCCTTTTTATAAGGCCTGAGTTATTTTTTTATGGATTTTATGTTCTTCATATTATTAATCATACCAATAGAGAAAGAAATGCTTTAGATCTGAGAAGATTTTGAATAAGTAAATAAATGTAATTTACTTTAAAACTAAAGTTTTCAAGAATCCTTCCCAATATAAAGTAATATCGTCTCAGCATGCAAAGTCACAATAGTATCAGGGCTCGGGAGATACTAAGACAACAGTAAAGAACAATAAGATTAAGAGCTTGCTTCCAGATTTCGTTTCTATACATTTTACCTATTTGAGTTTTACACTTAAATGTAACATTTTAGTATAAGTTAGATTTTTTTTACTTACCTTCTAATATGAAGATATATAAAACAACAAATATAGTAAGTTACTGGTGCCATTTTTGAATTTTGTTATCATTTTATAAAAGTATGGGTAGGCACGTCTGTAACCAGTATATAACGCCTTCGATACGTGTAGAACCTTAGTCTCTCCAATGACCATGATTGCTGTAAAGAAACGTTAGGAACAAAAAATCAAAATAAATCCGCGAAATAATTCAAAAAGATAGTTTTATTTTATATATAAAACTAATAGAATAATGAACTGTATATTATAAAATTAAATTGAGACTATAATTCTTATTGAAAATTAAAGAAAAACATGTGAATGGAATTTATCTTATACATTTTTTTTTATTAATAAGACTAAGCTCGTCAACAGTTACTTAACAAAAAATCGTTTGACAAACAGAGAAGGTAAAGATACTGGACTGTTTTGTCTTTACCTATTTACGAGTATATACACATATGTACTACAATAAACATGAATGAATTGACAATAAAGTAACCTATTATATATGTATGTGGGAATATAATATTTCTTGAATATATTAAAAATACTTTTTTTAATTTAATACCCTAAAAATATGTTTACCCACACAAACTTCGTGACCCTTCTTATATTCTCATGAAAGGGAAATTTCAGTCTTTTATATGGATAGCTTTTCGGTAAGTCCTTTAGGCTCAGAGCTTTGATCTGTTATACTAAATATATTATTTACATTATTAAGTAGAAAATATATCAAATTCCTTAAACAAAATTAAATTTCTATAACAGAAATGAATGCAATAATCGCTTTGCCAATATTTACATCAAATTTTACATAAGAATACAATAAATTGATAAAATTAATCATAAATTAATTAATTGCCATTGAATTGATAGGTTAATTAAAGGGAACACCAAATCAGTAGATGGTGAATTTAATTAGTCATAATTTACATGTTAATATTAACCAGCCAAATTATTTAATATCATAGCGGTTTTATTAGAGCTGGCAAATAATAACCTATTGACATAGTCAATTAATTTATAGCTTAATTATTTATTACAAGGGTTTATCCGCGACTTTACCTATGTAGTTTTATATATATATATATATATAAACACAACACAATTTCTGTTCACGTATATATATATATATACGTGAACAGAAATTGTATTTCTTTTTAAGAATTTTAGTGTGAATATTAAAAAAAAAGAAAACCGGTTGATTAACAGAGGAGAAACATGTACTAAACTGTTTTGTATTTACCTATTTATATATAGATTGTGCGGATAAAGGAGTCTTAGCTTATTAATAATAATTAAAGTACTAAATTAATTATGAAGAAAGATTAAATTAAAATTTAGATTGAGTATTTTATTATTAAATTGGATTTTAAATGAATTTATTAACTGCTTCTTAGTGGCCTATAACGATGTTAGATAGCCTTATTATAGGCTTTAGTTTTAAAAATTAGGTAAAATTTATCCCGAAATCTATACATATAATAAAATTGTAACTAAGTCGAATCTGTACATTAAATATTTTTTGGAAAATCTTACTGCAATAGACTTTATTATCGATATAGAGGCCGAATCTATAGTTTTTAGAATTTTTGTCTGTCTGTCTGTCTGGAGGGAAACCACTGGAGGGATTTCTATGGAATTTGGTATGATGGCAGCTGGATATCCGGGTCAACATATAGGATACTTTTTACTGCAGGAAAATATCTCATTTCTGAGAAAAAATACAAAAACTGCAACTTAAGAATTTGGTTTTTGGTCATCTGAACGCGGGCGGAGCCGCGGGCAATGCTAGTTAAGTAATAATTTGGTTAGTTTTGTATAACATTAAGTTCAATAGACTTAATACCCATTGTAGTTTTGTAACTTTTAAAAGCAATTCATATGGAGAAGCACATTTATTATTTACTAATTGTTTTTTTTTTCATTTACGCAGGTATCGAATTCAATCTACAGCAAAAAAAAACTGTTACAATAAGAAAATATTTACTTCCCATGTTATATCAATATAGAAGCCGTTACGAATCTTATAAATACTATTACAAGACGGTGTGACAGCGCCCCCTAAATGCAACGGACAAAGTTGAAAATCCATTTTAAAGTTAGTTCGGGTGAAGCTTTTAGCGCAATAAATGCCTTCCTTCTTACTTTCTTAAAAGTTTCCTTTGAAACAAAAAGATTTGTTTCTTATCCTAGAACAAACGACCATCTCGTGTCGCTGGACGAACTTTGATATTAAATCAGTCATGAAACTACTTTAAAATTACATTTGTTTGTAAGTTTTATTGCAATGTATAAATAATATGATAAATATTTTCTCTTCATAGCTTTAACTTACTAAAAGATGACACTATATAATACAGTATTCTGAGTACGCGTAAAGTATCCAACTTTCAGTACAATTTTAGTGATCTGCTAATACTTTTTTATTTACAGTTCGACACGACGACGGTTTGGTTCAGTTTGTAGTGACCCTACTTGCTGTGCCAGCGGTCGCGGATTCAAGTCCCGCTGGGGGCATTCATTTGTGTGATGAGCACGAATGTTTGTACTCTAGTCATGGGTGTTTATATTTATAATATGTATATATTTAAAGTTATATATGTGTAATGTATCAACTATCTGGTATCCATAACACAAGCCTCGTAGCCATGGAACATTTTTTTTGTGGAATTTTCCTTAATTGACTGAACTAAAAGTTACTGTATGTCCTTTATATACGCAAAATTAGGTAACTTTTTTTTTTAAAAAAATGTTATTATGTAGATATAAAAAATGAATGAATTTGTCTATTTAAAATCTGCACTAAGTTATCTAGGACTTTTTAAAGCTAAAAATATATCCATCTCCAAGTAATTACTGATAGATATCGCTGATATTGAATTAATGGTAGGAACGTCCACTCGATTAATCTTGAGATAAAGTTAACGAAATATCAGTGAAATAGATTAGAGTGGCAGTAAAGAGGTGATTATACGTTTTGTGAGGAATTTTAGACTTTTCAATAAATTTTTGGTTCAAATTAAAAAATTTTTTGCTAATAGATTAGTAATCTTTTAATATATAATTAATTAGTTTGAAAAATTATTTGTCTTCTTACTCTTTCTTTAAATTAAGCTCGTAGTTTTAGAAATTAATACGATTAAACAAACAAATGGTTAAAGAACAAACCAATAAGGTCTTCAACTTTATAATATTATCAAGGATAGAAAAAATTAAGATAGAATGCAGGTGTCAATTTAACACTCATGAAATCTCAGACAAAACTATATATATTATGTATATAACATTTGTTTAGATAAATTATTTTACAATTTCCACATCTGCAATATCGAAATAACAACATTTTACTTTACGGTAATTATAGGAAAAGCACAATTTTTAACATTTTTTTCTGTCCGTCTGTTTGTTTTGACTAATCTCCGCAAAAGTTGAATCGATTTTGACGGGACTTTCACTGACAGATAGGTAATATTATAAAGAGTAACTTAGCCTAATTTTATGTTTGTAAAAGAATTACGGTTTCGCTCATAAAAATTAAAACGTAGCTAGGGACGCATCCGAGCAAGGGTAAATCGATAGTTTTCATACAAAATAATAAAAGCCGTATACATAAAATTCTCTATATAAAGTTTCTTATGAAACTCAACATCGACTTCAACAGCATTCTAAAACCTGTAACATTAATAGCTTTTTTAATCAAACGAAGTCATAAAAACGCTTCATGAAAAATTAATTAAGATGTTTAAGACGTTGCCGATATCGTAATTAAGCTGAAACTGTAACTCGTTACGCCTATGAAGCTTTGCAAATTGGACGTTATAAAGACAAAGATAATTAAAATTTTAATCCATGTTAAATTTCCGTTTGATAAAGGATACGAATCTTTCGTATCGTAAAATTTGAGTTGAGCAAAATGATTTAGCTGTTGAAAATAGATTTGTGTAGATTTTTTGATATTGGCTGAATCTATTGACATAGTAACCGTACCAATAATTTATATTATTCATACAGTTACTGTATGACTAATATTACTTTTATTAGTCCGGCTATTGTTTATATATGTATATATTTAAAAAAAATGTATTTTTACTTAACAAAAACAAAGAGAATATGTATGGATTTTTACAAATCTAGGACTGCCTTCTTTAATTTAGAGCTTTTGAAAGAGACACAAAATATATATTCATCATCAAAAATTAGAGCGTGTCGTCAAAAAAAAATACATTTGACACTCCCAATTCTTCTGAAACTGTTCGACACCTATATTTTTGGGTCGAAACCATTACCGATTCCTTAATAACATAAAGCAGATATGATTTTGTAGGTTCTGGGTTTAAAATATAAAATATGACTTAAAGATAATGCTTAATACTAACAAAGCTATTGAATAGCTAAATAATTATGAAGTAAAAAATATATTTTATTTGGGAGAGCTTTTTATTTATGTAACTAAATAAATCATAATAATAAACCCATGTCTATTATATAGTTATTACAAATAATTAAATTGGAGTTACTGTTTGTAATGTCAAAATAGTAGCTTTTTACTAAATGCATATGAAATTATATACGGCACTTATAAGACAAACACACAAATTTTAAGTTTTTTGTCTAGCTGTCTGTTTGTTTGTTCCGACTAATCTCCGTAACGGCTGGACAGATTGTGACGGGACTTTAGTTGGCAGATAGCTGATGTTATAAGGAGGAATTTAGGCTAATTTTATTTAAGAGAAAGAATTAGGGTTCCGCTCAAAAAAAATAAAACGTACCTACGTAGTAGTAAATTAAGTATGAGTCCTGTACGGGATTCACGTTAGTTACTATATTATATGATGTGCAATTAGTCTAGTGGCTAGTCAGGCAAAGTATAATTTTTGGGTTTTTCTATCAAGAAGTTATCAGTAACAATATTATTAGGGCCGTTTCGATGTTACACCCCCGTGCCGAGAGCACGTAAAGTTGTCAGTCCTGCGCCTGATAGCCGTCGTATCGAATTTGTCATCCCACTGGACTTCGCGAGTGAAAGGATTAGAGAGATGGATATTATATAGTAATATTTTCTATTTATTTTTAATGTATGTGCGAAATCCTCAAACTAAGCAATAATATAGACAGAGTGCCATAGAACTTAACATAAAGCCAAAGGGAAGGGAAGATACTTAAAAATAGAGAAAGAAGAATATTACAGTATCATTTTTAAAATTAATTTTTTTTTTCAAAAATTATAAATTAACTTCTAATATCTATATGAAATTTCCCTTATTCTTTAAATAAAGTAATCAATCGGTACGGAAAAATCGAGAATAACAGCATAAACAGCAAATCACGCTACTTTTTTTGACTTTGACATTTTTTGGCGGGCTCCTAAATATTTTTTTAGTCTGAAACGTGATGATGTTCTCCTGACCGATTCCGGCCACGACGGCCAATCTCATTGAGATTAGCCAACTGCGCAGGAGATATTATAGTGTACAAGTGTACGCGCAGACACAAGTGCACTCTCTATTCCTGTCACTCTCATACTCTGGTGAGATGACCATTCGACACGACCAGTGAGAGTTAAGGCGCAGGACCGACGGCTTCACGAGCTCTCAGAGGCACGGGGGTGAAACACCGCCAACTACCCAACTCCGGGCTGTTACTGAGGCTTAATATATAGAAAGCCTCAATAACTAAACTTGGCCCGACCCGGGACTCGAACCCAGGACCTCCGGGCGTGCAGCCGTACATGCTAGCCTCTACACCACCGAGGCAGTCTGAAACGTAATCGTGTAGTAGCTTACTTTACTTATAATAAGGGGTTCGTTACAAGTATTAAAAGATCATGCAATGAGCAGATGATATAAATTGTCAAACGTTACGGTCAATTTGAGCGCCTTTTTCCGCATTATAACTTTTATGAGGATCTCATTTATTTATGCTCGTTACGCAAACATCGTAAAATGAACATAACTACGTCTCCTGGTTATTGGTTTTTCTAAGTCACACTACTTGATTGTTATATGTTTTGAAGGAAAAAAAATTAGCAACATGTTTTACGTAGTTGAAGGTCGTAGGTTCGATATTTATGTAAAGCGAATATACGTGAAAGGTATAAAGTTGATGTGTTTCTAAGTTGACGCACTAATTAATGAATTAGATTTGTGAACATTTTTAGCGTTTTTAGTCTACTAGTTTTTACTAGCGGCTCCGCTCGTATAGTAAGGGGCAGAGATAAAAAGTTGCATATTTCCGATGAAGCAATCTAAGTTCATCTTGCTTCGTAAAGGTAACATTCAGACAGTATTACTTTCCTATTTATCATATTTTTCGGTACGTTTTCATGATGGCTATATCCATCTTAAATACAAATTTAAAAAAATATCGTTTTCATCCATGACTATTCTATAGTCTATTACTGAAACGATCCATATTATAAAGTATGACAAAAACTTTCCTATAATATAAAATAATATATTGTATTCATTCAAGATGGTTAAGAACGATTGCACATTTCTACAAAATCTAAAATAAATGCTGTCGTAAGTTTCGCTTACCGATTACAAAGTATCGAATCGTTTTGCTAAAAAATATTGCGAGCTTTCATAAGGAAAGCTCGAATTGAATAAGGAAATACTAAAATTGATTGAGGGATTACATAGAGGAGATTTTGATCACTCGATCTGATTGCATTTTAAATAGAGATTGGGAAAATCAGTAAAAGAATTATTTTTCTTTACAAGAAAATACAAAATAGCGTAACGTTGAGATTGTTTTTTATTTTATAATTATTTCCTTGAAATAAAAAGGTTTGTTTATTGATCGACATAATATGACATCATAAATAAATATTGTAGTTATAATAATAAAAATATGCCTTATACTATAGATCGACCTTGCAGAAAAACTTACGCACACAAGGACGAGGGCAGATTGTTTCACATCCTGGACAAACGTACAGGATCCTTTTAATTGGTGGTAATACAATTACCAATAATTTGCAATCATTAGTTAGTCAATATATTAGAAGGTAGAAAGATAAGAAATAAAACACATCCCTCGAGCGTCGCAAGGCTAAATGTCTAATCTATACATATAATAAAATTCTAACTAAGCCGAATCTGTACATTAAATATTTTTCGGAAAATCTTATTGAAATAGACATTATTATCGATACAGAGGCCGAATCTATAGTGTTTAGAATTTTTGTCTGTCTGTCTGTCTCTTACCGCATCACAGAAAAACCACAGGAGGGATTTTGATAAAATTTGGTATGGTGATAGCTGGTTATCCGGGTCAACATATATGATACTTTTTACCGTGGCAAAATATCTCGTTTTTGAGAAAAAATACAAAAACTGCAATGTAAGAGTATACTAATATGTAAGACCTAAGAATTTGGTTTTTGGCCATCTTAACGCAGGCGGAGCCGCGGGCAATGCTAGTGTTAAATATATATTTTTATATAACAATCAAAACTCCTCAATGGAAATTACCAATAACCCTATGCTTCTTTCACTATTTTTCAGGACTATTATTATTTTTAGGTCGTCGGTTACCATTACAAATACCTATAAATAACTTGCCCAGTTTCATAGGTCAAGGAGTTATGAGAGGTCGTATTTATTCAAAACGAAGAGTGCCTTTCTTTTTTTATAATTTGATTTCAGTTTTCATATACATTATGTACTTAGCTTTTTCTAAATTACAATAAAAAACAAGAATTAAATAAGAAAATTAAAGAAAACCCGACCATCTTGGACCGATTTTCATCAAACATAGTTAAGAACACTCCTGACTTATTTACCTGTCAAACAAAAAAACTAAATCAAAATCAGTTCATCCTTTCGGGAGCGACGATGTCACAGACAGACACACATTATATTATATTATATCGGGTCACAAAATTTCAAACGAAAATTTTAGCGTTATATATTAATTAGGAATATCCCATTTTATCATCAAAAGCATAATTACACTGTCATCGCAATATCCAGTTCGGAATATGTACGTCAATGTTTGACCAACGTTCAATCAAATATGCAAATATCTTGAGTCAACACTACACTTTGTTGACCGTTCAAGAGACTACAGTAAATATTTAAAATAATTAAGCTTATTAATGCGAAATATATATTTTACTTTTTTTTTCTTATTTTATTAAAGGTAAGGAAGGCACTGCAATAGATATTTTCTAGCCTTAGTTTTTGAAAGATAGAATTTCTTTTTTTTTAATTATGATCAAAATGGCCAGTGGGACAAGATGTCATTCTACAATATTGAAATTGAAAACAAAATTATTAATATAATATCATAGAATCATAATTTATCAGTAACGCTTATATATTTTTTGCAGTTATACTTCTTTTAGCACGTTTAGAAAAAATTATGAGTGTAAATTTTTTACGATGCGCACGCACACCGACAGCCAAAAAGCGACATGATGAAGTTAGCTGCATTCCTTTTACAAACAGAGAGTTGTGACATACGGGATGAAATCTTTTGCTATTTTTGTTCTGTTACGCCAAAGAAGTATAACTTTTTTTGTGCGTACATAAGACACACACACACACGTTTTTTTTACATTTCTTTCTTTTTTTAATTACGGCAATCGATGTAAAATATTATGTTTGGAAAATAAAAAATCTGAACCATACAGAAAAATATGGGCACAAATATTAACTAGAATAAATTATTTTCAAAAATCAATTGATGCTGATGAGAATTAAATTTAGTACACAAATACACTATGACCTGGAAAAAGACGTTTAGACAAAAAATGGTCAAACTATCTGTATACAATGTTATATCTTAGTATGTATGTATAAAAATGTATGTATGTATTCAGCCCATTTTAACGTCCCATTGCTGGGCACGGGCCTCCCTTCAATAAGAGGGGGGTCAGGCCATAGTCCACCACGCTGGCCAAGTGCGGGTTGGCGGCTTTGTATATATTAATTAGGCTTCTAAATATTAAATATTATTATAGTAAATTAAAATTATAATAAATTAAAATATTTTTGAACGGCTTAAATTTATCAATCTGTATGAGCTGTAACTTAACAAATATTAACCTTATATTGATAGCAGCTAGTATAAAAAATTAAACGTGCCTTCATCATTCTACGCGACATTGGCGATGTAAATTGTACCCAAAGGCACTCCTAGAACCCACAAGCCTAAAGAATTCAATTGTAAAATCAACCGATTTCATGAGGGTCATTCTATATAAACTTATTCAGCTATAGCCTTAGTAATAAAATAAGGTAAAGTCTAATAAAACATGACAATCACATATCATGGACGGGTCTAATTCCTTTTGAAAGTGGGCTTAAATTGTAATTGCGATACAATGCCGTCTTTGATAGTAATCCCAAATCACTACCTTCCATCCCCTGTGATCCCGAGCAAAAGGTTTATTGCCCATTTTAATTTTATTACTTAGATGAAACTAAATCTATGTTTGATGGCTACTATTACACATTAATAGGAAAGTTTGTATATATGTGTGTGCGTCGGTTTGTTACTTCTTAACGTAGCAACTACTTATTCGATAGAATTAAATGTTTAGTACACAGATATACTGTACCATAAAGCAACACGTAGGCACGTTAGGTACTTATTCAAGCAAAGCGAGGCGTAAATATTATCTTTAAATATTATTAGTATAGAATATATAGACTATATATTATGTATAGGTAAGGCGTTTTCTCGTGGGAATGACCAAGTCTCCCGCGGTAAAAAGGAGCCTATGTCACTCTCCAGCCCTCCAACTATTTACACACAAAAGATCACGCCAATACTTCTGTTTTGACGTGAAAGAAGGACAAACGAACAAACAAACACACTTTAACATTTATAATATTAGTATGTATTTAATTTAAATACTTTAACAAAGATACAAAAAATTACATAATTTTAAAAATTATAAAAAAAACCTTAAATCATAAATGAACTCAATTAAAATTAGGTAAATGATGAGTACTTTTTGTTTATGTATAGGCAAAGATTATCCTACTAATATTAAAAACCTGAAAATTTAAGAAGATGTATAGATGAATGTATACAAACTTACTGTGCCTAATATTTAATTATAGTGTATAATTTAAAAAAGTGAATTTCGAAACGTTTAATGACTAAGAAATAAATAACAATATATTATAAATTAAAACGGTCCGATTCTAAATTGAAAACTTATTTAATTTTTCTTTGAGAGACATGAAACAGTTAAAGCTAAGTAAATATTTTTTTAAATATTTGTTTATGGAGGCCTGAATTAAAGCCCACATTTTCATTTCAATACGCCGACTATCTATAAAATTTAAATTTAACATTCAAAATAGTAGTAAAATATGTATAATTATTAAATATCATATATATCTAAAGTAAATATACTTAATGAGTATTGCTAATTAACGGTTAATACTTTGATACATATTAAATTAAGCAAACAATGAACGCTTCATTCTAATATCATGAACATACAAAATCACTCCATTACTAGTTTGCAGTAAATAATCTTGTTGACGATTCAAAAGTGCTTGTAAGTCTAGTTGTATAAAGTTAATTTTGATTTGATTTGAGTAATATTAATATTTGATTAATACATAAGTATATTTTAATAACAACGTCGGAGAATCGGACACTAGTTCAATTTTACCCAAAGTCAATTTCACAATGAGGCAGTGGTAGCCCAGTGGTAACGCGCTCGCTTAGAAAACCGAATGAAGCGGGTTCAAATCCCGGGTTCCGCACTTCTGATATTTTCTTGTGCGAACTATTTCTAACATGATTACCACTTGCCCCACGGTGAAGGCAAACATCGCAAGGAAAGGTTTCCTACATCTCTGAGAAAACCTAGCAAGTTTTCGAAAGACATGTGAAACCCGCCAACCCGCACTTGGCCAGTGTGGTGGACTATGGCCTAATCCCACTCGTATTTGAAGGGAGACCCGTTAAAAAAGGGCTGCGCAGGGCCTTATGTGCTCTCTGAGGCAAGGGGTGTAACTCCTCCAGTTATGTCAAATTCCGAAATCTGGGCTGCTACTGAAAATTTCTTAGCAAAAATTTTATAGTTTGCCCAACCAAAACTCGAACCCAGAACTCATGGATCTTCAAGCATGTGTGCTAGTCACGAGACTAACGAGCTGTTTAATTTAGTTGAAATAAAATTGCTATTAATATTATATTATTGATTTATGTTCAGATTAAATAAATCTTCTGTGAAGGACGTTCTATCCCATTTGGTTCGGAGTCGTCCAATGTATTTGCATAGAACACATAGTACAGAGAGCTCAAGTCGTAAGTTTAAATGTAAAGCCAGAATCTTTGGTAAAACTGGATAAGAAGAATAATCCTTTGAATTGAAATAAGCTATTTTTGCTCGCGAGACTAGTTATGTAAAATAAGATTTTGTTAAAATTGTCATTGTTTTATTTCGTGAACACCTTTTTTTATCTATATAAAAAAAAATTGGAAATCCCCCTCTCTTTGCTCGGGTTTATCTTTGTTTTAAAGGTTAGTATGGACACAGATCATATAATACTGTAGGTATGGAATAGATACAATATTATATATAGAGGTGTGATGGTTGTTGTGGGTTGTATTATAACAAGTTTTCTCGTGGGAATGAGATAACCTCCCGCGGTAAAAAGTAGCCTATGTCACTCTCCAGCCCTCCAACTATCTATCTCCACACAAAAAACACATCAACCCGTCAGTCTGTTTTGACGTGAAAGAAGGACAAACAAACAACCAAACAAAGAAACACAATTTCACATTTATAATATTGTTTTACATATGGATGTCTCAAAAATGCGAGCTAAATAATATTTTATTTGATACAGTTAGAAAAATACTATTTATTTTTATTTAAAAATGGCAGCCAGTAATAAAGCCCTTACTTGGAAAAGCAAGTGAAGCCAGTCTTAACGTTTAAATACGAGTATCTATTGACTACACTATATCCCTGTAATATAGGCTGTTTTTATTTGTATAGACGTATCACGAGAACTTTTCGGTGTGTCAATTATCAATTATTTATTGATCAAGATACAATATTAGACAGAAGTCACAATTTCCATTTCTTCTTAGTTGTGACGCATTTGATAACCTATATTCTATATTGTTGACGATTTTTATGGCTAAAGACATACATACATATCTACAAAGGCAAGTTCAAGTTCTAAGCAGTCTAAAGTAGATACAAAAAATAAAAATTTATTTTCATTTGACTGCTATAAACAATCCAGTTTAATTTTACAGTTTAACTGTACAGGAAAAACTGTGCAAGCCGACTATAGTGTGTATTGTTATTTTAAGATAAAACTAGCTGAGGTAACGGAAGCGGTTAACGTGATTTAGGATTTACCAAGTTCTTAGTTACGCGACCTTCTATTCTTCCTTGTGCATTTACACGCGTTCTTAATTTTAGTCTACAACTACTACAAAAATAACATTTGAAATTGATCATTCGAATAAAATCGAAAACACTAAGTTTAATTTTATAAAGCTAAAAGCACACTATAATGAAGTCCGTTCCAATAGGAACTTTTTCATTTTCCAAAATATAAACTGTAAGTTTATCTGCAATTTAAATAATAAAAATATGAGCTTAGAAAGAAATTCGGGATTTTTTCTTAATAGAACTACGTACTTTGCTTTATCGCGCGAAATCTCATCGTTGAAACTAAACTCAATGCTATTTATTATTAATAAACCTGCTAATTAAATTAACTATTAAGTTTTATTTCTTTATTGGCAATAGTAGTCCAGTGGTAGCGCGCTTCCTTGAGAAACGGTGTAAAGCAAGTTTAAATCCTGGGTATCCCATCTCTGGTTATATGTGCGAATCATCAACCGACTTCCTCAAAAAGGAGGAGGTTCTCAATTCAGCTGTATTTTTTTTTATGTTTGTTACCTCAGAACTCCGTCATTTATTAACCGATTTGGACCATTTTTGTTTTGTTTGAAAGTGTATACTTCCAGATTGGTCCCGTTTAAATTTCAAAGCACACCGACTTCGAAAATATTTGATTAGGTATTTATAGTAAATGAAAACTACCAACCAACTATTTTTTACTTTTTAGTGCTTTTTTTGAAGTCGGTTTTTATTTTTTTGTTAAATTTTTTTTGCAATATAATTACGAGTACCACTTGTCTTACTGTGAAGGAAATGATCATAAGAAAACCTGTATGTTTGACAGAACATTGCAAGTTTTCTAAAGATGAGAACTCCATTAACCCGCACTTGGCCAGCGTGGTGGACTATGACCTAATCCCCCTCTTACTGAAGAGAGCCCCGTGCTCAGTATTGCGAACTTAAAAAGGGCTGAATACATTAATAAGTTAAATTTTGATAAATTAACTTGAAATAATTTAATTAAGCCATTATTCTAAGCCGACGACGACTTTCATTTAGCATTGCTCGTTCAGTATTCATGGCATATCATTTAAATGCACGCAGCGCTATACACGTGAGTTACGCTACGTGACTCTCGATGCCGTATTTACAATATTACAGTACGAATGAATCACAGAGATACGTCTGTAATGATTGTGAGTGATTATAAAATGTCACAATGATTGGTTGTCTTCAAATTTTATTTTGGAAAATTATTGTGAACTAGAATAACAAATCTGTAGCTAGCGCTTAAATCTATTCAGGGTTTCTTATCATCGTAATTATTCCTATGAAAATCGGTTATCAGCAGTTATGATAACTAGTGTTGTATAAAGTAGCATCATAACGATTTTTTTAAATAGTAACACTAAATAAAGCTACTCAATAGCTATTAAACAAAAAAGGAAAATTAGTCGACAAACAAAGGAGAAAAATGAATTTGTCTATTTGTATATAGATTTATAATAGTTTTAGCGTTTTATAAATAGTAGTAATTATTGTCGATATACCGCTACTGGTGGCTACCACTTGTCTTACGGTGAAGAAAAACATCGTGAGGAAGCCTACATGTCTGAAAGAACGTAGCAAGTTTTTGAATAACATGTGCAGATCTCACAACACGCCAACAACATGCCAACCCGCACTTGGTCAGTGTGTTGAACTATGACCTGATCCCCTCGTATTGAAGGGAGGCCCGTGCCCAACAGTGGGCCGTTTAAAAGGGCAGAACACACAAATACCACTACTGTATTGTAATATCACTCAAGTAACTATTTTTAAATTAGAGAATACATTCAAATTTAAACTAACCTTAGTGCGAAGCTTTGTTAGTTAATCACAAAAGTTTCTGACGTTAATATTAACCGCGCGAGGTAGCGTTTAACCGTTTGCTTCCAAAACGTTTAAATAGACTAAAACTCGCATTCCACATCCTCTCTTCGTGCCTAAATGAAAAAGTTACACATTGTTGCTGGTGTATGCAATATGTAGTAAGTTAAAAAATATACTGGGTTTTAGCATAATTTTGTTTAAATTTTGTTCGAACGTGTATTATAATTAAATATATTTAAATAATTAATTTAACAAAGAATTTACTATAAAGGAAAAATTTAGACATCTAAAGGTTAAAACTATTTGGAAATTAAGCAAATATTGCTTTCAGCTCTTTGAAGTTCATTTTGCTATCAGAATTTTTCTATTATAAGTAATATTGTCTGAATTTTTCTTTAGCTAATAAATTTAATTTATTATCTAAAGAAATTAAGTATATTAACTTATACCTAATACATTTTAATTTAATTTTAGTTACTTTATTAAGGAATTATCATGTTAATAATGATCCTTCAAGTATTTTTATTATATTATATACTAAACGTTAAAACGTAGAGGCGAACCCGAGTGGAGCGAGGTTGAGTCGCTAGTATAATAAGAACGTTAAAATAAACTTATACCCATACACGGGTAAAGAGTAAAGACCTACCTTGTGCGTAAGTTGTTAACAATGAATATTTTCAAATATAGTTAATAATAAGCTAGCAACTGAAACACCAGCTGGTACACAAAACAAACAACACTCATTCACAGCCTTTTCGTGGTTTTATGTTACAATAGCGTCATAATAAAGGGGTTGAATAAATTATAATGATAATGAAAGCAGAGTCCTTAGAGGTAGCGCAAATAATTTGCTAAGTCATAATTCTGCATAAGGCTCTGTACACATATCCATCTACGTGGATACAAAAGGAATTTATTTTAACCGATTTCGAAAACAAGGTGGTACTCAATATGGTTGTATTTTTTGTATGTTACGTGGCATTGTTTCTAAATGTATTGATTGATTTACATCATACTTATCATTAATAATCGACGGTTGAAAGGCTAATTGATCTAAGCGACTTTTTGTAAAACTTGCAGGAATAAGGATGCAAGTTTTTTTTTTGGAAAAAAAAATCATAAAAAATCAACTATTTGATAGACTTTTATTTATTTAATACACTGTATCCCTATTTAAATAAGGCAGTTTTTTAAGTTATAACTGTAGAAAATTGTGTATTATTTTAGAAAATTTATGTTGGTTAGTCCAAAATGCATCAAATTTAGTTATTTTTTGAGAAAAGCATAATGGTTCAAATGCTTATCGTAAATTAAATAGCTGAAAGTAACCTGGCTCAAGCATCGACTTAGAATAAAATAATACGAGAGAAAATGAATTTAGCGCCAAGTCAACTGATAGTTGAATATGCCCATGAGCCTTAACAACATAATGGTGTTGCACCAGAATGAAGTTATTTGATGCAGATACCCATTAGAGGGATGAAACAAAATGATCCCTTAATAGATTATAGTAGATATTGCTGCTTAGGCCATCATTGTTCAGCAACGACGTCCATAAGATATTTTTCTAGGGTTGGTATGCCACTTTATACAATTTAAAATTTTAGACAGTGTCTTGTAAATTTTTTTATATTATAAAAAATCGTTTTGGTGTATAGGAATTATTGGAACTGGCTTGGAACAAGGTATAAGATAAGGTGGTGTATCACCCTAAGCCTAGGTAGTAATTACACCACAAAATATAAAATTATTGTACTTTAGTATTATTTTATAAATAAAACAACAAATGTTATTAATTATAATTTATTCAATATCAGTCTTCAATATGGACGTACCTTTTTTTTTTTTTTAACGTTGGGAAATGCATTTACGCACGAGGTGTGGGACTCACCGGCAAAGCCAGTACTACCCACTAAAACCCAACAAAGCCTTCCCCCGTCTTAATGGGGCGTCGCAGGATCGCTTACGCATTCAACTACGACGCCCCGACGGCAGGTCTGCCAAAGCAGACCACAACAACCACGGGGTTGCTCCAAGGTCCACTCTGCTATCAGAGAAGTACCAGGAGCAACCCGCATGGTACACCGCCCTCCGAAGAGGGCCACCTCCCACCGCCCACCGAAGTGGGCCACCTCCCTGTGCGTTTCTTGGCTTCGCGCCCGGTTGGGTTGCCGGGCACTACTGAGCCCCCCCACCACGACAAGGTGAACGCACGTTGGGGGGGAATATGGACGTACCTAATTTAAGTAACAATCAAACATTAATATTACAAAAAAAAAACTTTTCAGTTGCTTATAATAAATCAGAAGTAAAAAAAAAAAAATAATCTCGTCTAAAAACAACCAAAAATTGACATTCTTTATCAAAAACAATAGAAACTCGGCATTTTTTTTTATATGAAAAAAAAAACAATAGATCAATAGAAGAAGAAGATAGAGAATTGAATGCAAAATGGGCCAAACGACATACCATATTGTTTTGCTTTAATTCAAAATAGGCCAAACGACAAAACCATAACCATAGCGAAAAAGCCAAATGCCTTAATCGACACACGTTATAAAAATTTGAAAGATCAAAACAGCTTAAGTCAACGAGTCCTCAAATTTGTCTAATTTTGTGTCGTATAGATCGATGAGCTTAGAAATGAGGACGGTTTTGCTGTGGGTGCTAAGCGCCGAAAAAGTAGTAAAAAAAAATTGAAACATGACTTAAACGACGGAGAAAAATTGGCTGATTCCGAATATGTATATAACTCAATATCGCAAAAAATGTCGCTTAGACCAATTAGCCTTTCAAGCGTCGAATTATTAAATTTATATATTAATAATTAAAATTAAAAAAAAACCACCTCTACGGTCGGAGTTATTGCTGCGGTGGTTTCAAAGTGGTCAACGTAACGTTTTAGTTCCATCTGCGAGGGTGTTCTAGTGTGTGTGCAACGCTGTATCTCTCCATTGTACTGGGGTAGGGTTGCGCTATGAGTTTTAGTGAGTAAGAGTCACATGCCCGATTTCACCAACAACCCATAACCTACGTACGGGATCCCTAGCTTAAAATTCCCCTAAACTAGCCCCTAAATTAAATTTCGTTTTACCATCGTCTTTAAGCCCATATTTCGAGCACCTAAATTTAGGGGGCCTTTTAATATTTAGGTGACCCCTAACTGTCGGTGAAACAGAAACTGTCCCCTAACAGCCCCGTAACCATGCTTAGGGGATCCCATAAACTTAGGTGACGTTGGTGAAATCGGGCAACAGTCTCCTAACAATAATCGTCACACTATCCTCTTAATATGTCTTAGTTAAAAAGTAATAATTAACGTTAAGTATCATCTTTACTAGAATATTAATCAAGTTCCGGTATTTTCTAACAGAAAATTTGTCATGAAATTTTCTGCCACCATATTGTGTTTACTAATGTGGGTTAAATATCTGCAAGACGAATGAGTCATGCGAGGGTTGAATAGACTTAAAGCCCTGTACTTAGCAAGTGACAAGGATATTTTTATATACTACTTGAGTACAAAAGAGCTTTAGCGCGTATACGTTTGTTTGTGCGCTAGTTTATAACATGTTTTAATTAGGGGTTCGTAGTCAAAATGTAAAAACAAAACCCAGTCTATATGTATGTCTCAGCCATTTTTCTCGGAGACAACATCATTTTAGTAGATATAATGTATTTATCGCGTAATAAAATATTAAATATGTTGTTTTAACATCAAAAATAAAAATAAAAATTATAATGGCACAGAACCCTCGATGTACGAGTCAGAATCGCACGTGCCCGATTTTCCTATTTAACCAAATTATATATAGTAAATAAAAAATACCATATACTTTTTTGAAATATGACGTGAAATATGGGGCTTATCCTAATAAAAATGGTGTTATTTTGCCAACCTCTGACATTTTGAAATACTTTTTTACTGCTGGCGCAGCGCTGAACTAGTTACAGGTAATTATAACTTTTATAGCAAATTTTATGTGAGAATTTTGTGTGCGGAATAATTTCAAATTGCATCCGCGTTGTTTTAAAATAAATTTAAAATTGTACATTACTATCAATACTTAATAATTTGAAAGCATATTCAAAATAGATATTGTTACGAATGTATTTATTTTATTTTAAATAATGTATTATTTTATTATAAATGAGGATGTTTGTATGTTTGTTAAGCCTCCATGTTGAAATGACTGGACGGATTTAGATGAAATTTAGTATACAGATAGATTAGGAGCTGGGGTAGCGTATAACTGTTTGTAATAAAATTTACCATAAGGTGACGCTGTCTGTATAATATTATAAATATATAAGAAATTCAGTGGTAGCCCAGTGGTAACGCGCTCGCTTGTGAAACCGAGTGAAGCGGGTTCAAATCCCGGGTCTCGCACCTCTGATATTTTCATGTGCGAATCATTTCCAAAATGATTACTTGCATATCCGCCAACCCTCGTGGACGAGTGTGGTGACGGTAAGTCACTAAGTAGTTAAACATTGGTCATAAATATGTATGAAATCTGATTACAAAAAGCTTCTATAAGAGAATGGTATTTAATCGTCTTCGTAAAATCCGCAATTTGCATGAAATTATATTCCTTTGTACGTTGATAAAAAGATTATTTTTTTAATAAGTTTAGACTACAAATTAAGTTAGTTCAAATTTTACTGTTTTTTCATAGTATATGAGAGAAATGAAGAACCATGAAAGATATTCGAGTACATCAGACATGTTTACAAAGATAGTAATATTTGATTTCTTTTGCATAATTAGATAACGAATAACTTAATTGTGGAATCATTTGTAAGTATCCGACGACGAGATCCTTGTTTCGTTGGTCTAAGTGGGTAAGTATTATTTATAGTATTTCTATTTAAATACATACTGACATACTTTCTTTTAAAATGAGGTAATTTATTTAGTAACTAGTTTTGACCACCGCTTCGCTAGTATGCAAAGCGTCGCAGGGATCAAGGGTTGTATATGTCCATTCCCAAGATGCAACCTATGTCCTTGCCAAATTTTATTGAAATCTGTTCAGCAATTTAACGTGAAAAGGTGACAGACAGAATACTTTACTTTTGGTAGCACATTATTATGATAAATTCTAAGTTGTTATACTATTTATCTATTAGAAAGGTTTTTTATACTCTCAAATGTTTATTGTGGTCTAGATATTTCATTTAAGATGCGGAAAATCAAGAGTAGATAATATTATACTAAATTCTGCCTATCCCCAATACCAAGGCTCCTCTGTCGTCAATAAAGCTAAAGCAAACAATATATAACGCACTTGCATTCCAAGTATTCCCTTTACAGAACATCTACCTAGGTTCAAATAAAGCAAAATGATTTATAACAATTTAGTTCTTATCTACCATACAATAGGGCTTGTTTTGCCCCAAAAATAATCTCTCTTAAGAAATATTAACGATGGAAACCTTTGTTGAGAGCCGGTATCCTTTGAGCTTTGAGTCACAAATATCTTTATGGCACAAATTGTCAACTATCAGGTATGGTTATGAATACAATTTTTAAATTAGGACTGTTTTATAATTGCATTAATAAATAATTTGTTTGTTCATTTGTTTGTTTGTTTGTTTGAGCGCTAATCTCAGGAAATACTTATCCAATTGGAAAAATTCTTTTTCCATAAAATAACTCGTTTATTGAGGGAGGCTATAGGTTTTATACCATCATGCTACTATCCAAGGGAGCGGAGCACTTCCATACAACATTGTAAAACTTTATCTATACATATAATAAAATTGGAACTAAGTCGAATATGTACATTAAATATTTTTTGGAAAATCTAATTGAAATACACATTATTATCAATACAGAGTCCGAATCTAAAGTTTTTAGAATTTTTGTCTGTCTGTCTGTCTGTTACCGCATCCGCACCTGGACAGATTTTGATGAAATTTGGTATGATGATAGCTGGTTATCCGGGTCAACATATAGGATACTTTTTACCGCGGGAAAATGTCTCATTTCTGAGAAAAAATACAAAAACTGCATTGTAAGAGTATACTAATATGTAAAACCTAAGAATTTGGTTTTTGGTCATCTGAACGCGGGCGGAGCCGCAGGCAATGCTAGTATTATATATATACATATATATATATATATATATACATATATATATATATATATATATATATATATATATATACATATATATGTATACATATATATGTATACATATATATGTATACATACATATGGTGATCACTTTGGGTGAGTCGCTTGTATGATATTATAAAGTCGCTATTCACGCTTGACTATTTGTGCGCTTAGTTCTTCTAATTTATGCAATGGATTATGATATAGTTTTTACTGTTATTTAGATAATTATTTATATAATTTATACATATTATATTATTATTTTATATAAAGTAAATAAAATATAACTTTTTGTAATCAGGTCGTCAAGAGAAGCGAGTGCGCGTCGTAATTTTTATATCAATGTAAACCAGTGACCGACCCGACCGAAGCGAGGTAAGTTACTAGTATCTATAAATAAATATAAATATGTTGAGACATTAACACACAGCACCATCCAGTTCCATAGTAAGCTACGAGACCTGTGTTATAGATACCAGATAGTTGATACACTACATATATAATATAACTTTAAATACATACATATTATAAATATAAACACCCATGACTGGAGTACAAACATTCGTGCTCATCACACATATGAATGCCTCCAGCGGGACTCGAACCCGCGACCGTTGACACAGCAAGTAGGGTCACTACAAACTGAGCCAAACGTGTCGTCTATATGTATTTTA
Organism: Brenthis ino; assembly: GCA_921882275.1. Classification (NCBI taxonomy): domain Eukaryota; kingdom Metazoa; phylum Arthropoda; class Insecta; order Lepidoptera; family Nymphalidae; genus Brenthis; species Brenthis ino. Next base: position 19,219,655 of record OV170234.1, read on the forward strand.
TGTATGTAGATATTTCTAATTCAAAGGTAATGAGTTAGAACTTGTAATTGGTCTTGTGTAACTAATTGTACTAGTAATCACCAAGTGGACGAAATTAGACCATAATATTATTGAAATCGTATATGAATAGCGTTTATCTTTAGGTATTAGATTTACCTTTAGGTATAAGGTTTATTTATATTAGGAAAAAAAACCGTTTCCATTTTTGTTAAATGATTGATTACACTAAAACTCGTCAGTACCTATAAATACTAAATAAAAGATTCCTTATGTAAAAATTTCTATTAGACAAAACCAAAAAAAGTTGGTTGACAAACAGAATTTTCTGTCTTTGCCTATCTATATTTAGGTATTGCAACGCCCCATTGCACTGCGGCGATGGGTTCCGCTGTGGGTTTTAGTGAGTAGGAGTCTCACAGTACCTTGCCCGTTGTGACGGCCGGCAGGGTCCACATGATGGGTTTCCCCAGCGAAAACAAAAAAAAATCTATATTTAGGTATACATATAATAAAATTGTAACTAAGACGTAATCTGTACATTAAATATTGTTTGGAAAATCTTATTGAAATAGTCATTATTATCAATACAGAGGCCGAATCTAGTTTTTAGAATTTTTGTCTGTCTGTCTGTGACCGCATCACGGAAAAACCACTGGAGGGATTTTGATGTGGTATGGTGATACCTGGTTATCCGGATTAACTTATACGGTACTTTTTATTGCGGGAAAATATCTAAACGTTAAAACGTTAAACGTTAGTACCTACGCAGGGACGAACCCGAGCGGAGCGAGGGTGAGTCGCTAGTTTATATAAATATGTCCTAGCTGTATATAACCCTTAAAATAAATTAATAAAAATATTATTTATTACGTGTTATTTAAATAGTAATAAATGAGTTTTAGTTTTTGACCTAGAAACGGCTGAAAAAATAATAGCCGCTCTCATGTTCTCAGTAATTACTTTTCAACTAAAAGTACAGCTCTGTAATTTTAATATTTTGAAAGTCAGTATGCGAGTTTGAATTAAAAAAAATACTCTTAATATCTACGTATTTTTTTATTTCATTTTTATTACTATAATAATTTAATATAATTTAGACATCTTACTAACATTATAAATGTGAAAGTTTAGATGTTTGGATGTATGTTTATGACTCAATCACACCAGAACAACTGAATAGATCTGGATGAAAGGCTCAAAAATAGATTATAGTCTGGAATAGCATAAAGCCTATTTTTATCCCGGAAAAATGTACGGTTCCCGTGGGATAGGTTTGTTTTTGTTTTTCTAGAGGCGAACCAGAGCGAAGAGATGGTCCGCCGCTAGTTATGTAATAAAAAACTATGTATCATTGTTTTAATATCTATTCTAGAATATAAAGAGATGACAAATAATAAATGTCGGCAAAACAAAGGAGCAATCCAATGAACGAGCATTTGTTGGTGGGTGATTTGTCTTGTGAAAATGTAACGCAATTTCTATCCGCGACTGCTTTGTCATACTTTCTTTCTTTTATGACGGTTTTTGACATTATAATTATCTTATTATACGAAAAAGATATACAAGTATGTTTAAGTTTAACATGTTTTGACCGACTTTCAAAAAATGAAATTTACATGAAATTTAACTTTACGCAATTAAACGTATACAAGGATTTTGAATGGCCATTTTAATTTATAAAAGTTAGTGTTCAATCTATGAGGCAGCTTCCTCGGGTAAAAGCGGAAGGCAGTTCTGCTGAGAAGAACCGGAAAACAACTCAACAGTTGCTCTTTTTAAGCATCGAGTGAAAGTATTTATATCTTATCATATTTATCTTACGTATTATGTATCTTATTTATATTTATCGTTTCCGTTTTCTTTAATCGTATATACGACTAGCAATACCCGTGGCTTCGCCCGCATTCAAACTTCCGATATCAGTTTTATAATAATGTATGGAAGTCTGCCCGATTTGTTGACATTTATGATTACTGCTCCGCTCCCTTGAATAGTAGCATGATGATATACTTATACTCCTAGCTGAGTTATTTTTGATCATTAATATTACGTAGGTAAATAGTGTATAGACTCATTCAATAAAGATATTATGTATATCTAATATATTTCTTACTTAGATATATATACGGGATTATCCTACTAAAACTACATAACAGGGTATATAATAAACATACATACTAATATATACAATATATTTGCATTTATAGCAGTCTAATAATTAAGAGATGTGTGGCAGGACCCTAAATCTTTAGTTTCAAACGTAGGACTCGGACCATTTTATCGAACCACCTAAATTTACGAGAAAAAATAGCTAAATTTACCTATTTCCAAATAATCTGATAAGAAATTCTATAAAAAAACTGAAAGTCACTTTCGTGCCATTTTTCTTTGTCCAAATTATTAGTACTACATGAAAATAAACTATGTGAATGAGGTTCTATTTTTCTATAATATAATATTTATGAATTATATCTAGTGATCAGAATATATATTTTTTGTCTAAAATAATAAACCTATCAAAAAAATAATTTAGTTCTTTAATTTCTAACGGTACTAAAATAGTGTCCTATGAGCCCCGTTCTGATAACGAAACTAATGTCAGACATAATATTATGCGAGTTTAATATAAAATTTACTCAGTCGGGAATCGCGCAAGTGACCACCGATATAGTAATTAATGTATACTAGAGTATCCTCTGAAACGGCTCGACCGATTTTAATGTTTTTTTATATTTGGTAGATTTGAAAATATATAATATAACATAACAAAAATAAATAACATAACAAAAATAAAGTTTTATTTATATAAATATTTAAATAATTTTGACGCGAAATTTAAATAAATTTATAAGTTATAGAAATTAAATAGCGACACCTCGTGTTTTAAAATCAAATTCGTTTAGACAAAGCGTAAAGATCTTTTCTTCTAAGGTATTCGAGTAGAAAATTTTATGAATGCTAAAATTAAAATTTAATCTTAAGGCAAGATATAGATTTTTCACATTACATACATGACGTAAAATTCTGAGTTCTGTGATCCAAGCATTCGAAAACTAATATAAAAGTAACATTCTATCTAATGTCTTTTTTCGCCACAAACGTTTATTGAAATACTAATATTGCTGCCGATCGGATTTTATTTTAATATATAACTGATGAATTTCAATAAAATTCATGAATTGATGAATATATTAAAGGCAGTGGTAGCCTAGTGGTAAAGGGCTTGCTTGGTAAAGCAAATAAACTGGGTTCAAACTAAGTTTCGCACCTCTGATATTTTCATGTCAAATCAATTCCTACATGATTGCCACTTGTCTTACGGTGAAAGAAAACATCGTGAGGAAACCTGCATATCTGAGAGAATTTAGCGAGTTTTACGATTACAGCTGAACATGTTATACGATTAATAGTTTGATACAGGTATATTTTGTAATATAGTAAATGTTTCTTTTCGTTATTGATTGAAATGCTAATAATATATAAAAATAATGTATAAAAGGTGTACCAAAACTATTTTTTGCATGGAAATGCATTGCCTGTTACGGTTAGAATATGAATCTATTTTTGTGAAAAGTTTCACCAAAAACTGTTCAATAATTTAAGCCAAATACATTTTAATGTATAAGTTATATTTATATAACTTTTTTAAATCAACATTAAAATATATCAGTCATAGGAACAATCGGGGGATTTCCCATATTATTTTGGGGAAAATAATAATTATCGGCTGAAACAAAAGAAGGGATTCGATGAACGAGCACTCGTTGGAGGGTAATTTGTCTTGTGGTAATGTAACGCAATTCCGCCACGCCATGTCTGCGGCTGCTTTGTCATGGTTTCTATTATAATTAAAGCTATTTTTAACCCCATTTCTGAATGGCCGTAAATATAAACCTGTTATATTTCAAACTTCTGTTCTATGATAGATGTTTTTTTTATTTATTTCGACTGTATGTCTATTTTATTTTGTTGTAACTTTTTGCGTCCTCGTCCTGAAAATGTGCAAAATGTACCAGATAATCTGTTATGTAAGTAACAAATAATCTGAAAGGTGTGTTTATACTACAAGAACCCGCGGCTTCGCTCGCGCTAAAACTACAAAAAGCTCTAAAAAGGCTAGCCTTTTTTGAGCGAATCTACAGGTGAAAACTATATAATAAAAATAAAATTTAATTGACTAAAATTAACTTCGTTCATACTTTCCTTCTTACATAATTGTTATTTAATCTTGCTACAAGTCACTAGGGTAGCCGTAATGAGAGGGTTTAACGTAACTTGCCCCTTAGTGCGTGTTAAGGGATGCATATTTCATGTTTCAGCTAGAGTTGCTATGATTATCTTTTACTGCTTGAAATTATAGAGTGGTAAAGATAAGAAATAAAGTTGAGTTCAAGTAATAAATATTAAAATACTAGCGATTCAACCTTGTTTCGCTCGGGTTCGTCCCCAAGTACGTTAATGGTTAGTGTGAAATAGCCAATTCCTTGCTTTGTGAAAAAAAAAACAAATCTATCCCACGGGAACCATACATTTTTCCAAAATAAAAAGTAACCTCTGTGCTATTCCAAACTGTAATATATCTCTGTGTCAAATTTCATCCAGATCCGTTCAGCCGTTATGGCGCGATTGAGTAACAAACATCTATCCATCCAAACTTTCGCATTTATAATATTAATATATAAACTATTTAAATAACTGTCATCCATGGTAATATAGAAATTTTTAGAAAGATTTACTAATATTTTTTGAATAAAAAATTAAGTTGATTTACATAAATAAGTTTCATTATAACCGAAGGTAAAATATATTATACAGAAGATATAGAAAGTTTATACTTGAAAAACAAAAGCCAAACATATTTTTAAGTCGATCAAAAAAGTACAGCAACAATTGTTGCATAAAATATTAAGTAACGTACTACTATCATAATATATTTAAACCTACTTATAATTCAGAATTCTAATAGCATTTCTTGAGCAAAAGCAGGAAGATCTGTTCGAATAAAACATTCATATAAGATACGAGAATAAAGAATAATGTTCCGAATGTGACAAAATATAGGTCGTCTTCGGTTTCCCATGTATTGCTACCATAGATCAACTTAATGTGTGAGGTATCAATTCAATACGAAAAGTGGCATCTTGAGATAACAAAACATACAATAATTTTTACTAATATTATAAATAGTAAAGTACCTAGATTTGGGTTTGTGCTTTTGAGCAATGGACCAGCATATTTTCTGGACAAACGTATCTTGACTGGCTTCTATGAGTTATAATTGTATTATATATTTTATAATCACAATTCTACTAATATGTACGTACGTGGTCCTTTCTGGACATTTGTACATATTATGTATCGGTCAAACTCACATTGTAAACTAATTATTAGAATTTTTTATTGAATAACAAAAAATTCTAGTTTGCTTATTACGAAATCAGTCTTGCTTTTTAGTAGAAAGTCATAACATGTTTACGATTTTAGTAGGATAACTTAGTAGTTATTGTTTTAAGCAAAAAATTGGCTAACAAGTATCTTTATTTTTATCTGAATTTTTAAGTTTATCGTTTAAGTAGACTCAATTTTTTATGGGAGTCAGACATTTTTTGTATTATTAATTGTTAGGCTTATTAATTTAGATACCGAATTTATACTCTGTATTATTATAAAATGTATTTTGTGAATGTCATTTGACATTTGTCAAATTTTAAAAAGTAGACTCAACCCTACTTTTCGTTATGAACTTGATTAGAATAATTCGTTTAGTTTTACTTCATATATATATATATATATATATATATATATATATATATATATATATATATATATATATATATATACATATATATATATATATATATATACATATATATATATATTATATTATTCATTCTTAATACACAAGTTCTAGTATGTTAGTATGTTAGTCACTTACAGGTGAAAATATTTAGTGGGAAGCAGTACAATATACCTATACATTAATTATGAGAATATCAACGTTTTATTGGCCATTCCATCGTAATAATTTGAGTGCACCATTTTCTACTTCGAATGAAATACTTTCTACTGAGAGATGATTTATCAAATTTCAGTCATGTTCCTCCAATAATCTCCGAGTTAAAGCCTGTTACGTACGGATAGACGAATATGACGAAATTTAGAGATTCCGTTTTTGTCTTTAGGCCGATCCCAAAAAATATACTTAGATATGAAAAATGTAGTATTTACAGTAATATAACAATAAACATTTTATATTATGTAAACATTTTAATTCTATTAAAAATAGTACGTACCTATATACATAAAGACGAATAACAACTTTTACTAACAAGTCGCTTCATCTGTTCCTAAAGTGAATATGTGGTATTTTAAAACCGTTTCAATGAAACTGCATACTTAGAACCTTGTGCATGAATATTTCAACTCTATTGAAAGTTTGTGAAAGAAATGCAGGTTTTGCTGGAATTTACCATAGGGAAATACTCGTATCTGTTATGTAAGGATTTTCTATATTTAATGCATTTGTAAAAAAAAATATATATACATAAGTAGGTAATAGGTAGGTATATATATTAAAAGTTATTTAGTATAATCACTGGAGTAAAAACATTCGTGCTCATCACACAAATGAATGCGCCCAGCGGGATTCGAACCCGCGATCGCTGACACAGCAAGGACTCTACAAACTGAGCCAAATGTGTCGTCAATATCACAACCGAATGAAAATATATTTGCCAGGTGTTTTATGCCTCAACTATTTCAGAAAATCACATTACAGCCATCAAACGTTTCTCGATTTCAGCGGATTCTATTTCCCTCCTGCTACACAAACCGCGTCCTTGACCGAAAACTAATACACCAGGATAAATGCAAAATCCACAAAGCTACGTGGGTCAAAATCTCCATAGGTAAAGGTAAGAAAGCGTTTTTTTAAAATTTTCCTAATGTACGATATAAAATATTTGAACGTGATATTCTAGCGCCGAAATGTTTATGATTTTTATATTTTATATTTTTTTTAGAAGTTCTACTACCCATTGCCAATACCTTTATTTTATACTTAACTTACAAAGATTTGTAAATTTTCATATATGCATGCAAAAGTGTCATCTCATTTAATTGTAGGCTTAACTGTCACATATACAATTATTTTAGTTATCAATCAGTCAGTTTAAGATTAGCAGTGATGTGATCACCCAATAACCAATTTTTTAACAAAACCTTTCAAAAAAACATTTTGAGTAAAAAAATATGGAACAAAAAATTAAACTATTACTATTAAACCAATAAAAACTTTTATTTCAGATATGTAAAGTAATAAATGTAGTTCAGAAACTCCTCCACCGACTCCTTTCAACTTAATCACTATTCCATTTCAATTTTCTTTTACATAATTATATGTTAGTAAATTAAAAATCTACAAAGAAACCAAAAAAAAAAACAGATACAAACGAAACATTTTTAATTGTAAAATTTCTAACTGAAATATATCTATGAATACTAAATTTAATACAATTAAAACAAAGGACATATTTCAAACGGTTTTAATTTTATCCGGAGATACCGGAGCTTAGTAAACACTCGATTATTCTTTACACCCTTCAAACTCTATATAACTCGACGTTTATAAATTGCACAGAATATGTTTGTGACACGCACGCTATTTGTGATGGATTTAAACGCGTATATTTTCATAAAATTGTAAATTTTCATTCTAGATACATCTTACAAATTAATTTACTTACTGAATCTAAAATATTTGTAATTTTTGTCTTTAAAAATCACACCGGAACATACGGGTCAGAAAAGTGGACCGTAACGAAATAGGTTGTATAAAGTTACCATCGTAACCTTTTGTGTGAAAAATGATCTAATATATAAATATCTGGTGTCACGGTGTTTGTGGTTGCGCTCCACCGAAACCATTTAGCCATTTTAATGATTTTTTTTGTATATTTGGTAGGTATGAGAATAGATCGTAAAGTATTTTTCACCCTTCTACCCCCACCCCCCATTTTTAAGTAACTAGAAGCGAACCCAAACAAGAGTGAGTCACTAGTATATCGCTGGTATAGTCATTGCTACGAGTATCTTCAAAGTGTACTATTTTCACTAATCTATACATATAATAAATTCTAACTAAGTCGAATCTGAATATTAAATTAAAAATATCACATTAAATATTTTCTATTGAAATCTAATTGAAATAGATATTATTATCGATACAGAGTCCGAATCTATAGTTTTTAGAATTTTTGTCTGTCTGTCTGTTACCGCATCACAGAGAAAACCACTGGACATATTTTGATGAAATTTGATAGCTGGTTATCCGGGTCAACATAAAGGATACTTTTTACCGCGGAAAAATATCTCATTTCTGATAAAAAATACAAAAACTGCATTGTAAGAATATACTAACATGTAAAACCTAAGAATTTGGTTTTTGGTCATCTGAACGCGGGCGGAGCAGCGGGCAATGCTAGTTTGTTAATAAGTTACAAATATTCAAAATGCGACTCGTCTTAATAGATGTTTCTCGTTAAACCAACGGTGGTCTCGACACAGCCTCACCCGATTTTTTTTTACAGAAATTTTATATTTGGGCGTATAATTGCAATACTAGCGTCGAACCTTTTCTTAGCTCTGGTTCTTCCCTAAATACGTTTTAAGGGTTAGTAAGGAATAGATAGACTATACATATATTATATGATATATTGCCTATAGCCTTCATCAATAAATGGGCTATCTAATGCAAAAAGAATTTTAAATCGGATTAGTAGTTCCTGATAATAGCGCCTTCAAACAAACACACTGCCTCTTTATAATATTAGTATAGATATTGAAAATAGTCGCTTTAAGTGTTGATCTAAGAGTCGTTTAAAAGTAACTAAGCTAACGACATCTATTTATCTGTGTCTGCCGTATAATATTGTGAACTGTAGCATTTGCCAGTTTGCATTTTTATATAATAATAGCTTTCGTTCGCGTCACTTGGGTACTTCTATAAGTGCCTTTTGTATTTATAATATTACTAACGACTTATCCTTGCATCACTCGGGTACGTTTTAAATAGATAAGGAAAATAGTTATCTATAGTGTAGTTCAGATAGCTAATTATACAGTAGTTAATATAAACTTTCAACCTATTTCACCCCCTTCAAGTTATATTTTTCCACAAAAAGTAACCTATAACCTTATCCAAAGACCCATCTATATTTATACGAAATTCATCAAAATTGGTGCAGCGGTTTAAGCGAAAACGTAACAGATAGACAGAGTTATTTTTGCATTTATAATATTACTAGCAGAATCCGCGGCTTCGCCCGCATTAAAACTAAGATAAAAACTCTAAAAGTTTTTATATAAACGTTCATCCTCTATTTGACCCCTTTATGGGACGAGTTAATCTCCTTATTTTAAAATAACACAAATAACATCAATCTAGGTGTTGAGAAAAAACATGTTTGATAATATATTTTGTTTTTAATTTAATAATATTTACAAGTGTAGTAAAATCCATACTTTGATATTATAAATGTGAAAGTGTGTTTGTTTGTCCTTCTTTCACGTCGAAAACGAGGGATGGATTGGCATGATCTTTTGTATAGAGATAGTTGGAGTGCTTTAGATTGACGTAGGCTGTTCCATACTAACCGTTCGTTTAAACATACCTAGGGACAAATAAAAAAACCGATCGAGAGTCACCGCGAGCTAATCGCAAAGTACTAATTATCCTAAACGATAAAGGAAAAAATCTAAACACCAATAATTTCCAATATAAGCCATTATTAAAAGAAATAGATTTTTCTTATTTACACATCGAAGTGATAATCATTGAGATTTGAATTTAAAAACATTGGAATAAAACCTGCGCCCATTTGCCTTGACTCCTCTTGCGCAGAATATATTACCATTTTTATGAGAACCTGACGATCTCCGCGAGTTGTTTATTCTTTCTATTTATTTAACAGCTTAACTGTAATATAGACTTAATGCTGCCATCTGAGTGAAGAAGAATGGAATAATTAAATTAAATTACTCAATATACGTTTATTCATTTATTGTTTTTAACTTTTCCATTAGATTTAATATTGTTTTGTTTATTCTTGTATGATATTGTGATGATTCATATCAGATAACGGTTGGTAGAGGTTTCTCAGAGATGATATGTTTTCCCGCAGTTAAAAGTAACATGTTTTGACCTGGATAATATAAGCTATCATCATACGAAATTTCATCACAATATTTTCAGTGGTTTTCTCGTAATGCTTTCCCAGACAGACAGACTGACAGATAAAAAATTTAAAAACTACAGATTCGGCATCTGTATCAATAATAATACTTATTTCAAAAAGATTTTCCAAAAATTATTTAATTTACAGATTCGACTCAGTTTGAATTTTATTATATACATATATAGTAAGTGCTCTCTAGATCTTCATAAAACTATGGACGAACGATTTATTTTGATTTTTGGTTCCCGACGTTTCGAATTTTTTACAGCAATCATGGTCACGAGAGACACCAAGGTTTTAGACTTCACAAAGGTCATTATATGGTTGTTAGTTACAACACCTACCCACAAAATTACACAATGATTTTCAAAAATACAAAAATGGTACCAAAGTAACCTACCTTACAATTTTTATTAATTTTATTTTTTAACAACTTTTACGATTTTAATAATTTTTATAGTTAAATATTATTTATTTAATTTTAATTGCTGTGATTATAATTACTAAAAATTTTAAAATATTAATTAATGATCTTACTTCTGTTCTTCAGAAATATCTATCGAAAGTTAAAAATTTTCTACATAACATACGTATTTTTAGCATCAAGTTAAAAAATATAGTTTGAATAACAGTTTCAAATAACATAACTACTGTAAAAAATTCAAATCTCCAAAGCCAATCTGAAACAAAGTGGCACGCTGTATAACGACCTTTCACACACTGAAAAATATTTACTTGATATTATTAGATTATCAATATTTCGCCAGCGGAAAATTCAGATGGAAATTCGATGAAAGTTATAAAAATAGCTTTAGTTTTTCATTCTGTTTTTTGTGTATGTAAAAATATTGCTATGCTATATATATATTTTTTCGAAAATTGCTATAAGCTAGTTTTTCTAAATTTGTTTCATTTTACAACAATATAATATTTTGAACTAAAAAAACGTATTTTTACAAGCTTTTATTTAACTTGCAATGTTTGTATGTATGTTTGTTCGGGACAAATCTTGCAACTTAATTTTAAAGCAGTTATCCTTAACCGATTGAGCTGAAATTTTCCATACACATTTAGCTTAGATGGCGATGCATGGTTAAATAAGCGACGTCATTCTAAATCCAACATGGCGGACTCCCAACGATGGCAGACTATGTTTTATGCACCACCATGATATGGATATCATATGAAAGGGTTTGCTGAGAAGAATACGAATAAATACATAAAAAATAAAAAAATAGCTTTAAATTAAATCAAACCCATCTATTACATTACACAATTCAGATGATATAAAAGATTTTATTTAAATATATATATTTTTTAATATTAATTCATATGTTTCTTACTTCGTGGTGACATTACCTGTACTTATTGTGAATGAAAACAGAGAAGAACAAGACGAGATCTAAGTATCCTTACTTAAACGTCTTGTGCTTTTTTAATTGTGGCAGTCTTGCTAATTTTTCAGCTTATTCTGTAAAACAATAATTGAGGTTGCTCTATAACAAAAATTAATGAGATATTACATATAAAACGCAACCTGTGACCGCTCAAATTATCATCATTATCACAATTCTACTTTTACCTCCATCGTGTCTTAATTTTACGTGACATTGACGAAATAATTAATGCTAAAATTAGCACAAAAACAATAAAATTAATAACTTAATTGAATAAAAATTATTAAATAATAAATAAAAATATAAATTTAATTAGTTTTCTTCCATTAGCATGTTAAATTATATAAATTATTTATTAAGATCCGTTAACATTTACATTTATAATATTTACTATATTAAACACTAACAACATTTTTGTAGAGTTTCTGAGATATTAATTTTCTGATATCCTAAATATGTCATTGTATAATTTAAATAAATAGATATATACTGTATTTCACATAACAAAGAAAATAAATACATAAAAATTGGGCAAGCCCAGTTTTTTTTTTAAATTCGTAAATTGTATTTAGATAAGGTTATGGTTTATAAATTTATATATTTAGGTGTTTTTTCTAAAGAAATTGCCAGTCAGTCAGTCAGTTTTTCAGTCAATTTACTAGAACGTCATCTCATAATCTTTTGTTGTACCTGCATTGTCGCCAATGAATGATAACTTACCAAACGAGCGCCTACACCGAACGCATCTCGGTCACACAGGTACTCAAGTTTATGAGTGAGTATGTTTGCTACTTCTTTACCCTGTAATTTCTGAGCAGCTTTGGGTGGTATAGGTAGATAGGTTACACATTAAATGGCCTTTTGTTTGGTCAAAACGAAAGAAGTTAATGGTCAAAACGTATGCTATTTTCAAACGAAGCCATGGTCATAAATCAGTTCGTTAAAGATTCTCTTTACGAATATATCTATACATATAATAAAATTGTAACGCAGCCGAATCTGTACATTAAATATTTTTTGGAAAATCTTATTGAAATAGGCTTTATTATCGATACAGAGGCCGAATTTATAGTTTTTAGAATTTTTGTCTGTCTGTCAGTCTGTTACCGCATCACAGGAAAATCACTGGATAGATTTTGATGAAATTTGATATGGTGATAGCTGGCTATCCGGGTCAACATATAGGATACTTTTAAGCGCTGGAAAATATCTCATTTCTGAGAAACAATACAAAAACTGCAATGTAACAGTACATATACTAATAATATGTAAAATGTGAATTTGGTTTTTGGTCATCTGAACGTGGGCGGAGCCGCGGGCAATGCTAGTTTACTATAAGTACTATAACATATAGGTAATTTGCTTGCATAAACTGTTTATATATTCATTCTATGTTGCGGGATGACGCAGCGTATGTGGTTTTGCTAAAGCTTACACACGAAACACAATGGCATATTTATCTATTCCTCGTTTAGAATAATACAACTATGACTACATTCTTAGTTATGAATCTCTTCTCAATTTTCGTCCTTTTAATGATTCATGGATAGGCATGGGAATGCCTTAAAGTGAGAAGGATAACGCCATAATGGGTATTTCTCCGAGATTGCGTTCTTCGTCTGATTTATCTGGCCAAAAATTATTTTCATTTTTAGCTCTATTCAACATACTCTTATGATTAAAGACATGTCAAATATTATTTGGCATGTCTTTAATCATAAGAGTATGTTGAATAGAGCCAAAAATGAAAATAATTTTTGGCCAGATAAATCAGACGAAGAACGCAATCTCGGAGAAATACCCTCTACTATAGGTGAAATGCTAATTTGACCTCAAATCCTTAGTTTTCGAAATCTAAAAAGATATCACAGTAATACTTTCTTAGATTTACGCGAATATTTGACATTTTAAATAAAACTATCTTTTTGGATTTTTTCGCGGATTTATTTGGATTTTTGGTTGCGGACGTTTCGAATGCTTTACAGCAATCATAGTCACGGGAGAGACTGAGGTGTTACATGTCTCGAAGGAATAGTTGTTATAGACAGCCTACCCACAAATAACAAAATGAAAATTGCAACAAGTACCTTACAATATTTTTTTAACTTTAAACATTTTTATAATTTTAATTATTTTATAATTGAATATGGAATATTATTTATTTTTATTTTGCTGTTATTATTATAATTATTACAATTTTAAAAATATTAATTAGAAATATTTCTTTAGTGTTGCCATTATTATATTTATAACCATAAAGAAAAATATAAAATATAGTATTAATTATTTAAGCCAAATAATTTTTGTGATGATGTGATAATATTTTTAATTTAGTTTATTATTATTTAAAAAGACAAATTTCTAAGCAACACTATTACTATATACTTTTACAAATGAAAAATGAACCAAAAAACCAAATAAATCCGCGAAAAAATCCGATAAGATACTTTTATTTAAGATATCATAGTGCTAAATGGGCATCGAGTATAAAAAAGTTGAGAAACTATTAATTATTCCTGAAAAATATAACGTATATTTTTCATAATGTTAAAGATTTTGGGATGTAAGATTTAAAGTTTAGTTATATTCTTTAAAAAATAAACATTTCTATATTCTTAACTAGCATTTCCCGTGGCTCCGCCCGCGTTCAGATCACCAAAAATCAAATTCTTAGGTTTTACATATTAGTATACTCTTACATTGCAGTTTTTGTATTTTTTTTCTCAGAAATTAGATATTTTCCCGTGATAAAAAGTATCCTCTATGTTGACCCGGATAACCAACTATCCCCCCCAACGTGCATTCACCTTGTCGTGGTGGGGGGGCTCAGTAGTGCCCGGCAATCCAACCGGGCGCGAAGCTAAGAAATGCACAGGGAGGTTGCCCACTTCGGTGGGCGGTGGGAGGTGGCCCTCTTCGGGGGGCGGTGTACCATGCGGGTTGCTCCTGGTACTTCTCTGATAGCAGAGTGGACTGTGGAGCAACCCCATGGTTGTGGTGGTCTGCTTCGGCAGACCTGCCGTCGGGGCGTCGTAGTTGAATGCGTAAGCGATCCTGCGACGCCCCATTAAGACGGGGAAGGTTTTGTTGGGTTTTAGTGGGTAGTACTGGCTGTATTACGCTGGTGAGTCCCACACGTCGTGCGTAAATGCATTTCCCAACGTTAAAAAAAAAAAAAAAAACCAACTATCACCATACCAAAAATGCCATCAAAATCGCTCCAGTGATGATTCTGTGATGCATTAACAGACAGACAGAGAGACAAAAATTTTAAAAACTATAAATTCGGCCTCTGTATCGATAATAATGTTTATTTCAATAAGATTTTTCAAAAAATATTTAATGTACAGATTTGGCTTAGTTACAATTTTATTATATGTATAGATATACAAGGCGTAAGAAAATAGAAAATAAAAAACAGTTTGGTAGCAGATTAATAACTGATACATTTGCTTATGTTAAATGTATGGACTTAAAAAGATTTTAATCAATAAAAAGCATATTTTTTAAACTAAATTACAACTTTCAAAAAAATATATAATCGAATCACTAAAATAAACGTTAATGATTCAAAAGAACAAAAAGCTTGTGAGCTTTTATCGACTGCGATTACTTTATTATATATATACCAAATATCTAAAAGAGTGTACATTCGATAATGATGTATATATAAAGTTAAACTTTAGCCATTATTAGAAGCGATGCGACAAAGGCAGAAGTTTTAAGGGTATCTCTCAACCTTCTTGTTAATAGTTGAAAATAAACAGTTTTGAATGTTTTAATAGGAAATGTTTAAGGATATTCCAACATTTTCATTCTCTTTATCTGTCAAATACTAGCTTTTGACCCTGGCTTTGGTTGCTTAAAAGTATTTACTATATTTTGTTTCTATGATATAGGCCATAGAGTAACGCCATCTATTGACAAGTTTGGAACTGAAATATTATTATAGGGGACCTAACATTTAAGAACTATTATTTAGCGGAAAAATATTACCAGTAAATAATCTTATCTGTTAAACAAGTACAAGATCTATTTATAAATTAAGTTTTATCAAAATCTGTTCAAAGGTTTATATGTTATTAAGTAACAAACATTCAAACATAATTAATTACTAACTATATTTATAATAATTATCAGTGGTTATTTATTTGTTCATCTTTGTATCATTCTTCATCTTTGTATCCCTGTATCATTTATCTCATTACGAAAACACACGGCTCATATAGTATAAAATGAAAATTATTATTTGAAATGCGGTGTAAAGAGTATTTGTGTATACTTATATACGTTTATGTGTATGTAATATGTATATATATATATATATATATATATATATATATATATATATAATAATTGATTATGTAGGTATATATGTATCACTTTATATAGGGGCTAAGTCAAGGTAGGTTTGTAATCGCTTTCCCCCCCAACGTGCGTTCACCTTGTCGTGGTGGGGGGCTTAGTAGTGCCCGGCAATTCAGCCGGGCGCGAAACCAAGAAACGCACAGCGAGGTGGCCCACTTCTGTGGGCGGTGGGAGGTGACCCTCTTCGGGGGGCGGTGTACCATGCGGGTTGCTTCTGGTACTTCTCTGATAGCAGAGTGGACTGTGGAGCAACCCCGTGGTTGTTGAGGTCTGCTTTGGCAGACCTGCCGTCGGGGTGTCGTAGTTGAATGCGTAAATGATCCTGCGACGCCCCATTAAGACGGGGGAAGGTTTTGTTGGGTTTTAGTGGGTAGTACTGGCTTTGCCGGTGAGTCCCACACCGCGTAAATGCATTTCCCAACGTTAAAAAAAAAAGAACGGTTTGTAATCGCTTTGCATTAAAATAATAATATTAACTTCTGTTTTAAAATAATACAGAAAATATTATAATATAATAATACATAAAACAAATTTGTAACATATAAAAAAAGTTAAAGAATTTTATTGAAATTGTGAATATTGTTAGGTAAAATACAAACATACAAACATACAGACAAAATGATGGCTTCATTCCTCACTAGTGGACCATTACTTCTCTGAAATAGTTCTTTTAGTGGAATAGATTCTCAAGAGTTACTTGAAGGAAGATTTAAGACAATATAACTCAAGGACGGCGCTTCACAAGGTTTTTTAACAATTTATTACTAGTAAGAAAATCCTTAGGTGCATTAAAACTTTGTTAAAAGTAAATCTTCAATATAGTATTATACAAAGTGAATTTGTTGGTTTGGTGTTATGTGGATGTTGTTTTTATCTGTTTTTGCACAGATAAATAGAGATAGAAAAGTTTTATGAGCCGTAGAGAGAAAGCACCTTATATGACAGAAAGACAGACAAAATTTTAAAAATTATAAATTCGGCCTTCGTATCGATAATAATGACTATTTTAATAAGATTTTCCAAAAAAACAATTAATGCACAGATTTGACCCAGAATTTTATTATACATGTATGTAACTTGACGACACGTTTGGCTCAGTTGGTAGTAACTTACTTACTGTGCCAGCGGTCGCGGGTTCGAGTACTGCTGGGGGCATTCGTTTGTGTGATGGGCAGGAATGTTTGTACTCCAGTCATGGGTGTTTATATTTATAATATGTACGTATTTAAAGCTATATATGTGTAGTGTATCAACTATCTGGTGTCCATAACACAAGCCTTGTAGCTTACCATGGTACTAGATGGAGCTGTGTGTTAATGTCCCAACATTTATTATTTTTATTATTTTATTATTATGTATAGATTAAATGTTAACGTCTAATTAATTATTTCCCAACGAAAATAATACATTAGTATAAATCAATTATATACAATAATGTACTATTTTTTTATGTATCTACTCGTATAATACATGGTATATAGGCCTTTCTAGGTGCTTGAAATTATCGAAAGTAGGTCGAGAATTGATTAAATTATTTTTTAGATGTAAACTAAAAGTACTGAATGTACTTCTTAAAATTTATATACTTTTGACTGACTTAAAAAAAAGTGGAAGTAGCCCACTATATTCTTTTGCGTGTATATTACGCGATAGTTTCGTTTACAACGCTAGTTTGGCGTCATTTTTATTATACAAACAAGCTTATTTATAAGTTACTAGCGGACAATCCTCGCTTCGCTCGGGTTCGCCTCTAGACCAACAAAATTAAATCTATCCCACGGAAACTGTAAATTTTTCCGGGATAAAAAGTAGCCTGTGTGTTATTCTGATTGATGAGCTATATTATTGAATAGTTTCATTTAAATCCATTCAGTAGTTTTTGCGTGAAAGTATAACAAACATCCTCACAAACTTTCGCATTTATAATATTCGTAGCATAAATATTAGTTTTAGTGCAAAATATGTGAAATAGTAAAATAATTCGAAAAATTTAACAAAATTGTACCTTATTTAAAGAAAAATAAAACGCAATCAGAATGATCTGAAGTTAAATGAATCGAAGGCAACGCCCGAGCTAAGTACATTATGCAAATTAACATCGTCTAGCCAGGTGTTCTGTGACGTCTTTTAGAACAAAATCTTCATCTCAGTTATTAGGAGATTTTTCCGAGTTAGTAGATATTTACATTTTTCTCTGAAATTTTAAAGACTTCTTATTAATCGAGCATCTATTATTACCCATTGCGAAATAATACGATTAATTTTATTAGTGTTCTTATAAAACTCGATGTTTTCGAAAATTATACAAAATATTTAAAATGAGGGATGTTGATAAACTACAGTTGATACATTAAAATAAGTACTGTCGATTATATATCGTTTGTTACCCACTTTACCTTATATACAAGTACAAATAGAGCTGCACCAAAAAAAGAAAAAAATGCTGGCCTACCTACTTTGTAATTGCGAAATTTTGTATGTTTGCTGTAACACATGGATGAAATATACTACGTAGATACACTATAACTTATAGTAGCACATAGCATATTGTTAGATTAGTTGATAATAATAAATAAAAGTGTTATTGGAATTCATATTTTTCAAATTTATGTATATTGGCTGTTTATTCATTTTCTTGTATTCAGCCCTTTTTAAGATCCCATTACTGTAACAGGGCCTCCCTTACGAGAGAGATTAGGCCATAGTCCACCACGCTGGCCAAACGCGGGTTGGCGGACCTCACTTGTCTTTCGAAAACTTGCGAAGTTCTCTCAGATTTCCTCATATGTTCAGGAGTTCTAGCAGGTTTCCTCGCGATGTTTTCCTTCACCGTAAGGCAATTGGTAATCATGGTGGAAATGATTCGGCCATGAAAGCATCAGAGGTGCGAGACCCGGGATTTGAACCCGCTTCGCTCGGTTTCCCAAGCGAGCGCTTTACCACTGGCCATTTATAAACACAGGCTATTGATTAATTGAGTTGAATATTCATAAATTATTCTAATTGTTTTTAAGCTTTATAAAAATTATTTGTTCAACCCCCACGCATAGATTTTTTATTCTAATTTAATAGGACTAACTTTGAGACACAATCTTTCTAATTAAAACTAATCACGAAATTCTTTTCATAATTATAAAAGGAATTTCGATATTTGCCAATTGGCAAATACATCGTGTAGCATACAAAAAAGTTATTTTTTGAAAACATTAAAAATAAAGTCAAATAATGTTTTATACGAGTATTACTCTTCTATCACATAATCTGTGGATAAATCATCGATTTGCACCCACGCACATATGAAATTTCTCTGATTGATAGATGTTCTCAATCTCATTGGATCCTTTATGAAATGGGATGAGAATCGTCATCCAGTTATTTTTCAACCGACTTCAAAAAGGAGGAGGTTCTTAATGCGGCTTATTTTTTCTTATAAATGTTAAGTCCGCATAATAGCAAAATTTGTTGACACTACTAATATTCATTAGGAATATTTTATAAAACTAACACTTTACCTCGCTTATCTGAGTGCGTCCCTAGGTACGATTTTGTTCACAATTTTACAAGTTTTAATTATTTTGCGCGGAACCCTAATTCTTTTTCTAATATAAAAGCAAACTAACTTACTTATTATAACATCAGTTATCTGCTAGTGAAAGTCCCGTTAAAATTAGTCCAACAGTTTCGGAGATTAGAACAAACAGACAGACAGACAAATAGACTTAAATTTTAAAAGTACTTTTTTTTATATAAGTACCGTATATACTTTCATATGCATTTAGTTAAAGGCTGTTATTTTGACATTACAAACAGACATTTCGATTTGATTTATTTGTATAGGTTACCTAATATTTAACAGTTGCTTCACAAGAAAAATTCTTAGGAAATACTTGACAGTTATAACAAAATTGCGTCGACCGCGAATCGAATCCAAAACTAACATTTACATGGAAGTTTCTATTCTATTTTAACTATTAAAGAATACTCTCACTAACAAAAACAAAGTAAAAACTTTTTCATTAGTATTAGCGGAATTAAACTACTTTCTGTGTACAAGAAAGGAAATCTCACAAAATGACATACATTTTAGTGGTTTTTTGTCGACCCTCTTACGACTTCGGAAGGGCGCTAACTTCTTTCAAAGTTCGTGACGAGGCTTTGCTTTCCTAAACCTCCCTTTGTTTACAAGTAAACTTGGCATTTCTCACAATTGTATACAGAATACCTCTCTTCTAAGTTTTTGAACTTACTTAGTAAAGGCTTTTAGTTTTAAGATTAATATAAAGTATTAAAAGGATTTTGTGAAGGCAAAATAGCTTTTGGAGTGAATGAGTGTGTGGTTTTTCCTTCTTAACACTGAAACGGGTCAATGAATTTAATTCAAAGTTCAAATGGATACATATATTTCCGAAAGACATAAGGTTTATATCATATAATCCGGCTTACTATCGACGCATATATCACGTGAGCGGAGCAGCGAAGAAGAACAAGTTTTAAATACAAATAAACTTTAAAAAGAGCAAAGATTATTTAGATTGTTGATATTTTATTAAATTTTAAAATTCATTTTGTTTTTCTTTCCTTATAATAAACTAGCTGTGCGTGGTTGTTTCTATTATTTGTAACTTATTTATATATATAATAAAATTCTAACTGAACCGAATCTGTACATTAAATATTTGTTGGAAAATCTTATTGAAATAGTCATTATTATTGATACAGAGGCCGAATCTATAGTTTTTAGAATTTTTGTCTGTCTGTCTGTCCGTCTGTCTGGGAACGCATGACGAGAAAACCACTGAACAGACGTTGACGAAAATTGGTTTGATGATAACTGGTTATCCGGGCCAACATATAATATACTTTTTACTGTGGGAAAATATCTCATCTCTGAGAAATCCATACTAAACGTGAAAGCGCAACGAGTCGCTAGTCGTGGAATAAATTGAGAAATCACTATAATTTCGTTGTCAATAATACAAGATGGCCTCAATCGAATTAAATAAAAATAGTACCTACCTATGCCTTTTATATTTTAACAAAAAGTTGCCTTAGATATGAGTTAAAGTACAATAAAAACTAAATATAATCGGCTTTACATTCCCAAATTGAAATATAACAAAACTTGACCCGTGGCCTTTACCACAACAAATACTCTATTAATAGATATTATTTCCTCTCTAATACGAGATTGAAACTTTTTAAAGGCCTACAGAATTGCACGGTTGACTTAACATTTCAAAGGCTTGAGAATAAATCTTTTAAATTTCATTTCGATAACCTAAAAAGCCTTTAATGGAGCAAATGGAATCATTTATCCCTATCAACTTCATCGAAGTGTGCAATCAAATCAGATCAAAGTGGTTCAAAGCAGTTCAAATTGGTCCAAAACGTTTCAAAGAGGACGTTTTCTCTTTTGTGTGCTTTTTTGTTTAGTTTTTTAGTGGCTCCATCGCATTCATCTTTATTAGATAAATTATATACTTGAAGGAATAAATATTAATAATAGTAGGGAAGTTTAAAGACACGGTACCAAAATATTCTTTTCTCAGAATTTTAGAAATTAATCTACTACACAGATCGCAAATCTGTTCGATGTACCTACCTAATGTAGGCCATAGGCTCTACAATGGAAATATACATATTATATTTATGTCTGTCTTTCTGACCGATTTTAGCCATGGCTGCTAATATCACTGAGATACAAGATAACTTACCATTATTCTTACTCTTATATTCCAGCGGAAAGACAACTCGACAAGACCAGCGAGAGATTAGATGCCAGACCGACTGACCGACTTTACGTGCTCTCCAAAGCAGGGGAGTGAAACACCGCCAACTTCCTAACTGTAAGTATTACCCAGACTATTTTAACAGAAATAATCAAACGTGTCCCGACCCGGGACTTATACCGGTGATCTATCACCGTACACGTTATCCACTATGTAATATTTATATCTTATATAGTACGTTCTTCCAGTTATTTAAGGTGTTTGTGTTTGTACTCTAGCTGTGGTAAGGGACGTATTGAACCTTTATACTCAGTAATTAATTCTCACCTGTAAAGTGTTAAGCAATGTTTCTAATTTTCTATCTTAATGTAGCTATTAGAAATATTTCGTATTTTCAGTATTTTCCACACAAAACGCGTGTAGTGCCCTCATTAACTGCAATTACCCGCTACACTACCGCTTGGGTCGTAGATTAGTATATTTTTGATTAAAGTGATATATTTATTAGATCTTGTATCAGTTGTTATACTCTTAAAATTTTACTATTCATTGAAAATATAACCGTGCCTAGTCATTTCAAAGAAGAATATTAGTAAACGTCCGTGTTAGAGTTCTAGGCGTGGTTAGATCGTATCGTGAAATGTTTCCAAGCTGCCAAAGTATGTTTGCTATGTTATTTGGGTATGGGTTGGGGTTTCCATATTAACCGAATTCAAAAAAGGAGGATTTTATTCAATTCGAGTATGTTTGTAGAAGGTATATTTTTTGTGTGTACATATGTTACGCAACAACTTTACATATTAATAAATTGGGTTTGTAGAAAAAATATTTTGATCACATAAATATTTAGTTTACTTAGTATTCAATTCAGATTGCAGTACTATACATATTTTTTATATATTTATACATAAAAAATATGTATAGTATATATTTTCTCAGAAGATTTACTATAGTAACATATATTTTTTTTTCACCATCAGAAAGTAAACATTTTAACAAACAGAAAACGTACCAACTTTTTGAAAAAAGCTGATATTTTGACGGGTGAATTTTCGATTGAAAATTAGGGTGCTTTTTCGATATTAATTCAAAATAAGGTGAAAAAATAAATATTTTTAATCAAATAAATTACAGCGTATTTGGGACATAAAAAGGTAAGTTTTCACCAAATTTCGTTAAAACAAAAACAATTTTGTAAAACATAAAAATAAAAAACCAAAAACTTGGTTTTTTGAATTTTTCACATAAATTTTGAGGTTATGTGAAAAAAGTGTAAATACAAAAGTTTTAGATCTTTTTATTACCTACAACTTTGTTATTTAATTTTTTTCGATAGGACTTTTAGTTTTGCCGGAAATCAAGAAAAACCGTGTTTTACCCTTAAAAGCTCCCCCCCACCCCCTTCCCGACCTCAGATCGCCCGTAAATTATTTTTCCTTTCATTTTTATAATATTCCCCTTCTTTTCTAATGGGTTGCATCCTACTATTATTTTTTTTGGTTTCAAAAATTATCGACTCTGGTCCATTAGGAGTTATTGGCACTTCGCCGCGATATGCAGGTTTTCTCGCGATATTTCATACAGAAAAATATTAACTTATACCTAAACATATTTTATATATACACGTCAATTTATTGTTATCAATAACTAGCGCCTCATCTTAAGGGTTAGTATGGAATAGATATATATACTATATTTTCTCTACTATAATATACATGTACATATATGTACATATATAAATATAAACCTTCAGGAAGTATTTATCTAAATCATAGTGAAAACCATATAAAAATCTGTTGCGTGGGTTAAAAGAAGTTAGCGGAGAAGCAGACAGACAAAAACAGCGACTTTATACTACCTATGTACATATACGAGTATATAGACAAAATTCCTCACGAACGCTAACTTAACAATGAGAGTAATATGCATTTAAATCACCGTACAAAACATCCGTTGCCTGTCATATGCGAAATCTGCAAATACAATTTCTGTTCCGAAAGCGTTTTTAAAGAGATACTACATTTAGATATAATGCAAATTTATTCATTGGCAAGAAAGGCCGTGAGCTTCCTGGAGATTGAATTTAATCTTCAATTCGTAATTTACTTTTGATGTTGAATTAAAGGCCCATCCTTGCCTCTTGCGTACGATTTCGTCAAGCTTCTGATTCATATTATATTATTTGGCAAAACAAGAAGGTATATTTTATTATATTAAGGGTTAAAAAGTAACCTATGTGCTATTCCGGACTATAATCTATCTCTGTGCCACATCCAGATCCGTTCTGGCGTGAAGGAGTAACAAACATCCATCTATCCTTACATACTTTTACATTTATAATATTAGTATGGACATACTCACGGACTAAATACAAAATCTAAAATTCTTCAAAAGCAGAAATTTGCCACGTAACTCCCACCTGCCTTGTTTACATGTAAGAAAACCAGCTAAGAATCAATTTTGCATTACTTCTATGAAAGTCATAACGTAATACAAGAGCTATATATGTATGTAACATACGTAATATGGATGCTAGAGACATAAAGATGAGTTATTTTGGTTCCTCATATATGTATTAACTACGCGGACGGGCTATACTAGTTTAGCTGTAATTGGGCATAGTACTTACCTTAAATTACCTTAAATTTCACTTACAAAAAATATACCAATAAAATACCCGTATATAAAATTTAATATAATCAAAAAATATATATTCTAAGAAATTTATAAGCGACGACTAAAACATACATTAAAATAACGAAATAATCACCTCAACATATGGAGCGCGTGCTACCTGTGGATAAAATTAAAACGAACTCGAAGACGTTTTTCAATTTCGAGTGCACTTATCTTGTCTTTCCACTGAATATATAGCACTGTGTAGGGTTTTATTTTACTTGAAGTTACAGTAAAAAATGTTATAAAGCATGTGTAACACTTAAGAAATTGCAAATAATAAAAATGCATTATACTTTGCTTATGACAGGGTAAATATATACATATAATAAATGATGATAGCTGGTTATCCGGGTCAACAATTATAGGATACTTTTTACTGCGAGAAAATATCTCGTCTCTGAGAAATCTATACTAAACATTATCAGGTAAAAAAGTTAAAAAGTTTATTTATTATAAGAATTTCTTTTTAATGCAATAACGAAGCATATTTGCTCTTAAACATTATTGGGCTTAGCTTAGTCCTGGTAAAAACAAATTCAGACTGAAGACAAAAGCCCGACACCTATTGCCACTAAAATGATACCTAGAGTGTGTTTTTTTACTACTTATCCAAATTTCTTAAGCAAAATAATCAGACGAAGTAATATATCACTAAGCTTAAGAATATAAGATATATAAAAAGGTATTTATTCAATGGATGGCGTACCTTAGAGAGTCGATCAGTCACGAAAATGTCGATTGAATGATCGCCTTCTTAACACATCCTTGACGCCACCAGCAGATTGCGGCTTCTAACCTAATGTGCCTGTGAGTTAAATAACACACAGTCATCTTGAATGTAGAGCAAATACAGAAGTTATTCAGTTTTTAGTATATTATTATATTAATATTTTCTTAAACGTACGCAAATATATGATATTTTAAATAAATATAATTGAGATTAAGATATAAATACATATTTTTTACTTAAAAAAGATACATTGACTTCAAAATGACTTGAAAGTAATTTATACCTTTAGTGGTCTACTTTAAAAAAGTATCTTTTTGGATTTTTTTGCGGATTTATTTAGATTTTTAGTTCCTGATGTTTTAAATGCTTTAGAGCAATCGGGGTCATGGAAGATTAAAAATAATTCTGCGAAAAAATCTGAAAAGATAGTTTTTTATTTAAAATATATTACATAAGATAATTAGATGTAATGAGTTTATGATTGTAAAAAGTGTGCATGGTTATAAATAACTAAAAATTAAATTAAGTTACCACCGTCATTACAAAACTTTGGTAAGTTAAAAAATTATCAAAAATGTGATACGTAACTATTTTTATACTTATAATGTGTATTTTTTATTGTTCATGTCACTTTTAAACGTTGAACGCGATTTAAGTCGTTTTTTTTCGTTTCTCGAGGATTTTTAATTGGTTTTCTCTTGAGTTTTTAATCTTTTAAGACGAGTATGTTATTTAATAAGCTTGTAAAATCATATTAATAAATAAGAAAAACATTTACAGACATAACTTAATTATCTAATTTGCAAATTTTAAAACTGGAATTTATACTAAACGTTTTATAAATGCAATTAAGAAATACATATTATCTACACTAATATTATAAAGAGAAAAAAAAATTCCTATGTTTGTTTATAATTGATAAATAGAAAAAATGATGTGAAGGTAGTTTAAGACCCTGAGAAGGACACTGAATAATTTTATCCCGGAAATCGTTTCTTAAAGGGGTGAAAAGGGGGATGAAAGTTTGTATGTGGAATCATTTCTCAGTCTCATTTCTCAAGTAAAGGATATAAAACTCACCATACCTATGTATATACATATTATATGTATATAATAATATAATATAGTATATCTATTCCATACTAACCGTTAACAATATCTATGCATATAATAAAATTGTAACTAAGCCGAATCTGTACATTAAATATTTTTTGGAAAATCTTATTAAAATAGTCTGTCTATCTGTCTGTAACCGCATCACGGAAAAACCACTGGAGGGATTTTAATGAAATTTGGTATGGTGATAGCTGGTTATTCGGGTCAACATATAGGATACTTTTTACCGCGGGAAAGTGTCTCATTTCTGAGAAAAAATACAAAAACTGCAATGTAAGAGTATACTCTTACATAGCAGTTTTTGTAATATGTAAAACCTAAGAATTTGGTTTTTGGTCATCTGAACGCGGGCGGAGCCGCGGGCAATGCTAGTACAAAATATAATTACGAGTATATGCATATTGTACAGATAGTATTATGTACTCGTATTTAGATGTTAATTGATTAATTATCTAACGTAAATGTCAAATTAGCCATCAATATTAATTAGTCAATGGTAATTTATCTATATACGGGCAAAGATATTACAGCTTAGTGCCTTTTCCTCCTTTGTTTGTCAACCGATTTTTTTTTGTATACTAGCTATGAACGAGCTTTAGTGTTGTCTACAAAAAATAAAGATAGCAAATTACCCTTTTTGTAACAACACTAAAAACTCGAAAACGGCTGGACCGATGTCCATGATCTTTGATTTGTTAGATATTTCCACTCCGAATAGCAGAATAACTATTAAAACATCAGAAAAATTGACGAAAAAAAATTTAAAATTTATAAGGGTAATGCTCGCTAATAACTATTTATATCTATTTAAAACGTACCTAGCGATGAACCCGTGTGAAGTGAGGGTGAGCCGCTGGTAATATATAAAGTAATTTTTATTCATATGTTTTCCACAAATTTTCAATAACGATTCTGGTATAATTAGGTATAGGATGAATTCTATTTAGCATTACAGTTTGCTAGTTTACTCGTCTTTAAAGCACTGTGCAAATCTTTGCTTCAAATGTACGTAAATATTTGTATTCCCCATAACGCGAGTCTCGGATGTGCGGAGACACTTTATATATTTATAAAAGGAAATTTTTAAGAAGTTCTCAGATCAATATTTCAGTACAACGTCACATGCATTACTAAACCTTGTGCTGTTATGATTCTGTTGGTTATTTTCAAAGAACCTAAAGTTTCTTAGAATATTTTAATGGCTACGTTGACACGGTCATGAAAGCTTTCACCTTAAAGATTGCTGGTTCGATTCTCGTATATGGCATTTTTTGCTCATATACAAAATAATGTTTGCGCAATACAAGTCAATCAACAGAAAAATCTAAGTGTGTTATGTATTTATTACTATTGCAACTATTATTTCAATAAGTGACATGATAATATTTGCCTAAGCTTGCACAACAGGTCATCAAAGTTTTATCGTAATCAGATGCTTAATATTTTGGTATAGGGATACATAAAAAAATTAAAAAAGAACAAACATACATAGAAGAACCAAACGGCTGATAACTGTGTGGCATTTATTATTCTGCCTCTGAGAGGCAGTGTTACACCGGATATTACAGGATCGATCTCTGCGAAAAACGAATGCTTATAAAATAAATAAAATAACGGATGCTTTACGTAGTATCAATTGTAGTAAATATGGAAAAGTTGTTTAAATGCTGAAAAAGTCTGTACTTTGTCTTGTATAGTTCACATGTCGTGCAGTTACTGAAACGAGGTCATCGGTTCTAATCCCGGGTCAGGGCAAGTACCCCCCCAACGTGCGTTCACCTTGTCGTGGTGGGGGGGCTCAGTAGTGCCCGGCAATACAACCGGGCGCGAAGCTAAGAAACGCACAGGGAGGTTGCCCACTTCGGTGGGCGGTGGGAGGTGGCCCTCTTCGAGGGGCGGTGTACCATGCGGGTTGCTCCTGGTACTTCTCTGATAGCAGAGTGGACTGTGGAGCAACCCCATGGTTGTGGTGGTCTGCTTCGGCAGACCTGCCGTCGGGGCGTCGTAGTTGAATGCGTAAGCGATCCTGCGACGCCCCATTAAGACGGGGGAAGGTTTTGTTGGGTTTTAGTGGGTAGTACTGGCTTTGCCGGTGAGTCCCACACGTCGTGCGTAAATGCATTTCCCAACATTAAAAAAAAAAAAAAAAGGGTCAGGGCAAGTAAAGTAATATAAAAAAATTCTTAACAGCCCAGAGTAATTAAAAAAAAAGTAACAAAAATTTTTCTTAACACCACCCAATTCCAAATTGAATAGATTTTTTTTTTGTGTTTCATCCTTGTACGCTGGATAGCACGTTAGTCCTGCATAATGTCTCAACGGTCATATCGAGTTAGGATTAAAGTGAGGCGACCCACCGGTCATCAAAACAGATCAGTTTAGAGGAAGAACATTATTATTTATGATTATAAAACATATCCACACGATGAATAGCGAAAAATATATTTCATACTACGATGGTACAATATATTAGAATTTATAAGAACTTACTCGATAGTAATCAAAACATAAATTAGAAGAAATACCAATAATCAAAGCTGTTGAAGGTTAAACGACCCCAAAACAACGCGATCAGTCTAAGTTGATAAATTGAAATTTATTATTGTTTTATCAAGACTCTATTAAAGGCCGCAATTTCTTCCCCGAATACAAATTTAAACTTTTTGACAGTTATTCACAACTTTACCGGAGATTTACAGTTTCTTAACGCAAATAAAAAGTTTGCAAAATTTTCGGGACTGCGACAAATTTTGATTGCTAATAAGATAACTTCAGTAATTATGTCGTTTTACGAATAAGGTATAAAAGTTTGTCTTCAAGAAAAAACATTCTAAAATTGTACACTTAAGTGTCATTATATGTATACAATAATAAATAACGTTTAGTATAGATTTCTCAGAGATGGGATATTTTCCCGCAGTAAAAAGTATCCTATATGTTGACCCGGTTAACCAACTGTCATCATACCAAACTTCATCAAAATCTGTCCTGTTGTTTTCTCGTGATGCGTTCCCAGACAGACAGATAAACAGAAAGACAGACAAAAATTCTAAACACTATAGATTCTAGGAATCTGCATCAATTATAATGAGTATTTCAATAAGATGTTCCAAAATATATTTAATGTACAAATTCGGCTCTATTATAATTTTATATTATGTATAGATGACAATATTATCTCTATGGATACGAAATATAAATAATAAACGTTAACAGTCTTCTAACAAACTAGGTTTTCAATTTAGAAACTAGTTGTATAGTTAAGGAGTTCTAAGAACCTTTCATCTTCAAGTGAGCATTAAAGTACTTAAAATATATCGCAGCTTGTATGGTAGATGAGACAGGGATCAAAGACAAACTACGTCCGTTCCCAAGATACAATCTATGTCTCTATCGAATTTTATCGAAATCTGTCCAGCGGTTAAAACATAAAAAGGAAAACACAAATACAAAGTGATTTCACATTTATAATATTAGCATCGATATAAATACGAAAGCGTGCAAGAGACGTAAGCTTAGTTAAGAAAGGAGAGGAAATAAAAGTGTAGAGCTTAATTGCCAGTTAAAAGGACGGCAAATCGATAATAATATAAATATAAAGTTGTTAAGTGAAGCTATTATTAAGGACGACAAAGGAATAAGTCAGGAGTAAACTCCTAAAACCTTTTGTTAACTGTTAGAAGCGTTAACAATATTATCTTATTTTAAAACAACTTAGAAATTAGCAATTTGAACTGCTTTTTACAAGCTTTCTTTTAACTTGTTTTGTTTGTATGTCTGTATTTCCAGGTCTAACTTTGTTATCCTTATGTAAGCTATCTGGTACATGAGAATAAAATGAGTTTGTGTATTATGCAATAATAATTATAGGACCATGACTTCATTATTTTATATATTAATTATTATTTTATATGATACTAGGTGCTCACTCTCGCTTCGCTCGGGTTCGCTTCTAAAAAAGCGCAAATAGATCTATCTATTTTCCGGGATAAAAAGTAACCTGTTGTTTGACCAGCAATATAAGGTATCAGCATGCCAAATTTTAATAAATTATGTGCATAAGTTATTTATATGTAGTCCAATAGTTTCGGAGATTAGCCTGTACAAACAGACAAACAGACAGAGAAACAAAAAAATTGAAAAAAAAACTGGATTTGTTCTATTTATCTTCTTACATCCCCTGACTCGGTTATTATTTTTTTTCTATGTACAGACATTAGACCTCTACAGTTTTATTATAATAAAGATAGCTGCCTCGCTATTCTTAGTCGTCTAGGACGGGAGATCCAGAGGTTTCAGGTTCGATTAGCAGATCGGGCTAAGTTTAATTGCTGAGTTTTTTCTATAAAGATATTCTCAGTAGAAGAATTGGGAATTGGCAGTTACATCCCGTACCACATGCCTCGGAGACCACGTAAAGCCTTTGGTCCTGTGCCTTAACCCTCACCGAACTCTCATCCGTCTTATCGGACTTTGAGGGTAAAAGAAATAGAGTGCGATTTTACTTTCTAAGACTTACGCGAATATATGACATTTTAAATAAAACTCGGGAGAGTCTCTCCCATGACCATGATTGCTGTAAAGCGTTCGAAACTTTGGGAACCAAAAATCAAAATAAATCCACGCAAAAATCCAGAAAGACAATTTTATTTAAAGAATACAATTGTGTCTGCATTTATATAAACTTGTACACTGTAATAGCTACTACGCAGTCGGCTTATCTCAGTGAGATAGGCTGCCATGGCGGAAATTGTCCGGGAGGATATAATCACCATATTATGTTATTAAAGGCAATGGTAGCCCAGTGGTAACGCGCTCGCTTGGGAAACCAAGTGAAGCGAGTTCAAACCAGGGTCTCGCACCTCTTAATTTTAATGGCGACATTTCCAACATGATTACCACTTCTCTTAATGATGAAGGAAAACATCGTGAGGAAACCTGCATGTCTGAGAGAATCTAGCAAGTTTTCAAAAGACATGTGAAGTTCACCAACCCGCACATGGCCAGCGTGGTGGACTATGGCCTGGTTCCCCTCGTACTGAAGGGAGGCCCGTGCCCAGTAGTGGGAAGTTAAAAGGACCTGAATAAACACATACATACATTGTGTTACTATACTTAAATGAAGCTGCAAGCATTTAAGAAAAAAAACAATTTTTTTAGGAATTCTATGCTGTAGGTGGATATTTTATTGTGTATTTTACACAAAATCATCAGCAATTGAAAACCAAATCATGGTTCTTTTTTTAATGAATAGATAATTATCCTATTAATAATCATCTCTACCATTGCAAAAATTGTTCCATATATATTTTAGGGAAAAAAACAAAGAAGTACAGGATAATTACATTCATAGCGATTTTGAAGTCATACCAATTTACTTTATTATTAAATTTTAAAATATTATACCTGTTTATCTGACCAGTCCTCTATGGGTCTCATCGTCATCTTTCCTACTTAACTTTATACACAAAATATATTTTTTTACTTAATTTAAAACCTTTTTTTTCCAAAACACGTTTATTTAATTTATTAATCATTTTATTGCAAACACTTTGATTGAAAGCTATTATACATATCAAATGATTCATATCGATCATATTAAATCAGTTATCGGCGTGTGCTCGAGTGCCTCTCCAGGTTCAAACTTGAACGTAGATTAATTCCGTCCGATATGTAGACTATGCAAATGACTTAAGGCTTGATATTGCTTTAGATGGAAGTGATCTTAGGGATTATATTTAAAATGACATTGAATTATTATTTAACAGGTACCTATTCATTTTATAAAACTGAAGAGTTTTTTTGATTGTTTGTACGCGTAATCTCTGGAGCTACCAATCTGATTAGTATATTCTTTTTGCGTCTTATATACTACTAGCGGTTAACCCTCGCTTCGCTTAGGTTCGCCTCTAGAAAAACAAAAACAAATCTATCCCACGGAAACCGTCCATTTTTCCGGGATAAAAAGTAATCTATGTGTTATTCTGATGTATGAGCTATATTATTGTAAGGTTTCATCAAAATACATTCAGTAGTTTTTGCGTGAAAGAGTAACAAACATACATCCATGCATACATTCTTACAAACTTTCGCGTTTATAATATTAGTAGGATATATTTAAAGAGGTGACTACCTAACATTATGCAGAGTGGGCGGAGCCGCGGGCAAAAGGCAACATTATTATATTATAACGTACATATTTTTGCTATTCTTATTCACTATTTTTAAGGAAATAAAAACTTCCTGCAGTGTCCTTCGAGATGAATTTTCGTCATTATTTTATTTCAATGAGCAATCTAATCAGAAAAATCATATTAGTGTGCTTAGTGCGTCGACACAACCGGAGGGAGACCCAAGTGTAAGATAGAGGTACAAGCATATAGCATCTAGATTAACTCCAGGCAGCTATTTAAGATTTTCTAGATAAAAAGTTCTAACAACTGCTACTACCCGACCCAGGAATCAAATCCCGAACTTAAAATTTTTAAACTTCCACTTCTGTTAAACACAACTTCCAAGTTTTAAAATCTTCAGAAAATCGTTATAATAATTCATTATACCTTGGAAATTTCTTCGCCATTCTACATTTCTTGCCATTAATTTAATGCCAAAACTTTTATATCACCTGCTATAACTTTAGCTAATAAAATTGGTACATACGTTTTCAAATTAAATTCAATTGTTTAATTAAATTAGTTTTTTAATACACATATAATTTTATGCCAATAAAAATATAAGAAATGTATATAAAAGATTAATTACATAAGTTAATCTGTTAATAGATTACAAATTTATGCACTACAGTTACAACGAAATTTCGCGTGCAATTTGCATTCACGTCGTGACGAACTCGACGCGTCAATGATTCATTGGAGGCTATAGGCTTAATTGTATGCAGAGCGATCATCACGTTTCCTTTGTAATGGGTGCACTTTGTTTGATCGTTACAATTTTTAATTAAAACGTTATGGTCTTACTGTAGGGAGAAATTCGCTTTTACTTCGCACTGATTGTTCTCGTTTGCATGATGCAGCTGTATTACACTTGATTCTTCTGTCTTTACAAACTGTTGTCTTTGCCCATATATTCGTGCTTTTAAAGTGAGTTGATTCTTTACATTTACTTTTGTTCGTTATATTATTCTAATATTAATACTATACACGCGACTCGCTACATACATACACACACTTCAAAGCGAGTGAAGCAGGTTCAAATCTCGGGTCTCACACTCTTTGATATTTTTATGTGCTAGCTAAACATTTCCAACATAATTACCACTTGTCTTACGGTGAAGAAAATATTGTGAGAAAACCTGCATATCTGAGAGAACCTGGCAAGTTTTCAAAAGAAATGTGAAGTCCGCCAACCCGCACTTGCCAGCGTGGTGGACTATGGCCTGATCCCCCTCATACTGAAGGGAGGCCCTTGCCCAGCACTGTGACGTTAAAAAGGGTTGAATACGTGTATATATATATATCCAAACTATATTAATTATATTAGTCTGTAAATAAATAATAATAATTTTTTAACTAAAATGGTGCACCAACTTCCAAATCTCAATAAAAGTAATTAGATGTACCTTTGCATCCTCCATTTGTCAATCGATTTTATTCTTTTTTTTTTGTTTAGAAAAAAATTTAAACTTTAATGGAAATTAAATATATTTTGATCTCCAAAGCAAAGACCTCAATTGATAGCTTTTATGGTAAAATAAGTTAAATTTTCATTGCTTGGTTGATTTTTCTCTCAATGCCATACAATAATTTGGAACACAGAGAAATTTCCTGCAAAATCTTTAACAGTCAGTTTCTTGAGATAAATATATACTGTACAAGATTTTTAAATAAAATATTAACTAGACACTATATAAAGCATATACTCGTACATAAATGTCATACACTGACATAGAAAATCACGCAGCCACTATGAAAAGAGCTGATGAGTGATCTCGATGAATTCAGCCGTAAATGTAAACGAGCGATGTGGCGTGAGTAGAATCTGTATGCTACGAATTATTCCGCCTATTACTAATCGCCTTTGATTGTTCACGTTCAAATTTAAATTCTAACAAAATTAATGTCGTACGAAATTCGCTAAAATAAATCGAGAGAATAAAGTTAAATTAATCTTTTTCTTCTTCGTTTCTTCGGTTTTTTTTACGGTTTACGTTTGTTTTTAATTTGTTAGTGTACTTGAGACTTTCCCGCTTTGCTCGCGTGTGTTCAAATATGGCTAACAGTACTATGAACACAAGTGTCAACCCGCACTTGGGGACTACGGCCTGATCCCCCTCGTACTGAAGGGAGGCCCGTGCCCAGCAGTGGAACGTTAAAAAGGGCTGAATACACAATTCACTATGCACACGCACAAACGCGCAACTCGTGCGCATGCAAACGCGCACATACGCACAATGTAGACATGATAACGTTATAATCATCTATAATAATAATAAAACTGATGTTATAGAGCCAGAATTTGTGTGTGTTTATTTGAACGAAAATTAAAAAAAAACTTTTTGCATAAGATAGCCCGTTTGTTGAGGAAGGCTGTATATCATCATGCTAATACCCAAGGGAGCGGGGCAGAAATATAATATAGTCTATCTATTTAAGGTATTTCAAACATACCTAATGACGAACCCGAGCAAAGCGATGGTGAGATGCTAGTTTACATATAAAAATAAAAAAAAATACAAGAAAATGACACATTATGATTTAATACGATTGATTTAGTCATTTCGATACAATTTCTATTCGTATGCGATTGTAGAATGTCATTGTTTAAACCACAGCTAAGCTGTATAGACAATCGAACCATTTGACCCAGGCGGCACTTTCATCTCACGCTATTAACCTTAGACACTATCACGCAAATACGTGGTCCGATTAGCTTTTAAATTGTATTTAATTAGTATTTTCTCAGAATAATAATAAGTAAGTAATGTTTTTCATCTATACATATAATAAAATTCTAACTGAGCCGAATCTATAGTATTTAGAATTTTTGTCTGTCTCTCTGTCTGTCTGTTACCGCATCATGAGAAAACCACTGGACAGATGTTGATGAAATTTGGTATGATGGTAGCTGGTTATCTGGGTCAACATATAGGATACTTTTTGCCGCGGGAAAATATCTCATTTCTGATAAAAAAAAACAAAAACTGCAATGTAAGAGTATAGTAATATGTAAATCCTAAGATTTTGAGATTTTCGGTCATCTGAACGCGGGCGGAGCCGCGGGCAATGCTAGTGTATTATATAATGCAGCAAAAATGCAACAAAATACAATTAGTAGCACATTATTTTGATTTACCTCTTAAGGCTTAGCCAACATTAGTCATGTACATTTAAGTACACTAAGGACGAAAGTAATTGTTTTCAATACCATTTATTATTTTCCCATGGGAATGAATTTTTTTCCTGTAATAAAACGTATTCTAAATGTTGACCTGAGTAATTTATACTATGTGTTGTACATCACTACACTTTTTTTTTTAATTAAACTGATTTACAGACAAACAGGCAAACAGACAAACAAAAATGTTACAACTATAGTTTTGGGGTTGTGTTCTGTACACAATACGTAACAATCACTGTTTTTAAAAGATATTCCATGTACAGATTTCGTTTTGTTACTATTTTATCATGTATACTTTCACTCCTAAGTTTGACATCATCCCTACCCTATTTTTCATCCATTTTAAGTTATTTTTATATCATCATCCCCGGAGGATGTAGTACTTAAAACTTTGAATTAGAACAGCCGTCAATTTTCATTAGAAAGATTATTTCAGGTTTTGTCACCGTTAAATATATAAATAAATGCTTGGTTTTATAGTATTTTTACAACGACATCAACAAAAGTTCTTATACTTTCCGTACAGAAAAATGTATTATTCTTAAGCTCTTTATATAGAACTTCATAATCGCACTAATAATTACTATAAAAATTATAAATGCCGAATTTTGTGTGTCTGTTTGTTTTTTATTCCTTCATGTTAAAGCACCTAGGAATATTTTGGAGGAAATTTAATAGACTACTAAGCACTTAGGGACTCACCCGAGCGAAGTGCGGACAATCCGCTAGTAATACCTATTTTTTGGAAACTTATTAAAAAAGTATCTCATGCATAATTAATAAATTATTTAATTAAACGTTGACGACACGTTTGGCTCAGTTTGTTGTAACCCTGCTTGCTGTGCCAGCGGTCGCGGGTTCGAGTCCCGCTGGGGGCATTCATTTGTGTGATGAGCACGGATGTTTGTACTCCAGTCATGGGTGTTTATATTTATAAGATGTATATATTTAAAATTATATATATGTAGTGTATCAACTATCTGGTATCCATAACACATGCCTCGTAGCTTACCATGGAACTAGATGGTGGTGTGTGTTAATGTCCAACTACCAATTCAGATAATTATTCCTACACCCTAAGATTGCCTGGAAGAGATCGCGTAGAACTAACCTCCTGTGCGTCAACTGTTTATAATTTTTATATTATTATATCTCCTTCATAAAGTACAAATAATCGGTCAAGTACGAGTCAAATTCGCACACGAAGGGTTCCGTACTATCGTACATGAACTTTTTTTTAATATGACTTTAACTCTACGTATGTAGTAATATTTACATTAATATCGATGATCGATTACGAACGTTATAAAAATGTTTCTTATATTATTATTATTATTATTTATTTTTATTATTTTATGTCATAGCGGCAATAGAAATAGATACTTTGTGAAAATTACAACTCTCTACCTATTACGGTTCGTGAGATACAGCCCTCTGACGGACGGACGGACAAACGGAGGAACGGGCGGATAGCGGAAGGTTAGTAATAGGATTCCGTTGGCATCCTTCGGGCCATGAAACTCTAAAAAATATATCTATAATTTTTTCATCAAATAACTGAATGTCATACCAAAATAACCTTCCAATTATGTGTTAAACAAGCACATGAACGATAGATTCTCAAATATCAATTATGTAAGCTAACAAAGGCATTTGACGCCATCAACATTTAATAGAAATTCAATATTAATAACATGCAGTGAACAGGTATTATACGATGTATGGAATTTAATAGAAAATGAATCAATTATAAATTAACAACAGTGTACTGTTGCGAGCTTGTTACTTAGTGCTGGTAGAATTTCACTTGAAAAATTAATATTTTTTATTCATATTTGTTGGTGGCTGCTTAGCTTTAAATAGAACTATTAATTTTGATGAAGATTTTAGTAATTCTTATGTATAATTTTCATGGATACTATAATTTATGATCATCCGATGGGTAATTAATTTATATAAATAAATTACTGACGCTTAGGCAGTTTAATTTTGACCATTTTATATATACCGGTAGTCACTACGTTGACTATCTTATGCGGTCTCGTCTACATTTTAAGAATTACATATTATATTGAATCAAAATATTTTGTATTATTTAGGCTTATACTTAGACTTAACAAATGACAATAAGAACAGGAAGTATAAGATCATGTCTATAGAAGAGATGTCTATATACAGAGAATATATTACGGTTATTTTTTTCTTTTATTCTTTCAAAGTACGAGTAAATATGGTAGTAAAATCCAATACAACCATCAAACTTACTGCGACTTCAACTAAAGTAAATGAAACTATATTTATAGGTTTTATTTAAATAGCAAATACTAATATCTATACTAATATTATAAAGAGGAAAAGGAAAGTTTGGAGTTTGTTAGATTGTGAGTTTGTGACGTTGTAGGGGGTAATATCGGGATCTACTGAACCGATTTAGATGAAATTTATTAAGAAGATAGTTTGAGACCTTGGGAAGGATATAGAATACTTTTTATCCCGGAAATCACCCCTAAAGGGTTGAAAATAGGGATGAAAGTCTGTATTGGGAAGCAACCTAGGGACGAACCCGAGCGAAACGAGGGTGAGTCGTTAGTTACAAATATGAAAGAAACTCGGTAGTCTGCCTCTTACTTTTTTACACATATTACTGAACTGATATCGATAAAATTTAACAGAGACAATATAGATGCCAGAGACAGAGAGAAAAACTAGTACATAAATAAAAAAAACACCATTTATAGTTTTTGATAAAATTTTATCCTGCGTTTTCAATCAATTTAGAGAAAATCCGTTTAAAGCTAAAAATAACGATTTATTAAAATATATACATTATAATAGGCTACATAGTCTATAATGTCCTAAGCCACAGAAGCAATTATATAAACCGCATTGTTTGCAATACTACCAATACTAATTAATTAATTTAAATAAATAAGCATCAGTTACTATATGTACATATAAAGTAAACGTGAAGCAAGAAATATATATACGTACATACATACCTAAGTTTCGCTATATTTGCGGTCGGAAGTTCGATGTTCTCAAAGCAAGTTACTTTTTACCACTGTTGGTTTGTGTATTTTCTACCGTCTGTACAATGGGGAGTGTTCTGATAAACTTTTCGATCTGATACCACTGTAGGTTCTCCGTATCGCACCCGTTGCAGTCGGGTTTGGTGTCACCCATTACATACTATGCATGTTTTGCATCCTGAAAATGCACGTGCCTCCCCTCCGTATATGCTATTTGTACAACGATATTTCTCTCGATGTTTTCCTTAAGTGTTTATGGGAGTGGTCGTTTCAGGTCACTTAAAGGCTGACCGAGCATTGGTAACCCTTTGTGTTACAGATCTCTATCAGGCTAATTTACGGATGGACGGAACACGTCTATCAAAAAGTTATTTACCGTTATCTACAATTTTTATATATTTTGTTCGACAAAGTCATGATATTTATAATTTATCTTTTTATCTTTATCTAATATACTTAGATTGTTGTTCATAAGCAGTGCTCTGCTTAAACTTTGAAGATCGTCTCATGTGTCCCCTGAGCTTTCAACACAGGCTGAGTGACCCTTTATGTCACGGTACATTGCTGTGCAGATGTTATATTATTCATTTATTTTTAGTATTGAAGTTATATTTTTTTGGCACATTTGAAAAAAAAATATGAGAGTAAAATTTTTACGATGCTTGCGCACACAGAACCAAAAATCGACATGATGAAGTTAGTAGAAAGCGACATGATGAAATTAGTTGCATTCGTCCAGCCGCATAAATAATAATAGTGTGATTTTGACGACCATTTGGCTTAGTTTGTAGTGACTACTTCGTTACTACGTAGTCCTACTTGCTGTGTCAGCGGTCGTAGGTTTGAGTGATGATTACGAATGTTTTTACTCCAATATTGGATGTTTATATTTATAATATGTATGTATTTAATGTTATATATGTGTAGTGTATGAACTATCTGGTATCCATAACACAAGCCTCGTAGCTTACCATAGAACTAGATGGTGTTGTGTGCGGTCGTAGAGGGATTATTGTCACAACATACATATTTATAATTATTTCAAATATTTATGTTAACCTGTGAACATGTCAAAAATAAAGTTTATATCATTATTTTCTAACTATATAGCCTTAGAAAATAATAAGGAAATGCACAATCAAAGAATAAAATAAAACATGGAACAGGAAAATATATGCAAGCCAATACTTTATTTTCTACTTTAAAGTTTGTTCGGTTTCTAGTGAACGCTCAAGTTTATCGGATCAATGCTACGTCATACTGAGCGCTGAAACTTGCCTAATGAGTTGATTAATGCTTTTACAGCGGTAAATGAATTTTGTTAAGCACTAGAAGTTAAAGTTTATTTTTCTTAAGAGATTTCTTAAGATATATATTGTGTATTATAATTATTGATGTAAAAATATATAATTTTAAAGTAAAATGAAGTGTTTATAAGTTCTCTGTAAATACTGTACCAAATTTAATAATTTAATTAAGATTATAATATAATAAAAAATATAAATATTATTTAAATGTAATATAGGCTATGTTTTATTTTATCTAAACACATAATAAAACTGTAGAGGTTGAGTGCCTGTACATAGAAAAAAATGTTAAAAACTGAGTCAGGGGGATGTAAGAAGAGAAATAGAACAAATCCAGATTTTTTCCAATTTTTTGTCTCTCTGTCTGTTTGTACGGGCTAATATCCAAAACTGTTGGACGGATTTAAATGAAATTTTGAAATGGTACCTTATATCCTCAATCAACATTTTAGATGCTTTTAATCCCGGAAAATTAAAGTATTCCCGTGGAATAGTTAAAAAACTATATTAACTTATACAGCTTAATACACAACAACTTATGCACCTAATTTGTTAGTATGTAATAAAATTCATTTAGAATTTAAAATACAATTTTGTTTGTTGAAAATAAAATACTTAAGAAATCCTTTGGAAATAATTTGACAGCGGCTATAGATATTTCCTCTACAAAGTAAACTTAATATTTATTATGAATTTTGCTATGAATCACTCTAAATTCTTTATACTATTAGTCAATGGCTTAAATTAAAAAATTATTATGTATTGCTTGATAGCTTTTTAAAATGTTGATACTAAATATAGTAAATTTAAGAAAACTGCAGAATAGATTTCGATTTCATTGATTTTTATTAAGATGTTCATTTATTTGAATGTTAATTCAACGCTATATAAGATAAAGAATTAAACACGAAATAATAGCATGTCGCTATGAATTTTCTTCATAATTAAAGAGAAACAAAATTTTTTATACATTAACATTTTTTTCCCATAATCTTGATTATAAAAACATAGACACGTCATAATTTAAAATCAAATTAAAGTTATAAATAAAAAAGTTTGAGCGTGTGTGTGTTCCTTACGTTTCCACGCTGTAATATTTAAATACATTTAAGTCATATGATGAATGGAAAATACTTCTGTCTTACATTTTTATTGGCACTCAGGTAAGTGAAATCGCGAGTAAAAATTAGTTACAATTTAAATAAAACTATCTTTTCGGATTATTTCGCGGATCTATTTTGATTTTTGGTTTCCGACGTTTTGAATGCTTTACAGCAATCATGGTCACGGGAGAGAGAGTGTTAGATGTCTCGAAGGTATAGTTGTTACAGACTATATATAATCTAAGAAAGTATTAATTAGTTACAAGTTAACCATACATAATGGGGTTAAGCTTTAAAAAGTAACTTATAACAGACCAAAACCCACAATTTCATTAGCAAAGCCTTGACAAATATAATTCACGTTACTTATTTAAGCTCGAACTAAATAAAGGACATCGTGTTCCCGAAAATGTAAAGCAAAATTAAATTTCCCTTTTGTTTTTGTATTCAAGATAACCATCTTGCATTCAGAGAGAAGCGTTTATCAGATTCATTTGTAAAAAAGCTGAATAAATTTGTATTATTCGAATGTTTCAGTGCGGATCCTTTTTTCCATTTAAAATGAATTATCGCCAGATGAGGCAAGAATAGAGTCACTTACCTAACTGAGAATCTCTGACTTCGCTACTTTCTTGTATTATATACGATCAACCAAAACATCGACCATTGTGACTTTAAAAAGTAGGAGGTGGATTTAGTTAATTACATAGTACCTTGGCGACCGAGCTTCGCTTGAAGTTTTTGGCCGAAAGTACAATTTTTTTTTAAACTAAAAACTTGAGTAAATACAAAAAAAAACGAAAATAAAACTTTCGTGCGTGTTTCGTTTCGAGCGTGCAAAATTAGCGACCATATTTTGCATGCGAAATAAAACTCGAAAACACGCGTTTTTCCAGACATAAGACTAATCAAGATCGATTTTTCGCCCCCGAAAACTCCCACATGCCAAATCAAAAACATAGTATGTGAATCTCTGAACTTAACCACCTTTTTATCGACGTTTATTTTAAGGTATTTAAAAGCCTATGTTAAAAAATAAAGAAAAAATCTTAAAGGTTTTTACAATAAAACAATATTAAATAAAATAAATAAATTAAAAAAAATATGGTAAAATTAAATGAAATATATAATAATAAAACAATTTATATATTTACATATTTAAAATTAACATGCACTATATTTCGCTATATATCTATCAATTTGTTTGCTTGCTAGTATATCGGTCCGTATGTTTCCACAACTTCTTTCTTGACGCCTACACCATGAGTCAGCAGTTAATAGGTCCGTGTCACGTTACCTTTCAGTGGAAGGACTTTATAGAACTGGCGATGATTCTTAAAGTTCGTTTTAACTTTGCACCTGTTGGTTCAAAGTTCTCTTTAATTTCAGATATGTCATCTTGTGATAAGTATTTAGTTATGACATAGAGATATTCTTCTTATTATTCAGTATAGACTATAATAATAATATATATAACATATACTAATATTATAAAAATACAAAGTGTTTGTTTGTTTGAACGTGCTAATCTAAAGAACTACTAATTCGATTTGAAATATTCTTTTTACATTTGATAGTCCGTTTATTGACGAAAGCTATATGCTATATATTACTTAATATATACTACATACTAAATGTACCTAAAAACGTACCTAGGGATGAACCCTACAAAAGCGAGGGTGCGCCACTA
This sequence comes from Brenthis ino, assembly GCA_921882275.1. Lineage (NCBI taxonomy): Eukaryota > Metazoa > Arthropoda > Insecta > Lepidoptera > Nymphalidae > Brenthis > Brenthis ino. The sequence continues at coordinate 19,262,395 of OV170234.1, forward strand.
GTAAATAGATAAATACTATATTGCACACAGATGAAGAGCACAAACCATAAATCACAAGAAAAAGATAAGAGGCATGCAAAGGCGGTCTTAAAGCTATGAGCAATATCTGACAGGCAACCATTGATGAAAGGATTAGTAGAACTGTAAACGGGATATTACCATATACCATTAATAGGGAATATATACAAGGTGTGTATATAATACACATATGTATAATGTACATTATACATACATGTTCCGTGAGTCTGTGGGTGAGAAGTTTTCACTATTGTTGAGTCTCTAGGATAATTTTACGTCTAAACATATATATTTATAATATATAACAATAGAGAACGTATTATAATTGTATAGCATACATACATATATATATATATATATATATATATATATATATATATATATATATATATATAATATATATATATATATATATATATAATAATAACCCACATACAGGCAATGGTAGCCCAGTGGTTACGCGCTCGCTTGGGTAACCAAGTGTAGCTTCAAATCCTGAGTCTCGCACCTCTGATATTTTTATGAGCGAATAATTTTCAACATAATTACCACTTGTCTTATGGTGAAGGAAAACATAGTGAGGAAACCTACATATCTGAGATAACCTAACATGTTTTCGAAAACCATGTGAACTCCGTCACCCCGTACCTGGCCATCGTGGTGGGCTATGGCTTGATTACCTCGTATTGACGGGAGGCCCATGCCCAGTAGTGACCCACACGTCAAAAAGGGCTGAATACAATAAATAACATTACATACAGTATGTTGATTGTACAGAGAAGCGACAAAAGACATATATAATAGTTATTATGTACTCCTGGGCAGTTTCGGCCCCATCGGCCAGTCTGAGACTCTGTACTCCTTTCACTTCTTAAAGATAAAAGTGATGATAATTCGACATGATCGGTTAGACATCGATTTTTTTGGCAAAAACACCCAAGGTCAGATTTTAGACTCAAACCAAGGACTTTCAGATCTGTAGCCATATATTCTAGCTACTAGACTAATGAGATAGTTTTAGAGAATGATAATTATAATATATTATACAGTATACATAAGTACGTAAAACTCCGCCTAATAGGTAATATACCGAAGCTTAGGTATAGATTGTTATTATCGATTGCTAGCAGTCTCTAGCCACAATAAAGGCCTATTAATATCTGATATAAGAGTAATAAGGCCAATAAAATGTGGCAAAGAAGAATTCATATTATGTAATGTTATTAAAATTTTATTTTTTTTACAATTATTATTATATCTATTGTTATATTATATTCTTATCCAACCAAAAACCACCCGTCCGTGGGCTAGTGTACGGCTGTAGATCCAGAAGCCTTAGGTTCGAGTCCCGGGTTGCGTCAAGTTTAGTTACTGAGTCTTTCTGTTTAGAAAGTCTCAGTAATAGTTCAGAGTTGAGAAGTTGATAAGGCCGTCGGTCTTGCGCCTAATCTCTCACTGGTCTTATATATTTTTTTTAATTGTCGTCCAACCGGTGTATGGCTTTAATCTCAACTTACACTAATGATGGCATGTTGGATGGTAATTAAAGAATTTAATTAAGTAAATTAAATGGCAAAAATGTAACTATCTTAAATAAATCGCCCTTTTTGCGTTTTTCATAAAAAACATTATTTTTTATTTTGTATGGAAATCAATTTAAATAGCGTACGTAGGTGTCAATAACGGTTCAAAGCGTGGGTTAGAAAGTGTTGTATATTTCAAATGAAATTGTTATGATATCTTTTATCTATTCCTTTTTATACGAGTATGTAGGTCATATATTTTATGGTTGATCTATTGTTTTCATCGTAACTCATTAGTTTCATACTTCATATTTTTATATTTTTGTGAATATATATTTTTTATATTATTTATTAACATCTGCTTTATCATGATGTCTGTATTTTTAGTTTCTCGGCAATTATAACAAAATTGACGAATATTTTATATAAAAATTACTAGAAATATCTCGCCTACTCGAGAAATGTAAATAAAATATCGTAATACAATGCTTTGGTGACTATTTGATGAAAATCTCCACTATCTGTTTTTTTGACAACACGCTTGGCTCAGTTTGTAGTGGGTGCCAGCGGTCGCGGCATCGAGTCTCGCTGGAGGCATTCATTTATGTGTTGAGCACGAATGTTTGTACTCCAGTTATGGGTGTTCATATTTATAATATTATGTATGTATTTAAAAGTTATAAGTATATGTATTGTGTATAAAGTACCTGGTCTCCATAACACAAGCCTCGTAGCTTACCATGGAACTAGATGGTGCTTTGTGTTAGTGTCCTAACATATTTATTATATTTTTTTATTATTTATCTATATCAGATGTTGCCAGTCCATCAGTCGCCATGTCTCGTTTGGGGGAATGGTTTCTATAGTTCTCACTTACTTATGTACTACTTTGTACGTTTTAAGAAAAACTGTGTACGAGGAATAGAAATATTTTTCCTTCTTTGGACGAAACCTAAAAATTATGTAAGTATCAAAGATCTACTTCGTTGTCATACTGTAATATGTATACATTCATTTTTAAAATGCAATCTTTAAAATTTGTACATTGATATTTTTATTTATAATAATTTTTAAATAAAATATTATTTAAAAAATATATTATATAAAATATAATATAATAAAAATATAATAAAAAATATATTATAAAAACACAATTTTCACAAAATGTGAAAATTATTCACAAGAAAAAAGCAAGATTACATTTCCATTATAACATCTATGCTTATATTATAAAGCTGAAAAAAATTAATATCTACTTTTCTAATTCTTGTTTGTTTAAACGTGCTACTTTGAATTACACTTTTATAACCTACTAGCATTTCCCGCGACTCCGCCCACGTTCAGATAACCAAAAACCAAATTCTTAGGTTTTACATATCAGTATACTCTTACATTGCAGTATTTATATTTTTTCTCAAAAATGAGATATTTTTCCGCGGTAAAAAGCCTATATGTCGGCCCGGATAACCAGCTATCACCATACCAAATGTAATCAAAATCCCTCCAGTGTTTTTTCTGTGATGCGGTAACAGACAGACAGACAAAAATTCTAAAAATTATAGATTCGGCCTCTGTATGATAATAATGTTTATTTCAATAAGATTTACCAAAAAATATTTAATGTACAGATTCGGCTTAGTTACAATTTTATTATGTGTATAGATTATTAAGAAAGGTTATAGGCTATATAACATAGAGTTATGCACGTGTATTATACAATTACATAAATAAACTACCCATAAACGAGAAGAAACGCTAATACATTTTTTGGATTTGGTAAATATAATATATAATAAAATAAATAAATCTTGTGTAAAATCCCTCTAGTGGTTTTTCTGTGATGCGGTAACAGAGACAGACAGACAGACAAAAAATCCAGAACAGCACATAATAGTACATTAATAATGTCTAAAACAAATCCATTTCGTTAAAACGTACCCTTTCCATTTTCATTAAAGTACCGTACACAGGCAAAGTAGATACCAAAAATGTAATTTTAAACAAAGTAAATTGCGCATCAAAAATTCCAAAGCAAAGACTTTGATCCCTCCGTGGATATCACATTCAGGGCGCTCTACCAATTAAGCTATGGATTCTATGTTCTCTGTTACATACTCTATGCTAATATAGAGGAATGAATGGTTGTATAGCAAATTTTATATTACATTTTATAACAGCTAATTTATTTTATATAATTACCTCGTTATATTATACGTCATTTGGTAATTTTTGCTTTATTGTCTGTATTCGTATTTAATTTTTAACGTTCCCACTGCTGGACACGAACCTCCATTTAATACGATATACATCAGGCTATAGTCCATCATGCTGAGCAAGTTGGGGTTGATGGTCTTCACATATCTTTTGAAAACTAGGTTATCTCAGGTATGCAGGTATCCTCAAGATGTTTTCCTTCACTGTAAGACAAGTGGTGATTATGTTGGAAATGATAATTTATTGATTAATCAACTAAACTTGACTGACTTAAACTGACGATTTAGATACTCTACAATATATGTAGTTAGTGCAAATGATAAACCAACCTTAGTTCAGTTAAATTTAACTACAGGATAAATATAGATTAAAAAGGATAATATAAATTAGGAGATTGGTTCATCAATACTAAATAATAGCTGATTGAATTGAATAGCTATTGTTTTTTTCTTAAATAACATTAGCAGTGTATGTTAGTAGCCATTTACCTGACTTACTCAGATAAATCCCTAGATTGTCGTGGTGGCGATCAAGCCGGGCATGAGATACACAGGTGGCCTACTTCGGGTGGTGTACTATGCGGAGTGCTTCTGGTACTTCTCTAATAACAGAGTGGACCGTAGGAGCAACACGTTAGTTCTGTGTTGTTTGCTTCGGCAGACCTGCCGTCGGGGCATCGTGGTTGAGTGCGTAAGCGATCCTGCAAATCCCCATTAAGACTGAGCGGTTTTATTGGGTTTTAATGGATAGTACAGATTTTTTTAGTTTCATATCTATAAGAGTGTTATAATTTTCTTTTATCCACAAACTACTTTAAAACTTTGAAAATAGATGCCTTTTTTTTGCTAAATACCTTTTTGCTCACCTATCAGGTTAGATTGATATAAACAATAACACCATCGTACCCACAAAGTGAAGGACAGAAAGAAAGACAGAAAAGAAAGACAGTAACTGTGTGAAGGACAGAATTTATTTCCACATGCACTCACCGAAGACCCATTTCCAATTTCATGTGTCAATTTCATTTTCATTCTCCACGCGAGATGGGTATTTCTTATTGAAAACGATGAGTGCATATGTCTGTTTTCTAAATATTTGTATCTACGAAACTATAGCTACACGGTTTTTCCATTGCGGTCGAAATCATAAATTCTAGTCTACACTTTTCAAGAATGTCACTTTATCAAAGCTTTTAGACCATGTCGTTTTACTACTAAATGGAAATTTTAATATTTTTTTTTATTAAAATGGTAAAATAAATCGTTATGACATGGAATCATAATAATATATCATTTCTATATCTATTTTCTTATAAATATTAAGTTATGTAACTAGGGGTAAAATTACTTGTAATGTGAATTCAAAGGTAACTTTTTTAGTAAAAAAAACAATATTAGTATCGGACTCATCTAACTAAGCCTGCCTGTGCTGCATATGAGCATGTGTTGGTTACAAAATTAATGTAAAGCTAAAGCAAGCATCGTCTTCTGTAGCTCAAAGAAAAACAGACGCTGTTCTAGCTCGCCTTTTCCGTGTGTAGACTAAAGGGTATTAATATAAATTGTCACAAGATGTCCATGAAGGCTTAACAAGCTTCCAACCTAGCCTCCTGTAGAGTGTTAATAATGATTAAATAAAAACAAGGCAAAGTTGCTTATATAATCAAACTACAATTATAAATAAATATTATTCAACGACACGTTTGACTCAGTTTGTAGTGACTACTTGCTATGCCAGCGGTCGTGGGTTCTAGTCCCGCTGGGGGGATTAATTTTTGTGATGAGCACGAATGTTTGTACTCCAGTCATGGGTGCTTATATTTATAATATGTATGTATTTATAGTTATATATGTGTAGTGTATCAACTATCTGGTATCCATAACACAGGCCTTGTAGCTTACCATGGTACTAGATGGTGCTGTATTTTAATGTCCCAACATATTTATGTATATAATCAAACTACAATTATGAATGCGAAAAAAGTTTGTACAACTTTTTTCCACCTTCACGCTGTAATGGCTGCACGGATTTTGAATAAAAGTACACATATAAAATATCCTGGAGAAATATTATAGATTATCCATATTTAATATATAATATAATTTAATATGATTATAAATGTGAAAGTGTGTTTGTTTGTCTTTTTTACACGTCGAAACAGAGTGATGGATTGATGTGATTTTTTTGTTAGGATATAGTTGAAGGGCTGATATTTTTACCGCAGAAGATTATCTCATTCCCACGGGAAAATACATTATAATACAACCCAAACCAATTCATTATACATAATAGGTATATATTTAATATATACTTACTTAGATTTATATAGAAGAGCCTAACCGATAAAACCTACCTATCCTATATTAGTTACAAAATGTATACCTATTAATGGTATACTAATTATAATATTTCATCCACAGTAAATAAATAAGAGCAAAATAAAAATAATAACAACAAACAAAAAGATGTTTTATACTATATATTATACAGGTACTGATTTGAATATTATATTAAGCTCTTCTACGCTTTTATCGTAACTTCCACGTTAAACTAAAAGAATCGTCGAGTCAAATGTCTGGCGCGTCAGCAAAGTAAATTCGAAATCGGCATCTCCGACTTTTCAAATTTACATTTCTATGTCCGTGTCATTCTGAAAAGACTGGAGATCTGGAAAATGGTACATTTATTTTTGTTACATCGTCTTTCAGATTTGCTACGTGAGTAAATGGAATTTATTTCTGCGTAGGAGCCAGGACTGTCATGAAACGCGATATCGAACAATTGATAATATTACTTTCAGTAATAAAATAAGATTCTTTAGACCGTATTTTCTTATAACTCAAAGTGCGAGTTCTACGTGGAAGTAATAAGTAACTATGGAACGAGTTTTATGGTAACATTTTTGAATATCAAAATCATAGTTTTTGCCCATGACTTTGCTTGGTAAGCAGGATAGAGAAAACATGTAGCCTGTAACGTTCTAAAGATACAAATTTTATCAAAATGTGTTCAGCGGTTCAAGTGTTAAAAGATTACAGATACACAGACTTACTTACATATTTATAATATTGAATATTAATATATTACAAATAAATATCAATATAATTATAAGATAACTTATAAAGTATTAAGTCTATTTTATTATTTTGGTGATAACCTTCACAGATTAACTCAAGTACTTGATAATCCATTAGAAAACCGTATAAGATGACTTCTTCTCAGATATTATTAAAACAACAAAGAACTGCTAAACTAACACACATGAATATAGTATGAAAATATTTCCGCAGAGCCGCAATCAAGTGTACCATGTTTAATTCACTAAGGTAGGTAATGCAGCATAAAAAAGTTTTTTTGCATATTAACGATTTACGCTTGCAGAAATCTATGTAGTTATAAAATTGCACTAGAATTTCTATTAACATGATCAATTTTAGGTTTCTTAAGCATTTTTAATATACATATTTACTCCTCTATCACCTCTATCGATTAGTGGCAGATAACGCGCAGGATCGACATATACTCACAGCCGTTTTTCCAGTTCTGGGTTAAATCTGGGAAACCAGTAACAGATTTGGTCCGACCCGGGTCTCGAACACCAGACGTTCTAGCCCACAAAAGAAGTCACATTGTATATATAAAACATTTTTTAATACATAACGACTTGTATTATTATAATGGCAAATTAGTTTTCTCGAAAGGCGAACACAATACACCTCTCACACTATTCCTTTCGTAAATAAATTAGCGTTTGCCCGCAGCGATCGGATATTCATTATTTATCCGTTAGGTACCGCGGCCTATACTAAGGTTGCCAGTTTTTCAAAGAATATGCAAGCAAAATATAATAAACTTGTAAGCTTGTGCATACATACAATGAAGACACTCTTGGTTCAGTTTGTAGTGAACCTACTTGCCATGGCAGCGGTCGCGGGTTCGAGTACCGCTAGGGGGAATTCATTTGTGTGACGAGCACGAATGTTTTACTCCAGCCATGGGTTTATATTTATAACATGTATGTATTTAGAGTTATATATGTGTAGTGTATCAACTATCTAGTATCCATAACACAGGCCTTGTAGCTTACCATGGAACTAGATGATGATGTGTGTTAATGTCCTAACATATTTATATTTATACATATTTTGTAATGAGAGTGTAAATAAAAAAAACTTCATCCGTTGTTCTGCTTTACATAATACGCAGTGGATATAACTACCCACTAACAAAACTTAGGATCGATATCGTTAATCGAATTACTTATCACACTCGAGATATAATACTATTCAGTTTTTTTTTTATTTTCAATTTTGCTTAAAATTTATTGACACATTCAATAAAGCACATATATCAGTATTTACGAAACAAATAACAAACAAATGATAAAATTTATCAGTAAATATGTTGAGAAATATTTAACAAATATTACTATATTCATTTGTTTAGTAACTATTGAATAGAGTATTATTTTATTTATAAAAGTTTTGGAAACAGCTAGTTTTTTTTTAATACTAATGTTGAAATCTAACCATCACGAATACTAGTTAATATAAAGAACGTAAAATATACTTACCTATATTAAAAAGTAAAGAAATTTTTAGCATTATAACGGATAAAGTGTTAAAACGTATATCACGTTAGCAGGTAGATGTGTCAACCCTATATCAGAGTTGCTCGTTATAAATAGTTTAGGAGATAATACCACGTCGTGGACAAAGGTTGATTAATGGCCTCTACGGTGAGATGTGAGTTTTATTACATCAGCCCTTTCAAGACTTATTTATACTAGCAATGATCAAATAATGTTTCTTTATTTTCATTAAGAGTATCGCATTTACGTAGTGTTAATTAAATTAAATTTTATGTTATATGTCAGAATGTAAATAAGTAGAAGCCAATACGGAGTGTATATATAAAAAGAAATCGTGACTAACTGACTGATTTATAAAATTTTAACAGATTGGAGTAATTGAGACACAGATAGTTATTTTGATGACTCCGTTCAACCCCTAAAGGGATCAAACGAAAGTTCAAAATTTGTAAGAGAAATCATATAAAAAGTATGTATGAATTCAAAAAAATTGCATAATTATTCCAGTTACCAAATAATTAATATGTGTTTCGTCCTTCAAAAACAATACCTTTAACAAGCAAAAAGAGGTAAATAGTCTAAAATTCAACATGGGTGTCATTTCCATAGTTTAATGGGACGTTGATCACGTAAATGTCATCAATTTTGAATTAAACTTGAACATCAAAAAGCCCAAATTTATCATTTTGTAAATTCTAAAACTAAAACTTATCAATCTTGAACTTGACGTAAACGAAGTTGCAGGTAAAAGCTAGTTAAGTATACAGCAATTAAAATATAGAAAGCATAAACAACTTTAAACTTTTGAAGTAAAATAATCGGAGCGGTGGTGATCTTATCAATATTTAATAATAGTTTTATGGGTAAATACCATCGATCAAAAACTTTTTTTATCAATGGTAAACACTTAACAGAAATATTTTACTAGATAATTTTATAAAGATTCCATAAAATTTAACAACATACCAACAGAAAATCCCATTTTTTTTATAACATTTATTCATTCAAAAGACAGCCGACAGCCTTTCCGTAAAAATATATTTCTAACTAATATTGTTGTGGTACATGATAAAAGTTTTACTAAATTATGTTAACTTCGTTTAAACATGAACACAACATGTTTAGTATTCACATTTACGAACGCCGCTCATGACTTACGTATTCAATATATAATTTGCGAACATAATGTGGACATTTCTACGCAATGTCTACAAAATATTAATTTATTTATTATATAAATCAATAAATACTTATTAAATTGGAAAAAGATTTTTCTATATGATTATGTAGTCCCATAAAATATAATCCGCTAAGTGTAGTGTACTCATAGCAATCGAATCTCTGTACAAAAACTAGTGTTCGCTTAGTGGTCGAAATGCGACCATAATCTATACGAATATAATAAAAAGGCAGAGTTCGTTTGTTTGTTTGTTAGCCAAAAGTCGGCTATTTTTTTTTATAATAATGATATATGCAGTATCACTCTCACAATTAAGACGAATCTTAACGGCACATCTCAAATTAAAATCCATCAAGCCGTTTAGGCTACAGAGCGTGCCAAAGAAATATACATACATATATAGGTATGTATGTATATTTTTTACATACATACACTCGAAAAACATAACCCTCATCTGGCGCAGTCAGGTAAAAAGAGACGAAATTTTTACTCGAAACCATTACTGATTGAATTGCCCTAATCTATCCTAAGTAGACTGAGACAAACATCTGCGTGATCCATACAAATATTCATCCTATGGAAAAATAAATCTATCCTCAGGGATACCAGACCAACGAGACGTTACTAATATGTACATTTTAATCATTTACAGTCGCGTTTTACGATAAAAATTAGGAATTAGTAGTGATTTCAAAAATACGTTCGTATAACTAAATAACTTTAAACGTTAAAGTTAACGTCAATTCTAATATAAACTCAGAATAACTGAAAACTTGGTTAATTCGCTTTAGAGTGATTAAACTTGACAAACGATTGGACTGTGGTGTGAATATAAATGCTTATATTTAGACAAATTATAACGACCTCTCTATTTGTCTGTCTCTCTCTCTCTCTCTCTCTAACTACAGCCACTATCGTTACATTACTTAAATTGCTATCGTTTTATTGTAGTGTTAGTACATTGTTAAATTTGACGTTAAAATATAGGAATTACGTGCTCGTTATCGAGAATCGAATTTGTAAAGTATTAAGAATATAATATTATAATTATTACTTTAGACTTGCTATTTAAATGATTTTCAAAGGTGGTGATTTGATTTGAAAAATAAAGTAATAACTATAGCAATAAGATTTTCCATAAAATATTTAATATACAGATTCGGCTGAGATAGAATTTTATTATGTGTATAGATTATTATACTAATTTATATTATAACTAGCGACTCACCCTCGCTCCGCTCGGGTTCATCCCTACTTACGTTTTAACGTTTAGTATGGAGACTCAGAGATATTTTCCCGCAGTAAAAAGTACCCTATATGTTGACTCGGATAGCCAGATATCATCCTCTATCAATATCATTTCTCTGATACGGTAACAGACAGACAGATAGACAGACAGATAGACAGACAGACAGACAGACAAAAATTCTAAAAAAGAAATCGGCCTCTATCGATAATAATGTCTATTTTAATAAGATTTTCCAAAAAATATTTAATGTACAGATTTGACTCAGTTAGAATTTTATTATATATATACGTAGATAACTAAATAGTTGTAATTTTTCAAATCTTTGTTATTACACAGTATCACAAAAAAATCAAATTAATTAGACAATTATATCATAATTTCTCTTTTTCTCAGTCTATTATATGTGTTCAAGAAAATTTAAATAAATATTTTAGCATAATAATATTTTTATTATCAAGTTTTGTGAAGAGGCTCATTACTGAATATGTAATATACACATCTGGGTGCCTTTCAAGCTTAAAAAGATTTAATTACAAAACATAAAATGCTTAGACATATGAAAAAATCCTTTATCTTGTTTATTTATTTAAATTTATTTTAAAAAATATTTGAAGGCTTCATAGAACATTTGTTTGTCTGAAGCGTTTAATACAATACCGCGAGGTCTTAAGGGTCTTCTTAAAGTTGGTAAAACAATAATATTGAATTTCAATAACAAAACAAACTGAAGACTGTTCAGATTTAAAAGTAATAATGCTAATTATATTTGTATTGCTTGCTGTAGTTTTGCGCGTAGAAATAAATATAATGAACCAACTTGTGAGTGGAGAGTGGATTTGCATTCCTGGAGTGCTTTATATTTGTTGATTTTTATCTAATACCTTTAAATGAGTAATTCTTGTATATTTATTATTTCTTATATATACCGGCGATCTCGGAAACGGCTCTAACGATTTCGCTGTTTGGTATGTAGGGGTTTAAATACGAGTTTTTGAGTTTTCATAGGGTTTTCTTTCGCATTATTCCACGCAAAATACGGTCGCACACTCAAGCATAAGCATCATGGTCAAGTGGCCAAGGGTTCGAATCCCGGTCGCATACAAAGATTTTACTTTTTTTTGTATTTATTCAAGTTTTTAATTTTTTTTAATCTCAGAAATACGATATAACAAAAAAGAGCTCTTAGCGTAGCTCAGTCGCCCCGGTACTTGTATTTGAAACAAAACTATCCCTTTGGAATTTTCGAGGTTTTTTTTATTTTTGTTTACCTGTTAGTTTACTAACTTCAAAGCACATCCATACTAATATTATAAATGTAAAATTAATTGTATATATACTGTGTATCTGTCTATCTTTTCTCACGCTCAAACCGCTGAACAAATATCGATTAAATTTGGCATGGTCATAGATTGCATCCTGAGAATGGATATAGACTACCTTCGATCCCCGACCCAGTTACCACGCGAGCGAAATCGCGGGTAAAAACTAGTTTAAAATAATTCAAATATATAATCTATTTATGTAAAGAAAAAAACAGGCAAAAAGGATACAATAATTCATTAAATAATTTATTGCTCTGTAAGAAAACCTTCAGGTTAGAAGCGGGCGGTATTTAATTACACTTCGCGTTAAACGAACCGTTGGTAGAAAGAAAAGTTTTTTTTCTGAGTCGACTTGCGCAATTAATGTTCAAATCCGAAATATTTCCGTACTATACCTTTCTGTACGCGTGTTAAAATTCACCTTTTATTATATTTATTTATTGTTTGTTTTTATATTTTCAAAAGGTTGTCGCATTGAAACGAGGCCCGTGCCCAGCAGTGGGACAATGAAAATTGGTGAAGCGAAATAAATATAACAATAAGACAGAAGGTAATACCTTCCAACTTCTTGTTTAACTATAATTATAATATTATTATATATTCATACTAATATTATAAATGTGAAAGTGTGTTTGTTTGCTTGTTTGTTCGTCTTTCTTTCACGTAGAAACAGAGTGACGTATTGGCGTGATTTTTGGTTTGAATATATTTGGAGAGCTGGAGAGTGACATAGGCTACTTTTATTGCGGGAAATCATTACCCAAATCAATCATCTGAAAACACGTTATAATACAACCCAAAACAATATTTATGATCAAAATTACTTGAAGCTTTATATTAATGCCTTTGCATACAATTAAATAAATACGTGTTATAGTATTTTTCTAAATTCATCCCATAAGTGGGTAAAATATGGGACGAAAATTAGTATTCATATGAAACCTACTTATTATATATATTTTTTAGTTTAATCTATCTATATAGATAAAAAAGAACGTTTGTTTGTATATTTGTTCTCTATACGTGCCTAAACTATTCATCCGATATCTCATTGTGATGAAACTTTGGTAAGCTTATCTGCGTACGTCCGCAAAGGTTCCTAGCTCAAGATTTTTTTGTATGTGTATGCGTACCATTAATGCCAAGGGACGCTCCCGAGCGAAGCCAGGGTAAGCCGCTAATAAAATCAAAGGAATTTAATACATCGCCAGCGTACTAATTCGCGATTGTCATAGTGGCTAACAACTTGCCCTTGTATAAAAACTAGTATTACGCAAAAAATATAAACTATGTAAAAATAAATTACATAACGAACAATAGAGAAAGAAAATAATGTATATTATGTAAAATATTCCTATATCTCGGAAACGGTTCTAACGATTTGGATCAAATTTTGTATTTACATAAGGTTTTGCTTTTTATCTATATAGCTTTAAATATCTATAATATAAAAATGAATCGCTGAATGTGTTGGTAAGCGCAAATCTCGAGAGCAGCTGAACCGATTTCGCTAATTCTTTTTTTAGAATATTCCTTGAAGTACGAGGATAGTTCTTACGGAGAGAAAAATTTAAAAAATTGCCTGAAAAAGTCTAAAACAACACTTTTCTATACTCCCATACAAAAGTTTCGTAATAATACTTATAAGTCAATTTGAACTTTAATACCATACCATATAGTTTAAGTGTTAGTGAAGAGGTTCCGGGAAGGCAAAACAATTGAGTAACGTTAGTATCGTATAAATATTAATGTCAATATTTGTCAATATTATTAACAAAAAAAAATTCAAATGTATATGACTAACCCTGGCTAATAACTATTTATATCTATTTAAAACGCACCCAGCGACGAACACGAGCGAAGCGAGGGTGAGCCGCTAGTATAATATACATTTATCTATACAGGTGTCGTTTCTGAAAGAAGGCTATTTTATAATAACTCCATAACACACGCTAGACTTGTCAAAAGTAATTTATTCAAAGCTACTTACCATAGAATTACGGTATACTTGCTACAGTATATTATAGATAATTCTAAACCCGCAAGCAATTATATTAATGTCACTCAATAACCCCAACTAAACACGCTTTCATGTATTCTGGCACTTGAATGACCAGTTACAGCTCGCCTTATGTAATGTCTGTTCTGTTAACCTATATATGTATATATACTACAGACGTTATGACTTCTTAGAACTTTATACCTAACTAGTTTTTTTCTCGGTTTCGCTTGTGTAATCTATTTATTTATAACTGTTTCGATCCTAAGAGGTAAAAATGTTAGCTAGTGGTTTACCGTTGCTTTGTTCGGATGTGTCCCTTGGTACGTTTTAAATATAAATAGCTAGGCATTGCGAGTGTTCCTTAGGAGATAGACGTATGCTTGATATGGCTTACTTTTCCGTAGGCTTTTTTACACCCTATATTTTCCAGTGCATTGTTTAGATGTATGTATATTGTATATCTTAAGGTTTGGCCAGCGTTAGACATGAAAATTTCTAAGAACGACGACAGAATCAGTTATTGACTTTTCCCGAGCGAATAAAAAAAAACCTGTTGTAAAAGGTTTCCTAAATGTTAACCCAACTAAACTATCACCACACAAAATTTTGTTAAAATCGGTTAAGTACTTTTTGCGTGAAACGCACGCATTTAAACAGACAAATACACATACAGACAAACAGACAAAAATGCTAATAACTATTGTTTTGGGGTCTATATTCTGTAGGCAATATGTTACAGTTACTGTTTTACAAAAAATATTTTAAGTACAGATTTCGCTAAGTTACTGATTTATTATATGTATTGATAAAAAAAACGAATCCGATTGGTACGAGTAGTACCAGAAATTATCGTGATTAAACAAAAAAAGAAACAAATGATTCTTCAGCTTTATTATATTAGATATCTTCAGTTTAATGGATTATAATATATGTATAGCTATAGATCGTGAATTCCTGGGTTCGACTTCCGGGCAGGGCAAAATAATTACTAGGATTTTCTGTCACAAAGTACGCAGTAGAAAATCAGAGTAGAAAAATTGATGATGATTACGCCTTGATTTTATTTTTCATAGTTTGTGTCATCCATCGGAAAAAAATTGTTGAAGTAACAGAATTAGTGTACTTGCGTCTGCGCAGAAACTTGTATATTATTATGTGTCCCCAATTGTGGCTTGTGTCAGGTAAATCGGCCATTTTTATTATTAAAAAAATATGTTTATTAGTACCTACTTCCTTTTTTCTATTCAAGACAAGGATAGTCAATAGGAAATTAACGTGAGCGAGAAAGAGGCAGATCACTTTTAAGAAAGGAATTGGACCTTATCAGAACATCTACACTTAAAATATTCTTTGTTTTCAGTATATAAAGGTTAAAAAATAAATGTATTGGGTTATCAGTATAAGCTCAGAGTTAAGTGCAGACTAAGAATAAATACCTAGAAGCGACAAAATGAAGTGATGTGAACTGATAGTGTAACTAGTGGTGAAAAAATGCTCAGTAACTGAGTTTAGTCGATACTGTGTGTGTACTGCGAGTGTACGTACAAAAAGTCTTTGAAAGTAAAAGCAATAAAATATCTTAATAGTGCTAGTTAATTTCTTTTATATCCGATCCTGAAATATTAGCTCGAAAGAATAATTTTCGTTAAAAGAATGTACAGAAAATTTTTACATATATTATTTTGCCTATATCATAGTATATATTTATATTGGCTTCAAATTCTATCATTTGGAAGTGACTCTTTACTAATTCACAAATATCGTATCCCGAACCCAAAACATCAGTTTAATTCAATTGTACCTACTCGTTATACAGCAGACCTCTCAATAGATGTCAAGGTACACTTAATCGTTTTCCGATTTCTTGTTATTGCTGTATCGATAGTTGAACACAGATACAAGTACGTACTATCTTACATACCCGTTTATAAAAAAGAACACTTTAAATATGTATATTACTACTAGCGACTAACCCTTGCTTCGCTCGGGTTCGACTCTACTTACGTTTTAAAATTTAGTATTGATTTTTCAGAGATGAGATATTTTCCCGCAGTAAAAAGTATCCTACATGTTGACCCGAATAATCAGCTATCATTATACCAAATTTTATCAAAATCCCTCGAGTGGTTTTTTCGTGACGCGGTTACAGATCTGTATCAATAATTATTTCTATTTCAAGATTTCAAAAACATTTTCCAAAAATTATGTAATGTACAGATTAGGCTTAATTACAATTTTTATTTAAAGTATAGATAGAAGATATACATATATATTATGTGTACTACAGTAAAAAAAATTATCTTCTGAGTTACTTTTTTTTCATAATGACGTGTTCATAATTCCAAAAGCTATCATCATGAGAAGAAGAAGAAGAAGAAGGAAGAGAAGAAGAAGAAGAAGTGAGAGAAGAAGAAGGCTTAATTAACTTGACTGTTTAATGTTGTCATAACGCTGTCAAGGAACGTCGAGAGAAACAAGAGAAAAAATATAAACGTGTGTATGTGTATGCAATTCACTTACGGTAGAAGTGAAACTTCTTTGGGAAATATCGCAATTAAATTAAAACAATATTTGTCAAACAATAACAACGGTTACCATGGCAACAATTGGTCAAAATCATGGATGACAAATAAAAGTCATAATAGCTTTTATATAATTTATGCACATTCATTCCATAGTAATAAATATTAATTTTTATTAAAAGTAATAAGTTTTTTTTTCATTTACCAAGTTTAAAAGTTATTTTACATTTTATTTAACATATATTTATTATTAAAAAAATCTCATTCTCTCGCCGGCTTAATTCTATATATTTATGAGTTTGTCTCTTTCTCGTGCCGTTTCATCCAATTTCAAATCACAACGATTCTAAAGAAGTTTCACTTGTAAAAGTTTTTTTTAACTTGAAACCGCGGACAGAATCTATTATAATATAATTGTTATCCTGTAGTTTAGGGGCTAATACGTAATGATGAAAAATAGGACGTCCTAGGTCATAGATACGAGTTTAAGCTATTAATGTTATTGAGCTTTTCAGACAAAAAATTTTAATTCTATATTCGAAAGTTTATTGAGGCTTCGAAGAGGAAATAAAGTACATACTATTGGTACTATCCCGGTCTTCCACGTGTTTTCTAAGCGGTTGTGTTGAATTGTCGACCCACTAGTATTGAGGGTGTAAGAAATATACTAAGAGTACTCTACTACAATATCTCCTGCGCAGATAGCCTATCAAAATGAGACTTGGACCGATGCTTAAATTCACCAGGAAATTATTATTTTTATTATTAGTTTAATTTATATTAATTGTATTATTAGTAAGTGTTTTTAACAATATAACAATTATAAAGTCTTACAGTTTTTTAGATACTCTACCCGTTCTGCTAATTCAAATCCCGTATTAAAAAACCATAATATAATTTTACATGAAACCTCATCACTACGTATGATTAAACATAAAATATCAATAACACATACTAACGACAGTGCAACGAACTAAATCTGAAAGCAATAAAATCAAAAATCTATCATTCGAGTGAACGAAAAATTTCCACATCTTGTTTCATATTTCGCGTAGATCAATCAACGTCGCGTTGTTTAATAAAAAAGGAAAGCGCAAAAGGCAGAAAAATAGGTTAGCTAACATTTTTTTGTAAATTCAACGTACAGACTGTCAAACAATAGTTCGGAATTCAATACTTAATATTTTACATTTATATGGGAAAAAGGGTTTTGATATTGGATGATGAAGTAATGTTATGTGAAGCAAAATTTTTCAATGGTTTTCTATGGACTGACATTACCAATATCTGTAATATAGTACTCTAAAGTATCTTATAGATATTTAGAGGTAAGTAATACGAGAAAACTATTAATAAAATATACTATATGCGCTAGGTGATCAAATGACTGTTTCCACGACAATGGAGGTCTATATCTTTTTTTTTCTTTTTTTTTATGAGAAAGTTTCATATAAATTTATAAAATACTAGCTGTATTTATTGGCATAAGGGGTCAAACTCGTAGACCTATCATTCCGTTGCTAACGAGAATAAATTAAAAAAAAAAACAATCCACCTTTTTATTTTTGTACATACGAGTATATAAGAAAGACATTATGTAAGACATGTCCAATAATAATCTTAAGAAGATAAAAACGAACATATCGATATAATATTAGTAAAATAATTCAATTATAATATTTTATTCATTTGGAAAATAACTTTTGAAAAGTCAACCTAATATAGAGAGTCAGTGCAATCTCCGTCCTAAAGTTACTGTGGACTTGGTATAAAATTCCGCTAACAACAGACTAAGAAAAACTCAACAGTTGCTCTTTTAAATTTTACTTTTCAATTATAAAGAGACTGAATCACTTGTTTATGATAACTAATGAACATAAGTTAATTGTATATTTATAAGATAATTTTGTGAATTGTTATTTATAAGCTCTGTACGTAAATATAGCAGGTATATATTATATAGTGTAGTACTTACGCTACTATAAAACTTACCAACCTGATTGTTCTATCTTCATTTCCTAAGGATTCGTATAATTTATAAATATAAGCTTAAACTAAATTAATATCATTATAATAGTAACTAATTCTGCTAACACACCCTAATAATATATTTGTACTAACCTTAGAACATAACTGTCCTTATTGTCCCGAGGTGGGCGTAAATAGCTGCGACACAGTTTATACTAATGCAACTACTTACGATCTAAATGTTTTTAATATGTATGTTATTATGTTCAATAAAAATCTTTAAAATCTTTAAATCTTTTTAAATTTAAACTAAAAATATTTTAATACAACAATTATTTACTGTGCATCAAAAAATATTCAGATTGATCGATGATTTGAGAGCACTCATACATGTAACATTGTTGAATGTTAAAAATTGTTTTTTTTTTGTGCACATACTTTAATTATTCCAGTACGCAGGTTTGAATGAAACCGCGAGCGAAAAACTTTTTGATGCTCGAAATTCATTAAAAGTAGGTTACGTTAAATTTGGAAATATGAATTTCGCAATTTTTAAGATGTAAAGAATTCTAATTATGACAGACTAGCAGAACCCGCGGCTTCGCTCGCGCTTAAACTACAAAAAATATCTATAAAGGTAGTTTCATACAAACTTACCTTCCCTATTTTACCCCCTTATAGAATGAATTTCGAAAAATGCTAAAACGCATATTTATTTAATTTTATTGAAGAGCATTAATACCAACTTTCAAGTAATTCTTGAATTAAGTATTGTACTATTTTAATACAAATTTAAATATAAATTAAAAATAAATTAGCAGTAGTAGTATTCACGTTAAATATTGAGTAGAAATTCGGCCATAGTTTTTTTTCCTCTAAACTATAAAGATGCAGAAGACAAAGAAAAATTTTCACAGGTGGGTGACAGTTACATAAGTATTAAGTATGTATGTGTGTATATATTTATGTATGTATGTATGTATGTATTCTGTCATCGTAGTACGCAAGCAGAGTTCTAGTATTTAATGGAACATCTAATAGGTATATATTTATATAAGAAATATAGTCTAAGATGTTAACTTACTTCAATACCGATCTGACGCAAGGAAATGAAAATATTCATGGAAATGACTAAGGAAATTGTTTTTTCGCTCCGATGACCATTTTAATTAAGTACTCTCCCAAACAGCTTCGTTCAACAGATATTGATACCGTTATGTTCTGTACATGAAAGGGTAAATAATGACTTTTTATGTACATTCGTACATACATATGTACTCTTTGAATGGTTGTAAACCGTAAATCCTAAAGGTATGTTAAACTAAAATTTTGTATAGTAAATTGTTTTTTATACCTATAAGATTGAAGCATTCAGACATAATATTAAATAAAATGTATAAATAAAACTATCTTTTCAGATTATTTCGCGGATTTATTTTGATTTTCGGTTCCCGACGTTTCGAATGCTTTACAGCAATCATGGGAGAGACTAAGGTTTTAGACGTACGGCAATATTACGTAGCGACGAACCCGAGCGAAGCGGGGGTGAGTTGCTGTATAACATAATAATAAAGCTAAAGAGTTTTTTTTGTAGATTAAACGCGGGCGTAGCCGCGGGTTCTGCTAGTTTTACTTCTTTGTGCTACTATTTTATATTTTATTATACACATATAGTGCGCAAGATTTCATGATATTTTCATAGCTGAAATGCTTAATTTGAACATAAAAAGCAAATCATAAATAGTATTCTGTATAAACATACTCTGTGTTTTATTTCAGTCAAATTATAGTTTCTATGAGATACTCTACTCTCTAACTTCTAAAGATAAAATATCTTTTGTTGTTTTTAAAATAATCACACAAGAATAATACAGTTCTATAGATAATTTTTGGAAATAGTTTTTATATTAGGGTTAAATATTTTTTTGGAAAATTTTATTGAAATAAATATTATTATAGATACAGAGACTGAACCTATAGTTTTTAGAATTTTTGTCTGTCTATATGTCTGTTACCGCATCACGGAAAAACCACTGGAGGGATTTCGATGAAATTTGGTATGGTGATAGCTGGTTATCCGGTTCAATATATAGGATACTTTTTACCGCGAAAAAATCTTATTTCTGAGAAAAACTACAAAAACTGCATTGTAAGAGTATACTAATATGTAAAACCTAAGAATTTGGTTTTTGGTTATGTGAAGCGGCCCGGGCGAAGCCGCGGGCAATCCTAATTATTTAATATATATTCATTGGGCTCGTGGTTACATATATGCTGTAGATCCGAGCGTCTCAAATTCCAGTGCCGGGTCGGGCATAACATCTGTTTTATCAATAAAAAAATTCACCTAGCACGGAATTCGAACCCGCAACCTTCGTTAAATAAGCAATACCAATCAAGCACACAATTCACTAGAATTCATAAAAACTTAAGCTCACATTTAAAACACAAAAGGCGCAATCTGTCAAATACAAACGTATTTCTGTGTGCCATCAGTGAGCTGATGTCAATCGATGCGTTCCAAAATAACTTTTCAAATGCACCTTAAAGAGTATTCTTCTGTATAGAATAAGACAATCGGAGAAAACAAATTAAGGATTTTAATACATCGGGCGTGACTAAAAAAGAAATAGACGGATGAATGTAACCTATGATGTGAATATGTAATTCTGTACTGGATATGCTTTGGATTCTGATTTCGATAATTTTTCAACCAATTTTATATATTATTTATATTTCTTTTTTCGATTTTAAAAAGGTATTTGAATAAAGTAGAAAATTTTGGTTTGTAAATCAAATTTCAAAAGCGACTTAACTTTTCTCTATTATTAATTATAATGAAAATGACTGATAATAAAGAAAAGGGTTCGAACATTTTTCTATGGGAGCTAGCATTGACAACCCATTATAGGCCATTTTAATTTTATTAAAAATAACAGCACTCGATGAAACTGTTATCAAAGCAAAGAAGATAGATAAACAAACAAATAACATCATAAAATGATGCCCTAAAGTGTCACGTTTCCAATATATTTTAAGGTAAGATCGCTTAGGTGAAAACTGTAAAAACTATTTTTTAAACAATACAATTACAGGTAGGTATTTCTTACTTTTTATTGTCTGGAAGTTTGGTCTGGTCTGATTTAGTAGTGTTTGAACGTGACAATTTAAGGAATGCTTTGTTTATACTATATTATATTTTATTTAAGTAGTTTCTATTGATACATATTGGTTTGATATTGCGTTTAATAGCTTAGAAATAAAAATAAAAATGGCAGAATATTGGCAATGTCACAGTTTCTCTCTTCAAGATTGGAAAAATAATTTCAAAATTATCTTCCAGATCAAAACTTATTAAACTATAATTGTCTTCATTTCTTTTTAAATAATACTTTCTTAGATTTATGCGAATATTTGACATTTTAAATAAAACTATCTTTTCGGATTATTTCGCGGATTTATTTTCATTTTCTTTTTAAATATTAACTTTAGCAAGGAATAAAATCAACATTAACAAAACTTATATATGGTGAATACTGTAATATTACGTGATATCGAATTCTATTTTTGTTTTCTCGAATTAGTTATGTTTAGTCTCTTCTATAAAATCTTATTCCACAAAGCTTGTTGCTACCCCTAAGATATCAGTAAAAAAGTGTCAGTTCTCAATATATCCGGACTCGCTATTTGTAGCGCGAGTGCGTCCCTATAACGTCTGCCTCTGTGATACTTCTCATTCATCCACATTTATTTAGTGTGAATGTACCCTATTGCCATTATTTATGTTTTGTTGTATTCATTTTAACTAATTATTGTAATTTTACTAAATATTTAACTAATACTATATTATATTAGACTTATTTTGAATAAAGTTAAAAAAACATGATATCTTAATAATGGTTCACTTTTGCATAATACATATAGGGGGTTAAAATTATCGCAAATAGTCACCCCTATCACCTTCTAACGGGAATACGTCGATTTACCAATAACCCTGTATGTTTCTTATCCAGTCATATAATGAATAAATGTCTTACTCAGATTAATATATTAATTAATTAATAAAAAATAAGTATATAAATTAATATTTCTCACTTCCAGGTTGACACCTGGAAGCTAAGGCTGTAAAATATATGTAAATAAAAAATATGAAACACAAAACGTACCTACTCGTATACCTGTTTAATCAGTGAGGCAGTTCATCATGAATCCACCTGAATTTTAGTACCGAACGAAAATATGCTGAATATTAAAATGAGTCTGGAGTCTGTTCGAATCAGACATGTCAGCTGACTTATGTCTGAATGTAAGATTTACATAGCATTTGCACAAGTGGCAAAAACAATTTTCGACAAATCTCATTACTTTTGTATGATCTTATTGTAGGTATTTCATTTTCTTTAATGAGATTTTCAAATTAATTTAGCAATGTTTTTAAGATGAAAACCAACATTTTCTCTTTCTAAGGTAATATAGACTAAATAGCTGAACTGATTTTGATGTAATTTCAAGAGTGCATTCTTTAAAACAAGACGTAAGTCTTATTTTCAATGAGTATCTTTTTTTTTTATAAAAGCGGGGATATATAAAATAAATAAGCGCTAGTTCAGTTCTATGCGTCAGGGGCTTGCAATATTCACTATGTCGGAGATTACGGGTTCGATTTCACAATTACCATTCTTTGTACTAAAATTCATAGAGACCATAAAAGTTAGAAAATACAATAAAGTAACTATCTAAACCATGGGTGTAAAATTTAAAAGAAAATACAATGAGTGGCTTACCTTCAATCAGTGATAAAGATCAGTATGAAACGCTGATTTTTCTACGTTTTTATTTACTGCAAGAATGGCGTTTAGCGATGTAGGCACAAATATACTTTTTATACTTTTTATTTGTAAATAAGAACTCCTTTGATAGCCATTTTATTACTTTTGACATGAAATTCGAAAAAGATGTAATAAAAAAAACCTTAAAAACGTGAACATGATTACATATATTATACAAGAATTTCATTTTTATTTAAAATATAATATAATAATAATATATTGCTGCAATGACCATAGCAATAATATTTATAACAAAATCGAGCAAGTACGAGTATCACTCGCACTCTGAGAGTTCCGTACTTACTCATAAGTAATTTATTACGTTAAAAGTAAAATTTAATATTTACCTATCCACAATATTAATTTTATTGACTGCATTATTAAGTTTGTATTTCATATAATTTCTATGTACGAAACCCTAAATGTACAGCAAAAGCATAATCTTCAAACTTAAAACTTATTTAATGTTACATAATAATCTGCATATTTGTTTATAGTATTTAAGCTATATGAAATATATGTATATTATACTTCATGCCTTCAAAAAATTTAATCATCTTTGTCAATGTACTTGAGACGAAAATTTCACGTAAAAATTTTACGACATCCGCACCGACTTTTACGGTGCCATTTTAAAAACCACGTCACGGAGCAAATGAGAACAACTTAATATAAAACATATAAAGTCATTCAATTTTAAACTCTATTTTCATAATGATAAGAATCAATTTTATATCCTGAAGAGCCAGCAAAATTCATTTAAGACCATCTTCCTCTAATGAGTTTACGCTAAAAAGAGACGAAAACTGAAATTATCAAAGCTGGATGATTCTAATTTTCAGTGCTTTTAAAGTATTTTATCCCTTTTTATTATTTGACTTCATATAATAAAATATTTTTAAAATTTTGACATTTACCATTTACTAGTGACCGACCCTGACTCCGCTCAGATGTAAACTGTCACATATGCAATACCTATAAAAATGCATATAAGCAAAAATCAGTACTGTACATTGTTGTATTCAAACTGAGGCATCACATGAATGGTAAATTTCAACGATTTACTTTCATAGACTTACGAGAATATTTGACATAGATAAAACTAACGGTAGAGGTCTCTCGTGACTATAATTGCAAAGCGTTCGAAACGACGGGATAAAAAATCAAAATAAATCCGCGTACAAATCCGAAGATTCAATTATTATATTTTCACTAGCGGACCCGACAGACGTTGTCCTGTCTACACGTCTTTAATTTGAAAATTTGAAAATTTTTTTAATAATTTTTTTGATGAAAATTATTATTCAAATTGTGAATCTAAACCATTTCCAGATCCCCTTGAACACACACAAAAAATTTCATCAAAATCGGTCCAGTCGTTTGAGAGAAGTTCAGTGACATACACACTCACAGAAGAATTATATATATAAAGATATTTGAACATGTAACATATTAGCTAAATGTATATTTTCAACTTGACAGTATGCCAAGTCGGCGTAAAGTTAACCTATTTTTTTTCTTTTGGATAAATATTTGACTGATAACTACATATATTAAAAGAATAAACTAGAGTTGTCTATTTATCGATATTCAACTTCAACATCCCTATTTAAATCGGAGATTATTAAATTTTTCATTGATTTCAATATTTTTTGTAGGACCCTATTTTTTTTCTAAAATAAAAGTAGTCTAAGTTACTCCTTATTACATATCTATCTGCCAGAGAAAGTGCAGTCAAAATCAGCCCAGCCACTTCAGAGATTAGGCGGAACAAACAGACAGAGACAAAAATTGTAAAAAATGTTGTTTTGGTATATGTACCGTGTATAAATCCATATGAATTTAGTAAAAGCTCTTATTTAAACATTACAAACAGACACTTTAATTTTATTTATCTGTATAGTTTGGAAGAACACAGTAAAGGATTAATGGACGAGAAATTATTAGGATGTGACTAAGTTTAAGAATATTCTCTTAGTACGCTTTTAGAACTATGTAGTTCTAAGATTTGGGTTTTCACTTTATACATAGGTAAAGGTTTATCAAATATAAAAAAGTGTGTATATAATATTAACTATTTCTAATAACCAAAACAAAACAATCTTATAAAGCAACTAAGTGACATAAAAATTCACAAGACCGCCGTCAAAAAGCTAACAATTACCGCTCCACTGATAAAAAAAACCTGAAGATTTATTGAAAGAAACTTCCATCCGAATAATAAAAGTAGGAAACGCTTCAATGGTTAATGAGTATAGGAACTAGCGTGGATTCGGGACTATTAAACCGAGGGCCGGACGTTTATTTTTGGATTATTATCTTAACTAGTAACGGGGAAATAAATGGAATTTCAGCTTCTTACACTTTCCTGAGTGAACGAACGACGGTTTGGCTGATCTATTTATATATAGCGACGAGGGCGCGAGACTTCCCCTCCTTTTGTTCCTATTTAGTTGAAAAATAGAATTGAACTCTGAAGGGATGCGTGAGTCAGTGACGGTTGGCGCGCCGGCGCGTGCGCATACACGCGCGCTAATCGGTTCAAACTTTCATGTGGTGTAGTGTTCCATTGTGCTAGTGATTTGTGATACTCCGGTTTTGATACTACTTTTTGAATGGTAAGATAAGTTTAAAGGAAAATGTTGCGATGTAAATATTTTAAGTTTTAAACCCACGTGCTTCTATTGGCATTTATATTTAGTTTGTGCAGACAGTTAAATGTACCTATTTATTTTTAACTTTGGTAATCCATATGGACTGGTGTTGGATGTCTAACATAAGTTCCTAAAAGTTCATAAATATTGATTAATACTATTATTACAGAATGTATCAGATATATATTTATACAAAAATACCTTTGTAAAGTTGTACAATTTA
This sequence comes from Brenthis ino, assembly GCA_921882275.1. Lineage (NCBI taxonomy): Eukaryota > Metazoa > Arthropoda > Insecta > Lepidoptera > Nymphalidae > Brenthis > Brenthis ino. The sequence goes on from OV170234.1 coordinate 19,288,690, forward strand.
AATTAATTACTCTAAACATATTTTCAAAGTAAAAATAATGACAGCGATTTCTATATAATATTTTCAAGGCAAAATTTTATACGAGATTTTAGCATTCAAAAATGTTATTTGAGAAACAAATATTATTTAAAAAAAAAAGTAAACAGTTACAGATACCTAGTACACAAAGTTATACCTAAAACACCAATTAAAAATTACATTAGCTATGAATTTTATAAAGAGGTCATGAGGTCAGTGATCGTACTAATCTTTCCTGGCCGTCTGTCGGTCGATCTTCACAGCTGCTATTACAAGTGATAACGACTCTAAGCGAAGATAACTGAAGAGCTTTCTTCGCCTAGTTTTAAGAAGTTTACAGAACTTACTTTTAAATTAGTATTTTTTCATCTGAGGGCTGATTTTTTCTGTCATCAGATAAAAATTATGCTTTCAATCTAGCTGATTGAATATAAAAGTGAAATTATTTACTTTTTACCATAGTAATATTATTATAAATTTCAAAATAATTATGTCTGTCTGTTAGCTCTTTACGCCTATACCTTTGAACTTATTTTGATAAAATTTAACAAGTACGTAGATTGTGTGATGGGGATGGTCGTGGTAAGCATATACCAAGCTTAAGAAAGTTGCTGGCAAATAATATTACTAGCAAATAATATTACTAGATTATTATACAACTGTAATGTTAAATTGTCGCTTATAAATTATATCATTAGATTATATTTGCCACTTGCCCTCATTCGCGTTCACTCATTTGTTAATTTTTTTGAGTGAAATTCTTAATTTTTTTTGAGCAGAACCCCAATTCTTTTTCTAAAATAAATGTAGCCTAAGTTACTTCTTATCAGCTATCTATCTGCCACTGAAAGTTCCGTTAAAATCGGTCCAGCCGTTTCGGAGATTAGCCGAAACAAACAGACAGACACACAAACATTTTTAAAATTGTATTTTTCTTATAAGTACCGTATGCATTTAGAAAAAAGCTATTATTATTAGCTATATTATTTTGACATTACAAACAGTCACTTCAATTTTATTTATCTGTATGTAAGATTACATAAATACTCGTAAATGACCATATTATTTTATAATTTCACTGTAATTCGCCATTTTTACTACTAATAGACACTGACATTTTACACGAATATTTGAAAATTTATTTAATTTTATCTTTCCGGTTTTTATTTGTGGATTTATAACTTGTCTCTCTCCTGACCATAACCGGAAACAAAAATCAAACTATTATATCCGCGAAAAAATCCGAAAATATAATTTTATTAATAAGTCTATCTGTTTATTAACTTTTATCCAAATCTATCTAGCACACACACATACACACTCATACAAAATTTCGCATTTATAATAGTAGTGTATTTGATAGCTAAAAATGAAATTCGCCTATGAAAATCTCAGATGTGCGAAGCTCAGTTTGGAGTTTGAAGTCGCTTCACTTGGGTTTCGAAAATGTGTTACGAGTACTAATGGACTATCATAACAAAGTCTTAATATTATCATGAATAAGAGAATCTAAAATAACGAAAAAGAGGTGTGTTTGTTTTGAATGTTTGATATGAAATTATATTTACTATGTTGTAAACGACACGCCGACGCACCAATCTATATGGGGATTGGATACAATGTTTATTTTAGTATAAAAATATTTTATGTATAATTTGTAGATTTATTAAAACACTAGCACTTTTTTTAAGTGATACAAGTGTAGCAATAAAAGTAAATTATAAATTAATATTGTAACACCTACTGTCTTCTCACTTCTATTATATTTTTAATCTTAATGACATGTGTACATACAGTAAGCTAGCGGCTAACCCTTGCTTTGCTCAGGTTCGCCTCTAAAAAAAACTAAAACCGGGATAAAAAGTAGTAACAAACATCCATCCAAACATCTAAACTTTCTCATTTATAATATTAGTAATATAGTAAATAAATAAAAATGAATGGCTAAATGTATTGCTGAACGCAAAACTCGAAAACGGCTGGACCGATTCGGCTATTGTTATTTTTTTTCAAATATTTGATGAAGACCGAGGAAGGTTCTTATGAAGAGAAAAATTAGATATATTTCACGAAAAACATAAAAATCTGTAAATTTGTGGACGGCCACAATCCAATAGCTTTTGGTAGAACGAACGTCTGTCGGATCAGCTAGTACCTATTAAATACTAGCGGCGCAGCTAGCGGGTTTGCCTTAAGGAAAACAGAAACAAACCTATCCCACGGAACTGTACATTTTTTCGGGATAAAAAGTAGCCTATGTGTTATTTCAGACTATATCTATCTCTGTGCCAAATTTCATCCAGATACGTTTAGCCGTTCTGGCGTTAAAGAGTAACAAACATCCATACTCACAAACTTTCACATTTATAAGGGGTCGAATATACTGCTGAAGTCGTTGAATCTACCGACATTATTCGTTGACAGTTAGACGTATGTTATAATAAGTCCCGATAATTGAGATACGCATATTCCAGTTAAAGTTTAGAGAATTGTGTGAAATTGTATTAATCTAAATATCTCCATAATTTTAAAATTACGTTTAATGTCCTGACACTTCAAAATAACGCTTTAAAAACTGAGGTGAAACATCAATTACTAATAAGACATATACAATTTTGATTTAAATAAAAAAAACAATAACACTTTCTTAGATTTACGCGAATATTTGACATTTTTTGTGACCATGATTGCTGTAAAGCATTCGAAACGTCGGGAACCAAAAATCAAAATAAATCCGCGAAATAATCCGAAAAGATAGTTTTATTTAAAATAAAAACAATATATAAAGGTGTTGGTTATTCGAAAATGTGGCCAAAAATGCGGGAAATGGAATACAGAATGCTATAGAAATCCTACCACACTGTTTTGTAGGCACATAGCTTCCAAAAACATCAAAAAACTCCGAATAACGTTCACACGAAAATATGTGTGTGTTCACTTCACACGCAGCACTAGTTTCTGGTTTTTAACTTTTTCTGATAGCTTTATGTAGTTCATGCATGCTCGAATAGTCGTCAAAGATATTACGATTGTTCTGTAATATTCTAAGTAAATAATTTTGTATTTTTCTATATAAATTATAATGTGTTATTTAAAACGTATATCATTAAAGTTTTTTTTTAATATATATTTCAAACCTACGATCGTCCTTACTTCGATTTGCCCCATCACTTTCAAAATCTCGATAATTCCTTCCCCTATTCTTTTAAAATGTTACTTAAAATTTTCTGTTATTGAAGAAGATTACACAAGATTTATTTATTTTATTATATATTATATTTACCAAATCCAAAAAATGTATTAGCGTTTCTCCTCGTTTATGGGTAGTTTATTTATGTAATTGTTCTGTTCCTAAAGATATATAATACACGTGTATATAGGCTATAACCTTTCTTAATAATCTCTACATAGAATAAAATTGTAACCAAGCCGAATCTGTACATTAAATATTTTTTGGTAAATCTTATTGAAATAAACATTATTATCATACAGAGGCCGAATCTATAATTTTTAGAATTTTTGTCTGTCTGTCTGTTACCGCATCACAGAAAAAACGCTGGAGGGATTTTGATTACATTTGGTATGGTGATAGCTGGTTATCCTGGTCAACATATAGGATACTTTTTACCGCGAAAAAATATCTCATTTCTGAGAAAAATACAAAAACTGTAATGTAAGAGTATACTAATATGTAAAACCTAAGAATTTGTTCATCTGAACGCGGGTGGAGCCGCGGGCAATGCTAGCAGGCTATAAAAAGCTAAAAAGTATTCAAGTTTGCGTAGCAGTTATAGAGTTTAGTGCCATGAAACAAACTCTTCAGCTAAATAAATTACTACTGAATACATACTGTGAAGGGTAGCCATTGTAACTAAATACATATACATTTCCAAGCTATGTTTAGCTTTCTACCTGTAAAATATTATTTACACGATTGCTAAAATTGTATGTGTGTGTGTGTATGTATTTGGTTGGATGGATTTAGGTGAAATCTAGTATACAAATATACTATGAAGTAGAATAACACTACTAGAAACTTCTACTTCTTGGCACCTAGGGACAAGAGAAGCAAGGTGTGGTTGGTAGTATTAAATGAAAACATGAAATATAGCGTACGTAGCTTTAGCGACCCTCGTAGCAAACTCAGTGCTTCGTAGCACTGAGGTATAATCAAGAGATCGAAGGGTCCGGAAATTCATTAATGGGATATTGTGACTACAGAATTTTGTTATCTATACAAACATAATAGAGACTAAACTGACTTCATAAAGTTAGTAATAAGAGCTCCTTTATACTTGCGATGACAGGTTGGTCGACTTTGAATAGGTTATCAGTCTTTGATATGACTTTGTGATGGCGATGGGCCAGTTTATACTTTAGATCTTTTACATTTTTTGTATCAGCAATATATGTCTTGGATAAAAAATCATCCAAAAGTTATATCTAAATATAATAAATATTATATTTATCTTATTTTTTAGCTTTTATTTATGTATATTTTAAATGTATACTTTTATTTAGTATTAGCGACTAACCCTCGCTCCACTCGGGTTTGTCCCTAGGTACGTTTTAACGGTTAGTATAGATTTGTCAGAGATGAGATATTTTTCCGCAGTAAAAAGTATCCTATATGTTGACCCGGTTAACCAGCTGTCATCATACTAAATTTCATCAAAATCAGTTCTGTGGCTTAACGTGATTTGTTCCCGACCAAACAGACCGACAGATAGACAAAAATTCTAAAAACTATACATTTGGCTTCTGTATCGATAATAATGACTAATTCAATAAGATTTTCCAAAAAATAATTAATGTACAGATTCGACTCAGAACAATATTATATGTATAGATGAATATAATGAATGAAAAAATATATAGGAGTATATTTTAACATACTATATTGTTGGTTGTGCAACAAAATGTTAGTTCGATGTTTTATTTATGCGTTCAGAAGTATAGGAAAAGTAACAAGTATTCGATTGCATTGCGCGTCACAGCAAGGCTTTAGGAAATCCAGACGAAATTGCATCGGAGTAACAAATCCTGCACTACGTTTACGAAACAAACGTTCAATATTACGTTTTTGTAAATTGGTGTTTTGCGGTTTGGAGAATGAAAAAGTATTTGCAAATTAGTAGAAAATATAAAATGAAATGAATTATCATCCAATATTTAGACTTTTTTAAGTCCCACTGGTGGGCACAGGCCTCCATTTAATACGAAGTGTATCAAGGGCACAGTCAACCACGCTATCTAAATACAAATTGACGGACAAGTACTTCGAAAACTTGCCTTCGAAAACAAAAATATTAGCATTCTGCAATCCTTTTCTATGTCCATATCCATACTAATATTATAAATGTGAAAGTGTGTTTGTTTGTCCTTCTTTTACGTCAAAACGGAGTGACAGATTGGAGTGATTTTTTTGTGTGGAGATAGTTGGAGGGCTGGAGAGTGACATAGGCTACTTTTTACCGCGGGAGATTATCTAATTCCCGCGGGAAAACACGTTATAATACAATCCAAAAAAATATTTATAATCGGAATTACTTGAAACTTGGTATTAATGCTTTTAAATATAATTAAACTAATACGTGTTTTAGCATTTTTCGAAATTCATCCTAAAAAGGGGTTAAATAGAGCATGAAAGTTTGTATGAAACTACCTTTTTAGGGATTTTTTTGTAGTTTTAGCGCGAGCAAAGCCGCGGGTTCTGCTAGTAAACTATAAGTGTGGGCAATTTCATACTCATCCGTCCGCGCAATTTTCGTAAAAAGGGGTACAAAGTTTTTGCTTCACGTATTAATATACCTATAACCTATAGATATTTGCGTAACATATTTTTACAACACTAATATCACACGTATTCACTCGATGTACTGGGATAAAAAGCCCACAACACTTTCGCCCATCTTGCCACAACAACAATCCATTACTACCTTAAAGGACATTGCAATATATAATATACCAACAGATGCATTTACGTATTTTATTATTACTACTAGCGAATTACCCTCACCAGCAACAGCGTCTTAGGTACGCAGATTTAGTTCACAATTTCATGGGTTATAATTTTTTTGCGCGGATATTTTTTTGCTCTAAAATAAATGTAGTCTAAATTACTACTTATAACATCAATTATCTGCCAGTGAAAGTTCCGTCATAATCGTTCCAGTCATTTCAGAGTTTTAGCGGACCAAACAGAGACAGATAAAACGAGCTCAGAAGGAATCAAAGAAAAGACAGCAGTTGTCTAATATGTATCTTTTATTCTCATATTTATCCACTTAAACACACTAATCACTTCACTTCACATCACTATTACACACACAATTCACTTATTATTTCACAATGTTAACACCACGACGTTACGCGTAAGAATCCGATTTACTTGTCTAGCAATCACTTTTATACCCTTTTAGTGAATGTAAATTCAAACGTCAAAATCAAAAATGACATAACGGTATCTAAAGTTGACGTTTGAATATACATTCAGCCTACAAAATATTTTATAATTAATCTCTGTAAGTTAGACAATTATTGTGCATGTTACAGTCGGCCATCCTTTAAAGAACGTGTCCTCACGTTCATAGTTTACAATAATAATAACAATAGAAATAAATATACAATCACTATATTCACTAATAATTTCACTAGATCAAGAAAATAGGGTTACTTCCTTCACCACTATTCTCAAATATTATCACTTGGGCGGCGATATCCTACGCCAACTCCTGCCCATATTATATCACTGATCACTAGGACGTGCTTCTCCTTGGGCGGCTAATTCATAAGCCAACTCATGCCCACACGTCATAAAAATCACTGTTTTCACTAATATACAGAAATAAATATATTTAAAAAATAGGTACATAGTTTATTAATCAATATAATTTACATTATACTCAGATCACTACAACATATTCGAAATTAAGTCTTGTTAATTACTATCATTGTCACTACTATCACTAGACACGACAGGGGCACTAAAACTTAACCAAGGCGAAATTTTATCAATAGATACTACATTTTCGTATCTCTTGCCTTTCCTAGTTAGAGGCGTATCTTCTACTACGAATCGATCATTAGGTAATATCTTTTTTATTCTGTATGGACCTTGACATTTGGGTTCTAGTTTCTTGGACTGACCTGAATTTCCAGCTATTGTTCTAATAATTTTTACTAAATCGCCCTCTTTATATTTTCTAGGTGATTTTCTCTGTAAGTCAAATCTGTCTTTATTTTTTTCTTGATTATATTTGATTAATTCTTTTGCTTCTAACCTAATTTTGTCTAACGAGTCTTTTATAACCCCGTTACCTATATCATCACTAATACTGTTCAAAACGCCCTGAGATGGATTATTTACTTTTCTTCCAAAAAGCATTTCAGTTGGCGTTCTCTTAGTAACATCATGAACACTAGTGTTAATACCCAATTGTACCTCCGGTAATCTTAAGTCCCAAGAGTCATTACTTTTACCATGATTTAAAGTACTAAGAGAAGTTAATATAGTGCGGTTGTACCGCTCTACTTGCCCATTAGCTCGAGGTGTGGCTACAGAATTTAAAATGTGCTTAATACCTACTGATTTTATAAAATCTTCAAATTTACGACTCGTAAAGCTTGTGCCTCTGTCTGTTATTAAACGAGATGGGGTGCCAAACAAACTAAAATAGGTTTTAAAAATCTTAATACTAGCTTTACTTTTCGTGCTACGTACTGCGCCTAGATAAACGTATTTGGTAAAACTATCAAGTATAACTAAAATATACGTATTACCCTTCTTAGTTCGGGGAAAAGGGCCTAAATGGTCTGCATGGATTGTATGAAAAGGAATTTCGATTTTTTCAATGGGATGTAAATAGCCTTCTTTAGATCCCGATGAAACTTTATGATGAGCACATTCTAAGCAAGCAGCAACATATTTTTTTATAAATTTTCGCATCTTTGGGAACCAAAAGTTTGCCTGAATCCGTTGAAGGGTCTTTTCGAAACCAAAATGACCTACTTCATCGTGGTTCGCTTTTAAAATCTGCCAACGACTTCCCCTGGGAACTACCCAACGTAGAGTATTATCGTCAATAGCTCTGTATACACGGCCGTTTTTAATTCTGTACTCTTTATGAATAGCTGCTATTTTTGGGGTTTCGGGATCTTCTAAAATAGTTTTTATGCGTTGGATTTCTTCGTCAGTTGTCTGTGCTGTAACTATCCAGTCATCTAAATTTATTGATAGAATGTCTAAAACATGAACTTGATCTGATTCTATAGAGACTGGGCTCCTACTAAGTGCATCCACATGATTCATGCTATGACCGGGACGATATTCAATTTTACAATCGTACTCGAGAAACTGTATCCACCAACGAGATATACGAGGGATTAGATCCTTTTTAACAAAAGTCGACCTTAGCGCATTGCAATCTGTTAGTATAGTGAATTTAATTCCAAATAGATATGAACGAAATTTACTTAAGGAACAAACTACTGCCAATGTCTCCAGTTCAAAAGAATGAAACTTTTGTTCTTCTGAAGTGGTTTGTCGGCTATAATATGCAACTGGACGCCAAGGATTTGAGTCAATTCTTTGCATTAATATTCCTGCTAGGCCTAACTTGCTAGCATCCGTATGTAATTGAGTCTCCGCGGTATGATCGTATAATGCCAATATTGGTCTAGTTATAAGTAATTTTTTTAAGGTCTCAAAAGATTCTGTTTCTTTGTCAGTCCAGTTCCATGTCACGTCTTTTTTTAATAAGTTAGTTAGAGGTTTGGCTATGATCGCAAAATTCTTTATAAAACGTCTAAAAAAACTGGCTAACCCTAGAAACCGACGGACATCATGCTGATTACGTGGTACAGGGAATTTAGAAACTGCATCTGTTTTTTGATTACCAGGACGAATACCATTTATATCAATCTCAAAACCTAAGAACTCTATATTTTTTTGAAAGAAGTTACATTTTTCCATTTTTAGTGTTAGACCGGCCTCTTTTAACAAACGAAAAATCTCTTCTAACCGTTTCAATCCTTCGTCAAAAGTTTTCGCGGGTATTAGTATATCATCCATATATATAATTACATAATTGACCTTAGATTTATTTAAAATTTTATGCATAGTACGCTGAAAAACCGCTGGGGCATTTGCCAAACCAAACGGCATACGGTTATACTCGTACTGTCCGTCTGGTGTAACAAATGCCGTTTTTTCCCGAGATTCTTCTGCTATAGGGATTTGGTGATAGCCAGAAGCGAGATCAAGGGAAGAGAACAAAGACTGACCGCTCAACTGATCCAACAGATCATCAATTCTAGGCAAAAAGTAATGGTCTCTTTTGGTTCGGCTATTAAGTGCACGGTAATCTACACAAAGACGTTTTTCACCGGATTTCTTCTGTACTAAAACTATGGGACTCGCGTAAGGGGAGCTAGATTCGCGAATAATTCCATGTTCGATCATTTCGTGTATAGTTTTTTGTACGTACTGACGCTCCGAGTGTGATAAGCGATAAGGCCTATAAACAACTGGGCTTACATCTTTAAGGTGAATTTCCATTTCAGTTACAGTAGTAAAACCGAGGTCGTGCATACCAGTAGAGAAACAAGTTTTATATCTATGTAAAAGCTCTTTTAGGCTCCTAACTTCAACATCAGTAAGTTGTTCACCATACTTTATAGTGGTATTATACGTGTGAACAGAAAGGTCATAATTAACTGAATTAACCGAACAATAGTTTCTACAATCATTAAAAAAATAGGCTCGTGTTACCAAATTGCCGATTCTATAATGGACTGGTTGCTCCCCTACATTTTGTATTAGTATTTTACACTCACCATTAACTATTTCATACTCACCAGGCAATAAATAGTGTTCATTACCGGGACAACCTCTAATATTACCCCTGATATATACATAACCGTTATAAACTTCATCTGATTTCACTATTAATACTCTCATTTCCCCTAGACCAATTTTTAAATTAACCCCAGAACGCAAGGATATTTTGGAATTTAACGTGTCGTCTACTCGGTCAAATTGTAAGTATGTGTCAGTCTTAATTATTCTTAAATTTGGTCTCTCAGTGAAACTATGACCTAATAATACCGGCAAGTTAATCAAACTATCTGCTACAATAAGTATTTCAACTTGTTTTTCTACTAAGCCTTGAAGTTCTATGTCTGCAAATGTACGTCCTAACGGTAAATAGGGTATATTTCCTAACCCTCTTAAATACGGGCTATTCACAGAGGTCCATGTTAATTTTATAGCTTTAGCGTCGCTTTCTCGTATCAATGTAACCTCACTACCTAGATCTACTTGACAGCATATAGAATTACCATTAATTTTGATCATTACTTTATATTTATCATTCGGTGTAGTTTTAATAGATACATCTAAAACATTTTTTTGTTCAGAGGTAATTCTTTTTTGACAGTTTGATGCAGTATGTCCGAGAAGATTGCAATTTGTACATTTTATTATAGGTTTTGGACATTTAAAACTAGGGTGACCTACTTCTTTACAGTTAAAACAGGTTAAAGATTCTGGTTTATGTCGGTTTTTATTGATTAATTCATTAACACGAGAAGAGTTACCAACGTTGTTATTTGGGAATCTTAAAAATTTCTTTGCGTCTAAATTTTCTTTTGTCTGCGATTTTATGATATTAAAGAATTCTAAAACATCTTCTGGTCTATTAAATTTTGCTGCTTGAGCACTGACACGTACACCTCTATCCTCTATGCCATAAACTATACAGTCTACTGCTTGTTTACCAAAAATTTTGCAGCGGTTTAGTAAATTAATTTTAGAGAAGTAGTACATTTCTAGAGACTCGCCAGAACGTGTTCTTCTATTAAGCATTTCAGTAAGTAATTCTGCATAATTTTCATTTATAGGAAAAGAATCTCGTAACATTTGTTTCCACTCTGACCAACTATGCTTAAGAGAAGGTAGGCCCTGGTACCAGGATTTAGCATGACCGGTTAACTTTTGTAAAGCATAATGACTAGTTTGTTTGTCACTCCAATTATAAATTTCGGCACATTCATCAATCTTATCTAACCACATTTCTACGGTTTGATTTCTAATTAATGGATCAAACTCAGGAATAAAATTATTTAAACTAGAAAACGAATCTCTATCGCTAGCTTTGGACTCAATTATTTTTAAGAAATTATTAAGAAAACTATATGACATATCAGTTTGTTCTTTCGTACGTTTTGGGGAAACTTCTAATGGTGTTTGTGGTACCGATTCTTCATGTTGTCGTTTGTTCGATTTATTTTGAAGTGGTTGGATTTTATCACTGTCCAGATCTCGTAGCTTCTTTTGTAATTCATCTTCTAGTTCTCGTATTCGTTTTCTCTCGTTATATAGATGACGTTCTTGAATATATAAATCACAGTACCTGCTTTGACTTCGTGCACTGTTGTGTGAGTTCTCGAAGTTAATACTTGGGCTGCGGCCGCGGTTGCAGCTACGACGACGGCTGCCATGACGACTGTGACTGATGTTGCGACTACAGTCACGGCTACAGCTGCGACTACGTCTGCGGCTGCGGCTACGACTACGACTGCGACTACGTCGCCGGCTGCGTGCACGACCTTGGCTTGATTTTTCTTTTCGCTGCGATCGCCCTGGAGTCACCAGGCTTCGACGTTCTGGGTCGTGAGGCTCAGCTTCCATTATCTGAAACTCGACGACAGGAGTCTCAGTTGTTGATCAAAACAATCGTTATTTCAGCTTAATATGTTACTCTTTTCCTTAAACTAAGAAACGAGAAAAACAAACTTAAGAAAATATTATGGTAAAAAAAAAATGTTAATATTTTAAACCATTTTTACCAAAACTACTAGGTGGTAGTTTTGGACGTCATTAGATTATTCCAGTAACAAAAAAAAAAATGTATTATTTTCAACCATAATTACCTTAGATTATTACTTGCGGGCGGAGCACAAAAATATACATATATTTTTGCCGATCCCACTTCTGAACTAAAACGAGCTCAGAAGGAATCAAAGAAAAGACAGCAGTTGTCTAATATGTATCTTTTATTCTCATATTTATCCACTTAAACACACTAATCACTTCACTTCACATCACTATTACACACACAATTCACTTATTATTTCACAATGTTAACACCACGACGTTACGCGTAAGAATCCGATTTACTTGTCTAGCAATCACTTTTATACCCTTTTAGTGAATGTAAATTCAAACGTCAAAATCAAAAATGACATAACGGTATCTAAAGTTGACGTTTGAATATACATTCAGCCTACAAAATATTTTATAATTAATCTCTGTAAGTTAGACAATTATTGTGCATGTTACACAGACAAAAGTTAAAAATTTTTTTTTTCTTATAATTACCTACCGTATATACCTTTAGGTATGCATTTAGTAATAAGATTTTACTTTGACATTACAAACAGATACTTCAATTTTATTTATCTACCAGCATTGCCCGAGGCTCCGCCCGCGATCAGATAACCAAAAACCAAATTCTTAGGTATTACATATCTTACAATGCAGTTTATGAATTTTTTCTCAGAAATGAGATATTTTCTCGCGGTAAAAAGTATCTTATATCTGGACCCGGATAACCAGCTATCATCATACCAAATTTCATCAAAATCTGTCCAGTGGTTTTCTCGTGATGCGGTAACAGACAGACAGACAGACAGACAGACAAAAATTCTAAAAACTATAAATTCGGACTCTGTATCGATAATAATGTCTATTTCAATTAGATTTTCCAAAAAATATTTAATGTACAGATTCGACTTAGTTACAGTTTTATTATATGTATAAGATATATAGATGTATAGATAAATTAATTTGTTTAAAACATCCAAGTCCATTTAATCCAGTTTGTTGCGACCGCATACATCAAACGCTTGGCAGGCTAAGCAACACGGCAGACGCAATAGATCGGCGACATTTTGCGGCATCCAATATTGATGGCACACGTTACAGCCAGCCTCTATGCGCAAATCTGGCTAAATTTGAAACATATTAGTGTAAAATTTTGAATTTAAAGTTTAATTTCATTATAAAGTGCTAATCGTTGTTAACTACCCACGGTTTTAGATTAGATTAGAAGCAGAAAGTAAGAGTGACAAGTACTAACTTTCTTGTGTAATTAATTTTAAGTGTTATTACTTGTGAAATATATTATAATTTATATTTAATAAAGCATTGGTTGACCCTCGTAACTCAATGGATTGGCATGTGTCTGATTGGCATTAGATTTCTATTATCTAGTTCTAAAATAGATAATTTAAGCAAAATAATAATATATTTGAACCAATTTTACGTCTGCTTTCAAACAGTACGCAAAAACGCTTTGGAACATAAAATCTATACTAATAATAAAATTAAAACTAAGTCCAATCTGTACATTCATTTTTTTTGGAAAATCTAATTGAAATAGACATTATTATCGATACAGAGTCCGAATCTATAGTTTTTAGATTTTTGTCTGTTTTTCTGTCTGTCTGTCTGTTACCGCATCACGAGAAAACCACTGGACAGATTTTGATGAAATTTGGTATGATGATATCTGGTTGTCCGGGTCAACATATATAATACTTTTTACTGCGGGAAAATATCTCATTTCTGAGAAAAAATACAAAAACTGCAATGTAAGAGTATATACTAATATATAAAAACTAAGAATTTGGTTTTTGGTCATCTGAACGCGGGCGGAGCCGCTGGCAATGCTAGTAATATATAAAAGTACCGTAGAAAGAAAAACTCAAGTGACAATTTCTATTTCACTTGTAATTTACTACCCCGGACCTTTCACACAGAGTAGTTTAGTGCCATACGGAGAGTAATATTATCAACAAATATGCGTCACTTACAGCATTACTAAGTCATTGCACTGCGTCAGTAACAAAATTCACTCTTCCGTTCAAATTTATTTCGCCGACACTAATTGGTGGGACGGATAAATTATGGTTTAAATTGTTTATACAAAGTTGACCGTGGATGAAGTTTGCAACTTTGTCCATTTATCTATCTCTTGATTTACGATACTTTTTTTCCGTAATTTAAGGATTTGTTATCAATTTGAATGAAATATTGCTAGAACAGGCATCACAAGCGTCTTAGAAATGTTAAAAAATGAATAAGCGTTTGGTGTTTTACTTACTTGCAACTTACCCTTGCTTCGCCCGGGCGGGTTCCTGGAGGCCTTTTGTTTTTGTAACATTATATCAACTTTTGCAAAGTTTTATTATTAACAGTAGCTATGTATTTCTCCAGATCATGATCTATCTTTTTACTAAATACAATGCAAATCTATTTAGCCGTTTTAGCTTGAAAGAGTAAGAAATATACACAAATACAAATTTTCAAATTTATAACATAATTGTAAGTGTTATAAATAGCCCTCTTTAAAGACTGTAAATAATAATAATAAGAAGCTTAGTCTCAAGCAATTTTGTTTTAGTTATAGTAAATAAAAATATAATATTACACCACTAAGAGCGAGTTCAGACCTTTATGATTTACAGAAACGATTTTCGAATACGGTTTACCGTGGCGTATGCGAACATATGGCATATTATTGTATAGAAATTACTGCTTACGTCGTCCTTACTTTAAACTAAACTTTAAAGCTAAAACGATAATAATATGTCGAATGGTAGTTTTGAATTTCATACTAAATCATAACCAAATCAAGATTAATATCTACATTCTACATCATTAATGTAAATATTGTTGGGAAATAGAACCTTATATACTCTTCATTGTATCACGACCTTCAGTAATATTACAATATTTCTATTATTACAACAGTATAAATTACTTATCTGCTTCAGTGGTCTAGTGGCTAGTATATACGGCTACAGATCGGAAGGTCCTAGGCTCGAATCCCGGGTCGGGCCAAGTTTGTTAATGATTCTTCCTGTTTAGAATGCCTCAATAATAGCCCGAAGTTTGTAAGTTGGCAGTGTTTTACTCAGTGCTGCGCCTGATCTCTCACTGGTTGTAACTAATTGTCGTCCCACCGGAGTATGGGAGTGACAGGAATAGAGAGTACGCTTGTGTCTGTGCATACTTGTGCACGATAGTATATGCTCCTCAGTTGGCTAGTCTCGGTAAAATTAGCCGTTGTGTCCGAAACTGTATGTTTACATTTGTCCTTATAATGCTTGGTTGATAATGTTGGTGTAATGTGAGTTTATTTAAGGCTTTTATGATATACTGAAGTCTTTACTAAAACCTGTATAAATTAGAGACAGGATATTCAGAGCTTTAATATGACATGGTATGTAATCTTATTTTGGTACTAGCATTGCCCGCGGCTCCGCCCGCGTTCAGATGACCTAAAACCAAATTCTTAGGTTTTACAAATTAGTATACTCTTGCAGTATAGTACATTGCAGTTTTTGTATTTTTTCTCAGAAATGAGATATTTTCCCAGGGTAAAAAGTATCCTATATGTTGACCCGGATAACCAGCTATCACCATACCAAATTTCATCAAAATCCCTGGTAGTTTTTCCGTGATGCGGTAACAGACAGACAGACAAAAATTCTAAAAACTATAGATTCGGCCTCTGTATTGATAATAATGTTTATTTCAATAAGATTTTCCAAAAAACATTTAATGTACAGATTCGGTTTTGTTACAATTTTATTATATGTATAGATTAGTAAAACGCAATCAATATATGTATATGTAAATGGTATAAAATGAAAATGGCTCCAACTCACACATCTTTCCATCTTTCCAACAAACATTACGAAACTTAATTTTCTGTCACTTGTTATACAAGTTCAAGAGAAATTAGAACGTTAAGAATCGTCAAGTATTCTTTAAACGTTTGTTGTTCAAAGTAATTTCTCGTAAGATTTTATTAAATTTCTAATTGCTAATTACTAAAGGCTCAAACAAGCCCGTTTGATATCTATACATACATATGTATGATAAAATTGAAACTAATCGCTGTCTGTACATGGAAGATGTTTGAGAAAAACTATTATTTATTGTATTTTTAACGCAATAGAACCCAAAGCAAGAATTTTTAGAATTATTGTTCGTTTGTCTGTGCTCTCGCCGATCTCAGAAACGGCTTAACCAATTTGAATGCGGTTTTCACTGAAGCATTGTGATAAGCTTAATTTAACATTTAGTATGTGTTTTATTTCAATCGGTTCATAAATAAAAAAATTATGTCGATTTAAAGATGCACGTAGGGACGAACATGAGAGAAGTGATGGTGAGTCACTACTATTATATAATTTTATTTTGTTAAAACAAAATACGATCAAATAATATAATAATATATAAAAGTAAAAAAAAACTCCTAAAACGGTGGCATCAGCTCATATTATATTCCACATCAAGCCCCACAAAACTTGATTTTCTCTCCCTTAAGTTATTATAGAACACGTTTAAATAAATTAGAATATTAAGTGGCATCAAGTATTCTTTACGCGTGTTCCCTTTGAAGATAGATAATAAAACATCCCGTATACAATATATACAAATAATTATAATGTAATTAGTATGAAGGTTGATGGTGAACATGAAAAGCGTGAGCTTCTACGTACGTAATTCTATACACGTTACAAAGAGTATCCTGTTTGGAACGCTACAAGTAGAAACGTCTACCGCAGTTACATTTATGTTGTTCAATTTGAAATTCAGGTAGTATATACATAAAATATTGTACAAACTTAATTTTGTCTTACATTTATCTAGCACCTGAAATTCATATTAGTGTAAGAAAAGGAAATATTTAAGTAATGATTAAATAAATAAAATATAAGTTAAGGGACATTAACACACAGCATCTAGTTCCGTGGTAAGCTATGAGGCTTGTGTTATGGATACCAGATAGTTGATGCACTAGATTGTGTATAAAGTTTAAACTTTAAAAACATGCTTAATATAAACACCCATAACTGAGTACAAACATTCGTGATCATCACACAAATGAATGCTTCCAGCGGGACTAAAACCCGCGACCGCTGGCATAACAGGTAACAGGTAGGGCACTACAAACTGAGCCAAACGTGTCAAAATGATTACTATTTAACCTATTTTAAAAAAGAGGAAGGTAAATTGGGGTATTTTTATTATGTTTTTTACCAGTTCTTTTTTGTGTGATATCGTAAATATATCAATGAAATTTACCTATCTTTATAAAAAATAAACGTTTCCATTTTTTTATTAATAACACTAAAGCTCCTCAAAAGCTACTAAAAAAAGATATTTTTGAAAAATAAAGGGGAAAATGGTACTGAACTATTTCCTCTTTGCCTATTTATATATAGATTTACTTTAACTGCCTTAATGGTCTAGTAGCAGGAGTTTAAGGTCTTCCCCCCCAACGTGCGCTTACCTTGTCGTGGTGGGGGGGGGGCTCAGTAGTGCCCGGCAATCCAACCGGGCGCGAAGCTAAGAAACGCACAGGGAGGTTGCCCACTTCGGTGGGCGGGGGGAGGTGGCCCTCTTCGGGGGGCGGTGTACCTTGCGGGTTGCTCCTGGTACTTCTCTGATAGCAGAGTGGACCTTGGAGCAACCCCATGGTTGTGGTGGTCTGCTTTGGCATACCTGCCGTCGGGGCATCGTAGTTGAATGTGTAAGCGATCCTGCGACGCCCCATTAAGACGGGGGAAGGTTTTGTTGGGCTTTAGTGGGTAGTACTGGCTGTATTACGCCGGTGAGTCCCACACGTCGTGCGTAAATGCATTTCCCAACGTTAAAAAAATATAAAATAAAGTAGTTTAAGGTCTTGGTTCAAGTCCCGGGTCGAGCGTAGTTGCCGAGTGTAGTTATTGGGACTTTCTGATAAGAAATTATCAGTGACAGTCCAAAGTTGACAAGTTGATAGTTATAGGCTTACACTTCCATGTCTCGACTAAAACTTAAAGTCTGCACACACACGTCTTGTGCACTATAGTTGTGCTATATTTGATTTATAAAGGATAAGTATCATAAGATTTTAGTTGTTTGTAAAAGGAAAATGTGCTATATTTGAGATATATTTAATCTGTGCTCGGTGGCGCCAAAATATTTGTCATGCGATGGTGAAAACCAATTAGAATTTAGAGGATTGTAGGCTAGGCGTACCACATACTACTCTTACATAATATATATATATATATATATATATATTATGTAAGAGTTACAAGAAGAATGATGAATGCACTTGGATAGTCTAATAGAAATTTACTTTGGCCGAAATCAGTTAGAAAAATAATTCTTTTTATTTCTAGTTTCTCAATATTTCTGTTATAGCCCAGTAGATATATCCAAAATGTTGATATTTGCTTCCATTCTTTTAGGTATGTCATTAAATAAAACATTATATAACAAGCAACAATAACAAACTCCCAAACTTTCCCATTTAAAATATTAACACAATAAATATGAAAGGTACAGACAGGTATGTAGAGTTATTTTGTATGCCAGCAACACTCGACCCAATTCGCGTTTTCGCTTTTATCACCAAGTAATAAAATCTAACAAAGTCATTGTAAATTTGGAAAGAAATTTTTCTCGGGAGAAACCGCTGAAGACAATCCGAAAGGCAAATTTCATTTTCATTCCGCTGTGCGTGCTCAATGTCTTGCCGGTTCATTCTACCATTTTCAAGGGACGCATAAGGTTTAATAGTATGGAAATGAGAGACTTGGTGGCCTTTCGGGAGCGTCTTTTGTTCTAATCGAGTCGAAAACGTGATAAGAAAATTCTTGAATCATATATGGCAATTATTTTTTGCATAACTTCTTATTGCGTATTATGTTTGAGAGACGGTATTTTTCTTTATTAACTTTTCTGAAGTACTTTCGTCTTATTGCTTGGAACAAAATACTTTTAGTTAGTAATTTTGTATATTTGCTTATAATATAGAGTCCTTAATGGACAACTGTTGCCGTTGGGTAACAGTCGCCCATTTATATAAAAATGCGTATATATATAATTGCGTGCGTGTATGTGTGCGTGTGTGTATCTGCGTGTACATGCTTGCATGTGTGTGCGCGTAGGTAAATGTGTACATACACACAGACGCATACAATAGAACAAACATACACATGTATGTTTGTTACTCCGTTACTATATACATACATATGTTTGGAGGAACTCCATAAGTTTCGGTTAGTAAAAAAAATTACAAAAGGGTACCCTGTCTGTATATAATAATTTAAATACAAAACGTATATAAGGATATATTCGAGCGAAGTGACGATAAGTGAGAGTTAGATACTAGTTTAAAAATAAATAGCACGATTGATTTGCAGAGCAGTTCGAGCTTAAAACCTTGCAACCTTAAAATTTTCATGTGAAAATAGTATTTTATGTATTCTTACATACGTTGTTAATACGATGTAAAAAATATCATAACAGTCAGATATAAAAAGGGCTGAATTATGAGTATATTTTTATTTTAGATAAATATACATTAGAAATAATAAAGTCAATAGAAAAACTATACAATAATCGTTAACCAAACGTATCACGAATCGCAAAAGCTTACTTCAAGTAAAAGCTTAAAAAAGCTCTGTTTCCGGATTAAATTCTTTTATATTTAGAAGTGCTCTATACATAATTTGATTGCCATGCAAGTTCTATCCACAAGAAAGGAGACCAGGAATCGGGCACTAATACATAATGTATTAGCTTACGTCCGCCTTCCTAACCCCTTCCATCACAGAGCTTATTTGTGTCTTTTGAACAGCTTAAATTGAGGTTTGAAATTCCTTATAACATTAGAATCTACATTTTTATATAAATAGGTAAAGACAAAACGGCTTAGTAGCTTTTTTCCTCTGTTTGTCAACCGATATTCTTTTATTTGTTCAGCAGAAATGAACGAGTTTTATTATCAATAAGCTTTGAAAACATTTTTTTTTATATAGATAGGTAAATTCTATATAATATATTGTATAAAAATAATATATTGTAATAAAAATGTTTAAAGTTAAAATATTGTAATGTAATTGGTGCAATTTTCATTTTGTTAATTGTGGGTAGGCTGTCTGTAACAACTATACCTTCAAGACATGTAACACCTCAGTCTCTCCCGTGACCATGGATGCTGTAAAGCATTCGAAACGTCGGGAACCAAAAATCAAAATAAATTCGCGAAAAAATCCGAAAAGATAGTTTTATTTAAAATGTCAAGTATTCGCGTAAATCTAAGAAAGTATTAAGAAGAAAGGATTTTAAAAAATCAGTAGGTAATAATGAATTATATCCTATTTTCTATACTTAGGGTGTTTTTTTTTTTATTAAATGGGTCTGTTATGAAATAAACCTCTTAAAAAAAAAGACTTTTGCACTTCCGTCTATATAGTTATGCTCGAACATACATAAAAAATATAAATATCCTAATAGAGAACTTCCTTTTTTTTGAAATCGGTTAAAAAAATAGTATATATTTCTCTTTTCTATGTATTTATTGTATTTATCGTAGTATCTACATAGTAATACAGTATAACCAAAATATGATATCTAATTACACGTAATGTACACGTATACTCGTAATAACTTAATTTCTAACCACTGAGAGAACTAAATACAAAAATCTGTTTTTCTTCAAAGTGCTTACCTGTATACATACACCTGAGTGTAATGCACGCCTGATATATTTGGCTGACCTATAAAATATATTAATAGATAGAAGATAGTATTGAAACATTACTTTTAAAGCGGTAAAATTTATCGATTAATTTGTATGTAAAGGATCATCTGTGGGATTGAGTAGAAGCTTAAAAGTCTTTTTCATTAGTGAAATTTTTTTTAGCTATTTAAAAACCATGTAAATCAATGTGCTATATTCAACTCAGGAAGAAAAACTATTTAACACCTCCAGGTAAATTTCTAAGAATTTAATTATATTTCTAAGAAATAACTAAAGTAACGCCGGCGTGTCCGTGGTCGTGGAGGGAATCATGTACATACAGTGTACATGTATTGATGAAAAAACTTAAATTAATTTACTTACCACTAAAAGGCATTCAATTATACAGCCTAAAACCCTAAGTATAGAATATAAAAAAATACGCAAGACTTTATATTAAAGAAGGAGCATTAGAGTAGTTTTTTTTTCATTTATACTCTAAAAGTTTAGCCTCTTAGGGAATAAGATTATTGTTATAAAAAAATCTCATGAAGTTAAATAAATATGTATGGGACATTAACTCACAGCACCATCTAGGTTCTCGGTAAGTTACGAGGCTTGTGTTATGGATACCGGATATTTGATACACTACACATATATAACTTTAAATACATACATTTTATAAATATAAACACCCATGACTGGTGTACAAATATTCGTGATCATTACACAAATGAATGTCCCGAGCGGGACTCGAACCCGCAACTACTGGCACAGCAAGAAGGGTAAGAACAAGAACAAAAAAACTAAGGGTAACAACACTACAAACCGAGCCAAACGTATCGTCAAAAATATATGGAAATAAATATTTAAGATTCCATGCATATTACCAATGGGAAATCCAATTTTAGATGCTATCGTTATACAAGACTACGTATTATATATAAACGTGGAATGGCTCAAGTCCTACTAATACTTTAGAAAGATAAAATCTGAAGAGAATTAGCGAAAGGAACTACAAGAGTAAGCGCTGGACTTTCGGCAATTTTTATAAAATTCGTATTATAATTATTTATTCCAATTCAGCATATAGATTCAATTCAATTCAATTTTCTTGTTTATGGCTTCAAAGGTTTTATCTGTGTCGTATATATTTCAAGTTTTACCAATCGCACGTACATTAAAATAAAAATAAAAAAATCTGCACTTCCAGATGTGGTATCTGTATAGTGTAAATAGGTATAGACAAAACCGTTCAGTATCTTTTTCTCCATCGGGCATCGGTTCTGCGATGAGTGCGATCATCCCACAGCCACTTCAGCTTAATAATTATAATAAACAAGTTATTATCATTCATATGCGACAATACTGCAGTAAAATATAACCATTAAAAAAACAACAAAAATAAAATCGATACACGTTTAAATATGACATAGCGTCACATCCACAAGAAAACTATCGAGTCACATATCGAATTCACATTAAAATTAAATATCTCCTCTTTGAAGTTGGTCTGAAAGAATAACACAATTAATTTCTGTACATTTCATAATATTAATAAATATTTATTTATGGCTTTAATAACAACAAATGGTGTTGTATTTTTCATCAGTAGTAAATGAATCGTTGCAATCGACTGCTTGTCACGGCGGTAGTTGACAAATGAAATTTCCCAACGAACTGACGGCTGGCGATAAGGCAAAATGACATTGTACAGTTCAACTGGAGTCCAATTTTCAATATTACTGTTTAACAGAACATTCTTAACAGCAAACAATTTTTATTCTAATAGGTATATCAAAATAATGAACACTCTTATCGATTTTATTGTTGTAAAATGTGTTTTAAGAAATATAAGGATGCGCCCCTAAGTTTAAATGGCTTACGAAGGCATAAAAGACAAATGTCCAAAGATTTTTTTTGCCCTAGGAACCTTTGCAGGTGTATACAAGATAACTTTCCAGAGTATCCATCGCAATCGGATCAATTATTTAAGAACGCCTACAGGATAAACATACGAACATTCATATAATACTTTGTTAGATTTACGCGAATATTTTACATTTTAAATAAAACTCTCCCTTGATCATGATTGTTGTAAAGCATTCGAAATGTCGGGAACCAAAAATCCAAATAAATCCGTGAAAAAATCCGAAAAGATAGTTTTATTTAAAATGTATTTAAAATACGAACATTCATTTTCATTTTTTGTATAGAAGATAAATTAGACACGCGTCTATTATATTTTGAAACTGTGTATCTTTAAATTATTCAGTCATAATTTTATTTTGCATGTCTTTAAATAGTTACTTCATCCATGCTTATAATATATATATATATATATATATATATATATATATATATATATATATATATATATATATATATATATAATAATGAATATTGCTTCATTATTGTCTATAATATCGTTTTTTTTTAGTCAAAAAAGTTTTTTTTTATATCAAAAGCTCGTCTGTATACAATTCATACAATTGACTCTTTAAATAAATATGATAATTAAATTACTAACTTTAACTTTACAAAAAGACAGTCCTCCATATTACATCCTCACTGCGCTAGGGCAGGGTGTTTGAAAGTGGCAGAAGAAGAGAGTGACCTCTTTATCTCTACAAACACTTGTGTTTACACTCACAATCGATCAGGAGGCATTATAGTACTTCCCAGCCCCTCAACTATCTTTACACCAAAAAATTATTTCATAAATTCGCTTCGTTTCGACCTGAAAAAAGGACAAACAATCGAACCCCACACCCACTCACATTTATTACATCAGTATGGATAGGAATTATTATTTAATCTGACAGCTGGCCATGGAAAATGATATCGTTCCAAATGTTCGAACAATATTCGAATTACAAAAACTTTGCCAACTCATAAAACACGGTCGCAAAACAGGAAATTATCGTATCGTTGTTTCGGTAAAGTTTTTCTTGCAGACGTTTTTATGGCATATTTCGTACTTAATTTAATCCTTGAGTGAAACTCAATTTAAAAATATATAAGAAATAGCTTTCTCAAGATCAACGTATACTAGATGAATTTTTCTATCAGACGTGGATGATGTATTCGTTAAATATACAAGTATCGACTACTACTATCGACTAACATCGCTTCACTTGGATGCATTCCTAGGTGACTATTAGTAGACAATTCGATAACCCATTTAACAGTGTTTCTACATATTAAATTTCATCAAAATCTGTCCAGCCGCTTCAGCCTGAATGAGTAACAAACACACACACACATACAAAATTGTCGCATTTAAAATGGTAGGATGTGTATGTACTTTACTCAGCCCTTTTTAACATCCCACTGTTCCCACTGTTCATCACACGGTTCCCGTGGGATAGATTGGTTTCTGTTTTTCACAAGGGACGAACCCAAGCGAAACGAGGGTGAGCCGCTAGTATCTATAAAAAACAATATAATTATAAGATATTTCAAACATTAATAAACTCCAAGCAACAGTATGTTTTACGTAAATTAAACTATTGCAATGTAATTTATCAGAAGGGCTTTTGTTAGTATATACAATGTTTTGGACCGAGTCACGTACGACATTTATAAGGATTATAAGTTATAAAAAGAGCGTTAAATTAGTTATTTTAAACCCTAATCGAATGTTTTGTTTTATGAATCCAAAAAGTATTATTAAACGTTATTTATTTATTTAATTTTCATCAAACATAATATATTTAACCTTATATTATTACATCATCAAAAATTGTAATTAGCGACTTAACATTCGCTTCGCTCGAGTACGTTCATAGGTGCCTAAGAGTAGCCTATATATACCTACTACAAGGCTATCTATGTACTAGATTTCATTAAAATCTTTTTAACAGTTTCAGCGTTAGATAGTAACAAACATACACACATACATACTTTCGCATAAATAGTATGAAGTAATATGCACTCGTCGTTGTAAACCATATTAATTTTTAATCGATACACTCAAGTATTTTGAAATGATTAATGATCTATTGTAACGTTTGTCTGTCTGTCTACGCATTTATTCTAACAAACTAGGTATTATTGGACCATAGCGCTTTATAAAAATGTATAGACAAAGCTTTTTCAATATTAATGCTTTGTTTAATTCAGGCCTTGATTTCGTGTGAATGTAAACATTTATCCTCTTCAGCTACATGTGAAGCTTATCGCTTTCATCAGTTAAAATACGGTACACGAAGCTTTTAAATTAATCCATTCGATCGTGACGTGTAATCGTTCGTGCTTATTGGGATAATTTAAGTGTTTTTTGTTAAATGGTCGAACCTGATAGCGTTCATTTGAAGCAATGAGTATGCTTTTGAACAAGGTAAGTTAGGGAGTAAAGGCAGTGGTGGCCCAGTGGTATCGCTCGCTTAGGAACCTTAGAGAAGCGGGTTCAAATCTCCGGTCACGTATCTCTAATATTCTTATATGCGAATCATTTCCAACATGATTACTACTTTCCTTCCGCCAATCCGCACTTGGTCTGTGCTGTGAACTATGGTCTGATTCCTCTCGCATTGTAGAAGGCCCATACAAAGCAATGGGACTTTAAAAAAGGGTTGTATGAGAAAGGAAGATAGAGGTATTTTATCTATACATATAATAAAATTGTAATTAAACCGAATCTGTACAATAAATATTTTTTGAAAAATATTATTAAAATAAACATTATTATCGATACAGGTGCCGAATCTGTAGTTTTTACAATTTTTGTCTATCTGTCTGTCAGTTTGTCTGTTACCGCATCACAAAAAACCACTGGAGGGATTTTGATAAAATTTGGTATGGTGATAGTTGGTTATCCGGGTCAACATATAGGATACTTTTTACTGCGGGAAAAGATCTCATTTCTGAGAAAAAATACAAAAACTGCAATGTAAGAGTATACTAATATGTAAAACCTAAGAATTGGGTTTTTGGTCATCTGAACGCGGGCGGAGTCGCGGGCAATGCTAGTAGTAATATAATATTCAATGTTTTAATTTGTAATAAAAAATATCTTTCAATTTACAGTACTAAGAAAAAAGTCTAAAGATAATTGCACATTTTCATATAGTCTATAAGGAATTTAAGCTCGGAATAGAAAGTTATAAGCTTGTAAAGACTCTTTAAAGACTCTTTCTTTCTTCTTTACTTATAAAGAAGAAGAACTTTGGCGACTCTCATATAATTTCGTAACTACGTCACATGTTTTCAGCAGAGAAATATATTTTTTGTTAATATCTAGTTGCTAGCTTAAAATGAAATTTGAAGCCGTTGCAAAAGCTCTACAAAATCCTTTACAAATCGGACAACTATTATAAGTGCAAAAGTTTATGAGTATGTTAGCATATTTGTAAACGAATGTGTGTTCATTTACTGCTGGAATGATTTGGATGAAATTTTCTACATACATAGATTAACTGGAGTAACACATAGGTCACTTTTAGGCATCTAAGGGCGAAGGTAAGTTGCTAGCAGTGGCAAAGGGCAGATACAAGACGTCCTTAAAATTATTTTGCTATAATTTTACATAAATTTTATTTTTTACATGTATAAATGTTCGTTCGGAAATATATATAATATATTTATTTATTTCTGCATTAATACGTATATAAAAATTATATATTTTTGGAACGGCTTACCTCTGCTAAAATTTCAGTTGTTAGTACTTCATACGATCAAATGCTTTTGATATAGAGCGCATAGAGTGGAGAACGCTTAGTCATATGTAGTGCTAGATGAACAGTTCATAAAATAATTGCATCATTCGTTTTAAAAGTTTGAGGTTAAATTGTATTGTATTAAAAGTTATGTGTGTCGCATTTTGTTAGCAAAATTATTTTGATTCGAACGTTTCGAATGCTTTACAGCCAACAAGGTCACGGAGAATCTAATACTTAAGATGTCTCAAAAGTCAATTTATATTTTGTTGGAACAGACAGTATTACCCACAAAAATTATACAATAACTAAGTATGCGGATTTTGTTGCGCGGGATTCTTATTCTTTTTGTTACATAAAAGTAGGCTAAGTTAGTCAGCTATATGCCAGTGAAAACCCAATCAGAATCAACTCGTCGTCGTCAACTCGAGATTAGCCGGAACAAACAGACAGGCAGACAGACAAATATATTAAAAAATATTTTTCTCTTATATCGACCGTATATACTTTCATATGCATTTAGTAAAAAACTGTTATTTTAACATGACAAACAGATACTTCAATTTTATTTATTTGTATAGGTAAATTTGGAAGAAAATAATTATTTTAAATGTCAAATATTCGCGTAAATCTAAGAAAGTATTCACATTTATACATACTCGTATAACATAAACTAGGTATTTTAATATAATGACAGTTCACAGACCCTGTACAGTGTACGAGTGTACGTGTAGAGCTTAAAAGTTTTCTAAATATCGCTGAGCTCTATTTTCTGTATAGAAGAGCAATGCCACGGGTAATAGAATTTTATTGGTGACTCCTCTCACATTAAGATCAAGTACCAATAGAAACAAAAAAAAACGTTTAAATCTTTATTTCTTAAAACAAAAATATTTTCTATTTCTAGCTTTTTAACAAGCTTTTATTTAAATTGCAATGTTTGTTAGATGATATGTTTGTATGAAAGAGTAACAAACATCCATATATCCTTACAAATTTTTGCATTTATAATATTAGTAGGATTATTACTTTTTCTAAAAATCATCTCAATAAAGCAATGTAATCTAGGTCACTGCCAAATTAAAAAAAATGCTTTGTCTATAAACTGCCATACCACAAAAAATAAAAACAGACATACGCGTCAAAGGGTGTTTTAACACTCCTCTTTTATTATAAAATATAACAATGAATTCTTATATTATAATGAATTTCACGTTCAAATTTAATTTTGCAAATATTGTTTTTTTTATGAAATCTCATTAAAATGTTTAATCTAAAGAATAATTTATAAATGTCCCCATTTCAAGGGTAATTGGATACAGTATTACAATGAATTTTGTGTATAGACTTGTTGAGAACAAAAGCTGGCCGTTAATTAAGAAATATTTTTTGTTACAGGGACAAGATTTATAGTTCGAACGAAAGCATATTCGGTGAGTTATTTTATTATATTTTTTAAATAAACAATCTCACAATAAAAACAGAGTCGCGCTAAAAATATACCCGTAGATAGTTCGCCTGTTTTATTTGTGTATTTTCTTTTGCTCGTATTATTCTTGTTAATGGTCGTATATATGGATTTATACAACATACTAGTATTGCCCGCAGCTTCACTTGTTTGTTCAGATTTTTTGATTCGATCGCTACCAAACTTTAAAGGATCACCTGCTAGGCTAATCTGAAGAATACCTGCAAATTTCATCAAAATTGCTCTAGCAGTTTTGAAGTCCATAGGGAACATCGATTTTATGTGTATATTTAAAAAAAAAAACAATTTTTTTCGTTTGTTAACTAACAAAGCATTACTTATCCTTTCCTCATTATCTTATGCTAATAAAATACGTCGATAGACTATATATAGGTTATGTTTAAAGGATAGTCTAGTTTTTAATTAGTGGAGGAAATTTTTAGAGGGGTTCGGTAGCTTTGTTAAATTGCCCTCTATATACAAATATACATACCAATTATGAGCTAAATTGTTTATTTTTAAGAATTTTTAAAATTAATTACAGAAATATATTTTTTTTCATAGCTAAAAATACCCTAACTCACTTACACTTTCTGAAAGTTTGAGGGTTTAATGGACTAGCAAATTATCGCATATAATACGGTTGTATAAGGAGGTGTTAAATGACTGAAAGAAAAAAATAAAATAAATTTGCTAAAACCAACCCGAGACTCGAACACAAAACCTCCGGATCTGTAGCCGTACGGGCTAGCCACCATGTCGCTTTAGTGCTTATTTGTTCAAACGACGAATTATCGATATACTTTAGAGTAAAGACTTTTTACCTCTATTTTAAAAACAAAGCTTTATTATTTAAGCTATATTTGATACATATTTTTTTTATATATATAAAGTAAAATGTGATTTTAATATCAATAAAATTGACATTTAAAAATAAACAATTCTTTAAAAAAAAAATTAAAAGACTTTCGGTGGTCGTTTTGAAAAATAAGCACAGAGATAGACCAACGGCATTTATAATATACATACACATAGTATGTAAAGGCTGTCGAGACGTAATTAGTAATAGTCAGAAACGTGCAATTAATAAAGTAAACTTGACAACAAAGTTTGTAAGTTAAACATCCATTACTGAAATGGTTATTTAGGTTCTAGCTGGTCATTACGTTATGTTTCTGTAACTTAATAGCTTACTTGAATTAGTTTTATTTTTAGGAAAATCAGTCTAAGCCGCAATTATTATTTGAACTAGTGGCTCACCCTCACTTTGCTCGTGTTTGTTTCTAGAAAAACGCAAACAAATCTATCCCAAGGGAACCGTACATTTTTCTGGTATAAAAAGTAGCCCCATGTATTATTCAGGCGTATGAGCTATATTATTGTAAAGTTTCATTAAAATCCATTCAGTAGTTTTTGCGTGAATGAGTAACAAACATCCATACATCTACACACCCAGATATCCATATGTCCTTACAAACTTTCGCATTTATAATATTAGTATAGATTCAAAATATATAAATTACCAGCGAATCACCCTCTCTTCGCTCGGGTTCGTCCCTGGGTACGTATTAACGGTTAGTACACCGATAACTACTTATCATACAGTTGTTGTGGGTTGTATTGTAACGTGTTTTCCCGTGGGAATGAGATAATCTCCCGCAGTAGTCACTCTCCAGCCCTCCAACTAATTCCATACAAAGACCCAAAAAAAAAACACTAAAAATTGAAACAAAGCTAAAATATTGAACTTAAAAAAATGTGTTACTCATTAGCGTCTAAGAGTTCAGCCGGGCGCGAAGCCAAGAAACGCACAGGGAGGTGGCCCACTTCGGTGGGTGGTGGGAGGTGGCCCTCTTCGGTGGGCGGTGTACCATGCGGGTTGCTCCTGGTACTTTTCTGACAGCGAAGTGGACTGTTGGAGCAACTCCATGGTTGTTGTGGTCTACTTCGGCAGACTTACCGTCAGGGCGCAGTGGTTGAGTGCGTAAGCGATCCTACGACGCCCCATTAAGACGGAAAAGGTTTGGTTGGGTTTTAGTAGGTAGTACTGGCTTTTCTAGCTGGTGAGTTACACATAACTACCTGCATGTCTACAGGTGGTATTTGTAAATGAATTTTCCAACATTAAAAAACCGTGTGGATATACATATACTAAGTATAAATAAATCTTCTTAAATTCAACACTATGCTATCTTGATATACCATTAATATAATTTAAAAATATTTTTAAACTTAATTTGTACTGCAGAAACATAATCGAGCGTTTTATTCTTTAAAATTCTAATCTTTCATACAAATTTTGAATATATCCAAAAAAGCTGTGCTAAAAATAATGTAACACATACGAAATTTGAATATACATGAATCAACGTGTTGGTGGTACAATGTTATCAGTTCGCTTAAGGAAATTCGACGCAAGAGACACATTTAGTGTGGATTAACGTTCTTTGTTTTATACTGTGGAGCTATTTCAATGGTCTAGAGGGTTTTTAGTTAAATAAGTGGTTTATGGGACAGGAACAATGGACGATGTGTTTTGTTGAGGACATTATGGGTTAGATCGGACCGGAAAAGCATTTTGAAGGCTTTACTACGCAGTAGACTCTAATTTAATCTCTTTAGCGTGTTCTGCTGATAGCCATAGCTTAGTTATTTGTTGAAATAATTCTATTCTATTTTAAATTATAACCACTTTTAAATAAAAAATATATAAGTATACTTAAAAATCTTTCAAATTAAATGAAACGAATAAGGGTGATTTTTTTCCTTATGTAAATTTATGTACATATGTACATGTGTGCTTATTATATTATATGATGAACCCTATGTCGCAAGACATAACCATAACCTGATCCATTTGTTGATTATGACGGTTTAACTTATCACTTTTTTCAACGACTGTCTCATAACGTCTTGTCTGTATCCATAAACTATAATTTATTTGGTAGAAAACTTTTCATAACGTGTATAATCTTTGAAAATCTGAAATAATATATGAAAAAACAGCTATAACATAGTTAAGCTGTAAACAGCTGACTTAAATATTTCCAAGATCACTTGTTAGGGGAGGAAGTATTTGAATTCCACTCCGCACCAATTTTCCGCTACGAAAGCCAATTATAATGCAAAATAATATTTACATCTCTTTACAATTCCTACGAGTAGCTAAACAATAATAATTAGTTTAACAATGTTCATAAAAGCGTGCTTCGAATAACAATGAATTGAGATTTAATGCGTACTATTTGCTATCAAATATTAATAGATTATTTATCTAGGTCAATCGAAGAATTGTTGGGCATGACTGTGTTTTAGCTATTCTTTTTGACTTCAATCACATTAAAGTATAATAAAATATCAAAAACACATATTTAAACATTATTTCTCATTTTATATTATAAAGATAACATAATTTACGTAATTCATACATCCAACACTACATAACAGCTATAAGCATTATTAGTAATGTGGCTTCATCTGTGCAAGAGCCTAGCTATTAAATTTTTCATACAGGACTCATCTCCTGACACCCCTTCAGACAACTCTTGAGTCTGATCCTTGGTATTATAACCTGAATTAAATATAAGAACTTCACAAGCAAATAGACGGAATAATATAATATTCACTACATTTTTGACCGATTTGATGGAGGAAAATGGAGAAGGTACCCAATTCATCAGTATTTTTGTTGGTAAATCCTATCTGTTCTTATATTCTGGACTGATTTTATAAAGCTTCTCTAATGTAAAATCGTTACTATTTATGCTATAAATTGAAAATATTGATTTTGGAGAAAGGTTCTAAGTAATAATTTTAGTTATTAATAACAGGTTTACCGACTTCAACTTCACATTTTCAAACTTAAATTACTAGGTTTATGAAATTAAAAAAAAAAGTAAAAAAAATATATATCTCTTCCTTTAACGTCGGTTAAGAAGAAAAGATAACCAATTTCAAGAGTTTCCTGATCTCTGACCAAATTTAATTAGCTTTTCCAGAATACATTTATGTAAATGCGAAATTTCTTATTTGGAGAATTTTTACGCTTCATATATTTAGGGTCGGACCCGTCCACTTGACTGTATAATATTACTAGGGTCAATAGTACATTAGAGAAACTGATTTGTTCATTATTATAACTATAATAAATTCAATTGTGCGAGCACAATAAGAGAATTTGATAATATCCTTTGATATTGATATATATTGTTGTACTTTTGTGAAAGAGAAAAAAAATACAATATAGATATATTTTTTTTCAAAGAAAAATATTTATATACTTAGAAAAATATACGTGGTTTTTTAGGAAGCAGGTTAAGGAAAAAGAAGATCTCGAAAATTTTTGCTCGATACGATATAATCCAGCCGCTGAAGAATTTTTTTGAAATTTTAGTCATGTTCAAAAATTCATATTCAGCTCCTGTAAAACTTAGAAATTCGATCAAGACAGATTTTGTCTTTCTCAATATTATGTTCTTAATAAAATGTACCTAATTGATCTAAACTTAAACCCGGCTTGGCTGTGGGTTTCTGAGCCACTGTTTTCCAATTTTCAAAGTGCTCTCAATTCTACAATTTTTGGATTAGAGGGATGATCAGGGACTTAAATTTTTTGTTTGAAGTATTATACTCTATTGATTTCCATCCTGATTTCCTCTGATTACTGCAATGTCTTCGAAATACAGCCATGATCGATTTCTCAAAACTTGCTGTTTTTAGATACCCATAACTTTTTCTATCAACTCGAAATCCTTTTGTTTGATTAGTATACATATACATTATGTATATTATATATTTTGTACGTTTAGGTCCATGGAGTAGGGCTGTAACAATATATTTTCTGAGTCGCGTGCTATATAGCTATTTCATCTAAGGAAGACGCTAACTAATGAAGACAAAAACGGTAATCAAGAATGGTATTTGTATCCATATATAACTCTTACATATTATATTACCTTATTATGATTATAGCCGTAATATATTTAAATTTATTAGCTGACACGACAGTTGTCGTAATTCAGTAAAGTATGGAAAGGGATTTTATAAATACACGAGGTAATTATTTTGTTGACACTAGAAATTTTTGTCCTGCTGGGTTATTCGTTAGCATTTTTATAATAAAAATAAACAATTGAAATATACATAAAAATTTCTTTAGTATGACTTGCTATTTTTTTAAGGTTGATTAAAATTGTTTGGAGATTTGTTAGAATTTAGATTGTTTTGATACAAAAAATTGTTAGGCATTTCATTTATGCTCTAGTTAAAAACCAAAAACAGAAAGAAGCCTTATAATTTAGTCACGTCACTCTATCAAGCAGTTTTTGAGATATAAGATGTTTTCAGTTACACTTTTCAGTAAGTAAGCTCAGCGATTTCAAAATTAACTTAATTTTACTTAGAAAATAATATAAAATACAAAGCTTTTGACGGTATTAATAATATAAATATAAACAATGTGGATGATATAATACACATCGTATCATGATAAATATCGTATTTTCTTTTAACCCAATAAATAACATTTTACAGAACCCTCAAATCCCGAGTGAGACTCACCGATTTTTAAATTTAATTTAATAAAATACAAAGCTATATTAAAATGTACCTAATCTAGATATAATTTGAATAAATCTGGGTATACAAGTATAATAAATGTATTAAAACGATGAATATTCTCGTAAAAATATAAAATCGACCGTAAAACATGGCCGTATCTCGTTTACGGCGGCTTTATAACGTCACGTAGAGTTGTTAGATATCAGCATAAAAGTAGATTAATATTATAATTAAATAACATGTACCACGCTTAGACTAATATAGACGGATCCCTCCAAAATAACTGTCAAAGTCAAAAATAGTAGCGTGATTTGCTGTTTATGATACTATTATTGATTTTTTTTAAAGATAAAATTACAATTTTTGAGAATATAATATAAAAAATTAGAAATAATATTATAGTCTTTTATATTCTTTAAGCATTTTTTCTCTTCCTTGAAAGAAACATAGTATAAGTAATATTAGCATATTTTTTTTCTTTGTTATAATAAAATTCGTTAACTATTTTTATATATTAACATTTATTTATTTTCTTACTATTCAGTATATAAATTGTCATTTGAATACTTTTAAAAAATATTAAGAATAAATTATTTTAAAACATTATGGTTTGGCTTTATGTTTATTATTTTTTCATCTTTATTATTCCTTAGTCTGAGGCATCCCACTAATATGTCTTTGAGTGTGCTTGTTTGTTAGTTATTGAATTTATTTTTGTTATTACCTTTACACTGAAATGGCTGTGCGGATTTGGATGGAATTTAGCACAAAGATAAACTTTCTTCTTAAGTAACACATAGGCTACTGAAAGTAATAAATTTTACCAAAATGTGGTGCTGTCTGTACTTAATATTCTGCTTTAAAAGAACGTTAGACGTTTAAATTCATAAAAATAGTATTGTATTAAACTCTTTTTATTAATTATAATAAGAACATGAATTGAAAGTCTGAATATGCGTGTGATTTAAATAAATGTGAAATATTTTTTTTTTAATCTTTATTGCTTCTGAGTTAAGTCTATTTTTGAATGTAATTTCTTTTTGATTACCAAAATAATTATTAAAAAGTGCACATATAGGTGGGAAATTCAAAGTAATTGAAACGCACGCCATTGGTCAGACCGAATATGACGTCAAAGTATTATCATAATAGAGGCTAGAGCGATTGGAAATTTTGTCGCTACACTTGAGTAGTCATTTTTTTGTGTATATCATACTGTGACGTCACGCCAAGCGCTTGAAATGGCGGGCTCCTAAAGTATTCGTATCGGTATGATAAAAAAAACACCTTATTTTTTGAGATGGATATTTTTTTACAATTATATAACGATTTAAGCTATTGTATATAAAATATAAAAAAATGACGCATATTCCCTATTGTATATCATTTAATTACATAGTTCCAATCGCAATACTTATTGATGAATAAAACTGTTTAAAGCTCACCGAGAAGTTTTAGGTATCAAGATTGCTTTAAAGTTACCTGCGAAACTTGATACCAACCTCACATACTAATTGCCGTAACTTACTAGGTTTAATTACCTACTTTATATTTGAGTTTTGGAATTACTTTAAGTTATAACGACTGTAGTATTTGAAAAGTTTTTATTTAAAAAGGAAAAGTTTAAATTCGTAATTATTACATAATTTTTTTGTCTTATTATAATTTGAAAAGAGACTTTCTAAGACTTTCTAAATTTTTTAATATTTTTTTTACTAAAGCTCGGCAATAGCCACTTAATAACACAACAGGAAATCGGTTGAAAAATCGGTTTAAACAGAAGAGAAAAAGATACTAAACTGCTCTTTCTTTACCTATGTATCTTATTGAAATAGACATTATTATCGATACAGAGGCCGAATCTATAGTTTTTAGATTTTTTGTCTGTCTGTCTATCTGTCTGTCTGTTACCGCATCACGGAAACACCACTGGAGGTATTTTAATGAAATTTGGTATAATGGTACCTGGTTATCCGGGTCAACATATAGGATACTTTTTACTGCGGGAAAATATCTCATCTCTGAGAAATCTATACTAAACGTAAAAACGTGAGTAGGGACGAACTCGAGCGGAGCGAGGGTGAGTCGCTAGTTTATACATAATATGTAATATTGTTTAATTTTTGTTCTTTCAGTATTCATTTCAAGTTGTAGCTTTCAAAATATTTCATTAGAATAGTTTTTTAAATTCTTAAAATTCTATAATCAAGGTCAACTAAAGAGAGGTAGTATGTGCTCGTACAAGAAGTCCTGACATATTTTTATTTGGAGAACTTAATATCAAAAAATATACGGTATTTGTTAAACACTAATGACGTCCTTAAAAGGTTTCATGGCGTAATAACTGAAAAACGTGCTTTTACTAAAAGTTCTGAATATTTCGTAAAAAAATAATTAGAATGATGTAAATTTCCTCTAAAAAAGGTATATTTTGCTCATATACTAATAAACTCTTACAAGGATAGAATTACGAGTATAAAGTACCACCTGGTTTCGGTCTATGTAAATATCTATGTAGTATCGCCAAAAACTTCTTAGACTTAAATAAAATTTAAAAAAAAATTAAAAAAAAACATTTAAAAAAATGATTAATACATAACTTACTCTGTTGAATAATATAAGTTCTGCTTATTGAGGTTCTTACCATTTTAAATAAAACTATCTTTTCGGATTATTTCATGGATTTATTCTGATTTTTGGTTCCCGACACCCGAGAGATTTGACCCGAGAGAAGCTTGTCTCAGTTTAAAACTTTAAATGAGACAATTTAATTCAAAATATTAGTATGTATTTTTCCTCTATAACTTTGGCCTAACTGGGTACATAATAAAATATTTAATATAAATCTCCATACTGTTTTATAAAAGCTTAGCCTTGAAACCAATACTGTATCGTGCTAAATTGTATTATAGACTGGTCTGAAATAGGGTTGACACATAAAAAGCTTCCAGAAATGTGTATTAATTTAACCAAAGTTTTCCAATCTTGTTTTTCACGTTGTTACTAAATAAAGAATTCTCTTTACTTCTAAGTTTTTGCATTACTTTTAATATTATATATTATTAGCATTGCCCGCGGCTCTGCCCGCGTTCAGATGACCAAAACCTAAATTGGGATTTACGTATTAGTATACTCTTATATTACAGTTTCTGTATTTTTTCTCAGAAATGAGACATTTTCCCGCGATAAAAAGTATCCTATATGTTGACCCGGATAACCAGCTGTCACCATACCAAATTTCATCAAAATTCCTCCAATGGTTTTTCTGTGACGCGGTAACAGACAGACAGACAGACAGACAACAATTCTAAAAACTATAGATTCGGCCTCTTTATCGATAATAATGTTCATTTCAATAAGATTTTCCAAAAAATATTTAATGTACAGATTCGGCATAGTTACAATTTTATTATATGTATAGATTTCTTCGCTTTATCAAAGGGAAATAGAGTGAAAAGAATAAAAATTTACATTTTTATCTAAAAAAGATGATCAATAGTTAAAACCCCGAACTTTTGCTATTGTAAGGAATGATTTTTGGATAATTTAAGGTGCTTTAATCAGGTCCTTAAACTTTTTCAAGATTTCGTTTTTATATCGTATGTTTTTGTTCTAACAATTAAACAATAAAAGTTTCCCTCAACTATATTCTCTACATTCTACTTATTTTACAATTATAAGGTATACCTAAATGTGAAAGTCTGTGAGAATGGATAGATGGATGTTTGTTACTGTTTCACGCCAGATCGGCTGAACAGATCTGGATGAAGTTTGGCACAGAGATAGATTATAGTCTAAACTAGTACATAGGTCACTTTTTATCCCGGAAAAAAATTACTGTTCCCGTAGGATAGATTTGTTTTTGTTTAGCGACAAACGCGAAGTGAGTCGCTAGTAATTAATATTCAGAACCTCAGACGTTGGCTTACAGTGTTCTAGGATTTTAAGTTATTTAAAACAAGTTGAAACAACTATTCATCTTTGAATGTTTTTACGTAAATTTTATTCTTCCTAAGAGCACAATAATATTATACTATATCTAAAGTTATTACCTCGTTAATTTTGTTAAAATTGTCTGCAAACTAGCTCGTGTGAAACTGCAGTACACTGTTGCTCTGATAGAACACGTCCTTCCTGACAGTGTCTATACTTTAATAACAAGTTTGATAATTAAGGTTCAAGAGAATATGTTAGAAACTGCATAAATAATATTTTATTTTATTTATACCTGATACATAATTTATATGTAGGGTAGGCTGCGTTTTATGTACGTATTCCTACCCACATTCGTGGTTATCTAATCCAGTAAAGCGCAACGACATCTATTAGCATTGATCGGAATCACTTTCGCTGTGATCCCTACGTGAATTTCTTGCCGATCAAGCCGCATAATCGTATTTTTCAAAATATTTGTAGTTTTTTTGTAAATATACTTCCAAAATGCTAAAATTATTTAAGAAAATAGACAAAAATGTTTGAAATTACTCGTAAGTAATTCCTGTGTTTTTGTAGGTTTTTCTTTCTTTTCCCTCACAGTACTTTTCTTAAACCTACACTTCAAAATAACACTGAAGTTAGCCGCAGATCGTAAACAACATCGTGGCTATTGACACTGCGTACTCTTATCGGATGCGTACTCGTAGTCCAGCCTACACTATAATATGTAATTTAATGTTAATCAAAACTTTTTAATAGCTTCTCATGATATATAAAATCTTACTGATGGATGGATGTTTATCACAATCATGCCAGAACGGCTGAACAGATCTGGATGAAATTTGGCACAGAGATAGATTATAGTCTGGAATAGCACATAGATCACTTGTTATCCCAAAAAATGTACGGTTCCCGTGGGATATATTTGTTTTATGTTTTTCCCTAGGAAACCAACCCGAGCTAAGCGAGGGTGAATCGCTATTATTAAAAGTTTATGCTATGCGCGCGTTCTTCTTATTTATGTATTTCCGCTTTCTTGTCGCTATAAAACACAAAAAGAATTTGCCAAATCCGACTAGTAGTTTCATATATGAGCGTGTTCAAACAATCTAAATAATCTATTTAGCTTTATAACGTAAAAGTATAGAATGTTATCTAATTTATATTTTATTGCTGTGTATAAATTTTTATGATCTTTATCAGCCCTAAACTGTCGAGGGGAAATAAAAAAATTGCAGACTTGGCAACCATTTCGGTTTTTTTCGCTAGCCAATTGACACAGATCGGAAGTAGAGTACTCGGCCAGCCGTGGGCGGGCCACAACAATCTGTTCAGAAATAAAACTAATTTGCTTCGAAAGACGTAATTTCTGACCGGATTTTAGTTAATTTTTTTATTAATGTTAAAATATTTACATGCGCTTGTGTAAATTTTCTACTTTTATTTTAATGATGTAAGCTTTTAGTTGAGTGTATAAAATGTATGTTTGATAATACAAGGTGATTATTTAGTCTTGCTTAAAAACATCGTCGACAAAAGTACAGTCGTTTAAAGGGTTAGTACAGATTTCTCAGAGATGAGATATTTTCCCGCAATAAAAAGTATACTATATGTTAACCCGGATAACCAGCTATTATTGTACCACATTTCATGAAAATTTGTCGACTGGTTTTCTCGTGATGCGTTCTCAGGCAGACAAAAATCCTAAAAAAACTATAGATTCGGCCTTTGCATCGATAATAATCAATATTTCAATAAGATACTCCAAAAAATATTTAATGTACAGATTCGACTCAGAATTTTATTATATGTATAGATTATATGTGCATATTCAATCCAAACTCCATATGCTAACTACAATGAAAAAAAAAAGAAAGAAAAAGTAATTAAAGCTTCAAGGGTCGCGGATACGCCGGCATGTCAGTTAACAATTGATTTCCCGGAAACTAACCACGGAGGCGCTTTTAGAAACAATTACTTAGTGATACGAAGGACGACATACGTACGTTATCCTGAACAATATGCATATAAATGAAGCGTGTATAGAGTTTAAGTGCATAAATGTTACTAGAAATATATTTTGTTATATTTTTATATTTTGTGTTAACTTTGGCCGCTTCATGATGTAGCCCCCTTCGTTCTAATCCCATCCCATATAATCCCATAAATCCATATCCATACTAATGTTATAAATGTGAAAGCTTGTGAGGATGGATGGATGTTTGTTACTCTTTTCACGCTAATATGGCTGAACGGATCTGGATGAAATTTGGCACAGAGATAGATTATAGTTTGGAATAGCACATTGGCAGTTTTTATCCCGAAAAACTAACGTTAGTACCGTAGGATAGATTTGTTTTTGTTTTCCACTAGGGACGAACCCGCAGCGAAGCGAGGGTGACTAGCTAGTCTAATAAACATGAATGCAATCTATAGAGACAATAGAAACTTATTGTTTAAATATACATATTAATTAGTAATATTATAATTAATATAAGCAATTACTTTAAACAGGAACTGAATCTGTATTTTCCTATATAATAATCGAAACCAACCCAACATTAAAATGCTACACGATGCCATATATATGTATTTTAAAATTAGATTGACCATACCGACTTCGGAATTTCCTTTAGAGAATATCTGTCGTATTAGTTGTGAATGTTATTTTTTAAGATAACTGTAACATGTGGATATGATATTTGGTGTGACACATTGTTTTCTTTAAAAATCGTTCTAATTCATCTCGAGTATTCAAATGGTGACTTATCTAGAAAGCTTGAAATTATCCCAAACTAATACGTAGATTTTGATACTTTTATATGTAGAGCTTACTCCGTTTAAAATTAAATAATAAACATTTACTTAAGCTCTTACAAAATAAATGGATGGATTAAAGTGACAAGACGTTTTTCCCTCCTTAAATCACTACGAATAACTTAATACCATATTAGTTAAATATTTATATATAGTTTTATATATAATTAAACTTTGACGACACGTTTGGCTCAGTTTGTAGTGACCCTACTTGCTGCGCCAGCGGTCGCGGGTTCGAGTCCCGCTGGGGGCATTCATTTGTGCGCTGAGCACGAATGTTTGTACTCCACTCATGGGTGTTTATATTTATAATATGTATGTATTTAAAAGTTATATATGTATAATGTATCAACTATCTGGTATCCATAACACAAGCCTAGCTTACCATGGAACTAGATGATGTTGTGTGTTAATGTCCTGACATATTTATTTATATTTATTTAATATTTTTGACATTGTTTTCTGTCTGTGTATTTGTTTGTTCGTTCAAATCTGCGGAACTACAGAAGTAGCGTTAAAAGGACTTTTCCTAGACTGATTTCAGTGAGACTAACATAAGTCACAATACTCGAATAAAGTTGCGTATGAAAATATGTAGTAAGATTTTTATAGCTATATCTAGTTATTACCACTATATCATAAAAATATATAAAACTAGCATTGCCCGCGGCTCCGCCCGGGTTCAGGTGACCAAAAACTAAATTCTTAGGTTTTACATATAAATTAGTATACGCTTACAATGCAGTTTTTGTATTTTTTCTCAGAAATGAAACATTTTCCCGCAGTAAAAAGTATCCTATATGTTGACCCGGATAACCAGCTATCACCATACCTTTCATCAAAATCCCTCCAGTGGCTTTTCTGTGATGCGGTAATAGACAGAAAGACAGACAGATAGACAGACAGACAGACAGACAAAAATCCTAAAAACTATAGATTCGGCCTCTATATTGATAATATTGTTTATTTGAATAAGATTTTCCAAAAAATATTTAATGTACAGATTCGGCTTAGTTACAATTTTATATTATTACACATATATGGCATATTTAAGTACATATAAGCAAACAACGCAAATAGTAAGAAAATTTGACATTCCACACAAGAAACCAGAAGATCAGATAAAAAGTCCCACATTTAAAGTACAGATGGAGTCCCACAGACCCCGAATACAAAGTACGATATTACCCCAACATGGGTAATGGCTTGTGAATCTCTACGCAAATCTTTCTTTGAATTATCTCTCTCACTATTTTGAAAGCAAATAGCTTAGTTTTGTATAAGTAAATTGAATTTTTAATTTGTACCTAATTATGTATTACATAATATACTACAAGTCATATATTAAAATATAAATTAAAGTTTGTATGTATGTTTATTTGTTTGTCCTTCTTTCACGTCAAAACAAAATGACGGATTGGCGTGATTTTTTGTGTGGAGATAGTTGGAGGGCTGGAGAGTAACATAGGCTAATTTTTACCGCGGGAGATGATCTTATTCCCTCGGGATTTGTTCATTATAATACAACTCACAAAAACTCATCATATCATACTGTACATAGTACATACATATAGTCTATTTATTCCATACTAACTGTTAAAACGTATCAAGGGACGAACCCGAGAGGTGAGTCG
Source organism: Brenthis ino (assembly GCA_921882275.1). NCBI lineage: Eukaryota > Metazoa > Arthropoda > Insecta > Lepidoptera > Nymphalidae > Brenthis > Brenthis ino. The sequence continues at coordinate 19,330,379 of OV170234.1, forward strand.
CTAGTAGGTTGTGAAATTGTAGGTTATCACCTAAGCTACTTTTTATCGATATATCTATCCGCAAGCAGAAGCTGTAAACTAAACCGCCCTTGATAATAAATGTTATTTTTTCTTTATCAACCCTTACAGTTCCAGTAAGGGCTACTTTTAGAATAAATCAAAAGTATCTTTGCTAAATTTACCTTTTTATAACTAAACATTAATGATTTTTTTTACATGGATATGTAGTTTTTTTTTAAATATCAATATTTAAAACTTTAGTATAAAAAAACTGACTTTATAATGTCATTGTTATAATTGTGTGGCTTTTTAGTTAAATATAAGCTAGTGATGTTGTTATATTCTTTTGTGTCATAGAGGAAGGAATTGTCGTCTGTAATACAGGCTCCGCCTAGTACAGTCGGCAGTAACAGCAACTTATAATATATAATTAGCTTATTTTGCGCTTATTGTAAAGAAATGTAACATATACTAATAAAGTTTTATTTATTTTAATTTTATTTTATTATATTTTTTGGGCTGAAAAGATATTTTAACCAATTTTTATTCAAATACTAATTGATTCTCCTGAGATGTTAGTATTTAAGAATGATTTTGCGACAAAAAAATTTTTTCTAAAAAATTAAATTCTATCAATAAATAGCTTTTCATGCAATACCTAATATATTTTAATAAAAAAATATATATAGATATTTTTTTATTTCTAACTTTATTCTAGAAAGTTAGCTGTCTAAAACAGTTTTAGACGTGGGTCTGTGTATTACAAAAATACATTTTCACTGAAACTTTCTACGATTGTTTTTTATACGAAATATCACGAAAATTTATTATAAAGAACATGAAGGAATTGAATTTATGACCTCAGTCATATCAAATAATGCTAACAATCTACGTGCGTTAATGTGTTTTGACGTCATTATTAGGTATTAAACTCTATACAAAAGCTGATTAAGAGATTTACATTATAATATATGAATGTAATTAAATACGCGTATATTTTAATGTGATATCGTTAGGTAACTTTACTGGAGTTTGCTTGTTGCTCATTTTAACACGAAAATAAACTGTAAAATTCAATATTATTAAAGACTAGAATATTAGAGACTTTGTCCATGACTTTTTTTTGCAAAGTACTAAAAAATTATATACCTTCGTACCAAATCTCATGATGATGATGATGATGTTCTCCTGACCGATTCCGGCCACGGCGGCCAATCTCATCGAGACTAGCCAACTGCGCAGGAGATATTATAGTGCACAAGTGTATGCACAGACACAAGTGCACTCTCTATTCCTGCCACTCTCATACTCCGGTGGGACGACTGCTCGACACGACCAGTGAGAGTTAAGGCGCAGGACCGACGGCTTTACGTGCTCTCCGAGGCACGGGGGTAAACACCGCCAACTTCCCAACTCCGGGCTGTTACTGAGGCGTACTATACAGAAAGGCTCAATAACTAAACTTGGCCGGACCCGGGACTCGAACCCAGGACCTCCGGGTGTGCAGCCGTACATGTTAGCCACTACACCACCAAGGCAGCTCAAAGTCCAAATCCAAATCTCATAAAAGTTGATTAGAACATTTAAATGCCATGAAAGAATAAACAAACTTACCTAAATTTATCAATATATAAGTAGGCATTGACAAAAAATTTATTAGTTTTTAAAGAAAACTATCTTTTCGAATCTTTTTCGCGGATTTGTTTTGATTTTTGGTCCCCGAAGTTTCGGATGGTTTACAGCAATCATGGTCACGGGAGAGACTTATGGTTGCTGTAAATCAATCGGAACATCAGGTACCAGATAATGTGAGAAGATAGTTTTATTTAAAATGTCAAATATTCATGTAAATCTAAGAAAGTTCAGTACCTTTTTCTCCTCTTTTTGTCAACTCAATTATTATATTTACATACATTTGTATGTTTTCCTCAAAATTTTCAATATTGATTATAGTTGAATTTTGGACCACAGATGGGGCCAACAATAGTATTATATATATAAACATAAAACATATAATAACAATATATTAAATACTACTTTTCCATATATTAAAAAAAACACGTTCATTAAAATTTTAAAGCTATTAATGCGGTGATGCCACTGGTTATGTCACACTTCAACCCGATTTCCCTACAGCGGTATTTGCCAACAAATGTACGTAGAAACACAATAGGCCAGTACACATAAATCATGCTGTTTATCCCTCTAGTTTATACATCACACGCAATGCGTTAACATTTTACCAGACGTCCCTCAGAGGGAATGTTTCATACTTATCTTTGTTAGAATTAGGTATTGCGAATTTGCTTTATTTGGTAGTATGATTATGAGTAGTATAGAATGATTTTAATTATATAATACTAGCGACTCTCGATCCCGGGTCTCGAATCTCTGATATTTTCATGTGTAAATCGTTTCTGACTTGATTAAAACTTGCCTTACGGTGAAGAAAAGCATAATGAGGAAACCTGCATGTCTGAGAAAACCTAGCAAGTTTTCGAAAGATATGTGAAGTCCGCCAATCCGCACTTGGCCAGCGTGGCGGACTATGGACTGATTCTCCTCGTACTGAAGGGAGACCCGTGCTCTGCAGTGGGACGATAAAAAGGGCTGAATAGAATACAACATACTATATATTATGCATGTGTGCATATTTATTACTCCTTCATGCAATTTAGATCTGTATTTTTTATTTTGTTTCTTGTGTTTGTATGAAATGTAAAGTTGTTGGAGATACTAATAAAGAGAAAAAAAAGGCTGGACAGATTACGATGAAAATTTGTATTTATTGTATTGTAGCGTAGAGTATGAATAATTCGCTAGTAATAAAAAAAATATACCTACATCCCTTTAAATTCCCTCTGCTGACAATGATTCTTCGTTTGTGGTGAGTTATTTTAAGCAATACCTAACAATGATTTTCTTGATTGTTTTAAGCAGTGGCAATTCTATTTAAAATGTGTTTTGACACAATATTTATGTCTGCTGTGTGAGACCCGTGGTTTAATATGCTTAATTTAATTCAATTATAAGCGTTTCTCCTTAGAAATTATTATATATTTTTCTGAAAAAAAAAACATAAAATTATAGTTAATTTAAATGTAAAATTCCAAAGAACTAGAGTATAAAAGACGTAACTTCCTTTTTATAGCATGGGTATTTGAAAGGGCTACTAATGAACAGACTATGGATGTAGTTGAGTTCGTTACACACTTCACAAAGTAAATGTACAGATGCCAAAAAAATAATTAAAGAAAATATTAGTTTGAAAATGGGCTAATTTAAATTTAAAATTATATTAATTGTTTAGAATGTTATTTTTATTTGATGAAATATATTCAAATTTTGCTTTATACATTCGTTGCGCCTAATATTGAATGTATTTAAATTGACTGAATACGGAAAAAAAAAATAATTACATATATCTAACTAAAAATTTTCTTCTATTTATTTTTTAGTACCATTATAATGAAACAGATTTTGATGAAATTTACCACACATTGTATGATACAACAAAATATATGATTAAGTTGTTTTTTTCTAATTTTGTCATTTTCTCGTGGTACAATAAATGTCTAATATTTTTTAAATATATTGATGTAGACGGTACATATAGTGCTCTTAATGAATTTTTAATAGGAAAAAATATCTTTTACGCAACATGATACGTTAGTGTATTGCATGCGTTAATTAAATATTTTTCTTTAATATAGAGCGTGCTCCTTATTAAAACATCTAATGAGTTTGTTGGTGTTTTATATAAAAATGAGCTTCGTTTTAATTAATACTACAAAAAAAATATTATATACACATTATCTTTTGATAGAAAAATAACTTAAGTTTCACAATATACGTATTAAGTACGTTAGAAGTGAAGCCATTTTATTTTTTCTTAATCAACTTGGCTTTTGATATTATACCCTTGATTTCCGACCATACCAGACTGTATATGAACGATCGTTAAAAAATATTTGCTTAAAAATTTAATTCTTATAAGATTTCTTTAAATTTATCTCAAATAATAAGTAATTAAATATAGTAGGCATACGAGTATATTATAATATACTCCGACAGAATTTCTAATATTTTTGCACACTGTACTTTTGTACCTAGAACATGATGATCATGCAATTCTTGGCAGTAGTGCATTAAAATAGAAAAAATGACAGTTTATTCTACACAAGGACAACCTTTAATATATATATATATATATATATATATATATATATATATATATATATATATATATATATATATATATATATTAAATGTTCGTCCCTGAGGTGGGTTCTGGGAGGACCACCCTTATCCTTATCACTTAGGGGTATGGAAAATAGATAGTAGCCGATTCTCAGACCTACTGAATACGCATATAAAATTTGGTAAAAATCGGTAAAGCCGTTTCGGAGGAGTACGGTAACAAACATTGTGACGTGGAAATTTTATATATAAGATATATATATATATATATATATATATATATATATATATATATATATATGTGTGTGTGTGTGTGTGTGTGTGTGGGTCTTAATAATCTTCAAAGGTAACGTAACCTGCCATCCTAAGCAATGCGGAAACGTTTATTTTGAGAGTACAGAATAAACAAAGCCACAGGTGCGGAGGTAGCAAATTAAATACCAGCAGTGAGAGAAGTGCCCACATAAATAATTCGGCTTTTAATAAGAGAAGCGAGTATACTCGGGCATATTTTGTATAAAATCATCGAGAACAAGAACTATTTGAAAAATGTTTTATGCCTAATATTCTCTTTGTTATACATGTTTAATACTTCTTTAACATTTTAATCTTGTTTTCAGTCCTTTTTAACGTCCCACTGCTGGTCACAGGCCTCCCTTTAATGCGAGGGGGATCACCACACCACGATGGCCAAGTACGGGTTGGCGGACTTCACATGTCTTTCAATAACTTGCTAGCATGAACGAATTAACCACTGGACCAGACATATAAGCGGACGTACCTTTAACGGTCATGTCAGTAACCAGGGAATTTTAGCCTAGGTCGTTTGTTTTTTGTGTCAGTCTCAAGCACTTACTTGTCAACAAAACAACTCCCAAAAATGACTAAATGTTCTGTTAAATGGTGTAAAAACTATAACGGCGGAAGCAGCACTATTTCTTTTCACTTGTAAATACATTATTTTATTACATTTATTGTTATTTATTCCCAAGGAGGGTTGACGTCAGGCAGGCGGCCGGTCGTAAAACTTTTGCCAAATCCTATCAGCAGTACACTGAAGATGTACTGCGCCGACCCCAAGTGATTTGGGAAATGGGCAGGGAGAAGAAGAAGAAGAAGATTGTTATTTATCACAAAATTTAATTAAACGTAAAATAAAATGTCATATTATCCAACTATGTTAAATATAGTCGATATTTCTATGTATTGTTGACATCTGACAACCATCATAAACGGGCTGGATTATACCATTCAGAACAAATGACAAAACTGTAGAGTGAGTCCATTTGACATCGACTAGTGCTTGACAATGTTGAAAAATATATCGATATTTGACGAAATAACTGAACGAATTGTGGTATTTGTACAGTACAATAACATAAAATACTTTTATCACAGTATCCTACAATCTGATGACAATAAATTTATAAAAATATTTTCTAAATCAAATAAAAATATAAATGCAAAAAATATAATTAGTATGTGTACTTAATTTTTTATTTTATTTTATACCACATTTATATACTTTGGAATATTATTCCATTGTAATAATAATAAAGATCATTTTATTTCAACACATAAATTACACATAATCAAACAATAAAAATAGGCAGTGGTAGCCCAGTGGTAACACGCTCGCTTGGAAAACCGAGTGAACCGAGTTCAAATCCCGGGTCTCGCACCTCTGATATGTTCATGTGCGAATCATTTCCAGCATGATTACCACTTGTCTTAACGGTGAAGGAAAAACATCGTGAAGAAACCTGCATGTCTGAGAGAACCTAGCAAGTTTTCAAAAGACATGTGAAGTCCGCCAACCCGCACTTGGCCAGCGTGGTGGACTATGGCCTGATCCCCCTCGTATTGAAGGGAGGCCCGTGCCCAGCAGTGGGACGTTAAAAAAAGGGCTGAATACACAAACAATAATGTTTTAACACTAAACTTCTGGGTTGGCGATTTGTAATAAAACACTTTACCACTTGCACTAATTATTTTACTTTCACGATCCAACACTCACTTTTTCACAATTTGCAATCACTTTTTCTTTTTCCTAATTTCACAAATGTTTATTAATAACTGAGCAATATTAGGACAGTGTCACATTTTTATAACTACCCGAGACAATCAATTGCCAATTAAAATAGTTCAATAACAGAATCAACAAAATCACTTTATTTAATTAAATTAGCTTAATATTTTTTTAAGCTTTACAAAATAATATTTATTATATATTAATGGAATATACACCCGATATTCATTTGTTTATTAACATTATTATAGGCCAACAGAATGTTGCCATCAATGCCATCGTATTTATATAAATCAAATTAAAAAATAAATATTATTTGACACATTATTATTGCCTCTTTAATTCATTTATTTTAATTTATTATAATAAATACAGATATTTTAAATTAAAAGATGTAAAATATGATGACTATGCTAACCAATGTCTAAAATGTCATTCATTGGTTCATCGATATATGTATTTTATCGATTACGTTCAAACACTAGAAATATTGTATTGTGTATCAGTGTTTATAATAATGTAATAAAATCTTTGTGTGCGTTATGCGTCACTTGGTTGAACTAGTTTTCATACATTTGTATTTTATGTTAGGTCCAGTCTCTAATTCGTCCATGCTTGCTAGATTCTTTTAAACATGCAGGTTTCCTCACGATGTTTTCCTTCACTGTGAGGCAAGTGGTAATCATGTTAGAATTGATTCGCACATGAAAATATCAGAAAAACGAGAACCTGTGATTTAAACCCGTTTCACTTTGTTTCCCAAGCGAGCGCGTTACCACTGGGCAACCACTGGCTGTATTTTTAACCCCCGATGCAAAAACGACGTGGTGTTACAAGTTTGACGTGTCTGTGGATGAACTGATTTTGATTTTATTTTTTTGTTTGAAAGGTGAATTAATCGGGAGTGTTCTTAGCTGTCTGATGAAAATCGGTCCAAGATAGTCGGCGTTTTTTTTAATTTTTAAATTTAATTCTTGTTAATCTTGTCCTCCCATTATAATATTCTATCAATTTTAAAAAGACAAGAAAGAATGGCATAAAAAATCATCAGAAATCTGCTTAATTTGCGAATAAATTCAAATATTGTGCATAATAAACATATTTTTCAACCGAATTCAAAAAGGAGGAGGTTCTCAATTCGACTGTATGTTTTTTTTTTTTATGTTTGTTACCTCAGAACTCCGTCATTTCTAAACCGATTTGGACAATTTTTGTTTTGTTTGAAAGGGTATACTTCCAGATTGGTCCCATTTAAATTTCAAAAAAAAAATACCACCCCTAAGGGTGGAAAAACGACTAATGGCGAATTTAACCTACTTCTAATTGTCATATTGACTTGAAACTTTGCAAGTATTTCTATTTCCGTTGATAGTACAGTGGTTCGGTGTTGTTGACCTGATCTGATGGCAAGGCCAAAAAGTGGATAGGTGGAACTCTTTAACGGCTAATAGTAGATACTTTGAGTTTGGGCTTATTTTGTTTGATTTGACAAGCCTAACACGTTAGAATCCTTACTTTGCTACTACTGTCTACACTAAAAAGGGAAAAATAAAAACTTTTTAACAAAAAATAAAAACCGACTTAAAAAAAAAGCACTAAAAAGTAAAAAATAACTGATTGGTAGTTTTCATTTACTATACATACCTAATCAAATATTTTCGAAGTCGGTGTGCTTTGGCTAAGTAATTAGAGCCTACCTATTAAATACATATCTAATCAAATATTTTCGAAATCGGTGCCAGCCCATACAAAGCAAAGCACACCGACTTCGAACATATTTGATTAGGTATGTATAGTAAATGAAAACTACCAATCAGTTATTTTTTACTTTTTAGTGTTTTTTTTTGAAGTCGGTTTTTATTTTTTTGTTAAAAAGTTTTTTCCTACTGCAATGCTAACAATAATATAATAATTTACTCTTAACTCTAGATATTTTCAAGATGATTATTTTCTTTCTTTTTCTTGCTATTTCTTCTCTTTATATCTCAAGTTATCCTTTATAATAAATTATTTAAATATTTTAATATACAAAGCCACATTAAGTTTATAAATAGCTTTACATTTTATCAAATACTAATAAAAATCGAACCAATTCTGAATGCAACTACCCGTAAAAATATAAGCGCTCTCAATCTCAACGTGCATATTGAAAAATATAATGTCGAGTGTTATGCTCAATCGACTCTAAATCGGGCATGAACATTTGTCCCGTAGTAAAATTCAATGGTACAGAAACAGTGATAACAAGATTTTCTTTACAAATACAAAAATATATACAAAAAATTACTTATATATATATATATATATATATATATATATATATATATATATATATATATATATCTTAATTTTTCATATATTTAGGTATTACTAAATAATGTTAATTGCGTTGTTATAATGTAACTACCTCGCTGGTCTAGTGGCTAGCATACGGCTGATCTGGAGATCCTAAGTTCGAATCTCGGGTTGGAACTCAATTATAGTTATTGGATTGCCAGCGCCACGTTTTGGCAAGTTTTATCACTAGCCTATATTTACTCCAGATAATCTGTTTTTCTATATTCTATCTATCTCTCCTATCTGTTTTTTTTTTAAATTTCATCCAAATCAGTTCATTGGTTTCAACGTGAAAGTGAAACAGCAAATACAAATTGTCACATTTACCCGTACAATAGCAGTGATAAGACGAATTCTGTAAGCGAGCAGAGTTGAAGGAAACATATAGTGTATTAATAAACTCATCTGTTATGCTTCGTTTGAATTTAAGTGGATCCCCAGGTTAGAAGATCTGTTTATTCTTCTGTGAAATTAACATCTTGGTTAACGACACTCGACTGCAATTCCTTTTTGTAATAAAAAATAATACTAAAACGTGTATGGCTATAGCTAATTAAGAGCTGAGTTTTTTTAATTACATATTAAAGTTATTTATAAGTTAAAGTATAAAATTATTAAATTAAAAAAGGAGCTTATATAAGCGGTTTCATTTATTTGGCAACACGTCTGGCTCAGTTGGTAGTGACCCTACTTGCTGTGCCAGCGGTCGCGGGTTCGAGTCCCGGTGGGGGCATTCATTTGTGTGATGAGTACGAATGTTTGTACTCTAGTCATGGGTGTTTATATTTATAATATGTATGTATTTAAAGTTATATATGTGTAGTGCATCTGATGGCTCCAAAACGCAGAGTGGCTCTGGAGCTGGGATATTTTCCCTCGATCTCAATGTCAACATAAACATACCATTAGGCATACACAGTTCGATCTTCCAATGCGAATGTGTAGCCATAACGGAAGCCGCAAGGGCAGTGCAAAGACGGGAGGTAAATAATTATACCATAAAAATCCTCTCCGATAGCGCGGCCGTTCTGCAGGCGTTAACTAACAAACAAACAAACAATAAATTAATAATTGAATGTCACTATGCCCTCGATACAATAGCACTGACCAATCAAGTCACTGTTCAATGGATCAAGGGCCACAGCGGCTCACTAGGCAACGATGCAGCTGACGAACTTGCAAAGAAAGGATCGAGGTTAGAAGTAACTGGCCCATACCCACTTCTTCCTCTACCTTTTTCACAGGTTCGCACTTGGATCCGCCAAAGAACGCTGACGCTTCAAAATAAGAGATGGTCGCTAACGACAGACTGCAGGCAAGCTAGATCAGCATTGCCCGCAGTCAACCCACGTCTCACTAAACGCCTACTAAACTTAAATAGAACCAATCTCAAAATAATGATAGGGACAATAACGGGCCACTGTCCCTTAAACAAACACTTATTTAACTTTGGCGCAACGGACAGCCCTCTCTGCAGAGGGTGTTTTAGCGCTGTAGAATCAGTCGCTCACGTAGTCCTGGAATGCGTAGCGGTAACTTCCCAACGAAATGAAATCCTCGAACCGGAGAGGTCGCTCCGCGAAGCCTGTGAAGCTCCCAGGAAGCTTTTGCGCTTTTGGACGGAGTTAGGCTGGCTGAACTAGCCAGGATTTGCAACGTACAACGGACCAAATGCGAGTCTAAGTGCGGAAAACGAGTCCAATATACAATACAATACAATGTGTAGTGCATCAATTGCCTGGTATCCATAACACAAGCCTCGTAGCTTACCATGGAACTAGATGGTGTTGTGTGTTAATGTCCCAGTATATCTATTTATTTATTTTACTTTTATTTTTAGATAGGTTTTATGTATTTACTAGCGTTTTTTAACTCGGAAGAGATTTGAACATATTTTGTTCTGGCACTCTAGAAAAGTGGAAGGAAGTGAGCATTTACTCATCTATACATATAATAAAATTGTAACTTAGCCAAATCTGTACATTAAATATTTTTTGGAAAATCTTATTGTAATAGAGATTATTATCGATATAGAGGCCAAATCTATAGTTTTTAGAATTTTTGTCTATCTGTCTGCTGCCTGCTGTCTGCCTGTCTGTCTGCCTGTCTGTCTGTCCGTTACCGCATCACAGAAAAACTACTGCACGGATTTGGATGAAATTTGGTATGGTCGTAGCTGGTTATCCGGGTCAACATATAGGATACTTTTTATTGCGGGAAAATATCTCATTTCTGACTATATATGTATACTAATATGTAAAACCTAAGAATTTGCTTTTTGGTTATCTGTAAACTATAAATTGTAAAAAATCAATATTGTCTTACTAAAATCATAATTTAAGATTGAAGTGTTAGATATATTTAAATTGTAATTTATCTTATTTTATCTTATACGTTTGTTTAATTAGAACCTTTATTTATCTATACTAATGCTATAAAGAGGCAGAATTTGTTTGTTTGTTTGAATGCGCTAATATCAGAAACTACAAATCCGATTTGAAAAAATATTTTTGCATTAGATAGCCAGTTTATTGAGGAAGGCTATACGCTATATATCATATTATGATATATAACTATCTATCTATTCCATTGTATACTTTCTGTTCACGTATTATTATATACAAATAAACTTCTCTCTATTTTTTATATAATATTTATGGACCGCTTACCCTCGCGTCACTCGTGTGCGTCCCTAGGTATGTTTTAATTTTTTTTGAGCGCAACCCATTTTTTTTCTATTATAAAAGTAGCCTAAGTTGCTCCTTATAACATAAGCTATATGCCAGTGAAAGTCACATCATAATCAATCCATCCTCCTCGGAGATTAACCAAAACAAACAGACAGACAAAAAAAAATAAAAATTGTATTTTATTATAAGTACCTATATAATTTCGCATTTTGTAAAAATCTGTTATTTTGACATTACAAACAGCCACTTCGATTTCATTTATATACATTGTTGTAGATAACATCACTAATGTGTACTATCGGAGTAAGCTTCTAACAATCGTGATAGAAGCCACGTGACAAGCAAAGCCAGGGGCTGTCGCCGATACATCATTTTCGTATTATAATTAACAGCATCTGCAACTAATTGGACAGTTGTGACGTCGATCGCGAGTAATTAATAGCTGTTCGCTATGAATATTGCGTGTTATAAAATTATCATTGTAATTAGAAGTGACTTTTAGATTTACATTGTACATATAAATTTAATTTTATTTTTAGTACTAAATATGCAGTTTTTAGTGCATCATTACTAATATTTTTCTTTTACTTCTATAATAGTTATAGAATTATATCAACATATCAAAATAAAAGCACAATAAAATCAAAGAAAAGTACAACTCATGTTATCTATTTGCGAAAGAATAATATTATATCAATTTTCTTATTATTTTATTACAATAATATGATCAAACATACTCGTACATATAAATAACTTCAAGACAAGGTGCCTTTCTTATTTTTAAAGCTTATAGCCTCATATTTTTCTATACATATAATAAAATTGTAACTAAGCCAAATCTGTACATTAAATATTTTTTGGAAAATCTTATTGAAATAAACATTATTATCGATACAGAGGCCGAATCTATAGTTTTTAGAATTTTTGTCTATCTGTTACCGCATCACAGAAAAACCACTGGAGGGATTTTGATAAAATTTGGTATGGTGATAGCTGGTTATTCGGGTCAACATATAGAATACTTTTTACCGCAGGAAAATGTCTTATTTCTGAGAAAAAAAAATACAAAAACTGCAATGTATGAGTATACTAATATGTAAAACCTAAGAATTTGGTTTTTGGTCATCTGAACGCGGGCAGAGCCGAGGGCAATGCTAGTCTATTATAAGATCGTATTTGTATTTAATCTTTATCAGGTTTTTCTTTTATCATTCATCAGAAACAAAGCGTATAAGTAAACAAATAAGCTACTAGATATAAAATAAAGTACCCTTTAGGGGGCTCTAGCTGTATAATCGAGAGGCGGTCTCGAGAGGCATTGGATGGATTTTATTTTGGGAATAGCAAGTGCCGACAGTTTTAATTTACGATGTTGAACATCTTTCGGTAAGTTTTTTTACTTCTAGTTTGTTAGATCGAAATTTATGTATCTATTTATTATTATTTGCTTTATGGTGAAGGAAGACATCGTGAGGAAACCTGCATGTCTGAGAGAACCTAGAAACTTTTCGACAGACATGTGAAGTCCGCCAACCCGTATTTGGCCAGCATGGTGGACTATGGCCTGATCCCCCTCGTATTGAAGGAAGGCCCGTGCCCAGCAATGGGACGTTAAAGAGGGCTGAATACATTTATTATTACTATGTGTTTTATATGCCGCTTTAGTACGGAACGGTTGAAAGATTTAAACCTGTAGGGTATTGTTATAATAATTTCCGCTGCATTAGAATTGTGTTTGTTACAGTCATGTATTCCATTTGATATAAAAACATGTGACAACGTTATCGTAGAGAACAAGATTTTTGAAATAAAATCAAATAAGTATTGTACAAATTTTATTTCTACTGTAGTAGGTTATACTGAAAAAAGTTATTTAAATAAATTATTATTATTAGTAAGATAAAGTAAGTTCACTTTATTTCAATTTTAATCCAACTTAAGGCTCTCTACTCTCTATTCTAATACAATTTTTTTTTTGTTCAATCAAAAACTCTATATAGTCTAAATAATAATATTGTAACGCTAACACTCAGGAATATGCTTTATACAGAACATATAGGCTCAAACCCAGAGTGCAACAAATACTATAACCATAAATATTTCCTTCAAGCAGGATTAGAACTCGCGATCTCCGACGTAGACACTTACTTATACACTAAAATAAATCTATACTATAATAAAACTGTAGAGGTCGAATGTCTGTACATAAAAAACAATGCTAAAAATCGAGTCAGGGGGATGTAAGAAGACAAATAGACCAAATCTAGATTTTTTTTCAATTTTTTTGTGTCTCTGTCTGTTTGTACGGGCTAATATCCGAATCTATTGGACCGATTTAAATAAAATTTGGCATGGTGGTACCTAATATCCCCGAGCAACATCTTAGATACTTTTTATTCCGGAAAATTAAATAGATTCCGTGGGATAATTAAAAAACTATAGTAAATTATACAGCTTAGTACACGACTACTTATGCACCTAATTTAGTAAAATTTGGCATGCTGATATGATGATGCCTTATATTGCCGGTCAAACAACAGGTTAATTTTTATCCCGGAAAAATGAACGGTTTCCGTGAGATAGATCTGTTTGTGCTTTCCGAGAGGCAAACCCGAGCGAAGCGAGGGTGAGCCGCTAGTTCATAAATATGTTGGGAAATTAACACAGAGCACCATCTAGTTCCATGGTAAGCTACGAGGCTTGTTTAATGGTTACCAGATAGTTGATACACTACACATATATAACTTTAAATACATACATATTATAAATATATACTACGCCTGGCAGTTATCAAGTCGTAAATAATGATATTTGTTAAACATTAATCTATTTTTAACTATCTTCAGTTAACACCCTTATACAATAATTGAGATTTGAAGGGAAGTATTTTTAGTTTCCTGAAACACCTGGGTTCAATATTCAATCATCATTAATCGTCGTTCAACCCTAACTTTTAGATGTAAGGTTAACGACTTACCCCATGTGTCAAAACAATATGGAAGGGTCTGGGCACACTTAGTGACAGATTTCATGTAGTATACATGTATAAGGAGGTTAGAAATATATTTTTATGACTTATTTTTTATAATTGACCAGCGACTCACTCAGTTTCATCCCTACGTTTTTTAGGTTAGTATAGATTACTCAGAGATTAGATATTTTCCTGCATTAAAAATTATACATACATAACCAGCTATCATGATACCAAATGTTATCAAAATCTGTCCAGTGGTTTTCTCATGATGCGTTCCCAGACAGGCAGATTGACAAATATTCTAAAAACTATAGATTCGGCCTCTATATCGATAATAATGACTATTTCAATGAGATTTTCCAAAAAATAATTAAATGTAAATTAGATTTGAATCAGAATTTTAATATATATCCTCATATATATAGATATGTCTTTATAAGAAATGTCTTTTAAATAAATAATATAAATAAATATGTTGGGACATTAACACACAGCACCATCTAGTTCCATGGTAAGCTACGAGGCTTGTGTTATGGATACTCGATAGTTGATAAACTACACATATATAACTTTAAATACATACATATTATAAATATAAACATCCATGACCGGAGTACAAACATTCGTGCTCAACAAATGATTGCCCCCGGCGGGACTCGAACCCGCGACCGCTGGCACAGCAAGCAGGGTCACTACAAACTGAGCCAAACGTGTCGTCTAATACGTGTCAAAAAAGTGTCGTCTTTACACTGAATTTTGCTAGTTTGTTTTAGTCCAGTAAGTATCTGATAAATAAAAGAGAAGAAATAAGCCATTTTAAATCAATCTATTAGATTTTTTTAAATAAAAATATTTCTTTTAAATAAAAATATCTATTGACATCTTCTCGCCCATTTCCAAGCATAAAATATTCAAAACTGTCGTATTGAAGTGAATGTTAGCATAATGTAATATTTATGTCTGAGACTAAAAAATTACGTTACAAATAATTTTATAGAAGATGAGCGACTTAACCTGGCTTCGCTCGGATTCGTCCCTTGCTTGCTTCCCAATACAAACTTTCATCCCCATTTTGACCCTTTTAAGGGATGATTTTTAGGATAGAAAGTATCCTATGTCCTTCACAGGGTCTCAAAATATCTTTTTACAAAATTTCATCTAAATCGGTTTAATAGATCAAGAGATTACCCCTACAACGTTACAAACTCACAAACTTTACCTCTTTATAATATTAGTTAGTTATAATGTGATCGCCTCCAGATTATTCCGATGTTAGAGAAATATAGTAATTTGTTATTTTATTTAAAAAAAACGCTAAAAAGAAGAGTGTAAGGCTGAATTTATTTTGCTCGCCAATTCGTTCAGAAAAGCTCATTAGGCATTTTCAAACTGGAACATTCTTGTTAATGAAAAGTTGTAATAATTTTTAAATTTAATGAAATTGCTTATATTGAGATGGTTGGTTATATTTTATGATATTACTTACATTACTGTAACACGACTCACCCTTGACTCAACGGTTAATGACGCACATGAATATACGGATGAGATCGGGTAAACAAAGGGTAAGATTGATAAACGAGTATAAAAATAGACATTTTAAACGGATATGGATGTTTTCTATGTTGCAAATATCTTGTTAGAATTACACCTATTTTATACTAAAGTTCGGCCAGTGGTCCAAATTTGACCATGTTCGTTATTGAAAATTTGAGGAAAATTTATGGGTGCTGCGAGGGAATTGCAATGGGATTTGCCTCAATGCCATGAAGTAAAATATATAGAAAAAGTTAAAGAAATAAAATTGTATTAGTAAAATCTCTGTTTTAAAGATATCTACGACAAAAGATGATAAATAATATATCAATAATAATCATAAACTTAATCATTTACAGATCAGTTAGTAGTTTAATGTGAAGAAGCAGATGCCCTAAAAATAATCCTCCCGCCGCCCATTCGAGAACATATTATGTATAAAAACAGAGCAAAAAAAATATAAAAAAAGGATGTCCTCATCGCTTGTACTTTTATTTTTTTTATGTATTTATTTATTACTTCGGAGTTTTTTGTTTAAATAGACTATTATATTATATAGTACTTCGAGTATAATCAAATGATTTTAATTAAAACATCACTTTAAAAGTCAGACTGTGGTGATTCCCAATCACCTATCTGTTGTTTTCTTTACTCGCGATAGTTTAACATGATTTGTATGGAGCTTAAGTCAAGTTTCTATTTGTAATAAGAAAAAAAATCGAATAGGTTGTTGGAAACCAGCGTTAGCCATACATCTATTTAGCGGGTTTTTTCTACAAAATTTTAAATAAAAAATATAATTTCATCCATATAATGGTTACATGATATATGTATGTATAGATATAAATAATCATTTAAGACGTATCATTAAACCGAAAAGCATATATATAGTTCTATCAGAATAATATTTTCCGTACAATGGATAAGTAACACTTGAGAATCGTGAAGAATTAATTTAACACATTCAATATGTTAAATTTCAACTTATTTTCTCCATTTTTCGTTTCCAAAAAATTTTCCCCATATAAAGCACTAGGCTTATCTCTTACGATGTATAAACAAACATAAAGTCGCATTTAAGATTACCAACAAAGGGCTTATCAGTGCAAAATACGGTTGTCACGTGCCCCTATGCTCAGTGATTGGATAGCAGGCCGGGTATCAGGTTTGAGATCAAGTGAAAACGTAAATTTGGTACGTGCTCCGAAATGCCACACGGTTTATTTTTTCTTCATCTTGGGTTCCTTATGGTTTAGATAATTGCAGCTCAGAAAACTATTTGTTTTACAAATTATTATTCCATCTTTTTTATTTTTTATATTTGCATATCTATAGTGTTTGGGCAGTGATAGCCCAGTGGTAACGCGCTTACTTAGGAAACCGAGTGAAGCGGGTTCAAATCCCGTGTCTCGCACCTCTGATATTTTCATGTATCATTTCCAACATGATTACTTACTTGCCTTACGCTAAAGAAAACATCGTGAGTAAACCTGCATGTCTGAGAGAAATTAGTAAGTTTTCGAAAGACATTTGTAGTCCGCCAACCAGCACTTCGCCAGCGTGGTGGACTATGGCCTAATCCCCATCATACTGAAGCAAGACCCGTGCCCAGCAGTGGGACGTTAAAAAAAAAGGGTACCTATAGTCATGAACTTCCCATTATCTCTCACTCCTCATCGCCACATTTCATCGTGAACATCACTTGCACAGTAATTATTATTTATCACATATTCGCTTCGTATATACATTTATGTATATTTTAGTCCAACTGTACTCGTAGTTTTTCTAAACTTTATAATAAGTAGTTACCTAATTCGATAGCTCAAGCTGAATTTTTTACGAGATCAACTCAATTTAAATAAAACTTACCAATTTTTTATTAGAAACTAAGATAATAGATCTATCAGATCAATTTTAAATGTTACACAAACACACACATAAAATCTAGATGATAACATAATCATTAATTGATACAGATATACATACATCATACATACATCGGTAATGGAACCAAGTAGATATCAAAAGTTGAGAACTGAAAGTAAGATATTGAATAAAGCTTTGAATTTTGATCCGTACTTTAGATATAATTTCAATTAAAAACACCAAACTTTTTTTTTATTGATGAAGTTATTCGAAACATTCTTAAACGTTCCGTTAGTACCTAGTCTATACATACTCGTATAGTAAAATTCTGAGTCGAATCTATACAGTAAATATTTTTTTACTATTTTATTACTATACTGCTGCTGATCATCCTCTCATTGAGAGGCCCGTGCCCAACTGTGGGACGTTAAGAAAGGTTGAAATATTATTTTATTTTAATAATAACAAAAAACCTATAGCTTTAAAAAAAGAAACAATATATTTACCATTTTACAGTCGCAGTATTAACATTTTTTTTATTTTACAAACAAAAATTAAACTCTACCAAATCGTATTCATACGGAACCTGTCGCTAGAAATTATACCGCCCTTTTCTGGTTTTGTTTAAAAATACACTTTGCTTGTTTTGAATTGAATACAGCATCTGAATATTAAAGAGACCGTGAGGAGTACTGAGGGAGTTTTTTTCATTAAAAATAGTTGAGTAATTTTGTTACTGTTAAGATATTTAGTATTCCGTTTTCTGAAAAATATGACGCAAATATTCAAAGTACTGAAATTTCAATATAAAAAACATACTATAAATAAAACACTCGTACATTCTACGCTCACTTGTGTTGTGGTAAAAATTGAAGTAAATGTGTATTTGTAGATAAGTTACGTTGGAATTTTGAATTTGTTTACAATAGATATTATATGAGATATATTTTAGCGGTTTAAAAGATGAGGGAGAAACTCAATTTTTTTGACGACACCTTTATCTCTTTGTGACCCTACTCGCTGTTCCAGCGGTCGCGGGTTCGAGTGCCGCTGGAGGCATTCATTTGTGTGATGAGCACAAATGTTTGTACTCCAGTCATGGGTGTTTATATTTATAATATGTATGTATTTAAAGTTATATATGTGTAGTGTATCAACTATCTGGTATCCATAACACAAGCCTCGTAGCTTACCATGGAACTAGATGGTGCTGTGTGAATGTCCCAACATTTATTTATTTTTTTTTTTTTATTTTTTTTTTTATTAAAAATAGGCTCACTCTTGACCTTCATCTTACTTTAAATGTATAGATAAGGTCTATGATGTACCGAGTTTGCCCAGGAGAAGCCTGTTGA
The DNA here is from genome assembly GCA_921882275.1 of Brenthis ino. NCBI lineage: Eukaryota > Metazoa > Arthropoda > Insecta > Lepidoptera > Nymphalidae > Brenthis > Brenthis ino. The sequence goes on from OV170234.1 coordinate 19,349,366, forward strand.
CACGCACCTTAAAAAGTTTCAAGTTGTACGCTCTCGGAAAAACAGACGCAGGCAGGGCATTCCATTTCTTGGCTGTGCGCAATATAAAAGATGATGAATAGCGCTTAGTGCGAGTGGTCGGAATGTCAACCAAGAAAGGATGGTATCCTGCAGTACGTCTGGTGTTCCGATAAAAGAATGGCGATGGCGGTATGAGACTGTGGAGCTCGTGGGCACACTCCCCGAAGTACAGTCTGTAGAAAACCGACAGACAAGCAACTTGGCGACGGTGTGCTAAGCTGTGAAGCTTAGTTTTCACAAGCTTTTCGTCGCCGATTAGCTTTTTAGCTCTGCGTTCCACCGAGTCAAGAGCGGCAAGTTGGTATTTTGCAGAGCCATCCCAAAGGTGACTGCAATACTCCATGCATGATCGGACTTGAGCTTTGTATAAATTGAGAAGCTGTCCAGGCGTGAAGTATCGCTTAACCTTGTTTAGGATACCCAGTTTTTTGGCCGCAGTCTGTGCCTTCGACTCGATGTCTTCGCCAAAGTTAAGGTTTGCCTTCAACCTTATACCGAGAAGCTCTAGACTGTCGGATACTTCCACATGTGCACCACGGAAAGTAGGAGTCAGGCTGAATGGACTCCTTTTTGCAGAGAACAAACAGGCCTGCGTTTTGGCGGCGTTGAAGTCAACCAGATTGTCGTCACCCCATTGTGACACAAGACTTAAGGTTGCATTTGTACGCTCCACCATGGCCTCTCTCAAAGTGCATATTGTTACCCCTCCGTCCCTTGCACCGGACACATAGCTCTCTATGACTGTGCTGTCATCTGCATACGCAACAATACCTGGTGAAAGCAGGTCATTGATGTGCAGCAGGAAGAGAGTCGCAGAGAGAACAGACCCCTGTGGAACTCCGGCTTCGATAGTCATTGAATCAGAAGAGCAACCGTCAACGACTACTCTGATCGACCGTTCGTTTAAGAAGTCGGATACCCAGTTACAGAAGTCGGAGGGGATGCCGTAAGCAGGAAGCTTGCTCAGTAGACTTGCGTGCCAAACCCTATCAAATGCCTTCGAAATATCGAGTGAGACTGCTAGAGCTTCACCACGGTTTTCGATGGCCTCGCCCCAGCAGTGCGTGACATACACAAGAAGGTCCCCAGTAGACCGTCCCCGGCGGAAGCCATATTGACGGTCACTAAGGAGATCATTAGATTCGAGGTATGACAACAACTTACTGTTAAGTACTCTTTCCATAACTTTACAGAGTATGGAGGTTATGGCGATTGGTCGATAGTTGCAGGGATCAGCACGACTACCCTTCTTAGGTACTGGCTGCACATTGGCAAGCTTCCAAGAATTGGGCACTGTACTAGTTCGGAGAGAGAGGCGATACAGGCGAGTCAGTATAGGAGACAACTCAGGCGCACAATTCCTTAGAACCCTTGAAGGTATACCGTCAGGTCCACTGGCCTTATTCACGTCAAGATTTTGTAGTATTTTACGGACCTCTTTCGTGTGTATTGTGATCTTCGGCATCGAAGAATCACAATGAGGCAAAGTTGGCGGATGTTTAGAGCCAGCGTCTAGACGTGAATTGCTTGCGAACAGAGTTGCAAGTAAATTTGCTTTCTCTACCGCGGAGTGAGCCAGTGATCCATCTGGTTTTTGCAAGGGAGGCAAAGACGGACGGCAGAAATTGGACTCAACAGCCTTGGACAGGGACCAGAATTGCTTACTACCAGGAGGGTAAGAAGCAAGTCTGGCTCCTATACGACTGACATGATCAAATCGTGCCCTACGGAGAACCTTATTGCAAAACTTGGTAGCAGAATTAAAAGCTCTTTTCTTCGCGCGAACCCTCCGAGCTCTGACTTTGCGATCGCGAGCCAAAACCCATGACTGGTAGGCGGCCTCTTTTCGCGCCTCCGCACGAGCACAGTCCGCATTATACCAGGGTTTGGCTTTGTGGCCAAGCGGGATGTCGGAGAACGGAATGAAGTATTCCATTCCCTGCCGTATCACATCCGCAACCGCATCAGCACAGCATGAGGGGTCGATCGAAGAAAAGCAGACTTGCCGCCAAGGGTAAGATGCAAAAAAGTGTCGCATCTCATCCCAGTCCGCTGACTCGTATCGCCATACTCTCCTCGTACCCACTGGGCATTCAACCGGAGGAGAGAAGATCGATACGGACTTCACCAAATTGTGATCGGACGATCCCAGCGGGGACGTTACCGATATCGAGTGCCTGTCCGGGTCTGTTGTCAGCAGAAGGTCTAAGCAATTGCGCGTATGTCCGTCCACATCTGGTTCCCGCGTCGCAACATGGACCAGCTGAGTGAGATCTAGGGATAACGCAAATTTGCGCGCTTCTCTCCCAGCATGGTCAGTGATTTTGTAGGGGAACAACCACTCTTTGTGGTGGGCATTAAAGTCCCCAAGGAAAACCAGCTGTGCCGTCGGGTACCGTTGTTGGGCTTTATCGGCCATCTCTGACAGATGTTCAAATAGCCTGGTCGTCTCCTGGTCTCCGCTATGCGATCGATAGACACAGGCATAGAGGGTAGACTCTACGCCGGTATCCAACAAAACCCACACAGTCGAGAATCTTGAAACCTCAAAGCAACGGAGACGCCGACAGCAGATATCGTCACGCACGTACACACAGACCCCAGCATGCGGTTTAAAATTGTGTTCCAGCGTGTAGCCTGGGTAGTTGAGGTACGCCACGTCTGACGGTGCTGCTATCTGCGTCTCCGTTAAGAAGAAAAGGTGCGGCTTCTCGGTCTCGAGGTGGTGGTGGACCGGATCGAGATTGGAGTGCAATCCTCTGATGTTTATGAGGTGCACTTTCAGTGGGAGGAAGTGCAGCCGTTGATTTAACTTTTTCTTCTTCGTAACTTTGGTCATTGTGGTTGAAAATGGCCACCGGGTCCTCCCATCCAGTCGCCAACTGGCACGGTGGAGCACTTCGGGATTTTTCGCGAGAACTACCTGCGGTCGGCCAACAGCAAGACCGTGCCTCGGATCCCGCTACCCTCCAAAATGAGTCTTCCGGTATAGCTTTACTTTGAAGCCCAGACTAGTAATAAGTAGCGCAACTGAAATCCATCTGTTCCCCAAAAAAGGCTCTGGTTCTCCCGCTCGCAGACGGAACGCAGTAAGCTGCTTGGCGTCTGATTCCGACAGGAGGGTGGTAGCTTCCAGGCGGCCCCTTGCGAGACCTACCACCGCATAAAAAGTGAGAGGGCACTGCTCACGACTCGCGAGCCTGTCGAGAGCAGTGCCCTCAACCACCATACTGGCATGGGTTACTCGCCTTTTACGAGACGCTTTCCCAGCGGCGGAGGAGAAATGTATTCTAAACCCGTCTCCTCACGGGAATAAAAAATTAAAAAAAAAATATAATAAAATTTTATAATTTGGGAGTACCTACTGTTTTAGTTAATAATCATTTTTAACTAATTTTTGTTTATTTTAATATACATACCTAATTTAAGTGTACTCATATATTTCACTCGAAAAATATTGAACTTAACTTCGGGTGAACTTTAAAATCTTTTAAAAGAGTCTTAAAGACAGCTTTTAATTAAAAGATTTTGATTTCGTTGTACTTTTTTAGTTGAACAGTAATTATTTAGTCTACTTGATATGAAATATTGAATAACTAGCGACTCACCCTCGCTTCGTCTCTAGATAAAAACAAATCTATCCCACGGAAACCGTACATTTTTCCGGGATAAAAAGTAGCTTATATGCTATTCCAGAATATAATCTATCTCTGTACCAAATTTCATCCAGATCTGTTAAGCCGATCTAGCGTGAAAGCATAACAAACATCCATACATCCATCCTCACAAACTTTCACTTTATAATATTAGTATGGATATGGATAATGTCCTTTATTTGTGTACAAATTAAAACTTGATGTTTGTTCCTTACTTCTTCACGCAAAAATTGGCAATCTCAAAGGATTTGAATAATTATACATTTAAGAAATATCACTGAACCCAAAAGAATATAGTGTATTTATAAAAGAATAATACTTTCCCTATTGATGTGCGTGTCTATTATAATATTATAAAAAGGAAAAATTTGTTTTTATTGTTTGTTTGTATCAAATAGGCTCAGAATTTACTGAACTGATTTCAATTAAATTTGGTAAGGAGATAGTTTGAGACCCTGGGAAGGACATAGGATTGTTTTTATTCCAGAAATCATCCCTTACAGAGGAGAAAAGGGGGTGAAAGTTTGTATGGGAAAGCAATCCAAACGAAGTGAGGGTGAGTCGCTGTATTCTATATTAACACAGTTCACTTTTTATTGACGTGGTAGATATACCACGCGAGTAAAACCGCGGGCAAGCCTTATTATATTTACTTATACATATGAATTTATTGCATTTATTCAACAGTAGTAACATAGCTTCGAGCAGTAAAATAACTTTATGTTCGCAAGTCATAACCAAGGTATTGAGATATCGAGGTGAAAACTGCTATCGTAAAAGTTTGTTACAAACTTCGACATTGTTTGAGTAATTTACAGGTTAAAATTTATTTAAAGTTTTTGTATAATCTACCTGATAAATCATTTTGGTAACATTTTAAATAAAACTATCTTTTCGGACTTTTTCGCTGGGTTATTCTGATTTTTATTTCCCGATGTTTTGAATGCCTTCAAATAATCATGCAGCAATCATGGTCACGTTAGTATAGATTTTTCAGAGATGACATATTTTCCCGCAGTAAAAAGTATCCTATATGTTGAACCGGATAACCATCATACCAAATTTCACCAAAATTTGTCGAGTGATTTTCTCGTGATTTGTTTCCACACAGCCAAACAGACAGACAGACAAAAATTCTAAAAACTATACATTCGACCTCTGTATCGATAATAATGTCTATTTCAATAAGATTTTCCAAAACAATATTTAATGTACAGATTCGACTCAGAATTTTACTATACAAGTATGTTTGGATAAATTAAAACGTCAAATTTTTGCGGTTAATCTAGAAAAGTATTATGATTCATTATCATTTTGCTTACATAGTTTCCGAAATATACTTTTTCACACAAAGCATTTACACCGTATATAATATAGGAAATAGGTGCTCTGTAATAAAAAAATTAAGTTTGTATATATTCTATGTTTTATCACAGAGCATTTGTATGTGGGGGATAATTTCTAGAAATACTTAACTGACTCTAAAAGTTCTCTTACTAATAATAAGCTCGTTTTGATATAGACAATAAAAAAATAGCACATGCAAAATGCAGCAGAATCAAGGACAAAAACTAGTGTAGGTTCTGTAAACAATATCCTTAAGAATAACTAAGTTATTGTGAAACGTACATTCCTATAACAGAAGCATTAACATCATATTTTTATGTTGGTTAAACCACATTACTTTTTATTTTTACAACCAAAAATTCAACACTATAAGTACCCATAATGTAACAAGAACAAAGTACTCTTGCGGGGCTGAAGGAGTATTACGTGCGCTCCGATTTCTACACCAAGAGGCTTTCCGCTTTAAGGGCTTAAGGAAATTGTAAATATAATATTAGATAAGTAATTTTGTTAAATAGAATACTTTAGAAATTTTCCTTTTAGATTTTATTTATGTCGTAACTCGTAGTTTATGTTGAAGATGATTTAATTATTTTAAGATATTTAGAAGTGTAGTGTGAAAATGATGTGAGGTTGTGAGTTCGATTCTAGTATAGGTAGAGTATTAGTATGTATTGCTATTTTAATTAATAAAATGAAAAATAAAGCCAATATATGTACCTTATTTCTAGCATTACTGTCTATAATTGATTACTGTATAAATAATTAGCGCTCATCTAAAACATTTAAAGAATATATAGACTTACACCATATCGCAACAAATATTCAAATGGTCAATTTTATTGGAGCGGAAATCAAACCCACGACCTCTGGCATAGATATAAACGATTAGGCCGGTCTCGCCAAGCAGTAATTATAATCTGCTTCCAATATAAATTATAAGCATTAAAACATTTCATATAATATAATAAAATATTAATTATATACCACAGCTAAAACTATACATCATTCAATTAAAATATAAATGGTTGCTTGAGCTATTATAAAAAGTTACATAAACAATCTAGCATTTTAAATATATCTTATCGATTTTTTTCACGGATGTATTTATGGTTTTTTTCCCAACGTTTCCCCACGTTAAAGCATTCGGGTTTACAATAATCATGATCACGAAAAAAACTAAGGTATAGACGTCTCAAAGATCATTATGTACTTGTTATGAAACGAATGAAACGTATGGAACACAAAAATCAAAATTAAACCGCGAGAAAATCCGAAAAGATAGTTTTATCTAAAATGTTAAATATTTACGTAAATCTTAGAAATTACTTTTCCCAGTGACAGAATGCGCTTAACTTTTAATATATTAAAATAAATTATGTTAGTAAATAAGAGAAAATTCTGTATCACAATGTCAATTTGTTGCGAACGTTACAAAAAATGTGACCCAAATGCAGTCTGCAGATGTTGCCGCTTCTCATATTTTTGTCATCACTGAGTTCATATAAATTTTCAGGCTCACTCTTTAGGCTAATGGCCTAGGACCTAGGTCTTGTACACATCTGTTCCTAACTACAGCTAAAAGATGGTCGAACTTTGAAACACCAGGGATTTGATGTCGGTCCCATATAAATCATGAAATTTGGTTGAAATTGTTAAAGATATTACGTTACATGTACACAAAAAGCTATATACGAAATTACCTCCATTTTTTAAGTCGGTCAAAAATAAACGCACTATATGTACCCTCTTTGTCCATTTCCTAACGAAAAACATAAAATTATAAAACAAAAATATATCAAATTAAATAGTTTATCTTTTTTTTCCAGGTTTTGATGTCCGATTTACTGTAAAGGTATGTCATAATATACTCGTAATAAATATAAAATAATATCTTATTTTAATTTTGTGTTTTATTTTTTATTCTTATTAAAATTAAAAAAAAACAAACTCATGCGTTTCTCGCTTATAGCCGAATATAAAAATAATGGTATTTACTAAAAAGTATATTATTTTTATTTACTAGTAGTGACACATCCTCGCTTCGCTCAGGTTCACGTCTAGACAAACAAAAACAAATCTATCCCAGGGGAACAGTACATTTTTCCGGGATAAAAAGTTACCTATTGGCTATTCTGATGTATGAACTATATTATTGTAAAATTTCATTAAAATCCAATCAGTAGTTTTTCTGTACTAAGCTGTATAATTTACTATAGTTTTTTAATTATCCCACGGGAACTCTTTAATTTTTCGGTATGAAAAGTAAATTATCGATACGGTATTAAATTTTCGATCTAAAATGTTGACCGGAAATATAAGGTACCACCATGAAAAATTTCATTTAAATCGGTCTAACAGTTTCGGCGATTAACCCGTACAAACCTACAAACACACAAGCAGATAAACAGACAGAGCAACAAAAAACTTGAAAAGAATCTAAATTTGTCTATTATCTATTTCTCTTCTTTTATCCCCCTGAGTCGGTTTTTAGCAGTTTTTTACTATGTACAGACATTCGACCTTTACAGATTTATTATAAGTATATATAAATTCACTGAAAGTACAAAATTTACTGATTTTACATATCTTCTCAAAAGAAAAGTTTCTCAAAAGCTTTATAGTAATGAAACTAATATTCTGAAAGAAAACCCATATTTTTCAGCAATCTAAAACAGAAAATCTGATTAGTTACAACCAAGCGCAAAGAAAAATCCTTTTTTACACCGCACTTAGTCAATTTTCTAGATCTTTTCTTCTAAAAAGTTGCTTTAATTGCTTATCTTGGAGGATTTCAGCTCCAATAAATTGAATATAATTGAGGCTATTTATATCTTACACGTCACTGATTTCAATAATTACTTTCCATTCGTGATCTAACACCCGAATCTTTTATCCATCATTTTATCTTGTATCTTTCCCGTGGCTGTAAAATAAATAAATATGTTGCGAGATTAACACACAGCACCATCTAGTTCCATGGTAAGCTACGAGGCTTGTGTTATGGATACCAGATAGTTGATACACTACACATATATAACTTTAAATACATACACATTATAAATATAAACACCCATGACTGGAGTACGAACCTTCGTGCTCATCACACAATTGAATCCAGCGGGACTCGAACCGCAACCGTTGGCACAGCAAGTAGGGTCATTACAAGCTGAGCTAAACGTGACGTCAAAGCGTTCGAACCAAACATCTAAATAAATTCGCGAAAAAATCCAAAAAATATAGTTTTATTTAAAACTAGCTACTCACCCTCGCTCCGATCGGGTTCGTATAATCTGTATATTGAATACTAGCGACTCACCCTCGATTCACTCGGGTTCATCCCTTGGTACCTTTTGATCTTTTTTATCTGTATAGATTTTTCGGAAAATCTTATTGAAATAATCATTATTAGTTATACCGAGGCCGAATCTATAGTTTTTAGAATTCTTGACTGTCTGTGACGGCATCACGAAAAAACTACTGGAGGGATTTTCAACACGGAGGGTCAACATATTGGATACTTTTTACTGCGGGAAAATCTCTGGGAAATCTATACTAAATGTTAAAACATAAGTAGGGACGAACCCGAACGGAGCAAGGGTAAGTCGCCTGTAAAAAATAAAAACGTTAGTTAAAGAACTAGAAACAAATCAAGTTTCTAATTTTTTAACAAACTTTTTTTTCTTTACGTCGGCATTTGTTTACAGGTTTCTGACAAAATTCTTATCCGATTAAAAGAAATAGACCTGCACTTATCGGGTGGAGCAACCGTTGTGATAGTCCTAGTACTACTATAAATGCAAAAGTTTATAATTGTGTGTATGATGTATATTATATTCTATACTCCTTCTAATTGAAACGGCTGGACGAATGCGAATGAAATTAAGTACACAGATGACTATGACCTGGAATATCATATGCGCTACTGTTTGGCACCTAGGGATGCATAGAAGCAAGGATAATTCGCTAATTTGATACAATATTTATAACATTTCTTTACATTTAGTTTTACTCGAATATAAATAACCCGATAGGCTAACAAACAGACAAATATACTTCCTTCCTTCGTAGAATATAAATATATCATACAGTAACGAGACGTGTAGACTACAGTGTACACTAACTGCCGACGTGACATCAGCGTCCGTTAGAGGAAGGACGTTATATGTATACTTGTTCTGAAAATGTTATCAAATATCTCTATTTATCATGTCTGTAGCTTAAAATAGTCCTACTAATCCTACTAATATTATAAATGCGAAAGTTTGTGAGGATGTATGGATGTCTGGATGTATGGATGTTTGTTAGTCTTTCATGCAAAAACTACTGAATGGATTTCAATGAAACTTTGCAGTAATATAGCTCATACATCAGAATAACACACAAGCTACTTTTATCTCGTAAAAATGTACAGTTCCTATGGGATAGATTTGTTTTTGTTTTTCTAGAGGGGAATGAGCCGCTAGTGATGTATAAAATTAACTTTGTAAATAGTTATATTTTTTTTATAGTTTTAGGCTAAGTGTAATCTTCACTAAGGATTAAAATGTCAAAAATATTTATTTTATTTTTATTAGAGAAATTTTCAAATGATATTGTGTACTAAATTATAATTTTAATATGTACAATGTACATACATCAGTAAAGTTTGCTTTGAGAAATGAGAGAGATGCCATAATAATTTCGAGAAAAATATCCACCCTTTGAGTATAATAATAAATTAATATTAGAAATTGTAAATTTTTAAGAACTAATAATTTCTAATAAAATAGAAAAAGAAAGAGACACATTGTACCGTTATATATTTTAAAATGACTTAATTTTACAGCTCGAGTTAAATTAACTGTATTAATATAAATTTTTATTTGCTATTTCCCTTTAGGGCTTACTTTTTCAAAAAACCTTGCTTAATGCTTACATTTGTAACAGGGGCTAAAGTTATTAGGCTAATTTACACTTATATATATTGTCTAATACCTAATAATTGTTAGAGTTTTAAGTTAATGTCAAGATTTTTTATCATATATCAAGCTTTTCCTCATAAATACTCACGGTGTCATAAATAAACCGTAGTCAAGACGCCGCCGGAAGCAGTACCGCCACGCTTCCTTTCAATTACCACCGCGCAAATTTGATCAGTATTTCAAATTGGAATCGAAGTGAATACCAGCTAACTGATTGCTTGACTGGAAATGTTATTACTATTCTAATCGCTTTAAGTCATTTTCTTAATGTTTCGAAAAATCCAAAACAATGTAGGAACAATTAAAGTAAACATTTAAGAATACGAAGAATGTCTATCTTGTTTATTCTTCAGGTTTCTTCTTGACACACGTAACGGCTACACTGATTCAAGTAAATTTCAGCCTTTTCTTTCTATGTACCTATTACGTAAGAAATTATAGTTCTTACTTATTTTTTTGGGTAAAAATAAACAGTAAACCTGTTATAAAATAATATAAATATGCTGGGGAATTAACACACAGCACCATCTAGTTCCATGGTCAGCTACGAGGCTTGTGTTATGGACACGAGATAGTTGATACACTACACATACAAAACTTTAAATACATACATATTGTAAATATAAATACCCATGACTGGAGTACAAACGTTCATGCTCATCACATAAATGAATTCCTCCAGCCGGACTCGAACCTGCGACCTCTGTCACCGCAAGGGTCGGTAGGGGTAAATAGGGTCACTACAAACTGAGCCAAATGTGTCGTTTTCATCTCTGCAGATGTCACAAAACTAAAAATAAATATATATACGAGGATATAGTGCATCAAAATGCCATATTTGGTCACAAATTCACACAAAATGTGGTAGAAAATAACAAATATGACAAATATTCAGTCGGAACCACATCGGAACATTAGTGCAACGCCCTCAGACCCCCAGCAAATGGATGGACCGTTTCCGTTCCAAAAATACGCCGACGCAAATAGCGTACGAAGGGCGTTAGATAACTATGATTCATTGCGTCTCGTATTCGAATTTGGTACTTTTTGTAGATTGTAGGAAAGTATTTACTAAATTTGTGTTAGAAATTTGAACTATACAGGATCATTTTTAATTTACTGAAAACCCTTTGGGAATATACTATTTACATCATGTCAACAACATCTGTAACAAGAAAAAATAATATTTCTTAAATTTTTATTTTCATACATTTTTTTTTTTTTTTGGTGCAATAAAATTATTTTTATTTTTGTAAAATTTAAGAAATCTTATTTTTTTCTTACAGATCTAACTTATATTGTTATGATGAAAATAGTATATTCCCAAAAGGTTTTCAGTAAATTAAAAATGATCCTGTATAATATAACTATGGAAGTATTAATGGGTTTGAGTTTGTACTTCATAACATTTTTATAAAGATGTGAATATTTCGGATGTTGGAAAACTAATCTTCTCTCAAAAAATTGAAAAATAATTGCCTTCGTTAGTCTCGCTATAAGTCAAAAACGGCTGGACCGATTTGAGTAAAACTTTTTGGTTTGGTTGGGGGTTTAATATATGTTAAGATTCTAAAAAAATAAGGGAAACGCAAAAAAACAACTGAAAAATCGAAAAGTTCAGAACTGTTTTTTACCTATGTATAAATATGTAATATATAGTATAGAGGGCGAGTCGCTAGTTAATAATAATTATCCATACTTTATATTATAAAGGCGAAAGTGACTCTATTTATTACCTTTTCACACTTAAACCGCTAAACAGATTTTGATAAAATTTGTCAAGGTCATAGATTGTATCCTGAGGACGGATATAGGCTACCTAGGTTCCAACCCACTTACGACGCTAGTAAGGTCGCAAGCTAAAACTAGTTATAGTATGAAGCAAATATTTCAGCATTTTCGAAAAGTATAAAATATTACACACGCGTGGGAAAACCCGGGGAAAGTAGCGGATGTTAAAAAATAGTATATGCTATACATTCTCAAGCTAAAAATAATAGACAGTTATGAAATATTTTTTTTTATCTCCCTCCACTTCTGACATTGATTGACAGTGAATCTAAATCATTAGGCTCATTTATTCAAGAATCATTAGATCTAACTTATATTTCCGTATTGCCAATTTTTATTAAAGAATCATATTATAAAATTTTATGAATCATAAATCATTTTAAATCGTAGAATGACAGCTATTAAATAAGATATCGAATTAAACACCAAGCGACACGTGACATACACGTGGCACTTTTTATCACCATCCTAAACAGATGTTTTACCGATCTATTTATGTCTATATAAATATCTATTAATATTACACTTTAATTATAGATATCAACGATTTTAATCTTGGTTTTATTATTCAAACTCTGAAAGTAATTTCCTATTCCATTTCCTTAGTCTTTGAAGAACTTACGAGTTCTACGATAAGTGAAACCGGTGAAACTGTCAAAAATAAATTAAAGTATATGGGATGTTATATATTCTTTTAATAATGTTTTATCTATACATATAATTAAATTCTGAGTCGAATCTGTACGTTATAAATATTTTTTGGAAAATACTATTGAAATAATCAATATTATTGATATGGAGGTCGAATCTATAGTTTTTAGATTTTTTGTCTACCTGTCTGTCTGTTTGTCTGGGATCAAATCAGGAGAAAACTACTGGACAGATTTTGATGATGATAGCTGGTATCCGGGTCAACATATGGGATACTTTTTTCTGCGGGAAAATATCTCATCTCTGGAGAAATCTATACTAACCGTTAAAACTTATCTAGGGACGAACGCGAGTGGAGCGAGGGTGAGTCGCTAGTCGTTAAATAAATCGTTAATTTGATTTTTGCGTAATTTTAACTTATCAGTTAGGTTCATTTGGCAAATAATTTACGCAACTAAAACATGTCATTCACAATAATATTCACTCTATTTCGAATAACTTTCATAGAAAATTATTATGGTGAAAGATATTAATTGCTATAAAATAATTGTAGTACTACTAGCGACTTACTCTTGCTTCACTCGGATGGTCCTATAGGTGTCAAACAGTAGCCTGTGTTACTTCAAGTCAATAACCTATTTAGGTACAATTTCGTTCATCAACAAATACGTCCATCTCAGCGTAAAGAAGTTACAAACATACACACACATAATGTCGAAATTGGAGTTATGCAAAATAGATCCAACCACAAAAACTTACTTTTGAGAAAATAGAAGTTTTAGTAAAATTGATATATCAAAATTACACGACCGTAGTTTTTTTTTTGAAATTCCTCTTAAATACTGGTTTTTTATCTACTTTCTGTATATGAGTTGATATGTAGGTGCCATTTATGACAGTAACTAAAAAAAAACGGTTTTCGTGGGCTGGATCCATTTTGCATAACTTCGTCCAATTATTTTAGTACTCAGATTTGAAAATAATAAACGTTCAAAAAACCTGACTAAAATGCACATACTTAAACGATCTCTTAAAAAGTATAGCGTTCCATACAGGTTGTTATTTTTTACATTCAACTATTCACATGCAGGAAGCATTGTAGCGAAAGTTCTCTGCAAGGATTTGGAGTTGTTGACAAGCGACGGTTCTGCTTTAAGCCGCGTTCCTGTAGAAATCGCTACGTATCGATACGATATAACCATTTTTAGATTATATACTCGTATTAACAATATCATTTATCTTATTATTATTTTTTGATCCACTTCAAACTAAGTACCTAAGCTTAATGCAATTGTAGCTTTTTTTATTTTGAAACTATTTTCAATATATTTTTTTTATAAATAAGAATCTAGTGCTGCCCCCAAGACCTACCTTAAAATTGAAATAATTACTTTAAATATGATTTCAAAGTTTTTTTACCTTTTTAGTTAAAAAAGATTTTTTTTTAATTATTTTGAATTTTCTGTATAAATATTCTGATCAAAAACTACGATCAAATTCTGCTGAAGCTGATAATATAAATAAAGCAAACGCTTAAGAAACAAAAAGTAGCTTTAATATAGCGAAGATGAAAGACTATTTACTCATACATATTATAAAATAGCAGTCGCTATTGCCATACGTAATACGACCATAATCTTCCTTTCAATAATCCTTTTGTAACAAAGCAGTCGGACAGATGTGGATTGTTTCGTATCGTTCATTTTTCTATCATTCCCGATTTTAGATTTCTTTACATAAGCTCAATTGAACATTATGAATACCAATTTTTGACTGCGGCTTAGCTCGCATAAAAAGTAGCCTATACAAATGACAAACCTATATACTGAGTGATAAGTAATAAATATTAATATATAAAAATAACTTACGGATTTATATAATAAAGCCACAATTTTTATAAACTAATTAAAGAGAACTAATGCTAAGACGACACATAAGAATATACTTAGTATTATTATTATTATTCAAATTTTATTCGAAAGAATTTTATTAAACAAATAAATTTGTATACAAAATTTCCCTTACTTTTTAAAGAAAGTCAACGTAAGTATAAGACAAAATCGAGAATAGCAGCATAAACAGCAAATTACACTACTATTTTTTACTTCGGCATTTATTTTGGGAGGCTCCGTCTATATTATTATTCATTAGTCCGACCGTATGTAATATTTCCTACGTAAACTTTTTACTTAGTATTTCTCTTGGGATACCTACTCATATTACATACTAGTCCTATCCCCCGCTGCGCTCGGGTTCGTCTCAAGTGAAAAACTAAAACAAATCTATTCCTCGGGAACCGTACATATTTCCGGGATAAAAAGTAACCTTTGTCCTATTCAAGACTATAATCTATATTTTGTGCAAAATTTTATCCAGATCAGTTCAGCCGTTCTGGCGGGATTTAGTAACAAACATCCATCCGTCCAAACTTTCGCTTTATAATAATAAATATTACAAATCTATCTCGCAATCCCTTAAACAACACAAAACCTACTTCTTTAATTCCAGTTAAATAGTAAATAATGCTAAAAGAAAAGAAACGACTTAAACTATCCATTAAGATCAGAAACACAAAACATGAAATAGAAGAGGCAAAATGTCTCGATCCCTTCAAGAATATTTCGAAGGCTTTGAATGAAAGAATTTTAATATTACATATCGCAGCGTCAAGTATAATTTCTTTGAATGTCGACCAACAATTTGTTGCGTAGCTCCTTTTTAATATCATCCATTTTGTACATTTCTTTCGCAATGTTGGACGGAATATTTAATATTCTTGGGCCATTTTGTGATTTATTATAGTTTGGTTAATAGTTTTTCATATTTTTCCTTATTAAAATAATATATGTACACATTTTTCTTGTAGATAAAAAAATAATGGTTTCCCGCTAAAGTCCGAAAATTCCTTATTTATGTTCTTAAGAAAACATACTTTTACAGTATAACCTAGTCATTAAAAAAAAGTAGTTCATCAGTGCGAAGATTTCGCATAACAAACACAAAAATACTCCCAAATTGTCAAATTGTTCATAAACATTCACCTTTTTTGAAATCCGACAAGTAAATATATATATATATATATATATATATATATATATATATATATATATATATATATATATATATATATATATATATATAGATATATATAATAACATTTTTCCATTTAACACTGTACAGAAAAATATAACTTTCAGCAATCTAGTATTTGAAATTGAGTACAGTGATTTTTCCACTCGAATGAAAGTTGATTTTTAATGTTATTTGTTCAAGAGAATTATGCGAAGGAAGCATCGGGCGTGATGGAAAGACTGTCAGCGGCATTACCGAACCGAATCAATTTCAACGCCCCTACCATGTTTAAGTATAGAATGAAATAAATCGTTTGAAATGTCGTATTTTTCTCACACCTTTTTCAGATAAGTGTAATTCGTCTGAGGTTTTTTTACCGATTTTAAAAAGGAGGTACACCGTTTGGGTGTTTTTGTGCTTAAGTTATGAGATAGCTTCGGCAATTGTTAAATGATTTTTCTGTTTTTCGACGGACTAGTATTCAATTAATTATTAAAAATAATTATTCAACATTACTTTTGTGATTTAATTAAAAAAATTAATTAAAAAAAAAATTAACTCTTTTATTATTTAATTTAAAAGCCGTGATTTTTTTTATTATATATATATATATACATCCAATATTTAGATACAAAAAATTAAATTTACTTTTTCCAGTGGTCGAAATTCGACCATGATTATTATTAAAAATTAAAGGAACACGGACATTTTTCTCTTTTACATTCGTTTATTGTGACTGAAGATATACTTTACAAGACAAAACAGTTCAGTATACATTATAACTACATGTTGAGTAAAGAGTTACATCATATACATATAAAAAAAATATTTTATTTAATTTAATAGGAGTGGCTACTAAAGAAAAAGAAGGTGTTTTGTCCTTGCCTTTTTATATAGATATAATATCCCGTTTTATATTTTATTCGCATATTTTTAGATTAAACTTTTACTTTTTAAAGAAAAAAAAAAGATCATTTTTAGAATTATTTTCTGTTTATCTTTGTATATTTAATCAATAGTTGTTTTTTTTCTGGAGTCAAAGCCTTGGTTTTGTAAGACTAGATACTTTTTTTATTAATGCTGATTTTAATACGCTATCTTTGATGATTTCTTTTATTGATGTTTTGATAATTAAATGGGTTAACAAACTTAGACAAAAGCTCTTTCGAGTTTTCTTTCTATATTATGATAGCCATAAAACATGTATGTGCATATTACGTGCTATATTTAATAATTACATTAGTTTTTTTAGTGAATCGGGAATAAATAGTAAGGTCCTGTCGGAAGATGGGTATTATCGACAAATAATTTCCTATTACGGGCACAGACTAAGCCGTTGCTTCAATTTTACAAAACAAACACATCATATTGTGACTTCAAGCGCATCCTTATATGCAGGATATTTTGAGATTTCCATAATAATCTTAAGTAGTATCTAAAGAACCTATATAGAAGATAACCTTTATATATAAAAATAAATGTAAGTCTGTTTATAATATGCTAATTTAAGCCTTAATGAATTGTTAAAGCTGCCATCGTGATAACAAGTTAAACAAAATTGTATCTACAAATTTTTGATAATATAGCTTAATTACTACAGGTGTTTATTATTACTCTTCATTATCCTTTATTTCGTTCTAAATAAAAAAAAACAAAGTTATATATTAAAAAAAAAGTTATTACCCTGGACTTGCGAGTAGATGAGTTTTTTTTTCGAAATAGCCAGTTGCTCTTAACCCTACTGACCTTTACAGCATCATCGAACCTGGAGATGGACAAACGGTCTTGTCTTAATATTTTGGCATGATACTCTGACGATCTGACGAAATAGTTCTGTAACTGAGATAATTTAAGATCTATATGTAGTATGGTAAATCATCGGGCAAGGGGTATGGAATCGTATGTATTTGTTCCTTCTTCATGTTATAATAGACACCTGAAACATTTTTAGCGATGTAATAATAATGTCGTCCTGACTAACTAATATTATTAACTTGTCATCTGCGCAGGAGATATTATAGTGCACAAGTGTACGCGCAGACACAACGTGCACTCTCTATTCCTGTCACTCTCATACTCTGGTGGGACGACACGAGACACGACCAGTGAGAGACAGACGACTTTACATGCTCTCCGAGGCACGGGGTGAAACACCGTGAAATTCCCAACTCCGGGCTGTTACTGAGGTTTACTAAACAGAAAGACTCAATAACTGAATTTGGCCCGACCCAAGACACGAACCCAGGACTTCCAGATGTGCAGCCGTACTTGCTAGACACCACCACCGAGGATCAATGTACCAGGAGAGTGGGACCACATTAAAAATAAAAAAAATATATAACAGCTTATGTTAATCACTTTTTAACTATAATAAACACTACGTATGACAAGAAAAGCAAAGACCACAATGTAACAGCAAAATCACAAATTATTGAAGGATTTTATATATTAAAACAAAAAAATTAATTAAAATAAATAAAAACATATCTAGTTTATATGAAATAAATAACAAATAAAAGAAAAAAATATAACTTCACAGTAAAACATTCTAAATACATTTATGACCTACATACGCTCGAGGCAAATTTATTTTTCGTATATTCCAATTTACTCCCATTAAGAGCAAATTAGGTGTCTTCCAATTTATAAAACGTAATTAACCTTTTGACTCCTATGTCTTTTATATTTGTTTTATTAAAACAGTAGAATTTTATCTAATTCAATTTAAACAACAGTTAGAATGTACCTTTTGAGATATAACTTTAGAAGTATCGCACAAATATAAACAGATTATGGTTACATTTTAACAACTTATTCAAATTAAGTATTCAGACAGACAGATAAAGTAATAAAAAGAAGGAACCATTAAGAGATTTAAAATCAACAACAATCAATCAAAACAATCTTCATAAGTATGTTTGTCAAATCTTTTAAAGACTAATAAGTATTATTTTTATTAGACTTTTTATTTTGTTACTAGCGACTCACCCTCGCTCCGCTCGGGTTTGTCTCTAGGTAGATTTTAACGGTTAATATATATTTCTCAGAGATAATAGATTTTCCCGCAGTAAAAAGTATCCTATATGTTGACCCGGGTACCTATCATCTATCATAGCTATCATCATACCAAATTTCATCAAAATCTCTTCAGTTGTATTTTCGTGATGCGTTCCTAGACAAAGAGACAGACCAAAATTCTAAAACCTTAGATTCGGCCTCTGTATAGATAATAATGACTATTTCAATAAGATTTTACAAAAAATATTTACAAATGATTTCAAAATCACCTTAATTACTTGAAGTAATTATTGAAATTTAGAATTCTCAAAAATGAGTAATATCCGTTCTCAGTTTGCGAAGATCGACATAATAATGGGGCATTTCATGCCAAATCAAACGGGTTCAAAAATTTTCATTTTCGATTTTCTTAATATTTTGGTATTTTTTAGTACTTGTCAAAAGAGGTTTCCTGGTTATTTTAAGAATTTTTTGATCACTGATTAAAACTTTCGAATTTTCAATTTTTTTTTCAAAATTTTTATTTTTCCATGAACTTTACTTAAAAAAATATATAAATAATATATTTAAAATGTTTTAATCGAGACTTTTGAATTTTCAAATTTTTCATTTTCAAAGCGTAAGCTTTAAAAAATCTTGTATTTAGTATTATAAATTTAATGAAAAAAAAAACAAACTGTATAGTAGAGCTAATTCATTTCCTGCTTCATTGCGGGCTGCATTGCATTCTTGCCAGCATTCCATGCGGTCCTGACTCATTTATTAAAATTCCTCAGACACTTATTTTGCCACATGATTTTTTTTTATTTTAATGTACTTGCAGAAATTATTTAAATTTTTATTTAAACACTTTAAAAGAGCAGTCATATAGATAAAATCAGATAAAAAACATGACCTTGCTTAAATATAATATTATAATGTTAAATTCTTTTTAAAACTAGCTATTTACACTCACTTCGTTTGATTACGTCCCTAGGGACGCAGTACGCCTACCTAAAAGTAGCTTTTTTGTGATTTTCCAGATCTATCCATACAACAAATTTAATCTAAAATCGTCTAGTCGTTTTAGTGTGTTGTTGTAACCAACATACATACACTTACAAACCTTCAAAGTTATGTATAATAATAGTTAACACTACTTAATAATTGTAAAATCTCTATATTTGGAGAACTACTTTTCCCTATTTTTTAAATTACCAAGAACTCACCTTTCCTATAAAGGGAATAAAATGTAAACTTATATGAAATTTTGACGAAAACCGTTTAAAAATACGGACCAAATTGATTTATAAGATCATTACCCGCTTCGAAGCGCGGCGAGCCAATTCTATTACCGCTCGATATTTAACTGCTGTCAGAAATGCCTTAAATAACGTATATTTAGTTTATTTTTTTTAAATGAAAAAAAAACTGTCAAAGTCTATATGAAAGTAAAATATTATTTTGCCTATGTAATATTTTTTATGGTTATTAAAGACTAAAGTATACTCAACCAATCAGTCTACGCCCATCATTTATGCTCATATGTACATATCATTATTCACACTCCTCCCATCAATGTTTTGGTAATTGTTGATATGATTTTTGTAGCTGAAATTTTTTTTCTGTTTATCTTATATATAAGTGATATTGTTGTATAAATGAAAATAAATGTTCGTATGTTTGTCCTCTATGCATTTCTAAACAATGAATTTGAGTGTGATGAAACTCTGGTGAGATATTCTACGAGTATATACATACACCTGCAAAAAATCCTGGTACAAAATAGAAAGCAAAACAAAATACAAGCAAATTGCCAAAACCATTTTGCTTCATTAAAGCATATTCGGAATTTCCTTCATTATTAGAGACACGATCTTAAGCCATTATCATGTAAACTTCAAACATTCTTTAAGGACAAACTGTAAAGTGTGACGGAACGCCGAAATCTTTCGCAGAATCCTATACTTGCGAGAACCGAAGCATCCCGAGTATTTGCATGCCGATGTGAAATTTAAAGCAATAAACGCCCAAGCTTGGGTTAAACGTAGGCAGTGCGGTCTCGATTTAAGGGCGCAAAATTTTGACATAAGACTTGTGATGAAATAATAGGTATATGTTTACATTATTTTATTTAACGAATAATTACTGCTCTTGTAATCTTTACTAATATTATACATGTGTATGTGTGTTTCTTGATTTGTCTTCGTAGTAACAGATCAATGATATAATGTAATTTTTATATAGAGATAAATAAATAAATATGTTGGGACATTAAAACACAGCACGATCTAGTTCCATGGTAATCTACGAGGCTTGTGTTATGGATACCAGATAGTTGATACACTACACATATATAACTTTAAATACATACATATTATAAATATAAACACCCATGACTGGAGTACAAACATACGTGCTCATCACACAAGTAAATGCCCCCGGCGGGATTTGAACCCGCGACCGCTGGCACAGCAAGTAGGGCACTACACTGGCACTGGCACTGGTACTGGCACTACAAATTGAGCCAAACGTGCCATCGAGATTGATCGGCCATTTCATTATCTACCTAATCTTTACGTTTCTTACTTTAATTTAACTTCACATTTACTTTAATAGATAATGCTATAAGTTCTAACTACTTGTAAATCTAAACACAGCTAATTTATGAAATATAAATCCAAATTGTAAGTTAAGAAATTTATAGCATCCTTCAGTACGGAAACATTTTAAAAATCTTGATTTATCCCGCACCGCTAAAAGCTCGAGAATGAAGCGAAAAAGATGGAGATAGACTGAGCTTTTAAGATTAACTACTAGAGCAAAGTAAGACTTAAATTTTTTTTGCTTCCCTCACAATTTACAACCAGAATGTTAAAAATATGCTCATTTAAACAGAGATTATGTGGCTGGAGATATAAATGCAAGTAAAATTATTCTTACGTAAATAAGCTTTTCCGTAATAGTACTCTCATGGAATTCACTTACTGTAAGTTTTATATAAACTCTAGCAATCTCAGAGCTTCAATGTTTTGAAGCTTAATTTATTGAACACTAACTGACTGACTGACTAACTGTTTTCAACCTCGGATATTCTCGGGTGGCATATTTAGAATCATAATTCTTGGACCTAATATATATAAAAATATATGTATTATATATTTTTTCCATAAATTTGTTTTTAAGTACTAACCTATTACCTAAAAAAAACATTAAAAATTGGTTCGCAATTGCTAAGCAAATATCGTGTAGCAAAACACGAAAAACTAATCCGATTGAGTAAAACCTGACTTTCATAGAGGGCTAAAAATAAAAATTAAGTTAGCTTACAAAGTTTAGATTGTATGCTTAATAATCTATTTGAAAATAACTAAATCGGCATTCAAAGTACAGGTACACAATCTGCTAACACATAAACACAAAGGTAAAAGCCCCGATGAATAATACAGAAGCACTTAACACCTTCGAGAAAACGTGTCACGAAAATTTTAATGAAGTGTCAGTTTCTTGAGATCTGAATATATTTATAAGAATAAGGATCGGCAATATCGTAGAGTACCTTATTTTTCAAATAGAAATGTTTCTAACTAAATTTTAGTAGAGTGGTAAATTGAAGCGTTTTAGTGATAGAGATTTTAAAAGATTTTGGTTATTTCCAGATTTACTTCTTAAATTACACACAAACAAACAGTTTTAAAATCGATTTTTATAGACTTTTGCTATAAAGATGCTAGCTCAATTTTTGCACAAAGTCCAGAATAAAACGAAAACTTAATTATAAACATTTCCCTAATTAGTATGTACAGTAATTTAGTAGTTTTACCTGAAAAGTTTTCCAGGAGATTTGTAAATTGGTGATTTTGTAGATTTCCACGTGCAATGGAAAATGGCGTCGAAAACAGTTTGTTGACAATATCTTCTTTCCTATTTATTTAATGATGAAAGTAGTTATGTAATAAATGAAACTAGAGAATATTTTCTCTAATATATGTAATAATATATTAGAGAAAATATAATAGAGAAAATATAATAGAGAAAATATTTTTTGTATAGTGAATAATTTTAGCGTACGAGCGCTGCAAAGTCGACTAGACACGCGTTTTGGCCAAAAAAAACTCATTTCCAATACCACCATTTAGGTAAAGTAACTGGCGCGTTTTTTATCATGGTATCTTCATAGACGTAATCCACATGCAATGCACTATTACGATATTATAATACATACACCTTTTTGAGCACCACAAGACTGCGCTAAATATCATTAAAAATTTGAAAGACAGCAGTACCAGTCGATTTACTATCACAAAGTACTGACTAAGCTTTATATTTTCAAAAAACCTGAAAAGACATGAGTCACTGTAATAATTTGTTACGAATTCTATTATTACTTTAAAC
Organism: Brenthis ino; assembly: GCA_921882275.1. NCBI lineage: Eukaryota > Metazoa > Arthropoda > Insecta > Lepidoptera > Nymphalidae > Brenthis > Brenthis ino. The sequence goes on from OV170234.1 coordinate 19,372,299, forward strand.
TTGGCATGTTTATTTTACTCTTAGTTATCTAAATTATTATAAAAATTACTCTAAAAAATATGATACAGACGTAAACATTTTAATCCCCACTTACACTAGATAGATGGAAGAAACTCAGTAAAAAATCACAGTAGGTTTATTGAGAATCTTCATAAATCCTGCTTTATAGTTAACCTTTTTTTTTATACTGAGCATGTTGTATATTTTTCATCTAGATTTTTCGTAAAAATATTACTGAATTAAAATTAATCTTTAATCTGAATAACCTTTGTCCGAGATCTATAAGAAAGAAATATTCTTTCTGATAGATCTAGAATTATCTGAGCTTTCATTATTTTGGTATCTCAAAATAAAACCAATTTTTACATTTAAATTATAATAAATATGTACATATGTACCTAGATTTGATCAACAATGCAAAATTATGTATTACAAGTGTACTTCCAATTCGTATTCGTAATACTTCCAATACTAGAGTCTTATTTAGTCGTGTGATGAAGATACGAATTATATAGAAATACTGCAATTTCTATCCCTTTGTATATTTTTTTTTTTTTATGGCCCATTGTTGGACACGGGCCTCTCTTATACTACAATATCAGGGCATAGTCGACCACGCTGGTCAAGGCGGGTCGGTGCACTTCACATGTCTTTTGAAAACTAATTAAATTCTCTCAGACATAACAGATATTCTTCACGAGGTTTTTCTTCACTATAATGCAAGTGGTAATCATGTTGAAAAATAAACTGCCCATATACTACTTATAAATAAAATAGAAGTGTCTGTTTTAATTTTATTTTAGTTATACGAGTACGGCTCTGACTCATACCAAAAATTAAACAATAGTTAAAAAATTGAGTCTGTTTGTTTGCACTCAGTAATATTCAGAACGAATAAACAGATTTTAATGAGAACTCAACGAACTAATACAAGATTTGTGAAGAGCAGAGAGTGATGGAGTATTTTCTAAAAAAAGTACATACCAAAGCGAATTTAAAATAGTAGTTGCTTGCATTTTTTGACATGGAATATGTATCAGCGAGACCAAAACGGTTCAAATTTGAAGATACTTTCAAAAATAATGTTCACGAAATATTAATTTATGACGTCTATATTTAAACTTTCTAATCCATGTGCTCGTTTTATAATACATTGAAAACTTTAACTCATGCTTCCAAGTTCACACTTCGGCTTCGTAGGGTATTTGGTGTACACAAAAATACAAAGAACAATTGGCTCTGGAAGTTACACGTCAAAGTAATAAGTCCCCAATGTTGAGAATCGGCAATTGTAAACTGACCTTTTTAACCGACTGTAACGAATCCCAAAAGAGAATTATGTGTTTGATTTAATTAATAAGTTATATTTTAAGGAGCGATTTAAAATCTGTAACTTTTAAGTTAAATCTTAATAAGTACTATTTTTTCTGGTAAAAATCAAACCTGTGCAATTAAGTACAAAGCCCTATTTGTCAGAAATTCATAAAAGTTATAAGTATTTTGATTACCTCATGAATGCAGTCATCCATAATCCACGGAACATATCCACTTTCCTTCACAAGAATAGATAATTTACAACGTCTTCATGCATGTAGAATAATTATAAGTTTTAGGAAATTAGTCTCTTCTAAATAATTTACATCTACAGATTAACTCAGTAAAATTTATCGTCAAAACTTGGTGTTATTTATGTTCGACAATAAGTCAGGGCGTTACCCCAAAAGTTTTCGAAGCGTACTTCATTATTTGGTTTGCTTGTATTTAATTTATTAGGAAATTTGAACTCAATTTATACCTGAAAGGCTTATTTTTAAATTTCTGGTCCATGGAAATATATGGTAGCTTATTACAGTAATGGGTCTAAATATACTTTACCAGTAAATTTGCATTCTAGACAAACATTATGGACGCATTGGTATATTCACGTATCAGAAATCCATTTCATTCGCCAATAATTACTAGCAAACACAGTGCGGAAACCACTACTAGTAACGATTTCACGAACATTATTTTCTCTAGGCCTTTATATGTATATGTAAATAGTTCTTAGAAAATAGTCTGAATTAATTATTTTAATTTCGCCCTTTTTTAAGCCCCAACACAAAATGACCCCTCTTTTTAAGTTTTAAATTTAACGTGTGTCAGACACATGTATCTATGTGTCTGTGTATCTGTCTGTGTCATCATATTTTATCTTTTTTTTTGTGTAATTATGAGTTTTTGCCTGAATTAAAGATTTATTATTATTATTATTATAGCCCCCAAACGGATGAACCGATTTTAACTTAGTTTCTTTTGTTTAAAGTTAAGTGTGTGACTTGACGAGTGTTATTAGCTATAAATCAAGAAAATTTGTTCAGTCGTTTGCAGGTTCAACTCTTTTCTAGACGGTAAAGGATATGAACAACTTCCACAGATCTAATCAATTCGAAACTCGGTATCTCGTTGCTTTACTGACATTGCAATGATATGGTAAGGGTAGGGTATGGTAAGGGTAGGTAAGGGCTTTCACCTGGAATCTGCAAGAATGTCAACTCTACTAAAATAATGCAGAGATATCGTGTTTAGGCTCATTGGAATGTCTTCAACGAACAGTTGTTGGTTTTTTTTTATATTTCATTTAAGAGTTATTATCTTTTACGCTCATATAGTATTTTGCTTGTTATTAAATAATGTTTTTGATGATCACTGACTGACGCACGTAAAAAAAGCTAGGCTGAAAGAATTCGCAGTACGATTATTTCTTTACATAGGGCTCAGCAGGTAGTCAGTCAAACTGACTGCTTGAAGAAACTTCGATTTGATTTTAGCATAGGCCAATGCTACTTAAGGAAAAGAAAATACATACATTGTTGACCAAAGTGATATAATTCATAAATAATATTAGATAATTATAATTCAGGCAGTAACGCGCTCATATTCGATATTTTCATGAATCATTTTCAACAAGGAAAGAAACCATCGTGACGAAATCTGGCTCTGAGAGAATCTACTTGTAAGTAATTTCTAAAAACATATGAAGTACATTTGTGAAATAATAATCATTCAGTGTCATCCAAGTTACAATTTAATATCAATTTCCAAGTTTTAATCAATCTAATTTTAATACGTTTCATTAAACATATTGAAATGTGATGAAATGAATCAAACAATATCTAGCTATGAAAATAGCTTGTTATATTTTACCTAATATTCTCAAAATCACAAACTAGGCAATGGACGTAATTACTGTCCGGGCGCTTTGACGTTGCCCGCGCCCGCACACCGTTCTCACTTTGATCATTGCAGCGGGAAACAATCAGTCCTATACAAATTATTAAATTTCCATGAAAAAATATACAAAGGCATCACATAGATAGGTGGAATTTGTAGGATTTTTGTGTATATGTGTATTAAAGCTTGCTCTGTGATATGTTCAAAATAGCATACATACATAATTTACCACTTACCACCATTACCACTTGTCTTACGGTGAAGGATAACATCGTGAGGGATCTGCATGTCTGAGATAACCCAACAAGTTTTCGAAAGACATGTGAAGTCCGCCAACCCGCACTCGACCAGCGTGGTGGACTATGGCCTGATCCTCCTTGTATTGAAGGGAGGCCCGTGCCCAGCAGTGGGACGTTAAAAAGGGCTGAATATTTGCATTGTTGTATATAAGTACATATTAGGGTTTACTTGTGAACAATTGGGTTTACCATCTTAAGTTGGTAAATGTAAGGTTTTTATAAAAAAAAGAGGTTTTGAAATTTTTGGGCTACATGGTTTTAACAAAAAACAGTTCAAAGTTTAGCCATATAATGTTGGTAAATCTTAGGTTTTACTAGAAAATCTTAAAATTTTCCTTAGATCAAGCTACGAGTATATCAGTAACATATAAATACATATATCAGGCTTATTTGCACATCCTTCCCTTTAATTTAAAATATACCAAAACGCTGATAGTTCTCACAGGTTTTGTTGTGTGGTAAAAGAAAAACATTTTTAAGTAGCAATTAATAATTGACATAATATAAAGAAAATTTTAATTTTCTTTAAATTCTTTTTACCTAATCGCCTTTAAACTACAGGAACAATGATGGTACGCTTCCTTCGTATTCATTCATACCCGCAAATTCTAACTGATTTGACCAAGTAACATCAAACAGCATTTCCTCCTATCTATATATATACATATAATAAAATTCTGAGTTGAATCAGTACATTAATTTTTTTTTGAAAATCTTATTGAAATAGTCATTATTATCGATACAAAGAACGAATCTATAGTTTTTGGAATTTTTGTCTGTCTGTCTGGGAGCGCATCACGAGAAAATCATTAGTCAGATTCATATATTTATATGATATAGTTATCCGGGTCAACTTATGAAATACTTTTTACTGCAGCAAAATGTATCATCTCTGCGAAATCTATACTAAACGTTAAAACGTAACTAGGGACGAACCCGAGCGGAGCGAGGGTGAGTCGCTGGTATATAATTTCAAGTTTTTTTTTATTTAGAAGTCAATTTTGATAAAATATCTTTTATTTAGAATAAGATATTGTGATATATACAACTTGTCACTATTATTAAGAACGATTGCGTCTTCGTTTCTCAAACAGTGCTTCAATTTTAACATATTGAGATCGATGGGGACTTTTGGCCCTTTATTTCTGCTGGTGTATAACTTATGGTCGCTACCAAAATTCAGCTCTGTCGGATTTGTTGTTATTTGATCACTACTTTTATGTTTAATTTGACCGTGCCAGACCGGATTAGTAGCGTCTTACGATAACCCATTTTTCAACCTACAAAGTCACTACACCACCTTTAAAAATACTTTCATGGGCGTAATCTACGTGAGAAGTTTTTTAATTTTCGTCTCTCTAGCCATTTCTACTTATATTCATTACCTTTAAAATGTCCACTTTCAAAAATTTTAAGTTACAATTTTATACAGTTAGTCTACTTCTTATACAGAATTCAATTATATTAAAAAGAATATAGTAAGGAAGTCTGCATTGTTATCAACAGATATTGCATCTTACCCGTTGAAATCTATTGTGATGGCCACTGCTCAACAAAGATTCCAACTTTATTGGCTAAGTGCTACTTGTACAATAAAAGCTTTTAAGATTATAAACTAGTTTTTGTTCGCGACTATACTCCTGTACTTAATTCAGTTGTACATTTATTTTTATGTACGCTATCTTGCTTGATTGTAAATTGATTATAATATATTTTTTTCTTTGTAAATATATTGTAGGTCGGTCCCATATGAACAAGAATTCCATCCCTTAGATATCAAAGTGCAAAATCAAAGCTTGACGTTTTACCTAATGTCTATCTTTTCGGATTTTTTTCGCGAAGATCATTTTCTTTATAAAGTTAATCCCGCAACGACCGCGGGCACACTGGTGTTACAGTTAACAATTAATTTCTTAGAAATATACCTGGAGGAGTTAAATCGCGTAAATCGAAGAAAGTATTATATTCGACGTTTGCTTAACATGTATATACTAGCAGAACCCGCGATGTCGCTCGCGCTAAAACTACAAAAAAAATCTCTAAGAAGGTAGTTTCATATAAACTTTCATACCCTATTTTACCCTCTTAAAGGATGAATTTTATAAAATGCTAAATAAAATACGTATTTATTTAATTTTATTGAAGAGCATTAGTACCAAGTTTCAAGTAATTCTGATGAAAAACATTTTTTTTGAACTGTTTTATAAAATATTTTCCCGTGAGAGTTAGGTTAAATCCCGCGGTAAAAAGTAGCCTATGTCACTCTGCAGCCCTCTGACTATCTCCACACAAAAAATCACACCAATCCGCCACTCCGTTTCGACGTGAAAGAAAGACAAACAAACAAACAAACAAACACAGTTTCACATTTATAATATTAGTATGGATCTACTTGTAAGGCATTTAAATCAAATGTCTTTAAATTTCATTTTCACTTCCGCTTTGTTAGCTTAAGCTATTATCGCGTGTTACTCAAGCAAATTTTAATTATTTCAAAAAAGTTTTATTCAAAGGTGTTTGTATATCTAATTCAATGACTTTAATTTCTTTATTATTTCTTTATTAATTAAAATTTATTAGAATCTATATAATATACAATATTTTCTCATAAAAAGCTATACAAAAAAAACTTTTTAACAAAAAAATAAAAACCGACTTCAAACAAAAGCACTAAAAAGTAAAAAATAACTGATTGGTAGTTTTCATTTACTATACATACCTAATCTAATATTTTCGAAGTCGGTACTGTACTATCAACGGAAATAGAAACACTTGCAGCGTTTCAAGTCAATATGACAATTAGAAATACGTTAAATTCATCATTAGCTATTTTTCCACCCTTAGGGGTGGTATTTTTTTTTTGAAATTTAAATGGAACCAAACTGGAAGTATACACTTTTAAACAACACAAAAATTGTCTAAATCGGTTAATAAATGACGGAGTTCTGAGGTAACAAACATAAAAAAAAATACAATCGAATTGAGAACCTCCTCCTTTTTGAAGTCAGTTGAAAACTAACATTCATACTCTGTCTGTTAGGAACAATACAAATAGGTAATATTTCAAAAAGCTTTATAAAATGAACAAACAAAACAGCTGACTAAAAAATTGAATAGTTAAATACAATATATGAAAGTTCCAATTGTACAAAAATCTAAATCTGATACAAATTATTACAATACGAAATATAAAATAACCGAAAAATTCATAAAATATGTACATATATAGGAATATCAATGTCACAACTGCCAGTGCCATACAAAATGTTGTAGTGAATAAATCCGTAGCACGGAGTTTGGGAACTAATACCGACTACAATTTAAACTGGAACTCTCAACGAATACCCCTGGTAATTGTCGCTTGCATACACTCTAAATTTTTTATATTTTCACTGCACTTTGACCATCTGTGGATTGACTGTTGGAAATGTACATATAAACATTATTGCTTATGAATGATTTATTGGAAGAGCTAAATAATCTATACATATAATAAAATTGTAACTAAGCCGAATCTGTACACTAAATATTTTTTGGAAAATCTTATTGAAATAAACATTATTATCGATACAGAGGCCGAATCTATAGTTTTTAGAATTTTTGTCTGTCTGTCTGTCTGTTACCGCATCACAGAAAAACTACTGGAAGGATTTTGATGAAATTTGGTATGGTCATAGCTGGTTATCCGGTCAACTTTTAGGATACTTTTACCGCGGGAAAATATCTTATTTCTGAGAAAAAATACAAAAACTGTAATGTAAGAGCTCCTATACTAATATGTAAAACCTAAGAATTTAGTTTCTGGTCATCTTAACGCGGGCGGAGCCGCGGGCAATGCTAGTATATACTAATATTATAATTGTGAAAATTTGTGAGGATGGTTGAATGTTTGTTATTCAACCACGCCAGAATGGCAGAACGGATCTGGATGAAATTTGACATAGAGATAGATTATAGTTTGGAATAGCATATTGATTTAATTTTTTATCCCGGAAAAATGTACGGTTCCCGTGGGATAGATTGTTTTTGTCTAGGGACGAACCCGAAGCGAAGCGCGGCTGGGTGGATAAATAATATTATGAAAAGTTGAATGAAATTTTGTACACTCATAGGTCAAGTGCGAGCCGATTTTGATGTCTGCTTTTTTTTCTTCAATATAAGTTTTTATCTTTTGTGTCAAACAAAAGCATATTGATTATAATAATAATTATGAATAATTATAATTCATATCATAATATTAATAATCTTTTTAATTACATTGTGATATAGATTTATATAAAGGATCATATTTTACTCAGTGGCGCTTTATTTGATACTTCTGGTCCGCATCAAAATCGAAGATATTCATAACGCTGTATAGATAAAGATAAAATTGATCCGAATAATCATATATTACGATTTTTTGTGACGTTTTTATTTATCATTATATGTGATTACATATTTCAATCCTAGTATTAAATAAATATGTTAGGATATTAACACACAGCACCATCTAGTTCCATGGTAAGCCGTAAGCGTATAACTTTAAATACATACATATTATAAATATAAACACCCATGACTGGAGCACAAACATTCGTCATCACACAAATGAATGCCCCCAGCGGGACTCGAACCCGCGACCGCTGGCACAGCAAGTAGGGTCACTACAAACTGAGCCAAACGTGTCGTGAAATTACACTTTAAATATAAAAATTAAAGTTTTCAACGATCATAATATATGTAAGTACGAAATTAATTTCAACATTTTCAATATTGTTGTAATTGGAGGATTACCGCTATGATAATTACCACGTATTTTTTATTAAACTCAGCTTCCTTGTTCAAAGTAATTAAAATGAAAGCATATCTCATTTTCATTACCGGGCTAATTATTATTAATAATTATTATCGAGCCCAATGAAATTAAAATACAATATTATATTGTCGATACAATCCTGTAAGGTCTATTCCAATTTTAATATTAATAATCCTTTAATGTACACCCAAAAAGAGAAAAGAAAATCTATACATATTTATAATAAAATTCTAAGTCCAATCTGTACATTAAATATTTTTTTGAAAATCTTATTGAAATAGTCATTATTATCGATACAGAGGCTGAATCTACAGTTTTTAGAATTCTTGTCTTTCTGTATGTCTATCTGTCTGCCTGAGAGGGCATCATGACCACAGGACAGATTTTGATGAATTTTGGTATGATAGCTGGTTATCCGGATCAACAATCAACATATAGGATACTTTTGACTGCGGGAAAATATCTCATCTTTGGGAAATCTATACTTAACGTTAAAATGTAAAACAACAAAGTATAGGATAAGGTACAAAAGGCGACCTTATCGGTAATAGAGCGATTTCTTCCAGGCAAACTTTAGCTGTGGGAAATAATACTGAGATAGAAGGTGAGCGATTTTTATTAGGAAATTCATATTGGTAACTTATTCTTAACTAGTCGTCAAGTCTCTTTATATTAATTATTCATTTCATTTATAGATACACTATTTTTCGCTCGCGGCTTCTATCCGGCTTATATCCGATCCCATGATGTAAACATAGATTTATATCCTTGTCAAATTTTATCGAAACCAGACAGAATTACTTTCACATTTATAGTATTAGTATGGATATCTACAAATATACTTTATACTCATAGATTACATATAAACATTATTATAATCACTTTTTTTTAAACTAGCCTTATATAAAGAATAAATGAATATGTTGGGATATTAACCTACAGCACCATCTAGTTCAATGGTAAGCTACAAGGCTTGTGTTATGGACACCAGATAGTTGATACACTATACATATATACCTTTAAATACATACATATAATAAATACACTCATGACTGGAGTACAAGCATTCGTGCTCATTACACAAATGTATCCCCTCAGCGGGACTCAAACCCGCGACCGCTGGTACAGCAAGTAGGGTCACTACAAACTGAGCCAAACATGTATATAATCAGCTAAACTTAATAAGCGATACAAAACAAAACTCAAAACTATTCAGAAAGTTGTATACATTGTTTAATCTCACAATCGCGGTAATTAGCCAACTTAGTAATTACTGCAGCTTAAATAGCGGTCAGTTACAACGAGTTGAGACGGCTTTTATAAGTTTTGTTGTTGCTATAATCTGTTAATAAAGTAGCGAAAATGTAGGGAAGTGAGTACGTATTTTATTTTAATGCGCTTTTGCATTTCCCTCTACTCTCTTGACCAATATCGGCAACGACGACCAATCTCGTTGGGATTGGCCATCTGTGCAGAATATATTATAGTGCAGTGCGTGACGCACAGACACAAGTGCACCCTATATTTTTGCCACTCTAACAGTCCGGTGGGACAACAATTGACACGATCATTAAGATCGGCTTTAGCCTTTACATGCTCTGCGAGGCACGGGGATGTACCATCGCCAACGTGCCACCTCCGGGCTGTTACTGATAATTGTTTGACATAAAAACTCAATAATAATACTTGGCTTGGCCCGGGACTCGATCTCAGGTCCTCAAAATCTGTCGCAGTACATGCTAGGCATTAGACCAACGATACACCATACGTCCTAAGAGTAGTGTCAAGTTGAATACCTATTTAGCTTATCCAGACAATCCTACGCTAAAAAATCGCCATCAGCATCATGATCTTAACCTGTGAGTGGTCAGAAGTTTATTCATTTTCCCCATTCATATCTATCATTCATCATATTACCTTTGAGTATGTATAGTAAAACGTATAGTTTCATCTTGTAGCTATCCACGTTAACAATCATTCACCCAAATCTGTCCGTTTTATTATGTAACAAACATACACACATGCAAGCACGCATATACTTTCGAATTTATAATAGTCCGATCATGTGCCTACTTAGATTGTTTATTATATTATATTTAATTTTCTTTTTAATAAAATTTTCTTGTTATTGGCTTCGAAAAGCGCCAGTTTGTTTTGTTTTTAAGTTTGACTTAGAAAATAAGCTTCTTCTAAAATTTTTAACCGACTTTAAAAAAGGACGTTATCAATGTAACACATACCTATGTGTGTAATATTATTTGAACTACAAAATATCCACATATGATAAATAATATTCTGCCTTATATCCTCTATAAATTCTACATTTGGAGTTTTAATACATATCCCAAACGCAAGATGGCAGTTAGTTACGTTTAGGTATATTAAAACACTACTCTCCAGACTTCCTTCATTCCGAATAGACTGACTTCCGACTCTTTTAACCGTACAATCGGTGTAATTATGCAACTTTGTGAATTAACTGCAAGCAATTTAAACAGCGGTCACTTGCAGAATTGCTAGAGTTTAAAATGTCATAGCTATGACTTATACGAGTTGTAGTATTCCGTTGTAGCGAACTGTTGTTATAAAACTTTGTATTGTACCAATGTACGCTTTCATTACAATGTTAGTGTACGGTCATGATAAGACATAAATTTATTTGGGAAAGTGATAAAACTGACCTCAAAACTTGCTTGTACGTGTTGTTAAACTATGAACTTAAAGCATTTTTTACTTAGTTGTAATTTTTTTTTAACTTAAATATGGTGACTTTTTGGTGATTTAACATATAAGAATCACATAATATTGATCGTCAGAGATATGAGGTATAAACGAAAAGAAAAAATACAATTAATTTAAGGCTTATTCTCTTGAAATTCAACTTTACCATATATTTTTTTGTTTTTTTTTTCATTAAACTAAAAATTTCATTCAATTTTCACCCAAATATGTAGTATGTACCCGAAAAAATTGCATGAAATAGTTTAAGTATAAAATTAACACAGGTACTAGTAGGTTAGTCCTACTAATATTATAAATGTGAAAGTTTTTGAGGATGGATGTTTGTAACTCTGTCACGACAAAACGGCTGAACGGAACTAGAATAGCACATAATATGTTAATTTTTACCCCGATTCCCGTGGGATAGATTTGTTTTTGTCTTGGAACAAACCCGAAACAAACGTAGGGTGAGTCGCTAATATTACTTATTTATAAATTACAAGCGAATTACTCGCGCTTCGCTCGACCAAAGTATCCCGACCATTTTTTCCGATTTCAATTAAAGTTATTATTATTTTTGACAGTTTATCACTGACACATTTTTATGGGAATAAAAAATACTCGTAGCACTCAGTGGTTACTTTATATTGGTGAAAGAATTTTCAAAATTGAATCATTAGTTTCAAAGTTTTACAAAATTTACTTCTTCATAATTTATGAAAGAATGCCAGAAGATCCTAAAAATAATTGCTAAAGATTCACTAAATCCATTTGTTTAATTTATATCTATAACTTTATCGTAAGTATTTCTTGTTATAGTTTTAATCATGATCAATTAAATATTAAAAAAAAAAAAAAAAAACTTTGATACCTCTTTTGTCTTTTTTTGGAACACTCTGGATACCGATTCTGATTCATCAAATATGAGACTGATTCATGAAACTAGACCAGTGGAATTACTAAAAATCTGATATTATTTATGTTTTAAAATAAATATCACCCAGTTAAACTAGACTAACCAAGCCCAAATAGTATTAAAAAAAATGATCCGCAGGACAACTTCTCAGATTAGAACATAACCTATTATCCCACCTAACTTTGATATACGTAATCTGTTTGCCTAAATCAACTAAGCATCCACTTTGTAAGTATCAACGTAACTCTATACACGTGCAAAGATTATTCCACTTCAGCCTTCCCTTTGAATTATAAAGTTTCGAATAGGTATATTTTGAAGTTATAGCGAATTAAATTGAACTTGATCCAACATACAGAAGTTACTTGTGTTAAGTTTCTTTTAAGTTGTACCAATTTGTGTCGTTAAGCGTCTTGTCAACTCGTATCCAAAGAAAATGTCAGAGTATAAGTAGGTAGTATAACTTATTATGTTCAATAGAACTCGGTTTAATTAAAATTTAGTTTTTAGTTAAGCTATGGCAAAAATTTATAAATATAACCTATACAGCCAAATACCGTAAAAATATTATTACTTCGAAAATATGTATAATGTATATAGCAGATTCGGTTGTGACACACATATGAAAATCGTTAATTTTGCTATAAAAAAAAGGAAATAATAGGGATAAAAACTATCCTATCTTTTAAGTTGGAAGAAATTACACATTTAAAAAAAAACGTTAAATTGGACAAGCAGTTTCGGAGTTTATCACAGACCAACGTCGTGACACAGGAATTTCATATATTAAGATATACTCAGCTTACACCATCTCACTGATCGTAAAGACTCATCTCATTTGACTCATCCGTTCATAATCGTTTGTTGTGTTTCCGCAAGTGTCTGCGGCTCCTTGAAATTACTTTAGTATCTCTTGAAACATTCCTCTAACTACAAACAAACATATAAATTTCATCACTTTAGTTTTATTTTAGTTGAGATTTTTGGTTGGGGCTGTTATTGTATATGTGTTGAAGCACCATTAAGCTATTTTTAAGTAAATTAAGTAACATAACCAACGTAATGCTCTTTTTTTCTATCAGGCGTCGTTATATATTGTCATTATAGCACAGACGGTGATTTTAAATTTTTCTTTCTCAATAAATTGTAAGACAGCGTGCTGTTCGGTCATCAAAGTTTAAATTTTTCATTTAAAAATCCCAGTAAAACCCCCCTATACGCGCACATGGTCCATTACGAACCGGGTTATTATAATTTTCTTTGGAAATATAGGGATTTAAAGAATATTATCTGGAATTTTATAAAATTATAAAACTGAGCAACGTGTCCAAAAGAAGTGATTCAACCTACACGTTTTGGATGAAGAAAAGTGGCTTGGACTTTAGAGTGATTTAATTTAATAAAACAAATTGTTTTTAAGCGTTAAATAAAATTTATTTCACCCAACACTCAGGTAATATTCTAGGTAAAAACTTAATGACCAATATGAAGACTGTATAAGGTTAGTAAAATATGTTTTAATGTAATATTTACAAGTTATTCTTATTTTATTTAAAACTACTACAATTTAAAGCGCATTAATTAGTTATTTACATTGCATTAGGTTGATTTTATAATAATTATTGTATAATATAGTTAATCAGTACTTCATTGTGACAGTACAGTAATATTAATATTACATTAGTTAACTATTCAGATTTAATACAATATTTAAATGTTAAACCTTAAAATTATTAGCATTGTAAGTAGTTATCATTGTAGATAGTTAGAATTGTAAAATAAGTCACTTAAATATACTAGTCTTAAGTCTATCATACAACAGCAAAATTATAAGCGCAGTGCTTTTAAAAGTCAAATTAAATTATATTTATTTAGTGATTAATGCTCATTGTCATAGTAATATTGTTATAAAGATATTTTTTACATTATTTAGCGTTCTGTTGTAAATTTCCAGATTGACGACACCTGCCTTCCAAAATGACCGACATAAAAGATCTTAAAAAGAAACGTGGCAGTTATAAGGGAAGAATTACTTCATTTGCAACCTATTTAGGTCTTTTAAAAGGTTCCGAGTTAACCCCTTGTCAGGCAATGGAGTTACAGTTACGTATTGATAAGTTAGAAAATTTATATGATGACTTTAACGAAATTCAATTACAATTAGAATGTTTATGTGAAAATCTTGATGTTGAATCTATTGAAAGAAATACAGTAGAATCTCAGTATTACAACTTAGTCGCTCAGGCAAAAATTATGTTAAATAACTATTCTAAATTAGAAAAAGATGATGTAAAATCTAGCCACAGTAGTTCAAAGCGTCAACTAGTCAAGTTACCTACCATTTCATTACCAAAATTCTCAGGATCTTACGTTAACTGGCTTGAATTTCGCGATACCTTTACTAGTCTTATTCATGATAATGACGATATGGACGAAATTAACAAATTTCATTATTTGCGATCATCATTGGAAGGTTCGGCTGCCATCGTAATTAAATCAATTGAGTTCTCCGCCCGAAACTACACAGTTGCGTGGGAACTTCTATGTGAACGTTTCGATAACAAACGCTTATTAATTAATAATCACGTCACGGCGTTGTTTGATGTCGAATCGATTACGAAAGAATCCTCAATTGCATTGAAACGCACAATCGACAATATAAACAAAAATATTAGAGCATTAAGTTCATTAGGCGAGCCTGTTCACAGTTGGGATACTCTTCTAATATATATCATTAGTAAAAAATTAGATTTTAAAACATTTAGAGAGTGGGAGGAGTTTAAAGGGCGCTTTGATAAAACTCAATCAATTTCATTTCAACAGTTCATGGATTTTCTGCGTAGCCGTGCCGACTTACTAGAAACAGTTGAACTATCACGCCCCTCTTCCAGTAATATTAAATCCAACAATAAAATTAAGGCTATGGTTTCCACAGAAAAAATAAATTCTTCATTAGCACACGGTTGTCCAAAGTGTAGTGGCGATCATAATTTAAATTCATGTCCACAGTTCTTAGCACTGAGTGTTAGCGATAGAATGTTATTATTACAAAATTACAAGATTTGTTTTAATTGTTTTCGTCATGGTCACTATCCTAAATCTTGCAAAAAACCAGGTTGTAAAATTTGCAAGCGCAAACACCACACGCTTATTCACAATAATGATTATAAAAGCCATCCCGTTGTAAACAAATCAGGTGAATGTACAATCGGCAAGGCCAAGGACAAGTCATCTTCCATCGCTACTGACAACGGAGACAACGCGCACGTTGCACTATCGGCTAACATCTCGGCGCACTCGCATACAAGCACCTCGAGCGACGTCCTTCTGTCGACTGCGTTAATTAAATGTTATGATGTAAATAATAAAGAACACATCGCACGCGCCCTTCTTGATTCCGGTAGTTCGTCTTGTCTAATGACGGAACGATTATTTAAAAAATTAAATTTACCATATTTAAATATAAAAAAGTCTATTCAAGGAATTAATAATTCACTATCTCCTGTAAGAAAAATGTGCCGAGTTCACGTCGAATCTTTACACGAACCTTATGCTAATGATATAATATGTTTTGTCTTGCCCACTATTACCGATAACGTTCCCGCTAGACAGGTACATATAGATATTTCTTCGAATATACAGTTAGCAGATCCGTACTTTTACTCGCCAGCTTCCATTGATATTATAATTGGAGCTGACGTATTTTGGAGCTTGTTAGGCTCTGATAAAATTATATTAGGTGATAGGAAACCAACATTACAACAAACTAGACTTGGTTGGCTAGTTTGTGGCCCAGTTAACGGCGGCTATAATATGTTGTCATCTCATTTCCCACCAATAAAATGTAACTTTACAAACTTTAAAAATAACCGTTCTTCTAGTTCTCTTGAGTTAGATGACATCCAAAACCAACTTACGCGTTTTAGACAGCTTGAAGAAGTTTGTCATCAGTCATCAACTTATTCATTTAAAGAGAAGATATGCGAAGAACACTTTATTAATAACACTACGCGTTTGCCAGACGGCTGTTTTAATGTTAGAATCCCGCTTAAGGAACCTTCAAGTCGTCTTGGTGATTCATTTCATCGTGCAAAACGCTGTTTTCTGTCATCAGAGCGCAGAAATTTAAAGCAACCTCCACTCGACAAAATGTACAAGGATTTTATGTCTGAGTATATTTCTTTAGGTCACATGTCCGAGTGTCATATTAATGCAAACCAAACGTCATATTTAATTCCGCATCATGATGTCTTGCGTAAAAGTAGTAGTACTAAATAATTAAGATAGTTAGTTCCTTCAATTTCCAGCATCTAATATTGTCTTCTGGACTGATTCTATGATTGTTTTGGGCTGGTTAAAAATGTTACCAATTAAATTAAATACTTTTGTTCGGAATCGTGTTTCCGAAATATTAGAAGAAACCAGTTCTAGCAATTGGAGGCATGTCCCTACAGACGATAATCCCGCGGATTTGATATCTCGTGGAGTAGAACCTTCCGCCATGCAAGCATTGGATTTATGGTGGTTTGGTCCATCCTTTTTACGACAGGATATTACTAGACTGCCATGCATGCCTACGGATTCAGTGAACCTACCTGAAATTAAGTCAAATATTTGCCTTGTAGCGAGTGACGCTAATCATAATTTAGATAAAGGATTAATTAATTTGAACGTTTTTCAAATTTTACGCGGTTACAACGTAGTATTTGTTATGTGTTACGTTTTATTAAAACATGCAAAACCCGTTCTACATTTACGTCTAACTTTACTGCTGAAGAATTACAAAACTCTTTAAACATAATTATAATTCAGTCGCAAAAGGAATCTTTTCCCGAATATAATTTATTAATAAATAAACAAAAACTACCATATAAAAATCAATTATTAAAATTTAATGTTTTTCTCGATGATAACAAAATAATCCGTATAGGGGGAAGATTACAAAATTCTGACTATTCATTCGAGAAAAAACACCCTATATTATTACAGTCCACTAATCATTTTGTCAAACTTTTATTCAGACATGAGCATATCAAGTTAATGCACGCTGGACCTCAACTAATATTAAGTACCATTAGGCAAACCTATTGGCCGCTAGGCGGTCGTAATTTAGCTAGGGCTTGCTACCGTCAGTGCGTTCGATGTCAACGTTTGAAAGGACAGACAGTTGTTCCCCAAATGGGTAATTTGCCAATGAGCAGGCTTTCACCATCTGACTTTCCTTTTCAAAACGTTGGGGTCGATTATGCAGGACCCATTTCGTCAGCTAGTCGTCAAGGTCGCGGATGTAAAATAGTAAAGGTATATATAGCTATATTCGTGTGCTTTACTACGAAGGCCATTCATTTGGAATTGGTGGGTGACTTGACTAGCAGTAATTATTTACAGGCATTACGCAGGTTTATGTCTCGAAGGGGAAAACCGCTTAATCTTTTTTCCGACAATGGTTCGTCGTTTGTAGGAGCCTACAATGAAATTTCTAATTTTTTAAAACTTAACTGTGACTCCTTAGCTGAAGACGTTGCCCAACATGGAACTAAGTTCCATTTTATTCCTGCCTATGCTCCACATTTCGGTGGACTTTGGGAGGCAGGTGTTAAGTCGGTCAAATACCATTTAATTAGAGTGTTGGGAAATTGTAATCTCACGTACGAGGAGCTTAACTCCGTACTTATTCAAATAGAAGGTATTTTAAATTCGCGGCCACTTACGCCCTTATCTACGGACCCTGAAGACGTGCTTCCGTTGACTCCTGGACATTTTTTGATTGGACGGCCACTTACTTCACTTCCAGTCGAGGATCTGCGAGAACCTTCTAGCAGCCGCCTGAGTCGTTTCCAGCGAATTGAGCAAATGAGACAGCATTTTTGGATTAGGTGGAGCAAGGAGTATGTATCCGAGCTGCAGCAACGTGTGAAATGGTACACGTCCAAAGACTCATTGAAACTCAACTCACTTGTTGTTGTCAAAAAAGACAACCTGCCGCCATTAAAGTGGAGGATGGGAAGAATTGTTGCTCTTCATCCTGGCATGGATAATATCAGCAGGGTTGCAGATATTAAGACTGCCAATGGAGTCATACGAAGAGCCTGTTCAAGAATTTGTCCCTTACTGTAAGATTCCTGTTGAAAGGCAGGCTTTCAACGGCCGGGGGCATGTTGAAGCACCATTAAGCTATTTTTAAGTAAATTAAGTAACATAACCAACGTAATGCTCTTTTTTTCTATCAGGCGTCGTTATATATTGTCATTATAGCACAGACGGTGATTTTAAATTTTTCTTTCTCAATAAATTGTAAGACAGCGTGCTGTTCGGTCATCAAAGTTTAAATTTTTCATTTAAAAATCCCAGTAAATCCCCCCTATACGCGCACAATATGTTATTCAAGAAGTTACTGTCACATGAAATGTTAATATATCAATAATATCGATTAAAATCTTTTAAAATTAATAAATTCAATAATATCGATTAAAATCTCAAGTAATTCGTTATTTACCTTAGAATACACGGTCCAGTGCATTTACTCATTTTAATTAAAGAGATTTTCATCCACAAAGCATTTCCAGAACAAAACATATTACAAAATTATTTAATACCCCATAGCTTTTTCATATCCTGCCGCTTTCAGATCCTAACCTAATATTACCATGTACAAAAGGATAAAGACCATACTCATTTCCTTTTTAATTTCCTCTCGCTAGACCACTCTATTTATCATATACATACTTATATATTATGTACATATATATATTTTCAGCGTATCGAGGATAATTATTCAATTAGGGCGGTATGACAGTTTAAATAAAACTATTTTTCGAATATTTTCGCATTTTTTTTCATTCTTTGATCAATTTGTTAAAATTCAAAATTATCATATATTTATAGAATAAAATTTTAGGGTATTGTATAATTTTTGTGTGTAGACAAATTAGACACCCTCTTTTTTAACTATACCTTTGGAGAAGTTAAAAACCTTAGGCTCTCAAGCATTCAAAACGTTGGAAACAAAATGACACTTCAAAAAATCCGTACGAACCTATATTAAAATATAAAATATTCGCGTAAACTTTTTTACAATTTAGTTCTATCGAAATAAGAAATCGGCCCACTGTGCCGCTTTTGTTACAGTAGAAGACAATTAATAAGCAATTAAATTTTTTACAATTGATCGAAGTTCGACCACAAATAATTATTACTATAATACTAGTTTAAATTAAGTTTTAGCAGATCAAAGTGAATATTTCATTAATTATTTTATATAAATGTTTATTCCAATTAAAATTCTACTGAAAACTAAAGAGTTAAATCCACAGATTATCTCTTACAATACTTGAGTATTTGAAAAAGTGTTCGTATTGAGAGCTCTAACACAATGAGTGACACGTCGTCGTCATAAAGCTTATTTGTTCGAACTACCAAATACTTGTTGTACTTTACAGTAAAGAGTATTTTTCTTCTATTGTAAAAACAAAGCTTTATTACCTTAGTAATCGTTCGCCTATTGACTACATGAAATGCTATAAAATGCAAGGGTTGTCAAAAATGCTAATTTTAATCGAGAACGGTTTTAAAATCGTGGTCGTTTATAAAAAATATTAATGAAAAATGAAAATGTTCTTCTGCTATAATTATTGCCTTTTAAAATTATATCATTAGTTACTAAATCAAGTAAATAACTCTGAACAACAAAAAAAATGAATTTTAAACCAGTTACAAAAATTATACTTACTGAATTCTTTAAGTTTTTAAACACAGACTGTTAGTTCTTATAAAGATACAGATACTGAAAATGTGTTTTTTTTTAATGACCTATTATTTATTATGTATTTTATTATCAGCTGTAATAATTAAAAAAAAAATAATTGTGTAAATAATTACCATTATGACACAGCGCCATCTATGATATTTCGTAGTAACTGTAAGTGCTTAGAAAGCATTTAGAGAATGGTTGGTTCAGTTACATCTGTTTGATGTAATGCTCTATTGAAACACTAGATGGCGTTACATGTTATTATTTATTATTTATAGTATTATAAAATATATTTATTTAATATTATTTAAATATAAATGATGTATTAATTGATCATTTTTATTATTTTTAAAAATAACAATTTTAAAGCAAAAATACTTTAATATTAAAAAAAATAAATATTAAAATCCACCAACTGGCAGTAGCAAATCATATTTTTAATGTCGATTAAAATTAAAAAAAAAACGCATGTAATTAACACATAATTTTTAACAAACCATTTTTCCTTTTGTTTCAGATAACGAACGAACGATTAATTCCAAAATATGTAGTCAAACCTAAGTTCCTATAGCGTAAGTTAGCAAAATGTACAATTCCAACGAGTTCCTGCATAGTGCCGGCGTGAGCCGCCACATGCAGGCTACTGGAGAAACTCCTCAGAAAACCAGTATGAAACGTCGATCGTGTGAAGTGCCTTTAGGTGACATATCGTCTAACAACTTCAAAGTTTCTCTAGGTGATATAACAAATGACAGCTCTAATTACGACTGTCGATCACTGAGATCCATAAAATCTGAAGATTGTCGATCTCTTCGATACTACAGGCCGATAGATAGCAGAAGCGTAAAGAACTTTAGATCTTCCTTAACTGATATTTCAGCGTATTCTTTATCTAGACCACCTAGTTATGATCAGCTTTCGCGAAGATCGATAGTCGATGGTCCAGAAGGTGGTGGTATCACCTCAAGTATAGAAGGCGTGCTGTGGTCCGATGAAGAGGAGAACGAGTATTTTTATCATGAGAACATTACATCTGCTTGGAATCAAGGTCAGTTTTAAATGTTCATATTTAAATTTTAACTAATAATTAATTAAAACCCTGACTTCACTTAGATAGAGAAATGTATATTGATAAGTAATAAATCAGCATCTCTTCCAACTTTCACCCAAATTTTCATCGGTGGAATGTTAATTTATTTGTCATTTATTTAGTTTAACAGCTTACTTGAGTTTCGTACAAACGGTGTAAAAGCGGAACCCTTAAGTTTATGATCATTCGTTCGTCTGTCTGTTTATTTGTCATTGCTTTTTTTAACAAGAAATGAAGTTACCCACAGCATAAAGCTACTATAACTATATAAAAATTAGTTTTATAAGATGCTATTAAATTAAGATTTATATCGTTATTTAAGCGATGTGTCTAAATTCTAAACTTATATCTATAGGTCATTGACCTACAAGATCAAAAATGACCACAAATCATCATCAATAGCGGATTTATCTAATTTACATAATCAGCATCCCACGTCAAAATCAAGGATTAGCCGTTATGTGGTTATTGATTCATAGTCAGATTCTTAATAAATGAAATGTGCCTATTTTCTGTAAACATTAAATTATTTTTTGCAACAAAAATAGAAATTTGACGTCAATGAAAGCTACCGCGCTTGAATTCGCCGCGAGAGAGCGCTAGTGTAGAGTGAGATCTCTAGAAATGTCAAATAACACTGATCGTTTGCGAGCTTTTCATCGCAGATTTTTACTAATTTATTCATGATTATAATAATTGTAAAGTTTGTGCCATTCCTGATTAATTATGGCATTCACGGTATCTTATGCTCAATAAATCTTATTACTTTAAAAGAAGAGTTAAGAAAAGAGTCAATATTTTATTTATTTTGGTATAATTAATTATTTAAAATCCTGATAGAACTGTTTTCGTGGTTACAATTATTATTATAATAATTAATTTATTGGTATGCCACACTGGGAAATGTTCTTTCAACGACATCAGTAGGACCATTCTCGACAGTGGCGCCAGCTGTTGCCACTAGACACGATAGCCCTCTTCGATTAATCCTATATATGACTAGCATTGCCCGCGGCTCCGCCCACGTCCAGATGACCAAAAACCAAATTCTTAGGTTTTTCATATTAGTATACTCTTACATTGCAGTTTTTGTATTTTTCTCATATCTCTATAAGATATTTTCTATGAGATATTTTCCCGCGGTAAAAAGTATCATATATGTTGACCCCGATAACCAGCTATCACCATACCAAATTTCATCAAAATCCCTCCAGTTGTTTTTCTGTGATGCGATAACAGACAGACAGACAAAAATTCTAAAAACTATAGATTCGGCCTCTGTATCGATAATAATGTTTATTTCAATAAGATTTTCCAAAAAATATTTAAGTACAGATTCGGCTTAGTTACAATTTTATTATATTATGCATAAATTTCTAAGTATCGGGATAAGAGTTATTTTTATATACATTTTATTTACTAGCATGGACTATACATATAACACTGCTTATAATTTAAAGTGGCAATTGAAAATATTAAAAAAAATAAGCAAACCCATAGGAAAATTATATATTATAAAGAAGTGTTAACTTATTAGCCACTTAATTTATAGATTTATTCAAAAAAAAACATCTTTTATCGATTAAGTAAATTATTCGGTAGCTATCTTATCGGCTGTTTCATATAAATTACTAACATTACAAGTTAACCATCACCATGTTAACGTCATTAAATGAATTAATGGTTTTGATTTGCATTTGATCATGCCACTTTCTATTTTTAACATAATCTGTTTATAATTATAGAAAAAACTAGCGACTTGCCCTCGCTTTGCTCGGGTTCACCTCCAAAAAAATAATAATAAATCTATCCCACGGGAACCGTACATTTTTCCGGGATAAAAAGTAGCCTATGTGCTATTCCAGGCTACATATAACCTATCTTTGTACCGAATTTCATCCAGATTATTTCAGCCGTTCTGGTGAGATCCAGTAACAAACTTCCATTCAAACATATAAACTTTCACATTTATAATATTAGTAAGATACCATAAAACTTTTCTCAACATGGGTGATGTGATTTTCTTTAAGTTATCGCGAGTTAGAGCTTTTTCTCGTAGTTCTTAACCATATATTAGTTCCTACGGGAGCTTTTAGATGAATCAGGAAAAATCTCATGGTACTCTCCGACCATTTACCTATCTCTATTCAAAAAAATCAATAAAAAAACCAACAAACTTTCATATTTCTAATATGAAAAATACATAAAATATAATTGACCACAATATTATAATGATGAGTAGATATAAATATCTTTATCATAAGCTACTATTGTAGTTATCTTTTTATATATACATTATATTTTAATATGTGTACTTATATATACAAAAATAACTATTAAATAGATAGATGAAACAAGTCTTTTTTTTTAATTAGGACATATTATACTATGGTCTCACGTCATAACTCTGTCAGGATAGAGAAAAAGTATGTGACTTGAGTTGGATAAAGTAAAGCAACCTTCGAATTGACTTTTTGCCCATATATTTTATCTCCAATTCAAAAATATCAGATATTCAATTCATTATTTCTTACCGCGTAGCGAGTAGTATATCACTCTTCAGCCCTCGAACTATCTCTACATAAAAAACCACTCACTCGGTTTCGACGTAAAAGAAGGACAAACAAACACACTTTCACATTGATCATAATTAGTATGGATGTATATCAAATTTCGGATGATATTTGACTAATGCACATTATAACAGCTTCGGAAGCTCTCACATTCTTTACACCAGACATCGGTTAAAATGCAACGTTATTCATTCTTGAAATATTTTATCAATTTCCGAATGCACTTACCTACTTGGACTTTAGCCACAATATTTATTATAATAGATTATTTAGTCCATCCTCTTGTGGATCATCCGTGAGACCGCTGTCTAAATTTGATAATTTTCTAAAAATGAAACTTATTTTTGCTTATTAAATCTATATAAATAAAAATGAATCACCGACATGTATGTACATGGATAACTTCGCATCGACCGCACCAAATTGGATAATTATTTTCTTCTTGTATTTGTTATTGTCAGGAACTTTTGTATAGAAGAAATTTAAAAGGTTTTTTTAACAAATAAAGTATTTTTTAAATCTCATGGTATGAAAAGTGAGTGAAATACTTTTTATCCCGGAAATCATCCCTTAAGGGGGTGAGAATGGGGTTGAAAGTTTGTGTGGGGAAGCAAGCTAGGGATGAACCCGAGCGAATCGAGGGTGAGTCGCTATGAGTATGCTAGCGGTCGCGGGTTGGAGTCCCGTTGGGGGCATTAATTTATGTAATGTGCACGACTGTTCGTACTCCAGTCATGGATGGGTGTTTATATTTATAATATGTATATATTTAAAGTTAAAACACGTAACGTTAAACAAAAGATATAGGTATCTGATACCTAAATATATTCTAGTTCATGAAGTTATCTTTAGGGTGTTATTTAGATGTAGTTTTGCCGATTTTCTTTCAGTAGTTCTTCTCAAGATTGAGGTATATCTCATGGAATTACTAATACCTAGATATAGATATAAAAATTGTATTTCTAATACCATTATTGAATAAAAAAAATTAACTTTGAACATCTAAAATATACATAAAAAGAAATATAAACACCTAGATGACCGCCACATAGTTTGTAGACTTTCTATACAGAAGACTTTAAAACTTTCAAAATTAACC
The DNA here is from genome assembly GCA_921882275.1 of Brenthis ino. Classification (NCBI taxonomy): domain Eukaryota; kingdom Metazoa; phylum Arthropoda; class Insecta; order Lepidoptera; family Nymphalidae; genus Brenthis; species Brenthis ino. The sequence goes on from OV170234.1 coordinate 19,396,758, forward strand.
ACCCAAGATGTAAGTAATCTTGTTGTTATTTCATATTGATTCGAATATTAACGTACTTATAATTAAATTTCAAGCCAAGATTATTTCACAACATTTGCGTTTGGTTTTATGTTCCATTTTTATTTAAACGTAAATCGAAATTAATATTCAATGTACTCTAATTAAAGCCTTAAGTACTGAGTTACAAAATGTGTAAAAGCTCTAAAAAAATTAAACTGAAAGCTGTTATTGCGACGTTGCATCATAAGCAGACTGAATTCCAGATTTATAAATACTAGCTTTTGCCTGTTTCTTCATTCTCCTGGTAAGATAAAAATATCCTATCTAAAGTCCTCAACTATGAATTACACTTAATTTCTTTAAACAAAAAAGTGAGAAGACGTTCGCAATCTTATCTGTAAATATATTTTTTAGCTACTATTTTAGTACATACACATAGGTACATATATTAAAATTGTAACGAAGCCGAATCTGTACATTAAATATTTTTTGGAAAATCTTATTGAAATTACTATTATTAACGATACAGAGGCCGAATCTATAGTTTTTAGAATTTTTGTTTGTCTGTCTGTCTGTTACCGCATCACAGAAAAACCACTAAAGGGATTTTGATGAAATTTGGTGGTATGATAGCTGGTTACCCGGTTCAACATATAGGATACTTTTTACTGCGGAAAAATGTCTCATTTCTGAGATAAAATGCAAAAACTGCAATATAAGAGTATACTAATATGTAAAACCTAAGAATTTGGTTTTTGGTCTTCTGAACGCGGGCGGAGCCGCGGGCAATGCCAGTATTTAGATAAGAACAATCTTTTCATGATTTAGAACGTAACAAATCGAAGATCTAAACAAAACGAACGTAACGAAAATAACAAATAAACTTTCGATAGAGATAGTTGACTAGAAAATGTTAGTGTTACATGGACTTGTTAATCCCGATACTTAAAATGATTTCCGCGTGATACAAAACTGTTGCAAAACGATACTTAGAAAAGAGAAAGAAATAGAAAGAAGCGAGAAAGACAAAGAAGAACATTATATTTGACGACACGTTTGGCTCAGTTTGTAAGTGTAAGTATGCCAGCGGTCGCGGGTTCGAGTCCCGCTAGGGGCATTCATTTATGTAATGAGCACGAATGTTTGTACGCCAGTCATGGATGGGTGTTTATATTTATAATATGTATATATTTAAAGTTATATATGTGTAGTGTATCAACTATCTGGTATCCATAACACAAGCCTCGTAGCTTACGATGGAACTAGATGGTGCTGTGTGTTATTGTCCCAACATATTTATTTATTTATTTATCGTATAGCATTTGAATTATTTTTGAATTTTCTGATCGTAAGTTTGATGTTTTACATGAAACGAAAGTTAATATTGACCATATTATGTTTGTCCCAGTTTGATTAAGATGTTGATGAAGAAAGTAGCCGACGGCTTTTAACGTTTCACATAACAGCATGTGTTTACAAAATATGAAGCTATTAGTAGCAATATAATAATACAATTTTATTAAATTGTTAATAAATAATTAGCCAAACGCAAATATTTTAAATTTCGGTTAAATGATAGTTGTAGTGTGTACATAATTTTATTGTTTTAAAACTTCCCCACCGTGCTGAATTTCGTTTGTCCAGGCTAATCTCAGAAACTATTTAATGGATTGTCATACGATTTTCACCAATAAAAAGGGCGAAAGCGCAAAAAAGTGCTATGAATAAATAAAATAAAAAAAACATAGGCACATACAGATAAAAATTAAAGGTGTATAAGTAGTTATAAAATTCTACAGTACATACATATATTATGCGTTGGGTTTGTGTTAAAACCATTATTAGTATCAGTGTTAACTATTGGATAAGCGTCCTCATTTTCCCTCCATTTGCATATAGATTTCTATACCAGTACACTATAATAATTTTACCGTCTCAAGTTAAAGAAGGTGGCATTTTTATCTGACTGCGGTAAAGCACAAAGGAGGGTTATGTGTTTGAGCTGTATGTATGTATGTATATTTGAGCTTATGTTCCCTCGTAATTACTAAATGGCTTAACTGATTTTAACAATTTATACGTTGTTCAATTCATCTTGACGACGCGAGGGTCATATTATTATAGATATCATTAAAAATCAAAATGGCGGATCTAAGGATTTTTCGTTCGAGTCGTTACTAATTATATAAATGGCTATATGTATTTTTTTTATTTTATTTAAATTACTTAAATATTAAAGTATTGTAAATAAAAAATAAAAACACTATTTATCTGTAGGGAATATTTTATAATTTTTTTAAACAATTATTAATAAAAAGTGAATAATTTTAAATAAAACTATCTTTCCGTATTTTTTGCGGATTTATTTTGATTTTTGCTTCCCGATGTTTCGAATGCTTAACAGCAATCATGGTTACGGGAGAGACTCAGGTTTTAGATGTCTCAACAGTTATTATACCTATATGTATGTAGTTATTACAAACGGTATCTACTCTTCTAATTTTAAAAACGAAATTTAAAAATAATTCTAATTAGTGTTGCTATTGTTTAATAATTTGAAATTATTCAATTTAGTTTGTTATTTTTAAAATTTATATATTAAGATTTTTATATATTTATATACTGTAAATATTTTCACTAAAATTAAACGTCTGTACGTTCATAACTTGATATAGCAATAAGTCAATAGCCTACAGTCTAGACGGTAATGACGTCAACCCACTTGTAGGATGGCAGTGCTGACCTGATTTGATCACTATCACTAGGTAACGCGTTAAATGGAAACCTATGCTTATAAATCGTTAACAATTTAATTAAAACTAAGATTATGTAATTAATGTATGAGTTTCTACCCATAAACATTCAGACATGTAGCAAAACACTAAGGACCTATCCACACTATAGTGCCGATGACGGTTCGCTCTCGGTCCGATATCGGTCTGGTAAAGTTTTTTTATACAAGAAAGGTTGCTGTGCAAGAACGGACTGTTATCGACACTAGTATGGTTCAGCCCTTAGTGTTGTAATATGAGAGGTTTCTACTAATATGGTAGGTTTCGTATAGCTGACTCGTAGGCTAACTTTCATTAGGCTATAGAATATATTGGGTAGGAAATAATAAATAAAAAAAAAATTAGCAAAAAAATAATTAGTACTAGATTCGATTTTTTTTATTGGAAATTCTAAAGCTCGTTCATAGCAACTAAGAAAAAAAGGAAAAATCGATTGACAACTGAGGAGAAAAAGGTTCTAAGCTGTCTCAATAATAAATAAATATGTTGGAAGTTGGGACATTAACACACAGGACTCATCTAGTTCCATGGTAAGCTACGAGGTTTGTTTTATGATTACCAGATAGGTGATACACTACACATATATAACTTTAAATACATACAAGTTATAAATATAAACACCGATGACTGCAGTACAACCAGTCGTGCTCATCATACAAATGAATGCCCCCAGCGGGACTCGAACCCGCGAGCGCTGGCACATCGAGTAGAGTCACTACAAACTGAGCCAAATTTATCCTCGTCATAATACATATATCACGGTAATACGGTCCAATATCCTACTAATTTTATAAAACCGAAAGTTTGCGAGGATGGATACTTAGCCGCGAGAATAATCTATACTAATCTATTAATATGTACAAATACTCGTATTATAAAGAGGAAAGATTTTGTTTGTTTGTACCGAATAAGCTCCGTAACTACAAGACCGATTTAGATGAAATTTAGTAAGAAGATGGTTTGATACCCTAGGAAGGACATAGGATGGTTTTTATCCCGGAAATCATCCCTTACGGGGGTGAAAATTTGGATGGGGAAGCAACCTAGAGACGAACCCGAGCGAAGCAAGGTTGAATCGATAGTATGACATATTTTTAAAAAATTCATTTAAAATAAATTTCATTGATAGCTTTTCAATAACTTCTTCACCCATTGCTTAATTTAGCCTCGTGGGTAGAAATTTTTATACATATTTTTTTTTAAAATACAAAAAAATTATGGTCAGAGTGACTTCAATTTGTGTAAAATGTATGTGTGTATTATTTACCAATGATGAATACACAAACACGCGATTGATTACAGGGTATTATTTTAAAATTTAAAGAGAGATTTCATAAATTATATAGCTTGTATCTTTTAATCTTTTATTGCAGCTTTAATAAAAAGGCAAAAGGCATTTAACTTAAACGGTGTTTAAACATGACTTAATTGAATGTTACAGTGCAAATATATGTATAATCTTCTTTATTGTGAAATCGTCGTAGGCTTACCCAAAAACTCGTATATGCTCATATATTATAAAATATACTACGTATACACTTAGAAGTAATTGCTTAAAGGCAGGGCCGGATTCAAACTTCGCGCCTGTCCAGAGACATAGTAAAAAAATCCGCCCCATTATCAAAATATTGCATAAAATAGATAAAGTTTTGATAAAGTTTTATTTTTTTTAATTATTATTTATATATATTATAATAATTTATAAATGATTACAATTTTTCGAAAAATGTATTGGTTACTTTTTTTAATTAATATTTTTTTGGAAAATAAAAAAAGCGTTTTTGACAACGCGGAGAGAATTTTTTCTCACCCTCCGAATTTTGCCGCCCATAAAAATTTGCCTAGTGTAAATTCAGCGCTGCTTAAAGGTTTAGTTTATTTCATTACATCACCTGACTGTTCAAACACAAGTCATTGTTAAGTAAAGAAAGTGATGACAAGTAAATATAGGTAAAATCGGTAAAATACATAACTTACTAATATTTTAAATATGTAATTGTTTCACTATAATATTTTTACAACCGAAGCGATGAACTCATATTTATGAAAATACTAGCGACTCACGCTCGCTCCGCTCGGGTTCGTCCCTAAGGTCCCTTATCACTTAGGGGTATGGAAAATAGATAGTAGCCGATTCTCAGACCTACTGAATACGCATATAAAATTTGGTAAAAATCGGTAAAGCCGTTTCGGAGGAGTACGGTAACAAACATTGTGACATGGAAATTTTATATATAAGATAAAGGTAACTTGCGTTCTTAAAACCAAGAAAATCTTATTATATTATCCTAAAAATGGTGAACAAGATAGGTTTATATCCTTTACTATTATGTTTCAAATAAATAAAATTGAGTTCTTTCTTAAATAAGAAAGAAATATCATCATCATCTCTCTGCCCATTTTCCAATCACATGGGGTCGGTGCGGTACATCTTCCGTACTGCTGATGGGTTTTGGCCAAAGTTTTACGAACGGCCGTCTGACTGACATCAACCCTCCTTGGGAATGCCTTTGTTTATCGCGGAAAGGACAAGATGCGATGACCAGCACATCTAATTTAGATTCAGGTATATAAAATTATCTAATGCCAGTCATATTTTTTACTATTTTCATTTTTTATTGTCTTATTATCAAACAGAATCTATACTAATATTATAAAGAGGCAGAGTTTGTTTGTTTGTTTGAACGCGCTAATCTCAGGAACTACTAATTCGATTTAAAAAAATTCTTTTTGCATTAAATAGCCCGTTTATTGGGAAAGGTTATAGTCTATATATCATCCCTAAAAATGTACGGTTCCCGTGGGATAGATGTGATTTTGTTTAGGGACGAACCCGAAGCGAAGTACTCGTACTTCGATAGTGTTCAGATTTGTGACCTGATCTTCTCTAGGCATAAAACGTAGTGTTTGCTAGTTTTCCATGCTTTAATAAATCTACCCCACACGCAAATTGCACGTATATTAGAAACAACTAAGACCGGAAATGAAGACACCGTTTGTACTTTGCTCAACAATTCTCAATAAATTTCTCTGCAGACCCGCTTATACATTGTGTGGTCGCTTGAGAAATTACTATTTAAATTTTCACTTTATTACACAGTTATGTTATTATGTGAATAAGAATGTAACGAATTTTGATGTTCTGGCGCAGTTATCAAATTATTTTCTTCTATTACGGCGGTCAGGAGTACGCATCCCGCTTAGCACATTTTTTTACATTTACTTATCTAAGCTTCGTGTGTTATATAGTGTGTATGATGTAACTTAATTATTATGGAAGTTTTATCAAAGTTCTGTCCGTAGAAGTTCAAAAATTCGGTAAGCAGAACAGATTATGGCCTTGAGAACCACAGAATGTTGGACCTTTTGGCTATATTTTACGGCAAATAGTAAACTTAGTGGAATAAAAACAGATGGTAACTGCTAACTAAATTAAATCATATTGTAACTAAATTCATACTGCTTCGTTCACTATAATTCTTAAATGGTAGTCAAAAAATGAACACTATCATGTATGGAAGCACGTGTAACGGAGTACTAGAGCAGTATCTTTCATTTCTTTGGATATGTTACAGTCAAAACTATTTTTTAGTCAAGATTACTTTTAACTTAGAAGGTCGGTTAAAAATAGTTATATATATATATATATATATATATATTAACATACAGCTAAAGGTTTTTTTTGTAGATTGAATGCGGGCGTAGCCTCAGGTTCTGCTAGTAATATATATGACAAACAAATAACAGAAAATTATATGAGTGATAGTTTCAATACAAATTTTTATCCCCATTTTCACCCCCTTAAAGGATGATTTCCGGGATAAAAAGTATCCTATGTACTTCCCAGGGTTTTAAAACTATCTTCTTACCAAATTTTATCTAAATCGGTTCAGTAGATCCAGAGATTACCCCATACAACGTCATAAACTCACAAACTCACAATCTCACAAACTTTACCTTTTTATAATATGAGTATAGATGTACAATTAAGTAAATGTTTATATGTTTTACAATAAAGAAAATTATAACAAATATACTTAATTATATATACAAAACAAATGTACACTTAGTTTTTACTGTACAAGTCATGTCCGCGTGGAATAGTGGCCAGAATGCTAGCCGAATTCCCCCGTTGAATGGCAATGCCGATTCTTTGGGCGAAAAATGTGCCAGCTCACCTGTCACCAGTAGAGGCGATAAAACGAGATGTTATGTCTTTTTAGAAGTGCTTACCTTTTAATTAAATATATTTGTGATTTTGATAAGAAATAGAATTGTAAATAAAAGTATGTAATAATTATGTAAATCATGACATGCATTTTTCGGTAATGCTATTTCATTTTAATACGGTAACTGAGATATGTAATACTCGTAGGTATGTTTCTTTTGATAAGTCACAGTAAAAAGTTACCATTGTCTCTATCTCGAGGTAAAAAATCGTCGTTATTTAAAGTCAAAGTTTCGTCGTTAAGAAAATTTAAATCAAATATTCAAGTGTACACTTTATTAAAAATATTAATTATATAAATATTAGTAGAGAAAAACCTTGAACTATTTATTTTAAATACGAACGTTTGTATGTGTATGTATGTTTGTTACTTAACGCTGTATCGGCTGGACAGATTTGGATAAAGTTTAGAATACAATACACTATGACCTGAAGTAATACATGTATCTACATAGGGAGGGCAAGTTTTTATATAAAAAGGAAAATAACGATTTCCTTTCATTTATAAAGAGACAATGATAAAAATGTTCAGCGGCGTCTAACTCGTTATAGCAACTGTACTAACAAGCGTATTTATCTGCCAGGTGGGAAGGGACGCGCCAATCACCTTGCCAATTAGATTTCTATGTCCAATGATTACTATCGGTCTGGAAATCGAAGGATTTACGACTCGAATGAAATCTTGATCAGGAAGACGCTTTCGAAGTGTTCTAATGTACACGTGGATCTATTTTTTTTTATTATAAAATAGCTGACAGACTTGATTAGACAGACCTTGTTCTATCAAATCAAGTGTTTAGCAGGCCCGATTAGAAAAATGGTGTTTTTACATTTTTCTGGGCAATTCTTCCAATTTTTCTCTTCAAAAGAACCTTCCTCGGACTTTAGTGAATATTTGAATAAAAATTAATTGTCGAATTAGTCCAGTAGCTCTCGAGTTTTGCGCTTAGTAACACATTTAGGGATTCCTTTTTATGTATATGGACTAGATTTTTCTGCAGTTTTGCTTAGTACATTGATATAAAGTAGCTTATATGATAATGCAGGATAAAAGCTATCTTTATGCTGGATTTGACCCAAATCCGGTAAGACGTTGGTATGTAGAAATTATAAGCAACGATATTGGTTTTTGTCAAAACAATCTAAGCAATAGCCCGTAGTTAAAATGTTAATATTATTACACTCGTCACTTTTATTACAAAGGAAAAAAAATCTATTCATAAATACAAATCTTTTTTGGCCGCATCGCTCTCAATGCATGAGTCAGACTTCCACTTGTCTGATTTTTTATAGCATTCTTGAGAAAACTATGAAATAGGTAAAAAATATTTATTCTGGAATATTGTGGATGGATAATTTTATATCCCTTTTAAAGTAACAATTTACGTAGGTTTAAACATAGCGCAGATTTATTTTATCTATATCGACTTAGTCTCGCTACGCTTTAGTGCATCCCTAGGTTTCTAACAGTACCTTATATGCTACTTCCGGTCGTAGTCTAGCTGTATGTACTATGTATTCAGGCCTTATTAATATCCCACTGCTGGGTATGGGCCTCCTTTCAATGCGAGGGGGATCAGGCCATGGTCTACCACGCTAGCGAAGTGCGGGTTGGTGGTTCAGAGGCGGTGGGTCAGACATGCAGTTTCCTCACGATGTTTTCCTTCACCGTAAGACAAGTGGAAAGTCATTTTGGAAGAGATTCGCACATGAAAATATCAGAGGTGCGAATCCCAGGATTTTAACTCGCTTCACTCGGTTTCCCAAGCGAGCGCGTTACCGCTGTGCTACCAATAAGTCTATCTGTATACTAAACATCAAAATCCGTTCAGCGTGAAGGAGTCAAACATACACAAAAACGTTCGCATTCATTATTAGTCCGACCAACAACTGACAATATTATAAAAATATGTATCTAAAATATATAACGTACCTATGTATAATACTAGCGACTCACCCTCGCTCCGCTCGGTTTCGTCCCGAGTTACGTTTTAACGTTTAGTATAGATTTCTCAGAGATGAGATATTTTCCCGCAGTAAAAAGTATCCTTTATATTGATCCAGATAACCAGCTATAATCATACCAAATTTCATCAAAATCTGTCCAGTGATTTTCTCGTGATGCGTTCACAGATAGACAGACAGATTTGGCTTGAAAATATAGATTTGGCCTCTGTATCGATGATAATGACTATTTCAATAAGATTTCCCAAAAACTATTTCATGTACACATTCGACTCAGTTAGAATTTTATTATATGTAGGTATAGACATATTTGTTATTATTACAACTAGTTTTTATTGTACCGAATAAAGTCATAAGGTAGTTACATAAATCCTTCTTAGTAATACTTTTATTACTGCATTGCAAGATTTAATGGAGCAATCAACAATGCACAGGATCATTTCAAAATTCAATAACACAACAAGATTCATAAATTGTGTGCAATATACACTGACATAGTGCCAATTAGTAGAGTCTGGTACTAACAATGTTGAAATTGTAGTATTAAGTTTTTTTTTTACTGTATCGTGCTCGTTGCGTATATAAGGATTGTATCGTAAAAAATCTCTTTTTCTTCGTAACTTAAGCAATATTTCGCTAACTCTTGCTTTAAAAGTGACTTTATACACATATTAGCAGAACCCGCGGCTTCGCCCGCATTTAAAGTACAAAAAAACTCTTCTTTCCTTTCCAAAAAAACCACTGGAGGGATTTTGATGGGTATGATGATAACTGGTTACCCGAGTCAACATATACGATAATTTTTATTGCAAGAAAATATCTCATCTCTGAGAAATCTATATTTAACCTTAAAACGTAAGTAGGGATGAACCCGAGCGGAACGAGGATGAGTTGCTAGTCTATACATATAATAAAATTGTAACTAACTCGAATCTGTTCATTAAATATTTTTTCTCTAGAATTTATAGTTTTTAGAATTTTTGTCTGTCTGTCTGTCTGTTACCGCATCACGAGAAAACCACTGAACAGATTTTAATGAAATTTGTTATGATGATAGTTGGTTATCCGGATCAACATATAGGATACTTTTTACCGAGGGAAAATATCTCATTTCTGAGAAAAAATACAAAAACTGCATTGTAAGAGCATACTAATATGTAAAACCAGAGAATTTCGTTTTTAGTCATCTGAACGCGGGTGGAGCCGCGGGCAATGCTAGTAATAATATAAATCTTTGGTGGTTCTTGAGTTGTACTTAATATGTAGATAATTTAAAGATGAAAAGCTATATGGGACATCATCAATAAAACATCAAATTAGACTATTATTCCTATTTGTAAAGTTGATTGAATTTGAAAATGTAGTATTCATATATCTGAATGCAAAGAAATGGTTATATTTTCTAAGATAGTATTATAATTCCTTTACAGGAACTGATGTAGAGTCCGCTCCACATACTTTTTTCTTTGCAATTAAGTACATGATCTACGGGTCAGTTTATACACGTTCGATTTCTCCTCCGATGATTAGATATATTACGGTTAAATAATAGATTTTTTTAATATATAAATAAAGTAATATAAAGGGTCTCTATTATAACAGTATAATGTTTTACAGTAACACTGAGACAATCTATACTAAACATATTATAAATGTGAAAGTTTAAATGTTTTTATGTTTGGGTGTTTGAAAGCAAGTTTGGTACTCAATCACGCAAGAACAACTTTTTTTTCAGAAACCTAGTCACCTAGTTATAGATACTAGTATGTAGATAAAGTTTAAAAACAAAACCTCATCTAAACACAATATTTGATCCAAATCGTTAGAACCGTTTCCGAGATATATGAAAAAATTTATAAATATACATATATATATATATATATATATATATATATATATATATATATATATATACAAGGATTGCTCATCTATACTAATATTAAAAAGAAGCAGAGTTTGTTTGAACGCGTTAATCTCAGGAACTATTTATCCGATTTGAAAAAATCTTTTTTCATTAGATAGCCCGTTTATTGAGGAAGGAATATATATAATCATGCTACTGATGTTTATAATTAAACAATTTTAACACGAGTGAAACCGCGGGGTACACCTAGTTTAATATAATAAGATTATTCTGCACGAAACAAACAAAATCGTACTTAATGAAAAGAAATAAACATGTTGCTAACATCGAGTCTATCCGACGTGACACATAAATTGCCAACAATTTCTTTTAGCCATTAGTTATAGAGCGGGCTTTTTATTGTGGAACGAGACCACCTTGCGATGAGATTTATCGATTCCCTCAGTAGTTAATTGTTTCGACTTTATTGGGGTAATTGTTATCAATTACAGATTTTATGTTACATGCCTGGTAAGTGGTTGGCGTTGAAATATTTTATTCGCTATATTTTAAATGTAATATGCTTAACATTAAACATATTCTTGGGATATAGTATAAGGTTTTATTGAATAGGCTAGCCTACATACATTTTTGTATAATTATCATGATTTTTATTAAAAAAATGTAATTTATATATATATATATATATATATATATATATATATCATCATCATCATCATCATATATATATATATATATATATATATATATATAATTGTATATAACATACCACAGATAATACGTGCGCCCTTTTTTAAGTTTTTTTGTTTTGTAGTGATTATGAATATATACACTTATACTCTTGAATCCAGTTTTCATTATAATCCAAATATATTTTTCTCACTCTTATCATATTTTGTCTGACTCTAATTTTAAACTCGCTAATAACACGCTATACAATTGTTAAATGTTAAATTTAAAATCACAAAATTTAACTATCACTTTAAAAATACAGTTAACCAACAGTTAAAGAAATAAAGAAATATGAATAGTTATAATACATATAATATAAAAAACTTACTCTAAACTTTCATTGCCTATATACATACATATGTATTATATATATTTAAAACGACTTGAAGACTATTTCCGTTCTAGATTAGTGTTACTTTAAAGGAATACCATTACCTCTACTATAACTAATAAAACGATTGTGGCAATAGAAACTAACGGAGTTGCTATAGTTTTAGACCGAAACCACTGTACAATATTTTATTAATATATATGTATTTATAGATACTACCAGTACAATGATTCAAACACATACGCGTTCAAACTTCCCATAGCTAACAAACTTCACAGGAAAACTAAGCCGCTGGGCTAATCTGTAGATTGCTTGAAAATTTCATCAAAATCGCTCCAGCCGTTTAAAAGTCCATAGGGAACATACATACACACATCTCATTTCTATACATATAGATTACGCTAGGAGCTAAAGTAAAGTAACGAAAATAGTAGCCTGTAGTATTAACACTTTCATGTTATTTCTAGAATAGAAAGCATGGAGTCTATTTACATCAGTGTCTTATTCAATTAGCTGTAACTCATATTCATCTATCATCTAAGGAGAGTAATCTTTAAAGCTATTTTGCACATTATTTCGTTTTAAGCACAGTAAGTGAAATTGAATGTTTATTTTTAACGAATACGATGAAATTATAAGATTTAAAATAAAATTCGAAACATCGGAAACCTCGATAAATCCGCGAAAAAATCAGAAAAGATAGTTTTATTTAAAATGACAAATATTTGAGTGAATCTAAGAAAGTATCATATATATATATATATATATATATATATATATATATATATATATATATATATTATATATAGTATACCTTTGTAATACGTTTCAGGTCAAGTACTTGACTGCAATCTAGTAAAGTATTTAAAGTAGGTTCATATAGTATTAGATGTGATTATCCGACATGTAGCCGCTTTCATATACTTTCCACACATCCACTATAAATAATATCGTTCACACAGTAAAAATGTATCAACTTTCTACGTGGGCATCTTAGGGTCTGACTAGGCAGTAGGCACTAGATTATGGTTATTTTTAATGTAATTTGAATTAAAAATAAGCAAATATTATGTTTTTGAAACACATCCCTTCAGTGTTAATTTTACTTGGAAAATACTCCATTTTCGTTGCTTGACTCTAAATCTTCTGATGAAAGTTTCAACAAAATTATTTTAAATTATATATTAATATGACTTACCTTCGCTTCGCTCAGATGCGTCCGGACGGAACCCTAATCCTTTTTGTAAAATAAAAGTAGCCTAAGTTACTCCTTTTAACATCAGGTATCTGCCAGTGAAAATCTCGTCAAAATCGGTCCAGACGTTTCAGAAATTATCCGGAACAAACAGACAAAAAATTCAAAAATTACGTTTTTCTTAAAAGTATCGTATATAATTCCACATGCATTTAGTAAGAGCTGTTATTTTGACATAACAAGCAGACACTTCAAATTTCCTTATCTGTATAGATTAATAGTTGGAGATAAATACATATAATATAAATTTTGAACTGGATTTTTAATTATACTAACGTACAAGTAAATAAAATACCTATATTATAGACAAGTATCTCAATAATACTTATGTACATTATTTTATATAAATACATTATATATGATCTCTAAAACTCTTATGTATAAGTGTATGTTCGCCTTAACCGTAATTACATAAGAATGCCCTATCTACTTTCACAGCAATTAAAGCGCTAATGGAAATATCAGTAGGTGATGGTATTTCTACTATTTCTAAGAATGTGACCAACAGACTTAGTGGTAGTGTTAAAACTAACGTTTCGAATTTTTTCGCAGATTTATTTTGGTATTTGATTTCCCATGTTTTGTATGCTATACAGCAATCATGGTCACGGGTGAGACTTATAAAATATTAGTGCTAATATGTAAATAACACATAGCACCATCTAGTTCCATGGTAAGTTACGAACGAGGCTTGTGTTATGGATACCAGATAGTTGATACACTACACATGTATAATTTTAAATACATACATATTATAAATATAAATACCCATGACTGGAGTACAAACATTCATGCTCACCACACAAATGAATGCCTCTAGCGGGATTCGAACCCGCGACCGCTGGCACAGCAAGTAGGTTCACTACAAACAGCCAAACGTGTCGTCTACAAGAGAGAGATGTAAATAGAGAATTCTCTCCGCATTTAAATTTTAAGGAGTATTACAATAAATATATATTATATTTATGGTGAGCGATGATCAAAATTTGACCATAAATATTATTGATATTTTTATTGATAACACTTAAGCTTGTCAATGGCTACTAAACAAGAAAAAAGAAAATCGGTTGACAATTGACAAACAGTAAATCGGGAGACAAAAGTATTGAACTTTTGTTTGTCTATTTATATATAGGTTAATAAAGTGTGTATAGCGCAAATTTTTGCGTAGCAATTGTTAAAAATATTCTAAAATTTGGCACAGAGTATAACTTTTGCATGAAACTAATTATTAAAATATCTAACAGTACAATGGATTTTTTTATAAATTTCCTTACATTTAAAGCATGTAGATGTGTATTTCAGATTTCAGAAAACTCTACGTCTAATATACAAATATATATATATATATATATATATATATATATATATTATTTCAGAAGTAAGCCGAGTAAAATTCGATGTAACGGCGCACATTTTCATTATTTTGTACAGCACAGTCAGAGTATCGCCTCAAGCAAAGAAATGAATAAAACAAAATACAACGCCCGCCCTTTTTACATACACTCAAGATGACAACTTGAGAAAACTCAAATAAGTATTTTATGTCAGAAGATAAGAAGGACAAACAAAGAAACAAAAAAAACACAATTTCACATTTATAATATTATTACCTGCAATTTATAACAGCAATTCTTGTATATATTTATATATATACAAGAATTGCTCGTTTAAATATAATAAGATAGATAAGTATGGATATGGATTAGCTTATCATGGATTAGCATACTCTTATATTAAAAATCGTTTTATCGTTTCTACTTTAAAGAGGACAGTTGGCTTTTATTTAGAGCAAGAAATCAGCATTGAATTAAGCGGAAGAATCTAAAAAGCATTCTTGCCAGTACGAATTTAACACTTATAAACTTTTACAGTAATCGTGAAATGTCGCTATTTTGCATAAAACGGCAATAAAAGTATCCTTGAGACAGTTCTTACGAAATATGCACATGTAAAAAATTAAATACTCGTATGTACAGTTTTGTCAGGATTTAATTTGTAAATTTAGTTTTGGGGATTTGAGAAATATAACTTATGTTAAAGATATAACAAAATTATTATATTATACTTTTTAACATTTTAAATAAATCTAACTACCTTGTCGGATTTTTTTGCGAATTCATTTAAATTTTTCGATCCCAATGTGTCAAATTAGGCTATTTCTGCACTATGGATGTATAAACAAACAATATGATATAATTTTGATAATATTTAAATTACTTTGTCAATCGTTGCTTCATAGTGAATAATCAATGGGCAAATCAATTGAGAGAGTTCAATGGACCGCAATGATGCTCATATGGTTAAGCTTGCAACGACTCATTAGGCACTGACGTCGATACGTAAAGACATAAAACATATTTACATATTATATAACATACTAGCGACTTAACATTGGTTCGCTCGGGTATGCCTCTAGGTGCTAATATAGCCTAATCCAGGTCAGAGTGTTAGGTCTACTTTTGTACTTTTCATCTAAATCTGTCTGAACCAATAAACAAACCTACATACATACAAACTATCACATTTCTAATAGTAGTGTGTGATATATGTAGGTATAATGTAACACAAGAATGTATATCAAAGACTTTTGATCTTATCAAACCACAAACATTTATAACACCGCCACAAATACATATAATATACTAGCATTGCCCGCGGCTCCGCCCGCGTTCAGATAACCAAAAGCCAAATTCTTTTTTTTACGTATTAGTATACTCTTACATTGCAGTTTTTGTATTTTTTCTCAGAAATGAGATATTTTCCCGCGATAAAAAGTATCCTATATGTTGACCCGAAAACGAGCTATCTATCACCATACCAAATTTCATAAAAATCCCTTCAGTGGTTTTTCTGTGATGCGGTAACTGACAGACAGACAGACAAAAATTCTAAAAACTATAGATTTTGCCTCTGTATCGATAATAATGTTTATTTCAATAAGATTTTCTCTAAAATATTTAATGTACAGATTCGGCTTAGTTACAATTTTATTATATGTATAGACATGCTTCAGACGGAAATCATACTAGTAGTCCCAAGTTAATTGCGTTGTGTAAAGAAAAACATTTAATCTTAATTCTTACAATATGAGTACGTTACGTAATATATGTTGCTTAAATTGTAAAAAATGTATATATACTGAATATATTATAATGAGTCTTGAAAACAAAAGTGTAGTATAATTACTTCGTATAGAAATAATAACGATTACAAAAATCAAAATCATACCATTTAGAAGTGATCTCAAACAAAACGAGCCATCCATCAAACTTCACCGATACAAAAACCTTTGTAGATAATTATTCATACCGTCTAAATTCGATTATAAGAACAATCGAAGTAATATTTATAGACGGCAATGCTATTATGAAATTAGGACACAAATAGGATATTATGCAGTACAATTGATACGTGTAAGAAGTGGATTCAAACCCACTGCCCTTTAAAGAAAATTATATTTCTAGAATCGAATAAATAGTAATAATACATAATATTATATGTTAAATGACTAAAAATGTGATTTTAAGTAAAGATCTTAATAACTATGCTAATAAACTAAAAAAATAACTTATCTGTAAAATATTTTTTAAATAAATTTTTAACTAATTTAAAAAAAAACAGTAATTCAACATCTTAAAGATAAGTTTTGAATATTCGTATATTCTTTTTCGTTAGCTTCTTCTCCTTCTTGTCTATATCACTTCTTTATATCTATACCAACCAAGTAATTTTTTGGAAGGTCACAATTATCACTACATATTGTAAATTAAAGTTTATGTTTGCTTAGACTCAGACAAATCGTTCTTTCTAAATTCTAATCGAACTTTGCTAATATTATAAATGGGAACATCTACAGAGCATTTAAGGGCGCTAGTATTACATAGATTTGTATGAAAAATCAAATCAGCTTCCCAAAATTAAATCAGCTCCAAAGAGAAAGCTTAATAATCTAAAAATTTCCATTAGAAATACTAAAAATAATTAAAAACTAACTATACGAGTTCAATTCTGGGAGAACATTAAAACTGGGCTTATATCTCAACGATAACAATCAGTGAGGTAGATTAAAGTAAACGCCGCCACGGGAAGTATCTAGGTTCGTGTTTTAAAGCCAGATGCGCTGATGCAACGTTATAATAAATATTTATCATTTTTACTGCGCTTCCTTAATCTATGAATAGAAATAGAAAGGTTTGAAATCATTCAAAGATAATCAATGATAAAGGTGTTTGGTGAGTGACCTTATTAGTACTGTGGAGGTCTTAGGATCGATTCCTTCAATATGATCTAATCTGGCTGAAAATATAATAAAACTGTACAAGTCGAATATCTGTGCATAGAAAAAAATGCTAAAAACCAAGTCAGGGGGATGTAAGAAGAGAAATAAAACAGATTCAGATTGTTTGTTGTACTGGCTAATTTCCGAAACTGTTGGACTGATTTAAATGAAATTTTGGATGGTGGTACTTTTCAACCCGGAAAATTAAAGAGTTCCCGTAGGATAGTTAAAAAACTATAGTAACTTATACAGCTTAGTACACAAAAACTACTGATTGGATTATAATGAAACTTTACAATAATATATAACAAATAGGTTACCATTTGTCCCGAAAAAATATACGGTTCCCAAAGGATAGATTTGCTTTTGTTTCTCAATATTATTGTTCGTAATTATACTATATTATACATTAAGATATATTATTTATTAGGCTTATTTTAGAAGGCACGATAAACTGATAGAAAAGAAAAATAGGATTTAGCGTTCGTGACTTTTAGATCATGCTCTACACTTTACTAAAATAAAAAATAGCAATAACCTAATATAAGGTATATAAGTACATATTACGTTTATTATGAACATATAAAATATTGTATAATTTAATGTTCAAAAATATACTTTTACCTTTTTATGATATTATATGATATATATGATATTTATATGATATTTCATACTAATGTATGTAAAACCACGCTTAAGGTATAACTAAGTCGTTAAAAAAGGGTCATGAAGGTTGAATGACATGCGAAGGTCTCCTGTAAAAAGTATATACACGAATTAAATACCCCATTTTTTCGAAGTTGGTCAAAAATGAAATAAATCATACAAATCGGCAAGCATCAAAAATATTTTTCAATGAACGTCTCCATTCACACAAATCAAGTCGTCTGAACCAGACCGACGTGTAATCTTCCTGAGAATAACAATGAAAACAGGTTGCAGCGCCGTTTATAGCAAACAATTTACTTATTAGAAACTGAGAAAAATGTGGTGCCTAAAACGACGCACCTATAAGCAGTAGAAATACAGCTTATTTGGTTATCCATCACTGTCTGTATAACTAGCTTACATCTGCGGCTCCGCTTAGATATTTACTCTAATTTATATACACATAAATAAAATTGAAGTATCTGTTTGTAATGTCAAAATAACAGCTTTTTATTAAACGTATAATATGAAAGTTTATACGGTACTTATAAGAAAAACACAATTTTATTATTTTTTATCTGTCCGTTTGTTCCGGCTAGTCTCTGAAACGGTTGGACTGATTTTGACGGGACTTTTACTGGCAGATAGTTGATTTTATAAAGAGTAACTTAGGCTACTTTTATTTTTTTTAAAGAATTAGGGTTCCGCTCAAAGAAATAAAACGTAATGGACGCACCCGAGCGAAACGAGGGTAAGTCGGTCGTGTATATATACCCTTTAAACTGGTACTAGTGGCTAGCATAACCATGTAAGTTCATAGTTATCATAATAAGGCCTTAGCTCCCTACTATTATCTAGATAAATCAAAAAATATTCTAAAACCTTAACTATTATTTACTTAAATTGATATTTGGAAATATCAGGTTTACTACATAAGAATTTAACTAACTTTTTAAATATATTATAATGATAATACATAAAAAAATATTTTTTATTAATTTTGGAAGTAACAATGTATCTAGGCTTGAAATTCTGTGGTTTAAATGAGTACCCCAAACGCTGCAAATAATCACCAGTTGTGATTTATACAATAAGATTTGAATTGAGGTTATGAATGTACAAAATGCATTGGAAAGAGGGTAGGGTATATAGGGTAAGTATACCAATAAATGTTTTACATCCACCCGCAAAAACTTTAATGTGCTGAAATATACGTAATTACTGCTCAGCTCTCTTGGGTAGTAGCATGATCATATATAGCCTTTCTCAATAAACTGGCTTGGAAAATGGAAAAATAATTTTTCAAATCGAATTAGTAGTTCCTGAGATTAGCGCGTTCAAACAAACAAACTCTGCCTCTTTATAATATTAATATAGATTCCAAAAAGAAAGGAAAAAACATAGCAACCATGTTTCGCATCATAAAAATCATATAAGTAACGATAAACATCTTAAAGACTTATAACAATTTATACAAAAATGTTAAATTCGCCTTAAGAACTATTTAATGTACATACAATTATCCTTAAATAATATATTTTATATAAACAAGTAGAAAACCTGTATGAATGTAAAGTAATCGTATTAAAAAGTGAAACAGAAAAAAGCGTCATTTTAAGCACTTTCGACAACTTTTGCGTGAGCGATGACTCACAGTCCAGAGTCAACGTTCGCGACTCAAATGCATAGAGATGGTTTTTTTTTAAAATCCAGGTTTTTTACCGTTTTGTACAGATATAAGGCTATAATATCATTTTTGAGCTTAAAGCTAACAAATATTTATTCTTATAATATAATACTCTATAATATATAATACCAGCGATTTCTGCTTAAAAATTAAAGGGATATTTGTAACTTCATAAATTTAGGTTAATCGAAATAAATATTTTCTTATTATTATTATGTTTTTATTTAAAATTATGTTTTTACGTCTTCAATAGATATAAATAGTTACTAGCCAGCGTTTCTTTTAGAAAAAATTTGACAACGTCAAAACAAAATTTAGATTCTTTAAAGAACATAGGATAGTTTTTATGCCGGAAATCATCCCTTAAGGGAGTGAAAATGGGGATATAAGTTTATATGGGGAATGTTCAATAAGCTCATAATATATTTAAAATCGTTTTTTTTTTCAACTTGCAGGTAAGAGAAAGTGAATTCACTTGTAAGTGAGACCTTAATTCTTAATACGTAAAAAAAAAAATCTTTACCAACTATTGATGCACAAAGTGGAAGCAAAAATTTACTGTCAGATTTTATTACAAGAATTATACGATGTGGTTTTTAAATGACAATAATAATAATAACAATTATTATTTTAAAAAGCTAAAAAAGCACTCGTTAGACGAATTATTTTGTATAGAACTCATCAAAATGAATCAAATCTAGGTCTCGTTAAAATGAATATATAATTTTGTACTCATATCTATAAAAAGCATGTTTATATATAATATAAGTTTATTTTTTTTTATTTTTATAATAAATACCTCGAAAACATATATACATATATCTCCCTAAGAAACACTTTGCCCAAAATTAAACTAAAAGATAATTCTTTCAAAACAAAAAATGTCAATAAGAATATTTAAATGATAATAAATTCAGTTCACGATCCAACCTATTTAATGTTTTATGAACAAAAATTTCTTTACACCAACGCCTATTTTACTAAATTATATATTCATATCACATAACCGTGGTGTCACAATCACACCAATTAATCTGAGGTGACCAAAGACCACAAGGTAAAGAATGGTATCGTAAAATTAAAAGATTTGGATCGAGATTTTCAGAATTTATAAAACGGTTTAAAAATATTGTATTTGTTTGAAACAAGGTAGGTACAGCCCGCAGCTTCTCTTGTATTTAAAAAAAATTAAAGTCTAAATATTTTGAATTACACATATATATATATAAAAACTTAGGTACTTTTGGACAAAAATATAATTATAAATATTAACGGTTAGTATGGATTTTCCAAAGGAACGGTTATTTTTTTCTCATAAAAAGTATACTTTGTGCTATAATCTATGTTTGTGCCAAATATCATCCAAATCCGTTCAGCCGTTCTGGCGTGATTGAATAACAAATACCCATCCATCCAAAATTTTATAATATTTATGGCATACTAAAATATAAATATGAACATTACACATTTATTTGTTAAAAACTTAAAGCTATAATCAAAATATAATAGAAACTTAGATAAAAGAAAAAAAAATTACTATAAGAAAATTTATCGTAAGCGGAAATCAAACGTGTAATTTCACATAAAATATGATAATCCAGTAAATAGTTCCTAAACTTTGTAATTGCCAGAAAAAGCTCGAAATCTTTAACATATGAAAAAACTCCATACCTGTTAAGTAGAAGCATGTACTGGTAACCAAGATTGTCAAATACATCGTATATAAATTAAGCGATAATTATAGACGCAAGTTAGTCTACCTTTTATTTCCCAAACTAAATAACATCACAAATCGCATAAATCTAACCAAAGTTTCATCTAAAAAACAATCTATGGGAAAGGGCCAAAAACACAGACGCCTAAAAATGTTCGGAGCGCTCATTCTGAACGGGATGAGAATTTTAAAAAGATGCCTTTATAAGGAGTGGACGAGATGCTTTGGGTAGAAGAAATTTAGTGCAGCGTTACTTCAAATAACGTCTGGTATCGGAATGTCTAGTAAAACATTTGATTTTATTCAACCTTCACGCTTTTTAACAATCAAATAACAATATAGTAAAAATTTACTTTTAACAATTATTAATTTACATTTTTAAAAGTTTTTTTCTAACTAATGCACGTTGCAACACCTTTCATATTTGAAAAATGCTGTGTCTATGGCATATACATAAAGAAAGTAAGCATGTAGGTTTTATATTCTGAAAGAAATAAGATACTATGAGTTATTTTTTAACTGAGAAGGGATGTAAAATTGAAATGTTATATATTTATAGGTCGTTTTCTTTAAGTTTATATACACACGATCAGCGACTCACCCTCGCTCCGCTCGGAATCGTCCCTAGGTACGTTTTAACGATTAGTATAGTTTTCGCAGAGATGAGATATTTTCCCGCAGTCAAAAATATCCTATATGTTAACCCGGATAACCAGCTATCTTCATACCAAATATCATCAAAATCTGTCTAGTGATTTTCGAGTGATGCTTTATGAGACAGACAAAAATTCCAAAAACCGTAGGTTCGGCCTCTGTATCGATAATTATGACTATTTCAGTAAGATTTTCCAAAAAATAATTAATGTACAGATTCGACTCAGAATTTTATTATACATATGTATAGAATACCATAAGGCTATATAAAATGTTCTAAAAAATTTAAATTACCATCAAAGATATCGTGTTGTATATATACTACATACTCTTAGACTATAACTAAAATGTCATAAGTTCGATTCTCCAAATAAGGAACCTCGATCTAATTGAAAAAACCTTAGTAGCCAAGAACAAAAATGGTACCATATGATACAGTACTAAAAACGGATATAGGATACATGGATATAGGACACAGCATGTAACTATATTATTACTGAATTACCGGAACTAGTCAATAAAGTAGGTTAATTTGACCCTTTCATTTATATTGGAAATCGAGAAAATATGAAGCCTCATAAACGTGTAAAAGCCTGTCATTACATCGAATCAAAGCTTCTACGAACGGTGATTCAATAATAGCTTTTAAGTTATCGTTAACTTGCTAACGCCAGACACTTTGAGACACTAATCAAGTACTAAGTACATGGTGTACTTAGGCATAAGATATTCTGCTGCACTTTTCTTTGGCGTATGCATAAATTTAAATTTTAAGTATTGACCATGTAGTGCGTTAATGTTAAATAAATAAGAAAATTTTATGTTAGTAAATGTAGTGCATTTATTTGGTTTTATATAAGAAAAAAATATGTAATGTAAGAAAATATTATAAAAGTAGTGTTTTAAGAGTCTGTGGCCTACTTATTTCATTAAATATTTCATTTTAATTTAATGTAACTCAAAAATAAGTAAGTTATGAAACGTTAACTTGCCTGCGGCTTTCCTTGTGGAAATTAATGTATTACTCTGCTACTAAAAATTGTAGCGTAATATTAGAGAGCCTATAACAACCATCCTCAATAAAACAACACTAATATTATAAAATATGTGAAAATAATTCTGTTTGTAACCTTTTCAAGTTTAAATCGCTGAACAGATTTCGATAAAAAATTTCTAGGACATAGATTGCATTATGGGGATGAACATAAATTATCATCGGACCAGTTACTACGCGGGTGAAGCCTCGGACAAAACTAGGCTATAGAATGCGAAAAAGATTTTTTAAATCTAATTAATTGTTCCAGACATAAGCTTTCAAACAGACATACTTTTTAGCTTAATTATATTACTTTATATATAGAATCTGCTTTTTTTTGTTAAAAACAAAAAAAAACTATACCAAGAACCGTTCATTTTCCGGGATAAACAGTGCTGTTCCAGACTATAATCTATCTTTGTGTCAAATTTCATCCATATCCGTTAAGCCGTTCTACCGTGATTAACAAACATCCAAACATCTATCTATACTTTCATATTTATAATATTAGTGAGATTATGAACAAAGTGTTAATAATAAATTAAGAAATCGTGAAAGTCAGCTTATATTGTCGTATTCACAGTAAGACTTTATCTGATCGGGTGCACGGTATATAATTTGTTAAATGGCGACCTACCACGAATTTGATCTTGTCGTTTTCGGAAATAATGTATTTTGTTATCAATCCTGAGCCTTTATTTATATCTAACAAACATGCAATAGATAAAACCGTATTTAGATTATTTCTATACATATAACCTAAAATTGGTTCGTAGTCAAGATTTCATTCTACAATCGTTGTTGAATAGATACATATTATAAAAAGTGTATGGAAATTACAAGGATCTATACTAATATTATAAAGAGGTAAAGTTTGTGAGTTTGTGACGTTGTAGGGGGTAATCTCTGGATCTACTGAACCGATTTAGATGAAATTTGGTAAGAAGATAGTTTGAGACCCTAGAAAGAATATAGGATACTTTTTATCCCGGAAATCATCCCTTAAAGGGTTGAAAATGGGGATGAAAGTTTGTTCGGGGAATCAACCTAGGACGAACCCGAGCGAAGCGAGGGTGAGTCGCTAGTAATTTTATAAAAATAATATTAAATACTTTTTTACATATAACTTTGGAATCCGTTCGTAGTCAAGATGTCTTTCTACAATCATTATAGAATAGATATTAGGAGAATAAAAATTGTACGGAAGTTATAAGTTTAATTTTTACGTCATAGAATTGAAACATGTTATTTCTATATATTTTTTCCTTTTACATTCTACGTTATATTGGCGAAGTAAGAAGAAGCCAAGTATTTAGCGGATTTATTTTGATTTTTGTTTCTCGATATTTCTATATAAAATAACTTATTTATTGGAATAACACTATTTATATTATACCTAATGTTAAAATTAAAAAAAAACACATTAAAAAATAGTGTTAAACGGTATAGTGGTAAACATTAAAAAATAGTGTTAAACGGTAATAGTGGTAAACGGTTTATTACGACACAGCTTTAACTTATATCTTTATATTTCTCTTGAGTTTTGTCATTGACGAATCAGAGATGATTGATGCTGCGCCAAATTATATGGTGGTTCCGTCGACAAAATTGGTTTGAGATACATTGGGTCGTTCCGAAGAGCATAAAAAGAGAGCCGTGTGGGAACAAGCCGACTTTTATCTCCTATTCTTTTATTTTTGACCTCAAATAACGCGGTGATGAGTGAGTTTTTTCAACCGATCAAATTTTTATGGCAGACCCTAATGTATTTACGACGTGATATTCAATCAATTATATTCTTTTAGTGACAAGGACCTGGGTTTTAATGAATAAAAGATCATTATGAGTAAGATTTGAATTAAAATAATACAGTCGTATCGGCTCTTGCTTAATTTAAATATTTTATCGTCCGTTTTATGTCTGTCTTGCTTTCATCTTAGAGATAAGTGGGAATATAAAAAGGGATTGTTAATTATATTTGTACCTTATATATATAAAATGAGGTACATATTTATAAAATAATATTGGTACATATTTTTAATATAAAAATTATTTCATTAAAACTTCGTTTATTTCTATACTAGCAGAACCCGTGGCTTCACTCGCGCTAAAACTACTAAAAAACCTCTAAAAAGGTTTCATACAAACTTTCATCCCCTATTTTATTCCCATAAGGGATAAATTTTGAAAAATGCTAAAACACGTATTTACTTAATTGTATTGAAGAGCATTAACACCAAGTTGGATGGATGCTGCTATGTAAGTTTTACAGTTTTTTTTTTAATTAGGCCTTTTGTGAGATAATAATGCATAAAAAACAGACATGCAATAGGTATGATTGTAACAAATTAATCTTAAATATATTAAATTCGTATAATAATATAAAACTTCTATCTTCTAATCTTGTATTGTCTTTTTTTTAGTAATAACACATTATGTAAGCATAAGAAATAAATTGAGTATCTGACAACTCTAACACGACTGCCTCTACATAATTTCCATTTTTAAATTACTTTCATAGGCAAGACATTAAAGTAATCATTTTAATTTGTGCAAATGTGAAACACAAATTATTACTTGCGAAAGGGCCCGACCCCTATCAACGGCTCTACATTTTAAAAACCAGCTCTATTCACATAGAGTTAGGAGCTTTGTTAACTTATTTACACCTAGTCATGATCCGTAGTACTTCATTGTTCTCAGAACGTGGCAGATCAATTCAAAATACCATCCCTCACGCACACAATGTAAAGCTTTGGTCTTTATCTTCATATGAATAAGGGTCTTCATATATTTGTCAAGCTGGCTCATAGTTACTATTTATAGAACCAACAATACCGGTTAATTTTGTTTTAAACTTCGAACACTTTCACACGTTCTGACACATAGATTATATGAGATTTTAATGCTTTTTCTATTAAAATTGTAGAATATATTAATTTTGCCTTTGACTTTGCTTGTTATCCTTACTTAAAATATAACTGTGAAATATAAATAGCCAATTACTGTTGTTACATATACAGAAATACTCGCAACTTATTTAACGATTAGTAGGGAATAGATAGACTGTATATGATATATTTAAATAAATAATAAATAGGCTATCTAATGCAAACGTAATTTTTCAAATCGGATTAGTATTTTCTGAGATTAACGCGTTCAAACAAACAAATAAACTCTCTCTCTCTCTTTGTAATATTGGTATAGATAATGATTGTTATATAATAATAGTAGCGATGAATGCAAGATAGTTACCCTAATAATGTTTTTTTTTATTTAGTCAAGTTATAAATAAATAAATAGATAAATAAATATGTTGGGACATTAACACATATCACCATCTAGTTCCATGGTAAGCTATGAGGCTTGTATCATGGATACCAGATAGTTGCAACACTACACATATACTATAACTTTAAATATATACATATTGTAAATATAAACACCCATGACTGGAGTACAAATATTTGTTCTAATCACACAAATGAATGCTCCCAGTGGGTCTCGAACTCACGACCGCTGGCACAGCAAGTGGGGCTACTACAAACTGAGCCAAACATTTCGTTTTAAAATATTTCCTAGCAGTTACAACATAGTATCATAAATATACTCGTAAGTTCATTCAGACCCGAACAAGGAATTAAGATAACATTATATAGAGCAAAACATCTTCGCCTTACAACTTATTGATAAGATAAGAAAATAGTCATTATTGGCCAACTTATATACATACTTGGTCAAATTTTATTCAATTAATTAACGAATTCCTATTGTAGTTTTTATTATGCATTATTTCGTTTGTCAACTCCCCTTATTTTAATTTTTATCCACAAACAATGTGAATAGCGGTTTGGTACAAAATTAATAAAACAATGAACTGACTCTACACAGGAAAACAATATTTTCATTCACAATGGTATATAGGAAGTAGAACAATAATCGCATTATATGGCCTATAACTTTTTCAATATAAAAAACATAGGTTCGTCTGTTGTTTATTAACTTCAATTTAACAATCATTAAAATATAAAGGAACTATTTCATATAATGAAAATATAATATATCAAATATATAATTAGGGTATATTATGTCTGTACATGTGTATTACATTATGTAGAGTCGTATTTATTCTTCAACTATATCACTGCATACAGTTAATTAACTTTCCCATATATTTTTGAAACAACATACTTATTAAAAGCTATACATATTTCAAGCAAAGTCGGGTAATAGTAAAAGTAAAATAGAACAATAATCGCAAAGGGCACTCTAATCAGATTAGGCGTGCATGTTGTAGCGTCATACGTCACTCATTGAGTTCTCGCATTCGCGTCGGCGACTTGAAGCGCAACGGTCGTGCGCCGCTATAACGGACAAAATTCAAACTGAAACCGTTGTTAATTACTAGTATAATATAGACTAAAAAGTTAAAACTTGCATATGTGCAGTGTAGTGACAAGTGTGACCTTAAAGTGTAAGTGAATAATCAACATGAATTCAAAAAAGCTGGAATATTTTAATGATAATGACTCTGTGGATGAGAAAGTTAATCTCAGTTGTCTAGGTGAGTTTTTGTTTCACTTTTATTGTGTTTATAGGTATGGTAATTGAGTTTGAGGCGTTTGCGCATACCTTTATCAAGGAAGCAACGTGCCTTTAATAATAAACGGCGTAGGTGACGAAAAGTTCATGTTTATAGAACTTCACGATAAAATTATTGATAAATCTTCATTTTATTAATAATTATTACTAACATTATTGATAAGAAATAGATCGCATAAAGCAACTGCCTCTATCTTGGTTCTATTAATAATATAGAGGATATTTATTGACATTATATGTAGAGACGATGAAGTTTCTCTAATTTTAACATTTTTGTGTTAAAGAAATCTTGTGTCATCATAATCTGTAAGATGCTGTAATTCATTGAGATATTATGAGTAATAATTTTTATATTCTGACTCACAAGTATTAAAACGCCCATGCATAAAGATTAAAAAACACCTAAATTTTCTGATTATACACAATAACCTGAGTTTAGGTAAAGGATAGAATATTATCTATAAAAAGTAAAACTAACAATCTTCCCGTGTTAGCCGCAGGCTGCAATGGACCAGTACTTTTATCCCTGTCTAAAGTAAAGGTATAGAAAAGGTGCGCTAGAGTCATTATATTGTGACTGTGTGAGTTCGTCTGCCTTTGCACTATTCAATGTTATTACAAAAATGGATTCTGAAGATCAAAAATAAAATTATGTTTTAGTATTATAGTTATAAATATTTAGAATAATATACAATAATAATATTTATTCTAACACACAAAACGTGTTCACCATTGACCTTAATTGCCTCAATAAGACTTTGTTACTACAATTATCTTAATTCAGGACTCTACATTTATACCCACTGCTCTATTTCTCAATGAATTTTTGTAATCGTGAAATATTTGAATAAAACCCAACTTTCATGTTTAGAAGTGACCCAAATGAAACTTCAAAATATCTTGTGAAACCAATCGTTAATAACCTCCAACTTCATAATTGGTGTAGACATGTTCGAACAAGTTACTGTTAAACCATCGAATAATAATATTCTTAAAGTAGATAAGCTAAGTGAAGTTTGACACTTTCGTCTGTTCCTTTTAACTTAACGTGCCTTTGTTTTCGTGTTTTTTTAATTATGCGTTTCAACAAAAAGATAAAAAAGAAGAATTAAAAAATTCTAGAAACTCGAAGTTATTTTATTAATAAAAAGGCAATACTTACTTTAAAATAACATTTACTCATATTTTTGATAGTTAATAAATCTTGTTTAATAACTAATGTTTAAGTTATACGTGGTTAAAGTGATCTCTTCCTCAATATCAAATCGCAAATAAAATTATATGCAATTTTAACTCAAATTGGTATTATTACTTGAGTCTAGTCGATGTAAAGCTAACTTAGTTATTTTTATAATAACTGTTGATTCAGTCATAAAAACGTGAGATTGTCGTTACAATATAAACATGGCAGTAGTTTATATATTTTAGTTTGCTATATTTTTAGTTTAATATTGAAAAGAAAGATACAGTATCTATTATATTGACAGGTTTTACACTGTTGTGGCTCTATATGTATTGGTTATGATAATTACATAATTGTATTAGTCATACATATTTTTAAACTAGCTACCTTTTCTAGATACGTTTTAACTTTTAGTATAGATTTCTCAGAAATGAGATATTTTCCCGCAGTAAAAAGCATATGTTGACCTGGATATCCAGCTATCATCATACTAAATGTCATCAAAATCTGTCCAGTGGTATTCCCATGATGCGTTCACAGACAGATAGAGACACATAAATATAAATTCGGCCTCGGTATCGATAATAATGACTACATCAATAAGATTTTCCAAAAAAATATACAATGTACGTATTCGACTCAGAATTTTATTATATGTATAGATGAAGTTTTGTGTAACATTATTTATTAAGACAGAGGATTTTGTAACGCTTTAGTAATCATATGATTAGTAGTATATACATATAATAAAATTCTAACTGAGCTGAATCTGTACATTAAATATTTTTTGGAAAATCTTATTGAAATAGACATTATTATCGATACAGAGACCGAATCTATAATTTTTAGAATTTTTGTCTGTCTGTGTGTTACCGCATAAAATAAATTAGATTAAATAAGTGCTTCCAGTACATCAAGAATGCTAAATATAGAACCTTTTATTTCCTTATTACTAACTGAAAGAAACAAGTCTCAAACAGGTTTTGCTTCCAGGAAGCGACTGTTATTCGTCTATTTAATAATAAATTTGCATTTAAAATGCGTAGGAGTTTTTGTTTACTTTTTGTTATATAAAAACAGATTTCACACGTTTTAACGGTTCTTCGCCTTTTATAGAGCTATCTCAAGGTTGGACCAGTAGTTACCATTTATATTACATTTTACGTTATAATTATAATTTTACGTTAGGTTTGGATGAAAGCATGAATTTTTTGCTCTATCTATCAAAAGCTTGATGAGCTGGCTTTATAAGAGAATAGTCATTTTTATAGAATATATCTTACATAAGTAAATCAGTATTAAAAAAATCTCATATATACATTCTTGACTTTAAATAGATATTTATATGTTTTTAAAATCTTATAAATTACCACAAAGAGACAATGCTACAATATCTAACAAGTTAAAAGACTCTATGTACGAGTATGTTCCATTTTTTATGTGTTTCCAATAGTTTCTTTAATTTTTTTTCGTTTTTTCGTTTCCATAATTATCAATATAGTTATAATATATGGTTGTGGAGAGCAAAACCACGACCACATTAGAGCCAAATAAATATCATCAATGCCTTAGACAATGGTCTCTGTATAAATCATTTATTAATTATATTATACCTATATTAATCATTTGCATGTACATGTTTGATTGGAAAGTGTGAAAATTGGAAAGTGCTAAGTCTGACCGACTAAGGCTATAAGGTCTTGAGCCTTCTATTTTATCTAGCACCTATTGCCAATAATCATCTTTTACATAAGTCAATTTTAGACTGAAATAGTTTTAAGATGTTTTTTCAGCCCACTTTTTTTAAGTCGTATATAAATATCGTTTCTTTCTAGGCCAAAAATTATTTATTTAATTCGTGAATGACTTGAATATTTTGCTGAGTTACTAAGAAACCAATAAGGCTTCCCTTGCTCTTCTCTTTTTTTTATTATAAAAAAAATAAAAAGTGCGTGTATAAATGTGTACACGCGCAAGAAGTAAAACTTCTGTAGGTTATCGGTAATCTTTATGAAATTCAATTTATTTTTTAAATAATTAGGATAGATGTGTTACTAAAAATAAGCCTACTAGGCATATTACAATCATATATTTATAGAATATCATTTAAGGAAAGAATATAATATTATATATCATTGGTCAGACAATAACAACGGTTACCATGGCAACAAACGTTCGTATATTTTTTCGTACCGCATTCACCAGTTTACCCCCCAAGTCAAGCGTGCGTAAAGAAGTTTTACTTCAATATTTTAAATATATTAATCCATAATTTATTACATATAGGTGTTGTTTAGATTTGAGTTTCCTTTAATATATTTCTTTGGTACTGAACAATATTTAAGCATTAACAAAAGCAAGTTTCGCAACGCGTGGGTGTTATTACGTTATTTTAAAATTTCGAACGCACCTGACCTTTTTGTAAGCTTTCCAAATGCCTGTATTAAGTGTCCATAAAAATAAAAATGTATTTGATCAAATAAACTCAGATAAACGGTCAAATTACCGGACTTCGAGGCGTAATCCCGAAGTAAACATTTCTCCTGAGCTTTCACCGTCCAACAGATAGATCGATAGTAGTACAAAATATTCTGATAAGTTGAATGCTTTAGCTACCTGTCATAAAATATGTACTAAGAGAAACTTAGATGTCGGTCTGTTTGAATTATCTAAGGCAGTCTATTTACACATTTTTTGTCAGGCCTTCATGACCGCACGATCGGGTCTCGAAGTATGTCAATATTACAATACCTTTAAGTATCACATATCAGATTCAGTTTTTTAGGTTAGCATACAAAAATATTACTTGAGTTTTTAGTTTAATTTTTCTTATGGCATTCTTTATGTGTTAGTGATATGGGTTACAAATTATCACGTTTATATAGTTTAGGGAACGTTTTTAAATCTAACTTGAGATATTTAAAGGAATTTTTAAAATTAATGTAAAATACCACTCATAATATAAGCATATGACGCCCAAGTGTAAAAGTTCACACTATATACCGTTTTAATTACTATTTTAAATATAAATAACTATTTAAAAGTACTGAGTTATAAAGTAATATTTTTTTTATTGATGATAATTTTTTGACGTTAAATGATAAATTTTTTGATGATAAATTTTTGATTATGATAATTTTATCTGTACAAAGCAACATATCTGTTCTGAAAACGTATGGCATTGAATTTATGAATTTCGTCGACAGGTGTAAGATGAGGGACCTTGATATATTATCTGTTTATAAACCAGTTCAAATATTGCAATTGATAAGAAATTTAGACGCTTATTAACTACTGTTAAGAAATAAACACATATTTTTAACTAGTTGTAGTTTTTATAATTTTTTGATGTTTTCTTTACTTATTGGTAAAAACTTGGTAATAACTTTTTACATCATTTAAATTTGAAACCTTCACATTTTTTATTTTTTTTAATGTATATTTTTGTTTTGTAATTTTTATGCATGTTTTCTTTAATTGTTTATTGTTTTTTTTACTTTACTTTTTACACATTTATTAAGTATTTTGTTTTTCATAGGATAGATACGTAGTATAAGTTTCGGAACAGCTGTTTATGCATGTTAAGTTAGTCTATAAGTGTGGTGTATAGTGTAAAAAATGTTTTATAAGAAATTATGTATAAAAGATCAAAAGCACTGTATATTATGTTGGCTTCCTATATAATAAATAAATAAATAAATAAATAGTGATTTCCCGTGGCTTCACCCGTGTATTACATTAATATATATGTACTTGTATAGTTTATGTGCTACTCTAATGTACACGCTATATTATTGTAAAGTTTCATCAAAACATGATCAGTAGTTTTTGCGTGAAAGAATACCAAATGTATGTATTAGTATATATATCACAAAGCTAGTTTTTGCATAGAATTTCGCATATATTATTTTAAAGATAATTATATATTAAATACACAGCTATTTCCACTAGATTGAGTACTTTTTCACTAAATACGGCTTTCATGAGGATGTCTGTTTTTAAAGAAACCTCAAAATATATCACATGTGGCGTATGCTCAAATATTGAGTGGTCAGTTTTACTTGAAAGTATTCAAAGCATATTTGGCACCCCTTGCTTAAAGTGTAATGAAGTGAAAACGAGGTTTTAGAGATGAACATTTTAAAAAGCTCTTTAAAGATATCGTTTGAAACCATAAATCAATAATATTATATTTACGCTTTTTCTAAGATGGAGTTCGAATATAATACTTACATTTAGAAAAAAATATGGTTGTATCTCCCTATAACGTGTGTTTACCTTGTCGTGGTGGTGGTGGTAGGGGGGGGGGGAGGGCTCAATAGCGTCCGGCAATCCAGCCGAGCGCAAAGCCAAGAAATGTACTTGGAGACGGCCCATCTTGGTGGGCGATGTGCCATGCGGGCTGCTCCTGGTACTTCTGTGATAGCAGAGTGAACCATTCGAGCAACCCCATGGCTGTTGTGGTTTGCTTCGGCAGATCTGTCGTCAGGGCGTTGTGGTTGAGTGCGCAAGCGATCCTGCGACGCCCCAATAAGACGAGCGAGGTCTTGTTATTGGGTTTTAGTGCGTTTTGTTGGGTTTTAGTGGGTAGCATTGGTTTTTAGCTGGTGAGTTTCATATAAACTCTATGTCTGACAGGTGGTATGCGTAAATGCATTTCTAAAAATCCTAAATATTCTATATACATTAACCATATCCTAGTTAAAATCTGTTATGCTAATGAAGAATTTTTTAAGTATAAAAATATTAATACAAACAATTAAACAAAAATAATGTTGCTTATATGCATATTAATACAGCAAAGGTCATTAACTGATGAGTAGAACATTAACCCCATAGCAGAATGCGGGCGGTGCATATTTTGCGACGTCTAATATAAGTTTTTACAATATAACTGTTAAGGCATTGGAAAAATCTTATATTGAAAAATATATTTGAAATTCAATTTGGTGCATGAATTAAAGCTCATATACAAAATATATATTATTTATACTAGCAGAACCCAGGCTTCGACCGCGTTCAATCTACAACTCTTTGACTTTAAGTTATATCACGACTCACCTTCGTTCGGGTAATATATATATATATATATATATATATATATATATATAGTTTTGCAATAATATACTTATAGAAGTTTACCCGACTTGTTGACATTTATGATGACAATTTCGCTCCTTTGGATAGTAGCATAATGATATATTAAATGATATATTATAGCCATCCTCAATAAACGGGCTATCTAATGATTTTTTTTTCAAATCGGATTAGTAGTTCCTGAGATAAGCGCGTTCAAATAAACAAACATAATCTGCCTCTTTATAAAATTAGTACACATACATAAGAAATCAAATGCTTAAAAATATTATGTTTTATATATATATACAAATAGACAAAGACAAAACACTTCAGTACATTTTTCTCCTCAGATTGTCCGATACCGATATTATTTTATATTATTTTCGTTTTGTTTAGTAGCTACACTTTTAAAGCAAAATTTACAGCAGAATAGGCAGCTGTAAGAGTACATATATGTAGGTATATATATAATATGGAGTGTTAATGAGTTAGTAAGAGTTGTTTCAGAAGTATAAAATAACATGTAAACAGTTAAAAACAACGTTCTAGGAAAAACTCTATATATTTTTGTAAGTAATAGGTACTTTTCTTTAAGTGTAATCGAATGCATGAAACGCTGAAGATAATTACAGCGGCTACATAAAAGGTAACCTCGATCAAACTCGGATTTGATAAAACTATTCATAGATAAGCTTAATCTATTATATTGATGAAGATAAGATGTCGTATTCAATAAATGGGTTAACTGAAATGGATATGTTGCTACAAAAATACTTTATACTTGGATATAGTTTTATTCTTCTTCTTCCTCTCGTATCAACGGCAAGTATTAAATTGAGTCAGCCCAAAACTTGTATCAGTGGCGTCCATAAGCTCCTGTAAGATGCAGGGGAAAATATTTAATGCACAGATGCGATTCAGTTAGAATTTGATTATATGTAGGTATAGATAATTCGAGGTAAAGTTATTACTTATAATATATTATACTAATTTTCATCCGTGATTTCTTCCGCATGGTATTTATATAGAATTTATTCCAATGATAGTTTATTGGAATAAATTCTATATGCCATGCGAAAGAACCAACAACTTACTAACTTAACTAATATCTGTATGGTCAATACATTTATTTGACGACACGTTTGGCTCAGTTTGTAGCGACCCTACTTGCTGTGCTAGCGGTCGCGGGTTCGAGTCCCACTGGACGCATTTATTTGTGTGATGAGCGCGAATGTTTGTACTCTAGTCGTGGGTGTTTATATTTATATGTATGTATTTAAAGTTATATATATATGTAGTTTACGTAAGTAGTAAATACTTACCATGGAACTAAATGGGGCTGTGTGTTAATGTCCCAACATATTTATTATTATATTTATTATTAACTAAATACAAAAATCTAACCGGCGACCTTTTAATACTAGTAAAAGGCACTGCTGATAAAATAATATTATAACTTTGTTTTATCACTTTTATAGGTAAATGAAGGCTATTATACTAAAAAAAACACAAAAGTCTATTACAATATTTAAATTTAAAAGGCGCTTCAAGGTTTTATTTCTCAATGCAATTTAAATCGATTCCTAAATAGAAGATATCTTTTAATGAATCGTATGAAAATTTTCATAGATTTTTAGATATTTTATTTTTAACGTGGGCCCATGTAAAGTTTTACCTGCACTAATAAAGTAGTCAAATATAAACAAAAACCCTCTTTTAAAGTGGTCAAGTCCACCAATTTGTTCTGTTGACTAAGCTTTTTGGTAGTAAGCGACAGGAAATGTATGAAAATGTTTAGTTAAAAGCAAAAAAACTTACTTACATACATGACTTTTAGAAATATCATCATTTATTTATATATTTATGTACCATATTCAATTCAATTCAATTTTCTTGTTAATGGCTTCAAAGCGTGTTTGTACCATATTGATTTGGATGAAAATTAAAACACAAATAGACCTGGAGTAATATAGATAAGCTGTAATTCATAAAATTTACCAAATGTTGGCCCTATGTGTATATATTATATATAATAATATATGTAAATACAAAGGACACTCAAGAACGCTTCCGAGCAAAGCTAGGGTTAGGCCTTAGCAAGTTACCAACAGTTCATGTACTTCGATTTGACGACACGTGTGGTTCAGTTTGTAGTGACCCTACTTGCTGTTGCTAGCGGTCGCGGGTTCGAGTCCCGCTGGGGGTATTCATATATTTGATGACGAATGTTTGTACTCCAGTCATGGGTGATTATATTTATAATATGTATGTATTTAAAGTTATATATATGTAGTGTATCAACTATCTGGTATCCATAACACAAGCCTCGCAGCTTACCATGGAACTAGATGGTGCTGTGTGCTAATGTCAACACATTTATATTTATACTTCGACACTTAGAATA
This sequence comes from Brenthis ino, assembly GCA_921882275.1. Taxonomy (NCBI): domain Eukaryota; kingdom Metazoa; phylum Arthropoda; class Insecta; order Lepidoptera; family Nymphalidae; genus Brenthis; species Brenthis ino. Next base: position 19,433,214 of record OV170234.1, read on the forward strand.
GCAGCTCATAAAAACTAAACAGTATGTAAAACTATCTTAAATAATCCTTTAGATTTCAAACTAGGACCACCTTTTGTATGGGAGATGAGAGACAAGAAACCGGTATACTACAATTAACACTAGAAACTATAAACGGTGTAATTACACACCTGAGTTTAGTTTGCTCGCTAAATTAACGTGGTTCAACGACCTATAGTGGGTTCAATTTTAACTTTTATGTCATTGACTTAACTTTGTTACGTGCTTATTAATTATTATCTATATTTATATATAATACGGCAGTGGTAGCCCAGTGGTATCGCGCTTACTTGGGAAACCGAGTGTAAACCGGGTTTAAATCCCGGGTCTCGCACCTATGATATTTTCATGTGCGAATCATTTCCAATATGATGATCACTTGCCTTACGGTGAAGCAAAACATCATGAGGAAACTTGCGTGTCTGAGAGAACTTAGTAAGTTTTCGAAAGACATGTGTAGTCTCCCAATCCGCACTTGGCTAGCATGGTGGAGTATGGCTTGATCCACCTCCTATTGAAGAGAAGCCCGTGCCCAGCAGTTGGACGCAAAAAGAGGGCTGAATGAATACACATATATACAAACATACATATAATTAGAATCTAACATATTTACTTATAATAATCTCAGACTAAGAAATAATATAGATAGTGTCAAAAAGATCAATTTAAGCACAGAAAAAATTATCATCATTTCTACAATACTCATCCAAAATTATAATATCGATTTCAAAGGGTTTTTACTGTGGCCTTGGATGTTGTACATTTTTTTACCAATATTTTTTAGTCCAAACTCACCCCATATTAAAAGGGTCAAAACGAAGGGTCAGTTTTGAGACAGGTGGCTGCCGTTTATTTTTGTTGCTTTATCGATCGTGCATATTTAATCATTCGAGTCTACTTTACTCATAATTAAAAAAAATGAAATTTTGATATTATTTTATTATTAGTATATTATTCCCGTTATTTTTTAGTGAATCAGATTTAGTTATACATTCTCAGTATCTAATTATTTTCAGTAACGATATTTCATGCCTTCATCTAAGCTTGCTTCCCAATACAAATTTTCATCCCCATTTTCACGCATTTAGGGATGATTTCCGGGATAAAAAGTATCCCAGGGTCTCAAACTATCTTCTTATCAAATTTCATCTAATTCGGTTTAGTAGTTTCGGAGTCTATTTGATAAAAACAAACAAATCTTTCCTCTTTATAATATTAGAATAGATAAAATATCGAAAATCGAACCCTCGACTCTCAAGATGATGACAGCTGCATCCATGACATATTATGCCATGTTTTAAGTATACTATATATTTTTAAATGTTCAACTATCCAATATCTTTTATTGAAATTCGATTATAAAGAATGGATTTTTTGTATTTCTATTTGGATTTTCTATTAGATACTTCAAATTCTACCAAATTGTTCGATTATTTTCTCATAAAAGGACAAGTTCTTCAGAATAATCCCCTTTGTAAGTTTTCGTTTTTAAAAAACTACACGTATTTATAAATAGCAGGTACAACAGGTGAAGCCAATTAAAAGGACGATAATCGTATATTATGTCTAGTAAAAATAACTCACGTATTTTTTGTAATCACTTTATAGTATATAGCTGTAATATATAACTTATAAGCCGATATCTTAAGAAGCCTAACAAATCTGCATCATAACTAGTATATACATGTATTGTGTATGTTTTTAAAAACAAATTAAATATGTCATATTTAAACTTAGAAAATAATGAAGATATACCCCTCTCTCTATTTAAATTAATATCGAAATATATAAATAAATATGTTGGAAGATTAACACACAGCACCATCTAGTTCCATGGTAAGCTACGAGGCTTGTGTTATGGATACCAGATAGTTGATACACTACACATATATAAACTTTAAATACATACATATTATAAATATAAACACCCATGACTGGAGTACAAACATTCGTCCTCATCTCAAAATGAATGCCCCCAGCGGGACTTGAACACGCGACCGCTGGCACAGCAAGTAGGGTCACTACACACTGAGCCAAATGTGTCGTCAAAAAATAGTAATGTCTACCACATGTAATAATAAAAATCATCCCTTATTATAAAATACTATCGACCAGCTTAAAACATTCCCCAAATACATTCCCACGTACATCATCTTTGCAATAGCCACGAGAACCACTTCATATTCAACAGGGATAAAATTTAGAATACATCATTCGCGATCTACAAAATATTCAAATACAAAAGTTGATAGAAACATCGATCCCTCTCTGTACTGCGTAAATGAAGGCTGAATTGAAAAATACTTTTGTATTTATAATACAGCTTGTACTTGAAGCTTTAAAGTTTTATGGTAGCTAACAGTATTGCTATGATGTACAACGGGATATTTACCATGTTTTTCTCTTACTCTTATGAGACGTCCAGCGTTCATTTTCTGCCCCGCACAACAACTCTGTGGAACCAGTTTGCCCCCTTAATCCCATAAAAAAAAGATTCCATATTTCGGCACGGTTGCCATGGTGCTGTATTGTGTTGTATATGAATACCCGTTACCATGGCGATTGTAAAAATGCCCATATATTATGTCAAGTCATAAAAGTGAAAAACTTGTTAAATAACCCATTTTATATAATAAGAATACTAGCGTTTCCCGCAGCTTCGGTTGCATTTTTATTTTTTGTACAATAGTTCTGTTTCTAGTGATCGTAACGTTACTCTAGAATCTAGATAGCCTAAAACCTGCCATTATTAAATAGGCTCTAAAATTCAAAAAGGACTTTAGTCTTTACCAATTATATGAGAAGTTCGAAAAGCGCGTTCAAAAAAAACGTGTGTGTGTACTTATGTACGCACGTAAGAAGTTATACTTCTTTGGCGTAACAGAACAAAAATAGCTTAAGATTTCATCCCGTATGTCACAACTCTCTGTTTGTAAAAGGAATGCAGCTAACTTCATCATGTCGCTCTTTGGGTGTCAGTGTGCGCGCGCATCGTAAAAATTTTACTCTCATTATCTTTCCATATGTGAAAAAAAATATAACTTAACAAACTCCGCAGCTTTAGTATAGAAGATATAAGTCTAATTTAGAATATATTGGTCAAGAATCTAGATTCTAGATATACCTATTACTAAAACATTATAATTTCATTTTATTACATAAAATAACTAAAGATATACAACGAAATGTAATAAAAACCACATTATTAATAATTCAAATTATCAAATTGTAATGTATTTGAGTACAAAATACAAGCAAGTCGAATTAATTAATTTTATTCCAATCGTAATACGACAGATATGAACAGCGTTAACGATACCTGAGTTTCTACCAATATTATTATTACTAACGTTTTTTGTTTGAGACGTAGTCGTTGATTAAAACGAAATCATTTGGAAACAGCAGGTATCGAAGTATCAAACGTGAGTGTCGAATAGTTTTTAACTTATTCAAAAGTTATTTAAGTAGAGTTATGTACTAAATAGAGTTGTTTTACTTGGACTAAAAATATATGTGAAGAAAATATATACTAAAAATATATGCGAAAAAACTCATACTCACTTACCGAGTCAGTCAGTATATTAGTAAGTTAGTAGTTATATGTGATTACTCTGAGAGACATTTGCATTTCTAAAATTAGTTCGATTGAACTCATTTTAAAGAAGGTATTTTATTTCTTTGTTTGTTCTAGTAAAATTTCTAATTTCTCAAAAGCTGATTCAAAAAATTACAAATAGAAAACTGTACTATTAACTATAATTATAGTATTACATATATCAATAATAATATTTCTGTCTCTTTTCCTAATAAATTCATAAGTTTTATATTCACACAGTCACACTTGCAGGCAAATAGATTTTTAATATCTTACGAATATAGCATACAAATGATCCATAACTTTGTATTTTAAACATTCATAAATCAAAACTGTCGAAATATAGTACATGATACAAAACCAATAAAATAATATTTCAAACCACCATGAGACGAGACAGAGCATAACAATAAGTTCCCATATACTGGTTACGTCACTCGAATTACTACCTGTTAATACCATAAAAAAGGACACCATAAAAAGACTAACCATTTTGACAGTCAGTTTAAAGGATTTCAAGTCTTATTTCAAAACAATATGTATTAAAATGCTTTCATTTATCTTTTCAGCCATCTGTCGCCATACAAAATTGAATAGCTCGGTGATAGCACTCGGATCCCACGCTAATTGAAATTGTTTTCGATTCGGTTGTGATTACATCTGGAAATAGATTATTATTAACAGAAATATTTCATATTTATTATGCTCTTTAAAATCTATTTATTGTTTGATACAAGCAACTTACCCTTGCTTTGCTCGGGTGTGTTCCTCAGTACGTTTTATGTAGATAAAGTATTATATAGTAATTGTGAGCGTACCATAGGAGATAGACACATACTATGGTAGAGTTTTCTGTAGGTCTTTTTAAGACCTATTATATAATTTTCTAGTACAGGGTTTTAATGTATCTATAAAGTAGAGCCAATGTTAGCAATGTAATCTTACGAAAATTCTTTTTTATACAAAACACCGTCTAGGCTCAGACATTTTGTACAATATAATTACAAATTAATACACAAACCTTCCTCACTTAACGCTCTCTCTATAAGTCAAGACAGTATCAACATCTGTTGCATGGTTTAGAAGAAATTTTACGTAAGCGGAGAAACAGACGCAGACTTTGTTTTATACTTTTCATAGATAATAATTCATTTAGATATTTTTTTCTTTAATTGCAAAAAATATGCGAAACAATCAATACGAAGCTGTTATGGAAATGTAATAAAGTAATTGTAGGGAAACTATTTCCGTCCAATTTTTAAAATACGTTTTATACATATACTTACTATGTATATAAAATCTGGTTAGTAGACGTGTACGTCTGCAGATTCGGAGTTCCTGGGTTCGAGTCTCGGATCAAGCTAAATATATTTTTGGTTTTTTTTCTATCAAGAAATGCCTTAGTGAGCAACTTGGGGGCGTTACAGTCGAATGGCTCAGAGGGTACGTAATGCCATCGGTCCTGTGCCTGATCTCATAACGGTTGTGTCGAATTATCGTCCCAGCAAACTTTAAAAGTGAAAGCACAGAGTACATTTTTGTTTGCACACATACTTTTGCACTGTAACATTATCTCCTGCGCAGTTGGATAGTCTCAGTAAGATTGACCATCGTGGTCAAAATAGGTCAAGATAATATTAATTTTAATTAAAATAATAATAATATATTATTTATTCTATACTAAAATTATAAAGAGGAAAGATTTTTTGTTTGTTTGTACCGAATAGGCTCCGAAACTACTGAACTGATTTAGATAGGGATGAAAGTTTGTATAGGGAAAAAGCAGCCCAAAACAGGTGTGCACAAACAGGTTTAGATTACAAACAAGTTCAGAATACACTTTACACACAAAAAGTATTAAGATCATTTTTTGTGTAATCTTACGCAAATCGATCAGTTTTTGTGAAGCAGACGAATCCAAGTAATTATCATATATTAAAATTAAAATATCTTACAAAACTTCCCATTAAAAAAGGAGTACAAAAAGTAAAAGATAAAGCGGACTATTAATCCTTGACTAAGGCGCGTGTAATTTAAGCACTAATTACGATTATACTTCGACTAAAGTTTGAGAAGCATTCAAATTTTAGTAGTCTGGATATTACGGAGATATTTCGTACACTAAAACATATCGTTTCGCTTTATCTTAAGGTCCCTAATCGAATGGCATTCATAAAGATTTGTTTTCTATATAAGATTTATGGAGAAGACAATTAACTATAGATTGCCTATCGAAGGGTTCGCGTTTAGTGAGGATTAATGAAACTTAATTTTGTTCTGATGTCTTTATTAATATATTTATCTGCATGTATCTGTTGCAAATAATTGTATGTCTGTTACAAAGAAATATTAAAAAGCAATGGTCGTACTGAGGTGTGCCATAGTTCATCTCAGAACTTAGATAATTACTCTACTCAATACTTCGGCTTTAGAATCTCTTTAATATTAATAATTCTATTATTTTTTTTAATTTTGTATATGACCCTTTAGGTTTTATGTTATCTTGCTTCTTTTTATTTTAGCCATAAAATAAATACTGAAAATTGGTCTACCATTTATTGCACTACTTACAAGTTACAACACACAAATAAAAACATAATAAAGTATGTATCTCCTAATTTTAAGATGGGTCAATAAATAACTTCAATTAATTTTGACTAATTATCCAAAAAATTATGTACAATTAATATGTATTCTATTCGAATTCAGCCCTTTTTGTAACATCCTACTGCTGGGCACTGGTCTCTAATGTGGGACGATCGAACATAGTCCACCACGCTAGCCGAGTGCGGGTTGGCGGGCTTCACATGTCTTTCGAAAACTTGATAGGTTCTCTCAGACATGCACGTCGTCTCACGATTTTTTCCTTTACCGTAAGACAAGTGATAATCAAGATGAAAATTATTCACACATATATTTTATATGAAACCAGGGATTTGAAATCGCTTCACTCGAATCCCTAAGCGAGCACATTACCATATATGTAATTGTAAATGGTAATTGTTTATCTAGAATAAGTTATTAAAACCGTTATAATATATCTATCTCTCTAGCTATTTTAACGACAGCCAAAAATCATTTTAAAATACATCACTATTAAAATATTTATATATATATATATATATATATATATATATATATATATATATATATTAAATTTTTGTTTACGAATTATGAATACAAATTGTACAATATGGTAATTGGATCAAAATGAAATAAGGAAAAATAATTAGCCGCAACAAATTGATAAATTTCAGTGAAAACCGAAAGTGCGTGATATAATCGAACAGGTATCCAGAGGTGATGAAAGTATATCAGATTTTTATCATACGTGACCGTTTTATGATAATTGTCTTATGTAACTAAAGGTCACTGATTTGGTAGCAAAAATTATTGAAAATTTCGCGTTATATAAGTAACCTATGACATTTAATGTACTGTATACTTATTCTCTTAAAAAGTTTTATAACTTACTAGCGACTCACCGTCGCTCCACTCGGATTCGTCCCTAGTTAAGTTTTAACCTTGAGTATAGATTTCTCAGAAATGAGATATTTTCCCGCATAAAAAGTATCCCATATGTTGACCCGGATAACCAGCTATCATCATGCCAAATTTCCTGTCCAGTGGTTTTCTCGTGATGCGGTCACAGACAGACATAAATTCTAAAAACTATAGATTCGGCTTCTGTATCAATAATAATGTCTATGTCAAAAAAAATGCAAAAAATATTTAATGTACAGGTTCGACTCTGTTAGAATTTTATTATATATGTAATAGAAGATAATTCAATCTAACCAGTCGTATATAATAAAACAAAATAATCTTACAAACTTTTGCACTTCCAAATGTAGTGTTAGAATTAATCAGATGGTATAATTTCTTTTAGATCACGTTTCGGGTCAAATCGTAAAAGACATCGCGTGTAATCTATGAAGAGGATTGTTCAAAACAAATTTATTAACAGTGATTGATACCTTTAAACCACCACATACTGAAGGAAGTTGTAGATGAATATGGGGTTTTCTTAATGTACTCGTAAATTATTGTGCTTATGAACATCGAAATACGAGTAGCTAAAGTAAAGCATAAGCTATTGTTAGTCATAAAATTCGCCAAGAGGTAGCGCTGATCTTTTGCCAAAATAAATACACATACAAATTATTATAATATGCACCGATGTTAGAGACTTACCCACACTTGTACAAACTTTCACATTTATAACATAAATCTTCTAATATTAAATGAGTAATTCTTGTATACATGTATTCTATTACGTGTATCTCAGAAACGGCTCTAACGATTTTGATCCAATTTTGTATATAGACAAAGCTTGGCTTTTTAAGTTTATCTATATAAATGTATTTTCCGAAAAAATAACGAGTGAAGCTCGGTCACCCGGTACATACTGTTATTAAAAAAAAATTTATAACGTCTTCAACTTAAACTATTACACAATTCCTATCTGCCAGATGCAGTTTCATAGTACGGTATCATCAAAGCAGCCTTTTGTATTGAAACTTGTACCACAATAGATCTCAAGCCCATTTGTACTACCAATAGCAATACTAGATGGACCCGCGATACCTTTGCGTAATAAATTGACTGCCGACATTGCATCGAATGTATGAACCGTTAACGAATAAAGCTCTTTCACACAGCTTTATATGAAAACAAGCTTTTCATTATATTATTAAATTAAAAAAATAATTAATTTGATGATGAATTTGATTTGTACAAGTCTTTACTGTAAAAAAATTACTATGTTCTATGTTCAATTTCCTTATTTATGAATAAAGTTATTATTATTATTATTATTATTTAAATGCATGCACTCTGCCTTTTTTTAGTTTTGGATTTTAGTCAACCAAAACTCTACTCTGTGTAAGTTTAAGTAAGAAATTCTTGTATCGTAGTACTTTTGAAATATTTATTTATTGAAATGAAACTAATTAAAAATAATACTTTCTTAGATTTACGCGAATATTTGACATTTTAAATAAATAAAATACAGCTATCATGGTCACGAAGAGGGTCTCTCTGTAAAGCATTTGAATCGTTAGAAACCAAAATTCAAAATAAAACCGCGAAAAAATTGGAAAAGGTAGTTTTGTTGAAAATGTATTAAAATATATAAAAATTAAAAATAGATAGATTACCATTAAAATATGGTTTTTGTAATAAATTAATGGATATAAAAGCTTATATGGAATGATTTTCTGCCAAAATTATAATCATTTGTCTTGCCTTTTCCGCAAGCAATTAAGCAAGTGTTCAGTTGTAAGATATTTTTCACAATTTAAAAGTTTATATAAAATATTGATTATTTTCTAGACAAAATCGAGGTAGTCGGCTAGTTCAGTATAACTTTATATTAAAATGTAGTGAAATCGGTATGAATAATTTCATTTCTATAACTATGATATATGCTTCGTTCCAAGTGCGAAGTGTCTTCATTATTCCTAACAAGCATGATATCCAGTTTCATAGCCTCCACGAGCGTCCGTGTGAAAGGACTTTATCGTTATTCAAAATAAATTATTTTCCCAGACCTTTAGTGGAGAAATTTAGTAATAAGTATAAAATAAGCATCACAAACCCTTCATTTTGTTGCTTTCACCAACTTAATGCTGGATCTAAATAGGAATCTTTTACTTTGAAACAACCTGGGGGCATAATAATCATATCAATATTTCTTATGAGCAGCTTTGTTTGAAACTGAAGCTTCAATGCTAAATTAGATGACAAGACAACTGCTTAGCTATGAGCGCGTTGTCTTTGATAATGACAGAGATCGCGAGTTCAAGTCCTGCTCGAAGCAAATATTTAAATCGGTCATATATGTATGTGTCTACGTGTACATTGCTGATTCAATGTATGTTTAAAAATGTTTAAATATAAACGGCATAGAGCAATCCGTTCTACATTTAATTCGATTTTTGGTGTTAATTATGATTATTTAAAAATTGTTTATATTTGTACTTTTCTTACCACCTGTGGTTCAAACTTGGCTCGTCGAGCAAATAGACTTAAATATTTTTTGTGAATACACGTGTGTATTGAACACCTTTACTTAAGAGAAACTTGTTCTATATTTTAATCAAATATTACTTGAGATTAAAATTTTGACATATGATTTTGTTAATGGACTTATTTTCCAAATCAATATTTATATTAAACATGTAAAGGGTAAGACTGAAGTAAATGAAGTTAAACTTACGCAACTGCTTTTTGTTTTTTCTTCATCTCAAAAACAGGTTTCTTGGAATCATTGTTTTTGCCCTTTTAATAATCATTTATGAATATCCAGTTACCAGCTAACTATTCTGTCCAGATATTTTCATTTGTTTATTGGCACTATACTACTCAAGTCTTGATTGGCTTTCTTATCTATACATTTATAATAAAATTTCAACTAAATCGAATCTGCACATTAAATATTTTTTGGAAAATCTTATTGAAATAGTCATTATTATCGATACAGATGCCGACTCTATAGTTTTTAGAATTTTTCTCTGTCTGTCTGTGACCGCATCATAGAAACACCACTGGACAGATTTTGACGAAATTTGGTATGATGATGGCTGGTTATCTGGGTCAACATATAGGAAACTTTTTACTGCCGGAAAATGTCTCTTCTCTGAGAAATATATACTAAACGTTAAAACGTAAGTAGGGACGAACCCGACCGGAGCGAGGGTGAGTATATTTTTTAGCTATATATATATAAGCATCACAACTGTTACATATGTTCAAACAAGAAAAACAGGTGAAGCGTAAAAGTGATATTAACATGCTTCCATGTTTATTCATCTATTTAGAGCTGTTCTTGGATAAAAGTTTACATTTAGACGAAAATTGTTAAACTAATATTAATACCAAAATTTCTATCATCGCACGTATGTATGGGAAAGTGAAAAAGTACAAGCACTAGCTATTCACCCTTGCTTCGTTCGTACACATCCCACAGTGACCGTGTATTTCTCCAGGTCATGTTTCATCTGTTTACTTTTAGTTCATATTTGTCGTAGTCGTTTCGTATAGTATTTACGAACATAAAATTTTTAACATTGTTAAAACTTTTTTACATAGATATTTTGTTATTTAAATGTTAGATTTATTTCTTTTTTTTAATATAAGTGAGCAACAACCTTTTTCTTAGTTCAACAATTATTATTTGCATGTTAAAGTAGCCTGTAATTGTGATATACTTTGTAACACTTTTTTATATATAACTTTATTAAGTTAAGAAATGTATTCTTAGTATATAACGTAGGCTTCCTAATAAATAAAATAAAACAAACATACAAATTTCCGTATTTATATTATTAGTCTGAGAGATACCTTTTGGAAAATATTGTTACTAAAAGGTAGCCTATTCGTTGCTATCAGATATAGAGTAGACGTTTCAGAGTGAGTTATATAATAACTCACTCTCAAACAGTGGCGTTTACAATATTAGTAAATCGTCAATACTTTATTTAAACTCTTATGTCAATACAAATTAAAGCAAATTCTATTTACAGTTTATAATTTTTAAGTAACTTTACACTTTTTAAAATAATTTATTTCAATTCTTTTGTTAATGGCTTTAAAGCGTGCCAGTTGAGCACAGACTTCGCCAATGTCACGTAGATTGGAGAATATACGAAACGTAAAACCATTTCACTACACTGCCTAACATTATGTCCCTATATCATACATTTCATTATTTCCCAAAAAAAAACAGGATTAAAATAAAAATTTTGTAGTTGCGTCTACTTTAAAAATAAGTTTATTTACTGTTTTTAGGGTTCCGTACCCGAAGGGTGCAAACGGAACCCTATTACTAAGCCCCCGCTGTCTATCCTTTCGTCCGTCAGAGGGCTGTATCTCATGAACCGTAATAGGTAGAGAGTTGAAATTTTTACAGAGTATGTATTTCTATTGCGGCTATAATAACAAATTATAAATAAAATTTAAAAAAATTAAAATACAAGAATCATTTTTTTAACGTTCGTAATCAATCATTGAAGTTAATATACTACACACATAGAGTAAAAGTCATATTAATAAAATACCATGGCACCTTCCCTTACCCTTCGTATAAGCATTCGACTTACATTTGACCAATTTATTATCATTTTTATTTATATATTTGAATCGCAATTACAGAATTATTCTATAAATCTATGTATTATAGAGAAAGTGCTTAAGAAAATAATCTAAGATAAGACTAAAATTCAAGAGTCATTAGCAACAGTAGAGTGATGGTTTTTATAGAGCCTGTAAAAATCAATCAATCATTCGGATGGTTATCAAAATTTCCTCATATTATCGTTTATATGGATTGGGTGTGTGCCATAAAAGGCACTTGGGTTTATTGAATATAAATAGACTTTTTATGGCTTATAACTTCAAGTAGTACATATATGTAATATGTATTACTATCGTTTATTGTGTAATTGATGATTCATATGATGTTACAGAAATCGAATGGGGTTTTTAGAATGCTACAGAATGAATAAAATCGAAGCAGCAAAAGTTGATTTCATATTTGTAAAAGCAATAGCTATGTAAAATTTCTATTAATAGATCTTATTATTGTTAAGATATTAATTCTTAAGATATTTCTTTTTCGAACTGATTATAAAGTACTACCATTGCCCGCGGCTCCGCCCGCGTTCAGATGACCAAAAAAACAAATTCCTTAGGTTTTTCATATTAGTATATGCTTACATTGCAGTTTTTGTATTTTTTCTCAGAAATGAGATATTCTCCCGCGGTAAAAAGTATCCTATGTGTACTAGCTATCACCATACCAAATTTCATCAAAATCCCTTCGGTGGTTTTTTTGTGATGCGGTAACAGACAGACATAGACAGAAAGTTAAAAATTCTAAAAAGGCCTCTGTATCGATAATAATGTCAATTTCAATAAGATTTGTACAGATTCGGCTTCGTAACAATTTTATTATATGTATAGATTTAGTTTACCAATGTATCGTGTTATAGTATTTCTGTATATTCATCCAAACCCGTCTAACCGTGTCAGCGTGAAAGAGTAACAAACATTCGAACACACATACAAACATACGTAAATCCGTATTTCCGTATTATTTTTTAATAATATTACAAATGTGAATGCTTGTTATGTATGGATGTTTGTTACTCTTTCACGCCAGAACGGCTGAACGGATATGGATGAAATTTGGCATAGAAATAGATGTCTGGAATAGCACATAGGCTACTTTTTATCCCGGAAAAATATACGGTTCTCGTGGGATAGCTTTGTTTTGTCTTCAATAAAACATTATCTATATTTGCTTAACCTGCTAAGAATATACTGAGTGTGTATACGTAGTAATTTATTTCGTTGCCAAACAAATCGCGATTCAAACGTCAAACCGATCCTGTAACTACAATCGTAGTGTCATTTGATTACCGATTACCCATAAAATAAGCGCAACGAGGCTTAATTGTAAGCAAGTTAATTAGATGGCTATTCAATGGTAAAGTAAGTTCACCGTGGGAAATATCTGCTGATGCGAATCAATGGTTAATTTGTATGCGAAAGTATAATAATAATGGATGCTGTATAAAAAATTCGGAAGATTTATTTGGTTATTGAAATCTAAAGTTTTATATATGTATAATGTAGCTATCGAATAGAAAAATTAGCTATTGTTGTATTGATTAAATTTTTGATTGGACTCAGAAATCTTATATTTACCACAATGATGAAGATAGATATAATAAATAAATGAAAACTTAACTTACATATACTTTGTTGTTATGAATTTAAAACACTTTTATATTAGTTTTTTATAACAGTTTTATTGTAATTAGTTCGGAAAAATTGATAATTTTTTATTCGAATACTAGCGACACCCTCGTTCCGCTCGGGTTCGCCCCTAGGTACGTTTGAATGTTTTGTATATATTTCTCAAAAATGAGATATTTTCTTGCAGTAAAAAGTATTCTATATGTTGACCCGGATAACCACCTATCATTATACCAAATTTAATCAAAATCTGTCTAGTGGTGTTCTCGTGATGCGTTCCCAGACAAACAGACAGACAGACAGACAAACAAACAGACAGAAATCCTTAAAACTGTAGATTCAGCCTTTGTTCGATAATAATGACTATTTCAATAAGATTTTCAAAAAATATTTTATGTCCAGATTCGATTCGGTTACAATTTTATTATATGTATAGATTAGGTGTTATTTATATCATTGATTTATTCTATATAATCTCGTAAGTCTTACAACTTGGCATTTCGGAAGTTCACGGTCTTGATCTAAATTCAAGTCGCGGACATATTTATAAGTTTCACTGAACAAGGATCTTCTTTGGTTGTTTCGATGAGTCATTTGTATTAACTTTAGTATCTTAAGTGTAGCTTATGTCCTTCTCCAAAATCTATTTCTATACCATAATTCTTTAAAATTATACCGATGCAAAGCAAATATAATATATTTCAATAGGTAAAATATTTATTTAGCTATTAGATATTCATAATATCTTAAAATATTGTCGGCTGGCACCGACTTCGAAAATATCTGATTGGGTATCTACATATATTCTAAATGAAAACCTGCGTTTAGTTATTTTATACATTTTAGTGCCTGGAAGTCGCTTTTTTATATATACCTATAATATTTATTTTTGATTTTTTTAAAAACCCCTTCGAAACAAAAAAAATATATATTTCCAAATCGGTGAACACATGTACATAAAAAAAAAGATTCCAACAAATTGAGAACCTCCTCCTTTTTGGAAATCGGTTAAAACAGACAGACAGAGTTACTTTCGCATTTATAATATTAGAATAGATTAGGAGTTATTTGAATCATTGATGATATTATTTAGTCTAACTTGGCATTTCGGAAGTTTTACCATACACGATTTATTACAATTCCCATATTAACATCAACTTGAGTATATAAAAATATATAAATTAAATAAACCCTTACTTATTATAAACAATAAATTATAAGTTTACAAAAGAGAATAAATCAATTTTTAAGACAATTTTTCCACAGAATTATGTTTTCACTTGGTTTCATGCTAACACAGTATGTTACGTCATATAATCGATATATCATTATAATATTAAACTGACTATACTAAATTTATAAAACTGACAAACGAATGTAAAATTATGGGGCAGATAATTCATGAGGCATTCAATCCCCAATATGGTTATCAGAAAGTGATTTCGAAATGCACCGCACAATCCATGGCCAAAAAAGTAAACAAAGCTCGTCGATACGCATTGAGAAAAATAATATGTTATTTAAGCTTTAAGGACATATTTCTGGGACATTTATGTATATATATATATATATATATATATATATATATATATATATATGGTATATAAAAAATGATATGTCTGTAAACCAAAGCTCGTTCATATTATAGTTACATATATAAGTACATAGCCGTTAAAATATTGCTAGATCTTACTGGGTATTTATCAAGTAATGAAAGTTTCGATTGAAGGGTAAAAGGTATTTTGGCCTTGGAATAAAAGGATTCCCCAGTATAGACTGTAAAAAGCACGGCTTTCGATTTTTTCGGAACTTTTTCTGGACTGGACTCACAGGTACGGTAAAGTTTTTGGATGAGGTTAACATAGGATAATTTTCAATGGCTGAAGAATTACATTTTATTTTTTATTTTATTTTTTACATTTTATTCTTAGATAGATTATATATAAGTTAAATTTCCTAGCAAGTTCCTTTAGAAACATCTAGAGATTAATTGTAACAGATGAAAAATTTATTTCGGGGTTTGTATGAATAATACAAAATCAATCAAATAAATAAAATACCTATACATATAATAAAATTGTAACTAATTCGAATCTGTACATTAAATATTTTTTAGAAAATCTTATTGAAATATTCATTATTATCGATACAGAGGCTGAATACATAGTTTTTGGAATTTTTGTCTGTCTGTCTGTCTGGGAACGCATGACGAGAAAACCACTGGACAGATTTTGATGAAATTTAGTATGAAGATAGCTGGTTACCCGGGTCAACATATAGGATACCTTTTACTGCAGGAAAATATCATATCTCTGAGAAATCTATACTAACCGTTAAAACGTACCCGACAGAGCGATGGTGAGTCGCTAGTTTAAAATAAATCATTATTGAAGAGTTTATAAATAAATACGCTGTTTCTAATATTATACAATAACAAACGCAATTAAATTTTTTCGTCCATATTTCAAAGTGAACAAAAAATGTACATAACAAGTGTAATTAATTTAATGTAGAGCAAAAAAGTATGATATCATACTACAATAATTACTGTGTGAATTAATATGCCGTAATTACGATTGCGTTTCTCAGAATATTTTAAAAGCCAATCTTCCAATAGCTTAGTAGCTTTTATGTTTCAAAATATACTCTATATTTTAAAAGTAACTACGCAGTTTTAAAGGTAACCTTGTACCTCAGACTAATGAAAAATATAGACAGACTACCAGAACCCGCGGCTTCGCTCGCGCTAAAACTACAAAAAAAAGTCTAAAATGGGAGGTTTCATACAAACTTTCATCCGCTATTATAACCCCTTATGGCAATAGTAAGAGCATTAATACCAAGTTTCATGTAATTCTGATCATAAAAATGTTTTTTTTTGGATTGTATTATAACGTGTTTTCCCGTGGGAAAGAGATAATCTTCCGCGGTAAAAAGTAGCTCTCCAGCCTTCCAACTATCTCCACACAAAAAATCACGCCAATCCGCCAAACTGTTTGGACGTAAAAGAAAGACAAACAAACAAACAAACAAACAAACAAACACACTTTTACATTTATAATATTTAAGTATGGATGTCATAGAACTAAACATGAAGCCAAACAATAATATGTTTTAAAAAAGTATACAAATTAATAGAATACTAATTATTTTATGATTATTTATTTATTTATTATAAAGGCTTACTAACTAAAAAAAGCTACAGGATTTTATTATAATAATGAAAACTTAAATTAAGCTTTTACTTTGCTCTATCTTTCAAATGCTCAAAAATACATAAGAATTTAGTATTATTTTTATTATACATTATTATTCGTATTATCTTCACAAAAATTGTAAATTTATCACTAACACCTATATAAAATGTCCCTTATTTCTTAAAGAAAGTAAATAATCTATATGACAAATCAAGAAAGCATAAACAGCAAATCACGTCAAACATACCTAGTAGATGTTTACTTTGACATTTTTTAGTGAGCTCCTTCTATATAACTATTTAGTCTAGCCTTGTACGTACAGTTTGATTTACTTATTTTGTACATGAATTCTGCGTGTGATTTAAATCATACTATTAGTTTTCGCCTGCGATTTTACTTAATGTCCATTAAATTTTGCTTTTAAGATTCAAAGTATACCTTTCATTTATAGAGAAGTTTTCTTTTAAATCGATTGGGTAGTTTTATAGATTAACCTTTACATTCAAACGAATAACTTCTACATCTTCCCAATATCGTTTGAACCATATCACCCTTAGAAGTATTTAATTATCTTAATAAATGGACTAAAACCGCAAGAGTGGTGCTTTATATATACAAAAAATTACGTACTCGTCAATACTTTTAAACCTCCTTTAATATTAAAAAGATATTATTTCTATTATTACTATATTATATAGCAGTGAGAGTAACTCTCCTAAAAATTAACTGTATATTGGCCTTAATAAAGCTATATGAATTAGTTAAAAAATAGTTTCATTTGTTGATTAGCCATTTTAAATGAAGCCAGACTGGTAGCTTATTAATATTAATGATAACAATTGATATTACGAAATACCTGCTCGCTGATGTAATTACTTGATTGATACGCCCATCACTCCACTCGACTTTAATAACTTGTTATTCTATTTTAAGTTCGTTCCCCACTCACTCGCATCTTTTGACTGATTTCAAAATCTTTATATATATAATTCTTCTGTGAGTGTGTATGTCACTGAACTTCTCTCAAACGACAGGACCGATTTTGATGAAATTTTTTGTGTGTGTTCAAGGGGATCTGGGAATGGTTTAGATTCACAATTTGAATAATAATTTTCATCAAAAAAATTATAAAAAAAAGTTTGAAATTTTCAAATTAAAGACGTGTATACAGGACAACGTCTGTCGGGTCCGCTAATATAAATATAATATAATATTATTAATATTTATAAATATTTTTAATTTTTAACTCCTGACGAAATAAATCTGCGAAAAAATCCAAAATTTAAATCGAAGGTTTTATATAAAATATCAAATATTTGCATATATCTATGAAAGTATTGTATGGATGTTTATTTATTAACCGATTTTCAGGTGTTGTTTTTATGGAATTTGTCTTTCTCTAAATCAGAAATATTTATGTTTTTATTTATCAATATAGTTAGTATAAATAGTATGGGGAAAAACGTTTAAAATATCACCAAAATATATTTAATTTTTCCACAGATAAAAAGTTTTATCAGAGTACGGAACGGACCTCTTCGTGTATCTAGATGGTATTCTCGGCCCTAATAGTTCCACAGTGTTGTCGGAAGCAATTATAAGGACAGTGTATCTTACATCGACACGACCGCTATTTCGGAACTGACAGTTCTAAATGACGATGTACCTAAGTTATTAGAAAGGCATCTATTACGAATAGACAGAACTATCGAGAGAAATGTGGCTTATTCTTGTCCTTTTTTGTTATAGTTCAAGTAATTTTATTGAATGGCTTTAACTTACAAAATTTAGTTCAAGAGAGATTTTTTTGTAATTTTTATTGCTTCAAAACACACATAATATCCATAATTTTTAACTCATTAAAGGTTAGTTTTTGGAAAATATATGAAAAACATGTATTTCAAAACAAAAATCCACTTGTTTATTATTGTACTGTTAATTTACTATTAAGTAGAGCAGACAAGTCATTATAGATAACACTTTGACTAACTCATATCTAATCTTCTATTATCAATACGAGTATAATCGTTTGTTGTCGAATCTCGATTGTTGTGGCCGAAAAGTAACGAAAGTGCTTTATTTTAATTGATGCAACTGTTTTGTAACGGCAATATATGTACTTATCTATATGATTTCTAAAGGCAGTGGTAGCCCAGTGGTAACACGGTCACTTGGGAAACCAAGTAAGCAAGTTCAAATTTCGGGTCTCGCACCTCTGATCTTTTGATTTGCAAATAATTTCCACCATAATTACCATTTATGTTACGATGAAGCAAGACATCCTGACAAAACTTGCATGTCTGAGAGAACATAGCAAATCAACAGACATGTAAAGTCCGCCCGCACTTGGCCAGTGTGTTGAACTATGGTCTGATCCCCCTCATATTAAAGGGAGGCCCACCCCCAGCAGTGTACTTGGAATGATACAAGTTTCATTATCGTTCTTTTAAGACGTTTTTACTAGCTTCAATTGGAATTATGTAATTAAATCATGAACAACGACTTTAACCTATTTAAAAACCTTCGTATCGATTTGAAACTCTACAAATAGATGAAACATCGAAGTCATCCGATAGAGCCCGGGTGTGGATAGTTTGAGCAATATCTACATGTCAAATGCGTGATTTTTAGTAATTGAAAACTATAATTGAAATAAATATGAATTGAATATCTATACATATAATAAAATTGTAACTAAGTTGAATGTGTACATTAAATATTTTTTACAAAATCTTATTGAAATAGTCATTATTATCGATGCAGAGGCTGAATCTATGGTTTTTAGAATTTTTGTCTGTCTGTCTGTCTGTTAACGCATCATAGAAAAACCACTGGCGGGATTTTGATGAAATTTGGTATGATGATAGCCGGTTATCCAGGTTAACCTATACGATAATTTTTACTGCAGGAAAATATCTCATCTCTGAGAAATCTATACTTAATTTAAATCATACATTTATAATATTTGGTATAAACATAATTAGAAACTGACTTAGTTTTAATATTAATCTATGAATGAAGTTATCTTAGTGCAGGTCATTGACAAATTTTGAGATTTACGATCAACATTTTGTGCTTTGACTTCTCGTTCATTTTGATATTATATATCAAGCTTCGAGCTTAACAATTAATAACGATTGTATAACACCGGTTACAACTGTAGTTTATCTTAAATTATTTACCAGTTTTAACCGAGGATTTTTTTGCAAATTATATTTTTGATTTTCCTATACAAACCCTATCCTTTCCTTTCCAGGGTCTCAAACTATATTCTTACCAAATTTCATCTTAATCGGTCTAGTAGTTTCGGAGCTTATTTGGTACATACAAATAAACAAAGAAAAAAATCTCTCCTCTTTATAATATTAGTATAGATGATCGTAAGACTTTTTGAGAAATAATATGTTTAATAGCTTACATTATTTTTAAGATTTACTATTTTTTTATTATCAAAAACCAGAAACCTTGGATAAGTAATACAAGTTTTGCCAATTCGTTTTATCACGAATGAGGAATCATAATTAATATATATTTTCATATTCAAGATAAAAATGTTATCGACAAAAACAGCTAAACTAAAAAATTGTGTATTATATTGGCGTCGGTAGATCTTTGCAAAATTGCATACTGTAAAAGGCAAATTATATAGTTCTACTAAGTATTTGTGTTTGTGATAATAAATAATTTTATATGAAACAATATTATGACACAAACTTTATTGTCCGTATCTGTATCTGTAATCTGTATTTATACAGATAAATATAATTGAAGTGTCTGTTTGTAATGTCAAATTAACAGATTTTTACTAAATGTATATTATACGGTACTAATAAGAAAAAATCAATTTTTTAAATTTTTGTCTGTCGGTCAATCTGTCTGTCTGAGTGTCAGCAAGTTTCAGCTAATCTCCGAAACGGCTAGACCCACTTTGACGGGACTTTTACAGGCAGATAGCTGATGTTATAAGAAGTAACTAAAGCTACATTTGAAAGAACTATTAACATCGGTTCAGTAGTTTCGAAGCTTATTGCTCTTAAGTCTTAACAAATAAACAAATCTCTTCATATTATTAATAAAGATAAGCAATAATTTCTATAAGTCAATACACAAAAATATAAGCTCGAACATCTTAAAGGCGTTACGTTTGAAACAGATATATCGATTACGAGAGCCAGATACAGCGTTTTTTTTTTGCATCGTGATCTATAAATCGATTCTCCAAACCTAACAATAGTGTATCGTATAATCAGTAACAGTTAACTTGAAGGCCTCTACTAATATACTTATTTACTTGTACGTCTTTCAATGATCTATTTATATACTATCCACTTGTGGGGTTATCTGTTTGTTTTTTTAAACGTTTATAACTAATAAATCATTATCCTAGCTTAAAAGCGATTATAATTAGTTAGAGCTTAAACTATAAACAAAATAAAACTACTATAGTTTGTATTTGACCGACTTCATAGAGAAAAGGTACCTGTCCGCCATTTTTTTGTATATATACCTATAGGTATATAACAAGATATCTTGACCAACTGTAAAATGATCTTGTGACCGATGTTTCATAATTATTTGTCGATCATGAAGGGTCCTGAAGGGAAGGAAGGGTGGTCTCCATTTTACCCTTAGTTCATCCCCTATAGTTAATTATATTATATTAGTTACAGTATTTAAAATATATTTCATCTATTCTAATATTATAAAGAGGAATTTTTTTTTGTTTGTATCTAATAGGCTCGGAGACCACTGAACCGATTTAAATTAAATTTGGTAAAAAGATAGTTTGAGACCCTGGGAAGGATATAGAATAGTTTTTATCCCGAAAATCAACATGCTAGGGGGTGAAAATGGGGGTGAAAGTGGTGAAAGTTTGTATGGAGAAGCAACTTAGGGACGAACCCGAGCGAAGAGAGAGTGAGTCGCTAGTATTTAATAATTATACACCTTCCGTTATTCTTATTTTATACAAATAAATAAGTCACGCTACGATACCTCGAGGCATTTGGCAATGATATAAATAAAATTTTAAGTGAGCTTCATACCTATTTCATCAAGCTAAAATAAGTAGATATTTATACAATATATGTACATATATATATATATATATATATATTATATATATATATATATATATATATATATATATATTATATGACAATATATATTAAATAATTTTGGAATTATAATTATACGAAATCTGTATTAAAAATTAAAAAGAGGCAGAGTTTGTTTGTTGGTTTGTTTGAACAAGCTATTCTCAGGCACTACTAATTCGATTTAAAATAAACTTTTTGCATTAGATAGCCTGTTTATTGAGGAAGGCTATAGGCTTTATATCATATAATATAATATTGTCTACCTTTTCCACACTAACCGTTAAAACAAACCTAGGGACGAACCCAAACGAATTGAGGGTGAGTCGCTTGTGTTTTATAAAAAAAGACCTATCCACTTGAATTAATTTCGTGAAAAAATCACATGTTATTTGATTAACTATCTTTATAAATATTAAATGTGTATTTTTATCTCGAAATGTAAGTCAACTTCAGTAGTTTATATTTTTTTCTCGCTATTCTGATCTCATGGTACATAGAGATTAGAAAATCAATAGAAATTTAGAATTATCTTAAGTAAAAAATATTTTTATTTTGTCCAGTTTGTAAAGAAATTCTGTACATGTATTCAGCTCTTTTTAACGTCCCACTGCTGGGCTCGGGCCTCCCTTCAATACGAGGGGGATCAGGCCATAGTCCACCACGCTGGCCAAGTGCGGGTTGGCGGACTTCAAGTCTTTTGAAAACTTGCTAAGTTCTCTCAGACATGCAGGTTTCCTCACGATGTTTTCCTTCACATATTCAGTACATATATGCATATAATAAAATTTTAACTGAGTGATTAAATATTTTATAGAAAATCTTATTAAAATAGTCATTATTGATACAAAATCCCAATCTGCGGTTTTTAGGATTTTTATCTGTCTGTCCGTCTGTGACCTTCGACACAACCACTGGACAGTTTTTGTTGAAATTTGGTATGATGATAGCCGGTTATCCGGGTCAACATATAGGATACTTTTCATTTCGGGAAAATATTTCATCTCTGAGAAATCTATATTAAACGTTTTTAAAGTAAATAAGTAGTTTTTTAAATTATGATCTCGTGACTAAATTTCATTTCTAGGTTTAGTTTTTAAGGTTTTGTAATTAATCAGTCAGTGAATGAATGATATTTCACTTTTATATATATGATTAGATTCAATATTAAATGCAGTAATGGAAGGTCGGTATCTTTACATCTTTAAAGGTCTGAAGTACAGTTAGCTGTTATAAAATGATTAACACTTTGTTCCGTTTGATCGACACTGTGATTGGAGCTTGCGTGAAAGCTAAGAGCTTAAAAGTGGCCAACTCGTTTGGATAAAAATAACGTTTTTTATGTTAGATATCCATAAATGATTTCCTGTGGGCTGTATTATTATACTTGATTCAAGATTGAGTATGTAATTTATTGAAATAATCATCGTAAGTCGAGTACTGTTTAAGCTAATTGTTAGAACGTAGTTATTTTATTTTTGAAGAACAAAAACAAATCTATCTCTCGGGAACCGTATATTTTTTCCGAGATAAAAAGTAGCCTGTGTGTTATTCCAGACTATAATCTATCTCTGTGCCAAATTTTATCCAGATCCATTCAGCCGTTCTGGCGTGAAAGACTAACAAATATACATACATACATTTGCACTTAATTTCAACTAAATAAGTCCAGCCATTTTAATATGAAGAAGTAACAAACATTTGAACATATGCAAACACACAAACGAACTTTCGCTTATATATTAGTAGTCCGATAAAGCACAATGTTTTAATATACTTTTGAATCTTGTAAGCCAATTCGTTTTATATGTTTTATTTAATTATACTATTTTTTGTTACAGGTAAGCGACTCTTCTCTATACAAGGAACTAGTTTAGGTAAATAGTTTAACTCTTTCAATATTTAATTCTGTAGAAAAATAAGAAATGGCATAATTAATAATTGTTGATTGTTTAAAATGTAATAATATATATTATTTGTTTTTAAATAACAGCTAATAGCCATTTGGCTACGGAACTCAAAAAAAGCAAAGTGCCATTCGAACTCATGCAAATAATATAATTCACAAGAATATTCCACATCGTCATACGATATAGAATGTATTAAGTATAGCAACATTGTGTTGTTAGGCATTTACCAATAAAATTGGAATTTATTATTATTATAACTACCTCATAGCTAGTTTTTCAGTTATAAGTGGAATCCCTTGACCTAAAATCACATATTTTCTTGTATAGAAACCACTTTACTTTTGAAGAAAAACCAAACATATAGTGCCTACACAATCTACAGGTTTCTTAAAAGAGTTCAAACTTCAAACCCTTAGATACAAAACCCTTAATATAAGAAGAAAATTACACGAATAAATCTATCAAGCATCAATTAATTATTAAAACATCATAAAAATAGACATCCACACGAAAATTGGCGAGCAAAAAATAACTTATTACCTCCTTGACCAAGTAGAACAAGCCAATACGGTTTAAACGTTTTGTAACCATATTTGCAGACAGACCGACGTAACACAAGTTTCATTGATATAATGTGTAGGCGGACCGCATTGACTACTCCATTCATGAGTTGGGAAACTTGCCCACGCGCCTAACGGTGTAACTTTTAGATTCTAGTAATACCAAGTTAATTAATAAAGCTGTTTTGTACTTAATTTCGCGGAAGTGGTAATTAAATTACAATCGACATGTTGAAATTTTAGTTTTTGTTAAAAAAAATATGTATGTTTTATGTTGGCATTCACACCAACTTTAACAGTACAGACATGGTATTTTGTTTAAATGTTGGGACCGAAACACACAGCACCATCTAGTTCCATGGTAAGCTACGAGGCTTGTGTTATGGATACCAGATAGTTAAAACACTACACATATATAACTTTAAATACCTACATATTATAAATAAATATATACTTCCATGACTGGAGTACAAACATTCGTGCTCATCACACATCTAGCGGGACTCGAACACGCGACCGCTGGCACAGTAAGTAGGGTCACTACAAACTGAGCCAAACGCGTCGCCAAAATTTTAAAAACGTATTTAACTATTATATTTACTTCTAAAACTATACGCTCTAAATGAGATATTAGCAGTCACGAGCATTTTTCTACTTTTTAACGTATTAAAATAAAAGCTTATTTAAAAAAACATTAATTTACTCGTATTAATAGTTATTTATTTCACAATAATAAAATTAGCAAGATTTCAGTCTTCTAAGTCCAGTGGTTTGGTCTCGGATGAATCATATTTGACACGCAGCTTTACTTATGTATACAGAAAATTTAACAAATTTATTTTTATCTCCTATATATGTATTTTAAGAATCAAGTTTATTGTTACTAATACGTATTAAGAAACAGGTTAACAGAAATGTTAATGCCAATATTAAGTCAATATCTTTTAGTATTAAACACTTGCCAAATGGAGCTCGATAATATACACCTACAGACATACATATAAAATGACAAGTGACACTATTGTGGTCGTTAGAATCGTCTGAATCACACGCTTTTAAATATTTTATTGATCTTCAATATGATTTATACTTTGAATTGCCTTTTGATGATTTAGTTTTTTTTATTAGCAATTAATTTACTTCCTTTGTACGATAATCGAACTCAGATCCTTTAGAAAAAGTTAGTTAATATTATGGATACTGAATGTGTATAAATTAACTACAAGTCTTAATATTAGTGTCTTTAGTGCTTAACATTATTGTACCCATAATAATCTATACATATAATAAAATTGTAACTGAACCGAATCTGTACATAAATATTTTTTATTATACAGAGACCGAATCTATAGTTTTTAGAATTTTTGTCTGTCTGTCTGTTACGGCATCACAGAAAAATCACTAAAGGGATTTCTCTTAATTAAACAAAAACATGGTGAAATAAAAAGGGTTTTACTCTACACTTTTGCCTATGGAACCCTAAAAACACCCCAATAAACCTCTTTATGAATTCATTAAAAAACCACCATATTTTCCCATATATCTATGATGTTAGTACGTTTTTAAGCTCTGCTATTTCGTGATTTCAATGCGTGGAATCGTTTTAGCATAAACATGGAGTCGAACGTTTCTATTAGTGATGACCGGCACCCATTGTCTAAGATAGTGCAGTACTGGCAAATGGCCTATTGTTTGCTGATATCCGATATCTAAATCCGACTTTATGATATCAACTATGTAATATTTTTGACTTGATTTTAACTTAGAAGATATTTATGAGAATAACTTTGTTGTACAGATTTTTTTGCTTAGATGATTTTTTATAGACGTACGTTAAGATATTTATTATTTATGTTACTATGTATAAGCAGGTTTGATTCCCGCTTGATGGACATCAGCTGTTACTGAAATAGCTATATTTTTTTTATATAAAACTATTGTGTATTTTGCATTGGTATAACAATATTTTACTTCAAAACGAAGGGCATAAGTAATAAATACACATTAATTATGCATAATGGGGCTACTGGGTAAAATAAACATTCTCTTTCGACCACCCAGTTACAGTTAAAATCACCGACAATTCTATCATAAATTTAGAACATGACTGTACTTTCTATAGATAATATTAATATTTTAGAACCAAAATACATAAATTTCTAAATTAAATATAAAATATTTATATATAATATGAATATCTGAAATATATTTTTTTTTATTCTTATGTCTCTTTCTGCCTCTAAGTAATATATCCAATATAAAAATATATGCTTTCTTCCGGGACTCGAACCCACGCTTATCTACTTAGGTTAGTTTAGTAGTCAAACAACTTATTTCGACACTACTAGGTCGAGAGTTTACAGCAATCATTTTTCATTATTTTTGGGTGATTTATTACTGTATTTTCTTAATATTGGGCACGTAAAATGCATATAAATAAACTGCTCGAACAACGCTTTCCCTTTTAATTTGTAATGATTTTTACATTTGACATTTAAAATGGTGACACTTAATCCTTTTACTATATTGGAAACGTGTAATTAGCGATCAGATTGACATTTAAATAAGGTGTTTTAAATAAGGTGTTTCGCAAATATCCAGCTTAATTGTATCAAGATTGCGTAATTAGGTACTTTATAATATCTACTTTTATTATTTGTAACCATTCAATATTCAATAATTACTATAAAACTAGAGGTTATATTTTAGTAGGGGAGCCCAAGAGGGGATTTTCTGTAGTTACTCGAGCGCGGCAGATTAAGACGCGGCAGAAGACTTATATTATGGTGAAAGTACTCAATAGAGTGCAAGGTAACCTCTTTTATGTTAATCTGCCGCGCTCGAGTAACTACAGAAAATCCCCTCTTGGTATCCCCTACTATTTTGAATTGACGTAACTTTTTTTATTTATGAACCGATTGAAATAAAACAAATACTAAATATTAAATGAAGCTTACTACAATACATAAGTGAAAACTGCACTGAAATTGGTTAAACCATTTCTGAGATTAGCACGCACAAACGCAGAGACAAACAGACAAAAAATTTAAAAATCATTGTTATGGGTTCTTTTTTGCAATAATAAAAACCCCCAATAATAGTTTTTTCTCAAATATCTTCCATATATAGACAACGATTGTTACACTTTTATTATTTGTATAAATATGCTTCCGTAAAAAATCTTTCACAGTTAAAGAAAGAAAGACATAATTAAAGATTAACTGATTTTCATAACTTTTAAATCACACAATTTCTTATGCATGAAAACCCAGAAAGGCAAAATATTAAAAAAAACATATTTTAGAGCCATTTTAACACTTTAAACTACTTTACACTGTAAAATCACAGATACAAAACTAAAACGGTGATTAATTTATTATTAAATAAGTGAATCGAGGACACTTTTTCTTTGGGTTTCATCTAGACTCCTACAGCAAAGTTGTCTCCAAACATTTAAATGAGATTGTAAATATCCAGCCTAATTGTATCAAGATTACGTAATTAAGTACTTTAGGGCGAGAATTTATTTCAGCTGGAAAAGATAGTTACTTCATTAGCTCTTAGTGTCGATAAACACTTAAAGGTATTTAGCATTTAACATAAAACTAAGTATATAAATAAATTAATTTATGTATAATTAAGGTTTTAATATATTACTGAAATTAGATTAGAGAAATCTTCTTGATAATAATAATTTTTTTGCGTAATACAGCAAAAAATTTAGCACATGTCCATTTTTTCTCGTTATAGAAAAATTATAAAGACCTATAAGTATATTTTTATATGGATTTGTAAAAAAAATATTATCGTTAAGCGAAAATAATATTTTATTTTCAATATTTCAATACGTTTGTTTGTCACTTACATGGGACGTTTTCATTACGCAAGAGTCATGCCACACGATAGTAGAAGAGAGCTTGTATTTGCAAAAAACACATAGATCGTGCGTCGTTTGACTGAATCGTGAGAGCAATTAGCGTTAAAGATACTGCTTAGATCAGAGTTAGGTCCTTTCTTTGGTTAGGCACCTATCAAATTAAGTTCTCTTGCCTACACTATGTTTAAAATAACCTATTTTATACCTATTGGACTTATTTATTTAAACGATTAATTTACTGAAAAAGTGACTTTTTAAAGCCAATTAATTCTATTGGTATATAAAAAACATTTTACTTAAAAAGAGCGGAAAAGATTTTTTATCTATATTTAAGTCTTAAAATAGATGAATTAAATCTCTACTGCAAAGTACAACAAGTATTGGTAATTTGAAGAAATAAGCCCCAAGGTGATGTACTAGTAGGTATCTATAGTTGGTAGTCATTCTAAAAAATAGAACTAAGTCAGTTAAAATAATGATTTAACTCTAGAACTGCAGACTACATATAAATCTATACTAATATTATAAATATGAAAGAAACTCACTACCTTTCACGCTTAAACCGCCGAACAGATTTCGATAAAACTTGGCAAGGACATAGATTGAATCCTGGGATCGGACATAGCCTACCCTTGAACTCAGGCCCATTTATCTATACACGAGCGAAACCACAAAACTAGTATTAAATAATACGAATAAACTTTTATCCCACGACATTTATGAAGAAATTATTCAGCAAGCAGACTAGAATGCAACCATCCTCTTGACATTAAGCCTATTGGAGTAAACTAAATACCTCCCATCAAGGCAGTCGATCAGCGACAAAGTAGACCTTTAAAATACTTCGATTGCCGGACCTTTATAATACTAGCTTTTGTTCCTGACTATGTAAAGAAATAGTAAAATAAAAAAATATGTTTTTATTATTTGAAACCACTTAATATTTATATAATGGTAAATAGAAACAAAAAGACTTAATGAATAACTAATCTTTATAACTACCTAACTATCTTAATACCACACAATTTCTCATGAATATCATCATACACTACAAAGATAAAATAGTAAAAAATAGTATACTAGCGACTCACCCTCGCTTCGCTCGGGTTCGTCCCTAGATGCATTTTAACGGTTAATAAGAAATACAAATCTTTGAATTTCTCGGCGTTTCTGTACTATAATATGCATGTATTATACATATAAACCTTCCTCTTGAATTACTCTATCTATTAAAAAAACCGCATCAAAATCCGTTGCGTAGTTTTAAAGATTTAAGCATACATAGGGATATAGGGACAGAGAAAGCGACTTTGTTTTATACTATGTATTGATTTTAAAGTAAATTTAACACTTGAAAATACTTTACACGTACATAAAACAACGGATACAAAACTAAAACGATGATTAATTTAAGAAATAAGTGGATTGAGGGCGTTTTTTTTCAATGAATTTTATCTACAGCAACGTTGTAGTCTCCAAAACTTTATAGCCCTATATTTCTTGAGAAACAGTTGAAAAACAATTACACTGACATTCATGAATGAAGTGGCCATTTCTGAACCACTTACGTCAAGCCAAAGTGATATACAGACGCAATACCGTTCATACATTTTTAAGTAGTATATACTAATATTGTAAAGAGGTCAAGTTTGTGAGTTTCTGACGTTGTAGGGGGTAATCTCTGGATCTACTGAACCGATTTAGATGAAATTTGATAAGAAGATAGTTTGAGACCCTGGAAAGGACATAGGATACTTTTTATCCCGGTAATCATCCCTTAAGAGGGTGAAAATGGGGATGAAAATTTGTATTGGGAAGCAAGCTAGGGACTGGAGTAGTGTATAAAAAGTTTAATATTACAGTTAAAATTTTAAATAAAATTATCTTTTCAGATTTTTTCGCGGATTCACTTTGATTTTTGGTTCCCGACTTTTCATATGCTTTACACAATCATGGTCACGCGAGAGATACATATAGAAAAAGATATATAAAAGCGAAAGTCAAATATTCTTATATTGTCTATTAAATATATTTAATAAAGTAACTAGTGATATAACCTTACTTCACTCTGATACATCTTTAGGTGCTTTACATATTGTATTTATATTATTATATACAGATAGAGTTACATTTTGGCAAATTTTATTACTGACAATAGCTATGTTACTTCAAGTCAGTGTCTATCTGTTGTACTAAGCTTCATTCAAATCCGTCCACCCTTTTTAGTGTGAAGTATCAAACATACATACAAATTTTAATATTAATAACATATTAATGTCATAATTTCATTAAATTATTAAACTTTTATATATCGATTCATAACAATATATACACATATTTTACAAAATATATAATTTAATATTTTATTAGATAAGTCTTCTAAGTTAATTAATTCATGTACCTAGTAGCTATTCCGAGAGCCAGTTACTGGAGTGTGTCGCGATTGGAGACAAATAAAAAACTGAATGTTGTAACTGTTGGGAACACTAGTTTATTGTATAGATATGGATGGTTGTTAGATAACCTGAGATATATATTTTTAAGCAATCGTCTTAGCGACGGCCACGAGAGCGTCTGTGTTGCCATGATGGCGGAAACGGTACAGATTTACACAGATTATAAAACCATATAAATTAAGTGAGTGACGTTCGAAAACTTATGAAATCTAAATTATTTTATATTATATAAATTATTATTATGTTAATATTGTATATTAATAATAATTATACGCTACCACCACCCCCCCACGGAGAAAGTAACCGCAGGCAAAAGAACATTTAAAGAGAATGTGTCTCACAAATTATAAAATAATTAACAAGGAAATGGAAGAAAAAATTTTTTTATTACAAATCCAAAATTTGTTTAAATCGTACCCTACGACCGGATCTAGTAACCATAGGAGATTTTAGCTCAGGTAGCGCTTGATTTGATGTGCTCGTCGTTGACTGAGATGATGTTGGAGCAGTTCCGATTTGAGTTGTTCTTTGTGAGATTGGGCTGGAAGGTTCTGAATTTTCAAGGTAAGCAGGCTTCACTCTATCGAGGCTGACTACTACTTCCTTTCCTTTTTTATTTATTGTTATCGTCTTGTCTTTACGTCGAATAACTGGAAACGGACCAATATACGGCGGACTAAGAGAACTTCTGACAGAATCATCGCGAACGAAGACGTGTGATGCAGTTGTGAGCTCTTTAAATATAAATGTAGACGTGTTTGACCTCCCCAGATGTCGGGATGCTGCTTTAGGTCGCAACTTCGACATATCCAATCTTAAACGTGTAACAAAGTCGTTTGTGTCTTCTACGTTTGGATTTGATTTTGGGGCCACTACTAGTTCTCCAGGCAGACGCAAGGGTTCACCGTAGACCAGCTCTGCGGCTGATGTTTTTAAGTTTTCCTTTACTGCGCTACGCATGCCAAGTAGAACTAAAGGCAGTGCCCTGAGCCATGACTCACCATGACACATCAAGGCAGTCTTTAATTGTCGATGCATACGTTCAACCATACCGTTTGAACATGGATGGTAGCTAGTAGTCCTTATGCGTCGCGTCGAAATTAAATTCATTAAGCGGTGAAAAAGGTCTGATTCAAATTGGCGTCCTCAGTCCGTGGTGATGGTTGACGGTATCCCGAATCGAGATATCCAACCTGCTGTCAACGTTTCTGCTGCTTCTTGTGCTGTTATAGATTTCATAGGCCATGCTTCAGGCCAGCGGGTGAATCTATCCACTGCTGTTAGACAATATCTAAACTCTTTGTTAAATGGAAGAGGTCCAATTATATCAATATGTATGTGACTAAAACGGTGAGGTGGGATATTAATATTTCCTAAAGGTGTTACAGTATGTCTGGTTATTTTACTGCGTTGACATGCAAGGCACGCGCGGGTCCACGCGTGACAATCCTTACTTATGCCAGGCCAAACGAATCGATCAGATATTAAACGAGTTGTCGATCGTGATCCGGGGTGGCTCAAATTGTGAAGTTGGTTAAAATATTGACGTCTTAAATTTGATGTAATAAATGGCCTAGGTTTTCCTGTTGATGTATCACATATCAAGGTTATTGCAGTTCCTGGTATTATGACTTTTTCTAATTTTAAGGATGTTGTGTTGTCCTGAAGCAATTTTTGCAGTTCATTATCAGACAATTGACTTTTCGCTAACTCATTAAAATCTTCATTAATATTAATAACTTCAATTCGTGACATTGTATCTGCTACTATGTTTTCTGTCCCTTGGATATATACTATGTCTGTAGTGAATTCTGAAATAAATGAGAGTTGATTCAGCTGTGACGGTGGTAGTTTCTCACGACGCTGTGAAAAGGCGTGCACAAGAGGCTTGTGATCTGTAAAAATCGTGACATGTTGTGCTTCCAAAATATGTCGAAAATGTTGTACTGCTTCATATATTGCTAATAATTCTCTGTAGTAAGCTGGCCAAGTGGTTTGGCGAGCAGAAAGTTTTTTTGTGAAGAAAGCTAGCGGTTGCCAGTTGTTGTCGACCTTTTGTTGCAAGCAAGCTCCAACATGGATGCTGGATGCATCTGTGAAAAGTCCCAAATGGGCGTTTGGTACTGGATGAACAAGAAGAGTAACTTGTGATAGGCTTGCTTTGCATTTGTCGAATGCTTCTTCTA
Source organism: Brenthis ino (assembly GCA_921882275.1). NCBI lineage: Eukaryota > Metazoa > Arthropoda > Insecta > Lepidoptera > Nymphalidae > Brenthis > Brenthis ino. The sequence continues at coordinate 19,465,871 of OV170234.1, forward strand.
ATTCGGGAGTCCACGGTACTGGTTTAGCTCCTTTTAGGTTAGTTTTAGCTAATATATCTACAAGTGGTGCTTGCACTTCTGCCGCGTTAGGTAAAAATTGTCTATAGAAATTTATCATTCCCATAAATCTTCTGAGCCCCTGTGCTGTTTTAGGCAAGGGAAAATTTCTGAGGGCTTCAATTCTTTCAGGTGGTGGAATAGTTCCGGCTGATGAAATCCGATATCCTAGGAATGTGACTTCGTTTGCGGCCCAAACACATTTTTCTAAGTTTATAACCACCCCGTATGTAGCGAGACGCTTAAATAGTATGCGTAAATGTTGTGCGTGTTGTTCTTTGTCCTTAGAGAAAACTAAAATGTCGTCAACGTAAGGAAAAACAAAGTCCAGTCCATGAGTTACCTCGTCTATAAATCTCTGGAACGTCTGACCTGCGTTTCGTAATCCGAAGCTCATAAACGGAAATTCATAAAGACCGAAGGGTGTTGTTATCGCAGTCTTGCAGATGTCGTCAGGATGGACTGGGATTTGCTGGTAGGCCTTGACGAGATCTACTGTACTAAAAACTGTTGAACCTGCTAAATTGTACGAAAAATCGGCAATGTGCCTTACAGGATACCGATCTGGAACAGTGCGTGCATTCAATGCCCTGTAATCACCACAAGGTCTCCAGGATGCATCTTTCTTTGGTGCCATGTGGAGTGGGGACGACCAAGCACTTTTTGATGGTCGGGTTATCCCAGCTTGCATCATTTCTGCGAACACTTTCTGAGCTGCACGAAGTTTTTGTGGTGCTAGGCGTCTTGGTTTGGATGATACAGGTGGACCATCTGTGGTTTTTATATAATGAACTGTATTATGTTTGATTTCTGTTTGTAGCCCAGGTGGTTTGATAATTTCAGGAAATTCTGAAATAATTTTAGAAAACGGACACTTTTCATCATTACTCACTAATTTTATACTTGATTGGGCATTGGTCAATATTTCTCCCGAAGAAGTGAGACCAGTATGTCCATCACGTAACAGCTTTTTATTGCAGTCTGGTAGTAAGTTATAGTGGGCTAGAAAATCTGCTCCTATGATTGGTAAGCTTACATCACAAATAACAAAGTTCCATCTGAAATCTCTTCGCAAGCCAAGGTCTAATGTCATAGGAATCAGTCCATAAGTCGGAATAACAGAGCCATTTGCTGCTCGAAGATTGTATTGCAAAGATTTAGGTTGCCCTATGACAAACTTATGTGGAAAACAGCACAAGTCCGAGCCAGTGTCCACTAGGAATCGGCGCTTGGTGTTCCTATCCTGGATGAAGAGGCGACTAGATAGGGAGTGGCAGTCGGTTGTCGCCATTACTGGCTGCCCTGGTTGTTTCCCGACTTCCAAGTGCAAGGTGTTATGCATTTTTTTTGCATTAGCCTGGAATTTCCTGTGATAGTAACATAATTTTCCAAAACTGGGGCTTTGTGGACGTTGTGTATGTCTGTGCATGCTCCTTGAGCGTGACCTCATTCTAAATTTTGCTGCAGCAGTCAATGCAGCAACTTGCTGAGTAAGTTCTTCCATGCGTTTATTTAATGATTCGAAGTCAGGGTTAATAGGTGCTGCAGTAACAGTTGTTGCTACCACTGACGGTGTGCGTTGAACCAATGTTATGTCCACGATTCTATCAGCAAGATCGGCAAGTTTATCCAAGGTAAGGTCAGCTTGTGCAGCTAAAATTGCTTGGACTTGATGTGGTAGTCGCCTTATCCACAATTGTTTTATAATGCCATCATCTTTCATATTAATCCCAGCCAATGATCTTAGATGCCTTAAAAATTGGCTTGGTTTTCGCTCGCCCAATTCTTCATTTCCTAATAACTGGCTAAGTCTATTTTCTTCAGATTGTGAAAGTCTTCTTATTAATTCATTTTTAAAAAAATTATATCTATCTTCTTTAGGTGGATTTGTAATTATATCTTCTACATCACCAGCTTGCTCTTGAGACAGCTGTCCAATAACATAATTGTATTTTGTATAATCAGCTGTAATACCTGCAATATCAAAATTAGCCTCTACCTGAGCGAACCATACAGCGGGACGATGCGGCCAGAAGGGTGGAAGCTTAACAGAAACTTTACAAATCTCTGAAGGGGTGGGTGGTGCAGCTTTACATTCCTCAGTACTCATTATGTTATTTTAAACTTAAATTTAAAAGATTAATAAAATCTCACCAAAAAAAATAACAAAAAAATATATATATTATATTCTACTTACAAGGATTTTCCTTTTTAATATTTCTAATGGTAATGGTTTTAGTTACACTAAAAATAATAGGTTTTTAATTTATAAAAGGTTATTAATAAAGGTTATTACTTTTATAAACTTTAGTGTCACAACAATAAAAAAATATATGTATTTGAAATGAATTATATCATATTATAGTTTACAAAACAATAAGTATTAAGTTAATGTACTGTTTTCAATCATATTTGTATTACTTTACTTTATTTTATATACTTAACTTTAAAGAATATCAAGTAGTTTAGTTTTATATTAGTTATAATAGATTTAAGAAAAGTGAAAACCACAGTAACATGTAGCATTCAAGTTAAAGAAAGAAAAAAATAAAACATACCATAATATCTGTTTTAACATAAAAGCATGCCATGCATTGAGAATGAAGCACTAAAATTTAATAAGATTCACTAGTATTGCTATTTTAAAGTCCATTTCACCAGCGAGTCTTAAGTTGTATTTAATAACTATTATTCTAGAATTTTTGGAGTCCCATTTTTTTTTCAAAGGAAAAAGAAAAGTCGTTAAAGACATAGGCAAGCACAGAAACACAAATTGCACCATGCACTATTGCTTGAAATACAGGAACTGGAACTGGTGTCCTGGTAGCAGGCAGCGTGGGGCACTCGGAAGGGTGCTCACAGCTATCGTAGTACACCACGTAATCCCTCCAGTGTATAGGGCGGAGTCCTAAGTCCTGACGCGTTGTCTGATCTGGGTTGCGACGCGTGATCTCACGCGTTCTCGATGTGAGCGGATTGCGAAGCCAAAGCGTGCGTAAGCGTGGAACGACTTTATTCCAAAACAGAATGGCGATGGCGTCGGTGCCACCTCTGCGAACAACTACGCAGATTGCACCCTGTTGAATCCCGTCGATCACGTCGGGGTCACCAATGTCGCGATTGGAGACAAATAAAAAACTGAATGTTGTAACTGTTGGGAACACTAGTTTATTGTATAGATATGGATGGTTGTTAGATAACCTGAGATATATATTTTTAAGCAATCGTCTTAGCGACGGCCAGGAGAGCGTCTGTGTTGCCATGATGGCGGAAACGGTACAGATTTACACAGATTATAAAACCATATAAATTAAGTGAGTGACGTTCGAAAACTTATGAAATCTAAATTATTTTATATTATATAAATTATTATTATGTTAATATTGTATATTAATAATAATTATACGCTACAAGTGCTTTTCACATTTCTAGAAACAACGAATAGTTTAATACAATGTTAGTATAACTAAACCAGGTAAATTTTTATTTGAATTATTATTTAAATGTATATTAGTGCTAAACAGGAGGTTATTTTCATTTAATAAAGTTTTTGCCCTTAATAAGGTGTCTAAAGCTTCATTTTAACAAGATCAATATAACAAAGCACAAAATCGAACCTGGTACCTCGGACCTGATAATCAATACCAATCAAACACGTCACATTTTACTACGACGATTATCGAAACATCTATACGTAAAAACAAACTCAAAATTTCATTTCTCTCCATTACAAAACGGTTACAACCTGTTGTAAAACCAATATTTTGAAATACAAGCGTATGTTAAAGGCCCAGTTTGTACAAAAATGGCAAGTTAGAAAAACTATACGAGTACATCTGTGCAAACAGTCAACGGTTACCATGTCAGACATGGTCTCTGCCGGCCGTTGAACTATACACAATAGCTATATTTAAGACATGTGGCTTCAACTGCTATTTGGGATGGACCGAAACCTAAATAAGTTTTAATTGAATTGAAATGTTTATTTTTAAATACTATATTTATTAACTATTATACTATATTTTAAATATTATATTTCACTCGAATATTTATTTATGTACAATGGCGCATTACCTTAAATTAACGATTTTAGATTGGATTACTCAATAAAACTATAATAATATCATAAAGAGGAAAGATTTTTTTGTTTCTTTGTTTGTTTGTACTGAATAGGCCCCGAAACTACAGAATCGATTTAGATCAAATTTGGTAAAAAGATAGTCTGAGACACTAGGAAGGACATAGGATAGTTTTTATCTCGGAAACTATCCCTTATGGGGGTGAAAAGCGAATAAAAGTTTGTATAGGGAAGCAATCTAGCGAAGCGAGTGTGAGTCGCTAGTAAGCTAGAAAATATCTAAAGAATACTCAATGCAGGTATTTCTCAATTCTGATAGTTCCAAAGATTAATGTATTCAAAGCAATAAAAACCAATAATTTACTAATTTTATAATAATATTAATATGGAAATAAGGTACATAATGTTACAAACATTCCACTTTCATTTCGCTATACTATGGGTTGTTTAGAAATTTGCTATAATATAATATCCCATTCTTCTAAAAAGATTCTACGAGTATAAACTCATTGCTGCAAATAAACTAAAATACCATACATTTGTTGATTTTGTTAAATGATATATCGATTTTGATTGAATTTTCTTACACAAATGACAATGAATAGGAAGTATTTTGTCTATACATATTTACTTTTCATCAATATTATAATAATTTAATTTAATTGATTATTTCTAATTGCAATTTTTATCTTTACTGTATATTACTTAACAAATAGCAAATACCTATGATCTCAGAATCATTGTTATGACTTCTAATAATATAAATACGTGTCTTATGTCACGAGAGGTTATTAAGATATTATTTATTGCGTGTTTAAAGCACACACAGATCATTTTATATAATAAACTAGCAGTACCCGCAGCTTTGCTCGCGTTCAAACTTCCGATCGCTACCAAACTTCACAGGTTGACCCGCTGGGTTAATCCGAAAATAGCATCTTAAGTACCTGAAAATGTCATCAAAATCATTCCAGCCGTTTTGGATTCCATAGCGAACATACATACACATATCGATTTTTATATATAATATATAGAATAAAGATATATACATACATATATGGATGTATTATATATAAACTGTAAATACTAATATTTCAATAATATTGATAAAGATTTTTCGTAAAGTTATTCTTATGAAAGACCGTTAACCGTTAATTTTTTTAATATTTCGTTTGAAGTGCCACTTGTGAACATATGTTTAGTAACGCAGGAAGGAAGTTAACTATTAAGTTGCTTAAGCGGAAATTAACATTTTTTTTTTATATATTTTTGTATCCTTCAGAATGAACTATCTCTAGTGTAATTTTAGGAAGATAAAACTTACCTTCTGATTTGTGGTCTACCGCTGACCACTTATTTGATCACTTATAATATTACGAGTATAATGCTTGACCACTTACTAATATAATGCTTTTGTTTCATCTAAGTCGATATAAATATTTATATGACCAGTACAAAAATATACTTATGGAGTTTGAACCTGTTACCCCCACATAAAACACGAAGGCGCTATAAAATGTACTATTTAATTTATTAAATATTAGTATATTTAACCTCAAATACAAAAGTAAATACGCATATAAATCTAAATGCCGTCCATTCCTAACATTGAACACAGAACAAAGGCACAGGTTGCATTGTTAGTCGTAACTCGTTAGCTGGAATTTCTATGCATTTTAGAAACTGTTTAATAAGAAAGTGTTCCAGTGGTGGATTATTCACACTGGTATTGTAACTAAAGCCATGATAGTCTTATGATACTTGTTACAGACATATATAACGCCTTTGAGACATCTACAACCTCAGTCTCTCCCGTGACCATGATTGCTGTAAAGCATTCGATACGTCGGGAACCAATAATCAAAATAAATCTGCGAAATAATCCGAAAAAAATAGTTTTATTTAAAATTTCCAATATTCGCGTAAATCTAAGAAAGTGTTAATTATATTCTAAGCCCGAGCAATTAAAGCAAATCAGAAGAGACTGCACCCGTTTACTTGTGCAGTTAAACTGTACAGACAAGTCTGTGCAGGTAAAAGAACTAGTGACAATGGCCAATGTAAAACTTCATAATTCGACACGATATAACTGCTTTTAACGTTATAAGTAGCAAATAATTGAATTGAATTGCCCACCAAACTAATTGACCACCAAAATGCAATATTTATATACTTATTTGGATCAAGAATACAGAGTCAGATACATTTTATTTTATCAGATTTCCTTCTATGTTATGGTTTACTGAAAGATATGAAACAAACAAAAAACCAAACTCTTCGGCTTTTTAATATTAATACTTTATGAATCATATTGTCTAGCTTTCTTAAATACATGAAATATTACTCTCTATAACATAATACAACATAAAGCAAAAACTTATCGCGAGAATCAAACCCACAACACCTGCCTCACGACATTGGTACTGACAGTAATATTTATATGTGGATGCTGTATTTGCAATCGCTTTAAGTTACAGGAACTATATATAATACAAATATATAAGAAAAAGTACTCAGTGAATCGATAGTATCTTGAGTTCAATTAGCTCGAGAAAATCAGACACAAGTAAATCGTTATTTCGCTTAAAGGTAGTTTAAAAATTTTACAATATTAAAAACTTATTTATTCGTACGAATTTACGCGCGTTTGGTCCTTTTTAAAGTATCTGCTAGCTAGACGATGTCACTTGATTTTCTTTAGACCAATTTGAAGGAAGACATTTGTTTTATTTAAAATCTATACATATAATAAAATTGCAACTAAGCCGAATCTGTACATTAAATATTTTTTGGAAAATCCTATTGAAATAAACATTATTATCGATACAGAGGCCGAATCTATTGTTTTTTGAATTTTTGTCTGTATGTCTGTCTGTCTGTTACCGCATCACAGAAAAACCACTGGAGGGATTTTGATGAAATTTGGTATGGTGATAGCTGATTATCCGGGTCAACATATAGGATACTTTTTACCGAATGAAAATGTCTCATTTCTTAAAAAAAAAAACAAAAACTGCAATGTAAGAGTATACTAATAAGTAAAAAGGTTTCTGGTCATCTGAACGAGGGCGGAGCCGCGGGCAATGCTAGTATCAAATATTTGCGTAAATTTATGAAAGTATTATTAGAAGACATCAATCTGATTTTAAATTTAGTGATATCGCAAAATCTCAATCTACACAAAAATACATACATCTATACTAATCTATACTAATATTATAAAGAGGTAAAGTTTGTGAGTTTGTGAGTTTATAAGTTTATGACGCTGTAGAAGGTAATCTCTGGAACTACTGAACCCATTATGATGAAAATTGGTAAGAAGATAATTTGAGACCCTGGGAAGAACATATGATACTTTTTATCCCGGAAATCATCCCTAAAGGGGGTGAAAATGGGGAAGACAGGTTGTATGGGGAATCAAGCTAGGGACGAACCCGAGCGAAGCGAAAGTGAGTCGCTAGTTCTCTATAGTAGGGCATACTATTTCGTAAAAAAGAACATATTATTCAAATAAAAACTTCCACCCGAATAAAGTATCTTCTAGTTTTTAAAGTTGTTCAAAAATATAATAAATATTGTTGTTTTAGAAAACAATATTATAATAGACGTTCGGACGTTAGTATACCTAAACAAAGATTGTGCTTATTATATAGTTTAAAAAAAATGTCTTGTAACCCTTTTGTATTTACGTCAATAAAGGTATTACTATTATTATTATTATTATAATCTATATAAATAAAAATGAATCACCGAAATGTATGTACGCGCAAAACTTCGGATCGACTGCACCAAATTGGATAATTCTTTTTTTTATGTATGTTATTGTCAAGAAGATTTGTAGGTATAGAAAAAAATTTAAAAAAAAAATACTAGATACTTACATAAAAAGTGAGTGAGTGAAATAGTTTTTACCCCGGAAATCATCCCTTAAGGGGGGGGAGAGTGGGGATGAAAGATTATATGGAGAAGCAAGCAGTAGTATACTAATAATGTTTTATTTCTCAAAAACATACTCAAAAATACGTATAAATCAAACATTTTATTTTAAAATACAGAACAAACAAACATTAATGTTAATTAATAGGTATAACTTATTTCAGGATATCGTCAATTTGATTGTACTATACATATCTTACACATTAACTTAATAGAACTGAATTAAAAAAAACAAATTTAATAAGCAATCGCAATGAATATTATAATCATTACACAATACACATGCTTGCGCTTGTAATGAAAAAAAAATCTTTCGAAACAACTTGGAGCAGAATTACACAATTGACTGGTTTATATCTTATCTTTTTTAGATATTCCGTTCCTTTAAAGGCTAATGAGGAAGCGAGAACTTTAAAGGTGCTCAAAATTGAATGCAAATACACCAAAAAAGCAAAGACAATATGGAACTCACACTTGTTTATTTTTTAAATTACATTGAGTTACTTCATATGTTTCTTTATCACATATCCAAGCTTTATAAAATATTGCTAAGTAGATATTTTTTTTCATAATTTGTAAGTGCATCATATATTATTATCAAAAATAATGTCAAAAGAAAATTGATATTCACAGTATTTGTGTTATTTAATCACTGGGATCGTATTAATTTGCTTACTGTATAGACTTTATGTAATACACCTTTGAATCATTTATGAAATTGAAAAGATAACATGCTCTAACAAATCTATCAAATATATAGAATTTTTCGTAAAATTGAACTCATTTAATTTAACCTTGGTCCATGCAGGATGTACAGCACAATACGTCATGTCGGATGTTGGCGGTCAGTAATTTTGCAACAATTGTTTTGATGAAATTATCTCGGTATCCCTTTGAATTTTAACAAACGCATTCACTGAGTGACCAATGCGATTATTATCAAAATTGCATTAGGATGTCTTTTGTACTCGCTCTACCGGAAGAAAGAAAACCAGAATCAGTGATACATAATAAAGTTCAAGTGTTTAAGTATATAATATAATAAGTTGTAAGTTGGGACATTAACACACATCACCATTTAGTTCCATGATAAGCTACGAGGCTTGTGTTATGGATACCAGATAGTTGATATACTACACATATATAACTTTAAATACATACATATTATAAATATAAATACCCATGACTGGAGTACAAACATTCGTGCTCATCACACAAATGAGTGCCCCCAGCGGGACTCGAACCCGCGTACGCCGGCACAACAAGTAGGGTCACTACAAACTGAGCCAAACGTGTCATCACAATAGTAGAAAGTATGAACCGTTTCAATTAAAAAATAATAAATAATAAAACTTGAGACGAAATATCATTCAAAAACACAAAATCAACAACTTTACGACTCTACTTTTATTTAATACATATTATGATAAGAATCAATGTTAACATTCTTATCTAAAAGAAGGAAAGTAAAAACCAAGTGTACATATTTCTAGGAAAGAATTTTTATTTCATTTCACGATGCCAACTGTGATAAAAAACCATGAGACTATATAGGATTACACAATTCATATATTGTGTACATTGTTTTAACTTTAGATAAAAAATCAGTTCTACTATACTTATTTTATTTTACTAAGAAAAGAAAATTACAAATAAACTTATTACATAAAACAAACAATTAATATAAAAATAATAAATATGTTGGGACATTAACACACAGCACTCATTCATTCATTAATGTGATGATCACGAATGTTTGTACTCCAGTCATGGGTGTTTATAATTATATTATCTAAGTATTTAAAGTTATATATTATGTATAGTGTATCAAATATCTGGTATCCATAACACAAGCCTCGTAGCTTACCATGGAACTAGATGGTTCTGTGTGTTAATGTCCATTTTAAAAAAACAGTAGATCGAAATAGACTTCTACTGTAATTATTCTATAAACTAACGATTTACCCTCGCTTCGTTCGGGTGCGTCCTTAGGTACATTTTAATTTTTTTTGAACGGAATCCTAATTCTTCATTTCCGAGATTAACCGGAACAAAAAGACAGACAGACAGACAAAAGTTTAAAAAAATAGTGTTTTTTCTTTATAAGTACCGTATATAATTTCATATGCATTTAGTAAAAAGCTGTTATTTTGACATTACAAACTGATACTTTAGTTTTATTTATCTGTATAGATAATATTTTAGTTAGAAAATTAATAAATTATGCCTAAATAATAAGTATAACATTAATCAATTTTATAATATAAACCAGAAGTTAAAACATATCACTATACTTTACGTTATAAAGGAAATGTATGTAAATTTACTCTACAATTACAATCAGCATAGACAGCTCAAGTAATGTATTTTATAAAGAGTAACGGTTGTAATAAAACTAAAATCATAGGTACGTTATATGCAATAATTGCAATAATTATTATTTAAATGAAGTTTCTTAGAAAATTATATTATAAATCCATTTACTGAATAACTTAAATTAGAATATATACAAGACAGTATAAACTGAATCGTTAATAGAAAATTGAATAGGATTCAAAGTTTATTTGTGTTTTTCTATACATATAATAAAATTCTAACTAAGTCGAATCTGTACATTAAATACTTTTTGGAAAATCTTATTAAAATAGACATTATTATCGATACAGAGGCCAAATCTATAGTTTTTAGAATTTTTGTCTGTCTGTCTGTTACCGTATCACGGAAAAACTACTGGAGCGATTTTGATGAAATTTGGTATGGCGATAGCTGATTATCCGGGTCAACATATAGCATACTTTTTACCGCGGGAAAATATCTCACTTTTGAGAAAAAATGCAAAAACTGTAATGTAAGAGTATACTAATCTGTAAAACCTAAGAATTTGGTTTTTGGTCATCTGAACGCGAGCGGAGGTCAAAGGTCTTACTTGTTGCTATTAAAGAGCTTTATAAATTACCTCCTGCCTTTATATCGGGTCAGCTCAATGATGATTTATTAATTGTATTGTCATCTAGACCTCGCATATAAATTTCAATTTAATGACATAGTTAAAATTAGTTTATTAGTAAGATTTGACAAGTGAAATAAGTAATTGTTCAAAAAAGCAATCATAAGGACTGCTGACAGAAGTCAAAACTTAAAACTATAAACAAACAGTTGTTATGTTTGGATATTCAAATTAATTGTTTGATCTTAAATTAAAATTTGTAAATTAAAACTGTTTACATTTATCTGGTTTTGACATTTATCGGCACTCTGAGTGTTAGCGTTAACACGTCACGTGACCATGTCAATGATGACTTACCTGAATTTACTCCCCATCCAAACTTGTCTATAGAAGTTTTCACTTCAAAAAGTATGAGATGGAAACTTTTGTTTTTGTCTAACAGTGTGGTTTGTTACTTATTGATTTATGTAATAGCTAAAAATTTTATAACTAATGCTTTAAAGAGTTTTGCAATCGCCTACTTAGAAATGCTTGAAACAACAGCAGTAGTTAAACGTTATCACTAGCATCTGACTGCTGTCGGCGTTTCTAGAACAACTGTGATATTGCACTCAACACGCAATAACCATTTTTGAATCTCTCTCGTCCCATAATAATTGTACGTATCTACATAATTTTTTTGGATGTTTCATAAACTGACTGTTAACTGCCATTAAACTTAAAAGGTACATCTCTAAAATCTCTTTGAAAATAGCTACCAACTTTTAGTGGTGGAATATTTGAGTTTTTTATATGAAGTCATCTTAAAGTTATCATATTCATTAGAAAAAGGTTATGAACATTTACTATCAATAGGTGAAGTTATCAGGAAACATACACAAGGAAATCAAATTATAAAAAATATTTTCTCCTTGCATGAATGTCATTTGCCTTAGAAAATCGGTCTAATAATATTAATGCGTAAGTTTGTGTGTCTGTGTGTTACTGTTACTCCTTTACTCGGATACAGTTGAACGGGTTGATTTGAATGTAATTTTGTACCCGGATAGACCTAGGTCCTAGAGTAATATAGAATACTGTTGGATATATTCGAGCGAAGCGTAAATATTTCACTAGATTATCTTATATATAAAATTTCCATGTCACAATGTTAGTTACCGTACTCCTCCGAAACGGCTTTACCGATTTTTACCAAATTTTTATGCGTATTCAGTAGGTCTGAGAATCGGCTACTATCTATTTTCCATACCCCTAAGTGATAAGGATAAGGGTGGTCCTCCCAGACCCCACCCCAGGGACGAACCCGAGCGGAGCGAGGGTGAGTCGCTAGTAATAACTAAAATTATCGTAAGATTTGTAATAATTATCAAATGATGTTATATCGTCAACAGAATACTTATCCGTGTAATCAAAAATTATATAAATAAGGTATGTACGCAATAACGTACGTGATTTTAATAGTGCAAAGCATCTGCATCTGAGATAGAACAGATGTTAGATAGCTCGAGCCGAGACAAAACGCTGAAGGCAAAGTGGATGGATTCATTTTCAACGTAAACGAATCATGCACAATAGATTCGATATGCAATAATAGTACTTTCTCGAACGATCTGGAAAGCCGTGATGTTTCCCTCAGGCAAAGTAAATTATCTTGAAAATGATCAAATGTCTAACTAAATGATTGTTCAAAATAAAGTTATTTTTTTTTAAATAGCTTTAACTTACTATTTGTAAGTAGTATTTTTTATTATTGTAACATTTCTTTTAGTACTATTTGTACTTTCTTTTCTTTCTTTCTCTATAGGCATTTTTTTAATTTTATATGATTTACTGGGGACTCAACCTCGCTCTGCTCGGGTTCTTCGGGTTTAACGGTTAGTATAAATTTCTCAATAATGAGATATTTTTCCTCAGCAAAAAGTATCCTATATGTTGACTATGACAACCAGCTATAATTATACCAAATTTCATCAAAATCTGTTAAGTGGTTTTTGTCGTGATGGTCCCAGACAGACAGATGAAAATTCTAAAAATTATAGATTCGGCCTCTGTTTCGATAATAATGACAATTTCTAAAGATTTTCCTAAAAATGTTTAATATATAGATTTCTGTAATAAGCATTAATGTTTGTACTTTTGTCACGGGTGTTTATATTTATAATATGTATGTATTAAAAGTTATATATGTGTAGTGTATCAACTATCTGGTATCCATAACACAAGCCTCGTAGCTTATCATGGAACTAGATGGTGCTGTGTGCTAATGTCCCAACATATAAAAATAAATTGTTGTGTATCAGATACACCATAATATAACCAAACACCCATATGAATTTATTATTTCCAGTAAATAATAAGAAAATTAAAGTTAAATCTTAACACAGTCAAATAAAAAAAACCTTTATTACTTAACACTGAAGACACACGTCTTTGAACCTGTAAATACTCGTACTTAAGCGGTAATTACATTTTGTTACCAACATATATCTTGTCGATAGCGTTTTGTATTACACTGATTAATTAAATGATAGCTAACAGAGCATTCATTTACAATGCTTTAAAAAGTTTCGTATATTTTTAATTATTATTTATTTATTTGCGTTTAAAATAAACAAAGATAATGGAATCTTGCTTACAATAAATTTATTACTTATCCCTAATTACTTATACTTAATACTTATCCTCATTCTGCTCGGGTGCGTCCTAGTTACGTACCTAGGTACGTTTTAATTTTTTTGTATGGGACCCTAATTGTTTTTGAAAAATAAAAGTAGCCTAAGTTGGTCCTTATATCAGCTATCTACCAGTGAAAGTCTCGTCGAACTCAATTTAGCCGTTTCGGAGATTAGCCGGAACAAACAGACAGACAGACATAAAAATGTTAAATAATGTGTTTTCTTATAAGTACCGTATATAATTCTATATGCATTTAGTAAAAAGCTGTCATTTTGACATTACAAATAGAAACTTCAATTTTATTTATCTGTATAAATAAACAAATATTATTTAATCGGACTATCTCTATAAATATAAAATTTTGTATATGTTTATGTTTGTTATTCCATTACGCGGAAACCGCTGACGGATTTGGATAGTACACAGACTATGAATTAGAATAACACAAACTGTTATTAGGGACGCACCCGAGCGAAGCGATATTAAGTCGCTAATATACATACTTCATACATAATATGTATGTATTTAAAGAGTATTATAGCCCAATTTTTCTTAACATAAGCTTATATATGATTGATATGGAATAAAGATCTATATAATAGTTTCGAAATGTTTTTATCTATCTGTTAAAATTTAAAGTACTCATTATTCTAAATCATTTTACGAGTTTTAATATTAAGTTGTGTTAATTAAATTAAAATAAACACGCGTACAAAACCATAGGCAAAACCTAAGTACAAGGTACTAGGTCGTGTAAGTGATAAATATATGCAGTTTCACTATATTTTGGCATGACAGCGAATAATTTTGTATTAAATTACTTAATCAATTAACTGATTAATTAATCTGTTCATTGTAAAGTGAAACTTGAATTTCGCATTTACTTTTAAAAAAGATGAAATGTCCAGATAATACGTGAAAAATTAAAAGCAATTATGAAAGACCTGGGGCAGTGGGCCATGTATCAGACTGCCACATACTTATATAGCAGGTCGAAGATTCGATTCTCGTGCATTAAAAACTATATTTATTTATCTGTTATATATAGAATAGATATATCAAGCTTTTGTTTCTTTCGTTCTTTCTGTTAGTTACGCCGGGTTTGATTTCTACACGATGCATACATATAAAGTGTATACATATTACTTACTAACGGTTTACCCTCGTCCCTCACTTCGTTGTTTAAGTGCCTTTTGTGTTTACGACGTAATATATACAGGTAACTAGGAGTTGTAGCCCAGAGGCAACGCGCTCGCTTGGGAAACAGAGTGAAGTGGGTTGAAATCCCGGGTCTCGCACCTCTGATATTTTCATGTGCGAAATTATTTCCAACATGATTACCACTTGTCTTAACGGTGAAGGTAAACATCGTGAGGAAACCTGCGTGTCTGAAAAAACCTCGCAAGTTTTCAAAAGAAATGTGAAGTCCGCCAACCACTTGGCCAGCGTGGTGGACTATGGCCTGATCCCCCTCGTACTGAAGGGAGGCCCATGCCCAGTAGGGGGACGTTAAAAAGGTAGTCTATCTAATCCACATTAACCGTTAAAGTGTACCTAGGGACGAACCTGAGCGAAGCGAGAGTGCGCTGCTGGTCTTCTATAAAAATAAAAAATAAAATTCGCATATATGTTATCTATGCGTTTTTTTCCATTGATCGATTGTGATAAAACTCGGGTGGCTTGTTCTGTATACGCCTGCGAAAGCTCCTGGCACAAAAAAAGATTTTTCTTTGTGCCAGGACCACATTTAACATTTGAAACGCACTTGGAGTAAAGAAAAATTTATAGTTTTCAATAAATATCACGGTACAACTTTCTACTATGAAGACATTTTGTACAACACTGTTATTTGTAGCTTACAAATTCTACACATTAAACTGTTACACTCGCCTCGTTAAAAATACAAATGAATGGTGCATGTTCAAATAAATTGAAGATAAATGATATGTGTTTTACAAGAGTAATTGATTAGGCAGAGCTTTCTGTAGCTTAGTGGTATATTAATTTAAATCTGGTCAGTGTCGATAACGCGACTTTGATGATGCAAATACAGTCCAATATAATGCTGAGAGGTGAATATTTGTTGGGTTCCGTACCCGAAGGAACCCTATTCGAAACCCTATTACTCCGCTGTCCGTCCTTCCGTCCGTGTGTCAAAGGGCTGTATCTTATGAACCGTAACAGATAGAGAGTTGAAACTTTCACAGAGTATGTATTTGCATTGTCGTTATAACAACAAACAATAAAAAATATAAAACGGTGATGGTGCGGAACCCTTCGTCTGCGAATTCGACTCGCACTTGACCGATTTTTTTAAGTTAACGTTTATAACGTCTTTATTTATAAGATTTTTTTAATAATTAGTGAGAAGACACTAACACAAGACTAAGCCACTCAAAAATTAGCAATACAGCGAATTAATGATTATCTTGTCAGTTTTGCGACCTTTTGGTGTAAAAATAGTTGATTTCTAGCACAAATTTACATATTATAATACTTATATACGACGCTTATTTGCTGTTTATCTAATCTGCCTTTAATTTGTATTATAATTTGTTTTAATCGCTATATCTTTTAGACCAACTTCAAAAAAAGAGAAGGCGCTAAATTAGTGTGTATATATTTTTTTGTTACGAAAATTCGCCCTTTTTGCGATTGTGAAATGATTTCCATGTTTCGTTTTAGTTTTGGTTATTATTTATTACATATATGTAATTTATAAATTCAAAAAAGTTATGACTTTAAAATTTAAAAACATTAAAATTAAATATTAATTAAAAAATATTAAGATTTTGTCAGTGTACGCTTGGCGTTAAGAAATTATGTAAGTATAATTTAAAATTGGTAGTCTTCATATATACCTACTAATAGATTTCAAACTATGTATCATACCTAATATTCAACGATGCAAACTTTTTTCTGACAACTCATGAATGATATAATATATGCAGTCTTAGTAAATAATCTATGTCCATAATATTATTAAAAAAAACACGAGATTATGCTTATCTTCTGTTATAAAAAAATAAATAAAAAACCAACATCAACAAAATTTCCGCATATTGGCAACACTTCAAAATCGATTACATACAAAATGAGTTTACGCAACAAACAAACATACATACATACATATATACATACAAAAGGTATTCAAATACGATAGGAAGGTGAGTTATCCAAAACATGAGCAAAACGGGAAAATTATGAAATACCGAGAACTTTGTTGATGTTGATAACTTATCTATTGAGGCCACAAGTATCTGTAGCGTTATCTAGGTCTTATCAGCTGATACTAAAAATTAACGGACTGTATACAAAATTTACCTGTATTATTTTAAGGCCCTTTAAAATTCAAGGAATTCTGCGAAAATGGTAATTGTAATTTTAGATTAAAGCTAGAATTTAGTCATGATTAATGCGAAATATTCTCTATTTTTTTTTTGAAGTTCATAGCTAAAACATGAAACTATAAACAATTAACATATGAAAGATTACTTTAATTTTTCTGGGTTTATCTGCATTATACCTACTAAGATTATTATTATACCAAGAAAAAAGTACCAGTTCAAAAATATAACATTATATGGTCAACAAAATGCTTTTTAAAAATATAAAATAAATTATATCTACTAAATTATAAGGGTTTGAGAGGTTTATTAGATGAGCACGTGTTTTCGTACATAGTATTCATTTATTTACAGCCGTTTATGCAATGCACGTTGATATAGCAACCTAGCAGCGTTTTTTCTGCTGACACGACTCACTAAACTGACAACGCTCAGCTTCTACATATATGTGCTATTACATTTTGTAATAAGTTAAAATCTTGCTAAAGAAATGCAGATTATAAAAGCAAAAATAGTATGAAAATTCATTCTGTAGTTTTCGAGATTCGCTTTCATATACATACAGAGAGACGTTCGACGTTGTCTTCCTTTTAGACATGTAAGGATTACTATATTTGCAGCAGTGGATACTAACTAAGGAGTCCGACGCAGGTAGCGGGATCAAATTATCTATACATATAATAAAATTGTAACCTAGCTGAATCTGTACTGAATCTGTAGTTTTTAGAATTTTTGTCTGTCTGTCTGTCTGTTACCGCATCACGGAAAAACCACTGGAGGAATTTTGATGAGGTATGGTGATAGCTGTTTATCCGGTTCAACATATAGGATACTTTTTACCGCGGGAAAATATCTTATTTTGAGAAAAAATACAAAAACTGCAATGTAAGAGTATACTAATATGTAAAACCTAAGAATTTGGTTTTTGATCATCAGAACGCGGGCGGAGCCGCGGACAATGCTAGTACGCATAATAAAAACATAAACACATTTTCAAGTATTCAATTAAACCTTATACAAAAATATCCCATATACAAATATACAAAGAAACTTGATAGATATTTGTATTATAAAATAAGCTATTATATTGGTTAACTTTTTAAATTGTAATAAAATATTAATAACGCAATATACACCGGAGTTTATACCTCATGTTATTATTGGTAATGATAACCCTTATCGGTTTTTTATCGTTATCAATTGGCGGTCAAACGTCTGTGTGGCGCCAATGGCTTAGGGATCAACTGCTTAAATTCAAGGCATTACAAACAAAATGACAGAATATAAATAATATGTTGATACATAATTATATTCAACTGATTGGTCTAGTAGCTAGCATGTACTGCAGATCTAGAGGTCTTGGGTTTGAGTCTCTAGTCTGGCCAAGGATATCTATTGAGATTTTCCGTCGAGAAAGTTTCAGTTACAGCTCGGAGTAGGGAAGTTGGTGGTGTTTCACTCCATTTATGGGAGAGTACGTAAAGCTTGATCTGCGCCTGATCTCTCCGCGAGTGTGGACTTGCCCTCCCATCGCACTTTGACAGAAAAAGAGAAGAAAAAGAAGAAGGAATAGAGAGTGTAATTGTATTTGTGACAAACTTGTCCACCATAATATCTCTTGCGCAGTTAGCCAGTCTCAGTAAGATTGGTCGCCGACACCGAAATAGGTCGTGAGGGCATTATTATTTTCATACTTAGCCAGATAAATGTTGGGAAAGCTATTTTTACTTGAACTTAAACACAGTAAATAATAGTTTAATCATGATTAATATCATTATATTAATCACAATTTGTTTTTTTTTGCTGCTTAATTAAAATTTTAAAACAGAATATATTTGATAGTGATACTAATTTACTGCTTGTATCCAGTTTTGATTTCTTCATAATATCTTATTTTTAAAAGAAAAACACTGTTGATTTAATATGTAATAAATTGAGAACATTAATAATCCTTTTAATAGCTCCCTAATTTATATTTTAGATTACGAGATACATATATCTTTGCTTATTATTTTGTTTGTTTGATGTTGGTCTCGACAAGTGGTCAATGACCTCTGCTAAAGTGCGTTATATTCAACAAGTCACCAGTTCTTACTTCTCTTTCTTCTTCTTACTTCTCTTCTTCTTTTATTCTGCTTTTCATAGGTGGCTTCATGCATACAATTTATTCAAATCTTGGAAATCAATATAATCTACTAAGTGTCGTATTGATTTGAATCTTTTTTAATAATATATGTAGGTACATATGTTATCCGGATGACAATACAATTTGATTCAATCTGAACTAGTGATACGTCAAGGAGGTTGATGGTGAAACCTTTCAATGGCTACTAGTTAAACTTTCAAACTTGGGCACATTTGATTTTTTTGATGAATCATAGAAAGCGTTAAATGGAATAGGTAAAAAGTAGCACACGTCATTCTACTTCGTTTTAAAGGAATGATAAGCCAATAAGATATTGTTATATTGCAAATATTATTAGTAATAGTAATCAGTATTTTATCAGCATTTTGTCTTTATGAGACTCAATCATACGTGTAAGAATCAAACCTACGACCTCCAGGAAAGAAGCTAATGCAAATCAATATCTATAATATTGTGTACCTATATTTTAAAAAGTTTCAAATATGAAAATATGCTATGTAAACAAACAAACATTACGTAATTTTAATAAAATAACATCTATCAGAAGGCAATACAATACAAAATCGTCTAGCTTAGAAAATGCACATTACCGAGTGTTTCGAAGAAGTCATTTCGCATTCATAAGCAATTTTATATTCTAATACTCAAAAAATAAAGTTCATATTTAATTAGATTTAGTCTTGATGATGTTTTCTTAACACATTCCTTACCATAAATAGTGTTGTATACTTATAGTATCGGACGCCGGCGCCTGCTTACAATGAAACATAATAATACATTATACCTGCCCGTTCACTAGGCGACCACGACCACGTCCACGACCATGACCACGACTATGACAACAGTCTTGAGCGACCATATATATATATATATATATATATATATATATATATATATATATATACCCAATTGCGTAGAAACTAGTACTTATTATAATATCTACTTGATCAAAAACCTAACTGTTAAAACTGTTAACCATGTTAGAGAAAAATATTGGAACTTTCTAAATAAAACTTTTTTACTTGTTGAAAATAATTTTCCATTTATTTTTATTACCTAAAAAGTGTAAACCTTTGGGCTCTGGCGTTGGATATTACTATGCCATATTTATCTTTATTATGGTCTGGCTATAAATAATTGTATCATAATTAACTGCTGTTTATTAATATAAACTTTATGATCATATAACGTAGTAGTTGGAGTATCTGTATCTACTGTTGTGGTGCTCAGTTCGAATCGCTCTATGGAACTAGTCAAGTGTTATAGAACTGTCACATAGCCTATATTTTCTTTCAACGTATAGTTCCTATTATCTTTTTTTCAACTCTACATCAGGAATCTTGGGATATTAAGAAGCATAGGAATAACTTATTAAATAAAGATTCAATAGCAGAACAAACTATTTTATATATTACTAGCGACTCACCCTCGCTTCGCTCGGGTTCATCCCTAGCTTTCTTCCCAATACAAACTTTCATCCCCATTTTCACCCCCTTAAGGGATGATTTCCGGGATAAAAAATATTCAATGCCCTTCCCAGGGTCTCAAACTATCTTCATACCAAATTTCATCTAAATGGGTTCAGTAGATCCAAAGATTATCCAACGTCACAAACTCACAAACCCACAATTAACAAACTTTACCTCTTTAAAATATTAGTAAAGATTAAAGAAAAATATCTTTTCTGAGATGTTAAAATTATTGCAAAACATATCTCTAAAACAAAGTATATTATACGTATATCTTCTCCATGGTATGTAATCCTATGGCTATGTAGCGGTAAGTGTTGAACTCCGTTATCGGTGCATGAGTTGCCAAGCTAATGTTCCTGCGATAAGTCGCGTCTCAGATATTACTCAGATACACGCACTGGTCAACACTTGTTTACATTAAAGTAAGCTATTAAGATAAATCAAATACGGCATATTATGTATGTATATTTGTATGTATGTATGTACGTATCTACATGCCACATCCATCGGGATAAGTAAGGGATTTAATATATTACGTTTTTTTATCACTTTAACCGCATTTGTACGACGGATTTTATCCTTGTTATCTATACATATTATAAAATTGTAACTAAGCCGAATCTGTGCATTAAATATTTTTTGGAAAATCTTATTGAAATAATCATTATTATGGATACAGAGGACGAATCTATAGTTTTTAGAGTTTTTGTCTATCTGTCTGTCCCTCCGTACGTCTGTCCGTCTGTCCGTCTGTCTAGGAACGCATCACGAGAAAACCACTGAACAGATTTTCATGAACTTTGGTATGATGATAGCTAATTATCCGGGCCAACATATAGAATACTTTTTACTGCAGGAAAATATCTCATCTCTGAGTAATCTCTACTAACCGTTAAAACGTATCTAGGAACGAACAAGAGCGGAGCGAGATTGAGTCTATATATAAAAAGGCAAAGACAAAACACTTGTACCTACTTTTTATTTGTTTGTCAACCGGTTTTCTTTTTCTTTGTAGCTATTGACGAACTTTAATGTTATTAATATATTTTTTTATTTTTTTGCCAAAAATGAGCTTTTTCATATAGTTAGGTAAAATCTACTAAATAATAAAAAAAAAATAGAAAATCCGTTAACAAACACGAGAGAAAAAGGTTCTAAACTCTTTTGTCTTTGCCTATTTAAATATAGACGTAGAGCAAACAAAGTTAAACATCTGCCTCATAAAAATATTACTATACTGTTAACTTTTAATAAAAACACTTTCTTAGATTTACGCGAATATTTGACATTTTAAATAAAACTGTCTTTTCAGATTATTTCGCGGATTTATTTTGATTTTTGGTTCCCAATGTTTTGGGCAGGCTGTCTGTAACAACTATACCTTCAAGACATGTAACACCTCAGTCTCTCCCGTGACCATGGATGCTGTAAAGCATTCGAAACATCGGGTACCAAAAATCAAAATAAATCCGCGAAATAATCCGAAAAGATAGTTTTATTTAAAATTTTAATAAAAAAATACCTGAATGACTCCTATAATATGAGTAACAAGTTTACAACCTTTTAAGTGAAAGGTTGATAAGTTAAGATAAAAAGTAGTTTTTCTCGTGACATTTACGTTAATGTTAATACTTTCTTTTTGCACTCATTTAGTATTGATGCGAATTATATTTAATTATCTGGGAAATGAAAATTCACTTTGCCACAGCAAATAAATATGTAACGTCTGGAAAGACAATAAGAGAACAAAAAGCTATTTCTAGCTAAAGTTCATGTGTTATTTTTTTACTACATTTCGTATATTAATATGGAAAAATGAAAACTACCACAATCACCACTCAGTTAACTATTTTTTGCTTTATATATTAATATCTACAAAAACTTAACATAACGCATATGAAATTATATTACTTATAAGAAAACACAATTTTTAAAATTTTTGTCTGTCTATTTGTTCAGGTTAATTTCCGAAACGACTGGACTAATTTTGATGGGATATTCACTGGCAGATAGCTAATGTAGATAAATAAAATAGAAGTACTCCTATAAGGAGTAACTTAGGCTACTTTTATTTTAGAAACCTTAGAATTTTACACCATCTTAGGTGTAACATTTAGATTAAAAGTTATTTTTTAAAATTTGAATCTGGCCATTGAGCACAATAACCGTGACTTAATGTTAACGATTAAACATTCAGTTTTATTACAGACACTTTAAATTTCTAAATCCAGTCAAAGTTTATAGGTGAAAACAGCATTAGTATCAAACTTAGAAAATTTTTAAATTACTTGAAATATTATTCCTATGTACATGTTTTCAATTATGTACATTCCTATGTACTTGTGTATTATGTTTATTTATATTGGCTTATTTTATTAGATAATAGTTCCAAGCCAAAAACAAATTTGACTGAAATTAAAAAATAGAAGTGATTTGACTCATAACATAAATATGTAGAATATAACACAAAAAATAAAAATGCAAAAGGTTTTATGTTTTATTAAAAACTAACAGAACCCGCGACTTCGCTCGCGCTAAAACTACAAAAAAACTCTAAAAAGGTAGGTTTCGTACAAACTTTCATCACCTATTTTACCCACTTAGGAGTTGAATTTAAAAGTTTCAAACTTTTATCCTCTATTTCAGCCCCTTTATATTAGAATAGCTATTGAATAATCACCAATAATAATTGGAAACCAATGTATTATAATTGCTTAGTTTTATACTACTCAATGAACTAGACGTAACTAACCATTTTCATTTGTTTGCAGGTAAGGGTCATTTGTCAATCTTTTACATCGTTGCAAGGTAAGTACAGGTACATACAGTGCATATTTTAAGTCGTCGTTTTTTATTTTTACCCGACTGCGGCAAGCTCACGGGAGAGTTACGTATTAAATATACGTAGTAAGATAAGTGGTAGAGTAAATCTAAACAAATACATATAACGCATATGCCCCCGACTGCATAATATTATGTTCTTTCAATAACTTGTTCCCATCTTTTAGTTTTTTTACATATAATACAATTGTAACTAATCCGAATCTGTACATTACATATTTTTTGGAAAATCTTATTGAAATAAACATTATTAATCGATACATATTTTTAGAATTTTTGTCTGTCTGTCTGTTTGTTACCGCATCACAGAAAAAGCACTGGAGGGATTTTGATGAATTTTGGTATGATAATAACTGGTTATCCGGGTCAACGTATAAGATACTTTTTATCGCGGAAAATGTCTTCTTTCTGAGAAAAAATACAAAAACTGCAATGTAAGAGTATACTAATATGAAAAGCCTAACAAATTGGTTTTTGGCCATCTGAACGCGGGCGGAGCCGCGGGCAATGCTAGTATTGTTATAAAGCTCCGTACTCACAATAAAAATGTCGCGCATATAGCTTCACTAAACAGATGAAAAAAGCATAACAATCTCAAACATTAAGTTTTAAAGTTTTTTTAGTCTTAGTTGTGGACGTTTTTAGAGTATTTACTGTTGATAACTCAATTTAGTTAAGTTCGCTCTAAGCCTTTGTTAACTAAACACCTTTTACAGTAGGTTCAAGGTAGATTAGAAGTACACGTGTAGTTTTTTCCTTGGAACAATTTTAACTGTATACTAAATGTTTAGCTAATTGAAATGTTATGTATCTTACAATTAAAGCGCCTACAATATACATATTAAATAATAAATAAATATGGTGGGATATTTACACACAGCACCATCTAGTTCCATGGTAAGCTGCGAGGCTCGTGTTATGGATACCAGATAGTTAATACACTACACATATATAACTTTAAATACATACATATTATAAATATAAACAACTCTGATTAGAGTACAAATATAAAAAATAAAATACATGCTCATCACACAAATGTATACCCCAGCGGAACTCGAACACGCGACCGCTGGCACAGCAAGTAGGGTTACTACAAATTGAACCAACCTGTCGTCAAATATTATCACAATATAAAATGTTATAATGCCAAACTGATTTCTTATATAAAATCTCAAATCGTATATTAAAAACAAGTAAATTTTAATTCTAGCTAGCATTTAGATACAAGCGTTAGGTATATCAAATCCCTAGAACATTGCAGTCACGATCACCCATCCAGACTTAGGTTTTGATTCAATTAACCTTTTCATATACATTATGACAAATGCTATACAAAACCGCTGTAGTTTTAACAGTACGTGACTATAATGACGTCGTGACGAGAGTAATTTATTATACTATAATTGCTATATAATTCCACACGCTTCTTCGGCTAAAATACATCAATCATCGTCATTTAGAGCCTTGACCTTCCATTTTGTTTCTTACATACGATTCCTTATGTCAGTGAAATTGGGTTTTTTAATACGTTTTTATTAGCTTACTTTGTAATTTAATAGCTATCTCTATATTACTATGAATAAAATCAAGTCTTGGAAGATTATGAAATACTAGCATCACGCGCGACTTCGCCCGCGTTAAAAATTCCGACCGCTACCAAACTTCATTGGATCACCTACTAGAATAATCTGAAGATTGCCTGAAAACTTCATCAAAATCGCTCCAGGCGTTTTGGAGTCTGTAGGAAACATACATACATACATGATATATATAAATATTATTTAGACTAATTGTCGTCGAGTCGTACCTTTGCAAACGAAATCTCGATGATAACAGAATAATTTGATACCATTTGATTGAACTACGTTAGGTTTTTTGTTTGATGTTTTATTTATAGTTGTACCTCAAGTTGAGCTAAAAATATAGCATAGGTGATAAAAACCATGGGTTTAATATCTTCATACACATGTTATATGTCTAACATTAAATATTAAGTACTTGAGTTCTATATGGGTATTACATCTAGTAAAACGTTCTATTACTTTAAGTATAACTAAGAAATAAGCCTTTTAGTCGATAAAATTCAAGTTGCAAATTGATATGAAAAATCTCCACATTTCTTGAGATATAATTTATTTTGTTAAAGTAAAAAAAAATATTTACATACAAATATCATAAAATACTTTTAAAGCCTTTAAAAGGTCACAATATTTTCAACACAGACTATTAACTTATACGGTGTTCGAAGGTGAAAAAATTGACTCGTTATCCATCGGCAATTTGCAAACGAAAATTGAAAGCTGTAAACAATTTGTATACAAAAATTTATGACTTAAATAACAGTGTAACACTAAAGTAGAATTAACAGTCATTCGGTTCATTAGCAGCGGTTATAAAACGCTAGTGGTTTCGTATAGAAAGTTTAGGTTAACTTTTCATTTTACTTAAAGCTATATAGAGCTATATTAATATATAGAAACTATTTTAATTCCAAATTATTATTACAAATAAGTTTATATTATAACAGTGGTAGAAGCGGGTTCAAATCCCGGTTCTTGCATCTCTGATATTATAATATGCGAATAATTTCTAACATTATTACCACTTATCTTACGGAGAAAGAAAACATCGTGATATGAGCATATCTGAGAGATCCTAGCAAGTTTTCGAAAGACATGTGAAGTCCGCCAAATAATCGTATTAAAGGAAGGCTCGTAACCAGCAGTGAGACCTTAAAAGAAGGGCTAAATATAACACAATAAAATAAAAAAAATCGTGGTATCTTCTAATATTAATATATTATACACTAAACATATGTAAATAATTATAATAATAGTTTTATATAATAATAAAGTTTTAATGTTTTAATCAATCAATACATTAAGTCTAATTCATAAAATATCGCTTAGCTTTTTGCACAGTGTTCTATCAAATTGAACGTCAATCATGTACATATGTAATAAATCTCAGGACCGTACAGATCGATCGCTTTCTTTCTGTCGACACGACCAATCTCGCCATTAATCAATTAAAGAAATCGAAAGCGACATGACATGCTCTCTTACACTACGGTATGTACAAGTATGTGCGAAGACATTGATAACCAATGAAACGGCTATTATTGAATGGTAATTACTTGTCGTTATTAGATAAGATTGGTTATTGAGATTCTGTATGTATAGGCGTTTGCTGTGGCTTTGTCCGAATTTTTGATGTATTTTTTTTAATAATTATTGTTGATTGGCACCTAGGATAAATAAAAAACTTATCTTTCTAATTTCAAATTCAAGATATACAGTATAATGTATAAAGAAATGGTGGATATTACTATTTTTTAACTTTGTCTAAGCTTAAAAATTATATTATATCTGTGCTTATGTGAAACTCTAAGAAAATAAAAACTTCTTAAAAAAAATCCGACTTCCAGGCACTAAAATGTAAAAAATAACTAAACGTAAAAAACTAAAATTTAAAAAAGATGCCGATGCAAAGCAAATGTAATATATTTTAAAATATTATCGGCTGGCTCCAACTTATCTGAATGGGTATCTATTGTAAATGAAAGCCCCCGTTTAGTTATTTTTTCACATTTTAGAGCCTAGAAGTCAGTTTTTTTAAGTTTTTATTTTTCCATTTTTAGTGTAGACGTAATATGCAGGTAATTTGTAAGAAGAAAGTTTTTAATAACATATTCGATTAAGCTATTTGTTTACAAAAATAATTTAATTGTTGATTTTTTTTTAAACCACTCGACCGATTTCAATAAAATTTAAATGGGACATGGGCAGTATACCCTACGAAAAAAAAGATTCTAAAACGGGTCAGACGTCTTCGAGTAATGGGGGAACATACATAAAAAAAGATTCCGACGAATTGAGAACCTCCTCCTTTTTGAAAGTCAGTTAAAAATATAAACCATTTAATATTATAAAGCATCATTTCCAACCCTTGAAACATTTAAAAATATATAAATTATAACAAAAAACAACAATTTTTTGTTTAATTTGGCATATTATATTTGGGCGGCGAGATCATTATTCCATCGAAGAAACTCATTAGTGTTAAAAAAGTGTTGTTATTTAAAGCTCAATAAATTAACATCGTAATAAATATTAACTTTCTAGAGGACTTTTTTTATGAAATTGTAAATAGGTACCTACGTTAATTTACGTATAAAATAGCTTTTAATAAGTTTCTTTCGTGTGTGCTTCCGTTTCCGTTTTCAACTTAAAACCGACATTTTTAACAATTACTTGCTTTCTATTAAGTTGAAATTTCTCATATGTAGGTAATTTTTGACAATAATATAATATAGTACCATGGTGCTGGTCTCATGGGACTGGAAGGTTACCATAGCAACCATATAACTACAGAACTTATAACATAATACAAACTTATTTTAACAAATCTTTTATGTTTATTATTTTCAATTTCTAAGCTGCAAACTATTATATATAGAGTAAAATAAGCAAGTCCTCCTCGCCACTAGTCACTACTCTCCATAAAATTCTAGTTTTAGATGAGTCCGATGACATTTCCCATAGCTATTTTGTCAGCTATCTGATGCTCGTTGCATTTAAATGGCCAATATATGCGCGCTAATTTCGTTAGAAAGTATGTCGAAACACTTAGTCTATTTTATAGCTTTATAATAATATATACATACATACTCGTATAGTAATTATTTTAAATGCTTTAAAAGTATAGTAATTGGGAAAGCAGTAGAAATAGCATTAATGGTAAGAATATATTTTTTTCGTTATTTCTCACTAGCGTCTCGCCCTCGCTGTGATTATGCCTTTTAGGCAATAAAGCTTCCTATTTTCAGAAAAAAATTAGTCAGATTACCTTCAACAAACTAACAAAGTTTACATATTTACATCTGTAGATACATATAATAAAATTCTAACTGTCGAATCTGTACATTAAATATTTTTTGGAAAATCTTATTGAAATAGTTATAGTATCGACACAGAGGCCGAATCTATGGTTTTTAGAATTTTTGTCTGTTTCTCTATTTGCGAACGCAACACGAGAAAACCACTGGATAATTTTCATGAAATTTGGTATGATGATAGCTGGTTATCCGGGTCAAGATATAGGATATTTTATACTGAGGGAAAATATGTCATCTCTGAGACATCTATACTAAACTTTTAAATGTATTAGGGACGGACCGGAACAGAGCGAGGGTGAGTCGCTAGTTATATTATAAGTATATATAAATAAAAAAGCGTTGAAACTTTCTTCTTCTATCTTCCAATTATTTCTTATTTTATTTTAACTAATATGCTATAAATAATCCTAAAACTTATTTGGACGAAAAATGTAAAACATAACAGTCAATCATTACAGTTATTTTTAACTTTCAATTGGTCTACGATCGTCAAATAACCAAGCAAAAACCAGTTTTAAACCTTGCGTGCTTTTTGCTTCAATAGTAGTTACATTACTGTAACAATAGCAATCTAGACGTATGATAATGACCTAGGTACTAGCCTTGAATACCGGTCCGTCACATCTCACCGACGAGTGATGTTTTAAAGCCAGATTTTATCATTAGTATTTACACTGTGTTATATGATAAACAGATAAAAGGTAGAAAAAGTTTTAATACGAGTATAACTTTAAGTCATGTACAATGTGTCTTTCATACAAATATGAGCTTGTAAATATCTTTGCTATTTCAAGATTATCATTAGCGAATTATGAAGCTCGATTTAAAAAAAAATTAAAATGGGTGTTACTCAAGGCAATCGTCGGATTTAGAAGTTGGAAGCGGGTATTTAAAAGGTAGACATAATTAGATACTAAAACAAGAAACGATGGATAGGCAAAACGTGAGCTTTTAGGTGAAAGTCAAAAATGGTGCTTTCGCATTAGATCATATTTTAGTTTGCCCATTTCATTTCAGGTATAACGATACGTTTAAAAAAGTTTGTTTTGAAATCATAAATACCAAATGATAGTAACTTTTGAAGACTACGTACATAAGAGAATGGACGTTATGGACGTACAAAAAGTAATACTAAATAATATTACTTGTTAGTAAAATAAGTTTATTCCAACAAATTTAAACCATTAGGTAATATCATGTCTATATAGATTAATAATTACAAGGTTAAATTAAAATATTTTACTTAAAAATGTATAGCTTGTGTCATATTTTCAAGGCGTAGTAGAAACGTAGTTGTAATGCGTAGTTAGTCGACTTGCAAAGCAATCTCAAGATCGCACATGACTACCGAGATCAAAATCTATGAAACACAAAGCACTTTATTATTGTTGAATATGCTACTAAATTGGAGAAGTAATTTACATTGAAAGTTGGAAATTTCTAAAATAGTATGTTTCGTAATGTATACGGACTGACGAAATAGGAAAATAATAAATTTATCCATACGTACTAATATTATAAAGTGAAAGTTTGTATGTTTGTCCTTCTTTCACGTCGAAACGGAGCGACGGAAAGGCGTGATTTTTTGTGTGGTGATAGTTGGAGGGCTGGAGAGTGACATAGGCTACTTTTTACCGCGGGAGATAATCTCATTCCCACGGGAAAATACAATATAATTCAACGCATAACAACTCATCATGCCTATGTAGATTATAATCTATTCCATACTGACCGTTAAAACTTATCTAGGGACGAACCCGAGCGAAGCTAGGGTGAGTCGGCTAGTTTATATATAAAGTAATATTATAATGATCCAAGGTTCATATATACCTAGGTATTTTGTAATCTTTTTGCTTATGAGATGGATAATACCTAATTATCTAATAAAAGTGAACCCGTAAGTTTTAGTTATTTTTTCTATGTGTCTAGCTTAGTGCACTTTTCTCAAGAACTCCTGGACGATAGTTTGTGATTTGAGGCTTTCGACTTCATAGGAAGTACATAATGGCTGTATTTTTGTGTGAAGTATACCGACTTATACGAATAGAAAGAAATTTATCATTATCGTAGTGAACAACTAAAAAATATATAATTAAATCCTATAATAAACATACCTACATATACATACATATATATAGCACACATGACCTCAACAAAGCGGTAATCTTATACAAAATATATTTTATTTCTCTTAATATAAGCAAATTATGGTATCCACAATAACGGATTGCTTCATTTCCTTAACAAAAACAACATGAGGCTACGAAAAAAATAACGTAAATTAAAAGCTTTTGAATATTTCTTTAACAAGTTCAAATAAGTACTGCTAAGAAAACATTTGCTTCATCATCTAACAAAATGGAAACTGTAAATAGAAATTTAGCTCTAGAAGTAACATACGAGTAGGTTACTTAGTTTTAAATCCGCAAACCCCGTTCTAAGATCCACGACCAGTTACTCACTCAGCGGTTATAAATGCAAGTAATAAGGTCGCTTACATGGAACGGTTTAGACGCCATCCAACTTAAGACGACAGATGAACAGGATGGTTCTTCTAAGCTTTTTGTGAGCTTTATCACGATTTTATAGTTTAAGAGAAAGTATATGAAATATAAAATGTCAAAAAAAAATTGTACTAACTAAAACTTTGAATAAAGCTCTAAATTCTGCAGCTGTTTATTTAAAAAAAATCAACTAATAAGCTCGTTAGTTCTAAACTAATAAGTTCTAAGCAGTAATGGTGAACAGAACAGAAAAAATGATTTACATTTTATTTAATATATTGTGACGTAGACGGACACACAGATACATATGTATGTATGTACTTTTATGTTTCAATGTATGAATGGAATCTCAAGGGTACTGAACCTTAACTGTACAAAGCACAAAAAATGACGTTATAATGTATTATCATTTATCATACAATATTATTATGTAATTTTTTTCCATAAAATCTATCAGATTAATAAAAAAATAACCCATTTAAGAGTGTTAATTTTGAAGTAAGTGTACTTTGATTTTCATAGTATAATGATTGTTCCCTTATTATGGACTTTGATATTTATTCTTTACTAGCAACTCACCCTCACTCCGCTTGGGTTTGTCCTTAGTTACGTTTTAACGTTTAGTATAGATTTCACAGAGATGAGATATTTACCCGCAGTAAAAAGTATCCTATATGTTGACCATGATAGCCAGCTATCATTATAGCAAATTCCATTAAAATCTGTCGAGTGCTTTTCTCGTGATGCGGTGATAGACAGACAGACAAACAGACAAAAAATCTAAAAACCATAGATTCGGCCTCTGTATCGATAATAATGTTTATTTCAAAAAGTTTTTCCAAAAAATATTTAATGTACAGATTCGGCTTAGTTACAATTTTATTATATGTATAAAGGAATGCCTTAAAAATCCATTCAAATAAAGCTTATATAAGTTTCAGTTGTAATAAGCTTTAATTCACGTTTCCATCACTTATGAGCGGCTACCTGTTTTTGAGCTTTCAATTTTAAAAGCACATCTCGTACGGTCACGAAAGTGAAATTGTGCAATATATAATATGATATATGTTACCTACTCTGTGTAGCTTCTTACTATAATGTAGGTTTAACGCTATTGCTTTTATTAATTCAATTTAAAGATTGAAATAATAATTAAAACACAAATAAGATTATAATAATTTTATTTCAAAAATTATTATTTTCATCCATTTTGCTCTTATAAGTGTAAGGTTGCATTTTCATATATTGAACGTTTTAATAGAAAATAATATATTTGATTAATTTGTAATGATTTATATATAAGGCTTTTACTTATGTGACCTTGGCCGATTGGAATGTGTCACACAGAGAGGTCGGTACCACCATGTACTGTTTGGGACATTAACACATAACACCGTCTAGTTCCATTGTAAGCTACGAGGTTTGTGTTATAGATACCAGATAGTTAATACACTACACATATATAAACTTTAAATACATACATATTATAAATATGACATGTACTATGTAGTGACTAGTCACGAATTGTTTGTAATACTGAAAATTATAATAATAAATTATGTAACTCACTGACGATTATAAAAGTACTGAATATAAGAATGTAAGCAAGGAATATCTTGAAGTTTTATTAGAGACCCAACATAAGAAACTTTTATTTAACTTGCAATGTTTATATGTATGTTTGTTCGGGTCAGATCTTGCAACTGAATTTTAAAGCAGTTATCCTCAACCGATTGAGCTGAAATGTTGTATACACGCTTAGTTTTGATGACAATGCATGGTTATATACTCGTAAATGACGTTATTCTAAATCCAACATGGCGGACTCCCAAAGATGGCGGACTTTATTTTTTTATCTACCCCCAAGATATACATATCAAATAAAAGGGTTTGTGCTGAGAAGAATACGAATACATATCTAAAAAATAAAAGTAAACTTTAAATTAAATCATACTTATTTATTACACAATTTATGTGATATTTAAGCTTGCTTTTAAATATATTTTTTTAATATTAATTTATCTCCAAATATACATAAGTTTTGCTCTTAACGTGTTTCCAAATGAAATATGAACAACTCTACAACAGAACATATGTCCAAATCAAACTCCACACATTCATTCATTTAGAACAACCAAAATAACTACAAGAATTTGAAAAAAACCAACAAAATAATTGAAAATGAATAATTCAAACGTGTTACAAGAGTACTGCAATCGCTATTAATTAGAACTAACCGTTGCCCACCGATAAGGAAATGCGCAGGCGCCGATACACCTGTACAGGTACAAGACGGACCAAGTTAAAATTGATTAGTTCAGAAGAACAAGTCTAGTTAAAAACTGCTATAAAGGGTAATGTATTTAAATTAGCCCAGCTTTTATTACTAGAGGAAATGCTTTTTATTATGTAAACAGCAGTTGTAAGTTGACCCATGCGGTTGTTTATGTTAAGTTTTTAAACAAAGATTTTGGGAAGAGTAATAGAATTGTTGAGTACAAACTTATTAGTTCAGAGATTTATATACGTATATACATAAAATACTTTTTTTCGGATTTATTAAAGTAAAATGTATATTTTATACCATTAAAAGTGACATTTAAAAGTAAATAATTCTGTATTAAAACTCTGTCGTTAAATTGGTCGTTTGGACAAATGAGCACTGAGACGACGTCATAGCAAACTTTTAAACCTTTAGTTATATACAACATTCTTAGGATTCAGCGATAGGAGATATGTAAGATAAACACTACAGACTGTCTATACTTATAAGTACGAGTAAATGCTTTGACGGCTAAACTAGAAGTTAATCGAATATCTATAATTCACTTCAAAAGAAACATCTAAAATATACAAAACTCGTGTCACGGTGTTTGTGGTCGCATTCCTCCGAAACGGCTCGACCGATTTTAATGATTTTTTTGTTGTTTGGTAGGCATGAGTATATATAGGTCGTAAAGTATTTTTACCCTCCTACCCCCACCCCCAATCTTTTAATCACGATTTTAGTATTTTTGTTTGAAGAATATATAAATAATTTAATATAGGGACGAAAGCGGGCGAAGCTTCGGGTTCTGCTAGTATGTATATACATTTGAATAAAATATGTACTTTGGTTTATTCTTATCAGTAAGTCCGTATTTTCATATCAAACTCCCAAGTTCTATAAGAAAAGTATAAGTTAAACATAGCGATCGATTTCCGCTCATAAAAAATATTTGTAAAGTTAATCATCATTCCGAGTATAGCGATAAATAAACTACACCAGCTAAAACATCTAAAATAAGAAGTAAAATACAAAGAAACTGAAATACCTCGCAGGAGAATGTTTACATTGGGTGCGCCTGCGCATGATTGTTTAGAGTCCCTTACTTGCTATGTAAAAACTTGTTTTTTTTATTGTTTATGTACAAAAAGCTATAAATATTTTTTTCTTTGACAAAATGGTACGGTTATATTTTTTATTATTATCGATTATATTTTAAAGATATGAAAACTCAAAATATGGAATTTACGATTTTAAATTGAAAGATTCTACACAAATGTAAACTTTTGCAAAATGAAAATGAATATATTATGATAATAAAATATAACAACTATACGGAACCATTGTCTCTGTACAATACTCAACCTTAACATTTTTTTGCAGCCTTCAAACGAACTGAGAAATGTCATTTTGTATAAATAACTGTTATCGCTTCAAACAGATATAAGGTGCATTATAAATTGAAATTATAAGATAAAATAACGATTATTCTCAGAGTTGTCTCGCTGATGTCAACTATTGAGCCGCAGCTGTAATTTCTGTTTATATAATTAGGACTTTATTTCTTGTAGATGTCTACTGATAAGATTGATGTAGACTAGGTGTCTGTTTGTAAATTTTATCGACATTAGTGTTTCGAGTTAGGGTTCTTAGAGTAAGATCTATAATTAATAAAAGCGCATGGTAGCCCAGTGGTAACGCGCTCGCTTGGGAAATCGAGTGAAGCGGGTTCAAATCGCCTGGCTTTACTGCCGGGCACTACTGAGACCCCCCCCCCCTCTCATAGTTTACAAAATAACTCTTAAATCAATCCTTATAATACCATTAGGTATATACTCGTATTATAAAAAATAACTAAAAATTTTTTGCTTTCACTTGCCTTTGAAAAGACATGGCTGTTTTTTTTTCAAGTTAGCCATAATAGGCTTATTCTACACTAGTAAATATTATAGTAAGCTTTTACCATATGCACAAGTATATCATTGGGCCCAGCTTTCTCCTGATAAAGACGGAGACGATAAGTTCGAGATTTATGATCCCTCTTATCTTATGTAAGTATCGTCATGCGTAAGTACTTGTACCGCTTCAAGTATAGAAGCTAAAAGCTAGTAATGAAAGTTTTCTTTGAAGCTTTTAAGTTTAAATACTTATTAAGTTTTCTAGAAAATAACATAAAAATAAACAATTTTAAAGCATTGAACTTACAAAATATGTATACATTATCTTCGTGTGGAAATTTGCAATTATTTTTAATAAATAAAAAATAAATATTTGTATAATGTTAATATTTTTAGTATAACTTCTTTCAAATGATTTTTTTTTAATTTTACTTAAAATACATATACTTAGATATTTATTTATAATAAATAAATAAATACATATACATTATTTCTAATTTCTATGTCTCAAAGAAAAAAATCTGTCATTATATTAGAAAACTTATTTTTCATAATAATAACATGTAATTTACATTGTAAGTAGTTTCTGCCAAAATGACTGGCATGTGACACTTGAATAACGTACGTTAGGGACTTGATAGCGATCAAAACTTTCTCTGATATATTAAACAAATATAAAGGTATGCTAAGTATATTGGTTATTAGATTGCCTATTAGATCTTGCACACTGGCTAGAAATATCTATAAAATGTAGAGGTATAAATTTTTTAAACTGCTTTAAAGCTTAAACTTCTTTTTGTTTTTTTACTAAAAAACAGAGAAAAAAGAAATGTGGAAGGAAGTTGTATTAAGCAGAGAGTATAAGCTCTCGTGTACTTGAAATTCGTAATACTGACTTGTCTTAACATTGGAGGTCACAGGATCAACTCTCGTGCGAGTAACTTTTTATTTGTAATATGTATGTATTTAATATACATATGTATGTGTAGTGTATCAACTATCTGGTGTCCATAACACAAGCCTCGTAGCTTACCATGGAACTAGATGGTGCTGTGTGTGAATGTCCCAACATTTTTTTATATATATATATATATATATATATATATATATATATATATATATATATATATATATATATATAAATTACTTCTTCCCTTCCACCCACAAAACTATTGATTATCATTTCATAACGCCGCAAACGAATTCAATATTAATCTCAGATATCGACCGATTTCAATATCCTGTGTGTATAATGGAAATCCATTATTTATGTTATTTATGATGTATGGCATTTTCAACTTCATTACCATATTTATTGATTGTATTTTTCCTTGTTATGTTACAGTTAAAATATATGAGGCGATACTAAACTATCAAACAAATCGACTGAGTTTAAACAAACACGGTGTAACGTGGTTTATACGGTTTTATGTCACTTCTAATAATTGTTAGGCTTTGAATTTGTTATTAAGTTACATTGTTTGTTAATTTATTAGTAATATCAGTACTACCTCATAGATCTAGTGGCTAGGACGTACGGCTGGAGATCCGGAGGTCGTGGGTTCGAGTACCGGGTCAGGCCGAATATAGTAATTGGATTTTTCTATCAAAAAATTTCATTAATACCCTTTAGTTGTAAGCTTCATTATTACTCTTTTAATAATACTTTAAATATAGTACCAAATATTTCCTCCACTAAAATAAAATTTTCAACATAACACACCTTCCAAAGTCAGTAAAGAGTTTCGGAAGCTCATAATCTCGTCCAATAAAACATTCGGACCGGATACAATTTACTATGCCGCTTCTTTTGATAAGGCGTTCAAACATGTTGCAGTACTGACGAATTATATCCTTATCAACGCTTATCATATTTTACATAATTTGACAGTTCCGACAGAGTAAATTGATCACTCTTCTAAGTCTACAGATCCATGTGGTTCATGCTATGAAAAAATATTAAAAAAAATAATAATTAATGACTTAAACAATACACAATTTAAACCGATCAATTTAAACACGTTTGGCTCAGTTTGTAGTGATCCTAGTTGCTGTGCCAGCGGTCGCGGGTTCGAGTCCGATAATAAACGAGTTAAATCAAGCGATTTATGAGCAAAAAGTCGTTTCCACAGAGGAAAACCTATAAAAAGGATTATCTGTCATCGCTATTCATAGTTAAAGGCAATTTATATTTATGTCACGACCCTACAATTTTATGTCATCTACCTAACTCACATGATGGATAAATTATTTAGGCTCATTTCACATAATTTGCAATTATTTTTCAACTAATAAATCATTTATATATTATATTTTACATTAAAAAAATTGTTGAATAAATGTAACAGGTCAACACAAAACACATAGTTATTCTTAAGGAATTCTTTCAAAATCTTCAGAAATGTAAAATCTAGTCTTGGCATAACAGCCAAGTGCTAGCACAGTTTTTATTTAACTAAAACTAATTTATGTTTTTTCTAGATTTTCATAAATAGATAAAATCATTTACAGTATTAACTTTTGACACACGTTTGGCTCAGTGTGTAGTGACCCTACTTGCTATGCCAGCGGTTGCAGGTTCGAATCCCGCGGCATTCATTTGTGTGATAAGCACGAATGTTTATACTCCAGTCATGAGTGTTTATATTTCTAATATGTATGTATTTAAAGTTATATATATGTAGTGTATCAACTATCTGGTATCCATAACCCAAGCTTCGCAGTAAGCTACGAAGCTTGTGTTATGGATACCTACAGCACGACCACCACCAGCAGCAGGTTGTGTGTTAATATCCCAACATATTTATTTATTTAACTTTAAATATAATCATTCATTTTTCATCGATAGAGTTACAATAACCAATTAACCAATATAATCAAAGGCAGGCTTTGAATGGTGCCTAATAAGTCATTTTATAAAATTCATCGCCCAATGATTTATGATCTCTCGACATAATAGTTACTTTTATATGTAATATTTTTAGCCACTGTCAGATTTATTGTAGCTAATAAAGCTATTACACTGATGTATGCGTGTGCACTGCTATAATATATTCATAAAGAAATTCTTTAAACTTTAAGGTCAAACGAATTACTATGTACGTTTAGGAGTTGATATGTTAGTTAGATTGGTGTTTGATACGCACTTAATCTTGTATTGAAATTTAAAAAAGATTCAGAAGGTGATTCAAGGATTGACGTGTTTATTAAACGTCAAAATGGACATATTACGTAAGGTAAAATATCAAAGGGCTGTAGGCAGTGTTTCGGTAATAACAATTACAAGTTTCAGTTCAAGTCTAAAGCAGCTGCTTTTCTAAGCTTAGAAGCCTTTTTTTAAGTATTCCATTTTTTTATTATTCTTACTAGCGACTCACCCTCGTTTCGCTCGGGTTCGTCCCTAGGTACATCTTAACGGTTAATAAAGTATAATAGATATACTATAATATACGATACAATAATATACATATAGGTTGTAGCCTACCTCAATAAACGGGCTATCTAATACAAAAAGAATTTTTCAAATAGGATTAGTAGTACCTGACATTAGCACGTTCAAATAAACAAACAAACAAACCAAAAAAACAAACAAATGTACCTCTTTATAATATTAGTATAGAATAAATACATAATTTCTTTTAAAATTTGTAAGCACGTCTTCACAAATAAAGTAAATAGAAGATTCAAGAATTAGAAGCTTTATAGATATACTCGTAGAATCAATAAATGATAAGAAAATTAGTATATTTTGCTAATTCGTAAATAAAAACTAACATTTTAAAATTCATTGAAAACGATTTATATATTTCATAAAATATATCTTTTTTCATTATGAATGTGTAATATCTATGCTAAATAACGACTGTATGGCATCAAGGTTCGCACTTATCCGGTGTATGTAATGAGATGCGCGCATCACTCACTATGAATGATCGAGCTTCATTACCGGTTAATAACTACTCGTATATGAAATAAACTATGCAAAAATATTCATTTATTTTAATACACTATGTATGTTTGTATGTTTGTACATTATCTTATATATAATATTATTACATTAACCGCTAGTTAACGCATATGGGTGTTGAAAATGAATGGGAAATCTGTACAAATCCCAAGTTTATCACTACCACTGTGGTTTTAACCATTTAAAAGGACTTTAAACTTACATCATATAATCATAAATGCGTAATTAATTTCTTCAAGCTAAAATGGTTTGACGGATTTCAATGAAAAGTATACCTAAATAAATATATAATACCTAATAAAAATATACCTTAAATAGCACATAGGCTACTTGTTGCGATAATACTTGCTAAAAATTGCACAGATCGTTTGACAAAAAAAGTTATACGTATTACAAAGCAAAGCGAGTGTAAATTACATGTACATTTTCTTTGCCCCATCATATGTTTTTCAATTAATAGCCAAAATTTAAATCATAGTAATCTTGTTATACACATAAACAATGATATTTTTAAAACAACAAGTCCTCTAAGATTCGTAGAAGTCATTTTACTATATGCAATTTGCATCTGCGACAGAGATATATGAAGGAGCGTTCTATAAATCAATTTGTTTGACTTTTGCTTCATAGTCCATTGTAGTTCTAAAGTATTACACTTTTTATTACTATTATACATAATAAGTATTTTCTTCAAAAATACACTTTTTTAATGGCATGTAAAGGCTTAAGTAGGTATCGAGCTAAGTTGAAACTTCAATTAATTATATAATAGCAGCCAAAGCTTACAAAAGCTCGATGTTCTAATATATTAAGAACTTTTCAAATAAGCTTACGTCTTTTATGTAGTAACAGAATAACTAATCGATTTTTTTCATACATAGGCTTTTTGAACTAAATATTGAAATAGACCAAATATTGAATGCGTTGAATTAGCGTAGTAGGTAACTCTTTAAATTATTAGAAGACTCTACTTTCTACTACGAGTATGTTATGTTATAAATGTGAAAGTTTATGAGGATGGATGGATAAACGGATGGATGTTTGTTACTCTTTCACGTCAGAATGGCGGAACGGATTTGGATGAAGTTTGGCACAGAGATAGATTATAGTCTGGAATAGAACATAAGTTACTTTTTATCCCGGAAAAATGTAGGGTTCCCGTGGGACAGATTTGTTTTCGTCTAGGGACGAACTCGAAGCGAAACGAGGGTGTGTCGCTAGCTATTGATAAAATCTATTTTTTTGTGTATAACCCATAGAAAACGTATACATAATTCTATTATGTCGCTATATAAGAATCTGTTTTATTATTATCATCTGTTATATATTACTTTACTGTATTTTATATTCTGTGTACGTGTGCCAGTAATTGGTATAAAGTGATCGCACTTGAGTCGATCGTTGCATCTAATTGATTCTATTGGAATCGGAACATGGCTTGGACATCGGAATGCTTATAAATTGTTCTAGAGGCTAGTTTCTTTGAATTTTAAGTGATAATAAGTATTTATTACATGTGATTGGCTTAACAATGTTTTATTGTCTATGCCTATATTTTTTTACTTTTTTTATTATTATATAAGATTAGCATTGCCTGCGGCTCCGCCCACGTTCAGATGACCAAAAACCAAATTCCTTGGTTTTACATATTAGTATACCATTACATTGCATTTTTTGTATTTTTTCTCAGAAATGAGATATTTTCCCGCGGTAAAAAGTATCCTATATGTTGACCCGAATAACCAGCTATCACCAAACCCAATTCAATCAAAATCTCTCCATTGGTTTTTCCGTAATGCGGTAACAGACAGACAGACAGACAGACAAAAATTCTAAAAACTATAGATTCAGCCTCTGTATCGATAATAATGTCTATTGCAATAAGATTTTCCGAATAAAATATTTAATGTACAGATTCGGCTTGGCTTAGTTAGAATTTTATTATATGTATAGATGTACATTATAAGGTTTAGACATCGCATTAATACTTTCTTAAATGACGCGAATATTTTAAATTCTAAATACAACTATCTTTTCGGATTTTGTGCGGATTTATTTTGTTTTTTGGTTCCCGACGTTTCGAATGCTTTACAGCAATCATGGTCACGGGAGAGTCTCTCCTAAGTCCGAATACAAAAAATCTGAAAAGATAGTTTTATTTAAAATGCTTCTTAAATTCCTTCAATATTATGCTTTTTAAATTACTGTGATACCTAAATATATAGATACAGTATAAACCCTTTTGTAAAACACTATTTATAAGCCCTTTAGATTGGACTCATCAAAGTTTACAATGTCTGAATTTATCACGCTTTACAAACTACTTCTCTAAAGAAACATCGAACATAAAAGATCACAGATCACAGAGTAGAGAAATAACCTTTTTCTTAATTCAACAATTATTATTTGCATGTTATGTTAGCCTGTAATTGTGATATACTTTCCAGGCTTTTTTATATATAACTATATTAAGTTAAGAAATTTATTCTTAATATAGAACTTCCTAATAAATAAAATAAATAAATAGTACAACGTTGGTTTGTACAACGTTCGTAGAAATGTGTTATGGGGAGATGAAAAAAGAAAAACATATGTAAAAAAACGCAATATATAAAAAATCTTTTAAATTAATTGAATATTATATGTTCTTATATGTACATATTGAAAAGGACAGATTTTCGGAATCGATTTTCAATGAATAATATTAAATTATTATATATTAAATGTATTCCTATTCTCTACAATTTTAAAAGAGCTTTGAGATTTGTCATTTGACTTTGAATTCTGTGCCAGACGTCAAACAATAATCTCAACGTTTAACGTATGAGTGTATGATTGAAGTATAGACAGATTTTGATGAAATTTGATATGATGATAGCTGGTTATCTGGGTCAATTTTTAGGACTGCGGAAAAATATCTCATCTCTGAAAAAAAATATATATACTAAGCAGGAACTTCACAATCTTGTGCCCCCTTCACCGTTTTACCACAGAACTGCGAGAAATCGTGAGCACTGGCATCCTTATGTGGTAGAAATCCAACCAACTCGCACGAAACGCTTCAGTTCTACGTTTCTGAATCGAACTGCTAAGGAGTGGAACACATTTCCAGCATCCGTATTTCCTGCCACCTACAATCCAAGTACCTTCAAGGCTAGAGTGAACAGGCATTTTTCTAGGCAAGCGCGCTTCAACCAAGACCTCATCAGTGCTTCGCAGCGCTGATTGTAGTCAAGCGCAAGCCTATTTTACAATAAAAAAAAACCTAGGAACAAACCTGAGCGGAGCGAGGATGAGTCGCTAGTCAGTTATGAAAACCTACCCTTAGTATCCGCCACAGACTCCATCTAAAACTAATATCGTGATAACAATTTAAAATTAATTTCTAAAACATTTAATGAAAATCCATTAACAATATTGTTTTCAATTAATCTAAAATATTATAATTTTCTAAACATAATGCATCAGGTATTGAGAGCTCTATGATTAACAAAATAAAGGTCAAAATTGTTTATTATGATAAGATCTACCGTGTTTGATTTCATCGCTTACCTTGTTATTGCAACCCGGGGTTAGAGGTTTGGCCTTTTCTAACATGTAGAATATAATGTGAGGACTTTCAACTAACATTATGGCGGTCATTAAACGAATTCTATTATATAACAACAAAGAAATTAAATGTTGAAGCTATGGCGTATTTTGATTTGGGCTAAAGCCTTTAAGGTCTAAACAAAAAAAAATAATATTAAAAAATACATGTATTCATTCAACCGGTACAGTAACAGTATACAGGTGGTTACTCATCGGCTAGAGAAGCCAGTACTACCCACTAAAAACCAACAGTACCTCCTCCGTCTTAATGGGGCGTCGCAGGATCGCATACGCACTCAATAACTACGTCCCGACGACGGCAAGCCTGCCGAAGCAGAGCACAGTAACGAAGAGGTTGCTCCCACGGTCCGCTTTGCTATCGGAGAAGTACCAAGAGCAACCCGCATGGTACACCGTCCGCTGAGGTAGGTCCATCTTGGTACGTTTCTTGGCTTCACGCCCGGCTGGATTGCTGGAAGTAATGAGTCACGCCACGACAATGAATGCACATATTAGAGGGATACAAAGGTTTGTCTCAAGCCGGAATCGAACCTTATAAAAATAAACAAATAGAAATTAATATCTCATTATTAAGTATAATCGATGATATTCCACAATATATTATATATCAATTTAAATTCAAATAGTTTTTGCTGTGGAGGTATGATAATCCACTGACATTTACTTATTTATTTTACAACATACTCGATAAATATATACACAAAAACTAGTTAATTTTAGTAATCATGTAGTAAGTATGATGCTCAAGAAGGTGTTACTGACATTTTCTGTAAAGAAATACGAATTTGATGTCTATCGTGCAAAGTTCATACAGACAGTTGTTTATTGGTGTTGAAAATTAACTAACTTTACACGTATATGGTTATTTTAACGTAAATATATAAGTGACAAAGTCTGCTTCTTAGATGCTCTTTGAATGAATAAATGGTTTTATTTCATAAAAACTTTAAAACAAGCTTTAATACAACAAACGTTTGACGACATGTTTGACTCAGTTTGTAGTGACTTGCTGTGCCAGCGGTCGCGGGTTTGAATCCCGCTGGGGGCATTCATTTGTGTGATAAGCACGAATGTTAGTACTCCAGTCATGGGTGTTTATGTTTATAATTTGTGTGTATTTTAAGTTATATATGTGTAGTGTTTCAACTATTTGGTATTCATAACACAAGTCTTATAGCTTACTGTAGAGATAGATGATGCTATGTGTTAATGTCCCTATATAATTAATATTTTAAAATACTTTGTAAATAATTTTCATTAGATATATAGTTTTATCATATAATTACCGATAAAAAGAAAAAGATAACTTACAAATATTTTAGCACATAAGAGTAACATGATATTTCTGCGTGGGCAGGAATTTGGTTTTAACCATTCCACAAACAAAATTTCACAACACCCTATAAAATTCTTATATGGCAAATACTTGTTCAGTTATTAAAGTATGGATTTTCATTAAAATTCACAAAATTAATGCATATCTGATGTAATATTTCCTACGTATATGCAGATAATATAAATGTGTATATGTAATGTCTATTTGGTAATTTTTCGTCCTACTTTGGAATATGTATTACTATATATATATATATATATATATATATATATATATATATATATATATATATATATATATATAATATATATATATATGTATATATATATATATATATTTTAAAAAGTATCATTTTTTAAAATACGAGCTCTGAATATTACAAAGTACTCGGTTATTACATTCTAATAATCTAAGCGAAGCAAGAAGAGCCCACTAGTAAATCCCAAAAGTAAACAGTTTTTTTTATAAAAAAGGTAAATCTATAGGTACATATAATAAAATGTAACTAAGCCGAATCTGTACATTAGATATTTTTTGGAAAATCTTATTGTAATACACGATATTACCGATACAGAGGCCGAATCAATAGTTTTTAAAAACTTTGTCTGTCTGTCTGTTTGTTACTGCATCACGAGAAAACCACTTTAGGGATTTTGATGAAATTTGGTATGATGGTAGCTGGTTGTCCGGGTCAACA
The DNA here is from genome assembly GCA_921882275.1 of Brenthis ino. Taxonomy (NCBI): domain Eukaryota; kingdom Metazoa; phylum Arthropoda; class Insecta; order Lepidoptera; family Nymphalidae; genus Brenthis; species Brenthis ino. The sequence continues at coordinate 19,510,551 of OV170234.1, forward strand.
TATAGAGTATTTTTTACCGCGGGAAAATGTCTCATTTCTGAGAAAAAATACAAAAACTGCAATGTAAGAGTATACTAATATGTAAATCCTAAGAATTTGGTTTTTGGTCATCTGAACGCGGGCGGAGCCGCGGGTAATGCTAGTTATTTCATATTATATTTTCCTCTCGATAGTGATTATGGTCCAATTTAGACAGCTCATATACTAGTTCTTAGTGAATATTCGTGTCCACAAGCAAAATTAGTTTACAAACGTTTTTTTAAATACTTCATTTAATTATTTAGGGTTATTTCTGACATATTGCCTATTTGCTCAATGAATAGACGAGCAAAACTCGCATGAAAACGTCGCATTATTGTCGGTAATGCTATCTGTTTCGAACGCAGTACTCAGAAGTGTGACAATGGACACATTACTCTCCTTGAATAAAACATCGTTGAATATCTAAGTTTTAAGATACAGAAATTGTTCAACCAGTTTATTTTCGTGCTTATTAAATTTTAGATATAAACTTAAAAGCAATATTTAAAATCTCAAGCTTATATGACTCCTTAAGAGTAAGAGATTAAGTAGGTAACAGATTTAAACAAGTACTATATATTGAATTCGTAAGATATTTTTAATAACCAATTTTATTTACTCATCAATACGTAGACACATGTCTATACATACCTATAATAATATCAGAGTCGAATCTGTAATTTTTTTTTAAATCTTATTGAAATAGTCATTATTTTCGATATTTCGACAGAGGCCTAATCTATAGCTAAATTTTTATCTGTCTGTCTGGGAATGCATCACAAGAAAACTACTGGACAGATTTTGATGAAATTTAGTATGATGATAGGTTATCCGGGTCAACATGTAGGATACTTTTTACTGCGGGAAAATTTCTCATCTCTGAGAAATCTATACTAAACATCAAAACGTAATATAAAAGTCATAAGTACAAAATATAAAAGTCGTTAAACTTCTAACACCTTTCATATTCGTAGGTTAATAACAAAATATTAAATGCTTATAAGAAAAAGCCAGTAAACAACAATTTGCGGTCCCATCACGATCACAGCCAGTAAAACGTTTTATCTCAACATATCTGATACCGAGTGCATGCACAATACGAAGAAGTGTGACAATGGCCATATTAGTCTTACACGAGAAGCAAATAATGAGCCCACACGTACAGACACTATATTATATGTAAATATGCGCTTAATATCGTTTGTTGTTGAAGATTTGGAAATATTGACTGGAATTTAGATATTATAAAAAACTTAAACCATTTAAAAGTAAAAAATAACTGATTCGTAATTTTTATTTACTATGATACCTAAACAGATATTTTTGAAGTCGGTGTGCTTTGATTTGTATCGGCTGGCTGTATTCTATAGTAAATGAAAACTACCAATCAGTTTTTTTTTTACTTTTTAGTGTTTTTTCCTTCTCAGACCTGAGAAGAAGTTTTTGTAGTCTATACATATAATAAAATTGTAACTTAGCCAAATCTGTACATTAAATATTTTTTGGAAAATCTTATTGAAATAGACATTATTATCGATACAGAGGCCGAATCTATAGTTTTTAGAATTTTTGTCTGTCTGTCTGTTACCGCATCACAGAAAAACCACTGGAGAGATTTTGATGAAATTTGGTATGATTATAGCTGGTTATCCGGGTCAACATATAAGATAGTTTTTACCGCGGGAAAATGTCTCATTTCTGAGAAAAAAACACAAAACCTGCAATGTAAGAGTATACTGATATGTAAAACCTAAGAATTTGGTTTTTGGTCATCTGATCGCGGGCGAAGCCGCGGGAAATGCTAGTTGTATTATAAATTACAATAATTCCACACAATTGAAATAGCCTGGAGGCGATCAAATCATTCCCAAGGCGTGCCATCTTCTAAACAGGCATCCAGATTTAACGTACTTATACATTTTTCAATCGAAGACGTTGATTATAATATACTTTCATTTGATTATTGGTGTTGAAAATTAACTAACATATAAATAAAATAAATAATATATTTATTTGATTACATTAATAAAAGTAAAGCTAATAACCGTGTTAATAAATATGGATAGCAAAAAAGTTATTTTAAATATAATTAAAATATGATTCCACTCAGTTACTACCAATCTTACCTAAATAAATTTTTTGCTACTATAATTATGACTGATATTTATTATTTATTCACATCGAAAAAGCTTTCTATATCATACTTATTAAAGAACAAATCCGTTACAAAATTCATGTCCATCAAATAATTGTTCTCTAAATAAGTATACCTTTTTTAGAAAGGCACTAAAATTAAGATTCGATGTTCCATTGGCATTGTCCATGAATGTAAAGCTCAATATGTTTGTATGTCTGTCAGGTAGCTTTTTACGAGTAAAACAATCATTTTATAAATTACATCGTGTTCATACATATATAAATTGCGTAGATTGACCGTAAAGATCGCCAGTTCGACTCCTGTTTGGACAATTTACATTAGCTAGCTATATTTTTTTTATCTAGAATAATATGACCAAATATATCAGTGCATTCTCCGTTTCCTTCGTAAGGGTGAATTGACATATAAATAAATTACTATTTAAAATTAATGAAATTAAGAGGAAAGCCGCGTTAAAAAGTATATATATTCGTAAGATAAAATGATTGGAGAAAGTAATATAATGCGAAGTAAATGAAATAGCTATTAAAAATCAAATCTGGCGCGTTGAAGCGTGACTCGATAGATTTGCTTTGTTAATTGTAAAATAATTTTATTGCAAATTTTTTTGTGACGTTTTGTTATTAGCAATATAAGAGTACATTATAAAAAGTAGCGGAAATTAACTTTTTAAAGCTTATAGTTTCTTCTGGTTTGTCTGTGTAGCGAATTGTAATATAAAAACCAAATCTTTTTGATAGACAGTTAAAAACTGATGCGCAACAATATACTTATTGAATTACTAGCGACTCACCCTCGCTCCGTTCGGGTTTGTTCCTTGGTACGTTTTAGCGGTTAGTATAGATGTTTCAGAGATAAAATATTTTCTCGCATTAAAAAGTATCCTAATTGTTGACCGGATAACCGGTTATCATCATATCAAATTTCATCAAAATCTATCCAGTGATTTTCTCATGATGCGTCCCCAGACAGGCAGACAGACAAAAATTCTAAAAACTATGAATTAAGCCTCCATATCGACAATGACTATTTCAATAAGGTTTTCCAAAAAAAATATTTAATTTACAGATTCGACTCAGAATTTTATTAAATGTATAGATAACCATAGTAAGATATAAATCTGAAAAAAATGTTTGTTTATAGATTTAAAAACACTAATCACTGGAACTACCAGTTACACGATTTGCAAAAAAATCTTTTTTAACCTATTGTATATAGAAGAAAGTTACAAGATGACGTTATACAATAGTACAAAGATGAGCTTTAAAGTTATGTTGTCAAAAGCTTAGTAAAATAAAAACACAGATTCACCACTCTATTGGACTGTGCGTGTTTTTAGAATAATCTAACATTAAGCTTTCATTGTAACATTGAGAACTCACAGTACTTTCATTTATTTGACGCAATAGTCCATCTATTAGTATATGAATTAAAAAAAACTAAGCCTAAAGGCTTGTCATATGAGGTCTGAATAAAGTTGCAATGCATGAAACTATAATTAATTTAATTGTATCAATAAAAGTAGCCTACATTCATCTCATGGTGACAATTGATTCAGTGGCCAGAGAAGCACGTTCACATTAATTTTCTCTGCAGATACATGCTTTTACTATGGATTCGCTTAGGCGTTAAATAATATGTCATATGAATAAAGAAAACTCACTGACTCACTGATATCAAACGTAGGTTAACATGCTAGGACTAAAATCATGAAAATATTCAGTTATTATATAATAGCTCATCTATACATATAATAAAATTGTAACTAAGCCGAATCTGTACATTAAATATTTTTTGGAAAATCTTATTGAAATAGACATTATTATCGATATACAGGCCGAATCTATAGTTTTTGGAATTTTTGTCTGTCTGTTGTCTGTTACCGCATCACGGAAATACCACTAGAGGGATTTTCAAGAAATTTGGTATGGTGATAGCTGTTTATCCGGGTGACCGGACTTTTTACCGCGGGAAAATATCTCATTTCTGAGCAAAAATACAAAGACTGCATTGTAAGAGTATACTAATATAATATAGCCGCGGGCAATGCTAGTCTTATTTATAATAATGGAAAGATGTTTATAAAAAAGGCTTTAAATATAGCAATGGGAACATACCTAGTATGTAAAGAAATATCAATAACTCTCATTACCCCCATATTCAGTTCTGAGAAAACCATGCTAATTTCACGCAGATCTCATAGATATTGTGTGCTGCGACTATGTACAAGCTTCCAATACATTTTCTCATACAAAAATCGATGGGAAATCAACACCATATAGATAAGCTCAATGACTTAGCATTCTACCTTTATAATTAATATGGTATTATTTAACAAAACACGTACATTAATTATAAGTATACACCATATTCAATAGAGAGAGAAAGCAAACCGCATTCTCAATGAAACAATCGCTATTTGTTTCGATCGCATTCCGGCAGTTAAATGAAAGTCTGTTACATATAAGCCAATAAGAATTACTGACTATTAATTAATTCTTTGAATTCTCTACGTTATTCAATTTTCTATATTTAACTCTATATGTAGAGTTAGATCACATTCAATATAAATTTAATTTATAATATATAATAAATTTAATATAGAGATAATGCTTGTTTCGTGTCAATTACTAGCCAAATCAAGTAAATTAGACGACAAAACCAAATAATGTATGGAATAAATGTTTGAGCTCAGACTTTGTCATTTTTTTAGTTTTCTATTAGCGACATCGATAGCTGAAATAAAGGTTTATGTGGTAGGTTAGAATTACCTCTTTGACATAACGAAATTTAACTATTGCCTTCGACCAAGTCCAAGAGCCCAAATAGGTCACGTAAACCATAGAGTAAACATTTTAATAACAATTGTATAAAAGAGTTATGACGCAGACGGTAATGATAATGATCATAGCATCATTATTCATAAATAGTATGAAGATTGAGTAAACTAAATATCTAAAGTAGATCGAAATCTGGCTGTTAAAGCCATAGTGATAATGTCCTACCAACCGATTACGGTCACGGTGGCCAATGTCATTAAGACCAGCCAAATGCGCAGGAGTTATTATAGTGCACAAGTGTACGCGCAGACACAACGTGCACTCTCTATTTCTTTCACTCTCTTACTCTGGTGGGTCGACTATTCGACCAGTCAAAATTAAGGCGCAGGACCGATGGCTTTACGTGGTCTCCGAGGTACGGGCGTAGAACATCGACAACTTCCCAATTCCAGACTGACACTTTTTAAACCCGGGACTCAAACCTAGGACCGGATGGGCAGCTGTACACGTTAGCCATTGCACCACCGAGGTTAACATATGTATAAGAAAGCGGGCACTATTTAGGTATTCAATAAGTATATTATATTTACAAAAAATTCCTTGTAACTAAAAATTTATCAACATAGATTATAATAAAATTTGAATCCATTAAGCAAACCGTTATTTCACGACTCCCATAAATTTCGATAGAGCCATCCATCTTACGTTATCCCGACATATTTATATATAGGCTATTAAATATAAATTATTTTTATCTCAATCTTAACGAATACTCTAATATTGGTTTTCCAAAGTCATTAAGTATTGATTTATTATTTGTTTCTCAAATTTGTACGCAGGATTCGATATCGTAAATGAATTTAAAAAGATAAGTCAAAATACTCATTTCCTGCGTCCACTTATAAATTTAACTGTTCATACAAAGTGACATTTTTAAAGAGGCTTTACATTAAAAAAGAGGCTTTAAGCATTGGATGAGAATAATACTCGTATATACTTGCATATAAAATATATATATATATATATATATATATATATATATATATATATATATATATATATAATAGAAATTTATATAGTAATAATATAAGAATCTATATGATATTTCATGTAGAAAAATAGAAGACAATAGAACCTTTTCGCCTCGCCAATTAAATGACTTTATTCATGCTTAATTACGTTATTTATTTATATATGTATAACTAGGTTCGTTTTAACGGTTATTAATCGGTAGATTAGGTCGATCCCTTACTCTTTGAAAAACTAAAATAAATCTATCCCACGGGAAGCGTACATTTTTCCGGAATAAAAAGTAACCTATGTGCTATTCCAGACTATAATCTATCTCTATAATAACATTTTATCCAAGTCCGTTCTGCCGTTGTGGCGTGATTGAGTAACAAACATCCATCCATACAATCTTTCGCATTCATTTGGAAACTAGAACTGTCATATTGATTAATTATTAAATTAAGGCATTCAAACAAGCAAAATTTTCAGATTTATAATATTAATTAAATACAGATTTACATTGAAATAAATTTTGTTTTCGAACATATTTATGGAGTTTTTAATATTTTGAACATGTCTCGTTTAAAATTCGACTGAGCAATGCTCTTGTAAACCATAAGTTCTTACATCCCAAAAAAGTCACTATAAATACAGATACATAATAACACCAAATATATCATGTCGTGAATATTTACACCTTGAGCAATTAAGCTGAATATTCAATTGCAAGCTTAATTTTATGCACAGTAAGACTCATTGGTAGTGTTTCATACTATGTTATAGGCAGAGGGGTGACTGTCAAAAAGCACACTTCATTTATAAAACTTACTTCATATAAAACGTATGGAGTGTAGTGATATTTACTCTGATTTGAAGCTTAATGTGTAGAAAATGTATTTTTTTCTTATTAAAATTGGATTACTATTAAAAATACGAAAGTGTGTCTGTGTGTTACTCCTTCAAGCTGTAACGGTTGGTAGAATTAGAAAGAAATTTAGTACATATAAATAAACTATGACCTAGAGTACTTTAACAAAGTTAGTGTTAGGCAAAATCATTTTAATTATCTATGATATTTTTTTTTACTAAAAACAGCAAAATATTAATATACTCAATAGAAAAACAATTTTACATCCAGTTCTTAAACTATCTGACCATATGTAAAGAAATTGTAACTGGCACACTGACGTCTCTACTGGCGCCATCGTGAATCATCGTCTCAATGCCGATTCAGGTGACACTGTGCAATTTTCATTGTTATGTACTTCGACTAAAATTCTTTGCAAAAAGCAGTATATGGTAAGATGTAGGTATAAATATCTACACTACTATTATAAAGAGGACAGATTTGTATTTTTGTATGTTTTTAACGAATAATCTCAAAAACTACTGGACTGATTAAGATGAAATTTGGTAAGAAAATACTCGTAGTTTGAGACCCTGGGAAGACCATAGGATATTTTTATTCCGAAAATCATCTCTTGAGGGTGTGAAAATGGGGATGAAATTTTGTATAAGGAATCAATATGTGTATTATAAAAAACATGTTTTTGATATGTCATTTGTATTATCAACACATGTAATAAGATTGTTTTAAGGTCAAGCCGAGTTAAATGTTACAATTGAACAAACATTTTTCGTAAAAAAAATTTTTTGTGTTTGAAGGATTTTTTGATGTTTTTTAAGCCCAATATGACGAATTCGTTTTTTCTTAGATTCACGGTCTTATTACGTGTTATACGAGTAATTAAAATATCTGTCACCATATTAATTCTTGTAAAATATTTTTTTTTATGTTCGCAGAACTTGTTAGTCAAGTAATAGAAGCTGGTTTTTGTCTCTCTTTTTTGTTTTGATTATAGATATAAATCAGACCATGTTTCAATTAGTACTCTTATGAAAAGTAGACTAGAAGTATAAAAAGTATACGACACTAAAGTAACAGAGTAAAATATTTATACCACTAATATTATGATTCATTGTGCTTAAAGATTGAACCCACGACCTCCAACGCAGTAAGCAATTTCAGAAATCTTGTAAGGCACCACGAACCTCATCAGATAAAAAATGCGATAAAAATGATAAGTCGAGATACATTCTTCTGTAAATTAGTTAATATATTTGAAACAAGTAGGTGTCATTGTTGCATTGTGGGTGATGTCACGATCAGTGCAGAAAATCGAATGCGTAATATAATAATATTGAAAGGTATTCGATATTTACAGATACAGATTACAACATGTCTTATCTATAAAACTATAGATACATTTTGTAAGTAGCAGAAGCTCTCCTTTAACCATATTTGCTGTAACAAAAATACCACTGTGGACCAAAAATAGTAAAAAGTCAAAGACAAAACCGTTCAGTACCTTTTTCTCCTCTGTTTGACAACCGTTTTTTTTTCGTTTATTAGCAAATGACGAGCTTTAGTGTTGACAATATAAAAAAATTGGAATCAGTAACTTTTTTTAATAGAGATGTAAACTCTCTTCACATGTGTTTTTCTCAAATTTTCAATAATAGGCGAACCAAATAAAATCGAAGTCCAAATAAAACCGCGGATAAATCCGAAAAGATCTAAAAAAATAAATATTCGCGTAAATCTAACAAAGTATTATATATGTCTCAATGTCTCATCTATCTAATAATATTATTTGACTGACTTCAGTAAAATGAGGAACACAATTCGTCTATATTTTTATGATAAGTAACTCGATATCTTTAGTAATTGAGAATCGATTATCATAATTATTCATTTTAATAAATAAATTCTAAAGGCTCCCTTTAAATAAAAAAAATATATACTCGGGTGAGATGTGTATTATTTATTAATTTTGAAGTCAAATAGTTATACCTTCCTTTTAGTATTTAAAATAATATTTAGAAAGTGGCAAAAGTCAAATTGTCTATTTGTATTTTGTCTATACAGTTGTCTCTAATAAAGACTCTCGATGACTGTGCAAAGTGATGTTCTTAGCAATAAAGTTAGCGTAATATCTGTAACGGAAATATATACTGTAGAATACCTCGATAACATATAATAATATGATATTGAGAGATAGCATATTTTAAAAATTATGTGTTCGCCTTCAGGCAGACTATTTTAACATTATATAAAAAAATGGGTTACTTTAAAAAAAAATCAAGTATTGTTGTATTATATAAGGTTATTTAGCTGTTCCTTAGTCTACTTCATTAGCCTGTAATACTTCTACTTCTGCTAGTTCTGCTTGTTCTTTAATACTATTGTATTTCTTTTTCAATCTGATAGAAGAATCTAATATAATGAAATTTAATATTTTTTCATTATGTTACTATTAAAAATTAAAAATTTCGTATGTGTGTGTGTAATGTGTATGACTGGAAGAATTTGGAGGAAATCTAGTACTTAAACAGATAGATGACCTAGAGTAGCACATGGACTAGTGCAGTACAAAGTGGCACACTCGAGCGAAGCAAGAGTAGCTAATCCCATTATCCTATTAATATTATTAATGGTAAAGTTTGAATGGACGGAAGTTTGTTACTCAATCACGACAGAACGGCTCAACGGATCTAGATGGAATTTGGCACAGAGATAGATTATAGTCTGGAATAGCACATAGACTTTTTATCTCGGAAGAATATACGGTTCCCGTGGGATAGATTTGTTTTTGCTTTTATTAGTTAATATTGCTAAATAAAAATCCTTACCTGGCCTTTAGATATAGTGTTGCTGTTACACTTAATAGAATTAAACATAAACTGTTTGACATTACATGACCTCATTTCACTTATATAGTTAGTATATACTGTCACTTTTGATTAGGTCTACAAATCGGATTTCTACTTTGTTTCATTGGCTTCATCCGTTTAAACCAAGAAAAACACTCTTAGCTGATCTTATTATCTCATTACTATGGACAAATTGTGTTCTAACTCCTTTCATATGTATACACAACACAAGTTTTTGCCCGTTTTCACTCGCTTAGTTATAGCTCCATCCATTTTATCAGTGATAGCATAATGTGAAATGATATCTATAATTTTTTTCAGTAAATATACATATATTCGTACAGATAAGTAGTTAACTTATTGATATAATAAAGTATTTATACTTTTTATACCACAAATCTAAAGATATTGTTTCTTTTCATCTGCCTCATTAAAAAAGGAGTGCTTAAAGAACGAAATACTTTTGAAGTTATACTTCTTTTAGCACCTTTGGAAAAAAATGTCAGAGTAACATTTTTACGATACACCGACAGCCAAAAAGCGACATGATGAAGTTAGCTGCGTTCCTTTTACAAACAGAGAGTTGTGACATACGAGATGAAATCTTTAGCTATTTTTGTTCTGTTACGCCAAAGAAGTATAACTTTTTACGTGCGTACATAAGTACACACACACGTTTTTTTCTGTATAAAAAACTTAATTTTCACTGTTTTGTAATGTTGCATATTGAGTAAGAGATGACACACTGCAGATTTTCTCTCGCACACTTTAGTCTACAGACTGTAAGTTCCTATATCTGCGATATTTTAATCGTAAATAAAATAATTACGTGTATTAACTAAGCATTCATACTTTATAATAGGTAATCATATAATTAAAGCGTAAAATTAATACACAAATTTATTGCGGATAGAAAATGCTAAACACTCTTAGTAAGTGCAAGACGGCATTAAGTGAATGGGTTTATTATAAGCGTTTGAAGGAATATAGCTGTAAAATACGTGCATTATATATAGTCAATAAAATTATACATATAATGGAAATGGCTTCAAATTCACTTTTAAAGTACTCCTATTTGTCGGGTAGTTTTATTTTTTTATTTATATATATATATATATATCAATGTCAATTTTCTACTATCGCCTATAATCATATTATTTCCCACTATAAAGTATTTATGGAAAAAAATGCAATTCGGTTTATAATAATTGTTTTTCTATTGACACTTCCTATGTTTGACAATTGTTCTAGCTAATATAAACTGTTATGTTGCAGGAACCATCTAGGAACTAATAGTGGAAATATTGTCAGCAATTTTTCCCTGTGCACGGACAGATATGAGTTTATGTTGCCAGTTGTCACATATTTATTGTTTACGCCTACCTATTAGGTATCTCTAGAATTTATAACGTCATAATATGTACATATAAATGCGAATAGACCTCTTTCTGTTACTCGGTTTTGATAAATTTAATAATATAGGCTGCCTTTTAAAAATCGCTGTGTGTAAGTGCGAGTTGGCGGACTTCACGTATCTTTTGAAAACTTGCTTAGACAGTGTCCTAAGGATAAAACATTTTGAGGAAACCTTCCCTGAAGACAAGTCGTAAGTGGTGGTACGTTGGAAATGATTCACGCATGAAAACCCAGGATTTGAACCCGTTTCACTCCGCGTTACCACTAGGCTAGCACTGGCATATTGTATGCGTAATAGGTGTGAAAGGAATGAAAAATTATATGTTTTTAGATATTTGAAAAAGGCCTTTTAAAAAATAATAATGATAGAAATAAAATAGCTCAGGCAACACCAGGGTAAGTTACTAGTTGCCTATTTGTATTAGTGATGACGTCAACTCAGCGTCGCCTTATAGACCACCCGCGCCAACAAATAATGGATCAGTTGCGTGACTACGGAAATGTAATCTTCGTTTCATTTAATATATTCACTTAATATATAATATAATATAGACGCTTTTATAATTAAAGCTCAAATTTAAATTTTTAAAGCTTTTTCTGTAATAAAATATCATAGTAAATTTATAGTACGAGTACATAATTATTATATGAATAATTATAATGAGTTAGAATTCAAAAGAAATTAAATAGCTCTTATTTTATTATTAGTATATTCATTTTAACGATGTTTGTGTTTTGACAGCTGTTTACCCGATTACGACGAAGCCCAAAGGAGGGTATTGTGTTTGAACTGTATGTATGTGTGTTTTATTCACAAAATTTTAATAATTTTATATATTTACAAATGAAAATTCATTACTCATGGTGCACATATGAATCCATATATAAATATACTATAGAAATATATAAGAAAATTAGTATTTTATTATTTCTTTATTAGTCTAACCAGTAACTACGAGTATTATATACTCGTATTTCTATATTGTCACTTGGAGCCCACTTCATGATATAAAACAGGCCAACCTTGTGCCCACACTGGCTACGCAAGAAAGGAAATGTTAATTTTTGTGTGACGCTTACACTTGATTAGCTAATGTTCATTGTATTGTACTAAAACAGGATGCGACCAAAATTTACGATGATAAAATAATTTGATAGAGTTAGAACTTTTATAATAGCAGAATATTTGTAAAGTCCTAGATTCCGTTCTTGATTTTTAAAAAATTGCTTTTGGATAAAGTAATATGTTGTTTAAAGTTTAAGAGAACTTTTTGATTTTTCATACCTTGAACTTAAAAAATACGAAAAAAGCTCCAATGACGGCTTGTTTTTCTTAAAAATTCACACAAATAATAACATATAGTTTTTATCTTTATTTTTATGACTAATAATATTATATATTCCACCTTACTACTCTAATTTATTCCTCGACAATCCATTTTAAATGTATGAATGGGCAGACATTGTGGGCGCAGACCAAATAAGTCAGCGACACTTTTGCTTTCATTTAACGTATTCTATTTAGAGTTTATCACTCATGGACTTGACGCGATCTGACTAAACAAATTTTGAAAATGTATTTTAAATTTATTATTATTTAGGTATATAAGGCAAACCTATAAATTCTTTCATTATGATATAATGTATTGGCCTTATCTACCTATATGTGTATATATTATAAAATTCTGAGTCGAATTAAATATTTTTTGGAAAATCTCATTGTAATGTCATTATTATCGATACCGAGCTCGAATCTATAGTTTTTAAAATTTTTGTCTGTCTATTTGCCTGGGAATGCATCACGAGAAAACCACTGGATAGTTTTTGATAAAATTCGGTATGATGATAGCTGATTATTCGGGGCAACATATAGGATGCTTTTTACTGCGGGAAAATATCTCATCTCTGATAAATCTATACTAAACGTATATAATAATGGTAAGAAGTACATATTACTTATGCCCATGCAAAACTCACACTTTATATCCATTGCAAAAGCAGACAGAAATTAGGTATATTATATTTTCAACTGATTTCAAAAAGGGGGAGGTTCTCAATTCGACTGTATTTTTTTATGTTTGTTACCTCAGAACTCCGTCATTTATTAACCGATTTGGACAATTTTTATGTTGTTTGAAAGTGTATACTTCCAGATTGGTTCCATTTAAATTTCAAAAAAAAATACCACACCTAAGGGTGGAAAAATAGCTAATTATGAATTTAACCTACTTCTAATTGTCATATGGACTTGAAACTTTGCAAGTGTTTTTAGTGCTTTGTTTGAAGTCGGTTTTTATTTTTTTGTTAAAAAGTTTTTATATTAATTAACTTAGTTTAAGCTTATACGAATTAACAGACTAGCGACTTACGCTTGTTTGGCTCGGCTACGTCCCAAAGGGCCTATCACTATCACGCAATGTTTATCTGTGTAATAAATAGTAATAAAATAAAATATCAACTAAAACCATCAGCGTGAAAAAACTACAACCATGTACACAAACACACAAAAACTTATATACTAGTGGTTCGAAAATTTCCAAATACATATAAAAAACACAAGCGTCTTTCAACCACCCAGCCATTTCTACGTGAAAGAAAAAGAAGCATACACCCACCCATACGTACATACAACTTAAACGTCCATACTATATACTATAATATTATAAATGTGAAAGTGCGTTTGTTTCTTTGTTTGTCTGTTTGTTTGTTCTCCTTTCACGTTGTAACGGAATAACAGATCTGCGTGATTTTTTATGTGGATGGAGAGCTGGAGAGTGACATAATGTGAATCACTTAAAACTTCCTATTAATGTTCTTCAATACAATTAAATAAATACGTGTTACCATTTTTCAAAAATTATCCCATAAGGGGGTCAAATAGGGGATGAAAATTTGTATGAAGCGTACATTTTTAGAGTTTTTATATACTTTAAGCGGCAGCGAAGCCACGGATTCTGCTAGTTTATAATAATACTAGTCCGATTTACGTCTAATCTTTAAATCAGATTTATAAATACATAACTCCAATACCCTGACCAATACATCTCACTTATGGCTATTAAAAAATGTAGGCCAACAAAAATAACATACTGTCGGGTGGTCCGCCCCGGGACATATACTCGATTGATAGGTTATTACGAGCCTCGCAAATAGTACCCTCTATCTAGAGCAAACAAAGTAAATTGTAGTTTAAGAAAACGACATTCTTAGAAGGAATGAAGAGGAGCTATAAATGTTTAAGTAATCGCAGACCAAAAGTCTAAGATGGACGGAGCGTGCAGAATATAGTTATTGAAGCCTGCAACGGTATTATAATTAGTTGTTTTAAAATACCGGTCCTACCTTCGTGTCCGATTATGCAAAAGCAAAATAAACAATGTAATTATGTTTGCTGGCATTGTTAAAGAAATGAAGACCTTATCGGAAAAATATAAAAATTAGTGGATATTTGAAATATTTATTATATTTAATTCAATTTTCTTGTTAAAATGACTCCAAAACGTGCCAGTTAGCAGATTACTTCGCCAATATCACGTAGAATGGAGAAACACGATATATATTTTTAAATATTAGATTGACTGATTTTATTTCTGACACTGACAGATTCGTTTGGATTTATGTTTGTATTTTTCGATTTGCTTGATTTAATAATTTTTATTACGATACTAGTCACTTACCGTTGCTACGCTCGGGTGCGTCACCAGATGACTTAAATAGCCTATGTTACTCCAGGTCTTTGCTTACTAAATTTTATCCAAATCTGTCCAGCCATTTCAACGTGTGAAGAAGTAACAAACAAACAGAAATACAAACTTTCACATTATTATTAGTAGTAGGTTTACATATTTAATTAAAATTATATTTTATATTATAACTAAAATTAAATATTATTAAATCAGTTCAGAAATTCAATTTATACTCGTATAATATCTACTTCAGCTTTATCAGAAATTCGTTTAAACAAGCCGTCAATTCTGTAACACTATCCCTGTACTTTAATAGTATGTTAATCGACGAAATTTGATCCTAATTAATAAATAAGAGAAACTAAGTGAAATGTGGTCTTTAAGTTGAGATACGATTACAACTTATTTTCAAATAACCTTTAATATTATAATCCGCAAGATATTTTGATTCAATATCTTAATTGATTTATACCTTCATAAAAATACATATGTTATAGACTTATTTAGTTTACTTTTTGATGTGAAACATCTATTACCGTGCCTGACAGTAAAACCGACTCATGGTGTGACGAACTGTGGTGAGACGCTGTCATGCCATCATGCCTCTTCAATTTCACCATTCTCGACAGTCTGTTTTAAAAATACTTACATATTTTCTATTTTATATATATATATATATATATATATATATATATATATATATATTCTGTAATTATTATTATAATTAAAATAATAAGAAAAATAAATTGATTTTATAAACGAAACTGTATTTTTTCTTTATTTTACTGCATATTTTGTTATAGGTTTTTACGAATTATTTTAAATTCTAATATTAACAAAGATGTTTCGCATCTGCCAGGTATCCCGTGACGGCCAACCTTTTTTACGCTTATTTCTATATCTTTTAGGAAAAGTAAACATTATTTCTGTTTTTTTATGTTGTCATAACATGCTTATATCGAGTCTCCAGTAGGAACTTATAAAAATATTTACACACATTCATTTCACCAAAATTATAAAAAGTTACACTATCTATAATTAAAGAACGCAAAATTGTTACTTAACATTTCTATAATACACAGGAGTACCAACATTGATAAGAAAAACATTAAAAGCCAGATTTAAAATTAAGCTTAAAAAAATCAATAAGTCATAACTTTCGTGTTACATAAGAGTAGGCGTTGTTAATAAAATCTTGACATATAAAAGTGAGTGTGAAATTATGCACTTGCGCATCTTGATGGAAGACATCTGATGATAATCGAATGTTGCAGTAGCGCCAATATCATTAACGAAAACCATCAAGTGACTTTTGTTTAACGATACGAAATCTCGTTAACTTTAATGGCTAAAGTATTTACATAGTTTAATGGACTTTATATTCAGTTTTCAATCGTAAAATGTTAACTTGTAAGACTAAAGTTTTCTTGGGGAATACTTACGCTTGCAATGAATGAACTGCTACAGTGTTTCGTGTAATGTCTTTATAATCTATACTAATATTATAAAGAGGTAAAGTTTGTGAGTTTGTGACGTTGTAGGGGGGTAACCTCTGGATCTACTAAACTCATTTAGATGAAATTTGGTAAGAAGATAGTTAGAGACCCTGGGAAGGATATAGGATACTTTTTATCCTGGATCATCCCATAAGGGGGTGAAAATGGGGCTGAAAGTTTGTATAGAGAATCAAGCTAGGGCAAACCCGAGCGAAGCGACGGTAAGTCGCTAGTATTGTAATACTTTTACTAATGAAAATATTTCAAGTTATTAGAAAATATACTTTTAGTGTGTATAATGGTAGGACAATATGCGTTAATCTTTTTTTGCATGGCTTTAATATACTAATGCCTATCAATATGGTACTTATTCCTGAAAAATTAACTATTTACTGTACATTAATAAGAACATTAACTTTTAAACTTTATAATCCCTACTAATATTATAAATGTAAAAGTATGTTTGTTTGTCCTTCTTTCTTTTTGTGGTTTTTTTGTGTGGGGATATTAAGAGGGCTGGAGAGTAACATAGCCTACTTTTCAGCGTTATAATGCAACCCACAACAATTCATCTTACCTATGTATAAGTAGGTATATAATTAATAAAGAATTTCGGAATTTAAGAATTTCGGAAACGGCTCTACCGATTTTCATGAAATTTAGTATACATGTGGTTTCGGGGGCGATAAATCGATCTAGATTAGTTTTATGTCTGGGAAAACGCGTGTTTTTGGGTTTTCATGCAGTTTTGTTTCGCATTATTCCACGCAAAATATGGTCGCTAATTCGCACGCTAGGACATAAGCATCGTATTCAAGCGGCCAAGACGCAAGTTTGACAACCACAGGTATCTGGGTTCGTATCCCGATCGGATACAAGGTTTTTACTTTTGTTTTTTTTTTGCATTTATTCAAATTTTTAGTTAGTTTTTTTTTCAATCTTTTTTGGCCAAAAACTCCGAGCGAAGATGGGTAGCCCAGGTACTGTAGATTATTATTACACTAATAATATGTGTTATAAAATAAATAGAAAGTACCTGAAACTTTTAAAATACTTCTTCTTAAGATAACATGTCCCAACTTAAAACGACAGGGCCTTATTTGTCTAACAAAAATAGTGTTTTCTGAGCTTTGTCTTCCTTGTCCCTATTTACGCAGGTGAACTTTCTGGTGTTGAAATCATTATATACAAATATAATTCTTAATTACCAGTGGTTAAGGAATATTTTCCCGTGAATAGATTTAATGTTTAGCTCAATACGTTTACCGTATATTTGGTTACTGATATATTTGGACAGGTCTAACGGGAGACGAGACGTGATGGCTTATCTTATTTGTTCAATGATTCAAACATATTCGATTTGTATGATTTGTTTTCATTTACTTACTTGACTGTACAGAAAATATTGACTAATTAGTAAGATGTAATTAGAATTTTACAGTGAAATGAACGACTGCTATCTATATATATAAAAACAAGCTTTATCTATTTATAAAAAGGCAAAGACACAACAGTTTTTGTTTAGTAGCTTTTGACGAGCTTTAGCGTTATTTATAAAAAATGATTATTGTCGAATTTCGATCACTGGGCGAAAGCTAGTTGCAATCAATGCATGGTAACATATACTTGAAGCCCTCCTCCAAACCTCCAGACAAAATCATCGAGCCTGAAAGGCTAACATGTTGAGGTTTTGAGAAATTCAACCCCTACTAGAAGAAATAAGGGTGGTGTATTTTGTACTTCACAATATTTTTTCAATTTTTATTTAATTTAAAATGTAGACATAGCATTACTTTACAAACCATTTTAGAGTTGGGAATCTCAAATTTTTTTTTTAGTTAAAGAATGAGATTTAGTTACAATAAAAAAAATTACAAATATACTTAATTATATATACAGAACAAATGTAAACTTAGTTATTACTGTACAAGTGATGTCCACGTGGAATAGTGGCAAGAATGCTAGCCGCATTCCCCCGCTGAATGGCAATGTTGATTCTTTGGGCGAAAATTGCGCCAGCCCTCCTCCTCCTCAGTAGAGGTGAAAAGTGACGACACGTTTCATAAAAAAAGACGAGGTGTCATGTCTTTTAAGAAGAGCTTAGCACTATGACTCCATGGGCCAAGGGTTTCTACAGCAAATGGAATAAAAACATAATTTTGACTAAGAGAGGCATAATTTACGCAACTTAATAAACAATTATAATATCAAATAATTATATCTCAAATTAAACAAGATCACACAAGTGAAACCGGAGTATATCACTAGTGTACATATTTAATTTTCCAATAACTTGCAACTATGTCAGTTAATAGCAAATATAAAATGAGAACAAACTTAAATCCAAAAGAAACTTACGCTTCCATGTTACTTTCATTACTCCATGTGATTACATATCGGGTGTTAATTTAAAACGTTGTTGTTAATTGAGTAAATTGTACGTCAAAAGTACTTGTTTATTCGAGCCGTGACCTAAAAAGTTTCATATCTTTATTTGATATTAATTCATAACTCAAGTCAAGCTTTTAAGGTAGCTTTAATATGTAAAGTTGAGGGCTCTTAAAAAAGTTATTTTTTTCTACAAGTTTGTTTAACTAATCTATACATATAATAAAATTCTGAGTCGAATCTGTACATTAAATATTTTTTGGAAAATATTATCGAACTAGTCATTATTATCGATACAAAGATCGAATGTGTAGTTTTTTAAAATTTTTGTCTCTCTGTCTGTCTGGGAACGCATCACGAGAAAACCACTGGATAGATTTTGATGAAATTTGATATGAAGATAGCTGGTTATCCAGGTCAATATATAGGATACTTTTTACTGCGAGAAAATATGTCATCCCTGAGAAATCTATAATAAACTAAACACAATACAATAAGTGCGATAACGTATACTGTATAGAATAACACTATCTCAATAAGCTCATCAATAGCTACTAAAAAAATGGCTTAACAGAGGAGAAAAAGGTACTTAACTGTTTGGTCTTTGCCTACTTATACATATACTTATAGATGTTACGTGATATGGTCGCCAAAGAAATAATTTTCATGACTCTTTTTAGAGGTTGCTTCATACAATTTTCAAAAAAAAATCCAAAAGATGAAATAATAACTTTTAAAGCAACTTCGAAGTAAGTGTGCCTTTTAGTTAAAAAATAATTATTTATTGACAGGATATTGTAACTTAAGCTTGCTACAGTTTATACTTTACGCTCCTCTGAACGCCCAAAATTTTAAAGAATTGAACGTCGAATAACAGCCACGTTACCTTTTATGGCTTAAGTTTCGGAAATTAAAACGACATCTGCAACATATTAACTAAATTTAGGTCACTTCGAAGCTCTTATTCCTTCGTCATACAAAATACCTGTATTTATTTATCAATTGAATCAAGTTAATGAAATCGGACTACTAAAAGTGCGACATGTGAAAGTTTGTATGTATGAATATTAGTTTCTTCTTCGGCTGGATAGATTTGGCTACCATAAATAGATTAAGGATAAAAAAATCTATCATTTTGTGCTTGAAGATGTAGATGATTTTAAATATTATCATCTAAATCTACTATTTTTCTGAGATATTTGCGAATATTTGACATTTTAAATAAAATTAAATTTTCGGTCTTTTTCGCGGATTTATTTTGATTGTGATTTATCATGATCACAGGAGAGACTAAGGTTGTTATTTTGTAGACTGTCTGTAACAACTATAATATAATGCCTTTGTGACATCTAAAACCTTAGTCTCTCCTGTGACCATGATTGCTGTAAAGTATTCGAAACGTCGAGAACCAAAAATCAAAATAAATCCGCGCAAAAATCCGAAAAGACAGTTTTATTTAAAATGTCAAATATTCGCGGAAATCTAAGAAAGTATTAGATTGAGATTATAATATGCTCGAAAATCTTCTTTAAGATGTATTCATTCCTAACGCCATAACGAAGACCATATTTAGACCAACTCAAATAGTGATTACTAATTTTAAAGCTATAAATCTAATAACACGTGTGAAAAAGGATATGACTTTAAATTTTTCGCACCCATAAATAGCTTCAAAGAAAATATACTCGTAATATGCGTTTATTTTTATGATTAACGACAGGAACATAAAGCAGGTAGACCGGCGATAATTCACTGCATCATTAGCTTTGATAAAATGATCCTTGATTCAAAACTGTACAGGCCTTTGATAGAATATTTGGTTTGTAAATATACTAATAGAAAAGCGTGGCTATGCATACTAATGCATTGAAAAATAATTCGAGTTGAGAAATTATCAAACAAATATTTTGAGACTAGTTATTCCACATGACATCGCCCGTATTTGACATACAGATATATATATAAACATTTTAAATGTATCTGTCTCATCGACATACAAAATATCGTAAAATAAGATTTTAGTAATAGAATTTACTCAAAAAAAACTGCACTTAAGAAATTAATTTTTTAGACCCTAATCCAGTTCATTCAACGTGTTCCACACAATAACATAGATTCCAACTTCTTTTACTTCTTAGACAATAAAAACATTTGCCTCGTCCAGGAATCGAACTCTTGATACTTTCTGTCACATACAAAATATGATATTACATAAACTAACACTAACGTGTGTTAAAAAGGTAATTAAGATAAAAGGGTAGTATATTCGCAATTAAACTCGGATTTAACTTCGATATTTTTTATTATTGCCTTAAAATGCTATAAAATTTATATGTACCATGAATTAGCCTTACTTTATTTTTATAATTTACAAGAGCTAAAGCTGTTGAGTTATGAATGTCATCTAAACTGCCCATAATATATTTCATCAAAAGGCATTTTTAAGATTCACAATTCACATCTGTCCTTAGGTTTTTTATCGGGATATAAATAATACTGAATATACCAAATTTTTGAAATTTGTAATAAGCTTTTTCACTAATTTTACTATATTATATTAATAAATTTTTTTTTTGTTTCAGGTATGGATTAAGTCGCTATTTAGTCGTTCTACATATGTAAAGCATCGGTGCAGTATATACATACGTACGTAAGGCCGTAAAAATACATATTTCTAAATGTTATCAATAATAAACATACAAAAAAATATTTGAATACATAATGATATATATGTCTATCAGAAATTCAACAAAAATGTATAAAAGCCAGGAAAAGAAAAAAGAAGAATTGATAGATTAGTATACAAAATTAGTATTTAAATTATCTATACAGATAAATAAAATTGAAGTGTCTGTTTGTAATGTCAAAATAACAGCTTTTTACTAAATGCTTATGGATGAATACATGGTACATATACCAAAACAACATTTTTTACAATTTTTGTCTGTCTGTTTGTTCCGGCTAATCTCTGAAATGGCTGAATCAATTTTGACGGGGCTCTTACTGGCAGATAGCCGATGTAATAAGGAGTTGCTTAGGCTACTTTTATTTTAGAAAAAAATAGGGTCCCACGAAAAAAATTAAAACCCATGAAAAATTTAATAATATCCGATTCAAATAGGGAAGTTGTACCTATACATACCCTACGGACGAACCCGAGCGAAGCGAGGATGAGTTGCTCAGCAAAAACTTTCTTTTTTTTAAAGAAAATAAACTAAAAAACTTAAGCTCAGCTTTTTTCTACTTCTGAAACTCTTACAAAGGTATTAACTACATAACCAAAATATATACAAAAGTCTTATAAGATAAAGCTTAAAGTACATAAGCTGAGTAAATAAGCTCGGCCTACATTCAGTGAAAGCAACACAAGCTGACTTCAGTAAATGCGTCCTAAAGTATAGGATTTATTGAGTGCATACGCTTGCTGTTACCTGCAACTTGGTAACGCTTGGACAATAATTTTAAAAATTTACAATTGGTTTTCACTTGCTAGTACTTTGCACAGTTGTTTGCAGGTTTTCTAACAAATATAGGGCCGATTCTAGCTTAGAATAACTATTGTAGAATTATTTCTAATATATTGTTATATTAGGTACGTTTCATTTCATATAAACACTCTGTGTTTATATGAAATTACAGAAACAATTTCTAATTTATGGATGAAATAATTACTATTTGTGATACGATAGTCTAAATTTCAATAGCTTTGTTTGTAATAATGAAGTTCATACAAAAATATTTCAATTTTCCGAATTTCCCATTTTTCCAGGTAACTTTCCCGTTTTCCCCGAACATTGTTATTTGAGCCAAATCTGTCCAACAGTTCTTAAGTGTCTACCTTACCAACGTGTTTATTTGCATTTCATTTTTATAATTGCAATTTACGTATACAAAATAGAAGATTGTGGTGACCCGCGACTTCATTCACGTTATAAGCGATATGGGGTTCAAGGGTAGGCTATGTCCGATTTCAAAATTCAATCTATTGATATATATCCTTGCCAAATTCTATCGAAATCTGTTAAGCGGTTTAAGCGGTCAAAAATAACACACAGAGTTACTTTCACATTTATAATAGGAATATGACTATTATCAGATAGGTACTTTTACTTTTGGCAGGGATATTGTCTATTATCTATTTCTTATTCAAGATTATACATATTTTATATGTTAAATTTTAAGTCAATTACCGCTTAAGTACCGCTAGTTGTTACCTTTCTGATATACATACATATATACATATGTCACAGTCAAAACTGCTATTGACCAAGGCCTACCCCCTCTTTAGTCAAAAGTAGTTTTGACCACGAAAGAGTTGTGACTGTAACATATATAAATAAATCTTAAATAAAAAAATTCGCACTTTATAATTTTAAGGATCCCAATAAATTTAATCACTGCATTAAACATATTACGTATTTAAGGTTTTTATACGTTTTTAATTAAAATGTGTTCTGTAATTAGCTTATCAAGCTCTTAAATACTTAATTTGAAGTAATTAAGATGACAATATATTTTTTAATAACATGTACAATTTACAAAGACAGTCGAATTCGGTTATTTTTGTATGATATATTCATGAAAGTTCGGAAAATGCACTATTGCAGAGAAATATGTCAAAAAACCAGTAAAAATGTAAATTTTTCATACGTTTAAAACTAATTTGCTTTTTAGAATCATTGTAAGATTGTGCGTTATTAACTAATAACTCCACGACAGTTTAAATTTTAGAGCAAGGTTTATGAAATATAATGTTTATGATATCAGTGGTTTGGGGTTATGCCCATATATGAATGGATCGAGTTAATTAAACACCATAATATATTAAAATAGCGTTCTAAATAAAAAAATAAAATGTATGTTTTTTTATGTTTACCAATTATATATATATATATATATATATACATATACATATATATATATATGTAAATAGGCAAAGATAAAACAGTTACTCAAGAAGGTACTCAGTTCCTCTGTACGGTTTTGACTGTACGATTGTTTACGCGAAATTTTTGCCAAATGTAGGCGAATTGTATATTTTTCATATTTTTTTAAAGAGGTCATATATGTACAAATTTTAAAAATAAATTCCACTCTTACTAGTGGAATTACTTTTATTAGATTTTGAAGTCAAATACCTTTTTAGTAACAATTATTATTGCATATGTCTGTTATCCATAATTTACTAATTAAATAATGTTTCTTTTTTTACTTTTATTTTAAGCTAAAGGATACTTTATTTTCCATAATATACAAAATCCTCAAATTAGGCCTTCACCGGAAATCGAACTGACTACTCTCGAATCAAAAATAATTACCACTGTGCAGTAAAGTTTTATAATTGAACAAATTGGATATTATCGTACTTTGTGTTTTTACTGCGTCGTTTATTGTTTTACTGTATCGAAATGTATATTATTTTTATATACATCTTAAAATCAATTTGAATGGTTTCCTTATATGATAGCATTCGTTTAAAATATTATCACCAATTTGCAGTTTAAAAACCTTTTTATTACTGCCGATTGCATACTGATATGAGAAAGTTCTTGTTTAAACATGGCGGTTAATATTAACTAACAACTAACTTTTTTATTGAAGCATTTTTTGTGAGAGCAAGTTTACAGCATACTCTTATTGTATAGAATTAGGTAAAAAATATTTTAAATATATTTTATGATAGAACAAGACTGTATATGCATTATTTCATTAAGTTTAAAGTTTGGCCCTCGATATAACCTACTTTGACTTCCATAGCTTAGCTGGAAGATATCTCTCCCAGTGCTAAGGCCACTTTTACCCACTTTGATATATATATATATATATATATATATATATATATATATATATATATATATATATATAGCTTTTATTACTATTATCTTAGCGCGTAATAAAGAATACTAATATAATTTTAAAATTTTTGTGAATGACCGAAATTTGTAGAGTATAGACAAAATGAATTAAGCGAGCCCAAACTCCTGACACCATAATTAAATTAGCTCGATAGCACCAAATTATTGTATTGTCAATCTAATTTATGCATAATATGTACATATTTTACACATGTAATAAAATTCTGAGTCGAATCAATAAAAACATTATATATTTTTTGGAAAATGTTATTGAAATAGTTATTATTATCGATAAAAAGGCCGAATCTTTAGTTTTTAGTATTTTTGTCTGTCTGTCTGTCTGTCTGGAAACGCATCACGAGAAAACCACTGGCCAGATTTTGGTGAAATTCGGTATGATGATAGCTGGATATCCGGATCAAGATATAGGATACTTTTTACTGCGGACAAATATCTCATCTCTGAGAAATCTATACTAACCTGTAAAACGTACCTAGGGACGAAACCGGGCGGAGCGAGGGTGAGTCGCTAGTTTCAAATATACTATCAAAATAGATTTCCATGATGTAACAAGTGAAGGTAACAAAAATGTGCCGACAAAGCACAATATTTTTCAAGGGCAAATAAGCTAAATTTTTATAACATGCAAAGTAATTTTATTATCGTAAAAATATGCTAAGTGTAGTCTAAATGCATTACGAGATTTCTAAAGCTTGAAATTTACGCAATAGTTGGTTTGCTGCGATATCAAGATAAGTAGCTGCTCCATTTTCCACATTTAATGGCGCAATTAAATTATTTTGTAAATATTAATATAAATACTATTGAAATATCTCAGAAACATTTCTGTAGATCAAGTTTGTAGAAGAATACGGATTAAATTTTTTTGAAGACGAAGTTTAAATTGACTTTAGAAATTCGTAGAGTGAAAGCAAAAACGGAACAAACTTTTAGATTATTTGTCACGTTTATTAAAAACTAGTCAAAACCCGACAGAATGAACTCAAAGATGATGAACTTTACTAAAATTTCAACAGGCCGTCCAAATTTCCATAAAATTTGTGATCTTTGAGTATATGCAAAAAGCACTATCAGATTTCCCAATTTCCTAATTTTACTGGTAACTTTTCCAATTTTTTTCCTCCAAAAACAATATTCAAAAATTTTAAGTGATGCACAGTGTACTTATCAACGAACAACATTAGTTATTTTTATTTATATATAGATGGATAGATTTCACAAAACTTTAAATCATTTTAAAAGTGTGACTCAGACTATTTTTTAGACAGCCCATGATTGTCTTTCATTACTCCTACTATTTCTAAACTATTGACATTTTGATATTTTTATAGCTATTAAATAAATATTGCAAGTTAGTGCTAATATTCTCATTTATTTAATCTAAATCCGTGCTTTTTACATATTCTAGATTCTAGTATGGAAATGAGCGTATCTAGTGCAAAAAGATTTGAATATACAAATTAACTACTGTCCATGATCATTTAGGTCGATGTAGTATCCTTACTAATTAATGCTAAACTTGTTTATGGTGGTTTTTAACTTAATTAATAATATTTAAATTTAAATTTTAAATTAAACAAGATATTATTTAAAAAAAAACTTATATTAAATAAAACTTTATGTAAACTTTAATAAAAATAAAAAAAACTTTATGTAACTTTGTATGGGCTGGCACCGATTTCGAAAATATTTGATTAGGTATGTATTTAATAGGTAGGCTTTAATTACTTAGCCAAAGCACACCGACTTCGAAAATATTTGATTAGGTATGTATAGTAAAATGAAAACTAACCAATCAGTTATTTTTTACTTTTTAGTGCTTTTGTTTGAAGTCGGTTTTTATTTTTTTGTTAAAAAGTTTTTATTTTTCCCTTTTTAGTGTAGACAGTAGTAGCATAGTAAGGATTCTAACGTGTTAGGCTTGTCAAATCAAACAAAATAAGCCCAAACTCAAAGTGTCTACTATTAGCCGTTGAAGAGTTCCACCTATCCACCTTCTGGCCTTGCCATCAGATCAGGTCAACAACACCGAACCACTGTACTATCAACGGAAATAGAAATACTTGCAAAGTTTCAAGTCAATATGACAATTAGAAGTAGGTTAAATTCATCATTAGTTGTTTTTCCACCCTTAGGGTGGTTATATTTTTTTGAAATTTAAATGGGACCAATCTGGAAGTATACCCTTTCAAACAAAACAAAAATTGTCCAAATCGGTTAATAAATGACGGAGTTCTGAGGTAACAAACATAAAAAAAAAAAAAAAACAGAAAACATACAGTCGAATTGAGAACCTTCTCCTTTTTGAAGTCGGTTGAAAATTGTCAAATATTCACGAAAATGTAAGTATTATTTTTTGTTTCACTTTTTATATGTAACCGTATTTCGAATAAAAAAAATGTCATGAAAAAATTCATTCAACTTACTTAACTAATTTGTTTTAAGATTTTTTATAGGTGAAGTTTAAACAAAACTTCACCAAATTATAATAATAGATACTTTTTCTTTGATATATTAATTCAAACATTACTTTTATTAAATTCTTACCGTTTCAAATACTAGCTTTTGCTTCACCCCAAAGTTATGAAACGAGAAATGGCGAGATATTAAGAAATCGAGTTAAGTTCTTTAAAACAACAACCTCTCATTTTCTTTCATTGCGTTAATCACGAATTATAACTACAGTTTTAAAATTATGTAAAATGTTTAATTTTATGTAATTCAGTAAGAGTAAATGAGATAATTATATAGATTATTTTATAATTGTGGGAGAAATTTCAGTTAGTCTTTACAACATTAATTCATATACATATATTTATTTGAATCTTGAATGAACTCAAAACAATATTATTTAAAATTAGGCTTAGACTTGGTTGTTTAAACGAAAACCCTAAATTAAGTCTAGATTTTTGATATTAAAGATCTATATATAGTGATATTTTATTACTTTTATTAATATATATATATATATATATATATATATATATATATATATATATATATATATATATAATAACTTGTTACAAATAAGTCTCTTCAACCAACAAACATGAGTAAGTTTCACAAATGTCTAGTTCACGTCATTTGTAAATCATCGTTGATCGTTCGTTGAAATGTCAACACAATTTAACATGCCACCACAATATAAATGAAAATACACGTAATTCGTAACCGGAATGTCAATTATAATAATTTTAAGACACATGTTTTACTTCACTACTCTTGACACCTGAGAATTTTTGGTCTTCATTATAAGCGAGTTCAGTTTTTAAAATTTCCACATCAACTTGACGTTGAAAATCATGTTCAAGCAAAATCGACAAGAAGAGATCAAAGTACTTTGATCAAAGTCTTTTTTAATCTGTATGTAATAAGTATTTGGTTTAAATATACAGGTAATGTAAAAGTAAAAACATTAAAAAAACCAACTCTCTCTGATTCTACCTTTCTTTCTTTCCCTTAAAATTTCATAATATTATAATATCTATTGAGTTTTGGTAATTATACTTTCTTAGATTATGCGAATATTTGACATCTATAGGTACATATTATGTATAATAAAATTCGGAGTCGAATCTGTACATTAAATATTTTTTTGGAAAATCTTATTGAAATAGTCATTATTATCGATACAGCGGTCTAATTTATAGTTTTTAGATTTTTTGTCTCTCTGTCTCTCTGGGAACGCATCACGAGAAAATCACCTGATAGATTTGATGAAATTTGGTATGATAATAACTGGTTATCTGGGTCAACATATAGGACACTTTTTACTGCGAGAAAATATCTCATCTCTGAAAACTCTATACCGTTACAACGAACCTAGGGACGAACCCGAGCGGAGCTAGGGTGAGACGCTAGTTTTAAATAAAACTATTTTTTCGGATATTTTCGCAGATTTATTTTGGTTTTTGGTTCCCGATATTTCGAATGCTTTACAGCAATCATGGTCACGGGAGAGAATTATTATTCTTTTAACATATCTACATCAAACAAGCTAATAAATTTGATCAATTCTGATTACATTCTTAATAAAAATAATGTAATCGAAACCAATAAACCGTGTTTTAAATCGTATCTATTGAAAATTTGTAAACTATTCATTAATTACCTTTCTACACCAACGCATTCTCTTTCAATAAAAGTTTATAAACCGATGTAAATTTATATTAATGACCGAGAAGTTAATTGGAATTCTTTGCTTCCTTATTGTATCTATTTTGTTTGTTTTGACTCAAAATTTATTACTTGTACTAATATTACGTCGACGTAGATTAAAAATTGGCTAACAAATGATATTTACGAGTATATTAATCCCTCCACGACCGCGGACACGCTGGCGTTACAGGTAACAATAGATTTCTTAGAAATTTAATTAATTACTTAGAAATTTACCTGGAGGTGTTTATATACATTATAATACTAACGTTTTACTCTTGCTTCGCTCGGGGATGTCTCTAGGGACCTAACATTAGCCTATGTGATACTCCAGGTCATAGTCTATCCGTGTGCTAAAGACCCAAAATCTTTAAGCATTGCATTGTATTATAGAGTAAGAAATATGCATACACATACAAACTTACGCATTTAAATTAGTAGTCAGATTCTTAGCTTGGGTGTTAAAAGCTCTTTGTATCCATCCTATATCTACCTAATCGATAAATACGACATAAAAATGCTGGACGTATACTAATAATATCATATGATATATACTGTATATGGACTTACATACTGATATTTAATTTAAATTTAAAAAATGTAAAAATTTTACTATTAGAAAGTGCTTGTAAAAGTCTATTTGAAAGTATATTTTGATATATCAAAGTTCCATTACACTGTGCAAATGCTTTAGAAGTTACGCGTCTACAAGCAAACATAAAAGTATTGAATTTACAATTTCAACCCTTTATAACGTGTAGTGGGTAGTGTAAAAATATAGTAGATAAATTAAACACAAAGACATACATACATACATATATATATATATATATATATATATATATATATATATATA
This sequence comes from Brenthis ino, assembly GCA_921882275.1. Taxonomy (NCBI): domain Eukaryota; kingdom Metazoa; phylum Arthropoda; class Insecta; order Lepidoptera; family Nymphalidae; genus Brenthis; species Brenthis ino. The sequence goes on from OV170234.1 coordinate 19,540,111, forward strand.
TATATATATATATATATGATAGAAATATATCAATCAAGTTTTATGAAGAGAAAATAAACTAAGTCAAGAAAATGAGAGATTTTCCGTTTCCGTTGAAACTTCTAAAGAACATTTACTTTTTATAGTATCAAGCTGTCAACTCGTATTTATGTAGTGTTACGGTCTATTAACTAAATGAGTGTAATTGCATCGTAATGAATGATTCGTAACTCGAATCTCCAAATACACGAATCGAGTTTTTGTTAATTCGAATTCGATATTATACAGCTCCACTTATACCAGCCATAACTTTGATTTTAACCTCAATTTGTAACTAATACCTATTATTTATTTTTTGGTTTGGATTTTCACTGCCTCGGTGGTCTAGTGGCTAGCATATACGGTCGCAGATGTGGAGAGACTGGATTCGAGTCCCGGGTCGAGTTTCAGTTATTGAGTTTTTCCGTCAATTCTCGAATTCCCCGAAGTTGGGAAGTTCGCGGTGTTTCAACCCTGTGCCTCGAAGAACACGTAAAGTAGGTCCTGCGTCTTAACTCCCACTGGTCGTGTCAAGTAGTCATCCCACCGGAGTATGAGAGTGACAGGAATAGAGAGTGCACGTTGTGTCTGCGCGTACACTTGTGCACTGTGTTATGTTTGGTTATATATCTCCTGCGCAGTTGGCTAGTCTCAATGAGATTAGCCGCCGTAGCCGGAATCGGTCAGGAGAACATCATTCGTAACTAACACCAATCAAAATTTCCATAAGTTTGTGTCGTTCCTTATAAATATGCATTATTAAATATTTATAGTATGTATGTATTTAAAGTTATATATGTGTAGTGTATCAACTATCTGGTATCCTTAACACAAGCCTCGTAGTTTACCATGGAACTAGATGGTGTTCTGTGTTAATGTCCCAACATATTTATTTATTTCTTTATTCCACATCCATAGTATGATTCATCAAATCCATCCGTTTCAACGTGAAGAAGTAACAAACATACGCACACGCATACTTACAAACTTTCACATTTATAATAGTGATGTAATATTTTGAAAATTTTAAAATTACATAGTACTACTATATTTATCTATATATTTACATATTATAATTTTAAACAACTATTAAGTTAATGAGTAAGTTATGTTGCACTGTTAAGACATAAACACTGGTATAAAATAATATTTCTGCGTAATTATAATACCTAGTCTAAAGAATGTTAATTAAAACATTGAAATTATACTGTTAAAATATCATCTTAATTTAGCAGATAATTTAACGAGCTGCAAAACCCACATACATAAATCTTAAAATGCCAGCCTCATTCCGCGGTAATAATTTTATTTTAAATTTGTTTCTACATATTCGAGGACATCTACATAATATGAATTTATGAAGAACAACTGTTATGAAGGATATAGGGTTACCACCTATAAAAAAATTTTATGACTGTTTTTTTTAAATCCAACATAACCCAATACAACGGTCCTAAAATCATGCTTCATTTGTAATTTAAAGGTTGTATATAGGGATTATTTATTAGTTAAAAATGTGTTTCACCCAAATATGTAATTAAGTATATTATATTCTTGTGTGTTTTTTTTTTCTTTTTTTATTAATTTGCTTTTTTCGTGACAGATACACTGGCGTTAAATATTTTAATTTTAAAATAACTAGTTTATTAGGGTTCTGTTTATGAAAATATTGACATATACATATAGGTGTATTCATTAAATAACAGCGGAAAAATTGTTAAACTTCCAAAAAATTACAATACTTTTTCGGAAAAAGAACTCCACTTTTTTCATCTTTTCAACTATAAATATTAAAATGATAAAAACCATTGAAAATGGGAACCATTGATGTACCATGAAAAATGTTGCCTCCGATAAAAAATTAATTCACCAGGATAAAAAATAAAAATTTTATTTAACTCAAAACAGCTAACCCTATAAATACATGTTACAGGAAACATGGATTTACGGGACCATACGTTTTTTGTCTTAAAGAGATCAAGTACTTTTATGAATCTGCAGTAATACAATACGGATAAAAAGCTGACATTATTTTCTTTAAGTTTTTCTTTGCAATACTCGGTATGCTCTACAAAGGCGCATACTGTATTTACAATGATTGCGCGTTTTGTTTTACGATACAGAATGTCCCATTGATTTTTTGTATAAGCTACACTGTAGTTATTGCAAGTGTTCCAATAAATATTTCATTTATATCTTGGTATAGTATCCGTGTATAAAGAAAGAATTAGGGTTAGCATAAAATTTAAATACTTGTTATTAAATCTAGAATTTTTTTTACAATAGAATATTTTGATAATATATGTAGATATGCATTGTAGAATAAGATTTGTCTTACAATACACTGTTTAGGCATTTTATAGCCTACTAGCGACTTACCCTCGTTCCACTCGGGTTCGTTCCTATGTTACGTTTTAACGTTTAGTATAGATTTCTCAGAGATGAGATTTCATCAAAATCTGTCCAGTGGTTTTCTCGTGATGCTTTCGAAGACAGAGAGACGTACAGACAGACAAAAATACTAAAAACCAAAGATTCGGCCCTCTGTACCGATGATAATGACTATTTCAATAAGATTTTCCAAAAAATATGTAATGTACACATTCGATTCAGTTAGATTTTTATTATATGTATAGATTTAATGGAAAAGTTAAAAGGTATAAAAACTTTTGACCAAGAAATAATAACCAACTTCCAGGCACTAAAATGTAAAAAATAACTAAATGAAGGTTTTCTTTTAGAATAGATACCTAATCAGATATTTTCGAAGTCGGTGCCAGCCGATGCAAAGCAAATCTAATATATTTCGATACGTAAAATACATATTTACCTATTAGATATTCATATCTTAAAATATTTTGCTTCTATGGTGAAACCAAAGGTCAATATAGAGTAGGACTTTCTTAAATACTCATATCTATATAATAGATTGGATGTTTAAGCATACCGAAAAACATATTATATAAATTGTAGGAAAAAATATTTTTCACCCCTTTCCATCCCTTGACAGACTTAATTAAGAAAAAACACGATGTCAAAGGGTTAAAATTTTAGGGATTCATGATTTTTATGGATTTTGACGAAACAAACAACCAGACCTATTATTTATATGTATGTATATGTTTTTGTTGTTTAAAACAGCATCTACAATTTGAGTGTATATTTTACCTGAGTGACTGATAACTTTAACAGTATCATATAAGATGGTCGGAAAGGAATGTAAGTTGAGACCCTAACGATGTGTTTTTGTTTATTTTCTTACAACAGTTTATAGCGGTCTAGTGGTTGTACGAGGTGATTCATAGAATATGAAATGTTATACTGTACAATGACTTACTACTAAGAGCTCCCAGCTTTACTTAAAATCTATACAGATAAATAAAATTAAAGTGTATGTTTGTAATGTCAAAATAACAGCTTTTTACTAAATGCATTTGAAATTACATACGGTACTTATAAGAAAAACACATTTCTTTTTATTTTTGTCTGTCTGTTTGTCTATCTGCATGTTCGAACCAGCTAATCTCCGAAACGGCGGGACTGATTTTGACGAGACTTTCACTGGCAGATAGATTGCTGCTGTTATAAGGAATAACTTGGTTATTTTTATTTTAGAAAAAAAATTAAGGTTCTGCTGAAAAAATAAATAAAACGTACCTAGAGACGCATCCGACCGAAGCCAGGGTAAGTCGCAAGTATCGTAATAAAATTTAAAAAAAAATACAGAAAAAAATTGAATCATACATGTAGTCTAATATTTTAGTCGTAGTTAAGATGAATTTTAGTTGGATATAATTGCAATTTAGATAAAACATCACAAAAATGATAACTTGTTACGTCTTACTTTCCCCAACAGGATCCACCATAAAAATGACATTTTTATTACATCTATCTCTTATCTGCAGGTTTTGAAGTTCTTAGTACTTTTAATGTTATTTATAATGCATATATAAGTATACAAAACTTAGATTAAAAGGATGTTATTGCAATCAATAAATCCATTTCCTCTCTATATAAATAGAAAATTAAGATTATACAAAATAATTAAATGATAATTTTAAATTTATTTGATCGACCTACAATCAATAGATCTAGCATCTAGATTTATATAAGCTGTAGAAATCCTATCTTTAAGAAACTAATTCAAATTATTTAATGATTGTACAGTCAGAAATTATATTTATTCCCAACACTACACAAAGAAGCCGACGGTAATCAGGTGCACATCACTAATTGGCTTTATAAATGCAAACACACATAAAATCGTTTAAGCAGATGTCATATAAATTAATTATCTGTGGCATGGCGGTTACTTTAGTTTGTTTTGTGTTGGTTTTTATTGCTAAACGAACTACTTGCTTAATGAGGTTTGCTTCACTTTAATTTTAAACAGATATTATGTCAATCAAATATCAACGTATAAATGATTTATAATATATTTTATATGTTTCATTTACGTGTAAGCATTCATTTTGTTTTATAATTTTCAAATGTTATTTGAAATGTAAATTGGAGAAATGCCCTGAAGTCATAGATTTTTTTATATATTGCACTAGTCAAGAAAATATAAAGGCTAGCTAACTCTGTTTTCTAGTTTCTATCACTATGTCATACTGCATGACCACACTAAACTAGATTAGCAAGAATAGTGAGATAATAATACGTATATGTATTTAAAATGATTTACATACTACGGCGACCGATAAAAATACTTTAATCCTGCACACTTAGCGGTCACACCCGCGACCACAGTTACCATCGACCAAATATTTATATTATGTTCTATACATAAATCGCTGTCTGTACATGGAAGATATTTGGGAAAAACTATTATTGAGGATCTTTATTATTGCAATAGAACCAAAAAAAAATACTTTTGGAATTTTTGTCTGTTTGTCTGTACATTTGTGTGTTGTTTTGGTCACGGTCACCTAGTGCTTGTAAACTCTGTATAGTTTTAATAATATTAATAGATTATGTTACTGTTTATTGTAGTATATGGTATATTTTATTTCTTTTACAGTTATTTTTATAACAACTAAAATATTCTCTGAAAATACCTGACTTTAAATGCACGATGGTCGTGGTAGAATCGAGAGCAGGAAGACCTAATAATACCCGTCTGGCGACTAGTGATGTGTAAAACCTATCGACGACAGCACAAAAAATATCAAATGTCATAAATGTCAATTTTGACGTTAATATGATGTCACTGTCATAATTGTAAAAAATCTAGCATATCTGTTAATTATATCTAGACGTATAGGAAAGTTCATAATGATAGATTTTTTAAAAAGCTTAGTATAATTATTAGTGACAGACTGTTGGTATACTTCTTCTAGGTTTTTTTTATATGCACGAGTATATCTATTCTAGATGTACTTTTAACAAGTACTCTTTGCTTTACTTTTTACTGGCTGAATTTTAAAGAAATACATTTAGGAATAAAACTATTTAGCTAACAAAAATAATTTATTTTCATAACATTTTCATCGATAATCTAGTAATTTACTGTACATATAAATGTACGCAAATTATTTAAGAAACTAAATAATTTAAATATACATATCAAAAGTTATATTTTAAACAAACCAAGCCCATTTCAAACGTGCAGAAATTAAGACTGATAGTCGAACAGAACTTAAGATATTCACGTCCCTAAAGGCCAGCGGTGTATAGTTACGAGTACGGTTGAATCAGTGCCTTGTACAGGCTTCGCTATATGGGACAACTGTGCTCGAACGCAAATCTCACTTATCTTCGTAATCTAGTATCAGGTTTATTCATATATTTTTCAAGATGCGCATGATATGGTGTCGTAGTGGGAAGGAACGAAGAGTTATATAGCTATTGTGTATGGATTTGTATGTTTTAATAGCAATTTATGAGTTTGCTAGCTTTTGCCTGTAGATCTATTTACATATACAACAAATGTACGTATTAATTTACTTGAGACGTTACAACGTGAAAAAGTAATGAACACGCACAGAAAAAAACAAGTGATTTTGTTTAATTGTTAATGAATGATTTTATGGTACTCTACATCTCTACATTTTTTCTACGGATTTACAGTCACTTAAAAGAACTTTGCTTTAAATAAACAATAGAAATAAATTAATACCTAACAAATTACCACTCCCTAGCTACGTTTTTTAGTTTTTTTTTGAGAGGAACCCTAATCCTTTTTCTAAAATTAAAGTAGTCTAAGTTACTCTTTATAACATCAGCTATCTGTCAGTCAAAGTCCCGTCTAAATCAGTACAGCCATTTCGGAGATTAACCGGAATAAACAGACAAATAGACAAAAAATCGTGTTTTTCTTATAAGTACACTCTCGTAATTTCATATGCATTTAGAAAAAGCTGTTACTTTGACATTATAAACAGACACTTCAATAAATTATTTATCTGTAACATCTGTATATATAATTAGTAGAAGCTCCAGTCATATTATTGGACTTTTTTTAAATTTAAAAAAAACCTGTCATTGTATCCATTTCTTTATATAGGAATATTCATCATTCATCTTACGTATTTGATAATGGTCACCATATCTTTGTCAGCTGTGTATGTGTGTATATCCCTAACAATTACAGATAGAACCACACACGCCTCCACCTGACTAGATGAAATATTTGCTACATTTATCTACTGTTTCACAGAAGCCATAAATCTTAAGATAACATCTGCTCCAATTTTTTATGTAATTTTTCCCGTGACTTGACTTTCACTTGCCCACTATAACTAACTTAACATATTATAATAGATGGAAATCTTATTATATAGGAACTGGAAAGAAACTTATTTTACTTACATAATACACTTTAATATCTTTTACCGATTTCAAAAATGGAGGAAGTATACAGTTTAAGTGCGTGTTTCTCCGTGTGTGTTACACGATGTATTCACCATTTTTTATCGGATTTATGTATATAATTATTATCTATACATAACAATAATAAAATAAATGCTATAAACCGAGTCAGGGGGATGTAAGAAGAGAAATAGAACAAATCCAGATTTTTTTAATTTTTTTGTTTCTCTGTCTGTCTGTTTGTACGGGCTCATCTGCGAAACTGTTGGACCGATATAAATGAAAATTTTTATAGTGGTACCTTATATCCACGGTCAACATTTTAGATACTTTTCATTCCGGAAAATTAAAGAGTTCCCGTGGGATAGGTAAAAAACTATAGTACCTTATACAGCTTCGTACACAAAAACTACTGACTGGATTTTTATGAAACTTAACAATAATATAGTTCATATATCAAAATAAAAAATAGGCAACTTTTAATCCCGGAAAAAATATGTTTCCCGTGGGATATATTTGCTTTTGTTTTTCCAGAGGCGAACCCGAGCGAAGCGAGGGTGAGCCGCTAGTCTGTATATAAATAGGCAAAGACAAAACAGTTGAGTACTTTTTTCTCCTCTGTTTATCAACTGTGTTTTTTTGTTTTAAATAGCTATTAATGAGCTTTAGTGTTATTATTACAAACAATTAGAACCTTTTAACGGTTAGTACAGATTTCTCAGAGATGAGATATTTTCCCGCAGTAAAAAGTCCTATATTATGTTGACCCGGATAACCAGCTATCATCATACCAAATTTCATCAAAGTATGTCCTGTGGTTTTCCCGTGAAGCGTTCCCAGACAGACAGACAAAAATTAAAAAAACTATACATTCATTCTCTGTATCGATAATAATAACTATTTCAATAAGATTTTCCTAAAAATATTTAATATACAGATTCGACTGAGTTAGAATTTTATTATATGTATAGATTAGAACTAGTCTATTTTATTGTCAAACCCACAAACATATATAAACATTCATTATATTAGTAAGAACACGACAGTTAATAGTTGAACTCGTTAATTTAAATTACGGTTATAATTAACTGTACGAAATTTCTTTATTTGAGATAATTTTAAAAGAAATCTTGATCAGCGGTGACTTATTAGTGAAACCTTAATGAAACTATAAGAGTTTTAAAGAATTTTAATGAAAATTTTACGCATATTTTCAAGTTTCCAAATTGTTAGTTAGTTGCTTTATTTTATTTAAATTAATTAATTAACTATAATACCTTATATATTGACATTGATTGTTTCCGTTCTACTTTACACTGTGGTTAGTGTTTTCGATCACTAGTAAAAGCTTGTTTATTTTTAATTAAAATGTAATGCCCTATTTGATACTTGACTGGAAGTTGTAAATCTAATCTAAGAAAAGAAGTCATGTGACATTTTATTAGAAAAAACTATACGTTTCAAATTAGTATCAAGCAAAAGCTCGGTATTTCGTACTCGTTTTTTATAGAAATAGAGAATCATACAATAAAAACACAGAAAAAGCAAAAATTTTTTACATATACATTTATTTAGCACATTTTTGTCGAAATACTATTAATTACTATGCTAACAAATTACTAGAGAAAGTAACGGTAGTCAGTAAGATACGTGAAATAAGAATGGCTTAACCGATATTTATGAAACTTTTACAACGTAGGTTATTTTATCGTTATAACACACAAACGGAGCCAAAGTCGAAAACTAGTTAAAAATATTTTATAATAACTTAATAAGATAAGATCATCTTTCATCATAAAGATTTAAGCTCAACGATAAACATCTAAAAACTGCATATCATTCGTATCTTGATATTTTAATTTAAGCGAATCGGTATTCTTGATACAATGTATCTTATGGCACGTTACTTACAAGTTACTTACGCTTCAGATCTTATATAAGCAAGGAATTAAAACCACAGAATTAAAAAAAAATTTGAAGGCATTCAACTATTTTAATGAACTTTTAACTTTCTACACTGCACGAAAAAAAAGCTTAAAGGCTAAAGAGCTCAAACAGTGACTATGCATGAAATATAAGTAAATTATAACAACCTTTTTACATGTAAAGATTAATTACGTAAGCCCAAGCTCTAAGATATAATTACTTAACATATTTTCTTTTATAACACAAAGACAACTTCTAAAAGCAGAATAAAAATACTAATAATATATTTGCAAAAACTTATACAACCCAAAAACATAAAGAAGTTACGTTACATCTACGAAGCAATGTCCCACAAGACATTCCATTTCCAAATAAAGCACGGTCAAATACCGACCTTGCCAAACAAAAGGTCCCACATACTAAAGCAAATGATAATAGATAAAACCCATATGACCAATGTATTTTGTGCGCACGCGCACTTCAAATTCTCATTCCAATCATACCAAAGAGCAAAACAAAGAATCCATTTTTAATTGAACCAATTATTTAAGCCGATTGGATTCCTGTACTTGTTTAGAGGTCGTAAAAGATATGTGGTATTTTATTAGAGAGAGTACGAGCCGAAAAAATCAAATAATTAATCTTAATTAGAGATACATTTTTCTTTACAAAAACTGCAAAAAACTTTGTTGAAATAAATTCATTTTATAAATGTGCATAATAATATTTAATTTTCTTTTTAAATTAATATAGATTATGGAAGGAAATTATTTAAGTTTATATGGATATGTGAAGAGGAGAGATGAAACGCATGTGACGAGAAGAGTGATGGACATGAATGAAGATGGATGGAGAGGTAAAGGAAGACCGAAGAAAAGATGGATAGATTGTGTGAGACAGGATAGGACATGAAAGAGAAAAGGGTGAATGATCAGATGACGAGTAATAGGGGAGAACAGAAGAGAAACACTGCGCCGACCCCAAGTAACTTTGGAAATGGGCAGGGAAAAGAAGAAGTAGAAGATAGATTATGGAAGAAATAGGTCTAACAGTTCTATCTTACACTGTTAGATGGTGTCTCAAACCTAGTATTATCATAAGCAAATAATTTGATACCTGTATGTATCATCACCTTTAGCTGTACAAAAGTATAGCGAAAACCTTCAAGCATTACGAACTGGTACTTTACCTAAAACTATATTTAATAACTCGTAGTCGTTAAATACTTATATTCTAGGTTAACAAGCAATCAACTACAAGCAGACAGTATGGCAAGGTTAATAAAGGTATAAACTAGATAAGGCTATGAAAGCGCAAGATAAATTGTGCCTCACTAACTATAAGAACTCTGTCAGCTACTATTTAGGGATACAGAACCGCCCCAGATAGAGAGAGAAAATTATTAATATTTTTTAAGTATATGTATGTAATTATATATATATATATATATATATATATATATATATATATATATATATATATATATATATTTCTAGGTAACTTCAAATAATTTCCAATTGACCAATTGATTGGCGGAATTCACATGTCTTTCAATAACTACTAGGTACTCTAAAACATCAATCAATGCAGGTTTTTTTTCACGATGTTTTCATTCACCTTAAAAATAATTCGTATATGAAAATATAAGATATGCGAGAGTTAGGAATTGGAAACGAATTTTAAACAATTAAAGTACCTATCTTCTTATTTTGAATTTTACATTTATACATAAAACATATGCACAGAACATCAGAAAAATCTACTCAGCCTATTATTTAAATAAATCTAATGAATTAAAAATAATATAATTAATAAACTTCCATATAAAGTCGCACAAGTATGTTAGTAATAATTTATAAGGCAAGTTAAATGTCGAACCGTTTTTTTCCACAACCTCTCATATCCCATAATTACAAACTTAATTGTCATCTTAACGCGGTTTTAGCTCTAATATCTGTAATTATTGCCCATGTCACGTCTTCCTGTTAACTTACTAGTATTATTCAAATAAATTTAATTAATCTATACATATAATAAAATTGTAACTAAGCCGAATCTGTACATAAGATATTTTTTGGAAAATCTTATTGAAATAAACATCAATGCAGAGGTGGAATCTATGGTTTTTAAAGATTCTGTCTGTTCTGTCTGTGATAGAAAAACCGCTGGAGGGATTTTGATGAAATTTGGTATGGTGATAGCTGGTTATCCGGATCAACATATAGGATAATTTTTATCGCGGGAAAATATCTCATTTCTGAGAAAAAATACAAAAATGCAATGTAAGGGTATACTTATATGTAAAACCTAAGAATTTAGTTTTTGGTCATCTGAACGCGGGCGTAGCTGAGGGCAATGCTAGTTATATATAAAGACAAAAAAGTAAAGTAAGTATAGGAGTCGTATGTATTCATACTTGAAATTCTTATTAAACTGTCTAAGGGTTGGGTCTCAGTACAAGCCCTAGTTCTGTCTTACTTCCAACTAGCTGTCTAGATTTTATCTTTGACAATAAGTCAATTTACAATTGTTGAAGAATAGAAGTCTAAAAAACATATAAGAAAGATATGATAGTGGTTTCCTCAAGATTTGATATTTCAAACGTGCTTAAAAATTACTATTTAAATATTAGGTAAACAAAAAATTCTATATAACTTAAATTATTATTTAATTAATAAAACTAAAAAAACCAAATGACTTGAAATGCATATGACGTAAATACAACTCTTATGGAAACCAAGGAGATCCAGTGTTGATACTTATAAAAACGTGTATACCAACATCGTCTCTTCGGTTATACCATGGTTGACGGGGTAATTACTATAATGGCGGATGTCACGAAATTTACAAAATAAATTCATCTTGACTCACGAACTAAAGTAACTAGTCTGAAGCTACTACATTACGGTGTGCTAGAAAAATCAAAGTATGTATTATATAATAATACTAGCGACTCACCCTCGCTCCGCTCGGGTTCGTCCCTGTGGTGGGGTCTGAGAGGACCACCCTTATCCTTATCACTTAGGGGTATGAAAAATAGATAGTAGCCGATTCTCAGACCTACTGAATATGCATATAAAATTTGGTAAAAATCGGTAAAGCCGTTTCGGAGGAGTACGGTAACAAACATTGTGACATGGAAATTTTATATATAAGATGAAATTGAATATACACATTTAATTCTTTTTTTGACGACACGTTTGGCTCAGTTTGTAGTGACCCTACTTACTGTGCCAGCGGTTGCGGGTTCGAGTCCCGCTGGAGGCATTCATTTGTGTGATAAGCACGAATGTTTGTACTTCAGTCATGGGTGTTTATATTTATAATATGTATGTATTTAAAGTTATATATAAGTAGTGTATGAACTATCTGGTATCCATAACACAAGCCTCGTACCTACCGTGGAAGCAGGACTAGATGGTGCTGTGTGTTAATGTTCCAACATATTTATTTTATTATTATTTTTTTTTATTTATGCATATTTTGGTTGTATCATCTTATAAAATCATTTCGATCAACGTATTTTTAAATGTAGATAGTTGTTTGTATGTATGTATATGTATACAGCCCTTATTAACGTCCCGTTGTTGGGAACAGGGCCTCCCTTCAATATGAGGAAGATCAGGTCATAGTCCACAACTCTGGCACAAGTGTGGGCGAACTTCACATGTGTTTCGAGAAGTTCAGACGTGCAGGTTTTCTAATGATGTTTTCCTTCTCCGTAAGATAAATTATTTGTACATGAGAGTATCAGAATCTTCATCCAGTTTCCCAAACGCGCGATATTAATGAAATATAAAAGCTCTCTAAGGAAATGTCATGAAAATGGTCCACATTGACACATAAATTTATATACACACAAAAAAACACAGAATCCGAATTGAATAGTTAAATCATATGGCATTCCCATATTTTTTACTATTAGCGAGATAGATCGCAGAAAGTCACTTTGGGTTAGGGGTTGATTATATTTATATTATTTATTGCTTAATATAATTAAACTTTAACTGCTGTTTCATAAGAAATAGAAATTATTTCTATCATAAAGTAAGTAGGTTATCTACTCGATTATGCCGTAATAAAATAATAAAATTTAATTAATTTTCCATATAGAGTATAGGCGGGATATTGTTACACTTTATTTTAATACCAAGCTATCACGTAGCTTTTTCATTAGAAGTCCGTGAGAAAACTTGCATATCTGAGAGAACCTAACTAGTTTTCAAATGATATGTAAACCTAAGTTCGTAAACCCGTGCTTCGCAATCGTGTTTGACTGTATGTAGTCTATGACGTGATTCCTAACACTGAATTCAGGTTCGTGCTCAGTTATGAGACGTTAAACAAAGGGCTAAATATTTTAAGTTGAAAATTAGCTTAAAATATAAAAACCACAACAAGAAAATCACAATAAAATAAAAATAAAACGAAAAAAGATATAGTATATATACAAGATAGGTAGATAGAAATTGCATCTACTCTACTATTATAAAGTGGAAAGATTTATATTTTTGTATGTTTGTAACGAATAAACTCAAAAACTACTGGACAAATTTAGATGAAATTTGGTAAGAGGATAGTGTGAACCCCTGGGAAGGACATAGGATAGTTTTTATTTCGGAAATTATCCCTTAAGGAGGTGAAAATTGGGATGAAAACTTATATGGGGCATCAACCTAAAATAAATTCCTTCAAATAAAATCTATCTAGCTTGCAAACTTAATTAGGTACTTTTAATATTATACGAGTATACAGGCAGCGCCACTATATAGCTATTACTCCATGTTGTTATGTATGTATGTTTATGTACTAAGTGTCATCTATCAAACCGTTTCAGCGTTAAGTATTAACAATCATACACACACACATACTAACTTTCGTATGTATAACGGTAGCGTAGATTTCTACAAACATAAATTCGCAGTTTTAGTTTATCGGTATGCTATTTGCCGACTGTATTCAAATTATATTAATAGTATATTAATTTTATTCATATTATATACATACTAGAATTTATGATGATTACTGTTAAAATATGAATAATGATTATTAGTAAAATATTCAAAAATTCGTTGTTTTCTGCAACATTATTAACTTTAACATGACAGCTAATAGAAATTTAACATGTTATTTTATGATACTATAGCAATCGATTGAAAATTAATTTAGGCATTTTTTGGTGTGTGGTCCCTATTTAATGACAGATTTCTCTGAACTCTGTATAATCATTAAAATATATCATTATCTATACATATAATAAAACTCTAACTGATTCGAATCTGTTCATTAAATATTTTTTGGAAAGTCTTATTGAAATAGCCATTATTATACATAGGGATAATATAGTTTTTAGAATTTTTGTCTATCTGTCTGTGATCGCATCACGAGAAAACCACTGGACAGATTTTGATGAAATTTATTGAAACCGTTAGGTAATAAATTATAACATATGTAAAAAGTATACCTTGTATGTGGATTTAGCCGTGGAAACGTTGCTGGGCCCGGAATCCTTAATCCTGCGTTGTCACAAATCAATCACACGGGGTGTTTGTTTGTGTGTATTGTATAAATACATAAGTAAGCCTGTAACTAATCCGACCAAATTGAAATCTAAAAAATATATAAGAATGACATATCAAAACGTTATTTCACTTTGCCAGAATTCATTCATATCGTAATCGATCTAATTCGTTACGTTCTACATCCTATCACCCTCTTACAGTCACCCTCCTACATCAATATCTCACTGTAAGTTCATAAGTTACGTACCCTATACTACCCTATAAATTTCAAATAAGCAATTAAAATTTTGATTGTCCGTCTGTACCCGCTTATCCCCAGAACTTTTGGACCAATTTGAACTATAATATTATATAGTTTCACACTATATAAAAGTAGTATATATATATATATATATATATATATATATATATCAGTTATATATATTTTCATCATAACACGGGAGAGAATCCGCAAGCTAAAGCTGGTTTATACTATTAGTAAAGAATCCACAACATTTGATTCAACATTTCTGTATCGAAAGTAGAGAGCTTTAAATCAAAGTGAAACGGTTTCAAAGGCCGTTTACTTTAATGGTTCGTTTTGATGTTTTAACAACGCAATAATATCGTGACTGGTGAAATGCGTTATTAACTCATTATCAACTAGCGGTTCATTTCAAGATTTTTCTTTTCTGTACAAAGATTCATAATATATTGGAAATAAGAATTTAGTTTATATTATATTCATTTATCTCCTTACATATCTATCAAAATCGATATATACATATCGAATAAAAAAGAAATGTTAACTTGTAATTTTTGTGCGCAGATGGCTAATATTCTCTTATCATCTTGTTGGCCTATAATAATGTAATATCATAAAATATATGTAATATCATAAATCACTCCATGAATGTATAATAAATATTATTTGGTATAGATAATAATTATAAACTTATTTAAAAAAATATTAAACTAATTTAATTAAATAAAGTGATTATGTTGATTCTGTTATTGAACTATTTTAAGTCAATTGATTGTCTCGGGTAGTTAATAAAAATGTGACACTGTCCTAATATAGCTCAGTTCTTAATCAACTTTTGTAAAATAAGGAATAAGAAAAGTGATTGTGTAAGTGTTGGAACGTGAGAGTAAATTCACTAAGTGCAAGTAACGTGTTTTATTAAAATAAAATCGCCGACCCAGAAGTTAGTGCCAACATTTCAGAAGTGGGATAAGGTGAGTAACAGAATTTTTTTTTTCTTTTGCTTACCTGCCAAGCCTACAAATATTTGTACATAATATAAAATTAGAAAGTTACATTATATGAATTTAAAAATATGTTATATAGTATTCCAGTAAAAGTATCAATTGTGTTTTATGAAATATACATAAAATTTTTGTCTTTATTACTTTTCGTTTTTCTGTTGTTTTGTTGGATAAAATAACGTTCTTAATATGTGATACGGTGTATAATGTGTATAACCTTTGTCAGTCTAAACTTTTACTTTAAATTGTTGTTGTACAAATGATGTGTCGAAAATATTTCAACAGTGAAATGGGAAACGATGAGAGCCCCAAGGCGCCGGTGGATCGGCGATCGCGGAGTAGATTGAAGTCCACTAGAAGTCAGCGTCGTGGTGATAGCAGTCGCAGTGTGCGAAGCCATGCGAACCACCATCACCAGACCCGCAGTGGTCGCTCGCCCAGCCGACGGTCGCGCAGCCGTATGTGTGTGCAGTCACGCAGTCGCGCTGATCATCGCAGGCACAGTCGTGCTAACTACCGGACGCGCAGCCGCAGCAGCCACCGATCGCTAAGTCCTACCAGTCACCGTTCACGCAGCCGACCTGGACACAGCAGGGCCGTGCAGTGTGGCCATACTGAAACCAGCCAGATGCAACGGCAACAACAGCAAAAGTCTCCCCGACAAGTTTTAACACCAGACAGGTTAGTGCCAGAAACCTTGTCAAATAGTGGAAATGTTACTCTTACACAGTTAATACAAGCATTACAAACTATAGGGAAAAATAATAGTAATGATAGATTACAGACACAAAATACGCTTCCAGACTTTGATCCCTCCCGTAAAGAACAGACCATTGATATGTGGTTGCACAAAGTAAATGAGTGTGCAGTTATTTATGACTGGACTGACAAACAGACAACTCACTATGCACTTCCAAAATTGAAGGGTACTGCTTAAAAGTGGTATGAAGGTCTCAATACTGTAATGTTTACGTGGAAGGAATGGCAAGATAAACTGCGCCTGGCTTTTCCTAACGATGATAACTATGGGCGATTACTCTCGACAATGTTAGCCAAACGTGCTAGGTTTAACGAATCTCTCGAGGATTACTTCTATGACAAAGTAGTTTTATTGAATCGTTGTGGCATTGAAGGAAAGAAAGCGGTAGATTGCATTGTATTTGGAATTGACGATCGTACTGTAAGGTTAGGAGCAGAATCGGCTCGATTTGAAACGCCGGAACAATTGCTTCCGTTTCTTATAAGTACTAGGGGTACTAGTAATGTTAATGATAGAAAACGTGTTCGAAATACTGATTCAAGTGTAAGTAGGGATGATATCCGACGGGATCGCGTAATAATATGCTTTAATTGCTCACAAAGGGGTCATTATAAATCTCAATGCCCTAGCCCAATTATAAAATGCACTAAATGTTTACGTTTCGGACATACTTCGGATAAATGCGAGAATGGTAGCAAGACTTTAGTAAATACCAATAGTAAATTTACATCTAATTCCGTCATGCTTGTAGCTGGTATTAACGCGAACTGTCATAAGTATTATAAAGAGGCTGTTGTAAATGGTGTTTTAAAAACATGCTTTATTGATTTTGGTAGCGCAGTAAGTCTTATTAGAATGTCAGATGTAGAAAGTTTAGATGTCGAATGGGTTCCTGATAATTCGATACCACCTCTGACAGGATTTGGCAACTCAATGGTTAAACCAATAGGTAAATTTTTGGCCACAGTTAAAATTGATCATGCTAGTGCTTTGGTAGAACTGGTTATCGTACCGGATGAAGTACTGAAAGAGCCGTTGCTAATTGGTAGATCATTTACTGAACAACCTGACATAATGGTTGAAAAGGATAATGTAATGTTGAAAATATTCTCAAATGAAATAGCACCAACACGTATTAAGTATAACCTTAATTGCTCCAAAGATACGATAATTGACGGACTGACATTAGTAGAATTTAGCACAGACCCTTCATTTACGGGCGATATTTATATTGAGGGCAGCAATAGGTTCAAAAATGGGGAAGAACACTATCTGGTACAAGGATTGTTTTCCATTGTCAATGGTCTAGGTATAGCATTGGTGAAAGGGATTAGTTCGCGAACATTTATTATTAAACGTGGTACAGTAATAGCTAGGTGTATTCGAGCTGAGCCACTAAGTAATAATAATAAGCCTGACGTTCTCCAAATAGACGTACCTACATCTCCGCGTAGTATTAGCAGTAATGAAATAATGTCCGATGGAACGCTAAGTACTAAAACAATTAATTCATTAATACTCTTGCTTAATAATTACAGACAGTGTTTTGCTTTTAGTCTACAGGAACTTGGGAAAACTGATTTAGTAAATATGTCCATTAAATTGAAAGACGATGAGCCAGTAGTGTACAGACCTTATAGGTTACCTCTTTGCGAAAGGAATAAAGTGCGGGAGTTAGTTAACGAATTAGTCGACTGCAAAATAGTGCGACCTTCGACGTCACCTTATGCTAGTCCCATAGTCGTTGTTAAAAAGAAAACTGGTGAGGTACGCCTATGTGTCGATTATAGGGCCCTAAACAGAAAAACGTACAAAGAAAATTTTCCTTTACCCCGGATTGACGATCAATTAGATTCATTAGCAGGATATCAATATTACACTGTCCTTGATTTAGCTTCTGGTTATTACCAAATAAGTATAAACGAAGAAGATCGTTACAAAACTTCGTTTGTAACGCCAGATGGGCAGTTTGAATTTAATAGGATGCCCTTCGGGTTAGCTAACGCACCGGCAAATTTTATGCGTATGATCAATTTAGTTCTGTCTAGTGCTAGGGATATAGCATCGGCTTATATGGACGATATAATTATACCCTCAAATTCAATAGAAGAAGGATTAAGTAAGTTAGAAAAGGTTTTGCAGTTATTGTCGAACGCAGGATTAACATTAAAATTATCTAAATGCTATTTCTTTAGTAAATCTGTAGATTATTTAGGTTTTGAGCTCAGTAAGGAAGGCATTAGGCCAGGATCAAGAAAAATTCAGTCGGTCAAAGAATTTCCAGAGCCTTGTAATTTGCATACTGTTAGACAATTCATTGGGTTATGTAGTTTCTTTAGGCGGTTTATCAAAAAATTTTCGAATATTGCTAAGCCATTGACAAGTCTTTTAAAAAAAGATTCTAAGTGGGAATGGGGTTCTGAGCAGAAAACAGCATTTAACACTCTTAAAGAAATTTTACTGCAAAAGCCAGTTTTAAAATTGTACGATCCTAGTGACGATACCGAGTTGCATACGGATGCCAGTAAATTAGGTATTGCTGGGATCCTTATGCAGCGCGGGAGAGATAACCTACTCAGACCCGTTGCGTATTACAGTCGACAAACGACCATTTATGAACAGCACATGACAGCATACGAACTTGAAACTTTAGCTCTGGTCGCATCATTACAAAGATTTCGCGTTCACTTAATCGGTGTTAGTTTTAAAGTTGTTACCGACTGTAATTCCCTTCGAGCGACATTTTTAAAAAAAGATTTAATACCACGAGTGGCCAGATGGTGGATAACTATGCAAGAGTTTGATTTTTCTATAGAATATCGGCCAGGTAAAACGATGAGTTATATTGATGCTCTTAGTAGAAATCCGCCACTTATGAATAAGGAAAATAGTGAAACAGTTATGGTAGTTGAGGAATCTGATTGGTTAAGTACTGTACAGGAATCTGATTCAGAAATACAGCGGATAGTTTCGATTTTAAAAGACCCAGGGTCGATTCATATTGCCGATATAACGAAAAATTATGTATTACGTAATAATAGGTTATTTCGTGTGACTGATCAGGGTAATAAATGGGTAGTGCCAAAGGGTGTACGCTGGCAAATCCTTAAACAGTGTCACGACGATATCGGGCATTTCGCGTTTGATAAAACTTTAGCAAAAGTTAAAGAAACTTATTGGTTCAGTAAAATGCGCCGTTTTGTCAAAAAAATATGTCGAGTCATGCTTAGAATGTGCTTACGTAAAAGCCTCTTCCAACAGAAAACCACCATTAAATCCGATCCCAAAGGTAGATTCTCCATTTGCCACTTTGCATTTAGATCATGTAGGGCCGTTCGTAAAGAGTTCAAAGGGGAACACTCATTTACTAGTAATCATTGACGCGTATACTAAATTCATAATTATCAAAGCAGTAAGAAGTACTAAAGTTTCTATAGTTATTGATAAATTAAAGGAATATTTTAGTATTTTTGGTATGCCGAATAGAATTATATCAGATCGTGGGTCTTCATTCACAAGTAACAAATTCAAAGATTTCTTGCATGGATTAGGTATAAAACAGATATTAAACGCAGTTTCAACACCTAGAGCAAACGGGCAAGTAGAAAGATACAATCGTATGTTGCTAGATGCGTTGACTGCTATGTGTAACGGCCAAGATGAAAAGAAATGGGATGTATATGTTCCAGGTGTACAGTGGGGCCTTAACAATACTCATAATAAAGGTATAGGAACGACTCCCGCGAAAGCTCTCTTTGGTACCACATTGGTCGGTTTTACTGAGAATAGGGTGAAGTCCCTCTTGGGTGACAATAACGAAATAGACTCTAATAAAGTAAGTGACATTCGTGATAAGATTAATGAATATATTGCCACATACCAAAGCAAAAGCAAAGAACTATATAATAAGAATTCTGTACAGCCTAAAATTTTTAAAATTGGAGATTTGGTTAGCGTTGCGAGAGAAATACAATCGTCAGGACAAAGCCGTAAGTTAGTTCCAAAATTTCAGGGCCCATATCGTATAGCCTCAGTATTAGGGAACGATAGATATGAGATTGTAGATACACCTCTTACACGTAAGGGTAATCGTAAATATACTTCTGTAGTCGCGGTCGATAAATTAAAACCGTGGCTAAGTTATAACAGACCTGATGAAATTGAATCTAGTAACGATGATAATATTGAAGATTCTAATTCTGATTGTTAACCCTAAATCAAATTTCGTTTGACTGTTATAATAAATGGTTTTAATTTACTGTTGCTATTAGTATTCTAAGGAGCTAAGTTAATATTTTTAAAAGAATTGTAAATGAATATCTTTAGAATAACTAATCGATAGTTCTGTGTTAATTATTAAAAGACTATGAACCATACATCTGTTGTTAATTATTTAAATTGGGCAGTATGGACCCTAACAGTCGAACAGTATTCAGTGCAGAAGCGGCCTGTTGCTGTATTTTTAAAATTGATGAAAGAGATTAGTTGTACAGGGTAGAAGCAACCCTGATGAATGTCAGTGTTCAGTGCAGAAGCGGCATGTCACTGTTCGTGTGTCGTATTCAGTGCAGAAGCGGCCTGTTACGATACATTTGAATGGGTAGAAGCGGCCCTAACGATTTTGATGTGTTTTTGCTGCGATTGTCAATTTTTTTTTGATGTATTTAATCATGAAATGATGTATAAATGTTATCAATACGGTTTTTATATTTACAAATGTATTGTATTCTATATTGTTATGGTAAAAGTTTTATTGGCAGAAGCGGCCCTTGAGATTTTTATGATTAGTTGTCATCAAGTTTGATTTTATCAATTTTGTGATTTTTAATAATTGGATATTTATTGTTTTACATAATATATTGTTGAACAATGTATAATTGGAAACGATTAAGTTAAATATTGTCAACTATGTAAGTTACATGAGCTACATTAATCAGTATAAATACATAATATAGCCTACACGAGGACGCGTAGATTTGGTCGGATGGCCGAATGTTGGCCTATAATAATGTAATATCATAAAATATATGTAATATCATAAATCACTCCATGAATGTATAATAAATATTATTTGGTATAGATAATAATTATAAACTTATTTAAAAAAATATTAAACTAATTTAATTAAATAAAGTGATTATGTTGATTCTGTTATTGAACTATTTTAAGTCAATTGATTGTCTCGGGTAGTTAATAAAAATGTGACACTGTCCTAATATAGCTCAGTTCTTAATCAACTTTTGTAAAATAAGGAATAAGAAAAGTGATTGTGTAAGTGTTGGAACGTGAGAGTAAATTCACTAAGTGCAAGTAACGTGTTTTATTAAAATAAAATCGCCGACCCAGAAGTTAGTGCCAACAATCTATACTGTATACATATCATAAAATTCTAACTGAGACTCTGTACTTCAAATATTTTTTAGAAAATCTTATTGAAATAGCCATTATTATCAATACAGAGGCTGAATTTATAGTTTTTAGAATTTTTGTCTGTCTGTCAGTTTGTCTACCTGGGAACGCACCAAGAGAAAACCACTGGACAGATTTTAGTGAAATTCGGTATGATGATAGCTGATTTTATGGGTCAACAAATGTGTGTGTGTGTTTGTGTGTGTGTGAGAAAATACCTCATCTCTGAGAAATCTATACTGAACTTTAAAACGCAACTAGGGACGAACCCGAGTGGAGCTAAGGTGAGTCGCTAGTATGTCAAATAAAAAGAACATGTCGTCTTTCCTTCCCTTCTAAAACACGAACATTTCAATATACTAATAATTCTCCATAAACGTGATGTGACTGACAATCGCGAGATAAGAGATGACAAATGGTCCAGATGCTGGCAAGTGACAATTGACTTTTTAATTTTAAGTACTCTATTAATAAACAAAGATAGATCCCCTTTTACAATTGTACATATAATCAATAAGACGAGTTCTTGACTAATACTGCTTCCTCATTCGGACATAACGGGTTCGATATTATTTTTCTAACCATAGTACGTAGTCAAAATGTACTATATGTATAAAGTAATTATATCACTTTTGGTAGTTGATTTTTATTGTTTAAAGAAATCTTTCTTAATGTGTAAATTAATCAGTAAAATTAAAATCATAATAGAGATGGGATAACGTGTGATTTAAATAAAGATGAAATATTTTTTTATAATCTTTATTGCTTTTAAATTAAGCCTTTATCAACATTTTTAATGTGATTTCTTTTTGATTAAGAAAATAATTATTAGTAAATACAAATATAGGTGGGAAAATCAAAGTAGTTTAAACGCACGCCATTGGTCAAATCGAATATTACGTCAAAGTATTATCGTAACGAAGCGATTAGCGATTTTGTCGCTACGAACTAAAGTCGTCATTTTTCTAACTTTTATATTTTTATATATTGATATTTTTAAAACTTTTTTAACACTAAATTTTTCACTTTTTTGGAACTGGATATTTTTTTACAATTCTATAACGATGTGAGCTATTGTATAAAAAATAAAAAAAATCACGCATATTCCCTATTATCAAAGATATCGCGTAACATATATTAAAAATCATACACACGGTAAGAGTAACTCCTCTTTTGAACTTGAATAAAAACTTATGGATCAGGTGATCCGTTTCTACATTAAAGTTGAAGAAACCCACAAATACTTTGTTTTTGAACCTAATATTAATTTTTGATTTTACATAATATGTAAATACTTTACAAATAAACATGAATTTATGAACATATTAAAGTAAATTTTGGTTTAATTACAAAATTTCGCTATATCCATTTATTTCTTTTAATTCGATGTTTTGAGTGAATAAGTTCGATGTATCTTAATTTTTTGTCGTCATTCGACTACTTAACGATAATTACGCTTGAAGGAAAAGTGGAGCGGCGATTTTTGTTAAAAAAAAAAGTTATATTTCCGAATTATCTACGTAGGAGATAAGCTTCACCGCGACCAATTTTGTTAATACGATTTCGCTGGATCAGATTTGAACTAATTGCGATCGTAAGTAATTCAATTATAATTATTAAGTTGGCTTCTTCGAATCGCTTGGCCTATATTTACAAGAGTTCAAATTCAATCGAAAATTTTAAAGCATATCTTTACCGTTACGCTTAATAAAGCTACCTTTAATATCTAAGTATCAATCAAGATTAAAATATAATTTGGTTTTAATTTAAATAAAAAACATATAATTAAAATATTATTACATAAAAATAAGAAATAAACATGACTTAGCAAAGAGACTTGGTCAGTTGAAAATTTTCTTTCACATCAAATTAGCTCTACTTATGACTTGTAGTGTGTTAATTGGAAAATGTGTAAAATCTTTGTAGTTTTAAATCATTTAAAATAAAGTACTTATTCATATTTGTTTGTTTGTGTGCTGTTCTAATCTAGGCAACGGATTTTTATACGTTTTCACAATCATTTCTATACAAAGATTTATAAATTTTGTTTTCTAATTGTCAATATATATATGATATTAACATATATATATATGATATTAACTCAAATCACCATCTAGCTTGTGTTATGGATACCAGATAGATGATAGACTACACATATATAACTTTCAATTATACATATTAACCCATGAATGAAGTACGAACATTCGTGCTCATTTCACAAATGAATGCCCCAAGCGGGACTCGAACCAGCGACCGCTGGCACAGCAAGTAGGGCCACTACTACTGAGCCAAAAGTGCCGTCATTATACTTAAATTAACTTAAAATAAAACTTTACATTTGAAAATTTACTTAAATATCTTCCATATTATTGTATTTAGCCTTATTAGGAAAATAATAGAGTCTGTACGTAGTCGTCAAGATAACAGGTAATATGCTTCAGTTAGGTTTGGTTCCTTGTCGAGTGTCACGCGGCTTAAATTACTACTCGACCTGTCTATTAACGTGGGAGTCGATTCAAATCTATTTAGAAAACTAACCAATACTGTCCGAGTTGGAACGAATTTAAATAATTCAAATTAAGTTTTATACATACAACTTTTGCATTTTTCACTATAATACTATTTTTTTATAATAATCTCTTAGATTTACGCGAATATTTGACATTTTATATAAAACTATCTTTTCGGATTTTTTCGCGGATTTATTTGGATTTTTGGTTCTATTTGGTACTATTGGTTAATTTAAAACTATCGACTTAGCCTCGCTTTGCATGAGTGATATTTTTGAGCGGAACCCTAATTTTTTTTCTAAAATAAAAGTAGTCTAAGTTACTCTTTATAACATCAGCTATCTGCCCGTGAAAGCCCCGTAAAAATCGTAAGAATCTGTACACTAAATATCTTTTGGAAAATCTTATTTAAATAGTCATTATTCTCGATACAAAAGCCAAATCTATACTTTTTAGAATTTTTGTCTATCTGTCTGTGACCGCATCCCGGAAAACCCACTAGAGAGATTTTGATGAAATTTGGTATGATGATAGCTGGTTATCCGGATCAACATATAGGATACTTTTTACTGCGGGAAAATATCTCATCTCTGAGAAATCTATACTAAACGTTAAAACGTAAGTAGGGACAAATCCGAGCGGAGCGATGATGAGTCGCTAGTAGTATATATCTCCAATTTGACACCTAAGATTTAACGTAAGAATAACAACACTAACAATACCCGTAATTACACTCAGATAATCTATTATCATATAAACTTGATTTCAAAGAACTTTAGCAACACATGACAATGATTTAGCGTACACAAGAAATTTTAATAAATCACGCGTCGTAATCAAAATATCGCATCGAGAACCGGCCGGTAATGATGGCAGGGCAACAACCCATGTGGGTTCACTTCTTCCTTCTTGAGCGACTTTTAAAACCACGTCAAAACAGCTGTTATAAGATTTTTATGCATATTTAAATTTTAATTTTATATGTTGATAGAGGGATCGATATTAGTTATAAGTTATAACGTAAAACATAATAGCAAATATAGTCGCGAGAGAATAAGATTTTTGGCGTCTCAAAAAAATTATTGCATCAACCATTCGAAACGTTGGAACCAGATAAAATAGTATAAAACCGTAAAAAATCCAAAAAAAAATTGTTTTATTTATATGTCAAATGTCAAGAATTGGTGTAAATCTAAAAAAGTATTGATGATATCTTATTACAAAGTAGCGACTAACCCTCTCTTCGCTCAGGTGCATCCCTGGGTACTTTTTATCTAATATAAAAATAGTTATTGCGAGTGATATTAGTAGATAGCCACATGCCATTGCACACTTTTCTGTAGGCCTTTTTAAGATATTTATTTTCTATTGCATTGCTTTGATGTATCTTTTAAGGTTTTATAGATGATTCGATAGATCAGTTATTGTATTTTCCCGGGGGAATGAAAGATTAAGATTTTCCTCTAGTAAAAGGTATCTCAAATGTTGACCGAGTGAGATAATATATTTGATATAATTATGATATACAGACAAATAGACAGAAAGAAAATCGACCAAAATTTCAGTAACTATCGTTTTGGGGTCCTTTTTTATACATATAATAAAATTCTGAGTGCAATCTATACATTAAATATTTTTTTGGATAATCTTATTGAAATAGTCATTATTATCGATACAGAGGCCGAATCTATAGTTTTTAGAATTTTTGTCAGTCTGGTTGTCTGTCGGGGAACGCATCACGAGAAAACCACTGGACAAATACTAATAAAATTTGGTATGATGTTAGCTTATTATCCGGGTCAACATATCGGATACTTTTTATTACGAGAAAATATCTAATCTCTGAGAAATCTTTACATCAGTCATTATCTCTGTAACACAAAAATTCTAGACAAGTAAAAAGCTTTGCGAAACATATTAAATTCCATATATGAAGTGTTGCTAAGCTCAAAGTTACCACACTTTAAACTAAACATAAAAATATATCTAGCTTCAAAGTAACAATGTGCTAACAGTGGAAACCACGAAATTGGTATTAAGCGTGATTCACGGCCCATAACAATAAATACGCGTGTTACGAAAAAGATTATCCGCGCTCCTTTTCAGTACTAGAACTATAAGGTAAATTACATACTGTAATATAAGCAAATAATAATATTTCGATTGGCTACAAAGAAAATATAGTTTTTTTTGCAATTTACTTAAAAGATACAGTGACTTCATAGAATACTTAATCTAGAAAGTGTTAAATGGTCTTATATTTTTTTATATATAATGTGTATGTGTGTATGTATGTTTGTAACAATATATGTTTCAACATATGCGTGTATATATGTATATATTTGTTTGTCAGTGTATGTATTCATTTGTAGATCTCCTTAAGATTCTTCACACCCCTTCCATCTCTTTCTTCCTTTCTACCCAAAGGTTGTCAGTGTTTAAAACTGTATTCTGTTCTATTTTTCGTCTATTTCATGTCCAGTGAGTGTATTTTGTCTGTTCTTCTTACAAAAGCTTTTCCTTCCGAACAGGTGGTTGACTTATGATATTCAATAAAAATTGTAATATTTTAATGCTGATTTAAAAATATTGAAATTAAATTTATCTTCCTCCATCTTGAATCAAGTAAATAAGTACATACTACCATATAAATTACTTAACCCAAGCTTCAGTTAGCGAGAACACTAAATTGTAATACTAAATCTTGATTTAGGTCTCGAGTGTTTAATAGCTAACTGCTTTTTCTTATATAATTGCCTCTATTATAGTGTCGGAACCAACCCATTCAGTGTATTTTGTACCTAAGTTTGCGTAAGATCATGCAACCTAACCATAAAGGGTGTCTGTCAGTTTGGTTTAAGATGTTGACATTTTAATTCTAAATGCCTTCGAATTTAGGAGCATAAATTTTATGTTTCTATACAAAGATAACATGTGACATCACAATATAGAAATAGCTTTTGTGTATATTTTACTAGCGACCGAGCGAAAATGGGTCCGTCCATAGATACGTTGTAACGTTTAGTATAGATTTCTCAGAGATGAGATATTTTCCCGCAGTAAAAAGTATCCTATATGTTGACCCGGATAACCATGTATACTTTATTAAGTAATTCGAACATATGATAGGAGTGTAGTGATGTACACAAGTCAAATTGCTTTATAAGGAGCTACATAGTAGATTTGCATGTTCATACTTCACATCCATCGTGAGCGAGAAAGTCGTATTTACCTTTCGATTTATTTCTTATCTATACTAAATGTCTGCAAAGCAACACACATAAATAATATCCGTCCCACTTTCTATATTAAATACGTTAACCACTGAAGTCGTCAATACTCACTAGCTTTGACTCTTGGAAAATCCACACTAATGTTATAAATGTGAAAGTGTGTTTGTTTGTCCTTCTTTTACGTCGAAACATAGTAGCGGAATAGCGTGATTTTTTGTGTGGTACTTGGAGGGCTGGAGAGTGACATAGGTTACTTTTACCGCGGTAGATTATCTCATGCCCACGGGAAAACGCGTTATAATAAAACCTACAACCACTCATCATACCTATGTGATGATGATGATGATGATGTTCTCCTAGCCGATTCCGGCCACGGCGGCCAATCTCAATGAGATTAGCCAACTGCGCAGGAGATATTATAGTGCTCAAGTGTACGTGCAGACACAAGTGCACTCTCTATTCCTATCACTCTCATACTCCGGTGGGACGACCACTCGACACGACCGGTGAGAGTTAAGGCGCAGGACCGACGGCTTTTTGTCATGTAAATTGCTGTGTATGTCTAAAGCTGTAATAATCATATTCAAAATATTGTTAAACAGAAAAATTATAACCATATAAATTTATTTATCACAAGGATCTATATATATAAATTGATCTATAGATCTTTAACATCGCATATGGTTAATTCTAATAAATCAGCAGCTTTCACTAAGTGGGCAAATATTGTTCTCTTTAACATATGTAGAGCAATTGTGAGCACAACTGCTTGTAATCAATGATGAACGGTTAGACTACTGTATGATAAAAGATACACATCACGATAGTACACTGTCAATTCATTTTATCTATACATATAATAAAATTGTAAATAAGCCGAATCTGTATATTAAATATTTCTTGGAAAATCTTATTGAAATAGACATTATTATCGATACAGAGGCCGAACCTATAGTTTTTAGAATTTTTGTTTATTTGTATGTCTGTTACCGCATCACAGAAAAACCACTAGAGGGATTTTGATGAAATTTTGTATGGTGATAGCTGGTTATCATTTAATTTCTGAGAAAAAATAGATAAACTGCAATGTAAGAGTATTAATATGTAAAACCCAATAATTTGGTTTTTGGTCATCTGAACGCGGGAGGAGCCGCGGGCAATGCTAGTCGTAAATACAAATTGATATCAATATTAGGAATTTCATAAAGCGTTGAAGAAATAACAAAATACAGCTCAAATAATAATTCATAAAAAAATGAAAATTAATAAATTCTCTATGGAATTTTTCTCTTAAACCTTAGTCTCTCCTGTGACCATGATTGCTGTAAAGCATTCGACACGTCGGGAACCAAATATTAAATCTTCGATAAAATCCGAAAAGATAGCTTGTCAAATGTCAAATATTCACTTAAATCTAAAAAGGTATTATCATGTAATTTTGCCAGATATTTTGGAACAAATTCATACAAAACAGTAGAAGCCCAATGGTAGCGCGCTTGGTAAATCAAGTGAAGACGATTAAAATTCCGGATCTTGTACTTCTGATATTCTCAGATATTCTCAGATATTCTCAGATAGAGAAGATAGAAAGTTTTCGGCTTTTAGAAAAAAGAGTACCTCGACTTCAAAGTCGCCTAAAATATGCGTATATTTCACGTTTAGAATTAGCGGTTATTATTTTGTAAATTTATATGAAGCCGCTCTTGAGTATAATCCTATTCATTAAAAAAAGTTTTAAAAATCGATTTATCGAATTAATCGAAATCAATAATAAACATATAATCGATGTGATATAATGGACAAAAATATCGAGAAGAAAACAAAATACGAAATATACACCTCTTTCTTAAAGTCGATCAATAAAAAGCAAGACACATAAAATACTCTAATAATACACTTAAAATTGATTTGAATTATATTAATAACTCTTAAACTTAGGTTACATTGTATATAATATTTGGTCTTCTGAAATGATTTAATCCTCGACGTCCAAACTTCTAACTGTCATAAATCTTATGTTTATTCAAAACTATAATTAAAATAATGTGTTTCTTCATATAAATTACAATTTAAGCTACCGAATAGATTTATAAGAAAAAATTAATATGTATTCATCAAAATATCTGCACGAAATTATACAAATTTTGTTATATGGTATATTATTATATTTCGTTAATTTTCAATAAATATATTAATTTATCGATCGATAATAATACTTGAATGATAGCATTTTTATAATAATTTTACATAAATGATTAAAATTAACTAGAAGTAACAATATTATCTCAACTACTGAACTTTTACAAAAACATTGAAATACGTAATATTTTACATGTAAAGATTTTTTAACTGCTAAAATTTATGTTTTTTAAGAAATGCCAACGAATCTGAATCTCAAATTATACTTGTCATAGATTGTTTGTGACATCATGTGTATATATATATCAT
This sequence comes from Brenthis ino, assembly GCA_921882275.1. Taxonomy (NCBI): domain Eukaryota; kingdom Metazoa; phylum Arthropoda; class Insecta; order Lepidoptera; family Nymphalidae; genus Brenthis; species Brenthis ino. The sequence goes on from OV170234.1 coordinate 19,569,998, forward strand.
ATCACACAACTCAAAAACACCGCCACTCTTTAGTAAGACATTATTTATTATATAAGTAAATAGTTTTTGTTCGTGGCTCGATCGCGTGGTAAGTGGAACTTTTTGCCTAATTTCATCAAAATCTGTTCAGCAGTTTATATGTGGAAAGTTCACAATTCGAGAGACAGAGGTACTTTCTCATTTATAAAAAATTAAATAAGCGTACCTAATCTGAAATAAAACTTATCGCAACAAATAACTTTAATTTCGTATAGAAAGTAATTACTTGAGCTTATAATTCCACTCATTTCGATTTAAAGGAAGATCACATTCAATACGTACGAGTATATGAAGTGATCTATATATAAAATCAAATAATTTAAAGAGAAAACACGGCTTTATTTCTCATCGATACACTCAGCAAGTACTGGATTATTTTAGTAGTTCTTTCTCCACTCAAAAGTTACGTTATCTAATAGCAATATATTATATATTTTATTTCAGTAATTTCAAGTTTTCAGCCGGAAGTATAACCTAGGACCGTTCATATTATCATACAATGTAACAGAGGTTAATGGTTAATCTAGTTTATTATCCACAATGCATTAGAAAGTGCTCATTATAGGGTTATGTGGAATAAATCATATGTTTTAATTAATTTTCTTATTAATATGTTAATTGAAAATTAATTAATTAGCTATGAAATGATCAATAAAATAAATCATAACATAAATATATCCTAAATGTTATGTTAATTATGACGCAATGTTCTGTTTTGATTTTAAGCTGAACTTTAATGAACTAAGATTGGATATAATTTTTCCTTTATTTCATTCGTTAATGATTAAAAGTCAATATGTGAAAAAAGGCAGTGATAGCCCAGTGGTAGCGCGCTGGCTTGGGAAACCGAGTGAAGCAGATTCAAATCCCGGGTCTTGCACCTCGATATTTTCATGTGCGAATCATTTTCAACATGATTACCATGTCTTCTTACTGTGAAGGAAAACATCGTGAGGAAACCTGCATGTCTGAGAGAACGTAGCAAGTTTTCGAAAGACATGTGAAGTCCACAAACCCGCACTTGGCCAGCGTGGTGGACTATGGCCTGATCCCCCTCGTATTGAAGGGAGGCCCGTGCCCAGCAGGGTGACGTTAAAAAAGCTGAATACACATCTGAAAAAATAAATAAATATCTATCACGAGACAAAATCGAACGTAAGATAGAATGAGATTATTTTTTTCTCTTTCACTTATTAATGCTAGAGTTAGAGTATAATTAAATTTTAGATATACTTATAAAATATTCTGTTTCCATTTAGATTTATTTAATTGAAATATTTCCCACATTAATCTATATCTAAATTTTAATTACTAAATTTGCTTTTCATTTGTCCACAGGTAAAAATCTACATTATATACAGAAGTATATGAACCGAAGCAACAAGTTACTTCCGTTGTGGTACCATTATATGAAATTTAATTACTAACGATGATATAAAATCTAATTAGCAGTTTTACATTGAAGCGTAAGCACAAAATTTTAATTAAACTGTCTATTCGCCTACTACGTATGATTCTTATTTTAGTAGCAAAAGTTTTAAAACAAAATTTTGTGTAGTTGATTTCTTCTTCAAAAAATACTAACATTTCAAGAAAATCTGGTAAATATCTTAATAGAATAGATTGGATCTTAGATCTATCTCTATCCACTCCACAGACTATTTATATGGAAAAAAAGTTTTATGAGTTATGTGAGGACATACCAACTAATCAATATCGGCGCCGGGGCGCCGTAGTAGTTATGCGCAAGCGATCCTGCGGCGTCCCATTAAGGCGAAGGGGAGGGGAATGTCGGGTTTTAGTGGGTAGTACCGGCTCTTCTAGCCGGTGAGCCCCACATCACCACCTGGGGGATCAGGTGGTATGCGTAAATGCATTTCCCGACATAAAAAAAAAAGGACATACCAACAAATCAATAATGCTGCAGTTGCTATTTAGCAATTATAATACTGTCATACTGACTTATTTTGGCTAAGGCGGCTAATCTCACTAAGACTGCCAATGGTGGAAGATATATTATAGAATACAAGTGTGATACTATAATAAAAAGGCAATCACTATTATTTTCACTGTCAAAGTCTTCTTGGCAAGAGATCAAGCGTAGGGTCGACGTCTTTATGTGCTTTCTGAAGCACAGGAATGTAACACTGCCAATTTCGAAGCTCCGGACTATTACTAAGGATATCTTCAGTGCCAGTCCCAATAACTATACTTAACCCAACCCAGGATTCGATGCCAGGAACTTCTAATCTAATTCCGTACTTGCCAGCCACTAAACAGGAGGCAGTTAGAATATTCAATAAAGATAATAAAGCTGGAAAGGTTCCACAGTGACCACCGGTTAGCGATTACTGTCATTCACAAGCTATGAAGTAATTCTATTGGAAAAAGGATGTTTTTTTCATATATTTTACAGTAAAAACCTGACAGTATAACAAGAGCACAGTGGTTGGTATCTACTACTTACTTGTTTATCCTCCACTTATAAGGCAACACGTCAGTCTACCTTTGTATAGACTTCCGCTAGAAAACACTGGCTTAATGAGACCGAGATAAAACACTTTAACACTACACAGATGATGTATTACACTTCCAGCAATTTCTTACTTTCGCAATTATAAGCGGTAAATGAAATTACTTATACTAATATTTTCTTGGATAAATAACATGTCTTTATATATTAAATTAATAAATTATTTAGTGTCGAAAAGTTAAAATTATATTTGATTAGTTTAATCCTCCAGTTTACATGGTATATCGGTAAAACGGTGCACGATATATGTATGTCAATCCGAATATAAGCTATCGCGAGTTCGAATTTTATTTATTTATATATTTATTACTCTCGCTTTGCTTGTGTGCGTCCCTACGAACGTTTAATTTTTTTAGCAGAACCCTAATTCTTTTTCTATATAAAAGTTGCCTAAGTTACTATATTGTTATAAGAACAGCCAGTGAAAATCCCGTAAAATCAGTCCAGCCATTTCTGACATTAGCCGAAACAAACAGACAGATAGAAAAACATTTAATAAGAAGCTGTCATTTTGACATTACAAACAGACACTTCAATTTTATTTATCTGTACAGATTTATTTGTTTATTTAAGTACATTATTTAGCATATTATATTATCATAAGCAGTTTTAATGTTAATAACCACATTAGTTAGATAAATGAGTTGCAGTTATTAATGCCCACCTTTCGAGGTACATCCTACAAATGTATGAACTAAATTGTATCGATTCAATTAAATGCAAAAACGAACATATCTTCGAACATCAAAAAATACGTAAAAAACTAAATACTAGACAAACCTATATCTATATATAAATAAAAATGAATGTTGGTAAGCGCATAACTCTAGAATGGCTGGATCAATTCGGATAATTTTTTTTTCGTATGTTTCTTAAGGTTCACGGAAGGTTTTAATAAAGAGAAAAAATGAAAAATTAACGAAAAAAAATTAAAATTTATATGGATAACGCTGGCTAATAACTATTTATATCTATTTAAAATGTACTTAATAATATAATTATAAATACAGAATCAAATACATAGTATAATATGTACTTAGTAAATAGTAATACAATCGAAACATTTTGTTACATCCGACGAAAGCGGAGTAACAAATTCACTTGCGTACAAAATTCTTTTGCATTTATAAGAATGTTGGTATAATATTATATAATTCGATATTATACTAATGAATGCTTATAAAAATAATGAATTAAGTTCAGGATCGTCAAAAAGACTTATTTCATAAACCAGCGAGCGTTTACAAACAGACGGTATGTACAATTACGAATAACAATATCGAAATCAATACATTATATAACTGAAAAGAGAAAAAGAGTCTCTATAAGCAATATAATAAATAGTCACGTGACTTCCTGCTTTATCCATAGTTCCTGGTTTTTAAACCAAACTTCCTGTAATACCAAATGTAATCTAATCGTTGATAATTAACTTGTTGTTGTGTCAAAGGCTTATTCAAATTGCTTACTTCATTGTACATAAGGGTTTCTGTAAATGGTTATTTGTAATTATAATACTATGCCTTCTGATTTCCAATTAAATCTATTTAGGATGTATTGAATGTGTTTAAGAAAATTGGTTACGTGCGAGTTTGATTTCGCAAATTTGATTTACGACTAGGTATAATAATTTAGACGACACGTGTTGCTCAGTTTGTAGTAAACCTACTTGCTGCGCCAGCGGTCGCGGGTTCGAGTCGCGCTGGGGGGGTTTTCGTTAGTGTGATAAGCACGAATGTTTGTACTCCAGTCATGGTATATATTTATAATATGTATGTATTTAAATTTTAAAGTTATATATGTGTAGTGTGTCAACTATCCGGTATACATAACACAAGCCTCGTAGCTTACCATGGAACTAGGTGGTGCTGTGTGTTAATGTTCCAACAATATTCTTTTATTATTATTATTAAACTTGTTGAGGCCATGAGTCGTTAAATATTTTCCAAAATATTTTTAGCAACATAAGCTTTTATGACTGACATCTATATAAAGTAACGGTTCAAGGTGCATTGACAACAAACACGTTACAAGTGAAGTTCTCGGTCTGATTGCTCCAATTATCGTATATTATGACAGCCATACGCTGGCACCATAAAGGTCCATAAGAACTTTTTTGAAGCCATTAACAAGAAAATTGAATTGAATTGAAGCAATTATTATTATTATACTAATTTTTATCCACGCTTTAAAGGAACATCGAAAAAAAGCTTACACTCAGAGATAGTGCAGCTTTCTGTTAGTGGATGAAATTCTAAAATCAAATAAGAAAGCTCATATAGGTCTCAAAATGTTAAATATTACTAAAACTTAAAATAGGGTAATCTTCTTTTCTTAAAGTAGGCTAAAAATCGATTAAGAAAATCTCGCCTCACATTCGATTAAAACTATCGTTCATTCGTATAGATTATCGCCCACCGGTTCATTTTATAACATCGTGCTTGTTGTGACAGCTCGACGCACGTCAACCTGACTGATGACGTGATGACAAGACGCCAATAAGTTAAAGACTCGAAGTTGAAATAAAGGTGGAGTGGACACTAAGCAATACTTACAAGCAATTTGGCTTTTAAAATTATCTTTCTCTTTCTACTAGAAAGATTATCTTTTTAGTAAAGCGTACATATTTTAAGGTGTTATTAATTTATTTTTATGTATGTTAAATTCTTTCGCTTAAAAATGGATAAAGAATAACTTATTTCAGAAGAGATTTGTTTTGACTGAAGAAGACTCTTATCTACAGTACGTACGGCATGTAAGCAACACTGAGAGTAATACTAATAATATCTAATATAATATAAATCAATATCAATAAAATCGATCAATAGATATATTCTATTAAGCAAAGAATAATATTATTTCTCATAATGTCAACATTTCTCAACACTGAAGTTTAGTGACCATTCCACCTTTATTTTAACATCAACTAAAGTTTTATAATTTTTTATATTATATATACGTTCCCGACGTTTCAATACTGAATTAGAAAATATAGTTAAATCTAAAAAGTAATGCTTAGTAATAATAATATTACTCTTCTTTTTTTATTTTTATCTATAAATATACATGAACTGCTCTAAACAGAAACCATTTTTTAAGTAAGGTTGGGTTTAATGTGTAAATATATCTTTTTATAGCGCATTAACTATTCACCTAATCAGTATTCGAACTTGTGATCTCCTACATATATACACATGTCTTAAAATTAGCAAAAAAACAACAAGTCTTTGTTTGTTACTATTATCATTTTGTCATCAGACAAAAATTATCACTTAAATTACCAATAAAATCTTACGTAATATGTTTCGTGTGTCATTTTCAAGCCCCATAATTTTCAAAAATCATTATTTCTGCCTTAAAAACAAGCTAACGGACCCCAAGTCTTTTCACATTAATAGTAAGGATAAGAGTAATTCCCATGGACGCCAAGTCACCAGAAACAAGTAGGAAGATAAAGAAAGTCGAACGCGTGCGACACCATAGATAGTATCACTACAATGTCTCATCACGAATATTTCGTAACAATTCGTGCGAATGTTCGTATTGTCGTCACGATCGCGTCGCTGATATCATCTTAGAATACGACTTAACGGAACAAAACTATTGTTCGACGAATACGATAGTAACACTGTATAAGAACGAGCACGATAGACGCTAGCGAGCGCGTATTACAAATTGAACTTTATCAAAGCTTCAGACTGACATGTTTATATCAGACTAGCGACTTACTGTCGCTCCGCTCGTGTTTGTCCCTACTATCTTTTTAACCTTTAGTATAGATTTCTCCGAGATGAGATATTTTCCCGCAGTAAACGTATCCTATATGTCGACCCGGATAACCAGCTATCATTATACCAAAATTTCATCAAAATCCCACCAGTGGTTTTTCCGTGATACGGTGACAGACAGACAAAAATTCTAAAATGTATAGATTCTCTGAGAAATTTATACTAACCGCTAAAACGTACCAAGGGACGAACCCGAACGGAGAGAGAGGTAGTCGCTAGTTTATATAATAGTAACTTCAATCTACTGATATCTGTTTTCTATATATTCTATAATTGATAAATAGATTAGCTAACATTTATTATGGCACCGCATTTAATTATAACACAGTACTCTACACGGAAGCATTAAAGCTTAGTAAAAGCTTAGCTTTGGAAGATTAAGTAGCAAACACCTACATTTCTGCATTAGTAAATACGCACACTTGTAAATAAATATATCGTATTTAGCCCTTTTTAAACGTCACACTGCTGGGCACGGGTCTCCATTCACTACAAAGATGATCAAAATCTAGATCTAAGATCTAGAATTTTTAAAATATTCTATTCCTCGTCTAGTGCAATCTATCAATAAAGTTTTTTATCAAACAAAGTAGGTATAAACAATAAGACGTAGTAATGGTCTTTAGAGGATAATTCATACACAAATTCAAATATGATAAATCTATGGGCCCATAGGAATATTTATCAAAAGATTCCCATAGAAAATAAGGGTCACTCTATAGTAAAGCCATATTATTTATGGTAACGTTATTTGAAGCAATCTACGTGTGCTCTTATTACCCTTCAATTGCATGTCAGAGTGTGCGGCTATTCACATCCCTATTTATTATCTAGATACGGACATGCTTTATATTCTAGCCCTAGGCTTATTTGGATGTAAGCTCAGATTATACGAATCAAGATCGCAGTAAAGGTGTGGAACATAGAAGCCGATATCCTACTATTAAGTATGAAACAAAGGCTATATAAAACTTTATTAGCAATAAGTTTTGCTGATGGAAAATCTATGGGAAGCTCTAAATATAAAAAACCAATTTTCTGGTTTTCATCAAAATCATTATTAAAATAATGGGGATTATTATATTAAAATTTGCTGTGGAGTATTTTTAGTTAAACTTTTAGGTTATTTACTTTTACCTATTTACCTTTTTATGTTATTAGGGTTTAAACGACGTCATTCTATAACCACGAATAACGAATAAAAATTAAAAAAAAATATGGGACTGACATATTATGATTCTTTGACATAGCGATGTTTCAATTGAATTCAATTTTTTAAATTTATTCTCTTCAGCAATTTACGAGTCTTTCTAAAGTAAGTTTGTTTACGTTAACAAATATAGTATACGAAACTTTCTATAGTAAATATTTGGGATTTACAAGCAATTTAAGGATATTTTCACACGCATTTTCTATTTATTCCAACGCCAGATGTGCTATAAAACGTGGTCACGATCACCACGATTGCTCTACAAGCTGAATTACGATAAATGCGTCAAGTGTGAAATACACTGATATAGGGTTGCCATGTAAGTACTTCCATTGTAATTTGTTTGCTTCAAAATATCTCTACATAGTCTTTTATTGTTTAAACTCTCCATTCGCGTAAAATTAAAAATAACTATGTCCTATGTTACTCTAACTCTAACTCAGACACTTATCTGGGTTAATACAGATATTTTTAAATGTTCACTTCAAAGTCGTAAAGTTGAATCTCATTGTAAAGTGAAAATTTAGGTGAAGCATGTTACGCCTATTAAGTAATCGGAAGAATCTAATGGTTTAAAATACATCATACTATATTATTTTACTAATAAAAGTTACATGTACATATGTACCTATATTTTTAAATCGACATTTATCAACTTCATATTATACATATATCAAAAATTTCTGTATGATATCTGTGTATAACTTACATATATTCTTAAACATTCGACCGTTACGATAAATATAAATAATATATATGTTGGGACATTAATACACAGCACCATCTGGTTCCATGGTAAACTACGAAACTTGTGTTATGGATACCAGATAATTGATACACTACACATATATAAATTTAAATACCTAAATAAATATAAACTCCCATGACTGGTGTACAAACATTCGTGCTCATTACACATCACACATCTAGCGGGTCTCGAACCCGCGACCGCTGGCACAGCTAGTAGGGTCACTATAAACTGAGCCAAACATGTCGTCAAATACGATGAAAGTTAAATATTTAATAATACATATTTTTGAGATATTATCACCAACAAACGATTACATGTCGCTTGAATTATACGAGTAAACTTGTGTGGGATACTTTGTGTCACTTTATACTTGGTCGAAACCGAGACAAGTTGTTAGTTTTTAATAAATTTGACGGTCGGTCCTCATTAATATCCTTAAATACCCTGTTAACTCGTTTTGCAAGAATCCAGAGCAATTTAGCTTAAAATCTTAAAATGTCCACGAGTTTTAAAATAAAATGTTCTAATCATTTCAAAAAATGAAAATGAATATAAAGGATAAGTAAATTTTAGATTTTTCCAATAATACCAGCCCTATTTGAGTAACCAGTATTCACCCATATTTATGTTGTATTCTGCTCATAAACTGCTTGCATCTGATTGGAAAGGATAATTGGTATTGGAATTGCAGGTGTCTATAATATACAAGCTCTGTCTCAGCCCGCACACGATTTAGTCATCTTTACTAATAAAAAAGTATGATAATTATCCATTAACTAAAAATATCACGAGTTAATAATCACTTTAGATGTCGAATTTACATAATATTTGTTCTTATAATTTAAATAGGACCACTATTATGACACGAACATAAATGGCGAAGATATGGACCAAAAAAGCTGTACCCAGCTGAATTTACGTACGAGAAACATACTTAACGTTCTCTTTTTTGAAGTCGACCAAAATATTGTATTACATTAGTCGGTGTATGCCTTCGTTTTATGGCCATTTTAGCGTCATTCCATAGCCAATTTAGGGCATATTCTTCTTATCTACAGGTATTTGTAAAATAAAATGTCTTTCGCACCTTATCTGTTCATTAGTTCGACATCACAAATTGAGAAAGTTTGTACGTTTGTTACTCCTAAACGTTAAAACTGCTAGACTGATTTGGATAATGCTACACAGATAGACTTCAGATATGCACTATTACGACTAAAATTAACGAAAAGCTGATGCTGGCTGTATATAATACTAGTAGTTCTGCGAACAGTAGACCTCGCGAGAACAAACTGCATTTTGAGGAGTTATTCTGCTCATCACGTCAAAGATCTTCATCAGATCGTCACCAATTTTATGAAACTAAATAAATGTTACTACCTTTCAAATGAAAGGGACCCATCGCAATCGGATCTCATAAGTTAGAGATTTCCAATAACCCCCTTTTTACCCCTTTCTAGAGGAAATACCCCTCCAATGAAAAATTCCCGACCACCAATAAATATATAAAGTCGTAAAACCTGTATATCTAGTTTCGTCCAGATCGCTTGTAAAATACGACCGTAGAGAAGTACCAACAAACTGACAGAGGAAAGCAGATTTTGACAGACTTGAAGCATACTAAGTGAGCAGTTAATAATATTATACATAAATTCAAAAAGCAGTTTAAGACGCACGCACGAGTAACAATGATTTTTGAAAATGAAATTTAAATCTCAAAAGAGAAGTGCAAAAATTGACATGCAGATAAAACCATGTGATAGGACTAGTTTTATACATATTACCATATATGTATTCACAAAATAATACACAAACTTTCTCCAAGAAAATGTGAATTAATATCTTTTAAATTGTTCACCGTTACTCGATATGGCTGATGTCACTTCTTACCTCGTGCTATATTTCAGTATGTTATCACAACTTGTCGTATCAACAACTCTGTGACGATTAAAGCCGATTAAGCATCGACAGAAGCTGAAACATTATCATACGCATTTGTTTTAAAGATTAAATTTACTTATTATATAATATATGAAAGTCCTCTCAGTATTTTGGCGGATGTTATATATATATATAGTCACTGAAGGTAAATGAGGAAAATAGTTTTAAAATATCAATTTTGAAGGTAGTTTTCTGTTTCATTTTACAACATTCAAATTATTTAATCTCAGACCGACTTCAAAAAGAGAGAAGTACTACAATTCGTACGTATGTATGTTTGTTGGGTACAAGATAAATTTGTAACTCGTGGATCGATTCTGGTAATCCTTTTTTTAATAAATATCTATAGAGATAAATAAAATTGAAGTGTCTTTTTGTAATGTCAAAATAACAGCGTTTTACTAAATGCATATGAAACGGTACATATAAGAAAAACACATTTTTTTAATTTTTTGTTTGTCTGTCTGTCTGTTTGTTCCGGATAATCTCTGAAACGGCTGAACTAATTTTGACGGGACTTTCACTGGAAGATAGTTGATGTTATAGGGAGTAACATAGGCTACGTTTATTTTAGAAAAAGAATTAGGGTTCCGCTCAAAAAAATTAAAACGTACCGTAAACGTTAATAAATATGTTATATACATATATTTGTAAACTTCTTGAAAATATTTAAAATAATCTACCTGTAAGAGTGAAATAATATCTTTTAAGTAATCTTGAAATTTAACAGTTTATGAAATACACCACAAATAACTAAATTAATTTCAATCATTTTCTATGTAAATCCAAAAATGCCACTACCAAGTCATATTCTCATGGAAAGGCACGCCCAAGAAATATTAGTCACCTGTTATCATAGATCTTAATTCAGGTATCAAAAACAAAAGATCAAACACGGTTTACGGCGTTTAATTTAGTATTTCTTCAAATAACAACTAAGGTTACAGGTCATTTAGTGCATTTGACATTGACTGTATGACCGAGATACGTGTTGAGATATGACTTATGATCTGTTGATAATAACTTATAACTTTTTGTAATATTAAGTTTTCATAATACTTTCTTAGATTTACGCGAATATTTGACATTTTAAATAAAACTATCTTTTCGGATTTTGTCGCGGATTTATTTGCATTTTTATTTCCCGACGTTACGAATGCTTTACAGCATCCATGGTCACGGGAGAGACTGAGGTGTTACATGTCTTGAAGGTATAGTTGTTACAGACGGCCTACCCACAATTAACAAAATGAAAATTGCACCAATTACATTACAATATTTTTTAACTTTAAACATTATTATGTTTTGTTGTATATGCATGCTGTGTCTGCATCTAGAAAAATGTAATCTTGTGCATTAATTTTGCAAGCTATACTTATTTTATATGTATTTGATTGTAATTTGTTTTGTGGACCAATAAACATAAATAAATAAATAAGTACATACCTATGACATTACAGTAGCAACATACGTATACCTCTTCTATATGTGATATTGGCGAAGTAATCTATGCTCAACTAGCACGCTTTAAAGCCATTAACAAAAAAAAACAATTGAATCTTTTCTATATGTAGTAAAGGTAAATATTATATTTTATATGATTTAGACACTAAAATTATGTACTATAGTTTAGGGAAGAACGAATGTGTAATTAATAATGGTAGCCTATTAGTATAGTACTTACTTGGAAAAGCAAGTGGGGTTCAAAACTTGCATCCTTGAAAATTTCATGTTCTAATCATTTTCAATATTACCAGTGGCTAAAAAGGAGGAGAGACGTGTGAAGTCCGGTAATCGGCATTTAGCCAGCGCAGTGGACCCGATATCTGATGTATGTAGTTTAAAATATCACAGTGAAGAAAGATCCGTTCCCAGCAGTGGAACGTTAAAGAAGGCACGTTAGAAAAACCAAAACAAGTCTTTCCCACGGGAACCGTACATTTTTCCAGGATAAAAAGTATCCTATGTATTATTCTGATATATGAACTATGCTATTGTAAAATTTCATTAAAATCTATTCAGTAGTTCTTGCGTGAAAGAATAACAAACATCTATACATCCAGCAATCCATACATCCTCACAAACTTTCGCATTTATAATATTAGAAGGTTTATTAAAAGAAAATAATGTATAAATATCAAAGAATGAAACTCTGATATTTTTTCTTTTGCCCTAGGTACCAGATAGGCGAAACTTCGTATTTGTGAGTCTATTATACGTCATAACTAATCATACCTAACTGGTTGGGTGTGTGGGTGTCCGTAATAAAAAGCTCAACCTAACTTAATGACTGCCATAACAGTTGTAATCAATATTGCATACCAACAGCTTTTTAACTGTACCCTTTATTAGTAACTAGCTTTCGTTTGCGATGCCGCGCCATCAGAAATATCGTATACTAGCATTGCCCGCGGCTCCGCCCGCGTTCAGATGATCAAAAACCAAATTCTTAGGTTTTACATATTAGTATATTCTTACGTTGCAGTTTTTGTATTTTTTCTCAGAAATGAGATATTTTCCCACGGTAAAAAGTATCCTATATGTTGACCCGGATAACCAAATTTCATCAAAATATCTCCAGTGGTTTTTCTGTGATGCGGTAACAGACAGACAGACAGACAGAGAGACAGACAAAAATTCTAAAAACTATAGATTCGGCCTCTGTATCGATAATAATGTTTATGTCAATAAGATTTTACAAAAAATATTTAATGTACAGATTCGGCTTAGTTACATTTTTATTATATGTATAGATTACGTCTTATAAATAATGCATATTTCTATAAGTGAAATATCTTTTAGAATTGGTTATGCATTTATAGAAATTGCAAATATAACACAAAAAGTATCAATCGCTTGATTTAAAAAAAATGGCCTATATTATACTATAAATGATCTAGACTCTGCTAATGAGTTCTTGTAATTTATTACTTAACTTAAAAATATACTTTTTAATTTTGGTCTCTCTGAGATTCTTTCACGAGTTATTTTCAGAACTTAGTAGACTTTTCTTTCCGAACTGGTAGAAAACTCATGATGTTCAGTAAAAAACAAACATTCACTATGAACAAACAAATTTTACCTCTTTATACTACTCTTTTGGGGTGCACGCGGACACGCCGGTGTGTCAGTTAACAATAGATTTCTTAGAATTTTAATTAATTTCTTAGAAATTTACCTGGATTTCCGGTGTAAAATACCTTTATACCTATACTTTTTTGAAAATGTAACATGTCCAACTTTTATACATTGTATGAGCTACAATAAGCCTGACACCTGAATAATCATTTTCAATTGATTCTAAGTATATAGTTTTTATTGATAAACCTGAAACTCGCCAAGTCATAACATATTAACTTCAGTAGATTGTTAATATAATCGAAATAGACATATGTATTACTAACAGAACCCGTGGCTTCGCTCGCGCTAAAACTAAAAATCTCTAAAAAGGTAGTTTTATAAAAACTTTCATCACCTATTTTACCTCCTTAAAGGATGAATTTTGAAAAATGCTAAGACACGTATTTATTTAATTTTATTGAAGAGTATAGGTATATACCTATACCAAGTTTCAAGTAATTCTGATAATATAAATACTTTTTTGGATTGTATTATAACGTGTTTTCCCGTGGGAATTAAGTAATCTTCCGCGATAAAAAGTAGCCTATGTCAGTCACTCTTCAGCCCTCCAACTATCTCCACAGAATAAATCACGCCAATCCGTTACTCCGTTTCGACGTGAAAGAAGGACAAACAAACAAATAAACAAACAAAAAAACAAACAAACAAACAAACAAACAAACAAACAAACAAACAAACACTTTCATATTATTAATATTAGTATGGATATCAAAATCAATTATTACTATTTAATTTTATGTTATTACACCTTAAAAAAAGCTCTAACAGTCTTTAAAACAATGTAATTCAAATTTTGTAGCAACAGCATACATAATACGGCTTACGTTAAAAAAATATTTGTGTAGGAAGTGACTAACAGACCAAACTATTACGAAGTTTAATTACAGCTGTTAATTTAAGCAAATATTCGTTAATGAATGAGTCAATTTACGAGCTATGAGATCTTAAATTATTTTAGACTGGCCAGAATGTTATAATTTTTCATGTAGTATACTATAAAATATCCTATTACAGCGAACCGCCCACGTTTTGCTTTGGTGCTAACTACACTGTACGTGTACGAACTTTTTACTTCACACTCTTTTTATACGGGTTTATATCGAGATAAAAAGTATCCTATATCACTCTTCGACCCATAAACTATCTATATACAAAACGCGCTTTAATTTTACGTAACATATGTAGTAACAAAGCAACAAACATAATAATGTTAGTAAGATTTTACTGAAAATTCCTACAGTGACAATATCTAGTGTAGTGTAGGGTAGTAGAGAGTAGGATGAAGAGAAAATATAGTTTCTCTCTCCAAAAGGGTTGTTGTCAATTATAAATTACTTAAATAATTTATATTTCTTTAAAATATATAATTTTTAAGCTGTTTAATAAATTTTATTACTTTCAATTACCAATTCGCATTTCATGAAGCATTTAATTGCTATGTTTATTTCATCAAGACTTGATTTATTATACAGTAAGTTCACATCAACTGTAAGTTGGAAGTTGATAAATGAAGCAACTAGTATATAATAATAAATTCCCAATGTTTCACGCGTCGTTATAGATTATATTATAAATATAAACCTTGGGTTAAATTGTTGGGATTGATCTTAATGACGTATTACACCTGCCCACTAAGTTGAAGGTCGGTCTTATACTAAGTGTATGAGCAATTCAAATTTTAGACGTTTTTGTGTGTCACATACAAAATTCTGACATCATCAATATATTATTCCGTAATATTTACTTCAAAATTGCATTTTGATAGCAAAATATTATAGAACCAAATTCATTAACAGCAAAAATAAAGTCTTTATCTTTTATAGATAAATAATAAATAAATATGTTGGGACATTAACACACAGCGCCATCTAGTTCCATGATAAGCTACGTGGCTTGTGTTATGGATACGAGATAGTTGATACACTACACATGTATAACTTTAAATACATACATATTATAAATATAAATACCCATGACTGGAGTACAAACATTCGTTATCACACAATTGAATGCCCCCAGCGGGGCTCGAACCCGCGACCGCTGGCACAGCAAGTAGGGTCACTACAAACTGAGCCAAACGTGTCGTCAATGACTATGATAATAAATAAAATAATATAATATATAATGATATAAATAGATGTCTGATTATTTTACTTCTTAAGTTAAAATCCTAACTTACGGTGGTTTAAGCATAGCCCAGATTTAATGTTTTGTGTTATGGAACCCTCGATGTACGAACCAAACTAGCATTCGCCTTATTTTTTTTCAGCTATAGTGTACCAATTCTCTGTAAAAAAAGTTGCTATGATCTAAGCACAGACGGACAGAACTACGACGGACTTAATAATAATATACACTAATAATAAGAGTGCACACAAAAAATATTATAAAATCTCTAACAGTCTCTCTTTTATGAACCGACTTCCAAAAATGATGAGATTCTATGTTCGTCTGTATGTATATTTATGCATGTTCAGCGATTTCTCAGAGACGGCTTGACCCATTTTGCTATTTTAAACGGCATTGTATTAAAGTAGGTTCCGAGGTGGTCGCTTTTTTCTTTGACATAGAGTATACCGTTTTTGAGAAAATCAGGAAAAACCATGGTTTTTTTAAATAAAATGTTTTATTTTATTTTAAGCTTCGTATTGTTCTGTCCACCATAACCATAAAAACCATTTGTATGTAAAATAATGACAAAAAACGTATACTATGAATCAATCGGCACATCAAAGATGCACTTCACTGATCTTATTACCTTGAAATTCGTGTGAGTCAGCGTCTACAAACCCAGACAGATGTATTTGCGTGCTATTTAATTCCTGTGGTTTATATTTTTGTTCTCTTTCTAATGTGTGATAGAAGAAAAAGACAGATAGTCTTCTTCCTGGACAAAATCTTATTATAAGTTAGACTTGACGTGCTTAGAATGCTTGCGGAATAGTTTCGTAGGTATTTTATGTTTATTTTACATACATACATATTTAAACATAATTAAGCAAATATAATTTTAAAATTAAATCAATACTTAAATTTATTATTTTAAAGGTAGAGTTTAATAAAAATAACATATTACATTAGTTTTTAATTTTTATGTCTTTTTATAATAACTTAATTTGCGAAACAATTATGTAAAACCTCTTTTTAAAAGTATAAAAACACTTTAAAGACAAACATTGGATATTTCTCTACGTAAAAAAAACTTTTTAACAAAAAAATAAAAACCGACTTCAAACAAAAGCACTGAAAAGTAAAAAATAACTGATTGGTAGTTTTCATTTACTATACATACCTAATCAAATATTTTCGAAGTCGGTGTGCTTTGCTTTGTATGGGCTGGCACCGATTTCGAAAATATTTGATTAGGTATGTATAGTAAATGAAAACTACCAATCAGTTATTTTTTACTTTTCAGTGCTTTTGTTTGAAGTCGGTTTTTATTTTTTTGTTAAAAAGTTTTTATTTTTCCCTTTTTAGTGTAGACAGTAGTAGCAAAGTAAGGATTCTAACGTGTTAGGCTTGTCAAATCAAACAAAATAAGCCCAAACTCAAAGTATCTACTATTAGCCGTTGAAGAGTTCCACCTATCCACCTTCTGGCCTTGCCATCAGATCAGGTCAACAACACCGGACCACTATACTATCAACGGAAATAGAAATACTTGCAAAGTTTCAAGTCAATATGACAATTAGAAGTAGGTTAAATTCATCATTAGTTGTTTTTCCACCCTTAGGGGTGGTATTTTTTTTTTTGAAATTTAAATGGGACCAATCTGGAAGTATACCCTTTCAAACAAAACAAAAATTGTCCAAATCGGTTAATAAATGACGGAGTTCTGAGGTAACAAACATAAAAAAAAAAAAAAAAAAAAAAACATACAGTCGAATTGAGAACCTCCTCCTTTTTGAAGTCGGTTGAAAATAGGTGTTATTTTAATTTTTTCTACTTATTATAGTGGCATAATTATTAGATGGTCTCTTAAATTTTTACATTAAAAAAAATAAACTTGCATCATTATATACTGTTACTAGTTAGTACTAAATAAAGCAGTGACTCGGTCGATTGAAGCTCAATTTGAACCATCAGAAAATGCTATTACATTAACACGCAATAGTAAAAAATGAGACCTACTTTTATAATATTCTGAGAAACTTTTCAACTTTAATGAAAGTTAATAATGGTTAGAAAAAATATTTGATTTGACTTTAAAATGCAGGAAACTACTCGTATTACCAATTTATGTGTTATAAATTATAATCTATACCTATTACTTACTAATATTATAAAAAGGCAGATTTTTTTTGTTTGTTTGAATGTG
Organism: Brenthis ino; assembly: GCA_921882275.1. Classification (NCBI taxonomy): domain Eukaryota; kingdom Metazoa; phylum Arthropoda; class Insecta; order Lepidoptera; family Nymphalidae; genus Brenthis; species Brenthis ino. Next base: position 19,587,719 of record OV170234.1, read on the forward strand.
TTCATCTCAGGAACTACCAATCCGATTTGAGAAATTATTTTTGCATTTAGATAGCCCATTTATTGAGAAAGGCTATAGGTTATATCATCATGCTACCCAAAGGAGCGGAGCAGTAATCATAAATGTCAAAAAATCGAGCTGACTTCCATACTTGTTGTAAAACTAATGTCTAAAACGGAAGTTTTAACGCGGGCGAAGCCGCGGGTACTGCTTGTAATAGTATAAATACAATAATAAAACAAATGAAATATTTTAGTGTAGATTTTTAAAATATGTATTTCTAAGTATAGGTACTTATCTATACTAATATTATAAAGAGGTGAAGTTTGTAAGTTTTTGAGGTTGTGAGTTTGTGACGTTGTAGGGGGTAAACTCTGGATCTACTGAACCGATTTAGATGAAATTTGGTAAGAAGATAATTTGAGAACCTGGGAAGGACATAGGACACTTTTTATGCCGGAAATCATTCCTTAAAGAGGTGAAAACGGGGATGAAAGAAATCATAATATCCCTATATCATAAGCCAATTCATTTTTTTTTATTAAAATCGCTATAACCACAGCTATCCCATAAAAAGTTAAACAATAACCCGTTAGATTAAAAAACATATTTTGTTTTAGCTTGGTTTTGAAGTCACACATTCACAGAAGAAATATTTCGAGATATAAAATATTCATATAAGATTTTTAAACTAAAGTCAGTGCCTGATTCGTAACATTTATGAAACAAAAACCAGAAATTTTAAATACAACGTTATTATAGTTATTTGTTAAGTTTGAAAGTATAAAAATTAACATAATTATTTTATAATAAAAATATCAAAAGAATCGTATGAAATATATATAATCGTATTATAAAATACAAAAAGTATTTTAAATTTTGTACAAATTATATATATTTTAACAAAATTAATTTTTAATTGTTTATTGCAATTGATTGAGAAAGGTATATTAAAATGTTTATTACAGTTAATATATAATTGTTTTTCCCGTATGATAATAACAACATATTACAGTATAGTAATAAATGTTATGGCCTGTTTAGAAAGTGTGTGGTATAATTATTGAATTTTAGCACACACACTTAACTATTCATTCTACTAATATTATAAATGCGAAAGTTTGTGAGGTTGTCTGGACGTATAGATGTATGTCTGTGTGTTATTTTTTTAGTTAAAAAACTACTGAATGGATTATAATGAAACTTTACTATAATATAGCTCATACATCAGAATAATACGCAGGCTACTTTTTATCCCGGAAAATGTACGGTTCCCGTGGGATAGATTTGTTTTTGCTTTTCTAGAAGCGAAATCGAACGAAGCGAGCCGCTATTTATATATATAAAAAGGTCTGAATACACATTATGTATATATATATGTATACATTTAGTACATTTTAAAGGTCACTTTCAAATTGCCTATTTAACGTCCCACTGGGCAGAGGCCTCCTTTTAATACAAGGGGGATCAGGTCATAGTCCACCACAAAACGCAGGCGAAATGCGGGTTGACAGACTTATCATTCGAAAACTACTAACTTACTTAGACCTCCAGGTTTTCTCACATTAGTTTCCTTCACCGTTAGGCAAGTAACGATAATCATGTTAAAAATGATTCGCATATGGAAGTATTATAGATACGAGACACGGGATTTGAACCAAAACCTGGTTTCTCAAGCGAACGCTTTACCACTGAGCTGCTACTGCCTTATCGTTTGCTTTTTTATTTCTAAAGGATTCTTGTCCTCATAAAAGTTAATGTGTACCAAACAATAAAAATAACCCATTGCTATATAAAGCTTAGTCATTACACTGAAATCAGTCCCTACTATAATTTTTACACAATCGCACAAGGGAGGAGCAAGTATGTAGGTGTATTTTTATTAGTGAAATTAATTATTATTATTATTAACAATTTATAATATCAGATTGAAAAATTCGCCTGAGAATATCAACAGAAAGGTCAAAAAAGGAAAGCGAGCCGCGAGCGTTTAAACAACGACGTAATGCAAAATTTTGTTTACAAGGAATCAGTTACTTAACAAAATGATAAATCAAACCGACCTCTATTAAACTTTGGACCCTGTAATTGGGGCTATAAAAACTTATTTCGCTTAAGTGGTATTGATTGGTACGCTAATGTTTAAAAAACGATTAACAACTTATAAACAGTATGAAGACTTCGGTGCGTGCGCAGTCAATCTTCCTACAGTGTCATTTGTCTCTAGTTAAATTTGTTGTACAGTTGCAACGAGAAATCTCGGAATTCCATTTTTTTTTCCATCGCAATTTAATTACTACGTGCGAAGACGTATAAGTAACTGATCGTTTAATTTTATTTATAAAGCTCAGTATCTCTTGCTGGTCTCCCAGACCGATAAATCAGATTTAATTAAATTCATCTAAAGGCTCGCAGATTCTAGAAATAAATTACAAATATTTTTAGTTATAATTAACTTGCACAACCTCAACTCACCTACATTTAATTCAACGTGTTCATTTGTATGTAATTCCTTGTACTACATTCTCGGTTTAAATGAATTGTGTAATTATACGCAAGGCAACGACAAGGATAATGGTTTGAATATATTTCTTTATAAATACAACTAGTCTTCACCACAGAACAATTATTTCAATTTTTATAACTGACATTTTTGTTTCAGATTTGGCGGCGCTACGGCAGCTTTTAGAGAACGAGACGGGTGGAACAAATTGTCCAAGTTGTAACATGCCATTTGACAAGGGCAAAAAGAGAAAGTTAATCGATACATGCGGACATGAACGGTGCTACTCCTGCATGTTTAGGAACGAAGCGTGCCCTATCTGTGCCAGGAAAAGCCAAGGACGACGACAAGTCATGGAACGGTATACACCATCTCCTCAACGTCAAGACCAAGAGTGGCAGTCACCATCTCGGCTACCCAAACCCCCAAAGCAGGCCAGCCTCGCTCAAAGCTGTCCAACACCCCCTCATACCAGGAGAAGATTCTTTCTAAGTCCCAAATCTCTAAGGAGTCCCTTCGGGCAACGCAGTCGTCATTCACATGAAAATCACGTACCCTTGTCTGGTAAGTGTTATCACACGCCATCTTTTAATTTGCATAGCTGTGGGACCGCGGCCTCCGGTTGATTGCGTAACCGCAATGCACTTTACACGCAAATACTTCAATTTTCATTCACCACTCACTCTCCAGACTTGGAGGATAGTTATAGTGACAACGATGCCCACGCGTCTCCGCCGGATGTACGTAGGTACAAAGGACCGGTTGTTGAACGCATTTATTAGTTCGCAGACTTTTGCAATGCTACCCGCGCAGACAGCGGGCCGCGTGCGTTATCTAGATATCTATCAGTATATTCGATTTCCATTAATTACATCATTCCTGTCCCTTCGAAATATAAAGCGGTTATCACAGCTGCATTACCAAATAAATTATGGCTGCACTGCAACACTTGATCGCTACTGGTCAATGTATCTATTCGGAAATAACGTCGTTCTTTACGATTCGACAGTTGATTTCCGTCATTGTCATTGATATAAATAGTCTTGGAACGATAAATTCGATAGATTTGTAGATTTAGGCGTTATTTTGATATATTTTAACAGGATTGCCGGAGGAGGGTCCCAGGACTGCGGCGTGGCCAAGTGTCGTGTTCAATAAAATAAGATCACTGTGGTCTGCTCATTCCTCCGTTCCACACGGACTCAACTTGGCAGGCACGGCATATCATAATCTTTGAAGGAATGTTGGTCGAAAACTTTTTGATTTATTGAACCATGAACATCACTAAAAGTAATAAATAATTTAACATAAACAAACGTAGGTCAACCAGTCGAATGAAATAAAAAACTTGTGTAACAAAGATATTGTACTCGAAGATTGATAACTTAGACATCTATATACATTGAATAAGATATACAATAAAGTCAGACGTTTCAAGGTTCTAAATCTGGTCTAAACAAATACCTCAGTCGGTATTCGATCCACATTCCTCCGAGCCCGATCGGGCACGGTCGCTCGATTTTTGCACATCTTTTTGCCTGTTTGCATTGCGTCGGTTATTTGATGCACAGCTTTTTTTTTATCAAAACCAGTTTTATTTAGTTTACTTATATGTTTAATTTGAGTGGTTTTTGTGCTTGTAATCTTTATATCATCGAATGTTAATTTTCATCGTAACGGTTAACGAATCCATATACTCATAATTGCTAATCAATAGTTCTGTTAAATGAATAGGCAATTTTAACATTTGCCTGTCAGGTCGGAAAGTTAAGCCTTTGGTTGTTCCATGACTAGAGGTTTCATAATTGAGCTTGAGATGTGGACATGGCAAATAATAGAGATAAACTGTCGACGACAAAAATAAGATATCCCATGCTTACAGTTGATCAGATAACATGCGTGTATAATTGATTAAAAGAAATTTTAAGTAAGTTAACAATACTTTAGAATCGTGTGTCCTTATAACGTTTTCTACTACATTACTTGGCACACTATTTACTTTTCAAATACTTCCATAATTCCAGGATATATACACGGTCATTTTTAATCTGCTGAAAACCTTTTGGGACTATACTATTTACATCATAACAACAACATCTGTAAGAAGAAAAAATTATATTTCTTAAATTTTTATTTTGATACAAAAATAAAAATATTTTTATTGCACCTTCTAAACAGAAAAGTTCTAGCATCTAGCCAAGTTTAAATGTGTAAGGGCCGCTTTCTACACCCCTCCACCCCTCCTTCTCCACCGGTCACGCGCTTTCCTTTGCTAATGCTGGACTATTAACGTTTAGAAGGAGCAATAAAAATATTTTTTTTTGTAAAATTTAAGAAATATTTTTTTTTTTTACAGATGTCATTGTTATAATGTAAACAGTATATTCGAAAAAGGATTTCAGTAAATTAAAAATGACCCTGTATTAATGGAATACTCATAAATCCATAAAAATATTACAATAATCTAAAGTTTAATTAATTTTAGAACACATATGTACGTCAGGAACTAAATTGAGAAACAATAGTCTCTTCTAATTCGCTTCGAACGCTAATGTTTGTATATAAAACTAAACCAAATACCAATTTATAACAAATAAATAAAACAACATGTCCCGATTCTGATTAATTATTAAAAACCCAGACCATACTAGCTTATTAGAGATGAAATTAATGAAAGGCAAAAAATTTTACAGTAAGTACATTTCAAAATTACATGAATAACTAAGAAATTTTTCAAATTCAATCCCTATTCGAGTGTTAAAGGATTGTCAATATTTATAAAGACACTTTTTTTCTTAAGTAAAAAATTCGGACATTTAGTAACAATATCAGTATTTTCTGAAACACCAAAGAGGCATAACCGACGTAGAACTATTTACATCACAAATAGGTACATATAAATATTATATTCGTACCTATGCTTGGGAAATGATGGCGAAACTTGATTGTAAAACTCCCATGACAATTTTGAATAATGCGTGCATTACCGGCAGCCTTTACGGTTACGTTAACAAGTTTATCGCTATGTACATCGTTCCATTCGAGGGTATTACACTTAGTGCTAGTTTCCTTTCTAAATCCTTTTACAACCCGGTCTTAGCATATAATGTTTGTTTATTCTATACAAGGCTTCATCTGGACGCTATGAATGTTCTATTTAAAAACTAATTATGTAATCTACGGTGGGGCTTTTTGTTTTATGATCGATTTCATAAAAGAGGAGAAAGTTCCGGTAGAAATGATTTTTATATAAAATTCAAGAAGCCACTTCCGGTTAAATAAATAATTAATTTTAAAGTGATAGTGAGTAAATGGGGTGTTTTGGTTAAAACGTAATAATAAAACTATCTCAACATCCATTCATTATTTCCTGAAAGAATTTATATTCGATAAAATAAACATAACAGCTTATTCGCATTTACAATATATTACTTGTAATTACATTATATGAAACAGTAATAGCAATGAATATTGGTACCTAATAAAACCTTCAGTACTAGTAAACAATTCGCGTATTTAATCGTTCAATCAGTCTCGGTATTTAATCCGACGTGATCTGACAAATTGTCGGTCAATAGCGCAGTGGGCGAGGGTGTGGGTTTTGTTATATCAAGGTGAAAGACGCCTTCAATCCGATATTGTCAAGTGACGAAATTAAAGCTTAATCATATCCTTGTAGGACAAATGCATGAGATAACGTGATGAGTAATATTGTAAAAGTTCTTTTTTTTGGATGATTACCGTAGGTGGTTACATGGCTGCTTACTAATATGAAAGGGTAATTTTGAATAATCTATACAGATAAATAAAACTGAAGTGTCTGTTTATAATGTCAAAATAACAGCTTTTTACTAAATGCATATGAAATTATATACGGTACTTATAAGAAAAACTCAATTTTAATATTTTTTTGTCTGACTAAAACGGCTGGACTGATTTTGACGGGGCTCTCTTTGACAGATAGCTGATTTTATAAGAATTAACTTAGGTTATTTTTATTTTAGAAAAAGAATTAGGGTTCCGCTCAAAAAAAACTAGGTACGTTTTAAACTAGGGACGCATCCGATCGAAGCCAGGGTAACTCACTAGTTCCAAATAAATTAAAGATAATGAGTCCAAAGTATCTAATTTGAGAGTTAGTTAAGATAAAAATAAGTTATTTTTATGTTTTTTTATTATTATACACTTTACAGCACTTTCCGTATCTTATTTTCTTACACACTTCTCGAAAGACACTTTCAAGTAACACCTTGGTATATGTAAACTATAAAATTATAACTTCTAATATCCATAAAGAGTAGATGCAGTATTACTTAACTAACGTAATAATTTTCGATATCTCAAGTGTTAATACGTACGTCAATAGATACGGGATAGAGTCAATGGGAAAAGTCATGGGGTCAGAGAATAATAGCGGATATAAGGAGATGGCTTGTAATATAATGGTATAGTAAATGCATAAGCGAGCGGAAATATTTTTGATTTCGACTGTATGTATAATGATCTGACTTGAAGCTTTTATGGAGCTTATTAAATCGCTTATTTAGATTTTAATGGAAGTGTGTTTAATGTGGACTTAATTCGTATAAAAGTACTTTTAGAATATATATATATTTATATATATATATATATATATACATATATATATGTGAAAAACAAATCTATCCCACGGAAACCATACATTTACATAAATTTATACAAAACGTGCTATTCCAGACTATAATCTATCTCTGTGTCAAATTTCATCCAGATCCGTTCATAATTCAAGCAACACCTACCTTATAAAATTTACCACTAGCAGTATCATCACTTTTACTTCAAGTCATCTTTGTACTTAGTTTATCTAAATCTGACCAGACACTTTGCGTGCAGGATTCCTTTTAGAATTTCTTTATCGCAACATGCACATAACCATTTTTTATATACATTTTTATAATTAAAAATTCCCGCTTTCGCTTGTAACATAATCTCTCAGTTATCTCTCGTTGATCATTATGAAACATTTCTTTTAGCCACAAGTGTCACGTCAACTTACAGACGTGACGGGACCCCGTAACCCGTGAAATTTAAGTGGTCATATATCGTACGAACCCTTTATTGATGCATGAAACTGATATTAACGAAAATTGAGTTGATTAAAAGTATATTTATTTATTCACTTTACTGAACATGAGGTTTTATGCTAATTATACTAATAAGCCTTCTCATCCAGTGTTAAACAGCGATAATATATAAATTTGTTGTTTTATAACATCGCTCCTAAGAATTGAAAGGTTTATAGGTTATAACAAATGGACAAACAAATCGACGTAGACATGCGTGTTTCACCCGAATTTTTGCGTAGTAAAAACACAAAAAATTCGCTTAGAAAATCTGAATGATGAATATGAGCATTTTGAAATACCTACCTGTATTATAACATGTTATAATAACAAAAATATTTTTTTTCAAAGCTATCATTTTGAAATATTACCATAAATTATAACAATACAAGCACAAAGAATGTAAACGGCTCTCAGAATAACAAATCTGCCCCATTTAAATGACAGATGCATATACCATCGCAGTACTTTCTATGACCTTTAAAAACAATGGGTCTCGTCAAGCGTATCGAAGAGAACCTTGACAGTGCCCGTCCGTCCACAACACGGTATAATTGGTAAAATGACGCCTCAATACCAAACCAACCAAGGTTAATAAGCTAGTATTAAATACATTTATTTTGAAATTTGATACAACTTTAAAATTATATCTACATAAAGAAGTAAACTATTTCAGATCAAAAATAACAACTAGAAGTCTTCTTTCTCTTTAGCACTAACCAGCGTGATATCCTTCCCGAACATTTGACAATATCAAGCCATTATTATAAATACAAAATGTTGTATGTATGTTTATTTGCTACTCCTTCAGCTTAAAACGTCTTAACCAATTTAGATAAAGTTCAGTCACGGATAAGCTTTTGCTGCTAATAATATTTGCCAAAAGCTAACGCGGCCTCTATATAATATTATATACACATACATCCATACTAATATTATAAATTTGAGAGTGTGTTTGTTTGTCTTTCTTTCACGTCGAAACAAAGTGACGGATTGGCGTGATTTTTTGTGTAGAGATAGTTGGAGGGCTGGAGAGTGACATAGGCTACTTTTTATCGCCGGAAATATTCTCACTCCCACGGGAAAACACGTTATAATAAAACCAAAAAAAAAATACTTATTAAAATTATTAATTAACTTGAAACTTGGTATTAATGCTCTTCAATACAATTAAAAAATACGTGTTTTAGCATTTTTCGAAATTCATACCATAAAGGCGTAAAATAGGGGATAAAATTTTGTATGAAACCTACATTTTTAGAGTTTTTTTATAGTTCAAGCGCGAGCGAAACCGCGGATTCTGCTAGTATGTAATACATAAAGCACCTAAAACGTCCTATCAAAAGGTAATGAAGTGATGTACTGAAATAAAAATACCTTAAGTCACTCTCTGGTCAGTTAACTGTATCGAAGTAAAAAACCATCTATATTTGTTGAGTCATTTGGCTTAAAAGAAGGACAAATACACGTTCGCATTTACAACATTAATAAATATAAAGTCCATAATATTTTATTTTAACCAAAAATATATGTAATAATCTCGAAATATCATAATAAATATTTGACATTTTAAAATAAAACTATTTTTTCGGGGTTTTTTTTAAATTTTGTATTCATTTTGTTATTTTGTGGATAGGCTGTCTGTAACAACTATACCTATAACGCCTTTGAGACATCTAAAATTAGTCTCTCCCGTGACCATAATTGCTGCATTGCCTGCCTTGCATTCGAAACGTCGGGAACCAAAAATCAAAATAAATCTGCGAAATAATCCGAAAAGATAGTTTTACTTTAAAATATAGAATATATAACTAAAAGCTATTTTCAGATGCTCAAACAGCATATCATAATTGAATCGTGTAATATTATGTAATATTATAGCATTCACTCAGTAGCTAGCCACTGTAACGAGAGAAGTTACGCTATGGAACAGTGAAGTTAGTCGACCATGACACTTGGGAAATGTGCTTCTAATTTAGATGCGAGGGTGACCAACTATTATATCCAGGCGTGATTTATAACTAGGTTTGATTAGATATGAACTCCTATCTTTATCTATACTAATGTTATAAAGAGGTAAGTTTGTGAGTTTGTGACGTTGTTGGGGGTAATCTCTGGATCTACAAAACCGCTTTCGATGAAATTTGGTAAAAAGATAGTTTGAGACCCTAGGAAGGACATAGGATACTTTTTATCTCAGAAATCATCCCTTAAGGGGTAAAAATGGGGACGAAAGTCTGTATTGGGAAGCAAGCTAGGGATGAACACGAGCGAAGCGATGGTGAGTCGCTAGTATTAAATAATTCCAGTACATAATAATTTTCCCATTGGATATGAGTAGGTATGTCTAATTTACTAAGGGTGTATCTGAGTGAATGAAAATTGAGAAAAACCAAGAAGTCTTGTTATTATGTAAACTTGCATCATTTTTCTGGAGTAACATAGTCCTAAAATTATATAATAATAGTTTTTCCCACCGTGTTGCTCGAAAGGTAAAGAAAAGCGTATATATGTTTATGTATAAGATATCTCCATTCAGAATTTCACTCAAATTTGTTAAGCGTCAGCATGAGGTCACAAAACATACATTCACAAAAAACTTTTAATATTTGAATGTTATGCAATTTACCCGAAAATATAATACGAGATAAAAGCATTGAGTGTACTTTAATTAACACTAAACAGTACAAAGTACAGTTACACAAGTAATAAAAAGGAGGATGGAAGCATCAATGCTAACGTGGGAATAGTTATTGCGTCTAGCCACATCCTAAGTAGAAAATTAAAGGATTTCCTTCGAGGCACCATAAAACTTAACATTGTTTTTACTAAACGGTCTATTTTTGTGTAATGTTTTCCAAAAAAATAATAATAAATATGGTCATCAACAACTTTCTTATTCTTTCTCCAATATTTGATTTTTACGCGGTTTTAATTTGATTTTTTTAAGTTCGAAAACGAATGCTCACAGGAAATACCCGTCTTTTCATCGTATGCGCCACCTATTTTCAAATTTTATTATGAATTTGTCTATTTGTTAGTCCTGTCTGAGTGCTAAATTTCATCAAAATCCGTTCAGCCATGTCAGCATAAAAGTGTAACAGACACACAGACAAACATATACAAACTTTCGCATTTCTAATAGCAGTACGAGTATAATAAAATTAACCACATCACGTCAATAATGTGTTAAGAAATCGTTTTTAAGAACGCTTCTTTGTTGCCTTACACTTTGTAGATAACACCTGCTCAGTCCCACCGGTCACGAACCATGACCCATATACTCGTAGAATAAGCTATTTGTACCAATAATATTAATGCAAAGCGTTGCAACAGTTTGTCATAGGATTAGCTTTATGTTAAGGTAAGGTGTGAGATTTTACTAAGGTAATTTATAGAGCTATATATTCTATTTAATATGTAAATTCTTATTATATACTAGCGATTCGCCCTCGATTCGCTCGGGTTCGTCTCTAGTTACGTTTTTAAGTTTAGTAGGTATAGACTTCTCAGAGATGAGATGTTTTCCCGCATTACAAAGCATCCTATATGTTAACCTGGATAACCAGCTATCATCATACCAAATTTCATCAAAGTAGTTTTGTCGTGATACGGTCACAGACAGATAAACAGACAAAAAATCTAAAAACTATAGATTCGGCTTCGGTATCGATAACATCCAAAAAATATTTAATGTACAGATTAGAATTAATTAAAATTTCATTATATATATATATATACAAAACACCAAACATTAATTCGAATTAGCTTTCGCTTAAGCCCCCTACATATGTAGATAAATACGTGTAATGAACTAAAATTCTAGAAAAGATATTTAGAAATTAGGAGTAGAAATAAAACATATTTTTCTACAACTGAAGGAAAAATACAACTAAAATTATATTATTGTTAAAAACGACTTAGTTACTTGAATTACCTATATATATATATATATATATATATATATATATATATATATATATATATATATATATATATCAATATTGTCGTTACGAAATTGTAAATTTTAATGAAATGCTATATAACAAAATATCAAAGGTTAATGACCAGCTATAAAATGACCGCTTACTTTATTTTGTTATGTCAAAGCTCAATGATCTAATAAATAGCTGCTCAAACTTCACACTCAAAGTGTGAATTTGCAAAGCTTGCACGAGCTTTTAATACATCGTGTTTGTGAATATAAAAGCTACAAGCTACCGACCAGACTTCGCCCGGTCTATATTTAACAATTGGTTTTTAAAACTTTTTATAAATTATTTTAAATTAATTTAAGAAAAGAGTTTGTAACTTAAATAGCATTTTTAAACAGTAAGTAAAAAAAATTACTTAAAGGCATACCTACTTACTTTGATTTTTTGTGAAATTATTTCTTTTTTTATAGCTCTACTTTTTATTTCTGTACTAGCATTGCCAACGGCTCCGTCCGCGTTCAGATGACCAAAAACTAAATTCTTAGGTTTTACATATCAGTATACTCGTATTCTTACATAGCAGTTTTTGTATTTTTCTCAGAAATGAGACATTTTCTCGCGGTAAAAAGTATCCTACATGTTGACCCGGATAACTAGCTATCACCATACCAAACTTCATCAAAATCCCTCCAGTGGTTTATCTGTGATTCGGTAACAGATAGATGTACAGACAAGACAGATAAAAATTCTAAAAACTATAGATTCGGCCTCTGTATCGATAATAATGTTTATTTCAATAAGATTTTTCAAAAAATATCTAAGATATAAATTCGGCTTAGTTACAATTTTATCATATGTATAAATGACATTTTCAATTTCACGCTAACTTCAGACTCACTTCAAACTAACAAGTATTTCAAAACTGAAATCGTAACAAAACTAGAAAGTCTTACAAAATTTCACACATTTTATTAATATCTTGGAAGTGGTTAAGTTAATAAATATTAAGTTTAACTTTGAAATTAACTAATGACCAGCATCTTTTAACAAATGGACGTCCACGAACACTGTCTCCATGCAATTATATTTTAATTATGTATTTAATTTAAATCATGACTTGAGAATGTTTCATGGATTCACGAAAACCATAAATTGGGCGAGCCATTTCACAAATGTCACGACCGAGCTCTCTCTTTGTATATAATGTAAATACTAGGGCTTCAACCAAGCTTTATTTAAGCACTAGCTGTGTGGCGCATATATGCAAATTAAAATATATAAGTATCTCTGATTTCGAACGAATATAATCTGTACGAATATTATATAGAGGCAGAGTTTGTTTGTTTAAACACGCTAATCTCAGGAACTACTGATCCGATTTGAAAAATTATTTTGCATAAGATAGCCCGTTTATTGAGGAAGGCAATATATCATATAATATAGTTTATCTTTTCCATACTAACCGTTAAAACGCACCTACGACGTAAAGTAAACGTACGAACCCCAGCGAAGCGTACGTACATATATAAAGCTTTTGGAAGAAATTCCTAATTGCACATTTTTTTTTCTTAATCAAAGAAGTAAAGACACAAAAAAGTAATAGCTTCAATAATAGCTTAAATAACAGAGATTCATATGAAATTCTAAGACTTCCTTGACTTTCTTTGGTTTCTAAGATTTCTTTAGGGTTATTAAGTTAATATGAACCCGTTTTTGAGATATATCAATTATTGAAAGTAATGAAAATATAGTCATAAAATCAAGGATCATGAAAATAAGATTTAACATAATATATATAAAAATGTATCCCAGAATTGTACCTCCTTCTTTAAAGTCGATCAATTAAACATTTAGTAAATAGGTCAACAACTTTCGCATACAATCTCATGGTTCAAGGAAAACTTAACAATGGTCGTATTCTTCGATTCTTTTGAAGTGAAGCCACGAAACTTGATAATCTAGACAAACTGGTAACAAAAACTTCACTTAACTGTTATTTAGTAATTTAGACAAAATAACAGACTCATGCATCTGCTAAAAATGTGTGGATAAGTTTGACAAATTACTATCTTCGTGCTTATAACGTAAGCAGTAAAGAGAAATTATTTATATTCGGCTATTTTAGAGCATCCAGCATTATTTATATATACATATATATATATATATATATATATATATATATATATATATATATATATGTATGTCAATCTGCTGCTATTTTTTATGATTCATCTTAATCTTATTTTATAGAATAAATAAATCGAAATATTTTTATTTAATATGAATATGTAAACTAGTTATTGAAATAAAAATACGCTCTTCCTTACAAAGAAATACATTCTCTCAACAAAATCGTCCTTTTCACTGCTGTAGAGATATCGTATTAAAATTGCGGAACCACTGAGTTCTCACGAACAGGTGCACGTCTCGTCTTACACCGCAGACTAACTACATACCGTTGAAAAAGTATTCCCTGCACATCCGTTTATTTATTTATAACCGAAAATTTCGGTTGAGCGTAAAATTTAAAATTATTTCAACTTGCTTATATTAAAGTAGTTTTAAATTAAATGAAATAAAATTTATTCAATTAGACTTATTACAAGTGTTTTGAAATATATATATATATGTACAGATTCGCCTTAGTTACAATTTTATCATATGTATAAATAACATTTTCGATTTCACGCTAACTTCAGACTCACTTCAAACTAACAAATTGAATAAATTTTATTTATATATATCAGTGAAGACTCACTCTAGAAATCAGATTCACTACATCTTAGAAGTAGATAGTGTCAATATACTATACCAACTGACCGTATCTTGAAGTTTAATACTGTGATCCCACGTTATAATTAAACGAATAATTCAGCCATGACATAAGACTTATACAATAATCATACACGTTGGACGTTTCTCACAACGTTTAAAACTTTTAAATCTTATTTCCTGTAAAAATAATTTCTAAACAACAAACCTCATACATATTGATCAGAAAGCTATTTATTTTGGTGTGAATAAGTATGTTTTATCGGATAATCTATGGGAAGTTATAAAGTTTTAGCTATTGTTTGTACCGAGTTACCACTACTTGTTCAAAGTAATTATAACAATTAACGACATAGACTAGTAACTTCTGAGAATTTTAACTACTTTTGATGAGTCGTCGACAAAAAAATTAGTGTACATAATATTATGTACATTCTTTATATGAAATCTTTTAATTTCCTATGAATTCTTCACATGATTTTAATTAATACAATTTTATTAATAGGTAGTTAATGATATTGACTTTATTTATTTACAATAAAAGAAAATTACAAATATACTTAAATTTTAACAATTATTTGACGACACGTTTGGCTTAGTTTGTATTTGCTGTACCAGCGGTCGTGGGTTCGAGTCCTGCTGGGGGCATTCATTTGTGTGATGAGCACGAATGTTGGTACTCCAGCTATGGATGTTTATTTTTAAGTATGTTGATATAATATGTATGTATTTAAAGTTATATATGTGTAGTATATCAACTATCTGGCATCCATAACAGAAGAATCGTAGCTTACCATGGAACTAGATGGTGCTGTGTGTTAATGTCCCAACATATATTATTATTTATTTATTTATTTATACTAAGCAAATGTACACTTAAATTATACTATATAAATAATGCCCGCGCGGAATTCTGGCAAGAATACAATACAAATGTTGAAAATCTCTCGTTTTAAATGGATATAAATATATATATATATAGTTTAACAGAGCCTTAATCAAAATCACGCCATAATCACATTTTTGTCATTTTATTATTTAGCTAGAGAAACTGTCTGTAAAATCTAAATATTGTTTTTTTTTATCAGATGCATGGTTTTCAGAGTTTATTATCATGGGTTTATTGTTTTTTTTTTTCAGTATAGTTTTTAAGCATGTGTTTGATGTTAATGTAATACTTTATTTTTTGATTACGTTTTAAAATAATTAAAAATTTTAGTTTTTGTGTTAGTATCTACATTAGTATTTTATTAGCTTATGGAATAGAAACTACACTCTTAAATATTGTATCAAATAAAAATAATGTTTTATTGTATTTATAATGCTAATATTCAGTCATTATTTTGTAATCGTCGTCTGTCTTATATAAACTCTTACAAGAAATCTGCGCTTACATATGCACTGACAAAGGCCAATATATGTATGTATAATAAGATAACTAATGGCAAATTCATATTTTATTCAAAGAAATACATCAATATATAATGTCACTTGTATATTAATTATTTATGTTGTATGTATATTGTATATTCACTATAAATACAGCACAAGCATGGTATGTGTGTTGCATGTCTGTCCTAACATATATCAAAAACTAAAATAAAATCGTATTTCCAGATGACGAAGGCGGTCATATCAAACAAGGCTATGAATCAAGACGACAAAATGATCTCTACATGCGTTTGGGGTTACTTTTAGGAGAGAGACGTGGATCCCGGAAATCCCGGGATAGTTGTACATCACTAGCATCTTTGGACGCGCATACGCTAGCTTCGCACAACACTAGTCCAGTAAGTACTGATTATTTTTGAATTGTATTGTATATTTGCTATTTAAACCCAACATTATACTTTTCATACTATCCGACCGGGATACGAACCCAAGATACCTGTGGTTGTCAAAGTTGCGCCTTGGCCGCTTCACCACGATGCTTATGTCCTAGCGTGCGAATTAGCGACCATATTTTGCGTGGAATAATGCAAAACAAATATATATATATATATATATATTTATATGCAACAATTGCTCGTTTAAATATATTACATTAAACATTTCAAAGGCCTTCTGTTGTTGCAAAAACAAGACTCAACGAAAAATATACCTTCTATAAAACTTTTTTGCCGGCATCTTTGATAGTATAGATAACAGTGTATTAACATTAATAATATTATACATAAAACATAACATGTTTGTTCATTTCACTTAACCACACACACGAGATGAATTTTAAAGCCTAACAATAGGGAAAAACAAAATGGTCTGGCTAAACGCCAGGTGTGTCGTGCACATATTGCATCCTCAAAATTATTAGTTATCTGATAAAATATGAATATAAATATGCATTCTAAGCAATTGTGAAATTCTTACTGCCCTGAGGTCTTATAAGTACAAGTTTGAAATAGCTGGCTACATTTCAATAATAATACTCCGGTAGGAATAGGTATATGTAATTAATAATGAATTGTTTTTGTTTTTATCCACTGCAAGACTACAATTTTTAAAAAAGAGTCAAGAAAATTCTCAAACTTGTGGCCAGTAAATAGTAAGATAGTCTCTATTTACTAGATGGTGTTTAATATTTAACACTAGCGAATCAAACCCGCTTCGCTCGGGTTCATCCCTAGGTTCATTTCCCATACAACCTTTCATCCCCATTTACTTCAGAGATAATTTCCGAGATAAAAACTATCCTGTCTTTCCCTATCTTCTTACCAAATTTCATATAAATCGGTTCAGTAGTTCCAGAGATTACTTCCCACAAACAAACTTCCAAACTTACATACTTTACCTCTTTATAATATTGGTATGACTAACGACTTATCCTTGTTTCGCTCAGGTGCGTCCTTATATGTGTCTCTTGTATTTATAATATTTTACATACTGGCGCCACCTCTTGAAAAATTTTATTACTAACAGTAGCCTGTGTTTTACTCCAGATGAAAGTTTAACTGTGTATTAAGTTTCACCCAAATCCGTCGAGCCGTTTTAGCGTTAAGGAGTAACAAACATACAGACATACATATAAACTTACGCATTTATAATAGTAGTGCGATTATTTTCTTTCAGGTATCAACACTAACAGGTTCATCAGAAGTGGACGCAGCTATACCTTTAGGACGAGATTCACTTGGATCGTTGGCATCTATGTCCTTGTCTGCAGCTAGTAACTGCTCTTCTTCTAGTCCTAGCAGCAGACGGCATTCAGTCACTGGTAATTAGACTTCTAATGGTTATTTTTTTTTGCTTCCCAGTATTTTTTTCACATCTGACCAATATTTGATAGAATTCAAAAAATTCAATCAGATTAGTCGGTTTGTGCAAATTTAGATTAGCAATGTAAAATAGAAGAATCCCTATACGCATTAACGTATTACCTTTTTAAGGCACAATATCAATATGACAGTTTTTACATTTTTGGAAATAATTAACCTGTAAAAGTATAAGAAATATCTACGAGAATTGTAAGTAATTTTTGAATTATTTTCATTTTTTATAGCTTTACAACCAGGGCGAGAGGAGCTGACACGAATGTCGAGTGGTTTCTTCAAGAACCGGAAAACAGCGGCGAGACGTTCAGCTCGCGTTAGTAGCAAGCAATCTACGACATCATCAGAACTTAAAAAAGGTATCAAAATCTATTTTAAGTAATAGAAATCTACCTCATTTAGATTTAACACACACACACACAATACATTTAAAAATGCAAGTTATTTTGAAAATTCCGTCAGAGACTCTTAGATAAATTATTTTTTCAAAGTACTTAATTGTTTTACTTATTTTTATAATTTATTTATCCTACCGTGCCTTCTCCATTTTACACGGAATTGGCGAAGTAAATTGTGCCCAATTAGCAAGCCTATATGCCAAATAACAAAGAACATTGAACATCGAATTTATTTATCATTAAACTTGATTATTATATTATTTCAGTTCATCCAGCACCACAGCTAACCTTACGACCACTGTTCTTTGAAGTTCCTTCTGGTGAAAGTGAAAATGTGTTTTCCGGACGACAGTGGTTAATGCGGGACATGGAGAAAGCTTTAGACTCCACTGCCTCTGGTACGATTGCAAATATACAGTTTAAATAACAGATTGTAAATACTTTCATTAACAGATAAAAATTTAAGTAATGCAAAGTGCATATATGGTTTTTGCTAAAAATAATTTTTGGGTATTTTATTGTACTTAGAACTTTACATACATTTTTTTTGTTACTTTACCATAACACAGAATACAATGTTGGACGCAACACTGAAATTAAGTATCTACCTTTACATAGTAAAGATTCTTATATATTTTTTATTTTTCAGGTATCTTAATCTCAGGATGTCCAGGAACTGGAAAAACAGCGTTAATATTACAATTAGTAGACTATTCATGTTTCGGTCGTAAAAGGAATTTCGAATATGAAGAGCTAAGAGAACAGTCCGATATTAGAGAGGTTTTACCTGAAGAAATATCAACTGAAATTGTTACCCATCTTGCATCACAAGTAGTTGCTTATCATTTCTGCCAAGTGAGTTATACTTTGTTTTTAATAGAAAAGTGTATGTATATAAAAATGAATTGTGCTTATACAAACACACAAACGAGTACTATATATGTACTAATTATTATTTAAATTCTATATTGTCAAAATGTGCTATCCAGTAGGGATATTCCTAAGTAGCGCACTTTTTACAAGACAATATATTTTAGTACCTTATAAAATTATTATTTTCTTTCAGGCTGATAACAATAGCACTTGTTTGGTCGGAGAATTCGTCCATTCATTGGCCGCTCAACTTTGTCAAGCTCCAAGACTTCAAGCTTACAGAGAATATTTACTAAGCGAATCACATCTTTTAGCCTGCCTCTCCTTGAAAGAATGTATCGCAGACCCAGATTTAGCTTTTATGAGAGGAATAATTGAACCTTTAATTATTTTGAGGAAAAATGGAAGCATAGATTCGACTAATAGTATTATTCTTGTCGATGGTCTTTGTGAAGCTGAATATCATAGACCAGACCATGGTTATACGATCGCGTCGTTCTTAATAAGGCACGTTCCTGAAATGCCGACATGGCTTAAAGTTGTAGCCACAATCAGATCACAATTCTTGGAACTTACAAAACAATTACCATACACAAGACTAAGTTTAGATGAGTCAGATAATGTAAACAAAGATCTACTGGAATACTTCAATGCGAGGGTCCAAGCTGCACCAATAATAGAAACTAACATAAAAAGTTCGACTGGTAAAACTGAAGGTGTACATAATTCGGTCCTAAAATTCGCACAATATGTACTTCATCTGAGCCAAGGATCGTTTTTGTTCCTAAAACTAATACTAGATCTTCTAGAAAAAAGTCATATTGTTGTAAAATCTACAAATTACAAAGTCGTGCCGATATCTTTAGCACAAATATTTTTACTACAATTCAATTTAAGATTTCCCACTGTACAGTCATTTGAAAAAGTCACACATATCTTAAGTGTATGCTTAGCTGCGTTATACCCGTTGACTTTAGTAGAAATCTATTATTCAGTGAACGCTCTGCTTGTAGACACATTTTTACCTTGGGAAGAATTTTGCCACAGATTTGAAACCCTAACTGATTTTCTGGTCAAACGAATTGATAATACGTACATGTTTTTCCATCCGTCATTCAGGGAATGGTTAATACGAAGAGATGATAATGAAAGTTCTAAATTCTTGTGTGATTTGAGAGCAGGGCACTGTGGTATAGCATTCAGATTATCTCGGGTACAATCGCCTTTAGATCCTGAAAAATCAATGGAATTGGGACACCATATTTTAAAAGCACATATGTACAGGAATATGGGACCAGCTCAGTTAGGATTATGTCCTCGAGACTTGCAAGCGATGATGGTCGCAACCAGCTCTGGCAACGTTGGTGAAGCTATTGCCAACTTAAGAAACATATACACTCCAAATGTCAAAGTTTCACGTCTAATGCTATTAGCTGGAGGTTCACCTAATCAAGTTACTGATTGCTTAGGTAACGCTCCTTTATTATGTATGTATGCATATCAAGGTATTATATCAATGGTCGGCTTGTTAATTGAATTTGGTGCTGATTTGGAAATGACTAATTCTCAAGGATGTTCAGCGTTGTCTTTGGCGTGCCAAAGAGGACATACTGATGTTGCTAGAATGTTAATAGCGTCAGGTAAATACACATTTTTTTATTTATTACTTAATAATATATTATAAAATTTGTGCAAAAGCACCAATTTTGTATTGAATCAAGATATTTCTTTACATTTTATTGAACTATCATTAGAAAAGTATTTTATTTATATTCATTATCAACATTTATTATTATAGGTGCTTCACTAAGTCACACTGATACAGCAGAACAAACACCACTGGTCCACGCCGCCAAAAACGGTCACCGAGATACTGTAATATATTTGTTAGGGTGTCAAACTGGAAAAGAAGACAGAAACTCTTTAGATATAGATGAAGAAAATATTGAGCAACTTGTACCAGGATCAAGACATGCATTGATAGCGGCCGCTCAGAATGGACATTTAGATATTGTTGAATATCTTCTAGATACGGCAGAATTAATCGTATGTTCTTAAGATTTTTACTTTTAGACCTTTACCTTTTAAGAATAATGCTAAAAAGTTATTTATATTATTTTTTCTTACAGCCTGATGGCATATGTCCAGTAACAGGCGAAACCGCACTCACAGCCTCATGCTCTACGGGCAACGCTGCTATAGCCGACGCTCTATTAATTCGTGGTGCAACTCCATATTCTCTAAATGCGAGGCAGATGTCTCCACTAGCGTTGGCTTCTAAAAATGGAAGAACAGCCTTAGTTTTGAGGTTACTGGATTCAGGAGCTGATGTGATGGGATCGGGAGGCAAGAACCCCTTAATATTAGCGGCTGCTGAAGGCCATTCAGATGTGGTTGAAATGCTTTTGGCTCATGGTACGCAATTTTTTTAAATAAACGATTTAATGTTAAGAGTTAATAAAACTATATCTAAACTAACTAAATATGAAGAGTTTACTTATATATAAAGAGAGGTTTCTTTTTTTGCCTCTTTAAAATTTTCTTTCTCTAGTGTATTTGCACGAGTTATTTATTTTAGGTGCTGATCCAGACGCAGTTGATGGAGATGGTATCTCACCATTAGGCTGGGCAAGCTTACGTTCAAGAATACCAACCATCCAAGTACTCTTAGACAAAGGGGCTACTATCGGTAAGATTATAAATATTTTACTTTAATTTATTCGTTATTTTAATTTTAACATAAGATGAATCATCTAAATACAATTTTATTATTTCAGATCTTCCAGATGGTAACGGAAGGACAGCTCTCGGTCTCGCGTGTGGCGGTCCATCAGAATTAGTGGAGCTGTTGTTAGAGCGAGGCGCGTCTCTAGAAAAAGTGGATCACAGCGGCTTGAGGCCTTTAGACAGAGCTATCGGTCAGCGGAATATTCCTGTAAGTTTCGTATTAACTTTATTAATATTATTTGTATATTAATGATTTCGTAGATAAAAAGAATAAATATATCAATAATAGATTGTTTAATTAAAAGCAATACTAAATTTATAATGCTTTGATTATTTATATTTGTTAAGTTTCATACGGTCATATTTTATCGCAATATTTATTTTCGTTGCAGGTAGTGAATTGTTTTTTGAGAAAAGGGGCAAAACTCGGTCCTACCACGTGGGTAATGGCATCAGGCAAACCAGAATTTATGTTAGTATTTATACAAATTATTGGCAGTAGAGAGAATATTATTATATAGAAATTACGTATCCATTCATTGCTTAAAGGAAACCTTTTTTTAATGAATTATCAATTATTCTTACTATCTAAGAAATTATGTAACTTTTTTAACTGTTAACATTGCTTTTACAGGCTAATACTCCTAAACAAGTTATTGGAAGACGGGAACATGTTATACCGCAAGAACCGTCCCTCCGAGGCGGCCCACCGCTACCACTACGCTCTCAAAAAGGTCAACCCTCTCATCAGCGACGAGGGTCTCACCACACCCTCCACGCAACCCCTCCCACACGAGCACGTATCAGCTTTTGTGCAGTTGAAGACTAATTTACTGTTGAACCTGTCGAGGTGCAAACGGAAGCTTAATGTAAGATTCTGTTCAATTAATTTAATTGTCTTTAAATATTAATAAAGTGAAAAATACATATAATTTCTAGCTAGAAATAAACACGATACACATCAAGCTTGGAAACTCGTTCGTTTCTGTTCATTTTAAGTTATTTAACTAAAATGTATACATCCAGACAATTACACTGTCTACTACTAACTTTATATCTTTCTTTCTTTCACAGGAACCATCAGAAGCACTAGACTTAGCAGCTCGTGCATCCGTCTTGCGTCCTAACGCGTTCGAATGCGCATACTCAATGGCTCGGGCTATATTAGCCCTAAATAAGCCCTCAGACGCTTTGCCCCATGCACGAAGGGCTTTACTTCTCGCACCTTCCACTGACCTTTCTGCGATGAGAACTTTAAAGGCCCTACAACAAGAAATACTAACTCGAATCAATACTGGTACTCATAGTGACACGCGGTCCATGAGGAATTATGACAGTATAAGTCTGAATATGCCCTAATTTTTCTAAAATGTAAGTTTCAGGACAAAATTTAAAACGTTTTTATCGCTGAAAATCTCTTTCAGGAAATAAATTTGATGTCGTGTATTGGCTTTAAAATTGCATACATGTAATAAAATTTTTAATTTAGATTTATTTATTATTGTGAAAATTGGTAATTTAACAAAAAAATCCTATTTTACATGTTCTCTTAAATACATATTACATCAAAATTTGATGTTAGAATTGAAATATTAATATTATATTGTATTATAGAAAAGACGGTCATTTATATTATTTTGTAATGTATTTTATATAATAATAATGTTTGTTCCTTCAAAATGGCGTCAGAATTATAACATTTAGTAAATTGTGATTGTTGCATTTGGGTTTTTTTTTCGAAAAAAGTGAAAATTATCAAAAAATCAATTATAAAATACCTAATGTATTTTCTTATATGCTAAGTATCGAAAATATTTCGACACATAAAACCTTTTTCTTAAGAACTATAAATAATAGCTCTCATTTAAATTAATTTTTATATGATTTTTTGAGCATCTATAATTTTTTTCATCTGTGAAACTTGAAGTATGCAGGTTCAATTCCACCTATGATATTACAAAATCTAGATTTAATTTAACTTTACATTATAACTCTAATTTTGTTTATGTTTGTTTGTATGTATGGTCTAATATTAGTGCTGGCACATTCATATTTTTAAGTGCATATAAAAGGTTGTTTTAATTTTTTTTATGAAATATCAAATAATTAAGCTTGTCAATTTTTAGGTTTAACGTTAACAGATTCCTTGTGATGAAATTTTCTGTAAATAAGCTATTTCATGCAATATTGTATAGAATTATTAAGGCATTTAGTTATATCGTCTCAATATCTGTACTGTACATTGCAGATTTATCACAAGACTTTTATTGAAAAAAATATTCATAAATAATTTAATTATATATAAAAAATATTAAGGAAATAAACTCTACAGTGTACGGTCACTCTACATTTTGGCTTGCCATGGTTCATTTCTACCGTTTTAATTGTTAAAAATGTCGCATAAAAATTGTAATACTTCAAGTTAAATAAACGTAATAATGTATAGGAGTTTTGCCCATCATGCTAAATTTATTGTGGGCGGGTAATATTACTATTATTGAAAAAAAATAACTATAGAAGCTAAGCACGAATAAATGAAATAAATTCATCGTAGTGAACAAAAAATGCACATATTATACCTAAATGAAATATATAAGAAATAGCTTAATACTTCCATTGTTATTGTTAAAAATATTTTTGAGTTAAACTCGCGTGCCCATTGTCTTGCTTTACTCTAATTTATTTTAGGTTAAAAATACATGGATTTACAAATGATTACGATCAAAATTATTTGGTGTGGTTTTTAATATAACTATATATGTAGCGTGTTTGAAATATTTATTTAAATTGATACACAATAAAATTGATAGATTTTGATGATAATTAACGAATATCCGATATTTAACCAAACGTCTGCATCTATTGGAAAGACTGAAAATTTCTTTACACAACTTAAACAGATTTTTGTATAGCGATAAGTATTACTAAGTACAATAGCTTCTGTGACAGTATATAGTGATTATAAATACATATATTGCTTCGACGCTTTGTTTTCTATTTTTTCCTTTCCTGTCCCTAAGAAGAATAGATTTGATACAAAGTGATATTTTAAAGCCAGAAAGACACTTTGCCTGTTTTTTTGTCTATTATTGTTCGTCTCGTTCAACGTCTTATTCAATGTCTGAACTTATTTTAATGTTATTTTGTTTATTGATATCTTAAATCTAAAGATATTAAGAAGTTATTTACGTAAGTTTACAATATTTATAATAGTAATACATAATATCCTTAACCTTAAACCCAGTAAAGAAGA
Source organism: Brenthis ino (assembly GCA_921882275.1). NCBI lineage: Eukaryota > Metazoa > Arthropoda > Insecta > Lepidoptera > Nymphalidae > Brenthis > Brenthis ino. The sequence continues at coordinate 19,612,548 of OV170234.1, forward strand.
GAGAAATAAAAAACAAAATGGTTGGAAAATATACAAGAGAGACTAATATTTATTTGTTACTTGTGAAAGAAATAAAAATATACTCATAAAAGCAGGTCATATTGTCCTTATTATATTAATAATATATAAGATTAGGTACATTTTATTAATAATGTAAATTCTTCATAAATCTACTCATATAATAAAATTCCGATTTAGTCGAATCTGTACATTAAATATTTTTTGGATAACCTAATTAAAATAGTCATTATTATCGATACAGTGGCCGAATCTATAGTTGTTTTTTAGAATCTTTGACTATCTTTCTTTCTGTTTGGGAACGCATCACGAGAAAACCACTGGACAGATTTTGTTGAAATTTGGTATGATGATAACTGGTTAGGATACATTTACTGCGGGAAAATATCTCATCTCTGAGGAATCTATTATCTATACCTACTAAACGTCAAAACGTAACTAGGAACGAACCCGAACGGAGCGAGGGTGAGTCGCTAGTTAATTATGTAAAAATAGGATTTATATATAAAATTTTAAAATAATTATATGATTCTATAAGTTTTCATTCTGATATAAAATACTTATTTGAGTTTTCTTAAGTTGCCACCTTGAGTGGAGAAAGGGCGGGAACCCATTTAAATACGTCATCATTATTCCATTCGTTTGAGGTTTTACTCTAACTCTGTACAAAATAAAAACTGTGTGCCGTTGCATTGAATTTTATTTTATTTATTTATGTACCAGAAAAAAAAACATACAAGTTAAAACAGATGCCATGTGTACAAAGGATGACTTTATCTCTTTAAGAGATCTCTACCAGAAACCCTCAAGCGTGAGAAAATATAAAAATAATAATGCGGTGCGGTGTAGGTACAAACTACAAACATCAATTATAATATAAATATACATATATACAAACATACATACATACGTACATAGATACTTGGCGACCTACTTCTGTAATATTCCTGTAACAATATATAACATAGCGACCCCTTCATTATTCTAACTTTCTCGCCATCTTTCTTAACAATAAATAATAAATATGTTAGAACATTAACACACAGAAACATCTAATTCCATGGTAAGTTACAAGACTTGCGTTATGGATACAAGATAGTTGATTTACTAATATGTAACTTTAAATACATACATATTATAAATATAAACACCCATGACTGAAGTACAAACATTCGTGATCATCACACAAATGAATACCGCAACGGGATTCGAACCAGCGACCGCTGGCAAGTAGGGTCACTACAAACTGAGCCAAACGTGTCGTATTGTTAACTATAAACTCGCAGGTAAAACCTACAAAGGATACCAATAAAACAAGTATTATTATTTTAAACAACTTTTTATTAATAATTAAATCGAATTTGGAGATTTTTTTAATCGTTCATACACTGGCAATAATACTAACGTCCTTTCTTTCTCTTTTTTCAAGTCAATTATTTCCACTGAAGGCTCGTAATTTTTACCTAATATACCAAAATTATACAACGGATTGTTCTTATATTCTGACACAAAAGGCTTATTTCGTTGTTTTTGTAAAGGTTTTACAGAATCTTTTACAGAGGTTTTAGGTTTATTTAATGGTGTACGTAAAATCATATTTGGATCTATTTGTAGATGACTGCTTGTGTCTGTAGGAACTTGCATTATGTTCATTAGCCGTTGACATTTTTCATTATTGTTTTGTCGTGATGGAATACACGTCTGTAATAAAAAAAGTAAGTTAATACTATATAAATGTTAAAAAAAACTCACAATTTTAAATTTTAATCACTAAAAACAATTTATATTTAAAAACAAAAAAAAAAGAAATAGCTTTACATTTTTGAGACTGAGATATTAAAGTACCGAATCGGTACTACCGATTAAGTACATCTACAAAAAAAAATCATGTAACTTAGCAGAAGATTTCGATAGGTATTTGATATCCCACTCGATTGATTAGGCCGAAAAATTATTTTCGAGACACACAATTTGTATTTTTAATGATATTTATATACCCCATAGAGTCCTGAATAACGTATGAATCGGTTAAGCTGTTTAGTAATTACGAGGGAACATAGGATCGGACATACATACATATGTACATACAGATCAAAAACCCTCCTTTGGGCTTCGCCGCAGTCGGGTAAAATCTAGAAAAGTCTATTTTCTCACATGGAAGTCTTAGATCCTATTGGTTATAAGGATATTTATTTCCTATATGCAAGTTGCAAGAAGTTGTGGCAGATACGGTCACTTTATAGTCTGTGGATTATATTTAATTGAATTCACCATCTTTCTTAACCCAACAAATGTCTAAAGAAGTATAGGTTAAAGTTCCAATAGGCGATAATTTAAGTATCTCTCTGATGTTAATTCCCAAAAACAGCCAATAGGGAAATCTATTCACTCATCATTATCCCATTAATATTACTTATAAATGCGAAAGTTTGGATGGGTGTTTGTTCCTCAATCACGCCAGAACGGTTGAACGGATCTGGATGAATATGTTCTGGAATACCAGATAGGTTATTTTTTATCCTTTATTTTTTGTTTTTCCACCAGAGACTAACTCGAGCAAAGCTATGGTGAGTCGCTAGTATGTTACAGTTTAAGAATAATTACCATTATCATAGTGTCGATAACACTTAGCAGTTTCTTAGTGGAACTACAGTGATGCGGATAAAGTACATCGGAATTTAATGCGTCTTCGTTCAGTCTCTGCAAATTTGGAGGATAATTTTCGGTGTATGACTTGATCCTGTCGTGCATTTTGAAATGATCGACGAATCCATATTTGTTTAAAACATTCATTCGATGAAAGAGACATGTCGTTTGCTCTGTTAGGTCTTTACACTGAAAAAATATAATAGAAATAATTAAAACATAATATTTAATATTTATTGTATATAATATTTAATATTTACACCGCCCACCCTGAATAGTCTTCCATATTTCCTAACCCAAAGGTTGTCTGGAAGAAATCGCTAATTAGCGATAAGACCGCCTTTGGTGCACACTTTGTTTCTGTTTCTTTTTTTTTGATATTGTGTTTACTTGTATTTACTTTATGATTGTGGTGTACAATAAAGATTAATAAATAAATAAAATCTATAGTTTTTAAATAGAATTAAACTGTATATACATATAAATTCAAAATAGCTACGATATATTTTATTATTATTGTTTGGTACCAAAGCGCAAAGAATCGTTGAAAAAATGTCTATATCTGTCTATATCGACTACATTTATAGGAAATATTCGGAACAATAATATTATTATTTTGATTATAGTAATAAGACTTTAACAAGTGAATAGATATATTAGGCGAAAGAGAAAGCTATAAAAACATATGATACCTTTATCCCAGAAAAAATGAAGGATTTCCGCAGCATCACAATAATATAATAAAAGCGTTTTGTGAGTGCGTTTGTTACACTACTACTACTGATTCATCAAATTGCTTAATAGAATCGACAAACAGAGTGAAACTGCGGGCAGTAACTAGTAATGAATAAAAGAAGAGACAGACAGACGGACTGTTATAAGATAGTCAAAATATATTCATAAACTTACATTTGTAACTGGAGTCCATTTGCTTGATTTAACCTGTGGAACGGTAACGTAAACCAATTTATAGATCAAATTGACTCCACATTCTGAACAAATCTCTTTATTTATTAAATCGGGTAGACTACAGAATTGACGTCGATGTCTCTGAAAATATGAATATATTTTTAAACTTGTAATTATGCATGTTACCGCTAAATTAGAAAAGAAATCTTGGTTAGAACATTGGTTGTTTTTCTATAGAACAACCCGGAAAATGTTCATGTTACAGTTAAATAGATAAATAAATTAAAATGAAAATTGCTACTTTAGAAAAAAATAGTTAGTACAAATTTATTCCATTTATATTTTCACGTTTATTGAACTACATATATACAATATTAATTTTTTTTTAATAAATATTGCAAATCACTTACTGGTCTGTACATAGATGAACTTATTTGGCAAATTAAACCTTCTGCTACTGAAGTAGAATGTCTAGAAACCAAATAAAAAGTCAAATATAAAACGTGTGTGTGTACTTATGTACGCACGTAAGATGTTATACCTCTTGGGCGTAACAGAAAAAAATTGCTAAAGATTTCATCCCGTATGTCACAACTCTCTGTTTGTAAAAGGAATGCAGATAACTTCATCATATCGCTTTCAGCTAACTTCATCATGTTGCTTTTTGGCTGTCGGTGTGCGCGCGCGTCGTAAAAATTTTACTCTTATAATTTTTTCAAAACATGCCAAAAGAATATAACTTCAAAAATAAAATTGTTAAAAATGTGAACTTACTTGCATGGGTCATTATCGTTAGTGTCGGGACAGTTCTGAAATTATAAAAATCTAATTTATCGACATGAAATGCTTAAAAAAACGTAACACTTTTACAAATGATCAAATATATATTATTCAGAGTACTAAGACAAGACCACAATCTACAATCTCTATCGCTAATGATATATCTACATATAAACATTATGTCAGAGTTCATCAGTTTGCATAATATATTTTTATACCTATGTTTTTTCTTCTACTACGAGTGGGGCTGCCATTTTTTAAATATGACTCCCGAAAAATATTATTTATCATTTTACATGGAAACTTTGCCACTCCATTTTATTCCTTTAAAGGTTTAACCTTGAAAAAAAAACTTATCAGCATTGCCAACATTTTAGGCCGCTAAGACCAGCGACTTGGCGCGATGATAAACTAGCTAAGTCGAATAAAATATATAGAGATTTAACAAATACCTCAGTAAGAATATCGAATGTACAAGCCAATATCTTATTTATTTCACAATCTTCTTCATATCCTATGAGAGGTTTATTCAAGCACTGTGTCACCACTTTCGCTTTAGCCCTCTCCCATTGTGTATATTTTTTCGTCATGTTATCCAATAATCTAACAAACGCGACTTTATCAACTGTTCCATCAGATACTATATTCAGTTTAGTAAATATACAATTTTGCTGGTCACACTGTAAAAAAGTTCTATTATTTTTAATTTAAGACTAAATGCATGATAGTTTAAGTTATAATAGTTAACAGATTTTCCAATTGCGCTAAAAAGTATCTATTTATAAATAATATCTATATACTATGTACATATATCCTAGTAAATACTTAAAAATAACCTCTCTTACAATGTAGAGCTAAAAGCCAGCGCCTTTTGAAAAATAACAAGCAATGTGTCAAATAAATAAAAACTTTTTAACAAAAAAATAAAAACCGACTTCAAACAAAAGCACTAAAAAGTAAAAAATAACTGATTGGTAGTTTTCATTTACTATACATACCTAATCAAATATTTTCGAAGTCGGTGTGCTTTGCTTTGTATGGGCTGGCACCGATTTCGAAAATATTTGATTAGGTATGTATTTAATAGGTAGGCTTTAATTACTTAGCCAAAGCACACCGACTTCGAAAATATTTGATTAGGTATGTATAGTAAATGAAAACTACCAATCAGTTATTTTTTACTTTTTAGTGCTTTTGTTTGAAGTCGGTTTTTATTTTTTTGTTAAAAAAGTTTTTATTTTTCCCTTTTTAGTGTAGACAGTAGTAGCAAAGTAAGGATTCTAACGTGTTAGGCTTGTCAAATCAAACAAAATAAGCCCAAACTCAAAGTATCTACTATTAGCCGTTGAAGAGTTCCACCTATCCACCTTCTGGCCTTGCCATCAGATCAGGTCAACAACACCGAACCACTGTACTATCAACGGAAATAGAAATACTCGCAAAGTTTCAAGTCAATATGACAATTACAAGTAGGTTAAATTCATCATTAGTTGTTTTTCCACCCTTAGGGGTGGTATTTTTTTTTGAATTTAAATTTAAATGGGACCAATCTGGAAGTATACCCTTTCAAACAAAAACAAAAATTGTCCAAATCGGTTAATAAATGACGGAGTTCTGAGGTAACAAACATAAAAAAAAAAAAAAAAAAAAAAAAACATACAGTCGAATTGAGAACCTCCTCCTTTTTGAAGTCGGTTGAAAATTAGCTTGATGTCAAATAAATATAGTTAGTATAAAGTGAAATCAATATAGTTAATTATATGCAAAAAAAAGGTTTTTTTATCACACATATTATAATTGTCAACTTCATATTATAGTTTAAAATATGTTGTACTATTTTGACTCTACCATCATCTCCCGTATGGTCTAGTGGCTAGGATACCTGGCTTTCACCCAGGAGGCTCGGGTTCGATTCCCGGTACGGGAAAGTACCTTTTTTTATTTTTATTTTTTTAGTACAGGTTTTTAATTATTAATACATCAAAGAAACAAAAAGCCTAATGAAAAACACTATTTGTAATGTGATATGTAAAACTAAGAAATATATTATTGTGTCTAGAATATTTTGATGTTGAAGAAAATATATAATAAATAGTAATATAACTTTAAGTAAATAAAAAGTTAAATCAATTTATAATACGTACCAAATGTTTTTTTTTTTAAATGTAAAATAATAAGTTTATTTTAATAAAGAAACTTAAAGCTTACCGAAATAGGTACGATTTTGACATCTTTGTTTCTGAGCGAAGGCGCAATGGTGGTAGTGGTAGTGACCGGTTCACTCTCATTCACTATAGTTAGTCTATTTTTGTTATCCCATTTCACTTTAAAGTCACATTCCGATCTCCATGTCGGTTGAATGAATTCGTCTAGGTTACAACATTCTAATGGATCCAAATACTAAAAAATAATAAAAAATAATAATTTGCAAATAAAAATAAATAAGCAAATAAAAATTTGCAAAAAAAAAAAGATTTTGCAAAAGTTTCGAAAAAAAGTTATTTTCGGTTTATTTATTTTTTGGGCTAGGATTGAAAATCATAGCACTACCGCACACTGTCGACTTTTTTTTATTGATCGATTATTTATTTTCGATTTCGCAATCAGTACTATGCGTTATCATCCTTTATTTTTTGGTATAAAGAAATGTGTTCATAACAATCAAACGTTCGTACGGCCGATCAAACCAACGGCTTTTTAATATAATTGATAAAAATCTATATTAACAAACATCTTCGTAAGGACCTTCCATGATTAGTTCAATTAGATACATTTAAAATTAATGACTCTCCTCCATAAACTTTTTGCTAAAAACTCTGACTTCTAATAGACTTGTGTAAGTTTACTATCCTCGAGTACTTGACCATGTCTATTTAAAAAATAACGTTAATTACTCTGTGGCTACGTGAAAAAAGAACAAACAAACAGACTTCAACATTTACAATATTAGTAAGGATTATCATAAAGAGTATAATGGACTTACCACTTATGTCTTCATTGTTTCGTATTTCTTTAGTATTATTTCATGCGTACTTTCAAAGACATAGCCGTTATCAAGAAAACGTCCTAAAGATACATGCACAGTTGCTTATTTTCATCTTAATTCAGTTCAGATAAAGAAATATTGACCTATATACTGACCAATATTTTTGCCTGTCCCTATAAAATTTCATTAATCATTTTAAAGATTTTTATTATAAAAAAAAATACTTACATCATCATCATTATCGATCCCTTCACCTTCTACATTTAGCTGATCTCCAAAGTTTGTCGTTGTAGAGGTTTTCTGTGTTAGGAAGAATTGCCGTTTTATTTAATAGTACTTGGGCAAACGAGCTTTGCTGTACGGTTTTTTTTTGTTTTTTTTTCTTTTGTAAAATCGTGTTTTTTCGGAAAATTTACAAATATTTTACGTTGTAATTGTAAATTGGACGTTGTAGGGGGTAATCTCTCTATCTACTGAACCGATTTATATGAAATTTGGTAAGGTGATTGTTTGAGATCTTGGGAAGGACATAGAATACTTTTTGTCCCGCAAATCATCCTTAAAGGGGTGAAAATGGGGATGAAATGGGGAATATGGGGAACCAACCATATCATAGATAAACTTAAAAAACAAAACTTTATCTAAATACAAAATTTGATCCAAATTGTGAGATCCGTTTCGGATTTACTTTTAAAATATTTTTATAACTTCATCACACTAATTAAAATAAAAATCAGAACGGTGATAGCTTATATCGTGGTTAAAACAACGCAACACACACATGATTACCTGTGTAGTCATTAGACTAGTTTTTAATTATATTATATCAAATAAAATAAATTAAATTTATTGGTACATTACCTTTGTTGTAGTATGTATAAAGTAAGGTATTAGAGGTATTGAAATTGGAGTCAATTTGTAATCGACCATCCCTTCAAATCCGCATTCACTAAGTATAGTGTTGTTGAACATCTGTGGTAGTTCACAGCATCTTTTAAAAGATACTATCTAAAAAAAAAAGCTGATATGAATTATATTCTTTTAAAATAACTATCTATGAACAATAATATATAATAAACGTTAGATTTCAATAAAATTATCCGGAATAAAACGAAAATTAAGAATATGTACCTATTGGTAGATAGGTACATCTAGGTATACATATAATAAAATTCTGAGTCGAATCTGTATATTAAATATTTTTTGGAAAATCTTATTGTAATAGACATTATTATCAATACAGGGGCCGAATTTAAAGTTTTTAGATTTTTTGTCTTTCTGTCTGTCTGTCTGTTACCGCATCACAGAAAAACCACTGGAAGGATTTTGATGAAATTTGGTATAGTTATAGCTGGTTATCCGGGTCAACATATAGAATACTTTTTACCGCAGAAAAATTTCTGAGAAAAAATACAAAAACTGCAATGTAAGAGTATACTAATATGTAAAACCTAAGAATTTGGTTTTTGGTCATCTGAACATGGGCGGAGCCACGGGCAATGCTAGTATTTATTATATTTTGTTTAGTTTACTTAGATGTCGATATTTGAACAAATTGAGAAAAATATTGAAGTTTAAATAAAATTAAAAAAAACTGCTAACGCCCCTTTAAAATACATTATACAAACAATTGTGTATGTATAACATACACAACCTCGCTCTATCCCCTGACTATAGAAAGTAGAACGCTCAACGCTACGATTTTTGCAGAGGCCGAATCGACATATAGTTTTTTACAATGTTTGTCTGTCTGTCTGGGAACGCATCACGATAAAACGGACAGTTTTTGATAAAATTTGTTATGATGATAGATCCGTACTAACCGCTGAAACGTATCTAGGGATGAACCCGAGTGGAGCGAGGATTAGTCGCTAGTTATTTATATGTTAGATGTAAACATACTTATATGTATAGCAAATAAATTACTTAATATACTTATGTTAATAATAAATAAATTAACTTACTACTGGGCGATATCCTATTTTTACATTTTCATTGCCCATGATTCGACTGAAAAAAATGTAGAAAATCTGTGTGTAATAAAATAACAGCATACAACAAAGCACACCGACTTCAAAAATATCTGATTAGGTAGGTACTTAGAGTATACTACCTTATGTATACTCTAAGGGTAGGTATCTATAGTAAATGAAAACTACCCAGCAATTTTTTACTTTTTAGTGCTTATTTTGAAGTCGGTTTTTATTTTTAATTAATTTTTGTTTTTGTATGATAAATGTGCTTTTTATATTTTGTTTTTCCAAGGGTAAATAAATCCTTAAAAAAAGAAGGGTAAAAGAAATAGTTTACATATAAGCAAAGGGTTTTTTACCCCGGAAAATATTCTAGAATAAGAAAATGCATGCAATTTTATATGATTGCCTTATTTTGATTATAATAATTACACTTCTTTAAACATGAAGGTGGAATTCGCTGAATCAGTCGTCCTCGGTCCTTGTGGCCCACACAATATGTCATCCCTCAAATGATGTTCTGGACAGTTCTGTATAGAATAATAAATAAAATTAATATTTACATATTGTCTATTGGTAAATTTATAGTTGTATTCAACCCTTTTTTAACGTCCCACGTCTGTCCCTTCAATACGAGGGGGATCAGGCCATAGTTCACCACACTGGCCGAGTGCCGGCAGACTGAGCATGTCTTTCAAAAACTTACTAAGTTCTCTCAGTTATGCTGGTTTCCTCACGAAGTTTTAGTTCACCGTAAGGCAACCGGTAATCAATAATTATGTTAGAAATGATCTGCACATGAAAATATCAGAGGTGCGAGACCCGGGATTTGAACACGCTTCACTCGGTTTCCTAAGTGAGCGCGTTACCACTGGGCTAGCCTCCAACTACACTTAAACACAATCATATAGCAGTTAAATATGGATGTAAATATACTTTAGTACCACAACTGTGAGGTTAAAAAAATTATTAAAAAAATATCTCATTTCCAGTTCTACGAATTCTCTCACCAAAGGTTCTGTCGAAGATTACTTACGACACGTTTGGTTCAGTTTGTCGTAGTACTTGCTGTGCCATTGTCACGGGTTCGAGTCCCGTTGGGGGTATTCATTTGTGAGATGAGCATGAATGTTTGTACTCTATTCATGGGTGTTTATATTTATAATATGTATTTATTTAAAGTTATATATTATTTGTAGTGTATCAACTATCTAGTGTCCATAACACAAGCCTCGTAGCTTAATATGGAACTAGATGGTGCTGTGTGTTAATGTCACAACATATTTATTATTTATTTGTTTTACTGGTGGCTTATAGCCTTTGCGTATCTACTATGTAGATATCAATACTACACTACTTACGTTTACAACCATATAACTACATTTAATCAAACCCTTTGAGTTTTATCGAGTTATTTTGTTAACCTATGCCCCATACTAAGATTAAAAAGTTGAAGAGTGTGTTTTCTTGTTTATTAGAACATGATATCTCTCTATTAGTCATATTTAAAGAAATATTTTGCATTTTATAGCCCATTTATTGGTTATATGCTACCTAATACTAAGGTAAAGTAAGGATCTTAAAGAAAGGAATTATTCATAATTAACTTAAGCGACAACGAGCAAAAGTTGTTGGCAAAACTTTAGGTACAGATTGTTTTTTTTCCATCTTAATATTATGTAAGTATATACACAGACAAACATACAAAATTGAAAAAAAAATTAAATGTACATTTGCAAATAAGAGCTCGTTAATATATATAAAAAGCTACGCGTTATACTCGTACCTACATATTATTTATTTATTTATTATTTATTATCATTATTATGTTATATGGTATTTGTTCTATGGTACTTGACAGTTGACTCACCTTATTTAGTTGTGACACAAAACAATGTAAAAAGCCTTGTCCAGGACAAGTATCCATGAAATCTTTAGGTACGACATAGCATTGAATGACTGCTGAAGTAACAAGAGATTTCCAATCATCGGGTAGAAGTTTTTGCAATTTATTAGTTAATTCGGTAATAGATAAGGCGTTTATGTTCAGTTTCGTGCTTAAACAACTCCATTTGTGACACTGTTGAAAATATTTATATCAAAATATTTAATATTATGTAAGTGGGTGTACCTATATTTGATCTAATTGCTAACACGCACACAAAAAAAAACGCTACAAATGCTTACCTAAAATTAAATTAAGAGATAATGAGAACTTATATCAATATGAGATTATAAAAATAAGTTTTTATATGTAAAAACAAAGCAAACTAGAAAGCAAACTAAAACTAAAAAGTAACACAATGACGTGCACGTACGCACGCATGCATGTACACACACACAGACACACAGGCGCGCGCGAACAAACACAAACTATCGCATCCGTAAAGAAAATATAAAAATTGTGTTTTTTTTTTAGAAAAACGGCTATATATATATATAAACGTAAAAGCCAAAACCTTATTTAAATACAAAAAATGATCCAAATCGTTGGAGCCGCTTTCGAAATACACGAAATAAATTTATACATATATGCACATCTATACAAGAATTGCTCATTTAATATTATTAAATGATTTTCCATTTAAATATTGAACACTAAACGTGAAAATTGCTAATAAACATTTATGAACGTCACGTTTTAAATTTTTATAGAAAAGAAAATTTAATGTTCATATGAAAAAGAAATTACCAAAGTCCGTTGTTATTTAAAAAAAATATTAAATACTTACTTGTTGATCATCTCCTAAGTTCCAATTTCCAAAAACCACTTGGGCTACAACCTAGAAATAAAAAAATATATATATACAGTCGAATTCAGAATATCCTCCTTTTTTGAAGTCGGTTAAAAATTATGTAAAAATTATATTATAATACTTATCTGGTTCCTAGTTATTACAATAAAAACAAAACATTACGCAATTTCCTCGTAATTATCCTAACAAATCATTTGTTAACAATCAATAGCCATAATTAGGTTTAAGTTTACTTAATAACTCTTATTATTTTGTTGCCTGTCTTCAAAGGGAAGAGTTCGATCAAGACGTTAAATATCAATCAATCTTTCTAAAAAAAATTTCATGGATAATATAATAATTCATAAGTGATTATTAAACAAAATTTTTTATTTAGTTTGAGCGGCGTTTTTGCGTATAAGTCTGGTGTGTATTACTCGTTATATCTTAATTTCCAGGAAATTCCCCTTAATACCGAATTAAAGGTACTTTTAAAGTGAATACTTATATGTATTTGAAAGTTAAAAACACACTCCACTCCTTGCCATTAACTATTACTCACGGCATGTTTGGTGATTTCTGCAATATACTTATTTAACACCGGATCCACTATATATACCAGAATCAACACCTAATCTCCACCTCAAAATTCTTCGACCTCCATAATCCCTTTGTTTCGTGAAAAAACAAACCGACAAACAGTCTTTCACATTTATAACATGGTAATATAGTGAGCAGTGCGTATGAATATGTATATGAATAATGTAAATTCAATTTTGCGTTTACTATACATTTTACATTTAGTAAATTTAAAAAAAATATATATATACATATATATATAACAACAAATATTTATATAACTGTATGTATATGTTTTTGTATTCAGAACTATTAAACTGATTTTAATAAAACTTTCATTGCAATTAAAGAGAAATATAATTTGGTTTTTAAAAATGATCACTTAGAATGCTTTAAATCAAAATATGAAAACTTATATGAATATAAGATTTAAAAATAAGTTTTTATATAAAACAAAACAAACCAGTGGTAAAACTAAAAAATAACACAATAACCGCATCCTCGGTATCACTGTACAATAACGACTGGCCGATAAACAAGATTTGTACAAACCTAACTGACATAGGTCAGCTGATATCTGTAGATGATTATAGTACAGAATCCGAAGTAAGGTCTCACTCATATATACTAACTCACCCTCACTTCACTAGGGTTTGCCTCTAGAAAAACACTAATAGAGATCTATTAGTTCCCACGGGAACCGTTCATTTTTCCCGGATGAAAAGCAACCTCTTGTTTGACCGGCAATATAAGGTATCAGAATGTTAAATTTGACTAAATTAGGTTTAAGTTGTATAAGTTATTATAGTTTTTTAACTATCCCACGGGAACTATTTAATTTTCCGAGATAAAAAGTATCTAAGATGTTGCCCGGGGATATAAGGTACCACCATGCAAAAATTTATTTAAATCGGTCCAATAGATTCGGAGATTAGCCCGTACAAACATACAAACAGACAGAGAAACAAAAAAATTGAAAAAAATCTGGATTTGTTTTATATGTCTTCTTACATCCCAGTGACTCGGTTTTTAGCATTTTTTGCTATGTACAGATATTCCACTTCTACTGTTTTATTATAGTATAAATATTATAAAGAGTTAAAGTTTGTGGGTTTGTGACGTTGTAGGAGGTAGGTAATCTCTGGATCTACTGAACCGATTTAGATGAAATTTGGTAAAATAATAGTTCGAGACCTTAGGAAGGTTATAGAATATTTTTTATCCCGGAAATCATCCTTTAAGGGGGTGAAGATAGGCATAAAATATGTATTGTGAAGCAAGCTAGGGACGAACCCGAGCAAACCGAGAGCGAGTCGCTAGTCCGCATATAAGATGAAAATTATTTTGCATTTCACATGACATCCGCAGGATACATACAGTTGGTAAAAATTACAAATTAAATTGGTTTTAGGTACGTTTCATTTATTTACCTACTGACTGCTGCTATGCTGACAATCAGTCTGATTTTTAAACCTTTTTCGTGTCCCATTTTCTTGTATATTTATTAAGCAGTCACTAGCCACTTACTCTCGCTCTTCTATTCTCGCTCTCGCTCTTCGTTCGGATGTGTCTAGATTCTAGGTGCGTCTTAAATAGATAGAAAAAGTTATTGTTTGTGAACATTAGAAGATACATACTTGCTGTAGCAATAATACCTACAATTTTCAAGTACTTTGTTTTGACGTATCTCTTAATTTTTAGCCAGCGTTAGCCATGTACGCGTTTAAAAAATTTTTTTTTGAAAGAACACCATCATAGTTCATCTATTTCGTACAAAATATTTATAAATTGTATACACGATGTTTGTTTTAATTATTTATTTTTAGTTATTTTATGGGAACAAACAGTATTACAGAGTACAATACAATTTACAATAAAAAATACATACATTTACCAATTAAATTGCCACAAATAATAAACACGTAATTAGAGTGGAAAACATTAAGCTAAATTAACTAAAAAGATTGAAAAAGTAAATATAAATTTACTATAAAAACAATTTGAAGTACATACATAAAAATATGAAAATTATTGAAATATGTTATTAATTATTTATTTTTTTAAATTATAACAGAACAGTTCATTTTATCTATATGGTTAAAGTGAGTACTATAATCACGACAGGACAGTACAGGTACGAGTATGTAAGAACAGATTATAAGCAAATTTTGTTCTGGTGAAAGGTACATGGAATAGATCTCTTTTACAAGTGTGGGAGCTTGGACATCTAAAATAAATATTATTACTCAAAAGATATGGAGAGTCGATAAGGTTGTTAAGTATGTAATTTTGATGAAAATATCTTTTATTCTGCGACGATTCAATAGAAACTGTATAATAGGACATCTTTGCTGGAGAGAATTATTTCTAAAAGTGTAATGCTTGATGAACTTATGCTGGACTTCATCAATCTTAAATTTTTAAAATCTCTACTTTAAGAATAAAACCTAACATTTCATAGGCTTTGGCAGTCATCTCATTGAAGTGGACCTTGAACGTTAATTTACTATCAAGAAGTATAGTGACTTCCGTAACTCTTTTTAACGCCTCACCTCCAAAAGTATACCAGAATAGAGTCGTCGTGCGCTTCCTGGAAAATGAAATGACAGAACATTTTCTAACGATAAGGTAAATAATTGTTAGAGCAATAATAATAGCCTCTTAAGTCATCTTGTAGTGCATATAAAAGAAATGAACAATTCCTAAAGATACGATATATCAGGACCCAAATTAAACAAAAGGGACCAAGATGAGAACCTTGGGGTACTCCAGAAGTGACTGGCCAAAATCAGAGATATGACCTTTAATGGTCATAGCCTGACTTCTATCACGAAGATATGATATGATCCAACGAAGAAGATCATTGTGTTTGCTAATTTCTGCAATCTTACATATATGGACATGATGGAAAACTTTTTCAAAGGCTTTAGCAAGACTAGTATAAACTACATCGACTTAATATCCCTAGTCCATGGAAATGGTAACACGATGGAATAATAGATCACATAGATTCCCCTCAGTAGACCTATTTTGTCTGTATTAATTTGTAAATATTTTGTATTTCCTTGTTGATCCCTATTTTCATTAGTAAAAACTATATTAAAATCCGTTGCGTAGTTTAGAAGATAGACAGAAACTTTATTTTTTACTCGTAGAAGACTAATTTTTGCCCTAATTATTTATTTATTTTCCCATTAAAACGAAAGATTTCATCGCACTTTATTGTTAATATGTTCATTTTTAACCCTACTAATAGTTCTGTATGATAAATCACTGAAATATTTGTATGAATGACAGATTTTTCTGTAGTAAAAGCTATCCCTAATATTGACCCTAGCGAATGAGTTGTCACTCTCACGAAATTTTGTTAAAATCCTTTCAGATTTTTTTGCGTGAAATGTACAGAGATATACAGATAAACAGACAAAAAATTCCACAATTATGATTTTGTGGTCTATATTTTGTACACAAAATGTAACAGTCGTTGTTTTTAAAAAATAATTCAAATACAAATTTAGCTTTATTATTACTTTATTATATTTTTTATGGTGCAATGATAAACGAGCAGACAAGCCCACCCGATGGAAAGCGGTACCTGTCACCCATAACACCTACGGTCATGCACTTAATGTTTTATACGAGTATAACAAAACCACAGGTGCGCCTTACCTGTAATTGCGTTGGCTACGTTATCCTTCAAACCGGAACAATGCAGTCATTGATGCTTGGAGAGCGAGCTATCCAGTCGGACTCCTCAGGCTGGATAGTTATATATGTATAGGTGTAGATAAAATAAAGCAACAATTTTTTAATTTAAAGATACACAAGGTTTTAAGACTACTAAGAGAATTATAAAGTGAAAAAAAAATAAAGACAAAAAAACATTTTTTTATAAAGTTTATTGCAGAAAATAGTAAAAAAATTACAATTATTTTACCTCTATTGTTATTATTACAAAGACTTTCTTATACAACAAACAAGCACAGTAGCTCGAATATCGCAACCGTACTCAACAACGCTCGAAACAATAGCGGCATCATTATTGCTTAGCCATCTAAGGCCCTATGCACACCACGTTGTTTAAACGCATTGACGCGCGTATCATAAAAGAGTAAAATAATTATACCAAAGGAAATCATGAACGCGCGTCGTCTGTGCATATGTGGACTGATAAACTCAAAGGCCCTGTGTTACCCACGTTTCATAAACATTTCGGTATCTTCAAATCGAAAATTATTTTCCATTTTGATTAGAACAGATCTAACCGTTTTTGTTCAGTTTAAATAATCACACCTCATTCATTTCATTCATGGTTGGATTTAACCAGATCAAATGAGATATATCCAAATCCACTTTATACCTCATCCAATTTGATCACAGCAGATCCATTTTTTTCGGTTTCTTTCTTAAATGAACTTTCAATTCCTCGCTAGAAATAAATTCGTTAATTTCTCTGTCATTACTGAACTTGATTATTTCTTCGGCTTTAATCCTTTCACTTCGATTAACATATGCTTTGCACACTTTAATAAATTCATTGACATGAACCTTATTCAACATTCTCTGATAACGCCCATACACTTCTACAGCGGCAACATAAACATTAGACGGAAAAATTGTTACCAAATCACAATAAAATTTCTTTCTCTTGAGAATATAATCAATGTACTCAGGTAAGTTAGGATATTTCTCGGAATCCTTTACGCAATTAATAAAAAGATTGTATAGAGACAAAATTTTACTAAACTCAAGTGAATCGACAGCATTGTAGGTCACTTCAATTCTATCTTTGTCGTCATCATTATTGATAACTACTTTCTTTGTAATCTTGACTAATTCGGTGTAAAATGACTTGTTTTGATCGACAATAAAAAAGGGACGGAATGTTTTTTCACAAATTACAAACGTATCCTCCTCGGCTTTGAATTTGCTCGTATCTCCTACATAATGCATCAAATGTACGTAGTCATTCAAATGAACCTTTTCTTCTATCACATCATCGTGCAACATTCCCTTGTGATCTAATTTAAGAAAATTGAGTATGTACAGATTTTGCGGCCTTTCAATTTCACTCACAAGAAAACCGTCTTCAGTCTTAAAAATTTTTTTCAACAAATAATAAAGTTTCTCTGTACGATTTGGAATTTTCTTCAAAATCATCACATTGCTAATTAGATTCCTACGCTTTTCAATAGACTCCAGATCTAAATCATAATTAAACCACTTCAAGATTTCGATCATAGAATGCGCTACGCCGTAGAACATTCTCAAGCGTTCGTGCATGAAATTATAAATATCATTTTTGAAAATGCATGAAGACAATTCAACGCAGTACCACAACGCAGTTAGCAACGATGTGTTTTCGTCAGGATCTAGTGGCAAAGACGATAGTCCAATTTTGCACACAGTTTTATTGATACGTCGCATAGCATATTTCTTGAACTGTTCAACAACGTTCTTATCCATCCATTCTTTGTTCTCACAATTTTTCCACAGCACGAAATAAAACAACCCAATATTGTACTTAACCTTTTTGAAATCAAAGTACGTCGCAGACAAAATGTAATCGTTATAATTATCAAAATGATCTGTGTCTATCAGCACAAGGCCGCCGTGAAACGGTCTTCGTGTTCGCGGTTCAGTTTTTGTATTATGTACCAACATCTGTTTGTAAGCATTCAAAGTGTAAAAGTAACCAATTGACTCACTGATCCCTGAATCGGTTACCAAAAACAACGGACACTCCATAGCTGATTTGAATTTGCTAAAACTGGCAGGTGACACATCAGTCGTACTTGTTCTATGGAATATAATTTTGTCCAGCAGACTAAACTCCGTTAGAATAACAACAGGGATTCCTTTGTCGTCATCCAGAATGATATCAGGGAATTGAATTTCTTGTTCGGCTGGGAAGTTAACATCAACAATCGGCTGCTCTTCTATAGGATTGTCAAATTTCGTTTCAAACTTCAATTCATCGAACGAGTAGGATTTTTTTTCGCTGACTATGTAATTGATCAGAGTCGAAATACATTTCTCGATGTCAACCTTTTCATTATGGATGTCAGTAGTGAGGTTTTTGTACCACTTCGTGCGAGCAAATTTAAACAGGAATATATTTCTGTCCTTTGTATCTAGGTCACTCTTTTGTGATTTCAGTGACAACTCGGCGAACAGTCGATTGCGCAACTTCTTTAATTTATCGATTTCTCGCAAAGCTAGAGCATCGTGATTCATTTTATTGATGAACTTAAATCTGATATAAGACTTCAATTGATCTTTTTCCGCTGCAAAATTGTTAACGTTGATCTTATCGTAGTCAAACTCGTTGGAAAGATCGATGTTATCAAAGAGTTCGTAATTTCGATAAATCATACAGCGGCTCTTGAAAAAAGATGCAGCTACAGAAAGGTCGATTGCATCCAAATTTTGATTGAATGCGTGGAATACAACCATTTCGTAATGCTTGTTCTCGTTCTGTTTGAAGCATTCATCTGCACACTGGTAATCAATTAAACCATCTGTGATGATGTACAGTAACTTGATTTTGTTAGTTTTACTGCAGATGTTATAATTTTCTTGAATCCATTTGACAATTGATATTGGCTCTGTCGCAGGTTCATCACCTTGCCTTTCAATGTATTTTGTTCTAGTTATGTCTTCGTCGACTTCGTAACAGGATTTTCCCCAGTGCAAGTAAATTATTTTCGAGTTTGTTGGAGGTTCTCCAGCAACTAATAGTTCTGTTTTGATTCTTTCTACGTCTTTTTTGAATTGTTCTAAGGTTTGCAAGCCGTTGCTGTGGTAATGAGTATCGTAGTGCGTCGAACCGGAAAAATCTTTTGCATAAATGAAGTAATTAGTCATTTTTGCGTTGAAAATACGTTTTGTTTTCGAAGTGAAGTGACGCTGTGCCAATTTGTTGTAAACTGATTCCACGTTATTGATAAGAGTTTCTGTCACTTCAACTTGTTTTTATCGATGACTTGTTGCCCGCTGTGATAAACAGGCACCGACGCCGAAAGGGGATTCCTAGAACAAGAGCATATGTTAGAATCGTGATAAAAAAATGGTGAAATCTAGGAATCGAGAAGAAGATCAAAACAATGATACATGAATCCTGAAAATCTTCTTAATCCTGATGAAGGGCAGCTTTTGTGAAGCTATAATCAAAATAACCATGATCAAAAGAGGGTGGGGAATAAGTAAAATATTTATTGTGCTGATTAATTAAATAAGAAAAAATATAAAGCAATTTTATTGCGCCTTCAAGAAAATATATTCGTTCAAGTTATTCACTTTTTACTATTTTAACCTTTTATTCTACTTTATCTTAGATGCTATCAAGGAGTCCGTAACTGCTATGGCATATTTAATACAAAAATGGATGAATTTTTAATAGATCTCATTAAAATATTTTTAACAGCTGCAGTAATTTCTGTTTTAGTGGAGTTCACTTCTTTTAAAACTTTATCCACTCTGAGCAGACTTCCTTGCTCATGCAATAGGAATTTTGATTTTAAATAATAACAAACTAAATTAAAATTATTATTCTTATTTATTTAACTTTTTTAAATTACATAAAGAACAATAATATAGCTTGAATAATTAATATTTTATTTGATTTATGTTTATAAATATAAAATAGCAACACTAAAATTACTAATAAAGTTTTCTGAAAGAATTTAATAATTATAACAGCTAAAATGAAATAAATATTAAAAAATGTTTAAAATTAAAATTAATAAATATTGTAGCTACTTAGGTGCTATTTTTGTATTTTTGAATTCATTTTGTAATTTTATGGATAGGCTGTCTTTAACAACTACCTTTGAGACGTCTATAGCCTTAGACTCTTCCATGACCATAACTGCTGTTAAGCAACGAAAAAAAACGAATCGTCGGGAACCAAAAATCAAAATAAAACGACGAAAAAGTCCGAAAACATAAATAGTTTTATTTAGAATATCAAATCTTGTGTAAATCTAAGAAATTATAACAGCTTTTTACTAAATGTACCTATATAAAATAATATACCTACTGTATCTATAAGAAAAAGTAAAAACTCAATTATTAAAATTTTGTCTGTCTGTATGTTCGGGCTAATCTCCGAAACGCCTGGACTACTAATTTTGACAGGACTTACACGGGCTGATAGCTAATGTTATAAGGAATAACTTAGGCTACTTTTATTTTAGAAAAAGAATTAGGGTTCCGCTCAAAAAAAATTATATACGCACCCAGTGAAGTCATTCCCAAGATAAGTCGCCAGTATGTAATAAAAATTGTTTTTATAATTATGTGCATTGTGATTATTGCCATTTTTCGACAAGAAGCGGAATTTACACGTTACAATACAAAATTAAGAACAAAATTATTGCAATATAATCAATATCTGTTAGTCAAAATAATTAATTTAAATAATGTTTAAAAAATTGTTATTACCTTAAAATCTAATTAATTTAAATTAATTAAATATAATTAATTTTGACCTAAGGTGAAGTATAAAGAAGAAAGAAGAAAAGTATAAAGAAGAATATAAGGTGAAGACACTAATGGCCAGGGCAAGAGACGATCATATTCGCAGCATTGGCGAGAGACTTCTAAGCCTTCCATCTGGATCGCGTGCTTTTTGGGCTCTCGCCAAAGCTGCGGAAGGAAATTTCTGTCGATCATCCATACCAACTCTGTGCAAACCGGATAGCACGCTGGCACATTCTGCAAAAGAGAAAGCAGATCTCCTGTGCTCTTTTTTTGCTTCAAATTCAACTCTTGACGACGGGGGATTATCGCCGCCTACCATCTCGCAGTGTGATAGCATGATGCCCGAAGTACGCTTCACGCAACGTGAAGTGCGTCGAGCACTTATCTCCCTAGACGTCAAGAAGTCCAGCGGGCCTGATGGTATTCCGGCCATTGTACTCAAAACGTGTGCCCCAGAGTTGACACCGGTCTTAACCCGCCTGTTCACTCAACTCTACTCCGTTAGCCAAGTCCCGTCTTCTTGGAAGGTTGCCATTGTTCACCCTATTCCCAAAAAGGGTGACCGCACAGACCCGTCCAATTACCGGCCCATTGCGATAACCTCTATACTCTCTAAGGTGATGGAGCGCGTGATTAATACTAGGCTCCTAGCATACCTAGAAGAGAACCAGCTCATTAACGACCGACAATACGGATTTCGACAGGGTCGTAATACTGGTGATCTTCTAGCGTATCTAACTCACCGTTGGGCAGCTGCTATTGAGAGTAAGGGGGAGGCGTTAGCACTTAGCCTTGATATCGCAAAGGCCTTCGATCGGGTCTGGCATAAGGCACTTCTATCAAAGCTGCCATCATATGGACTTCCCGAGAGATTATGCCAATGGGTCGCTAGCTTTCTTTCTGGACGTAGCATAAAAGTTGTCATTGACGGTATATGCTCCGACACTGTTCAGATCAACGCCGGCGTACCCCAAGGCTCAGTGCTATCGCCTACACTGTTTATTCTGCATATCAACGATATGTTGTTAACTAACAACGCTCATTGCTATGCAGATGACAGTACAGTCGATGCCTATTATACTGGCCGAGCTAGCATCTCTCGGGCTAAGGTTGAGGAGAACAGAGTCCAACTTGTGTCTGAAATCGAGACTTCCCTAGAGCAGATCTCCGATTGGGGCCGACGAAATCTCGTCCAGTTTAACCCCTCAAAGACACAAGTTTGTGCGTTCTCCACGAAAAAAACCCCATTCACTATAGCGCCAAAGTTCCAGAACACTTCTCTTAACATCTGTAAGAGTATCGGGATCCTAGGGGTCGAAATATCGAGCGACGTCCAATTTAGATGTCATCTGGAAAAAAAAGCCAAATTGGCTTCCAAAAAAATGGGTGTCCTTAACAGAGCGAAACAGTATTTCACGTCAGGGCATCGACTTTTGCTTTATAAAGCACAGGTTCGCCCTCTCATGGAGTACTGTTCTCATCTCTGGGCCGGCGCCCCCCAATACCAGCTTCTTCCATTTGACTCTATCCAACGCCGGGCAGCTCGTATTATCAACGATCCCGTACTCACAGATGATTTAGACACTCTAAGCCTTCGGAGAGATGTTGGCTCTCTGTGTGTTTTCTATCGTCTATACAATGGAGAGTGTTCTGATGAACTTTTTGACATGGATGATGTCATCCACACATTTTAGATGCTTGGCATTCTACAAATGTACGTGCGTCTCGATCTTTTTTACCCCGCACGTGCAAGATGTGGAATGATCTTCCTCCCGAGGTATTCCCTGAGCGCTATAATATGGGGCTCTTCAAGAGTAATGTCTATAGGTCCCTTAAAGGCCGGCAACGCATTCGCAACTCCTCTTGTGTTGCAGATGTCCATGAGCGACGATAGCCACTTACCATCAGGTGGATCGTTTGCTCGTTTGCCCCTTTTTTCTATAAAAAAAAAAAAAAAAGTATTATTTCGTGTAATAGTTTTTCATAGTTACTATAAATATTACAACAAAACGGTATTTCCGATTTATAAACCGGTAAAATTTGGCACATCACTATAATAGTCAATATATAAGTATAGTAATTCTATAGATTACTCGGCTTCATTGCGATCTTAAGAAAGGGCAAATTGTGTATTTCTGTCTCTGTCCCTCTCGTTGAGAAGTCTTTAAGAAGGACACGATCAGATGCATTGCAAATATTCAATTAAATACAGTTGCTCAATGCTCCATGCTTGACGCTTGTTATTGCTCGAAGAATCAACTAAATAATTATACCTAGGTACCTATTTAGCTGTATTCTTTGAGGCCGGAAAAGTAGCCAGCCTGAATATAGATATGAGTAATTTATTTATTTTCTTTGAAGTGTATTTTGTAATAATTAACTTTACAATAATATTATTTATAATTATTATGAAATATAACTTATACATAAAAGCATATTATTATTCTTAACATATTTGCCATAGACAATAACATCATATTTAAAAAATTAAACTTTATGACAGCATCGTCAAAATGGTTGGAATTTGGAAATTTTGATCTATATTTTTATGTGATTAAAATTATTATTGATTTCGTAGCTAACCCTAAACTAAGAAACAAAATATGATTTAAAGTTTAATTATGTTTGGGAAAGCATGACAGTGTTTTTGTTCATTAAGCCGGGTTTACGTTGACTAACTTTTCTATATTATTTCTTTCTTAATTTTTTGGATTTAGAATAGGTACTGTGCGGTACCAGTGTGCACTTTTAAATAGCTTGCTTACACCAATTCACCACATTAAATTTTAAAAATCAAAAACACAAGATAAAACTTACCCATTCAAATTATATTGTGAAGTATTATAATACTTTGTCACTTTTTAAACATTATGGAATATCCATTGGCTGCAGAAAACGGACGTATTAATCGATGGTCAACTACACACTGAATGATTCGGATGAGACCGAATTTATTTATGATTCCAGAAAGGTGACGCAATAATTTTTCATTTAATAATATGGTGCAACCCGATAGTATTGCAAGCGGGTTATTTTATCAGTGGATTTTACCAAATGAGAGGCTATCACCCTCAATTTAATATATTTTTGCATCCAAGTGATACTGAGTACTGACTCATCTTTAGATAATGCAAATTAGGGGAAGTATTTGTTGATAAACAGAAAAAAAACCATTTACACAGCAATGTCACTAGCTATTGACTGTTGCAATGTGATGCAATATATTATGGTAACGGTATGTAACAAGGTAACTACGAAAATATGGTTACCGGTAGAGTTAGCTAAAGTTAGCGCTTTAACCTGTAGACGTATAATATAATTTCTTCTTTCTAACATCAGACATAAAGCGTGCTAAAAGTCTCGATGAATTTAACTACTTTGAAAATCATATTGTTTATCTCGTTTGTGTTTATATATTATACTTTTTAATTTTTATGCATGTTTAAACATAAATAAATATGTCAGGACATTAACACACAACACCATCTAGTTCCATGGTAAGCTATGAGGCTTGTGTTATGTATACCAGATAGTTGATACATTATACAATTATATAACTTTAAATACATACATATTATAAATATAAACCTATGACTGGAGTAAAAACATTCGTGCTCATCACACCAATGAAGGCCTCCAGCGGAACTCGAACCCGCGACCGCATGTATAATATATATGTTTGTATTATGTATATATATAATATGGTATGTATTTCACATATGTATTTGTGAGTAGCAAGTACACCGACTACCAATTCATATAATTACTCCTACGCTCTTACGTTGCCTGGAACTTGGAAGAGATAGCAAAGGCACTAGGTATCGCGAGAGCGATAAGGCCGCTTCCTATCAATCATCTATTTGTTGATTTCCTCTTTTGTATATTTCTTTGTGATGTACAATAAAGTATTATAGGTATCTATCTTTCTGTTTCAGAATTGCAAGTAGCTTAAGACTTACAACTCAGATATAAACTATGTATTAAATTATTATATTACATCTGAGTGATGTCAACATAGAATTTTTAATTTTACATTTTATTTATTTCACATTCGAAAATAATTTATCATAAATTATTAACTACGAAGTTCTCAAACGATAACCTATAAACTTTTAATTTCATAAATCAAGTAAATATAATTGATCTTTAACAACGTTTAATGATTGTTTTACTTAATTTAATTCATAATAATCTATTATTTTAACTCTATAAAGCGCTAACTAACCGGTGCACAATATTGCTGGTTTATCCGTATTTTGCTAACACAATGGACTTGGGCTTGATGGTTTTCCCACACGTGAGCATGTATGATGCAACGTATACCTAGCTTCGTCCCAAAAAAAATTACAATAAAAAAATATAAAGTTTATTAATTACGATAAAAGTATCCTATTTTTTACATTGAACCAAATTACACACAGAGTGCTAACTAGCCATTTCTCAGGTTCACTCCGGAATCCCTCTCCGGATATGAAAATCGTTAATTTTGCAATAAAAAAAGGAATTATTCAGGATAAAAACTATCCCATGTTTTAAATTGGAACAATAAAAAAACACTTATATTAAGATTTTCTAAGTCTATATCTTCTAAGTTAGATAGAGAGCTCGAAAATCCTAATACCATCCATAAAATGTGCTATTCATACTTATTAGTTATTACCCTGTGCCTTGCTCGTATTATTTAATCACTAGCAAATATCGCTACATACAAAGAAATAAGACAGCGCTAATTCGGGCTATTCCTCGGGTTATTTTTGTTTGCTTGAATTGATAATAGATGGCGTTGATTCGCAAATAATTAAACTGTTTTATGTTATAAATCTGTGCAAACTAATGTATGGTAAATATAGTAAAATTCATGTTGTATTTGAATAAATCAATTTCGGTAATTTTAACAATCTAACCGTGTTAAACAATTCATAAAAAGTAAAAGCGCCATCTGTGAATATACACTACAAACCCATGATGGGTTTGTAGTGTATATTGATTGTAACTGATTGTTGATATTTCAATAATTAGTAAAATTACACAAATTTAATTTACGGGCGCATTATTTCGTTTCCTTTCACTTAGATTTTTTAAAACAATAATACCATTTTTTGAAAACACAACTTTAATAACAAATCGATACATGTAACGTCATCTATAGACATTTATTTGAACTATTTTTTCTTAGTTCATGATGAGACCCCATGGTTTTATAGTATGTAATATGTATAGAGTAGAAGAGCGATTTACGCTCAAACTAAATTTTGTAGTTTCCCATTTAAATGATTACCGCACTTAATTGTTAAAAGTAAATATTTAACCCTGCTACTAATATTTTTTGTGTAATAAATGATTGACATTTTTGTATGAACAGCTCAACCAAACTATGAATTATATTTTCTCTTAGGAATGATAGATTTTCTGTAGTAAAAGGAAATTAATTTAAAATCCGTTCACTATTTCTGGCGTAAACTGCACAAATACAAGCAGACAAAAATTTTAACAACTATTGTCTAAATTATACATTTTTTTACTAAACGTCATGAATCTTACACCAGTTTGGAAATAAGCCTCAGGACCTAAGAAGAACTGGCGAAAGAAACTCAGAAGGACTGCCAACTTCCCGGATATTGCTTGCTACTGAGAATTCCTTAACAAAATAACTCAATAACTAAATTTGACCCGGGACTGGAATCCACAACTTATGGATGTCCAACCGTGTATGGTCGCCACTAGACCTCCGTGGCAGTTAAAATAAGATTTGATTTTTCATGAGTATATTAATAAAATATCTAAAGTCTACAGCAGAACCTACTTTTTCTAAAGTTGGTTAATAAATAAAACACACAATGCATCCCTAACATAATTTATTGGAAAACCATAAATTAAACTGTTTACATAGAGCTAAGCATGACCAAAAGTGCTCAAGCATTAACTAAACTCAAGCAAATCTATTGGAAATGGGTTCGGACATCACAGATGTGTAACTTCATAGAATACCTGAGATAATCTTCAGTGTTATGTGATACATTTGAATCTGAAATAAAATGTAAAAACTGTATTAAAGAACAACGAAGTGTCTGTTTGTCAAAATAACAGCTTTTTACTGAATGCATAAGACATTATATACAGTACTTGGTATGGTATGGTATGTTCGGGCTATTTTCCGCAACTCGACGACTATGCGTTTATTTTGCGTGTGACTATATACAGTACTTATAAGAAAACAACAATTTTTAGAATTTTTGAAATGAAACTTCTAAAGAAGTTCTAAAGAATCGTTGTGATTTGAAACTCGATGAAACGAAAAAAAACAAAAATAGTCAAAAACATAAATACAATATAGGGTTAAGACGGTGTGAGAATGAGATAGAATACATTTCCATGTTGCCATGGTAACCGTTGTTATCGTCTGACAAATATATAATTCAAAAATTCAAAATATTTTATTCAGCATTAAATTATTACAATTTTTTACTGAACGAGTCACGAGTCTACTACCAGTTCGGAAAGAAGAAGCCTCAGACTTGAGAAGAACTGGCGAAAGAAATATTATTATTATATTCTAATATTAATATTATATTATATGATACTATAAATATATGATTGTAATATGCCTAATATGCTTTATTTAATTAATATTGATTTGGTTTAATTTAATTGCGATATTTGCCAAAGAATTTTTACTTCGACTGCCCGTAAAGGCTTTTTTTTTACTGAATGGCATATGAAAGTATATACCGTACTTATAAGAAAACAACAATTTCTAATTTTTTTCTGTCTGTTGGTGCCCGATAATCTTCAAAACGGCAGGGCCGATTTGGCTTTTAGGTTTAAGGTTTCGATTACGTTCTTTAACTGGGTAAATCCCGAAGAACTATTTTTACCGAATTTAGGTTTCATGATCAAAATTAACCAGCTAAAATGAGTTTTTGTGGGTTTACATTTGGCGAAAATTGTCTAACGGATAAATGTTCGTTTCTTACTTATGAATGAATTAACTGGTTTATTTCGATATCTAAACCAAAATCCAATACCATTATAATTATTTCGATTTACTAAACTATCTGTTCATAATTAACCGGTAAAAGAACGAGCGATGAATTAAACATCACGTTACCAAAATAAACCGTTGTTTTTAAACCGGTTCCAAACCCTGGTAGAATTATTATCAAATTAAGGTCCGATCACAGTCAGGATATCGGTCAGGTAAAGTATTTCTATACAAGAAACGTTGTTGGAGTGTGATTCGACCGAAACGTGAGTCTTACTGATAGTGTGTATTCACTTATTGCTTCTTGTATAACAATACTTTACCACACCGATATCGGGCCGAGAGGGAACCATGATCGGCACTATAGTATGGAGCGGCCCTAAATGGTCTTTAAAATGTGATATAATATGTTTAAAATCAAACATTTTAACATTTAAAACCAAAAGCATATTTCAATTAACATTATAATACTTTAAAATATGAAACTTACCTAATTTATAAGCGAGACCATAATCACAGGAAAGCACCGAAGCCAAATGCACGCTTGATGCTGTCAAAATAATAACGTTTCCAATTGTCACGGGTTTGTTCTACTTCAGTCGCTGGGACCAAATCTTGTTTGAGCGTAACTAGAGTGTGGTCCTCCTGAAATTTCATAATTAGATTTCATCAAAAACAGTGCACTAACTTTAAAATTACTAAGTTCTTTGTTACCCATAATATATAAAAATATATATATATATAAATCATTCAAAATTGGAAATGATATAAAGTGATGATGTTCTCCTGACCGATTCCGGCCACGGCGGCCAATCTCATTGAGACTAGCCAACTGCGCAGGAGATATATTCCTGTCACTCTCATACTCCGGAGGGACGACCACTCGACACGACCAGTGAGAGTTAAGGCGCAGGACCGACGGCTTTACGTGCTCTCCGAGGCACGAGGGTAAAACACCGCCAACTTCCCAACTCTGGGCTTTTACTGAGGCTTAATATACAGAAAGACTCAAGAATAACTAAACTTGACCCGAGCCGGGACTAGAACCCAGGACCTCCGGATATTCAGCAGTACTTGCTAGCCACCACACCACCGAAGCAGTTAACATATATACATATATCAAAACATACAGACCAATTGTGTACTAAAGTCTTTTTAAGTCAAAATTTAAATACATAGTTTATCTATGTATGCATGTTCTGTAACAATCACATTAATACTTAAAAAATGTTCTTATGACTTTAAATTATACTACTAGACTAGTGACTTGCACTAACTTTACTTCGGGTTGTTCCCTGGACAACAAGAAATCTATCCCACGGGAACCATACATTTTTCTTTTCTATTCTGGACTATAATCTATCTCTGTACCTCATCCAGATCTGTTCAGCCGTTCTGGTGTGCAAGAGTAACAAACATCTATCCATTCATCCTCACAAACTTTCACATTTATAATATTAGTATGGCTGACAATGTGCTTTACAATTCAAATTTCTTTTTCATAATAATATTTTATCTTCTTCAAACCACATCCTATTATATATTTTATAATTAAATATTTTTAATTTGTTATAACTTAACTAATTGTAATAACCACAAATACATGAATACTAAAGTTGAAAATTCGTGGTGTATATTAAAATATGTTAAATCATTTTGATGATGTCAAAATTGTTCATTAACTTAGTTCAAAATTTCTTTCTGGCACTGTTATTAAAGGTTACATTGAAAGCAAAACATAAGCACCATGATTCTTTATACTTAACTAAAATTCTTTACTTTATCTATACTAATATTATAAAGAGGTAAAGTTTGTGAGTTTGTACGGGGTAATGTCTGGATCTACAGAACCGATTTAGACGAAATTTGGTAAGAAGACAGTTTGAGACCCCGGAAAGGACTTAGGATACTTTTTATCCCAGAAGTCATACCTTAAGGGGGTGAAAATGGGGATGAGTTTGTATTGGAAATCAAGCTAAGAAGGAACCAGAGCGAAGCAATGGTGAGTCGCGTATAATATAAAGACAAACGAGAGCCTATATTATAAAGACAAACATTGGGTAAAAAAGTGGTTATATTTTCTAAAATAAAATCATATAAATATGTTCTATTTGTAGTAATTCAAAGGAAACTCTAACAACCAACTGAAAAGTTGAAAATAGATACTTTATAGCTTCTAAGGTGTCATGGGCTATGAAAATCTTTTTATCAGTGACTAATCACTTGTAAACAAGCAAGAATAAAGTTATGTTAATTGTAAGAACCCTAGAAGGCAAAATGAAGTGAACTCTCTTTAAAGTCTAGGGCATGTGAGAACAATTTAAGCTAGTTTCACTCAAAAACTTCTAGAAGTTTTATGATCACAGTTAGGTAGTAGGTGATGAAAACAAAATTTGATATGTTTTTGGTAAAACTGTTAATTTTCCCAAAAACATGGTGATTTTTTTTAATTAAGAATTTTCATTATAGAATGTGGGAAACTTTATCCTTTTACCACTTAAGATCATTTAAAAGATAATAAACTAAAATATAGAAGACTATTTATAGAGTGATACACACCTGTTCCTCAATATTAAAAGTGACTTCAGAAAAGTGCTGTTCAGGCCATTGTTTATATCTCCAATATTGAACTATCTTTTTCCCAGGTACTAATTCTCTAAATTCACCACTCACATTTCCACCGAACAAGGAGAATTTTCCACCTTTTTCAGCTTCCATTTTAACATGTCCTTGAGTGAAGGCAGTAACCATCTCTATTCTTGTCATGGCATCATAAAATTCATGGGCTCTGCATTGAAAACTTTCAGACAATTCAATTGTTTTTGTCTCTAATTTACATCCAATTTGCTTATTTTGTTTGGAGATTACAGGCTCCATGTTTATTTTCTTGTTGAAACCACTTGTGATAGTGGAAACATTGTCAGGTTTCACAGGGGCCTCACCCTTCTTGGGTAAAATTAATCCTTTTGAGAATTCTTCCTTTAAACTTCTGATGTATTCATTTAGTTGTTTGCGGATTTCATCCTTACCCACATTATGCATGAAGGCTTTAACTCGCTGGGCTTCATCTCCAGTGCCTTTGATGGTGACAGTTATCTGAAATTATTTTCAAATTATTTAAGATACACATTTTATACTTATAGATTTAGGACCCACAAAACTACATAGTCTATATATGTATTTTCCATATTTTTTCATTTTTTTTTAACATATAATTTAATGTAGGTAATCAGTAGCAAAGGGAAACAAGTACCATATACTACAGGTACTAATTATAATGATGTATGTCATTGGCTTAACTCCAATTTTGATTTGTGACATTGAAAATAAATAGCGAGATAGGATTTACCGACTACTTATACTTTAGAAAGCATTTGAAATATAATATTTAAAAATAAATATTATTCTGATTTAAATTTAAAATTTGATGTAACTGTAACTTTGTATAATCTAAAAAAAACAAATATTGACTAGTTCCTACTTACATCTACTTCACTGACATCATTTTCTTCAGATAAATTAGGGATGTGCACTTCTCCCTTAACCTTGTCTTTACCACCAGCCAATAATCCCTCCCATTTCAATTTAATGTCCCATTCATAGAAGAATATTAATTTTCCTTTCCTATTATTAGCCGTGGCTTCACCATCTATTTTTTCCACTTCAGTAACCTTACAATCTATTCCATTTTGGGCGATTTTTAAATTATTCAATAATTCCTTCAACCGATCCTTTGACCATGGCCCGGCATTTTTCTCGGTCCAATGCCAGTTATTAACATTTGTTGCATCAGGACGTTCTTCGACGATCCATCGCGGGTCCCCTTCTCCCCATTTGGCCATCTTTAGCGCAAAACGTTAACACGAGGTTTGCGATTATCAGCGTTTATAAAATCTAATAGGTACTTACTCAAGGTTCAAAATTTAAAACACAAATATGTCTTCTATATAATCAACTCACAAAAATGCACTTATCGGAATAACACACTTATATTCATAAAAATCGTAAAGATATTCACAGAACTTTTCTTTTTCTTCCGTCACTGTTTTTCAATACTGCAATATTCGAGAAACGTCGTGAGTTGAGGTTTATGTCAATGGGCTGTGCCAATTTGAATGACATTAATAATGTTGCTATTAAAGTACTTTAAATTACCACTTTCATTTTTATACTCAAAACGACAGTGCACAAAATAAAAAGCAAAAATTCAATGTTTCTAAAATATAATATTAAATAGCATTTAAAAAGTCCTTTAGTAAAGCTTCTAAGCTTAACTATCCCAAATGATAAGTTTAAATTTATCGATTTCTTAAATATAAGATTGTATGATATAAGAAATTTACCTTGTACTAAGTACATTGAATGTACAATTCATTTTTTTTTACAATATACAAAATAACAAATCCACTCATTAAGGGGGGAATTACTTATGTGGCAACATCTTTGTATTTTCTGTATGTTTCTAGAAACTTACATACCAACCTAACCATACATATCCGGATGTCATAATCACGTTCCGTTTCGCGTATTATGGAATGAGACACAATTTTGCAAAAATATATTAATTAATATCGACTTAATATTTTGTATGTTATCATTAATTGGCTAATGCAGTAACAGTCATTTATAAAATAAAAATTATACTGAAACTAATTACATCAAGATATGTAATCAATTTTTAGACCATAGAATTTGGAAGCAAAGAAATAAATCAAGTAATAGTTCAAGTAAATGTTGACAGATGGCAATATATGTATCGATTTGTTATTGCTCCTTATGAAAAATTAATAAAAGAAAAAAATATCTAGTCCTCTAACAGGTATAATCTATTTTTTTTTAATATTTGAGTACCAAAGGAAAATAATAATGTAGTAAGCATTCTTTAATATCGCCATTTTTAACTGCCTTTCAAAAAAGAGGATATTCTATTTCCTCTGTACGTATCTTTCTTTATGTATGTTCACCGGTTTCTCGGAGACGGCTCAACCGACTTTGCTAACTATATTCTCTAAAGGAAATTAAAATAAATAAAATTTTCTATGACGTAGCCGTAGAGTATTTAGTTTTTGAGCAAATCCGGAAAAACCATGAAATTTTAGTTCAGAAAAACCATTTTCAGTTTTTTTTACCTTAATAAATTAATTCTTATTGGCATATCGACTTGAAAATTTGCAAGTATTTGTATTTCTGATGATAGTATTCTAATTTATGATATCTTCAAGCTGATCTGATGGCGAGCGAAAGGTGGATAGTGGAATAAACCCTATGATACGGATATCAAATGAAAGAGTTTGCTAAGAATAACACGAATACTTAAAAAATAAAAAAATAAAACAAATAAGTGTAAAAAACATTTTTTTAACAAGCTTTTATTTAACGCTTTAAAAGAAAGAAAATAAACTTTAAATTAAATCAAACCGAACAATTTATTACATTACATGATTACACAATTTATATGATTTATATACCTAAACCTTTCTCAAGAATTACTCTTTCTATTGTTGAAAACCGTATAAAAATCCGTTCAGTAGTTTTCGAGTTTATCGCGTACAGACAGACAGGAGGACAGACAGGAGGACAGAAAGACGCGGCCGGGGGACTTATTTTTATAATAAGTATAGATAAAAGCTTCATGTCGCGAGATTTACCCTTGTAGATAATCAAGAAACAAAATGTAAAAAAATGTACTTAATATGTTTTTTTATAAATTATTATACATTCATTTGTGATGACTACATTACGTACTGTTATATCTTTTTTTTACAACGCGGTTAAAACCTAGTAAGCATTTATTTAACCCACATTATATTAACCTAGTCAGCAATTGAATTGTTCTCTGTAATATTCATTTTAAGCATTGACCTCAATCCACATTATTTTTCTTTTATATTAACCCAATCGGAAATTGCATTGTCTTTATATATTCATTTTATTTTTAAATATAATTAGATAGACTCAGAACCCCAGGTAGCTCGGACATCGATTCCGAGACGCGTTAAGGACTAGTAGAGCTCGGAAGTCAAAATTCTGGACAATTGTGTGAGGTATCCTTTTAGGTTTATATCGTAGTCTCATTTTTTTTTTAAACACAAACGGGGTAGGTTTCCTAACAGTACGTATGTACTGTATCGAATGTAAGTAAGGAGTAATGTACCTATCGAAAAAGATTTACTTTGCTTTACATTAGACAAAAAGTCTTTTAAATATAATTTTATCATAATAACATATGATTTTATTAGATTCATATGTTAAATACATATTTGTTTTACTGATTTTATTTGAAATATTTTGTTTATCTCTTATTATTTTGGAATTATTTTGAAAACAAAATATTTAAAGGGTTAATTTTATTGGACTATAAAATTATATAATCAAAATTAAAAAAAAATAGAATTTATCTATTGTCGAAATGATTAACTTCCATTGTTTATCGATATCGATAACTGTATTCTAACTGTCACTGACCAGTGTTACCTCAAGGCTCAAGCAGTGTAGGCGGTTCGGTTTGTCTTAAAATCGTCACCTAGGTTTTCAATTAAAATAATGATTTCCTACATACCGTTCAGACGTGATATATTATGTGATACTATAAAAATGAAGATATAAATATAAAATGCACCAATCATTTACGTTTAATCGACAATTTAATAACATAATATTATATAAGTTGAAATATAATATGGTACTAATATTTTATAGCAAAAGAAACTTTTTTATGTGATGGCTTTAATATCCGAAACAATCAGACAGATTTAATTCTTTTTACATTTTAGAGCCTATTATAGAGGATTAAGGTTTTTTGTTAGATTATTGGGTTATCGACTATTCAAGAGTAGGCAATGTACCTATACATATAATAACCACCTCGGTGGTTAGCAACGGCTGCTGATTTGGAGATCTAGGGTTTGACTCCCGGGTAGGACCAGGTTTAGTTTTCTGTCAAGAAATTCTCAGTAACAAGCCGCAGTTGGGAAGCTGGCGGTGGTTCTTCTCCATTCCTCAGAGAGCAAAGTAAAGCCGTCGGTCCTGCGCTTGATCTCTTACCGGTCGTGTCGAATTATTGTCCCAACTCCCATAGAGTATGAGAGTGAAAGGAATAGAGTATGAGAGTGATAGGAATAGAGAGTGGACTTAGGTTTGCGCGCATCTAGTACAATGTATACCTACTATAATATATCCAATATGATGGCTAATCTCAATTTCACTTAATAACAATTATGTTAACTTAAAAATGCCTTTACTTATGTAAATAATTTTTCTCTGCGTATTTAATAAAATTATTCAATTTTAAATACAATTCTTGTCTCACATTTATACCTATAATATAAACGTCGACGACACTATACTTTACAGTTTACTATTTTAAGACTAGACAATCCAATTGGAATTATTCGTAAATAGACCTACAATAAGAATAAGACATTTACGTAATAATAACATAGCGATTTAGCGAAATGAATACGTACTTAATTGGCACAATTTTATACATTTGTGAATTGAAACACGTTATCTCAGTGCGAGTGAGATAAATAAATGCAAACCAGCAAGAAATACTAATTCAACCAGTTTG
Source organism: Brenthis ino (assembly GCA_921882275.1). Taxonomy (NCBI): domain Eukaryota; kingdom Metazoa; phylum Arthropoda; class Insecta; order Lepidoptera; family Nymphalidae; genus Brenthis; species Brenthis ino. The sequence continues at coordinate 19,648,210 of OV170234.1, forward strand.
AATTCCGCTTCGGCTCGTGCTTGTAGTACGTACCTACGTGGACAGAAAATAAAAAAAATATGTTTCCTTTACGTCGCGTTGGCTGTAAGGTGTGTTACCTGGTCAGTGGTGTTAAATTAAAAAATAAAAATTATTCGCGCTATTTTAAGTGTCATTTATAAAGAATTTGGGACGTCCGTGTTACAGATTATCGAACAATGGCGTGCACCAATTGCAGTAGTTTCGAAGGCGAAGAATTTCAGCTCAGAGGCACCTCGACCATTATCTGTATTGACAGAGGATGAATTGGCTATGAAGGACACAAGTAAGTCAATTTTATCAATTTGTAAATTCTTTATCTTCATGAACGATTGTTACTGATACAATTTGCACGCCGGTCATTATTTTCCTATTTCAACCATGACGACACGTTTGGCTCATTTTGTAGTGCTATACTTGCTGTGCCAGCGGTCGCGGGTTCGAGTCCCACTGGGATGGATTTGTGTGATGAGCACGATGTTTGTATTTCAGTTATGGATGTTTATATTTATAATATGTATGTATTTAACGTTATACCTATATGTGTAATGTATCAATAACAGGTATCTATAACACAAGCCTCGTAGCTTACCATGAAACTAGATGTATTCCAACATATATTTACCTATATTTAACTAATGGCACAGAAGATAATGTAATAGTCAGTGATTATAGCGGCTTCTAAGCTATTATATATATATATTAGTTTATCATATTATGAAATCGGAATTTATACTTTGGTTATTTTAAAATTAATCAAAATTCTTATGTGATTTTAGTTACATGTACCAATTAGCAACAGCTATTTTTGTGAAACAAACGAATTCTTATATTCATTAGCAACTGTTTCTCTGTTTATTTTAGAGATTATATTTAGGTACATAATTTATAGTTATCTTATTATTGTTATCTATACATATAATAAAATTGTGACTAAGCCGAATCTGTACATTAAATATTTTTTGGAAAATCTTATTGAAATAAACATTATTATCGATATACAGGCCGAATCTATAGTTTTTAGAATCTTTGTCTGTATGTCTGTCTGTTACCGCATCACAAAAAAACTACTCAAGGGATTTTGATGAAATTTCGTATGATGATAGCTGGTTATCCGGTAACATGTAGGATACTTCTTACCGCGGAAAAATATTTTATTTCTGAGAAAAAATACAAAAACTGCAATGTAAGAGTAACATTGCAGAAACTAATATGTAAAACCTAAGAATTTGGTTTTTGGTTATCTGGACGCGGGCGGAGCCGCGGGCAATGCTAGTCTTTATAATATAATTCATATAAGAATTTCTGTTCAAGCGTCACTGGCTGTCCCAAGACAACTCTTAGGCCGTAGGACTCGTGTAGTGTCTTAGTCTAAACCGGTCTAGGTCTCTTAGAAATCAGAATAAAAAGTTGCCTCAAATTGTTATATATGTGTGCTATATTTGATTTATAAAGGATAAGTATCATAAGATTTTATTTGTTTGTAAAAGGAAGATGTGCTATATTGGAGTTATATTTAATCTGTGCTCGGAGGCGCTAAGACATTTGTCATGCGATGGTGGGAACCAATAAGAATGAAAAAGAGAGTAGGTTAGACTTAGGCATACCACTTAAACTTAAATAATATATAATAAGTAACAGTTGCAAGTAAAGAATTAAAGCCTTAAAAATTATTAATGGTGTTTTCTTAAATCACACAATAGGCGCGAGTTATTTTGCGAATATTACATTCCACTGCCATCTAATATTAGAAAAAAAGAAACAGGAGCTAATACTATTTATATTTCGCCAATAGCAATTGTAAATTAATTCTATTAAAATACCGGAGAAATATAAAGCATCTTTCTTTTTGGAAATCGGTTAAAAAGCAATAAGTATCTTATATTATTATATAAATTAGTAGTAAAGAATAAAGGCAGTGGTAGCCCAGTGGAAACGCGCTCGCTTGAGAAACCGAGTGAAGCGGGTCAAATCCAGGGTCTCGCACCTCTGATGTTTTCATGTGCGAATCATCTTACATGATTACCACTTGCCTTACGGTGAACGAAAACATCGTGAGGAAACCTGCATGTCTGAGAGAATCTAACAAGTTTTCGAAAGACATGTGAAGTCCGCCAACCCGCACTTGGCCAGCGTGGTGGACTATGACCTTATCCCCCTCGTATTGATGGGAGGCCCGTGCCCAGCAGTGGGACGTTAAAAAGGGCTGAATACAGAGAATAGAGATAAAGTAGTAAATGTAGAGCGACAAATTTTATTGTCGACCAGCAACTCACGCTGGCTCCGCTTGGGTTCGTCCCAACGTTACGTTTTAACGTTTAGTATAGATTTTTCAGATATGAGACATTTTCCCGTAGTAAAAAGTATATATTGACCCGGATAACCAGTTACCATCATACCAAATTTATTCAAAATCCCTACAGTGGTTTTACCGTGATGCGGTCACAGACAGACAAAAATTCTAATAACCTATAGATTCGGCCTCTGTATCGATAATAATATTATCTATTTCAATAAAATTTTCCAAAAAAATATTTAATTGGCTTAGTCACAATTTTATTATATGTATATTGTATAGATATAAATAATAAGATAACTATAAATTATGTACCTAAATATAATCTCTAAAATAAACAGAGAAACAGTTGCTAATGAATATAAGAATTCGTTTGTTTCACAATAATAGCTGTTGCTGAGTGGTACATGTAACCTAGTGTCATCAAAACTAGTAAACTAGTGACATCAAAATAAAATAAAATTGTTGGTTCAGAGTGTACTTACACTGTATAGTGTACACAATCCATATCTAACCTGTTTTTATAAAACTTCGAAGAGGAATAGCAGTTCGACTTTGGCTTATTTTCATTATCAGTGCAAAGTAGTTTTTTATCGTTATTTGCACAGTTTTCAAGTGTTTACAGTTATTCTAATATGTCAGTTGATGACCTTAACCAATGTTTCGGATTTCATTATAGCTAGCAAATATACACGCGTTATTTAAAGAAGGTGACGTCAAAAATAGAAAGGCATTATTATACACTAGCGGCTCACCCTCGCTTCGCTCGGGTTCTCCTCTAGAAAATTACAAACAGATCATTTCATTCGTTCATTTTTCCGGGATGAAAAGTAACTTATTCTTAGACCGGCAATATAAGGTATCAGCATGCCATATTTTTCTAAATTAGGTGCATAAGTTGTTGTGTATTAAGTTATATAAGTTACTATAGGTTTTTTAATTATCCCACGGAAACTCTTTAATTTTCCGGGATAAATAGTATCTAAGATGTTGCCCGGGGATATAAGGTAACCACCATACAAAATTTCATTTAAATCGGTCCAATAGATTCGGAGATTAGCCCGTACAAACAGACAAATAGACAGAGAAACAAAAAAATTGAAGAAAATCTGGATTTGTTCTATTTGTCTTCTTACATCCCCCTGTCACGGTTTTAAGCATTTTTTTGCTATGTACAGACATTCGACCTCTACTGTTTTATTATAGTATAGATTATAATACAATGCGATTATTGTTAAATGAAAGGTGTCATACTCTCTACAAGTAGTAGGTACTTACTACTACGTAAATACATATTATGTATGTATATGTTTTTTGGCAAAAAATGACGATATTTTTTTTTTCTTCGCTCTCACCTCAAAATATCTCAGAAAATGTCCCAAGAAAGCTCCTGTTAAAATCAGAGCTCAAACTTCCAATTCTAAGAGGTTCTCCATCGAACTTTAACTTTTTCCCATACAAATTGTATGGAAAATATGATTTTTAACACTTTTTTGTCCTGCAAACTGTCACGAAAATATTTTTCAAAAAAATGAATGAATGGACCTTTTTTTAGTATTAAATTTACTACAAAAAGTTCCATTGAGTCGAATTTATATCTTCAATATTTTATTTGTTATATAGCTTTAAAGTTGAAATTTATGGTTTTTTGCATTTTTTAGCTAAACTGTAAGAGTTACAGAAAAATGTTAAATAGCAAATTTGTAGTACTTTTAAAATCCTTTAAAAAATCGTTGTCAACTTTTTCATATCATCAATAACAATAAAGTTACAGGCTCACGAATATTCATTTTTTCAAATTTTTGATCTTACGAACTGAATTTTGAAATTTGTTTCTTACATAATGATAGTTTATATACCCAAGAGTGCAAGCTTCTTCTAGCTTAATAGTATTAAAATTTTCAAATAACTTTTATCCTCTTCTTCCATCTTAATCGTATAAAAACTTACAAACTAAGATATACGAAGTAATGTTTATTGTTTAACTTATGTAATTTATAAATATAAATGGATTCCATTCACCATTTTAACGATGTCAATTATTTTAATTTTATTGAATTATCTATAGTTAAATTTTGCCAATTCAATAAAATATTAATACGAGTGTATATAAATTTCAAAGTTCGAATTATTTTTTGTAATTTAACATTTATCAAATTATCTGTATTCTATACATATAATAAAATTCTTATTGAAATAGTCATTATTATCGATACAGAGGCCGAATCTATAGTTTTTAGTATTTTTATCTGTCTATCTGTCTCTCTGTCTGTCTGGCATCACAAGAAAACCACTGAAGAGATTTTGATGAAGTATGATGAATTTAGTGGTGGATTTACCAGCAGGCTCAGTAGGCTGGGGCCTACGGCGGCAGATGTTAGGGGCGGCAAATTTGGCGACTAAACTTTTATTTCGTCTTACAGAAATTCGCCATCTTATGCGTCTATCTATCTATTCTATCTATATAAATAAAAAAATTAATCACCGAAATGTATGTACACGCATAACATCCGATCGACTGCACCAAATTGGATAATTCTTTTTCTTGTGTCTTTATTATTGTCAGGACAAGTTTTGTATAGAAGAAAATTAAAAGAAAAATTTTTTTTTTACTAAAATAAGATTTTTTTAAATCTCATGATATAGTGAGTAAAATAGTTTTTATCCCGGAAATCATATCTTAAGGGGGTGAAAATGGACATTGTCAAATATTCGCGTAAATCTAAGAAAGTATTATGGACATAAAAGTTTGTATGGGGAATAACGCAAATGCAAATGCAAGATAAGTTTCATAGATTTTCCACCAATGGAAAAAAACCTTTTATACATATAAACTATGATCCAAAATTGTCGACCCTATGATTTATATGTTTTGTTTAAATGCTTATCTTATTTTCAGTCTTATCTACTTTACATAATAATAACTCAATGTTATATACGTAAATGGCATATAACTCGTTATCAAAGTATTATTATTTATTACGCAACCGAAGGCTCGTCGTGTATTAAATAATATATTCTACATAGTTTTTTTGCTAAATTAATAAGTTCATACTAAACTAGCGACTAATCCTAACTTCTCTCGAGTTCGTCCCTAGCTGTCTTCATAATGGCCGATAAAGTAACTCAACAGCCAATTAAAATTATTATGATTTCTGACAACTTTAACACATTTCCATCGGAATTAAGTAATGTAGTTTTTTTTAGTGGGAGAATTTTTAGAACTGGATAAATAGTTTCATAGATTGCGCTCTAGTTACAAACATACAACCTTTAGCTTTTTTATATATAATGTGTATTATATATTATTATTATATAGTTATATAATGTAGATGCTGATTAACGGTTATTAAGTTACATATTACGTTATGGCTCTGATCGGTAGGTAATAGTAGGTACTTACATCGATAAAAATGACCTAACCTTGGTTGTCGTCTCAGTGCTTATTTGTTCAAACTACCAGTTTACTGAAAGCGTATTATTGTACAATACAGAATTTTTGACTTTTACATATCAGTTCTTCTGGTATTAAATACATATTTTACTTTAATAGAGCCACTAAAATATATTTTATCTATATACTCGTATGTACATATAAAATCCTTAAAAAAAACTTTTTTTTAAAATAGAAGACAAATCTCTACTGTAGAGCACAAAAAGTATTGGTCGATTGAACAATTAAGCACTAAGGCGATGAGATATAAATATACCTGCTATTTCAAATTTCACTCAGATCAGTTAAGCTATTACAGCGTGAAGAAAAATAAAAACACACATTCGCTTACTAAAACAACTATAATACGAAGAATTTATGAAGAGTGTTTCGTGACACGCTGTATGTATGTTTGTATAGCATAACTCTCACCGGTCGTGTTGAAGTATCGTCGCATCGGCCATCGGACTTTGATAGAGGCTTAGATTATTTATCATCATCATCATCATTATGGCTAGTTTCATTGAAATTGGCCGCTGTGGCCGAATACGGTCAGGAGTCCTCCTGATTATTATTATATGGCATAATAGAAAATGAAAATATAACTAACTGTTTATATTTTAATTTTAATTAAGAAAAATCTTACTAAGTCAACTAAATCTAGGCTAAATTTAGTTGACTTAGTAAGTTTTATATAATTTTGTATGGAATAATAGAGATACCTATACATATTTTTATATCTTACTCGTTCTCGGAGCTTTTATAAATATTTTGAGGTTTTTCAGTATACCAATTACAATCTTACTCATTTTCATCTTTATCTTTAAGTAGGTATTTGCCTGAAGCCTGAGTAATAAGCCGCCTTGATGTTTATTTTGATATATAAAATAATAAATGATAAGTAGAACAAACTTGAACAAATAAAAGTATTTGATATATACGAGTACTTAGTTATCTGTTATGATAGTGTAATGTGTTTTTTATGTATCTCTCTAAATTGAAAATATCACGTAGTATATTTTGAATGAAAGTTTAATCTTTATCTAAGATCAAAGTTTATTTCGATGTTGGCAAGGAAAAATATACTTGACTAGGTTTTACTCGCGGTGCTGTTTGCCTAATTTATTTATGTACTGCTTCTAAAACTCGCAGATTTTGTTAGACATCCTTCCAACGAATAGACACCAAAGCAAAAGATTTTTTCTACATAAATGTTCCTGAGATTATCGCGGTCAATGTAGCCTAAAAAACGATCTCTCCAGCTTATAAGTATTTTTAATTATTTAAGATAGCTTATAAGTGAAATAAATCGCAGTGAAAAAATACTGGATCCATAACGAATCTTTTACTTTCAAATGAGGAAGCAAAAAAAATCACAAAAGAAAAAAAAAATTAGTAAACATCAACTTAAGTTTCATAACAATAAGAAAGAGATATAACTTAGTAACGTAAAACTCTTTAGTTTTCGTATATTTGATTAATATTAATATTAAAGTACATTTGATATATATTTTTAAATCTTTCCTTTTCCAGTTAGAAAACTAGCAAACGAACAAATAGCACCTCTTGTAAAGAAAATGGACGAAGAACACAAAATTGATGAAGGCATCCGACAGATGTTATTCGATAATGGCGTAAGTATTTTTTTTAAATTATGTTACATATTATTTATTGTTATTTAAATTAATTATTACAATTTATTTTGTGCATTTAAACTTTTTTTTACAAATGGTGACAAATGAATTATTATGCTATTTTTTTTATATTATGTATGTACATACATATGTATTATGTATATATATTTAGTTGATAAATTAAAATTATTCATAAGATAATGATATTTTTTGTTATTGCTTTATATTAATCACAATGAGAAATGTATTTTTGCTTCGCAACTTGCCCGAATTACATCGGCGTTATATGTGTTATCGTTAAAATTATAAATTTGGTTAATTTTAATAATTACCAGAATTATTCAAAATAACCACAACACTTACATAAAGTGATAAATGAGTAACTATAACAGACGCGATATTATGAAAACATTAATGTTTTACATATTTTGTGTATTTTATTTTTTAAATAATTTACCACAAATCAAAGCGAAAATGTATGTGTACTTATAATAAAAGAACTGTTGCTGCATGAATTTTCTACTTCACTAGAATATATAATAAACAATTATTTAAATGCTCTAAAAATAATAAAATAATAGAAAGAAAATAAATATTTCGATATGTAATAAATTCTCATGCACTATCCGTTAGTTTGTGATACTAGCTAGGTCAAAACTTAAATTTATTTCATTATTTACTACATAAAGATACATTTTACAAAAGAACCGGTAATTATTAATAATTCCCAACGTATTATAACAATTAATAAGTAAAAAATTGCATTTATTTTTGACATAAATAGATAAAGCACTGGTCTAAGTAAATTATTTTTCAACAGTTAATGGGTATAGAAACTCCAACGGAATATAGTGGGTCAGGGTGCGGGTTCCTCACAATGATGGTGGTTATCGAAGAGCTCTCGCGGGTAGACCCGGCTGTCGCTGCATATGTAGACATTCATAATACCTTAGTAAATTCGTTATTCATGAAACTAGGTACTGAAGAGCAAAAGAAAAAGTATTTGACCAAACTATGTACGAAATATGTAAGTATTGATGTTGTGTTTTGGTCTTTGTTAATTCATATAATGTAGTATAATTAATAAATTCAAGTGTTTTTTATTAAAAATTGTTAAAAAATAGATATTTTTTAGTTATATCACTCATATGCCTTAATTAATCATAGCTAACTTAAGTTTCAATGAAATCTAATCAATACACAATAATACTAGTATTACGGCCTAACAAAATTTTAGATCTAACAGTCACTCTATTTCTTACTCTTTTTTCATCCTAATATGTCCAGCTATAAGGAATAACAAACATACACATACACAAACACACATACAATCATTCGCATTAATAATAATAGTGTGACTTAAAAATTCTAGGCCGGCAGCTTCTGTCTAACAGAACCAACGTCAGGTTCAGATGCATTCGCCCTCAAAACTGTAGCTAAAAAGGATGGAAAGGACTATATCATAAATGGTTCTAAAATGTGGATCTCTAATTCTGATGTCGCCGGAGTTTTCCTTGTGATGGCTAATGCTGATCCTTCAAAGGTGAGAATATCTACTTATCTACTGCTTTCCTATTCTATGATATAGTTTTGTAACTTATTCTATATTTAGGTTTCTATTCCACTTTCATTTCTATCGATTCTAACCCCAATCGTAGAATTTCATAGATAAAACTATTCTTAGATATTTACTAATTAAATTGGTATAGTGATGTATCAATACACAATCACGTTTAGTCTTTAAAACAATCCATTTCGATCTTTTTATTAGAATTACATAAAAATAATGCAAATATATACGTATAATTCGTATGGAATATACAAAAATATGTGACTAAACTCACATTATCATTAATATTTGTTCTCGTATGTAATAAAACAAATATTTGTATTATTTCATAAAATTTAGTTTGTCAATATCTTTATCATTTACGTCACGGAGCTTTTACAAAAACATCTCATATTGATATAGCTATATTTGAATAATCATATCTTTAAAATTCATATTCAATATATCAGAATAAAAGCTATAAATTCGTTACAAAAATATGAATTAAATTAAAAGTTAAACTATAAATGAACTTATAATGTAAAAATAACTTCTTGCACCAATACACCTCATATTATATGGTTGGTTATATACGCGGTGCCGAACCCCAGAGAATCATAAAAAATGTTTGTCTTTATGATTGCATCAGGTTCTCTTAGGGCCAATATTTTCTTTTTTGGCACTATATCTTGTAAGAGCTGCAACAAAATAAGTGCAGTTAAAAATCATAACAAAATTGTTATTAGGTCTAACTTATTCATTCTATCTATGTAAATATAAGAAACAATTAGCTTTATATATAATTCCGACCAGCTTTTTTAAAGTCCCACTGCTGGGCGTGGGCGTCCCTTCCATACAAGGGGGATCAGGCCATAGTCCACCACGCTGGCCAAGTGCGTGCGGACTGAGCATGTCTTTTGATGACTCTTTAGGTTTTCTTAATTTGTAAGTTTTGTCACCATATTTCCTTGCGACGAAAGATGGAAATTGTGCTTAAAATAAGTTACAAATGAAAAATCAGAGTTCTAAAACCCAAGTTGTTTTTTCAAATCAGTTCGGACCAGAGTTAGAAAAATATATAGCTAAAACAGCTATAAACGTTTACTTTGAGGTTATTGTTAAGGTATGTGATGTGTAGAATATCACATTATTATTGAAGGCAAATCAAAAACTATTAATTATCGTCTTACTGACCTAAACATTTCATACGTGATAACGCTCTGATGCAATAATTACAATTAAATCATTTATTAATCATTCAAACTGTTAAATTGTAAGTAGTACTGAATTATATTACGTCACCTGTAGATACTTATAGAAAAATTGTGTTGGTTTTTTTACAATTTGGTTAAAATGGATGTTTATGTAACGAAACAACAATTTTATGAGCTTTTTAGAACTTTTGACAGGTTAGATTTTGTTTTATAATAAGCGGAAGAATTATGTATTACTTACGAGTATTCCGTTGCAACGTGAACGAAACGTGATTTCGCATTTACAATATTAATAAGATAATCGACAATAATCATTTATTTTTATTGTTTTACAATTTAATGTAAACAATTCAAAATAAAAGGTGACTTCACTTGGTCAAACTTTATAATCGAAACGTTCAGTGACTAATAACGGCATATAATCTACTAAATAATATTAAAATAAAAAATAATCATCCTATTGAGCAGATATATTTGAAAGACTCGTCAAAACGAAATGTTGTATAATTAACCATTGAACAGTGCACTTTTTACTTATACACCAGGTCCTTCATTAAATCACACAAAAACGACACGTTTGGCTCAGTTTGTAGTGACCCTACTTGCTGTGCCAGCGGTCGCGGGTTCGAGTCCCGCTGGGGGCATTCATTTGTGTGATGACGAATGTTTGTACTCCAGTCATGGGTGTTTATATTTATAATATGTATGTATTTAAAGTTATATATGTGTAGTGTATCAACTATTTGGTATCCATAACACAAGCCACGAGGCTTGCTACTTGCATAAGCTACGAAGCTTATCATGGAACTAGATGGCGCTGTGTGTTAATGTCCAAAAAAAAATCATGATCAAAGAATTCCAATATTTTATTTATTCAAAAGAACTTATTTAAATCAATGCTTTTACCTATAATAACGGAAAAATACGAACTTTAACGGATCCACCAGTCAATATAGAAATTAACTAGATAATCTAGATATTTATAGATTTACGCACTTTAACGGTAACATTGATTTATACTCAACATTGGTCATGTCACATTTGCGTTCATAATAATATACAGAGACGCAATGTCCGGTAGAACATAATTATATAATTAATGTTTTAATGTAGGTAGGTACTTAGGTACTACGAAACGAGGTTTTTTGCATCATTGTCATTCATTATACGTCTGTGAGCTATGGTTGGGTGACAATTGTAAAAGCATTAATATTTTCTTAGATTTACGCGAATATTTGAAATTTTCCATTTCACCTCTGCACGGTCAAAAACTCTAAAAACCATTATTTTGGGTTCGTCAATAAAGACCCCCAATATTAGTTGTTCTCAAATGTCTTCCATGTACAGACAGCGATCGGTTACACTTTTATTATATGTATAGATTAAAATAATTTTCTTTTAAAATTACTCTTTGAGTCTTATCTGTATGTCGGTTTGTCACGGTCAAATTATTAATATTTTATAGAAAGTAATGATAATTTGACAAATTTAAAAATGTAATAATGAAATTTTGGTACAATACCATTATAGATTTTGGGAATAAAAATAGAAAAACAAAGTAACAAATAAAAAACCTCATTACAATTTTTAATTCCATAAAGTGTAACTAAATTACGTTCAATGTTAGTACAAATATTTACCACAACCCTAAGTAAGCTAGTACTAAGTACCTGCCTCGGCAGATTTCTTTGAATTTTTATAACTAATCTATTCCCAATCTTTTTATTCCTTAACGCTTAAAATCCGTATTATTGTAGTTTACGTTTTTGAAATTGGACGCATTTTTATTTTATTCTCCGTTTTATAACTATTTTCGTTAAGCACATTGATGGAAGGCCTTTGTCCAACAATGGCACATTAGAAGGGCTAAATAGTTATGTTAAAATTTACGGATATAGTGAATCACATACCTAATATCGTCTGACTTATTTCCAAAATATTTTAAATGTTTATCCCATAGGGCTACAAAGGTATAACGTGTTTCATAGTGGAGCGGGAAACCCCCGGGCTCAGTGTTGCCAAGCCTGAGAACAAACTTGGCATTCGCGCGTCCGGCACCTGCATGGTGCACTTCGACAATGTGCGGGTACCCGAGGGAAATATATTGGGAGAGTATGGGAAAGGGTAAGTAATATCTCTTCTCTAATGGAATTTATTTTTCAGCCTTTTTTTCAAGTTTCAGTTGTACATTTATTATGTCTGTGTTTTGTAAAATTGAGAATTAATAGAAATCCAAACATTTTTGTTTCTTGATATTTAGAACGAAATTTATCTAACTAAACAGATTAGCCGGAACAAACAGATAAACAAAAATTTGAAAAATTGTTTTTTTTTTCTTATAAGTACCGTACATAATTTCAAATACATGTAGTAAAAAGCAATTATTATATAACATCACAACAGACAGTATTCATTTGTCTATACTAATATTATAAAGAGCAGAGGTAAAATTTGTGAGTTTGTGACGCTGTAGAGGGGTAATCTCTGAATCTACTGAACCGATTTAGATGAAATTTGGTAAGAAGATAGTTTGAGATCCTGGAAAGGGCATCCATGATATCCAGGACATTTTCCCCGGAAATCGTCCTTCAATGGGGTGAAAATGGGGATGAAAGTTTGTATGGAGAATTAGGCTAGGGACGAACCTGAAAGTAGCGAGGGTGAGGCACTAGTATGGAATATAGATTATAATTTGTAAAGTCTCTTCCCAGGTACAAATATGCAGCAGGTTTCCTAAACGAGGGTCGTATCGGCATCGCGGCGCAGATGGTAGGGCTCTGCCAGGGCTGCATGGACGCCACCATTCCTTACACGTTGGAAAGGAAGCAGTTCGGCAACAAGATATACGCTTATCAGGTAATTAGTGTAATTTAAAAAAGGATCTATAAACAAGTGCGAGTCGGACTCGCGCACGAAGGGTTCCGTACCATTATCTATAATATCGAGCAAAAACAAGCTAAACAAAAAAAAATAAGTTTGTTGTATGGGAGCCCCTAACACACGCAAAATAGGCGCGCAGACATCGAGTTGCGGAAACAAGCCCGAGTATACCATACCATATCATACCATGGAAGCCCCTTTTAAATATTTGTTATTCTGTTTTTTTGTATTTGTTGTTATAGCGGCAACAAAAGTACTTCATCTGTGAAAATTTTACATGAGATATAGCATATCTCATGAAATCTCATATGATGATGATGATGATGATGATGTTCTCCTAGCCGATTCCGGCCACGGCGGCCAATCTCAATGAGATTAGCCAACTGCGCAGGAGATATTACAGTGCTCAAGTGTACGCGCAGACACAACGTGCACTCTCTATTCCTATCACTCTCATACTCCGGTGGGACGACCACTCGACACGACCGGTGAGAGTTAAGGCGCAGGACCGACGGCTTTACGTGCTCTCCGAGGCACGGGGGTGAAACACCGCCAACTTCCCAACTCCGGGCTGTTACTGAGACTTACTATACAGGAAGACTCAATAACTAAACTTGGCCCGACCCGGGACTCGAACCCAGGACCTCCGGGTGTGCAGCCGTACATGCTAGCCACTACACCACCGAGGCAGTTAAAATCTCATATATAGTAATAGGGTCCCGTTTTGGGTACGGAACCCTACAAAAGTGTGTGTGTGTACAATTCACACACGGTAGAAGTGACACTTCAGATAAGTAACCTACAAGAGAATGAGATGAATATAGAGTATCAGGAGTAGGATAATTATAAGGTTTATTTTTTTACAATATTCTGACCAAGTTTAAAAGTTATTTTACATTTCATTTAACGTAAATATACATAACATATTATTCAGTAATTAATTTTATTACTTTTCACTTTCTGTGTAATGTATTCTATCTCAAATAATTAAAAAAGGCATATTACATAATAAAATTGTAACTAAGCCGAACCTGCACAATAAATATTTTTTGGAAAATCTTATTGAAAAAGTCATTATTATCAATACAGAGGCCGAATTTATAGTTTTTAGTATTTTTGTCTGTCTGTCTGTGACCGGAAAACCACTGGAGGGATTTTGATGAAATTTGATAATAGCTAGTTATCCGGGTCAACATATAGGATACTTTTTATTGCGGGAAAATATCTCATTTCTGAGAAATCTATATTAACCGTAAAAATGTATCATATAATATAAATTCTATAATTTATAATACCAATTCTCAGGGTATAAGCTACCAAATAGCGCACCTACAAACGCAGTTAGAAGCCGCGCGCCTTCTCACTTATAACGCGGCACGACTCAAGGAGAATGGCATCGAGTTTGTTAAAGAAGCTGCTATGGCTAAATACTTTGCTTCAGGTGAATATGTTTTATTATTTATTTAATTTGTCGCATTTCTGGTCGGCATAATATTATAAAAATCTGAAACTTTGTATGTTTGGTAGATTCCTCACGGACTGACTATACTGACATTAAAGTTAAATTTAAAATGTAAACTTGACGATTCAAAAGTGCTTGTAAAAATCTGTTTGAATAAATTTTATTTGATTTACCTCTTTATCTTTATCTGAAATGGGTGGAATGTGGAGTTTTAGTACATACATAGACCACGACCAGGAGAGAAGTGAAAAATTCAATGAATCATTAAACTTCTCTATGGTTTTGCTTTTTAGTTGCAGTGCTACTCGTTATCCTTATAAAAAATATGTCGTTTTATTTTATACCTATATGTCGCAGATAAATTGTAAAAACTGTGAAATTATAATATACCTAAAATCCCTATTTAATAACTCAAATAGGATCTCATCAAAAGCTACATAGAAAACAAAAAATATTTATTGGTTTCCATGTGGCTTTTGTCGCATTTGATGAGATTTTATTGAAGTTTTTCAATAGATATTGTCGCGTGATATTGTAAGAAAAGAAAAAGAGACGATTGACAAACTTGGACTTTTCACTTATTTCACTAGTAAAATTATTATTTATAATTTAACGGTTTTTACCATTTCTCTGAATCATCTCTGAAACATATTACATATAATAAATAATAATTTTTCTAAATAAATAGGCTATTGAATGCTTTAAATGTAACATCTTTGAAGACACAAACAAAGACAAAGTCTATATAGTTTTTTTTTTTAAGAATTTACTTTACTAATATTTTTTACATTCCATGCTGCTTTAAGCATTAAAGAAGAAAAGGTATAATATGTTCTTTAAAAAGAAAAATTAAAACATAATTAATTCATTTTAAGTCAAACTATCTTTTGTTGTTGTATATGTTAAATTATATTCTATGTTAAAAAATATTTAAAATCCAAGTTAAAATGTATATGACTTTCCTATTACAGAAATAGCCCAAACTCTAACATCAAAATGTATAGACTTCATGGGTGGCGTTGGCTTCACTAGAGATTTCCCGCAAGAAAAATTCTTCAGAGACGCTAAAATTGGTACCATTTATGAAGGAACCAGTAATATGCAATTGCAAACCATCGCAAAGCTCATTGAAAAAGAATACTCCCAATAAATGTTATAATGGCAACATTGAATGCATTTAATACAGAGTAAAAATATATAGACTCCATTTAAAATGAAATTAAAAATATATGTATATATAAAAGTATTTTTTTATACTTGACTTCTTCTTTTCTATTAGTTTCCTTTTGCTTTATTTCAACAATCTTTCATTGTGAACTTTAATTTGTAATAAAATTATGACACAATACTGTAAATAAAATATTGAATACATTTCTTTGTATAAATGTTTATGATTTTACTTATTGATATACAAAAAATGAATTTATATACAATTTTATATATTAAATTCTTACAAAAAATGCTACTTTTATTTCCTGTTTGCCAACCATCCATTTTAAATTCATTCTAAAGGGAGCTACAATGGCCATAACTGGTTGACGTAGCTAGGGCCGACCTCGGCACCACACCCAATAAACAATAATAATAAAACCATCCATTTTGTTTTATTTTAAAAGAGATTCTTACACAAAATATACATATTTAAGAATATCATATAAAATTTAATAAAGAACAAGCATAATTATTTATTATGGTATGATATTTAAATAAAAACAATTTACTCCATTTTCAATGTTGCTTTATTATCTATAATAAACTAATGAACTAAAATTTATACAAGCTGAATAGTGGATATACCTCACTTGTATTTCATCTATAAACAGCTTCCAAACTAAGTTATACATATTAAATAAAATAGGTAAAAATTTAGTTTTATTTTGGGTCATGTGGTAATTTAAATCCAACCATTCTTGCAGTTTCTTGCATACTCCGTTCACCTTGCCCTTTAAATTCAGCGTTAATTTCCTTATATTTCCTTGTAAAGTGAAGATAATCAGCATATGTTTTAGCTTTAAAGTGCATTTCATCAGCTGCTTTACACAACTGTTGATCCGTTACTTGGTACTTTCTGTATTGACTCAGAACATATCTCGCCATTTGGTTTTCCGTTAACTTGTTATTTGAACTCTGCTTTCGTAACTCCGAAAGCACTTGCCTTAAAGTCACGAGGGCTGGTTTTGAAGTTATTGAAGCCATTTTGATACCTTCAAAGAAATTTATTTAGTTAACAAGTATTATTTAGAGTCAAATAATCAATTTTTCAATCATTAACGATGTTATAAACTCTTCACTATTTTCATATACTGGCTTACTTTCTTTTAACCAAAAATCTGATGATACAGTTTCAAGTTTATCACTTAAAAAGTAATGCAATGATGTATCATTAAAAATATCCTTGAAAATAAAGTTGTTTTCTAATTTCACTTCAGTGATATAAGGATAAATTCTATATACATAGGGCACTGTGTCTTTTAGTATCCTGCTAGGATGATTTTCTATCAGAGAAGTGAAACTGTTACACAATAAAATGCTATTTTGTAAATTTAAACTCCAATTACTCCAAAGAAAATTGTTAGTCAGTTGTTTTGGACAGTGTGGTAAATAAACTAAAGTAGGATCTTCACTAGATATTATATAATTTCCTTCAGTATTCTGTTCAAGAATATCAAAATCAAATCTTTTAAGGATTTTACATTCGTCTGTATAAAATACAGGGTCATGTACTAAAACTTTATTAGGTTTAAATTGATCTTTCAAACATAATAATAATGCTAGCTGATATTTTGATATCTGACACTCTGCTATATGACCAAGTCCAAAACAAACTACTTCTGTGATTTTTTTATTTTTCAAATGACTACTCACGGCTTTAATTACGTCTTTCAAATATTCAGAAGGCTGCAGATCTTCTTGGGCAGCTTGTATACGTCTAAAAATAAATAGGTAGATTAGAAACCCAGCAACATTTTTCAACATAACCTTAAAATTTTACCATGAAAATTTCATCTCACTTGTACGATTTTTCAATGTCTATTTTTAATTCTTGTTTTTGAAAATTTGCCTCCTTTCGAGGCACTAAGGTTGATTTCTTTTTTGTGGATTTTTTTAATGGTACTATTTGAAAACCATCACTGTCAAACTGTGGTTTTGACATTTTGATACATGAATCGGTTGCCAGTTTAAATTTTATTTATAATTTAGTATATTTTATTTATATCATAATTAAAAACGAAATGTGCCGTATATTTAGTATTAGAATTTGGATTTTAAGCGGCAAATCTTTTAAGGCACAGTTTTAAAATGATAAGTTATGCTAGATATTTGTACTTTTTTGTTACATTTACGTTTACGGTAATCACTCATCGAGTTCTTCGCCGGTTCACGCAAGAACAAATTAAACCTTTATTACACATATTTAAGTTTTTATCTCTACATTTTGTAATATTATACATAGTTTTTAAGCGTTAAGGCTAAAAAGAGGGGATAAGGCTAATATTCTACCTAATGTACCGCACTGCACCAGATGGGGAATATGGTTACATTGCCAAGTGCCAACGATAATTGTGTTTTTCACACTTTTTCTTAAGAGATAATTAAAATGAATGATGTCACGGAGATTGGTCATTGTCTTTAATATCAATTAATAATACTACTGCCTACAGCTTCATCCGCGTGTAAAATTTTATTATAAAATAAAAAAAGCTTAAATCTTTTGATATAATCGAGTAAAACGAAATTTAATAATATTTGTTACTATTATCAAAATATATTATAAAAAAAAAACAAAATTAATTCAATTAACTTTGACACCTTACTAGTTTTTTATCCATATTTACCCCATATTCATCAATCATACAATACTTTTTTGATCGATCCCCCTAGTAGTTGTAAGCGGGATGGTAATAAAAGATAAGTCTATATCGAATTGTTAATAATAATTAATGTTTCCGTGGTAACCTATGCCCGTGTTCAATCTATGCCCTTGCCAAATTTCATCGAAATCTGTTCAGGGTTTCGGTGCGAAAAAGCAATATAGAGATGGACAGAGTTACTTCACATTTATCATATTAGCACAGATCACATAATACTACTATATTTGTATAGATTTGCATATATCGTTGATTTGAATGGTTTTCTTAATTACTTACTTTCAAATTTCAAAATTAGTTCTTTTATTTTCAGGGTTCCGTACAGAAATGACTAAACATTATAATTTCGTTTTGTCCATCTGTCCACTGTGTGTCCGTTCGTCACAGCAATTTTACTCGAAGACTTGAAGCTAATTTGTTACTACTAATGCAAATCGCTAGGCAATTTTGTAGTCAAATTACAAAGAATCGAAAAATATGGGAGGTGTGTGGAGTATACGTGTAACTGAGGTGTGACATTTTTTTATAAGTCAAAGAAGGTACGGTAAATAGTTTTTAAAATATGGGATATTTTGCTTGCGGCAAAATTAACTTTGTTACTAATTTAAATAAAACTATCTTTTCGGATTTTGTCGCGGATTTATTTGTATTTTTGTTTCCCGACGTTTCGAATGCTTTACAGCATCCATGGTCACGGGAGAGACTGAGGTGTTACATGTCTTAAAGATATAGTTGTTACAGACAGCCTACCCACAATTAACAAAATGAAAATTGCACCAATTACATTACAATATTTTAACTTTAAATATTTTTATAATTTTAATTATAATTGAATATGGAAAATTATTTATTTAATTTTTGCTATTATTTTTATAATTATTACAATTTTAAAAATATTAATTAGCAATCTATATTTAGTGTTGCCATTATTATATTTATAACCATAAGAAAAATATAAAATATAGTATTAATTATTTAAGCCACAATTGATCTATGTGTAATTTGAAAAAGTTAAGATTAATTAAAAAATTATATATATTAATTAATAATTATATTATTAATTAATATATTATTTGTTACTAATTTAGTGTGTGGCATGTGTAATACAGACTTATTTGTGAAATCTATAAGATCGTAGATGAACAAATATTTTATTTTACTTTTAACGTAAAAATTTACTAGTTTAAAAAAAAAAATTTAATGTTTCATGCTACGGAACCCTCACTGTGCATATTAGACTGGAAATTGTCAGATATTTTAAGATTCAAACTTCAAACTGTCGCAATATTTAAGGGTTGTATAATCTTTTAATTATATTAAATTGCTATTGAATAATATTGTCTATAATATTATGTAATAATCTGCCCATACATATGTATATGGCTATGCATAATTAAATTCAAGCGATTTCTTTAATGAAGCATCTTCCTTAACGAGTTCTTAAAAATTAATTTTCGTATCACGTCACGGTTAAACGATAGAGACATCATGTTTGTTTGAGTGGAGGTGATGAAAATATAAAACAAATTATATTTTTAATCACCTTCTAAAGAGGAAGAGGTTGCAACGTAAAACAATGATGATGACGATATTATTTTATCTATACTAATATTATAAAGTGGTAAAGTTTGTGACGTTTTGGGGGGTAGTCTCTGGGTCTACTGAACCGATTAAAATGAAATTCGCTAAGAAGATAGTTTGAGATCCTGGGAAGGACATAGGATACTTTTTATCCCGGGAATGATCCCTTAAGGTGGTGAAAATGGGGATGAAAGTTTGTATTGGGAAGCAAGCTAATATACAAATATGAGGATGAGATACGGTGAAAAGCAACGAAACGGATAGGTGCAATAAACTCAAATACTTAATACATATTAATCAAGATATGTAATGAATTGTATTGGCGGTTGTAGCTTTACTAAATAATTACTCACAACAACTTATTAATGTCCCGGTTTCATCGGTTTTTTTCTATTTTCATCAATTTATTTGTATCTAATAATATCTGCCTGATTATTTCTAGCCACGGCGGCTAATCTCACTGTAAGTAGCTAGGGAATACTATACAGGACAAATATGTGCATTCATTCTCTACTGGGACGATAACTAGACACGATCGATGAGAGGAGGTTTTTGATTAAACATACATTTATACCTGTTTCATATACCTACCCTCTACAATCTACACGATAAGTATTTGACCAAAGTTTCTGAGCAACATAATATTATAAACATCATTTTTACAATAAAGTATGGAAGTCTGCCCGATTTGTTGGCATTTTTGATTACTGCTCCGCTTTTTTTGGGTAGTAGCATGACTAATGCAAAAATAATTTTTCAAATCTGATTAGTAGTTCCTGAGATTAGCGCGTTCAAACAAACAAACAAACATACAAACAAACAAACAAACAAACAAACAAACAAACAAACAAACAAACAAACTCTGCCTTTTTATAATATTAGTATAGATTTAAAATACATAAAGGATAAATATAAACACTATAGTTAGATTATTATGAGAATGAGTTAATGAGAACAGGTGTGCATGTAAATCTTACGGGTCCGGGTGACAAAATATCAATCAACAAATTCGAGACAATAGACTACTTACAATGTGATATTTTATTTTATTTGTGATCTAAGTAACTTTCAGTTACCCGCGGCTTCTAGCGCATTATCACATATATTTCATCTACATATACTAATATTATAAAGAGGAAAGATTTTTTGTTTGTTTGTTTGCTTGTACCGAATAAGCTCCAAAACTACAGATCTGATTTAGATGAAATTTGGTAAGAATAGAGTTTGAGTCCCTGGAAAGGAAATAGGATAGGTTTTATTCCGGAAATAAGCCCTTAAGGGGGTGAAAATTGGGGTGAAAGTTTGTATGAACAAGCAATCTAGGAACGAACCCGAGCAACGCGAGAGCGAGTTTCTAATTGTATATACAAGTGTATACATATGATAGATACATATATTTATTTTATATATTGAAGGACTATATTAGATAACATGGATGTGCTAATAAGAGTAACAAGTATGATCATTTTATTATTTATTTAGAAATAGAATAACAATATATGTAAGTATTTTATTTTATTTTATTTATTTTTTTAGGGAAACAAACAGTACGATATTACATAAATAATTAATAATAATAGATGACACATAAACCAATGAAGTTTCCACAAATAAACAATACACTTAAGAAGCAGACAATAATGAAAAAGAGAAAAACAAAAAGCTAAACAATAAACTAAAAAATTACAAAATGAAACACTGCTTAACATGAATAATAAAAAAAATATAAAAAATAAGGAAAAATATAAAATACATAAAATACAAAATCAACAATTAAACAATAGGTTATTAATACTATTTTTGAAACTTAAAAGTGAATTTGAAAATATGTCTATACTTGTAAATTTTTTATTATACTCATTACATGAGCGAAGTATAAAGGTATTTCGAGCATATTTCGTTCTAGTACATGGCAGGTCAAAAATATCGTGGTTACGCTTACTAAATTTTGGAACCTTAAAATTCAAACAGCTTAATAAGAAAGGGCTATCAATGAAATTATTTATATAAGAACTTTTTAACGTCCCACTGCTGAGCACGTGCCTCCCTTCAATACGAGGAGGATCAGGCCATAGTCCACCACGGACATCACATATCTTTTGAAAACTTGCTAGGTTCTCTCAGACATGCAGGTTTCTTCACAATGTTTTCCTTCACCGTTAAGACAAATGGTAATCATGTTGAAAATTATTCGCACATGAAAATATCAGAGGTGCAAGACCCTGGATTTGAACCAGCTTCACTCGGTTTTCCAAGCGAGCGCGTTACCACTGGGCTACCACTGCCTTTTCATAATAAGTAAGTAACCATTAATAGATATAATAGAGCTTAATACACGCGAGCAACGACGCAAGCAAAAGATATTTGCCAACATTTTAAATGCGAAAAATGCGAAAATTCTGTTGCTATGTATGTCACTTTTTAGGTCTCGCTAGATCAATTGAATTTAGACTAAACTTTTTTGTATATCAGTGAACGTATCATTTGGTAAATTATCTAAGCGTTAATAAAAAAAGTGAACTCGCCCGTCACAACACTCCACAGTATTAAATATTTGGGCTAATCAAAGCCGACTTGAGAGAAAAATAAACAAGTTTCACTTGAAATATTTCTTGTATGAGAAAGAATGCTTTAAAATATAAGAAATACAAATATTCATACTCTAAATTTTTTCTACACCATAGTGAATAATTTTCATAAATCTTCTTAAACCTTGATTTTTTTTAAGATGTCCACATAACTTTTTAAAATAAGAAAGATAAACGTAGCAAGAGTGCGATCCAGCAAGTATATAACATGTGCATAGTAATATACCTATGTATGTACCTACTATGGTCCTTTGTCAACTTTTTCCCATTTTTAGGTTAGTTTTTTTACGCAATCGGGTTTTTTATTACGTTATAGTTACTTTTAAAATTGCTTCCCGAAAAATACGAAGAAAAAACCCATAAACGTAAAGGAAAATTAAAAAAATAAAAATTTTGAATATGTAGGTAAAAGTATTTGAGAAGTAATATAAATAAAATTAGGTCGTTGATTATGTTTAAATAAATAATCTTAGAAAAAAAATGTACACAGCAATCAGGGCGTGAATCGCTTACTTATGGCTATAGCGTACATAAATAATTAGCTAAGTAGATCAAGAAACGCTAGAAGGCAAAAAAACACAGGTTTTTTTTATATCAGAACATATGTACGCTAGTTTAAGTAAATTTACAAGACGTGGCAATCTAACACGTTACTGATTGGTGATTACTCTCTATCTTTACGTAGTTACTGTGTATATCATTAGGAATACTATTATGTATAAGGAAGTTTGTGAGTATGTATGGATGTTTGTTACTCTTTCACACCAGAACGGCTGAACGGATCTGGATGAAATTTGTCACAGAGATAGATTATAGTCTGGAATAACACATAGGCTACTTTTTATCCCGGAAAAATGTACGGTTCCCGTGGGATATGTTTGTTTTTGTTTTCCTAGAGGCGCACCCGAGCGAAGAGAGCGTGAGCCGTTAGTATAAAATAAAGATGGATTCTAAATTCGGATATATTTCCAATTGATATGCCTATTACGTCATATCTTGGTCAATTGTGAGAAAATGATAATTTCAATCATATAATGAGTCTTTGTTTATGAAACAACTCAAGAGTGGTATAAAATTCCAACTCAGCGAGCGGAATATTTCGATGAAGTATAGTGAAGTTAGTTTATTTCTACGTACAAATGCCATGATGAATTAATTTATGCTGCAAAAAACACTTGAAAAGTGGGCGTTACACAAAAAATAAAACAAGTTTTACCTATAGAATACACTTACATACGAGTATCATAGTTTTTTGACAAGGTGCCCCTCAATGCACTGAGAATATACATGGAAATAATAGTTATACATTTATAAAGCGCTTAGTATAGATTTCTGAGAGATGAGATATTTTCCCGTAATAAAAAGTATTCTATATGTTGACCCAGATAACCAGCTATCATCATACCAAATTTCATCAAAATCTGCCCAGTGCTTTTCTCGTGATGCGGTCACAGACAGACAGACAGATAAAAATTCTAAAAACTATAGATTCGGTCTCTGTATCGATAATAATGACTACTCCAATAAGATTTTCATAAAAATATTTTATGTAAGTACCTACACATTCGATTTATTTAGAATTTTATTATATATTTAGATAGATAGATATAACTTAGTTATTACATAAAATAATAATTTTCAACAAACTTCCTGTACGTAATAATACAAAGGGTCAAATTATATTTGCATAATATTATTGTGTTGCTTGAAGTCACAGCCACAGCAGAAGTGTAAGGTCGGATGAAAGGTCACAGCACCATTCAAAGAACTCTATCATTGACCAACAAAGACGTAATTCATACAAAATAATACCCACATCTACATGCAAAAGCGAATAAAGTGTCTTCATAACAAGAATTCATATTAAATTATCTTCACCTTAAGCCTTAAGAAGATATTTAAAGTTTTAAAACACTACATATTATACAAATAAAGTTCAGTACTGAAAAGTTTCAAATAAGATATAAACACTTTCGATAATGTGTAAAAAAATGCATTTTTATATGGAAGCTGGTCTATGCCATTCATCGCCAATTTCATTTTTTTTTTCAAAGCTTTTTTTTTTTTTTTAAAGTTGCGCATTAAACTGGTGTTTATGGATAGTGGATATTTAAACAAAATATGTTGCACCAATGTGGTACCTACCCTAAAGTGTCTAGTTTCCGAGATATTTTGTAGTTAAAAACGCACTTTTTACTTAGGAACCATTATTAGAATACAGTATGCATAAATGCCTGCCTGACTAATGAACACATCATATCGAAATGAACACTTATAATAACAAGACATACTTTCTAAACATAACACATAATAAATTCCAAAAGTACAATCAACAACAAAACCAACTTTCTTTATTTCTAAACATAAAAGCCCTTATTTAGGCCAATCATTTTGGTTCGTAGAACTCAATGACCTGACATTGTCTATTTCCCACACAAAATACGTCCTTGATAAAGAATTTAGGTTAGAAAAATTACCTACTAACATGGAGGACATCGATGCGACGCATATCGAGTGTCTATTGTCCCATACGTATATGGAGCGACAATCAAAATCATCAGACACATTCAAAGCACGTTTGTATTCATTCCAACATACCGTAAACCGACAAAGTCACACGAATTATTGTTTGCGCACCTCTAGGCACAGGACGACGCCTCCTGGGAGTTGACAGCGCGCGAATTTCATATCTGGAACGTTTTTACCATAGACTAGTTATACTTTCTAAACAAATCCGGATATAAACATAAAACATTCGTCGTAAATTAGAGTAAATTATTCAGAGAGGTAATTAATGCCTGCCGAGTTTTTATATAACATTATTTTTAACGCTGATGATTTGTTTTTCTGAATGCATTTAGTTTTGGCGTGTTTGTGGGCCGAGCCTCTCGTTTTTAAAGTGTAGTTAGTGGCTAGTGCGGACATTGGACATGGAACGTTATGTAGTGAACCGGCATTCTAAACGCCGAAAGAGCAATGATGGACTTTTAGCGAGATGGCGACGAAAATATGTTACCGATGTTTTAAATAAACACTCGTGGATCAGCAGTGGATATGATTTGAACGTAAGTATTATATATAATTAATATTTTAATACTAGAGTGTAACAGGTTTGAAAATTAAATGATTTCTCTTAAGAAACAAGTTCATTTATTTTTAATTTATTGTAAGCCTTTAGTCTTTACTATTTTTGACATAGCTTATAAGTATGCATTGACGTCACAATATTTAATTGTACTTTAATTCGCCTTTACTTCGGTTAACTTATATAAATGAAAGAATAAATTGATTTAAGGATATGCTCACATAATTTGAACTGGTTAAAACAGAGTAAATAATGCCAAATTGTAAGGGTTTACTAGTAGACATCGATGATTTCTAACTTGTCTTGAATCCATCATCAGGTAAGATTGTATTCAGCTCTTTTTAACATTCCACTGTTGGGCAATGGCCTCCCTTCAATACGAGGGGCATCACGGAGCAGGCCCTAGTCCACCACGCTGGCCAAATGGAAGTTGGCGGACTTCTCATGTCTTCTGAAAACTGGCTATGTCCTCTCAGACATGCAGGTTTCCTCACGATGTTTTCTCTCACCGTTAAGACAAGTGGTAATCGTGTTGGAAATGAGTCGCACATGAGTATAACAGAGGTGCGAGACCCGGGATTTGAACCCGCTTCACTCGGTTTCCCTAGCGAGTGAGTGCCTTCTTTATTTCAAATTGATATGAAAAATAGGAGTAGGTCGGTTAAAATCGATTTCGGCTTTCGATTCGATTACGAATTTTTTTACCACCCTCGTATTGATTTCCCTCATCACCGTGTTATTTTATCGCGATGTTGTTATCTTTTATTTAGTCAATGATGTATCATTCGAATAAGTACTGCCAATCTTTGTCTAAAAAAGCAGTATATTGGATTATTGTATGCATTCAGCGCTTTTTAACGTCCCGCTGCTGGACACGGGTCTCTCTTCAATACGAGGGGGATCAGGTTATAGTCCTACACACTGGCCAAGTGCGGGTTGGCGAAATTCACATTTTTCGAAGATTAAGCTTATTAAGCTAAGTTCTCTCATACATGCACGTTTCCTCACGATGTTTTCCCTCACCGTAGGACAATTTATGAAAAATATATAGAAAAAGTGGCTTGCCCTCGTTCCACTGGTACGCAGTACTCCTTGTAGAAACAGTTGTTTTTAAATTAGGTATGTCCTATAACCTTCCTAGATTATTCCCTCTTTCTGTTGGTGAAAACTGTATGACAATCCGTACAGTATTTTCTGTGGTTATCTCCAACAAACACAAACTCAACTTTATAATAATACGTAGCCATGATTTTCTTTTGTAAATGGACTAATTACTATACAATATACAATATTTATGTTTTCAGAAAGAAAGCTTTTCTGCGATATTTATAATTATATTTGCATCAATTTTCAATTAAAATACCCAATATAAATAATATTTTTGTTTACGGAAAGAAAGCGGTTTTGCGAATTTTATATTAATATTTACATCAATTTTCAATTCTATACCGTCGAAAGTATATAACTATACTGTTATACATAACTATATTACATATTAAGTAAATTAACATATATAGCACTTTATGTACTTAATAAACCTAGATAAAATCATTTAGAATTCTAAACGAGACGTCACTTTCACCTACAACATTAGGTACTCCGAATTCGGAATCGCGAACGTATCGATGCGTGACAAAACGCTTCCTTATTTAGCGCATTTGCATACTTACGCATTACAACTCACTGGTAATGTTTATATGAAAAACACCTTTCAATAGTATTCTTGTGTTTGTATTATTTTGATTGCTCACTAGTCGTGTCTGATTGATATTTATTCTATCGATCTTTGAGATTGAACTTTGAAGAACTAGCGTTTTCCCGCGGCACGCGTAGTTCAATAATGTATATATTATTATCTTTAAATAAATTTACAAGTGCGAGTTTGACTCGCACGCCGACGGTTCCGTGGCACGAAATATTAAAATAAGTTTATAAAAAATATTGTATTATAACAACACGGTTACACGGTTACGAGAACGAGACAGACAGACAGACAGAAAACGAAGTGATCCTATAAGGGTAAATTTTTTCCTTTTGAGGTACCCTGACAATTATAGCCTATCTTTATTCCTATAGTATAAGCTATATCTCTGTAAGGTTTCATCAAAATCTATCTATCTATCCTCACAAACTTTTGTGGTTATAGTGTTAGTAGGATTGGGTAGTTGATACGATCAATCAATTGACATACTTTTTATAAGCTGTCAAAATGCGATTCCCCCATAGTTTGTGTTTCATAGTAGCAACTTGTGACATCACTTATTTGTCAACTCAGTTGCCTAATTATTTATTGATTTTAAAGCAACTAAAAATCTAATTTTACAGTTATTTGAAAATTAATCGGGTTTTACAGGTGTACCAAAAACAAGTTGTATCTTGGTATTATTGGTTAATGGCGATCAACTACCCCAACCATGGAGACATTATAATTTTAGTGCTCTTACGTATTTTACTAGTCCCGTCGTCTATGTACCGAGATCAGTCGAGGATGGATATCATTATTACCTAACGATCGTTAGAGTATAGTGAGAACATATTTTATTGGAACTGTCTAGAATGTCGTGGTTGTAATTCACGCACGTGGCAAATATTCATTTCACACTATCTTCTATTAAAAACCCGAAATTTTGTATATGTGTGTAGTAGCGTCTCATAATCTAGCGTAAAATAAAGGGCCAACGTGAAACAAACGACACGTTTGGCTCAATGTGTAGTATCCCTACTTACTATGCCAGCGGTTGCGGGTACGAATCCCGCTGGGGGCGTTCATTTGTGTGATGAGCACGAATGTTTGTACTCCAGTCATGGGTATTTATAATATGTATGTATTTAAAATTATATATATGTAGTGTATCAACTATCTGGTATCCATAACACAAGCTTCGTAGCTTACCATGGAACTAGATGGTGCTGTGTGTTAATTTCCCAACATATTTATTATTATTATTAACAAAGAGATGCACTTTAGAGGCGTGGGTTTACTGGCACTTCTCTGACAGCAGAGTGTATCGTGGGAACAATCCCCTGGCTGTTGTGGTCCTCTTTTTAGGCAGCTTTCAGATCGCCCTGGTCGAGTGCGTAAGTTATCCTGCGATGCTCCATTAAGACGGGAAAAGATCCCGTGGGATTTTAGACGGTAGTACTGGTATTTACTAGCCGATGAGTCGCCACATAATGTACAATTGGTATACGTAAATGCAACCTAAACAAAATGTTAAACAAAATTTAGATTTATTTACAATTAACAACTTTATATATATATTTTTTATATTATTTACAATTTGTACTACATTTTATCTAAATCCATCCAGCAGCATCAGTATGAAGAAGAAACAAACATGCACAGATATACAAACTTTCGTATGTACAATAATAGTCCGATATCAAAATATATTCTTGTAAAACTAAGAAAGTTTTGTTTTTATGACAACTGTTACGCAGCAGTAAAAGGTTATGTTAGCGGTTGGTCGCTTAGACCGTGGTAGCGGTCGAGGTAAGCCGTATCAAATCTAGATAATTCATTCAGTTAGTTTATCTAGTAAAACAACTTTCATTCAAATTCAAAACCCAAGTCAATTTTAATGCTAAATAATACGATATAGAAAGTAAAATCATGAAAATATTCAATATACCTTTTTACACGGTGAGTATCTTTTTATAAAGGAGAACCTTTTGCTGATTTCTTAAAGTACAAAAATTATATTACAAATTCTTACTTATCTGCTAGACTGTACGAAATTCCTAAGTCCTAGGCCTTCAGAGTAGGACACATATGTAGAACTATTTAAAAAAATATATGTAGCATCATAGTTACTAAGTAGCCAAATCAGTTACAATTTTAATATAGATCACATATAAACAAAGTCGCTTCCCGATGTCTGTCTATCCCTATGTATGCTTAGATATTTAAAACTGCGCAACGGATTTTGTTTCGGTTTTTTTAATAGATAAGAGTGATTCAACGGGAAGGTTTATATGTATAATACATGCATATTATAGTACAGATTAATCGAGAAATTTAAAGATTTCTATTTCATACTAACCGTTAAAACGTATCTAGGGACAAACCCGAGCGAAGTGAGGGTGAGTCGCTAGTACCAGTATATTATGTATCTCAGAAATTTATAATGCATAGGAGCTCTTTATTGTAAACCTTGTGGCATAAGTAAGTTATATCGGTGTTTTTGTTAAATCAGGTTGCGTAGTAAAGATGTAATCGACGTGACATACTAAATTTACATTTGCTATAAATTGTAGGTGTGCGCTCTGCATGAATTTGTTTAAAAGCCTAAATAATCGATTTAGTTACATTTAAAATGTAGTAGCTACTCACTGCTGGTTTTTGGCCTAGAATATAAACTATTTTTATTCCGAGTTTTTTTTAAAGTTCAATTTCAGCAATGTTTCCTATTAAAAATATTAGTATAATCCTATAAGTTTTGATGGATTTTTTTACTCAATCACGCCAGAACAACTAAACGGATCTGGATGAAATTTGGCACAAATATTGATTATAGTCTGGAATAGCACATATGTTACTTTTTATCCCGGAAAAATGTACGATTCCCGTGGGAGAGACTTGTTTTTTTTTCACCAGAGACGAACCCGAGGGAAGCTATAGTGAGCAGCTAGTAGGTCATAATCCGTACTTAATATTATAAATATGAAAGTGTGTTTGTTTGTTTGTCTTTCTTTCGCGTCGAAACGGAGAAACGAATTGGCGTAATTTTTTATGTGGAGATAGTTAGAGGGCTGGAGACTGACATAAGCTACTTTTTACCGCGGGAAATTATCTAATTCCTACGGGAACACACGTTATAATACAACTCAAAAAAAAAATTTATCAGAATTACTTGAAACTTGGTATTAATACTATTCAATGCAATTAAATATATATGTGTTTCAACATTTTTCGAAATTCATCCCATAAAGGGGTAAAATAGGGGATGAAAGTTTGTTCAAGCCTACCTTTTTAGAGCTTTTGTGTAGTTTTAGCGCGAACGAAGCCGCGGGATCTGCTAGTTTAACCATAACGGCCTGTCCGCACTGCAATATTTCACCGCACGTTTTTATTCTCGCAATTCTGTAACACATTGAATCATATAGGAGTATCCGCACTGGCTGTTAAAAATTCACGCGGAAAAAAAATCTGTGATTTGATGCAAATTGAACGCGATGCGGCGCGGATTATTTCCGCGCGAATGTTTTGTACAGTATATAATATGTATGGCTATGGCCGCACTGCGAAATAAAATTCGCGCGTTTCGCTCAGTCGTGCACCTACACTATTGGTTTATCGAATGATTTTGCAGTCATTCTGTAATATCCGAGAAACTTTTTACTGTATTTTCACAGCTCGTGATATTTAATGTAGAAAAACATCATTTTAGATTACTAAAATGTCTCAGTAGATATAGTAGATTTATCATTTTAGACGTTTGTCTCAGTCGGGAACTGCATCAAACTGACAAAAATCGTACGAAATTTTATTCGCAGTGCGTAATAAGTACAATTTCGATCACGGAATATAATACGCGAGAATAAAAATCGCGCGGTGATATATCGCAGTGCGGACAGGGCCTAAGTGATTTATTATAAATACTTACAAGTAATTAAGCCTACGCCGTCTGCCAGTTATTATTGTCTATTTTTAAAGGTTATGTGTTAATATACAACGGCCTTACATAAGATGTTATTTTTATATATTAAACCAAAAATAAAAACCAAAATAAATTAAATATCCAAGGAATATTTCCACACAACCAAATTGGATTCTTTTGTTTTTCTTTAAATAGCCAACTGTGAGACGACTTTAATATTTTTAACCAAGTCCCAAAAAGGAGGAGGTTATCAATTCGTTAGAATCTTTTTTTTGGCAATGTCATTTTTAGATTATGTGATCTTCTTATTGGTTTTTAATTTATTCGTATTATATGGTTTTGTAGTCAACAAGTTAATTTTAGAAGAGAAATTTATTACACTATGCATAGTGTACAAGCAAGCTTAAAATAAATCGGTGAGTCTTTAATAAGCAAAAGACAATCGCATGCTATTTATATGGCATTTGAGACCGCAAAGCATTCCAAACCCATAAATGGCGGCTGAAATGAGCTTAATTTGCTTAAACATAAAAGCTCAGCGTCTTTTTCTCCGAATTATGTTTTTGTCAAAACAGAATCTTAATATATTTTCATTGATTTTGTGCTTTTATATAGTTTCTAAATAAATTAAAAGCATTTCTTGTTATTTTTTAATTCTTATTATTGTCCAGGAAAATTCTATAAGTTAGTAACACCGGACGTAGTAATCGGTATTTTTTTAACAATTATTTATTATTATTTAAGGTTAATATTATTAACTTTAGAGTAGTACACGTAGTAGAAATTAAATACGTGCTTGTTAATGTAAGCAAATTAACAATAAATAATGTATATACATATTATTAATCAGTTACATAACACGGGGAAGAGTTACAATGAAACATTTAAGTTACATACAGGAAAATAATGCATTCGTGATATAAAGCAAATTGATCAAGATTGAATCTCGTATAGTTTAGGTGTAATGCACTGTACGTAGGCCAAAAGTAATCAACGCATATTTTATACTGGCTATGCAATTTTAAACTCTATTACTTTAAGAGAGAGCTCAAAGAAACAGTAAGAATTCGCATATTGCAACAGCCAGTTCTCTAGCAAGCCAATGTTTCATACTTATAAACATTATACTTGTTTGGTGGCTTAGTTGACTACACAGTGTTAGAAGGCAAAGTTCTGTCAAATAAAAATAATCGCGTCAATATTCATTGGTCTATCTGTAAATAAAGAAAATATTAATTATCTGTGAAACTTGCAAATAATTATCTGCGAAGCGGACACAATTTCGCGCCAAAAAAACTGTCATAAAAAGTTTGTGACCGTGACATTGTAAATAAATTGGATAAAAAATGTGATTTAATAAAAAAAATATTGTGATTCAGATATTGCGTGTCGGATTTTAATATTGAATTTACAAAGTGAGGTCGTAGGTGACATTATGCCCCAGATTTTCTTCAAAAAGGTAATGGTGGTGCGGGATCGTGGCGATTTCGAGGTAAGTTACTTTCACTTTTCGCGGCTTCAGTGAACAAATTAAACAAATAGCGTATATTATCGATAATCAATACGGTTACGTAAATTATGCATAATTTAGTGTTTATAGTTTGAAATTGAGCATAGCGTTGGAACTAAATCCTTACTCAAAAATTTTTTTTTTTAAAATCAAAGATATGTTAGTTTCGAGCTATAATATTAAATACCATATCTCGTTTGTAAGTATTTTTTTGAAGATTTATTGGTTTTCTTTATAAAATCATATATTACTCCTAAATATATTTTATCATACCTACAAAATACAATTACGTTTTTGTTGATTTAAAGTCTTAGAACAAATGAAGTGAATACAAGGTACTAGTACATATATATGTATATTTGCTTACCTCTTAAAGTTGATCTTTAGTCGTATCCTCTATTTGCTCTACAACTTATATCATAATAAATGTTTGATTTTAATTGTCTGGATTTTAATTGATGTTATTATTTTTGTAAGTAAGCCGTAAATAAATATGTGTTTAATAAATTAGAATACGAACATTATAAACTTATTTCTTTACTAGCATTGCCCGCGGCTCCGCCCTCGTTCAGATGACCAAAAACCAAATTCTTAGGTTTTACATATTAGTACACTCTTACATTGCAGTTTTTGTATTTTTCTCAGAAATGAGACATTTTCCCCCAGTAAAAGTATCCTATATGTTGACCCGGATAACCAGCTATCAACATGCCAAATTTCATCAAAATGGTTTTTCTGTGATACGGTAACAGACAGGCAGACAGACAGACAGACAGAAAAAAATTCTAAGAACTATAGATTCGGCCTCTGTATCGATAATAATGTTAATTTCAATAAGATTTTCCAAAAAATATTTCTTAGTTACAATTTTATTATATGTACCTATATAGATTTATGCTATAAAAGTATTGCAATATAATTTGCTAGCATTTAAAGACATTTCGTAAACTAAATTTATTAAAACATCCTGTATTGCAATTGCATTTTCTGTCACCAATTATGTACATAAGTTTATGTTGTAATTACTAAGTATATCCTATTAGGAATAGATAAGCGGAACTTTTCGGAATTCTGAATATATTGACGTAAGCTCATGACTTTTGGTAAGGACAACTTTGTAGCATAACCGTCTTATAAAAGTATAAGTACTAGCGACTCACACTCGCTTCGCTCGGGTTCTTCCCTAGATTGCTTCCCCATACAAACTTTCATCCCCATTTTCACCCTCTTAAGGCCTGATTACAGGGATAAAACTAGGTTCTATAACTATCGTAGTCCCTTCCAGGGTCTCAAACTATCTTATTAACAATTACCATATTTCATCTAAATCGGTTCAGTGGTTTCGAAGCCTATTCGATATAACAAATAAAAAATTCCTCTTTATAATATTAGAATAGATTAAGAAAATTATTTTCGCACTTTTTCTGCACGGCCAACTTTAAATCTAGATATTTTATTAGAAAATGTTAAATTTCTAGGAAGTTTGAAGTCAATTTTAGGTTCTCTTAATATATGTACTTCCAGATTTTATTTCATAGCATCGTTTTGTAGAGATTCGTAGCCAAAGAATCGAAGTTATACTTTTTCCCGTCTATCTTTGATACTTTAAAAGGTTCTATCATTAAAACCTTAATAGGTAGCTGGTTGACACTTTCCCAGAATATGTGAACATACCAACACAAAACTGGGTATAATTATACCATAAACCATAAAGTATAGCAATGTATACCTAGATAGTAAAAACTGTGCAAGCTTAAGTCGTGTCAAGTACTTACGATAAAGGGGGCTATAAACGTAATCCGACTCGTGCTTTACCAATTTTTATTTCTCTTACATCTATACATATCTATAAAATTGTAACTAAGCCGAATCTGTACGTTAAATATTTTTTGCAAAATCTTATTGAAATAAACATTATTATCGATACAGAGGCCGAATCTATAGTTTTTAGAATTTTTGTCTGTCTGTTACCGCATCACAAAAAAACCACTGGAGCGATTTTGATGAAATTTGGCATGTTGATAGCTGGTTATCCGGGTCAACATATAGGATACTTTTTACCGCGGGAAAATGTCTCATATCTGAGAAAAAATACAAAAAGTGCAATGTAATAGTATATTAATATGTAGAACCTTAGAATTTGGTTTTTGGTCATCTGACCGCGGGCGGAGCCGCGGGCAATGCTGGTCTGAAACTAAGAATAATCAATCTATAATAAATAATAGAAATATAACTTCGCAAATAATCAGTAAAGTGCAGTATTTCTTAATAATAAATCTTTATATTGTCATCGCTACATCGACTCAGGTGCAGTACTTGTATAATTTATAATAGTAAATGCGTGAGAAGTATATTGCCTCACGGCGACCTCGTAATGCCGATCATGGGCTTATGTTATAGTTTCTTTATTCCTATCGCGTATTTCAATGACAAAATTGTTTTAACGAACCATTCAATCAAAATACTATTCTTTCAAAGATAATTTGGTATGTGATTGCTTGGTACTATTTATCACAGATAACGCTACTATTTTGATGATCGTAGGTTCGATTTTGCAGGAGGTTAATGTTCATATTGACCGTATAAACCCATATATAATAACAAAACTTTACAGACAATTTAGGGACAATTTAGATACGGCTGACATTCCAGTACTACGAACTCTACCCCAAATATTCATGTAGTACTTTGAAATAACATGTGTAAAAATAAAGTGGTGAAGACCTTTAAAAGATTTACGGTTTGGCTGAAACGAATATTTTAATTTTAATTAATATAGATACATTTTTTATAATACTTTTATATTATTTTCTATTTATAATAATTGATAATTATCAAAAAGATCTCAAAAATTTAAATAATAAGACGAAGTAAACATACTATAAATATTGAGATTTTGTGTTCAAATATAAACATTGATCATATATTTAAATTTTTATTAACTAATATTTTTACCTTACCAAGGTGGCAACTTATGAGGCAATGTATGTTAAAGTCAATAAATTGATACTTATTACGAACTAGCGACACACCCTCGCTTCGCTCAGGTTCGCCCCTAGTTACATTTTAACGTTTAATGTAGATTTCTCAGAGATGAGATATTTTCCCGCAGTAAAAAGTATCCTATATGGCGATCCGGATTATCAGCTATCATCTACTAAATTTCATCAAAATCTATCCAGTGGTTTTCTTGTAATGCTTTCCCAGACAGGCAGACAGACAGAAATTCTAAAAATTAGAGATTTGGCCTCTGTATCGATAATAATGACTATTTCAATAAGATTTTCCAAAAAATATTTAATGTACAGATTCGACTCAGTTAGAATTTTATTTTGTTATATATAATAATAATTAAATAAAATTCTAACTGATTCTAACTATAAAAAATATATAGATATTACTAATTAGGTCATGATTTTTAATTTTTATATAGGCACCATATGGTGTTACATTATAAGACGTCACGCGTAATATACGGTTTTTATTACGATTTTATATCGATATCCAAAAATGGCAATGTAGAGATTGTAATACATACATATTTATATTTGTATGAACATGATTCTTGTGAGTTATTATTATAAAACTAACGCTTTGAGGGGAAGCCTTGCCCAGCAGTTGAACATTGAAGAAACTGAAATATTATTATTATAAAATTATACTAAATAAAGAAGGCAGTGATGGTCCAGTGACAACGCGATAGTTGGGAATCTAAGTGATGCGGGTTCAAATCCCGGGTATTGCACCTCTGATCATTTATTTTCATTTTAGAATCGTTTCCAACATGATTACCACTTGTCTTACGGTGAAAGAAAACATCATGAGAAAATCTGCATGTCTTAGAAGATCTAGCAAGTTTTTGAAAGACATGTGTAGTCTTTCAATCCTCACTTGGCCAGCGTAGTGGACTATGGCCTGATCCTCCTTGCACTGAAGGGAAGTCGAATACATAAATTATATATAAATAAATAAAGTTCTTCATAAACAAACTTACCGAATAATGTAAGTGTAACTTCACCAACTTTTCAACTATAACATTAAAATTCAGAATTTCATGGCAGGAAAAGCTAAATTGTTTTGCTGACTTTACCCAAGAATCGAACCACAGATCTCATGATTCTGAACCATAATATGAGCTATCCATTACACAGACGACACAGTTACATGTAGTTTTTACTATGTAATAAACTAGTAAGCGATTAATGAAATGGATTTATGTAGAGCTGTTCTCAATCAAAGGTTGTTCACAGAGAAACAGAGCGGAACAGCCCCGTTGCGTAACTGCATCCACCGTTGTGAGTTGTGACATATGATTATATAAGGAAAATGTTTTTATTGCCCTTTACTGTGTACTTGAAACTGTGAATAATTAGACTTTAACATATTAGGTGACATGACGTGTTTGAGTACAATTTTAGTTATTACTAGCGGCTCACCCTCGCTCCGCTCGGGTTCGTATAGATTTCTCAAACATGAGATATTTTATTTGATACCAAATTTTATCAAAATTCCTCCAGTGGTTTTTCTGTGATGTGGTAACAGACAGACAGAAAAAAATTCTAAAAACTATATAGTCGGCCTCTGTATCGATAATAATGTTTATTTCCATAACATTTTCCAAAAAATATCCAATGTACAGATTCGGCTTAGTTACAATTTTATTATATGTATAGATAAACTGTAATATTGTAATTGCCACTGGTGAATCTAATAAATAAATAAATATACGTAAGGAAGATTCAGTCTAAAAATACTCAATGAGACATACTGAAACTTTTATTTCAGTAATCATTCAAGTCGCGAGACGTTAAAAAGTACAAAAGTAAAATTTATATTCTCTGTCTTAAGTAGGAATTTCATCTGAATAAATAAATATAAAAAAACGCGTAAAGTGTGTTTGTGAGTTTCTGAAATAATTTTAATAAGAATTTTATTGATTTTCTATAACTCTTGAAAATATTTGAATCTTTTTTATTAACAAAGTGTACAGATTCGTATACCTTCTCCTTAATTAAATTATTCTATTTCCGTGAATAATATTGTAATATTTTTATGTAACTAACCACGGCAATTATGTTTGTTCAAGTGTAGTGTACACTTCCATATGACCAACTATTTTCGAAAGTTTTCTTAATAAACACACAAAAGATATTTAGAAATTACATAACTATAGTCTTGTCAATACTAGAAAAGTCAAAAAAGTCGCAGATACACAAAATTATTTAAAATACACATACAAATAAGAAATCACGCTTTCATTAAGCAATATTATTTTTATTTAAGTCACTGGGCGATCACGCTTCACTCGGTGTTTTTAGGACAAAATATAAAATTGGGCTTTTGGCTTTTGCAGAGAAGACACCTATGTAGATAAACTTAAAAACCAAACCCTATGTAGATACAAAATTTGATCTAAATCGTTTCCGAGATACACGAAATAAATTTATACATATACAAGAATTGTTCATATTATAATATAATAAGATAAGATTTATACAATTTAACGTTCAAATCCATATTTATTAGTAGTATGTATACAAGAGCGAACAACATAGTACGATGTTGCTATAACAGATGGCGCTATGCGTCATCATGATAAAGTGCTTTAGATCGACATTATACTGACCTTTTTCTAAATGTGTATTTCTGCTTTGGTCATTTCAAAAGCCATCTTATTTAAAGTAAGCATTCATTTAAAGTACAAAATAACATTTTAAAATTAAGGTCATATCACACTAACTTTATGCCGTGGAATTAGTTATACATAACAATAATTCAATTTTAGATAGATTCTATGAATCTCCGCACAAGTATTTAAAACTCTATGTTCTCTACTATATTATATTATTTTTATTATATATGTTTATATCTATATCTATACTAATTTTATAAAGAGGTAAAGTTTGTGAGTTTGTGACGTTGTAGGGGGTAATCTCTGGAATTACTGAACCGATTTAGATGAAATTTGGTAAGAAGATAGTTTAAGATCCTGGGAAGGACATAGGGTACTTTTTATTCCGGAAATCATCCCCTAAGGGGGTGAAAATGGGGGTGAAAGTTTGTTTGGGAAATCAATCTATTATACATAGATATATCACTGTATTTAGCAGTAGGTTGAATAATAACAATAACCCTTGTGGTGATTTTTCTTTTTTTCTTTATTACTAGCGGCTAACTTTCGCTTCGCTCGAGTACGTCCTGACATTTCAACATTTAGTATGGAATAGATAGACTATATACTATATGATATACAGCCTTCTTCAATAAACGAGCTAGCTGATGCTAAATAATTTTTTCAAATCGGATTAGTAGTTCCTGAGATTAGCGCGGTCAAACAAACAAACAAAGTCTGCCTCTATAATATTAGTATAGACAAACATATCGAATTAAAACCTCTTTTTTTAAATCAGTTAAAAGCGTACATTGCACTGTTTATATTAGTGATATTTAGTGGTCAAATTAACTTTCGCTATTAGTAAAATTTAACTTTCATTTTTTTTTGTTAATACAAAAACAGATTTGTAAGACAAGAAATGACACGTAATTGAGTACTTAGTTCAGAGGTTGTGAGAAGGTTGGTTATTGAATATTTTTTTAAGTTAGTACAAATATAAAATATTAGCGATTATCATATTAATATTATAAAAGCTAAAATTTTTGTGTGACTCATACAAACACGATTGTTGCTTTTTAAAGCTTTACAGTTTTGCATCCCAACGAATTTGATTGAAATTCGAAATGTAGATAGTTTTTATTTTAAATTAATTTTAATTATTTGGTTCTTAACAACAGGATGAGACGTATTATGTTAAATACCAAATAATAATACATAATATGTCACTGTAATATTTGTACAGCGTGAGAATCGAACCAAGGACTTACAAGTATAGGTAACATAATATATATTTTTTAAATCCATACATACTTATATATTTTGTTTAATTTTCCGCTTCAGTGTGTATCTTGTCTTGTAATAAAATTGTATTATCGAATAATATCACGTTTAGTTATGTCAAGTTATTTAATAAGATTTCTCCGGCAGGTGACTCAACAGTTACGGGTTTTGTCTCTTTAATAATAAGCTCAAATAACTTTCTATATACCATACCCACCATTTTACGAATCGTCTAAATGTTATGATGTTTTGAATTTAGAAGGTAATTGTCATGTCGCATTTATATTATTACTAGCAGAACCCGCGGCTACGCTCGCGCTAAAACTACAAAAAAATCTCTAAAAAGGTAGTTTCATACAAACTTTCATCCCTTATTTTACCCCCTTATATAATGAATGTCGTAAAATGCTAAAACAGATGAATAATTTTATTGAAGAGTATTAATTAATACCAAGTTTCATGTAATTCTGATCATAAATATTTTTTTGGATTGTATTATAACGTGTTTTCCCGTGGGAAAGAGATAATATCTCGCAGTAAAAAGTAGCTTTCGTCACTCTCCAGCCCTCCAACTATCTCCACACAAAAAATCACGCCAATCCGCCAAGCCGTTTCGACCTGAAAGAAAGACAAACAAACACACTTTCAGATTTATAATAATATTATAGTATGGAAGTATGGATTTGTCCACGACGTGTACATGTACATTGTATGTACATATCTATTATGTCCAAGCCACTGAACTTATTTATTTTTTCTTTATATATGTACTAGCGGACCCGACAGACGTTGTCCTGTCTATACGTCTTTAATTTGAAAATTTCAAACTTTTTTTAATAATTTTTTTGATGAAAATTATTATTCAAATTGTGAATCTAAACCATTCCCAGATCCCCTTGAACACACACAAAAAATTTCATCAAAATCGGTCCAGTCGTTTGAGAGAAGTTCAGTGACATACACACTCACAGAAGAATTATATATATAAAGATATACTATATATGTATGTACAACGGGACTTTACTTGTCTAATTAGTTTACTTACTAGTGAAATTGGATTTTTTATTCAAAGAAATAGTAACAGCCCAAAGCAAATATTGTGGTATATGTAGATTGTTGGTCTGCCTTAGAGACTAAGTACATGAAGCCGTAGGTACACTGGTCATATCGGATTTATGTCCTAACGGATTATGAGTACTAAAGCTTTATTAATTTTAACAGAGTTTACGGGTGGGAAACCTATGTCTGTTAAATATGCTAGATTGCTAGAAAGCACAAAGAAGAAGACTGAATAAAAAAAAACACTTCCTGTAAAGCTTCTATATCAGCTTTTGTTGTCATGAATAACGTAAAAAGCTCAAGGGCCTTTTTTAGGTTCAGGTGCCTTGGGACTTGGGACCTGGTCCTTGACCTTGTGGGATAGTGACAAATATCTACTACGTTTTATCCTATATCCTTTCCCGAGCGGCTGTTTGATCAAGATGACATAGACATTAGGTATGGTTTATACAAATTCAAATATACTATAACTAACCCTATTAATATATTATTGACATACTGTTTGTGACATTGTATTTTGCAATATTTAAGTATGTGTGTAACCTTAGGGTTGTAAACTTTTATTTTCTATATATACCAGGATGAAATTACGCAAGTTTATTTGAAATAAGCAAATAAGAGCCAACGATGTCATGACTTGGGATTATATTTTATTTGCGTACATAATTTAAAACATGGTACCGTCCGCTAATAAAAAGAAAACCGCTTTCACTCATTGTTCAAACGGACGATCCGTTCTGTTTGGTAACTGCATACTGACAAAAATATTTGAAAATTAGCTCAACTGCATATTATTAGCTGAGCATGTACTAATTTTAAAACCATTTTAAAGTAATTAGTCCGTAGGTTAGTTCATACAAATTCCCTTTTAATGAGAATTTATATGGACCACCTAACTAAATTACTCTTTTTTTGAAGTCGGTCAAAAAATATAGTCGATCGAAGAAATTATAATTTTATTATATTTTAAATAAAATAATGTTTTTTTTTTTATTGTAATTACGAGTTCGTTCAAGTTTTAATGACTTTTTTGTTACATACGTTAAATGTCAGTCAAAACGTAATATATGTAAATGGCTAACAAAGGATGACTGACCCGTTTTGAAGCGAATTAATAAGAGAATTCAATTGAAAGGAGTACTTAATTATAAAAAAAAGAGTATATAGAGTATACATATTTAAGTCAGCAAAATTAAAAATATACAAAATGAAAGACAAATAGACACCACTGCTATCAATGTTATAGCAAATCTATTAGTTTAATACATTATTCCTTACTTACGAGTAATTTAACGCTAAAATGATTGCCGTTACTATGAAGGCCACAGGATTTACACCCACACATACTAGGTTTAAAAAAAATATGTACTGAACCAATTTTAAATTTTTCTTTAACAAAAAGTTATACTAATCTTCACTATATTTTATTAAGGTACAATACAAGCAAAGCCGCGGGCAAAAGCACTACAGACTATATATTTTACTTAAATAGAGTTTTTGATAAAAATATATTTAAAACACCCTAAAAAAACGATATTAATGACTTAGACTTAAAAAGACCTTTATTTACAAACAAAACAACTCACTTAAGAGATACATAATTTATTCAATTAATAAGTCCATATAAGATGAAAGTAAAGAAGCATGAAATGATGATAGCGAAATCGAGCTCATATTTTATTATTCATTATTCATAGTTTGTTTTTAATACGTATGGTACGTTTTTGATTAGTATTATTTTAGTAAAGAATATTTCTCCAAATATATACTTATATATTACGCGCTACAGACTTTTTTATCTGTATATATATCTTCGTATATATCCCTTAAATTAATTGATTTAAAAAAAAAGTTTAATTCTCCATCTTTCTTAGTCACATTTTTCTTCAACATGTCTCTACTCTCTACATTAATTTAAATAGGATAAGCTTTGGGTCTATTTTCATTATATTCATTTTATCTTTGAATGTACATATGTGTATTTAACGTTTCACTGCTGGGCACGGATCTCTCTTCAGTACGAGGGGGATCAGATCATAGTCCACCACGCTCTCCAAGTGCGGGTTGGCGGATTTCTTCTCTCAGACATGTAGGTTTTCTCACGATATTTTCCTTCACCGTAATAAGGCAAGTGGTAATCAATAATGTTAGAATTGATTCGGTTAACTTACAATATAATTGGATATTTATTTTTATTGTTAATAATCCACTAAACGATGTACATAAATCCTAATAATTCTATCTTCAATATTAATAAAATTTGAATTGCTTCATAAAATTATTTTTGTACAATATTTTACTTATGTATGGAAGACTAGATACGAGATTTTCCGTTAGACGATTACATAGATAACATATACGTCATACATACATGTGTTTTGATAGTGTAGGTTGACCCGTCCAAGGCACTTTCTCCTTAAACATTTATCGATCGCTACTAACTAATAGTAGTTTTTAAATATTATTCGCAACATAATTATACGGTATTAAAGTATGGCAATTTCATTGCCGTGAGAAAGTGTCAAAACTCAGTATCGCCATTAGCCATATAAATTTTACTTTCTTCTTGAAGTGGTACAGTTAAAAATGAACGAAAGGCTTGACGTTTTCTAAGTGAATCATGCTTAAAACATTCGTAATTATCACAAAATCAAAAACATGGACTGGACTACATGCTACTAATATTATAAACAATAAAGTTTGTAAGAATGTATGTATGGATGTATGTTTGTTACTCTTTCATGCCAGAACGGCAGAGATCCGGATGAAATTTGGCACAGAAATAGATTATAGTCTAGAATAACACATAATATACTTCTTATCCCGGAAAAATATACGGTTCCCGAAGGATAGATTTGTTTTTGTTTTTCTAGAGGCAAACTCGAGCGAAGCTAGGGTGAGCCGCTAGTTTGGTTCATCGGAGTATATAATGTTTTTTGCTATCAATAT
Organism: Brenthis ino; assembly: GCA_921882275.1. Classification (NCBI taxonomy): domain Eukaryota; kingdom Metazoa; phylum Arthropoda; class Insecta; order Lepidoptera; family Nymphalidae; genus Brenthis; species Brenthis ino. The sequence continues at coordinate 19,691,832 of OV170234.1, forward strand.
GATACACGAAACAAAGAAATAGACGAACACAAGGTAAAACTAGAAAAGTGGCCAATTCCCATTCTGAGTCGCGGCTAACCTTAAAATTTGCAGTTTTGTTTACAATAAAAATCTTTGAATGTTTCACGAATTTGCGTGTCACTATTAGGCAGGGGCCGTGATGTCTGTGTATCACTTCATGTTTAGTGTAAGTCATGTACTGTATGATTATAAATCAAACTACTATTATAAATACGAAAGTTTGTATGTTTGTGTGTTACTCTTTTAAACTGAAACGGCTAAATTGATTTGGATGAAGAGAATTAGAGAGAAGAGAAGAGAGAGATAGAGAGAGAGAATTGAGAAGGTATACAGGTAGACTTTGGCCTAGACTCTAGTGTCTAGAGTAACATAAAGACTAAATGTAAGCCACCTAGAGACGTCAGACGCAACCAAGCGAAGCGAAATTAGTCGCTTGTACTCGTACTTACATAATAACTAATAACCGATTCTGTTGGAAAACATTCTGATATGCTAACAATAATTATTATAATAGCTTAATAATCAATATTATTTTGAAAATTGCTTATTTCATATAATTCTACTAAAATACATGCGTAAAACCAAGTTGAAAAACGATTCGTGCTTGACCGCCCTATTAAAAAGCGAATGCCTTTCAACCTCCAGCGCCAAGGGCGAACCAGTAATACAAATGTTTAATTGATCGTTGCAAGCCCAGTTATATCTTTATAATATAATTTACTGCGTTATATTATAGAGACTACTGCTGTAATACGTTCCTTTTAAATGTAAATGTAATGTATGTATTAGTTTAATTTTGTATGAGTTGGTAAATTTTATTTATGTAGCGTTCACAAAAAACATAATATTTAATAGAAATAAACTTTTTTAACTTAATTTCTTAAAACTTAACCGATTTTGCTTATTTTTTTCAACTCTATATTTTAACAGGATATAGGTAAATAAATGTAGAGCATATAATGTCGTGATTTTTTTGACATGTCTCCAATAATGTGTAAAATTTGACTAGTAAATATTGAAAATATAATTGGATGAAATTTATTTCCTATAAGTCACTGCTCGCGGGTCCGTTCGCATGGTAAGGATAAAAGATAGTCTAACACCATGATAAAATCTATGTATGTCCTAGCCAAATATTATCAAAATCTGTTTAGTGCTTTAAGCAAAAAACTCACTTACTTACTTATTTTTATTGTCACTACATATTATAAATAAAAATCCTACGCCGCGCCGAACATACGTTCGGATTATAATACGAATTTTTATACGATAGAAATGGGGATATTCAAGAAAGTTACAATTTATAAACATTTTGCGATAATAATTGCGCTACCGGTATGAGAATATTTGTAAATTAAACAGGTTTTTTCTTTCTAAGAGCTTCCATAATATTATAAATACCATGAACACCTAGGGTTACTAGTATATTTATTTTTATATTAGTAAGGATTTTAAATCATAATCTGTAACTTGATATGCCTCTATATTGATTTTTCTTAAGCTTCAAATTCCCGAGCACTGCAACAAGGGAATTAGGTTAAAACCTTCGTAAAGCAACGTTTGCACCGTCAGCTTCTCCTAATTATATCATCATTTGTGTCATCAACTAGATAAACAAAATTTACCGAATATTATTAATGGAAAAGAAAATTATTGTCTGTTTTATTTTCATAACTAAATCGGTAATCGATTTTAATTTAATATATTGCATTTGTTGCAATTTGAGCCCTAAAAATAACAGGTAGTCCAATTGCTTAAAGGGATGGAAATAAGCTGTAGTTTTCTATGTAAAAATCATTGTTCTAACTTGTATCCATGTGAAGAAATATAAGTATGTATTTATACATATAATAAAACTCTTAGTCGAATCTGCACATTAAATATTTTTTGTAAAATCTTATTGAAATAGATATTATTATCGATACAGAGGCCGTTATATAGTTATATAGTTTTTAGAATTTTTGTCTGTCTGTCTGTTACCGCATCACAGAAACACCACTGGAGGGATTTTATTGAAATTTTGTATGATGATAGCTAGTTATCCGCGTCAACATATAGGATACTTTTTACCGCGGGAAAATATCTCATTTCTGAGAAAAAATACAAAATCTGCATTGTAAGAGTATACTAATATGTAAAACCTAAGAATTTGCTGTTTGATCATCTGAACGCGGGCGGACATTTTGGCTATAAAAAAAAAGTAAAATTAGTGTATTCAACCTAAACGCCATTCTCAACAGAAACTTGCTTCGCTTTTTCTCACTACATTCATCGAGTCAGCCAAGCGGATAGATTAAATTACACACTTAGTCTATTATATTTTTTAGTTCACTTTATGTAATTATTTGTATATAGATAAGTTTAAAAAAACTTAATTATCATAAATTTATTCTAACGAATTCGTAGCTAAATGGATTATTTATTAATCCAAATTAGTAGCAGATATATCGACTCAATTTCAGATTAAAGAGAGGTATGTCTGGATAACGACACCCAATGTGACAGTGTTACGTTACATTAAGTTTAACTGCCTCGGTGGTGTAGTGGCTAGCATGTACAGCTGCACACAAGGAGGTCCTGGGTTCGAGTCCCGAGTCGGACCAAGTTTAGTTATTGAATCTTTCTGTATAGTAAGCCTCAGTAACAGCCCGGAGTTGGGAAGTTGGCGGTGATTCACCCCCGTGCCTCGGAGAGCACGTAAAGCCGTCGGTCTTGCGCCTTAACTCTCAACGGTCGTGTCGAGCAGACGTCCCATCGGAGTATGAGAGTGACAGGAATAGAGAGTGCACGTTGTGTCTGCGCGTACACTTGTGCACTATAATATCTCCTGCGCAGTTGGCTACTCTCAGAGTCTCAATGAGATTGGCCGCCGTGGCCGGAATCGGTCAGGAGAACATCATATTAAGTATTAATCGAAAATTATAATTATTATATACTCTCTATCTGCAAAGACACTGTTTTGTAGAATCTGATTAAAATATTTATTATAAAGAGAAATTACGGTTTATCTATTAATTTATATAAGGGTTTCCTACATAACAATATATTTAGATTTACGCGAATATTTGAAATTTTTAATAAAACTATGTTTTCGGATTTTTTTAGCGGATTTATTTCGATTTTTAATTCCCGACGTTTCTGATGCTTTACAGCAACCATGATCACGGGAGAGACTAAGGTTTTAGACGCTTCACAGGTCATTATATAGTTAGTACTTATTACTTACTACAAACAGATTATAATTTATGATGATTGCTGTAAAGTATTCGAAACATCGGGAACCAAAAATCAAAATAAATCCATGAAAAAATACGAAAATCTAATTTTACATAAAAAAAGAGCTTATTCTAATAAATAAACAAAACTTAACATGCATTCACTCATTAGAAGAGAATTGAAACAACAGCTTAGGTTACGATTTCTATAGATTGAAAATAAAGTTTGAGCACCACTGTACAATTTGTAAAGAAGTTCGACAGTGTAATATTTCACAATCGCTGTAAACTTAACTGTAAGATGGACTTTATCTTAATATTTGAACAAGAATCTGTTATACGTGCAAAAATGAGGTCGTACGCGCATCCGTTATCGTTGTGATGCAATGTATTGGAACTTGGAGAACACTAAATTCCTAACTGTACTCTACGCATCTCTCCCTGATAGTTTATATGTAAAATAAACAAGTCTTGAACTTTGTTTAACTTAATCTTCGAAGTTTTTGAGACATGCTCATGTAATTAAAACCATTATAAATAGGTACTATAAAAGCCTTTCCAGCCGGTTTTAAAAATTACACCTGTATAACTAATTCAGTTTTTTATGTAGCGATTTTATTTTATGTTAATTTAATAACAAACCTTGGTTAGTTATTAATTTCTGTTATAATTGCAGAAAAACATTAAAAAGTTATGACAATACTATAATTTTCACACCATACGACATATCGTGTCGCATGTCGCTGTTGTGTAATGTAAAAGCACTTTGTCACAGGTCACATCACTGCACTTGCAGACCTTGGCTTATTTCCTATTCAACTTCTTGTTATTTATGCTATCTGTTGCCTGACTTCGTTCGGTATCTGTGAATATTTTTACTACACACGATTATTTTATTACCTTATTTATTTAGAAGGTTTATTATTTACTGGCGGGCTAACCTTGCACTGCGTCGGTACTTATATATTCCATACCAAATATTAAAGAAGCTTTATCCAGAATAAAGTTATGACTTTTAACCGAATCTTCTCTGTGATACTTAAAATTAGCGATCAAATTGTCCCAGTTACTATGAGAGATAGACATAATATGGACTCAATATAGATATTTTAAAGCCACAGCTTTTATTTTATAGGTGTAACTGTATCTTTTTATTTAAAATAACAAGAAATATTTCTAATTATATATGGATGGTCATATTCACCGAAATGGATAACGATCCATTTCCGCAAATATTTATATTGGCTTCATAAATATTTGCGGCAAAGTTTCAGCAAAACAGCTTTAAAGACCACCACCTAACACACAATCTAAAGGGAAGGTACGAAGATAAAATTGAGTGATATTAATCTACATAATCACTTATTTATTATAAGTTTTCAATTTATAATAAATAAGTGAAAGGTCAAGATCAACGACTATTTTTATTATAGATTTAATATTAATATTTAATTAACACACTGCGTGTGGAAAAACGAAAGGAATGCTTTATATTTCTGCCAATGCGATCAAGTTATTAATTGTGGCCTAGAATGTTTATATCAGCCTAAGAATACCAATAACAAGAACCGGATCTATTTCCATTACATTAGGTATGAAGAAAACTGGTCCCTTTAGGAAGTTATATTAGAAAGTGATCTGGCACCAACGTAGCTAATTTCCTACGTCTTGTGAAATCTCGACGTATTTCCTAGGAACTAACACGAATCTAGTCTAGACCGATTTGGATATTTTAAATAATCGATCTCTTAATTAGTAAATTGTCGCCTTTTACTTCTTTTTATGAATCTTTTGAGTAAATATAGGCTATAAGTTAAGGAACTCCAAATACATTTGACTCTTACTCTTACCTATCGTATTACATTTCTTGTATTTAGTTATCAATATGGAACTTTTTTTACCTAAGCCGGGATATGCATCGATCGATTCTAATTTTCAGTAAATATAATAAATAAATATGTCAGGACATTAACACACAGCGCCATCTAGTTCCATGGTAAGCTACGAGGCTTGTGTTATGGATACCAGATAGTTGATACATTATACATATATAACTTTAAATACATACATATTATAAATATAAACACCCATGACTGGAGTACAAACATTCGTGCTCATCACACAAACGAATGCCCCCAGCGGGACTCGAACCCGCGACCTCTGGCGCAGCAAGTAGGGCCACTACAAACTGAGCCAAACGTGTCGTCAAAGTGTTTCAGTATCTTCTTATTTTTAGATAACTCTTCTAAATGCCTATAATTATATAATACTTTTTGCGAAGATTGCACTTATGACCTCAGTGATTCGTGATGAACTCAATTGAGAAAATGGATTAGACGCTGCTGTTGCTTATTTTAAAATAGCAGTACCAGTTCAAACTTCCGATATAAACATCAATTTTACAATAATGTATGGAAGTCTGCCCGGTTTGTTGACATAGTATATCAATACTGCTCAGCTCCCTTAGGTAGTAGCATAACGATGCCTATAGCCTTTCTCAATAAACTGGCTATCTAATGCAAAAAGAATTTTTCAAATCGGATTAGTAGTACCTGAGATTAGCGCGATCAATCAATCAAACAAACAAACAAACTGTATTTCTTCATAATATTAGTATACATAAATAGCGTCCCTTACAAGGTTGTGCAAAAATTTAGATAACAGGTGATTTTATAAAAAAAAATATTACGTTACATAACTATGTATATATAAAAGCTAATTTATAATGCAAAGCTCTTAGAACAATTAATCTAAGTTTTTTCAAAAATCAGATTTGAATGTCACCAAGTAAATCTAAGTAGGACCTAGAGTTGACATCAAATATTTACTACATCATAACTGAAGGGGCGAATTGCAAAACGTATCTCAGGTTACCGACCCGAGCCTGTAAAAATAATAACAGTTTTGCATTTCCTTAAGGTTGTATATCTCAACTACCTTATACGTACCTACTTAGTATTTCTGCGCGCGCCGCCGATGCGCGACGTTTGTTTCACGATCATATGTTAAAAACTAAAACTTTATTTACGCTCTACATGTTGTGTTAATTTGATCTCATTTCGTGACAATTCCTATTGTTTTTAGTGTAAGTTTTGTGTATAGCATGTGATATTTAAGGATTATTACAATTATTTAATTAAGAAATAAACATTTAACACATAAGGTAAGCTTTAACTGTACTGTTCTAACTTTTCAATTAAATTAACAAACTAATATTAGCAATACGGATTTGCGATATTATATTAAATATATAAACTTAATTTACATATAAAGAATATACAAATAATAATATCTATATATAAAACAAAGTCTGGTTTGTTACAACACTTATAATTCGAGAACGGCTGGACCGATTTTCATGGTTTTTGATTTGTTGGATTTGTCTGCGCTCCGAACAGCAGAATAACTATCAAAACATTAAAAAAATCACAAAAATATATATATATGGCAAACGCTGGCTAATAACTATTTATTTCTATTTAAAACGTACCTAGGAACGAACCCGAGCGAGGCGAGGGTGAGCCGCTAGTATTCAATAAGAATTAACTTCAAATACGAAATATATAGTTTCCTCATAAATATCACACCATAAGCAATGCATATTTGCATAGTCTAAAACTCTGTTATACTGTTTATGTTGCATATGTTATACTGTTTATGTTGCATGTGTTATACTGTTTATGTGTTGTACTGTTTATATAGTGACTAACTAGCATTCATTTTGAAGGCTGTGAAATCGATTCACTCAGAGGACAAAATATGTACCTATATAATAAAATAATTTTATAAAATAATGCTCAGTGCTAAGTAATTAAGTTTTTATTAAAATTAAACCATTAATAGGCGATAAAACTATACAGGAATTAAGTTTTTAAAGTATTTTTATGTCATTATTGATGCAAAGCGTAACTTCACAGGCACTATATACTTATATATATATATATATATATATATATACATTTAAAAAATGAACATAGGTAGGATAAAATGGAAATGGTAAATGGTAATGGTCTAAATAATATGTTTATCTATGTTCAATGTTAGTTTTCAGTGATTTACGTCTATTGTATTGTTTTATTTAATCGGTATTGTTCAAAAAATAGCACCAAACTAAATATAATATATTATACTTTATATGTAGTGTAATTGTTTTCATTATTTTCCTTAAAGGTCACAAATAAAGTACCAAGGATATACATAATATGTGTATTATAATATTATATGAATAGCATAAAACAATGTGCTTAGTTTGCTTAAACTACGCAATAATTTATTTTGTACATACTCTGTTATTTGGAAAATTACAAGATATATGTATGTATGACGAATAAAATGTTATTGAAAGATTAGTATAGATATTGTTATTGTTGATGTAAAGATACTCAATGAACTGAGAGATACAGTTAAAGCGTGAGAAAAGCAAGGTCGAGTCGCTAACAGCTACGTAGCAAAAAATGAATATTCTAAATTACTTAATATACATTCAATTTTCTTTATTTTGCCGAATTTTTGTAGGTATAAAGTGGCAAATAGATGCAGAAATCAAACCTGCGATCCCCTAATATATAACGATACACTTGAATTTCTCCACACGTACAATCATGTCGACTTGTCCATTAAATCCAATTAAAACCTCGCTTGAAACTTCATAAGTACAAAAGAAAGCTTATTAGGTACGTCTTCTTGAAAGTTAATAATGTAAATAACAAGCTATAATAATTTTACTGCTTAAACTATGAAAAACATAGTTATAATATAAGCTCATCATCTTGAAATGAGACAAATTATTACCTATGACCGAATTGAATATTTATTATTTAGCTTAAATTTCATTGTCACTTAAATCTAACAGAGATTGCAGCTATAAATATTTTACGAACATTTTATTTTATTGTACTTGTCATGGTTCAATATTTACCTGTTATATTAGTAACAAAAAATACGCTTAGGCACACGTTATCCTTGAATCTGAGCTAGGTTTCATTTGGTGGGTGTATTCTTACAGTAGAAATCTACAATTCTTTTAGTTACAATAAGTGGAAAATTTAATATAAAATTTATTTAAATAGGTATACATATATATTTAACTAGCATTGTCCGCGGCTCCGCCCGCGTTCAGATGAATAAAAACCAAATTCTTAGGTTTTACATATTAGTATACTCTTACATTACAATTTTTGTATTTTTTCTCAAAAATGAGATATTTTTCCGCGGTACAAAGTATCCTATATGTTGACCCGGATAAACATCTATCACCATACCTTTCATCAAAATCCCTCCAGTGGTTTTTCTGTGATGCTGTAACAGACAGATAGACAGACAAAAATTTTAAAACTATAGATTCGGCCTCTGTATCGATAATAATGTTTATTTCAATAAGATTTTCCAAAAAATATTTAATGTACAGATACGGCTTAGTTACAATTTTATTATATGTATAGATATGAACTTACAACAAACCGCACCTGATTTGCTACCAATTTTTACTATTAAGAAAATGATTTATTGTAACTACGAAGTATTTAGCTAGTTGAATGCTATAGTTTCTCTGGAAAAATTACAGTTAAAATACTGTGAAATATTAACATGTCAAGATATCAAGTAGACCCGTTCTAATCATGACATCATAACTGCAATACGGAAACCAAGACAATGCATAACTGACTACTTAACGAATATTTCTCAGAAGAAAATACTTAATCGTAAGCGCTCATTGTGAATTGTAATATTCATGTAGCATAGATGGATTCAAATGAGAATTATAAGTAAATTAACATTGTGTGTACGTATTCAGCCCTTTTTAACGTCCCAATGCTGAGCACGGGTCTCCCTTCAGCACGAGGGCCAAGTGCGGGTTGGCGGATAAATTTATATATATTTTTTTATATGTTGGGACAATAACGCATAGCACCATCTAGTTGCATGGTAGGCTTGTGTTATGGATACCAGATAGTTGATACACTATACATATGTATATAACTTTAAATACATACAATATTATAAATTTAAACACCTATGACTGAGTACAAACATTCGTGTTCATTTCACAAATGAATGCCCCCAGCGGGACTCGAACCTGAGACCGCTGGCATAGGAAGTAGGGCAACACTACAAGAAGCGTCAAATTTTTTATAGAAAATTTAAACGAGTTTGGACCTATAAAATTAATTTAAGGCATAGATAAAATTAATTTTATATCAAGTATCGTGGGTAAAAAATAAATGATTTAAAATAAAGATATAGATATAACCAAGATATGTTCTGCCTGAGTGGTTCTTAGAATGAGTTTTCGCAAATCAAATCGCGATTCTTGGAAATAAAAAAAAATTAAATAAAAAAAAATATATTTTATTTATATTTTAATTATTCAAATACTATTTCAATTCTATAAATAAATGTTGAAAATTGGAGGGAAACATAACTATATAAAATACGAACAGAATGTACCGATCTATATATATATATAGAGATATATATATATATATATATATATATATATATATATATATATATATATATATATAAATATATATAACTGTTGCCAATTTTTATTGATTAAAGCTTGTCAATAGGTACAAAACAATTTCATATAACTTATATCTTATAACTTTCATTTACTATTTACATATAAGTATCTAGATGAACGCATACTAAGACAGACAAAAAGTTAATTTTATTTGTTGCTATATAAAGGTAACATGTACATGGTACAAGAATCACTAAACGTTTCTTATAATGAATTGTTCAGGTATTTTAGGAAGCATTGAAAAGTGATTGGAAAGTACAACGTGATGTAATTTTGAGATATTCATCATTTCAAATTAATAGGGTGCAACACACCCGGTTAGATACATCGAGATTTATAACAACTTATTAATTTGCATTTATATAATCTTTCAACTTTATATAATGTTAATAAATTATAATAAAATTAGTATATGGAAACACGATGTAACACTTGTATTTTCACTATTTTTTCAAAATTATGGCACAAGACATTTAATCGAAATAAAATACGCGGTTGTGCTTCAAACCAATCAATTATACATCCTACTCACCCAATTGACACCCGCAAATTAAATTTGTGGTTAATTCAAATATTAATTTTTGTTATATATATATACGTTCTATGAGAACAAATGTATGTATGTCTGCGTGCAATAAATGAATTTCTAAAATATTTGACCATTCGCGATGAAACTTTTTAATATGTCAAAGTAAAAATAGAACCTAAAAGAGAAATGAAAATTGTAGTCATTTTTGAAACATGCCTATTGTCATCTTAATTTTTTTGAAAAATCTGTATGATATAATAATTTATGTAAATTCAATATTATAAACATCACAAAACAACAAACTGTGCTAACTTGTTCATTCATAAAAGCTAAGTTTGAAAGTTGCCAAACATCCGTGCATATATAATTATTTGTAAGTAAACCTATCCAGTAACCAGTCCACGGTCGAATTACGACATGCATCTAGTCAATGAGCTGTCTTTACGTACCTACTCGTATATATTTCATTTAATTAACTTTAAGCAACGATAGCCCAACAAGCAACAAGGCAGTGGTAGCCCAGTGGTAACGCGCTCGCTTGGGAAACCGATTGAAGCGGGTTCAAATCCCGGGTCTCGCACCTCTGATATTTTCATGTGCGAATCATTTCTAACATGATTACACTTGCCTTACGGTGAAGGAAAACATCGTGAGGAAACCTGCATGTCTGAGAGAACCTAACAAGTTTTCGGAAAACATGTGAAGTCCGCCAACCCGCACTTGGCCAGCTTGGTGGACTATGGCCTGATTCCCCTCGTACTGAAGGGAGGCCCGTGCCCAGCAGTGGGACGTTAAAAAAGGGCTGAATACAAAGCAACGAGTGAATATTAAGTACGTGACATTTAACATATTTATTGTTTAAAAAAATAAAAGTAGGAAAATAAAAAACTGACCTATCCAAGTATAGTACCTTTTTATTTAGTGATGTTTATTATTTAAATGTAAAACATAATATATAGATTGTTTATCTTTATATTGAAAAAGATTTTTTTTAAGAAATGTATTAACATATAGCAAGCCTCGACTGTATAGAATGATAACCCGAAATGACAATTTTTGCAGGAAAAATTAAATAAAAAACGTAATTTCCCGTATATTTTACGCATTTTTATTAGAATATGCAATAAGAACTTCTACTACGGCGATTTTAATACTTCTTTCTGTGGGTGCGTCGATAATATGATAATTTTAAGTAACATTACACAACATCCTATACATAATAGTTTATTCTGTACGTTTTGATTTCCTTTTTAAAATTATCAACCCACAATAAAACAAATAACTGTTACAATAATCCCTAAACACAAGATGCCACTATGCCAGACTAAAATCCATGCTAATATTATAAATGTGAAAGTGTGTTTGTTTGTTTATTTGTTTGTCCTTCTTTCACGTCAAAACGGAGTGACGGATTAGTGTGATTTTTTGTGTGGAGAGATAAATAGGCGATGAAAGTTTGTATGTAACCTACCTTTTTAGAGATTTTTTGTTGTTTTACCGAGTGAGAAGCCGCGGGTTCTACTAGTAAATTATATTTTTTAAACGATATATTATAATTCAATACTTAAAAAATACTACATACATACATATATTGTGATTGAATCTTAAATCTGTACTAGTTGAGTCATTTAGTTATGGACCTTCTGACATACAAAAAACGCATATATCACATATATCACCTGTTTCTTCGTTTATGCCTTTATTATAGCTAATTGATGGCATCAAACAATGGTAAAACGTTCCATACACTGCTTGTATTACATTGTTTTCGTCATACGTGCGTATATTTGCACAGTGTTTCGTCATTGCTATGCATAATGAACAAAATTCACACTAATAAAAAGGCAATTCCTTAGTCTATCTACCTGTAAAAACTTGATATAGATTTATATGAAGACTTCTAAATGAATTAGAAGTGTCAATTTGTGATTTTCAAATATAATATAGGTAATGTTTTGTGTTCATTTGTTTAATTACGCATTTCAAAATTCAACACAACCATTGAGTTTCAGTATTTCAGTTTTATTATTTATCTGAACTAATCTTGTAAATAATGGACCGATTTAACCTATAACCTTTTACTGGTAGATAGAGGATGAGGAGGATGGTCTGGGACCTAAAGTCTGGGGCTGTGACCTAGGATTATTTTTGTACTAGAAAAATAACTAAGGAATAAAAAAATAATCTCAGAATAATATCAGGTAATCCTAAAGAAATTTAAAAATAGCTTTATTCAAAATTGCAAATGCACTTGCATAAAACTCACGTTGAACTGTAAATCAATCCGCAAGATCGTACGCAATGTTTACATTGCAACACATAATATTTATGTATTCAATATTGACCCTTATTTAATTTAGCGAATAAAGCAGCATTTGGCTTGAAAATATTAATTAAGTTTAATTTTTTCGATGTACGTATAGTCATTGTTAAATGCAGTAAGTACATGATTGTGTAGCGTCTTATTGCTAAGGTAATAAATTTACAAGCAAAATATATATAATAAGTTATTTGATTAGAATCAAAAAATATAGCAACATTTAGTAAGAAAATCGAGTACTATTTGTACCTATGTATGTATTACTAGCGGCTCACCCTCGCTTCGCTCAGGATCGCCTCTAGAATTACAAAACCAAATCTATCCCACGGGTACCGTACATTTTTCGGGATAAAAAGTAGGCTATGTGTTATTCTGATGTATGACCTATAATATTGTAAAGTTTCATCAAAATCCATTTAGTAGTTTTTGCGTGAAAGAGTAACAAACATACATCTATACATCCATACTCACAAACCTTCATATTTATAATATTAGTATATATGATTTTTATATTTTCTAGATATAGTTTATTCGAGTATTGGCATACCTAATTTGAGATATAAATAAATAATAAGTATATAGGTTAGTCTGTGTTGGGCTTCAGTGACATATACCCAAACCATAGAAATATAAACTCCAGCTATATAAAAATTATACTCCGGTGGGAATTAAACTTGCTATCTCCAACATAGAGACTGATAATAGTTTCAATGTCAATTATCATATATTATTACCGCTATTGCGCAGTGGGTATGTTACTGCCGTTACGTTCGAGGTTGCAAGATCGATTTCCATACCTGTATACTTGTATGTATTCGTATCTTAACTACTCGATTTTGATGCTTGCACGTCTTTTTATTTACTCTACATTTAACAATTACTAAAGATGACCCCAAACTTATGTTTTATAACTAACTATAATAGAGACTAGCATTGCCAGCGGCTCCGCCCGCGTTTAAATGACCAAAAACCAAATTCGCAGTTATACAGATTAGTATACTCTTACATTGCAGTTTTTGCATTTTTTCTCAGAAATGAGATATTTTCACACGGTAAAAAGTATGCTATATATTGACCCAGATAACCAGCTGTCACCATATTAAATTTGATCAAAATCCTTCCAGTGGTTTTTCTGTGATGCGGTAACAGACAGACAGACAGACAAAAGTACTAAAAACTATAGATTCGGCTTCTGTATCGATAATAATGTATATTTCAATAAGATTTTCCAAAAAATATTTAATGTACAGATTCGGCTTAGTTACAATTTTATTATATGGAGATAATAGATATATGTTATGTATGTATCGCGTATAGTGCGTATAGCTAAATGATTACGCCTAGGCTCGACCTATTAAACTAAAACTAAGCAATGTTTTTATTCAAATTACACTTTATTAAAATACAGATAATTTTAAAAAGATTTATTTAGTTTCTATTTAACAAAGTTACTTGGAAAAATGTAGTTTTTAATTTTAATTCGACTTCAAAAAAGAGAACGTGCCATCAATTGGGGTATTTTTTTTTATTATAAACAAAATTTAATTTTTTATATCCTTAATTCTTTTATAAATTAGTAAGTAAACCTTAGGTAGGTTATAAAGAAAAAAAACTTCATACCTAGGGGAGAATCTTAGTAGTGATTTTTTAAGTCATGTACCTGTTGATGTTCATGTTATTTAAAAAAAAAAGTTTTGTATGTGTATATATCCCATTCAAGTTAAAACAGAATTAGGTGTTAGTCGTTACCCTATATGCATTATCTTAGAAGCTAAAAAGGAAAACGTGAAAAATCCCTTAGATTTCTTTGTTAATCAAAATAGGTCATGAAAAGATAATATTTAATACATTGTTGACTCGATAGATTGATCAGTCACGATAACTATACTCCGTATTATTTTGCTTCATCTATACATATAATAAAATTCTAACGGTATAGAATTTGTGCATCAATTTTTTTTATAGAAAATCTCATTGAAATTTTTTGATTTTTGTCCGTCTGTCTGTCTGGTAACGCATCACGAGAAAATCACTGGACAGATGAAATTTGGTATGATGATACATGTTACATATAGGATACTTTTTACTGCGGGAAAATAATCATATTTGAGAAATCTATACTAACCGTTAAAAAGTAACTAGGAGCGAAGCCGAGCGGAGCGAGGGCGAGTCGCTAGTCTACTACAATATCTTAGATAAATGGGTTACTTACATTACGCAAACGATAAGTATGAGTAAAAGCATTGCATTAAGTATGCCAGTGAATCATGTGGTTGCGCATCAAATTATCATTATTGATGCAACTTTAGATCAACGAGAGAAAAATAAATAAGACCATCTCATCTAAGTGCACCTAATTGGATATCATTATCCATATAAGGTAATTGTAATTTACCTATGTTGAGCTAAAAGATTTAAATGTTAGCATTGTAAAAGATTTTGAAATATATCAGATGTTGTTGAAAATAGAAATAAATTATTGAAACTTGATGTGAAATGAAACTAGTTTTTGCCAGCGGTTTTTCTCGTGTGAGACTTCGATTAAAAAAAATCTATTAGAAGAAGAAATTTAAAATTAAAGTTGAAATATTGTCATATTATATTAGAGACTTTCCGTCGTTTCGATCGGGTACGTCCCTAGGTGCTTTTTATATTATTTAAAATTTTACATACAGGAAGCGTCAACTTTTGAAAAAAAATAATAAAAAGAGTAAGCCTTTGTCTTGCTTCAGGTCATAATATATACAGGAAATTTTTCCCAAACACTTTCAGACGTTTTAATGTAGAGGTATAAGAGCAGGGATAAAACATGCCGATTTGACGATACTGAAAAATTAATTAAGAATTGTTAAATCGACATATTTTATCCCTGCTACCCTTATCACAATCGAGAATTTTTGTAAGAGAAAAAATTGGGCGTCTCATCAAAATGAAGCTGCGAAGCTCACGGAAAATTAGCTTGATACTAATCTATTGTAAAATTGTACCAGGATCCCGGACTATTAATTTTGATGGATATTAAATTAATCATCATGGATAGAGTATTAGAAAAATATGCCTGAATTAAAATAAACATGCTCTACATAAGCAGAATAGCGGGATAGCTATTGTTACAATTGCAAGATACAAATAATAATACCTTAGATGGGATTGTCGATTGTGTATCTTGGGAACTCGTATATCAGATTGTTATCATAAACTATGGAAGATACGGAAATATGTACTCGTTATTTATGTTATAAAAGATGAAAATTTGATTCAATTTAAGATTTTTTTATACGATTCTGTAAGGAATAATATTTCTCGGCTAAAGTTGTTTATTTTTACTACAAAATTGACAATGTTGTATTCATCACCAATTGACGACAATATGTTGCCCAAAGACACAGTGTGTTGATAATGAAAACCTTAAAAATTTTTTACTTCTCTAATATTATTCATATTATATGAAAAATTGTTTGTTCGTTTGTCTTACTTTAATCTATACTAATATTATAAAGAGGTAAAGTATGTGAGATTGTGAGTTTGTGACGTTGTAGGGGGGTAATCTCTGGATCTACTGAACCGATTTAGATGAAATTTGATAAGAAGATAGTTTGAGACCCTAGGAAGGACATAGGATACTTTTTATTCCGGAAATTATCCCTTAAGGGGGTGAAAATGGGGGTGAAAGTTTGGGAATCAAGCTAGGGACGAACCCGAGCGAAGCGAGGGTGAGTCGCTAATTAATTAATATAATAAATTAGCTAATGCTCTTTACATATATTATTTATTAGGAAATACAATTTCATCACTTACAAAGGATGATGTACGTCATAACATTACAAGATGGACATTTATATCAAGTTTCTCAATCTTATCTGCATTCGAAACCTTATCAGGTGTCATCGAGACCGTGAGAAATGACTGAAGTATTTTCTTAAGAGCTGTGGCAATTTGCAGTACAATATCGTTTATCGCACGTATATAAAAAGCTAGACAACTATCTGTCTGTCTATTTTGGCATATTTACAATTTTATTATAGGTATAGCTATAAAAATAACAAATAGGAGAAACTATAGATTACTAGATTGATTACCCATACAAACTTTCATCCCCATTGTCACCCCCTTAAGGGATGATTTCCGGAATAAAAACTATATCTTATTTCCAGGGTCTCAAACAATTTTCTTACAAAATTTCAACTAAATTGGTCCTGTAGTTTTTGAGTTTATTCTTTACAAACATACAAAATACAAATCCTTCCTCTTTATAATAGTAGTGTAGATAACAACACGATAGACTTTGTGTGCAAAATCAAAAATGTTTACTTAAGATAAAACTATTATCGAAGTGAGTTCAATCACATAATATGCAATGGTATGTTGTGATTAACCTTATGACCGTGTAAGCCGTCTGTCCCGTTATATTATCCCAGCATCTTTTAGTGCAGTGTTATTTATCTTTTAGTTATGAAGGTACTAGGTATCTACTCAACTAGCGACCAACCTCGCATATATTTTAGTAACTTTTAGATATTTATTATTTTACCATGAAAATTACCATGAAAAATTACAAATATGTATCAAATAGGAAATGGAAATTACATTGCTTTTTAAATCTTGAGATACAATTCCATTAAAATCACCTTCAAATTAAGTAATTATGCCTATAAAATAAATTACTTCCTAACCCACCTACATATAACATTATCCTTAAATAAAGACCGTGGCCTAAAAAATCAACAATGTGATACGCATTTAAAAGCAATCGATTAATTTAGACAAATGGATTAGTTTATACCGCCCAAACTGTACCTTCAACATTTCTTTCTCATTGATATAACTCTGTATATCAATAGGTCTTCTAGAACACAAATATATTTATATATGTGTTTTATGAATTTTGTCTTCTTTGCACAAATATATACATACTAGCGACTCACCCTCGCCTCGCTCGGGTTTGTTCCTAGGTTGATTCGCCATACAAATTTTCATCCCCATTTTCACCCCCTTAAGGGATGATTTCCGGGGTAAAAAGTATTCTATGTCCTTCCCAGGGTCTCAAACCATCTTCTTACCAAATTCATCTAAATGGGTTCACTAGATCCAGAAATTACCCCCTACAACGTCACAAACTCACAATTCACAAACTTTACCTCTTTATAATATTAGTATAGATATATTTTTTAATATGGCAAAGATACTTATTATGTTAACATAATGCTTATTTATTAATATTTTTCTAAAATCTATATGCACTTATTAATTATTAATTATTGGTAGCCATTAAAAATATAATAAATGAAAGCAAACTACGTCTGTATTTTATTATTACTATAATTTAGGCAGAAGTCAAATATTATAATAAATTATCTCTCGAGTTGAAAGTTTCGAAACATAATCATCTTCATATACATTAAGTGCACCGGCATTATTATTCATCTTATTCGTACCGCCCACAATCGCTTCAAAACTCGTCAGTTCATACTAATAGATGTGGCGCCATCGATTAGAACTACCTACTTTGTAAGATTCTAATGTGACAAGGACGAACTTCAACGGTTCTAGTGATTTCTAATTAATTTTAGTACTTAAACTTTAGTATGTTACTCCAACATCAATAACACTTGAAAAGTCGAAATTATTTTTGAAAATATTTGTGTAAATAAATCATATACTTATTAACATATGAATCATGAAAATCAGTACTTAATTGGCGAAAATGGCGTCTACATGTGACATACAATAAAAAGCCAACCAAATCCATACTAATATTATAAATATGAAAGTAAATCTGTACGTTACCTTTCAAGCTTATACCGCTGAACGATTTTGATAAAATTTGGCAGAGACATAGATTGCTTTCTAGTGATGGACATAGGCCATTTTTGATATCTGCTCCAATTACCACGCGAGCGAAATGCGGGCAAAAAGAACTTAAATATATCCTCATTTTTAAAGTCGGTCAAAAAAGGAAGTGATTATATTAGTGACGTGACAAAACCACAGGGTAGGCTATTTTTAACAATGTACATCCAACGCGAGCGGGATCGCAGGCAAAAGCAAGTTTGCTTACCAAAGCGTAAATAAATATATGTACGTACGAGTATTTACCATAAAAGATATCATGACATAGAAATTCAAAGTAATTATATGCATGTATATATTCAACCCTTTTTAACGTCCCACTGCTGACCACGGGCTTCCTTTCAATACAAAGCCATAGTCCACCTCGCTAGCCAAGTGCGGGTAGACGGACTTCACATGTCTATCGAAAACTGAATTTCGAAAGTAATTATCAAGAACAATATTTTTAACTTGTATAAATAGAATTCGATTCTGGTTAGATATTAACTTTCGTAAAAGCTCTCGAATGTAAAATGCGTAAATCTTTAAATTAACCTAACTCCCAAGCAGTGGCGGCCTTAGGGGGTGGCAAGCAGGGCAACCGCCCGGGGCCTCGCGCTTGTAGGGGGCCTCGCGCCTTCGCATAACAACCCAAGTGTTGATACACTTGGGTTTCAGTTGATTCTGATGAATCTCCTGCCTTAGGCCGGACATTACAAAACCCACATCCCGCCAGTACAAGCATGTAGCGTTTAAGTCAATAAGCTATTAATATTAAATTTTACGTTATTATAGTAATTATAGTAAAGAATGAATTAGTAAAAAGACTGCGTACAACTGCTTGTATTTTTTTTTAATTTTTTGTTTTAATTTTATGTGCAAAAAATATTTTCTAACTAAGTTCGCGCGATTGTGATGCCAGTAGAAAAATTGAGTTTGGTAGTTCAAAAAGGCAACAAGCCATCAAAAGAAAGCAGGTAGAAGAAAATCTGTATGGGTCTCTATATAAATATATAAAAGGTGATGGTCAAGAAGCTTCTAAGTCCTTAAGACCTTTCAGTGACTAAAAGTGACATGTTTTTGCATTCTAAGCCTAAAGCAGCTGAAATATTTTTATCGACATCATTTGGGATGCCGTTACTACCTAGCGATGATAATAGTAAGTAAACAACATCATTGTTACTCCACCGCCGCCGCCGTCGTCAACACTATCCAGCCAGAAATACGTATCTACGAGTAAATCTATGTCTACATCCATGAGTGGCGGAATTGAATATCTTATACTCAATACGTAAAATGACCCAGGTTTATGACCATCAATAATTACTGATGCAAACCGAACTGAGATTTCATTGAAAGGTCCAATCCGCGCTAAGACAGATTTTTTCCCGTAAATGATAGTGGACGGCGATTCAGTGAATAGGTATCATTACAATTAAAATATTAGCTTATGGTGAAAAATTGGACAAGCATTGGATGATTTATTCACAAACAAAACTTGCCATTTACTTCTTCTGTCGATTGTTCAGAATAGAATATAAAGAATTGGGTCCAGTGCAGAACTTTGCAATTGGAAACACTTGGGTAAATATTTAAAGTTTCACGACTTCGGCTGCACAAAGATTGTATGTTAAAACGGTTAAATTTAGAGAACGGATTATTAAATTTAGAGAACGGATTAAAAAGCTGTACAACTATTAATTCTTTAGCCCAGAGGCTTTCCTTCATTGGCCGCCCAAAGTGAAGCGCAAGAGCCAAATCCTTGAGAGGGTAGAAGTGCTCATTCTGTAAAATAACGGGGAAACCCACGAGCACTTGTTATGGTGAAACCGGTGCACACTTCTCGATAACCGTAGCCAACCACACTGATGTTGTGCCCGGGGCACTATGCCATTAGTGGGAGGCGAGTCACCGTCTGCCAAATATTGAATATGAAACTGTTGAGAAGGCGGACATTCGATAGTCTCATCCAATAGCCCAGTTTTTAGCCCATCCAAATTCCATTCCATAGACTCTTTTAGTTCCCATATTTTCTATAGTCCCTACGCATTGTCCGGAACCATATTTAAGCAATTCCTTATGGGTAACTCAGAGATGGATGCCGGTTGATGCGTCATATTAAACACTTAAATCTCTTAAGTGGTCTCTACGTGTTGGACCTGTGTTGCCCACACAAGCCTTCCAAACAACCGAGCTCCTTCGAGCTCGTGAATTCTAAAGAGCAGAGCCGGATTCAACCTTAGTGCCGCCCCTGGACACTAAAATAAATGCCGCCCTGTTATCGCAGCTTTGCATAAAATGAATAGTTTCGATAATTTTTTTTTTAAATGCAAAAATAATAATTTATAAGTGATATTATTTGTTCGAAAAATATATACTATAACTAATATATATTATACTACTTAGTCTTTTTTAATTATTCATTTTTTGGAAACTAAAAAAAGCATTTTCGATAACGTGAAGACATTTTTTTCCCACCCTCCAAATTTTGCTGCCCCTAAAAATTTGCCGCCCTGAGCACTAGCCCGGAATGCTCCTAATGTGAATCTAGCGCTGCTAAAAAGATACTAATAATGCCACTATCTCTGAAAAATTATTCAAAATGAGCTAATAGAATTAATGGCAAGTCACGCAAAACCTAAAAATGTTGACAAAATAATTTTGTCTTTTTTGTGCTTGCTAACTTTTATAAATTTCTAATATACAATTTTAAATTTATTTATTTATAAATTTTACATTTCTCGCCAAGCATCATCATTAAAAATATTTTCAATTCACGTAAATTTCATAAAAAACAAGGGCCTCGCAAAGAACTCCTGCCCGGGGCCTCGCAATGGCTAAGGCCGCCCCTGCTCCCAAGCTTTCCTATTTTAGGCTAGTAACTACCAATTAGGGAGATACGGACATTCAAGATCAATGGTGTCGATAACAGTATTATAATAACAAATATATTTATATTACTTTCGACCACAACTTTATTGGAATAAAATCGAAATTTCTGTGTACAAATAACGTTTTGATGAATGCTTGTTTATTAAAAGCTATCGTGTGATGGATGTTCAGGAATGGTCATAAATTAATTTTAACTTTAGTATGACTGACGTTCCCTCTACCACATATGGAGTTGCATTGTATATGTATAGTTATATATAGTTATTTAATATACTGTGCAATGTGGGTGATACAACCCGACGTGATGTTTAAGGGAGATTTTAAGGGTGTTTAGTCAAAATTATTTTTACACTCTTTACAGTACAAACCCTTAACTCATGGAGTCCGAAATTAAAATAAATTAATACTAACAAATAACACCTTGTATTACCTCTACCGGTGACATGAGAGCTGGTTGCAAACAAATAGATATTTACCTTATTTTTATAGGCGCAATGATACATTCCAATTAAGTACATACTGAAATTATCTGAACGCGATTCAGTCATGATTTTCCATGAAGATTAGAATGAATAGGGATGTGTGTGATTTAAAATAAAGGTGAAATATTTTTTTTATAATCTATATTACTTTTGAATTAAACCTTAAAAATAATATTTTTTAATCTAAATTCTTTTGGATTAAGAAATTAATTATTAAAAAGTTCAAATATAGGTGGAAAATTAAAATTAGTTGAAACAAACGCCATTGATCAGACCGAATATGACGTCAGAGTATATCATAACAGAGCGATTAGCGATTTTGTTCGCTACAAATTGAGTAGTAATTTTTCTGTGTATTTATTTACTGTGACGTCACGCTAAGGCGGTGGCGGGCGTTTAAAGTTCGTATCAGTATAATATTTAAAAAAAATTATACTAAATTATAGTTTTTTGAAGCCGGATATTTTTTTACAATTATATAACGATGTAAGCTATTGTATAAAAAATAAAAAAAAATCACACATATTCCCTATTGTATATTTCTAAATACTTTATATACAGGCGATGATTTAAATAAGACTTCTCAAGCGAGATATTTTATAACGCTACATAATATGAAACTAAAACGGGTCCTTCCAACTTCTAATAATAGTAGTACTGAAAAGTCATATCCACGCTAACCACTTAAAGCGCTCACTTTAAGCTCAATAATAGGTTTTCTAAGAAAAGAACGTAGAGATTTACTACACGAGCTCTTAGAAACACAGTCTAATAATACGTTAGCTTCCGTTTTTGGAACTAACGGAAGGTCCAATTTGAGTGTTTTTATAAATAAGACTAACTCGCGGCCGTGAATGATTTGAAACAAAACACATGCTAACAAAAGGAAGTTACTAATTAACTCTTATGGTATATCAATGACGCCGACATCATGATGTGAGATATAAGCTTAAAGTCAAGTTTATATTTGTATTATAACTTACAGTTAGAGTTTTAAAAGGATTAGTGTATTTTTTAAATTTCAATCTACGAGTATACTATAATAAAACAGTAGAGGTCGAATGTCTGTACATAGCAAAAAAATGCTAAAAACCGTGACAGGGGGATGTAAGAAGACAAATAGAACAAATACATATTTTTTTCAATTTTTTTGTTTCTTTGTCTGTTTGTCTGTTTGTCTGTTTGTACGCGCTAATCTCCGAATCTATTGGACGGATTTAAATGAAATTTTGCAAGGTGGTACCTTATATCCCCGGTCAACATCTAAGATACTTTTCATTCCGGAAAATTAAAGAGTTCCCGTGGGATAGTTAAAACTATAGTAACTTAGTACACAACAACTTATGCACCTAATTTAGTAAAATTTGGCATGCTGATACCTTATATTGCCGGTCTAACACCAAGTTACTTTTTATCCCGGAAAAATGAACGGTTACCCGTGGGATATATCTGTTTGTGCTTCTCTAGAGGCAAACCCGAGCGAAGCGAGGGTGAGCCGCTAGTATTTAATAAATATTTAATTTTGACCATGTTTGAAAGCCAACTAGAACTGAATATTTTGTGAATATAAAATTCAAATAAACAAAGTTTTAGATAATATACTACGAGTTACAAGTAATATGTTCACGTGTGTTTTATTACGTTTTCGTTATTCGCAGAATCAATGAATTAATATATTATTTTGCATATACAATGTACATACATATTTCATAGATTGGAGAGTGACTTATGTTACTAGTTACCTCCTTACGTAATGTTCGTCATAGAATATAATATATTAGTCTGAATCTCTCTAATATAAATAAATTTAACTGTTGGAAACTAAAATATTTAATGTAAGTTAAGAGCAGTGGTGCATGTGATAGTAGGTATAGTACGCCAGAGGTAGTCGAGTCGATTCCCGAACAAGTTTCTTATATTATGTTTCTATTATGTTATACCATACTATTGTGGTGTAGAATAATAGGACGTAGAAAACCAAGTGTAGAGTCTCTCTATTTACCTTTCCAATAGAGAAAATAAAAATGGTTAAACATAAAATTATATATCTTCCATTATGTTGAAATTTATGTCTGTAACATAAAACCGAAGGTTGTAAAATTCTTTGAAAGCAATTTTCTTTAACGCTGAAACTATCGACTAAGAACCGTTTTGGCTTTAGAACAAACCTATCTATGACAATCAGACCTCCAATAAACAATTTTAATGAAGTACCATTGTAATTAAATGAATTAAATTGATTTATAGTATACATTTAAAATATCTCAAGGCTTCTATAAGAAAAATACTAAGCTTTTTATAGGTTTTTTGCCCCGCTACCGGATACACTTCATTAGTTTGCGTTCGACGGCTTTGACACGTTAGTGGAGGAATGCTCATAAAAACTGTACCCGTTCCTTTTAAAATTCTGGCGTGACTTAATCTCATTATAAGTCGAAAAAATTATTTTCTATTGAATATCGACGTTTGCACCAAGCTTCTCCTGCAATCAGCGAAAGCATTCTAATAAAATTCTACATATATCTAAATCGTACACGTAAGTTGTCCCATGAAAGTAACTTTGTCATCCCGAATGACGTTATTAATTTTATCTTTGCTTAAATTAACACCAAACATCTAATTCCAGTTCATGAAGAACTTAAATTACGAGTAAATGTATGAATATTTACTTACTATTTATTTACTACTAGTGCGGCTCGCCCTCGCTTCACTCGGGTTCGTCTCTTGAAAAACAAAAACAAATCTATCCCACGGGAACCGTACATATTTTCGGGATTAAAAGTAGCCTATGTGTTATTCTATTGTATGAGCTATATTATTGTAAAGTTTCATTAAAATCTATTCAGTAGTTTTTGCGTGAAAGAGTAACAAACATCCATACATCTAAACTTCAAGACATCCATACATCCTCATAAACTTTGATATTCATAATATTATAAGTTTACTATCTAATTTACAACTAAAACTTTCCAGAATCTTCTTTTTTTAATTATAGAATATAATTTGTCTAAATTTTAAATACTGTTAATTTACGGCTATAATATTCTTGAACCTCCTTTTTTTTAATTTTTAATGTTATATTCTCATCATTAATGTCAAAAACTTACCGTAAAATTATTTTTTAATTCTCACCCAG
Organism: Brenthis ino; assembly: GCA_921882275.1. Lineage (NCBI taxonomy): Eukaryota > Metazoa > Arthropoda > Insecta > Lepidoptera > Nymphalidae > Brenthis > Brenthis ino. The sequence goes on from OV170234.1 coordinate 19,716,782, forward strand.
TACCACGTTTAACTACCGGTGCGTGACGCAAGAATCCTTAGACAAATTCAGCGTAATTCCGTACAAAAACAAGGAGCGGGACCATCTAGCGTGACTTCCACGTGAGCTCCCACGCCCACGGCATCCGTTTCGATTCTTATTATGTACACATTCTTAAAAGACTGATAAGTTGCATTTTGTTTTGTTAATAAATACTAAATATATGTATATAGTAATTTAAGTATGTATTGCATCGTCATAATTTTATAAGCAAAATAAAATACAATGTTCCACTCTTTAAATATTCATTTTGGGTAACAAACTTGGGAAAAATCTTTACAAAACTTTAAGGAAATGAGCGATTAGTTTTGATTGAGTTTTAACACTAAAAATAGTTTCAATTATTTGAAAAAGACAAAGCTTTTTATCTACTAAGTCAATTTCCAAGTGGTCCTAGAGACATAAAATTTGGAGGGTGTATTCTTAATGAAGGTATCCACTACAAAAGGGTTTTTTGAAATTCCACCCCTAAGAGGGTGAAATGAGGGGTTGAATTTTCTGTGAAACTTTTTATTCTCTGGGCCGATTGCCTCGAAAATTAGTACACGTAGAGTACACGTAGAGTTTTATATTAATTACTTACAACATAAATCCAAAGAATTTGTTTTTTTTTTGTAGTTTTAACGCGGGTGAAGCCGCGAGTTCTACCGCTAGTACGCTGTATAACAGTTATTATATATTAATTTCGTCTATGGACTCTAAAGAGAAATAAACAATCAGTAGTATCAAACAAGATAGCGGTTGGTCGCGGGTTCAATGAACTCACCTGTCAAACAGGCAGTGATCTTGCATCAATAGACCGTAAAATATAAGAGAGGTTTCGTAAGACCTAATGTTTATTAAATTATTTTCAGTCTAAATAGAAGGGAATAGCGGAAATCGTTAATTACTTATTGTTATTTTTAAAATGTTTTGTATTAGTACTATTTCAATTTTTCAAATTTAATAAATAAATAAATAACAAATAATACTCTTCCTCTATGATTGACATCGTTTTTGTGTATATTTTTTATTTGCGTGTATATTACGTGATATCTTTGCCAATTAATATGAAACTATTTTCATGTTTTTTTCAGTTAAGTGTAGGTTAAGGGTAGCTCCATTAAATTCCAACAATATCCTACACCTATCATTAGGCATGATTAAAAATGATATAATAAAATAAAATAAAAGCCTTTATTTGACAAGCTACTGTAATTCATCTTAGTTGCTAATTACTAAATTTAGTTTCTTTTTAATTGCTAGGTATACTTACTTATTATTATTTTTTTTATTTTTTTTATTAATACATACTAAATTATACTAAACGGTTAATTTCTAGTTTTTTTTTTTTGCATTAATCAAGGTTGGGTAAAGGCCTCCTCCAAAGATGCCCACTTCTCTCTATCCTGTGCTATTTGCCACCATGCCAAAAATGATATAGCTTTAGTTTAATAACATTCAATAAGTTTTTATAAATCGATTCACAATATGTATCGACAATAATACTCAAGTTAAAAAAAAAACATTTTTATTACATATTTTAAAACAAAAAACTTACTTCATCTAATAACTTACACCAAAAGGGTGCGTTCTCAAAGCTACCATGAACGCTTCGTCGAGTTCCGGGTGCCTTGTATAATATAATTTAACCCAAACTGCCTCCGTCTATCTTCTTAAGTAAGCCGTGCTTAGTTGAACTGATGTTTTATGATATACAATTATTTAACTTTCCCTTTCGCTCCTGTGGACACACATATTTCTGTAATTGGTTTTTATTTTATTAGGTGAAATTTTGATTTTATCTATACATATAATAAAATTGTAAGTCGAATCTGTACATTAAATATTTTTTGGAAAATCTTATTGAAATAAACATTATTATTGATACGGAAGCCGAATCTATATTTTTTAGAATTTTTGTCTATCTGTCTGTCTGTCTGTTATCGCTGCACAGAAAAACTACTGGAGGGATTTTGATGAAATTTGGTATGATTATAGCTGGTTATCCGGGTCAACATATAGGATACTTTTTACCGCTGGAAAATACCTCATTTCTGAGAAAAAATATAAAAACTGGTTAGAATAAAACCACGATGATACTATACATATATATTTTAGCAAGGGAACTTACTAAATAAGGCAAAATCTATTAAAAATAACTTATGATGAAAAAAAATAACAATAGCGCAATTGTATTTGGTTTTTGGTCATTTGAACGCGGGCGGAGCCGCGGGCAAAGCTAGTAAAGAATAAGAATCTTCTCAGATCTTTTCATTTTGGCCCGAATTCATTTTCCCTGGACCAATTTACTAAAAGTTATGAAACACGTTTCGCCCAAAGTTGATATAATAAATAATTAGAATAAAGGACTTTTAAATGTAATTAAAATCTCTGACAAAAAATATTATCTTAATTCAATATATGTGTTTTTTGGACCATCAGTTTTTAAACAACAGACATACATTAGTATTCTGGACGTTCTTAGGCATAACATATCGTACCTGAGGAAAATACACAGTATCCATCTGTGACTAATTTTAAATAATATTTATTGTTTTAAAATAGCTTTTTTCCAATTTTTATATATACAGCATGTCTTAAACTGATTGCAATCATATCGAAAATAAAATTCGTAAATGGTATCTGAAACCTTAAAGGTGCTGATCGCGTCGTTTTCGAAACAGCTTCACTCTTTCGATTCCAAAGTTAGATAGTGCTCCCCTCCCAATGGGCTAGCACTGCTTCAAATATACTTAGCATATACAAATATGTATATTTTTAAAATAATCTTTTAAAATTTAATTAACTTATTATTTTTTGTTACAGGTAAGGAAACCAACAACGCAAACAAAAAACAAACAACAACGCGTTTCTCCATCAAATATGGCATTTACCTATATCATAAAAAATAATTATAAGACAATTCATTCAGCTTTCTTGCTACAAGATCGTATTTATTTAAAATACCATATACGGGTCTTCCATAGTTAACATTTCACATTCTACTTAGTATTCGGTTGACTGAACGCGCGAAGATCGATATTGGCAAGTGTAATTTATTTACGCAAGAAAAAAAGTTTACACAATCTCGTTATGTAATAGCAATTAAAATGCCCATCCATTGATCAAAATTGGAGAGCTAGACAGGTTTTGATGCGACTTTTATTATTATATAAATCGCATGTTTCATTCCTTTATTAGTTCGTTGTGTTTTATAGTTAGTTATCTAATAAGCTTGATGTAACTTACTGATCGTCGAAATTGAATTCTGCAATTATTTTATAGGTAAATGAAGTTAATAGGTTCTATTTCGAATGAATTTGATATTTTTTTTTCTATGATTTTTTTTTTTCTTGATTCTGTCACGTAAAATGAAACTTCTAATGATTACTTTTTTAACTTAAATTATACACTAAAAAATCATTTAAAATATAATTATGCCAACTTACTTATTTATATAAGACGACCCTTGAGGTTCACAATTGGCGAAAATATATTATACTTACTAGAGTACCTTTTCTAATAATATGAAGAAGAATTTGAGAAATAATGTACCGTACACGGTGCAACACTATTCGTATGTCCACTTTAGCCAAAAGTTAAAACATAATATGATCAGAATTCTTAGTTAGATTTATATAACATTAACCCTAGCTGTAAAAATAAAACCTTTTCCAATACAAATTGTACATTCTAAAAATATTACTTATAAAATACAAATATATTATAAAGCATTTATATAATATACTGAAATGTGTTTCGATATATCTATACATATAATAAAATTGCAACTAAATCGAATCTGTATATTAAATATTTTTCAACCGACTTCCAAAAGGAGGAGGTTCTCAATTCGACTGTATTTTTTTTATGTTTGTTACCTTAGAACTCCGTCATTTATTAACCGATTTGGACAATTTTTGTGTCGTTTGAAAGTGTATACGATAAGATTGGTCCCATTCAAATTTCAAAAAGAAATACCACCCCTAAGGGTGGAAAAATAGCTAATGATGAATTTAACCTACTTCTAATTGTCATATTGACTGGAAACTTTGCAAGTGTTTCTATTTCCGTTGATAGTACAGAGGTTCGGTATTGTTGACCTGATCTGATGGTAAGGCCAGAAGGTGGATAGGTGGAACTCTTCAACGATAAATAGTAGATACTTTGAGTTTGGGCTTATTTTGTTTGGTTTGACCAGCCTAACACTTTAGAATTCTTACTTTGCTACTACTGTCTACACTAAAAAGGGAAAAATAAAAACTTTTTAACAAAAAAATAAAAACCGACTTCAAACAAAAGCACTAAAAAGTAAAAAATAACTGATTGGTAGTTTTCATTTACTATATGTACATACCTAATCAAATATTTTCGAAGTCGGTGTGCTTTGGCTAAGTAATTAAAGCCTACCTATTAAATACATATGTACCTATCAAATATTTTCAAAATCGGTGCCAGCCCATACAAAGTAAAGCACACCGACTTCGAAAATATTTGATTAGGTATGTATAGTAAATGAAAACTACCAATCAGTTATTTTTTACTTTTTAGTGCTTTTGTTTGAAGTCGTTTTTTTTTTTGGAAAATCTTATTGAAATAGACATTATTATCGATACAGAGTCCGAATCTATAGTTTTTAGATTTTTCTGTCTGTCTGTCTGTCTGTTATCACATCACGAGAAAACCACTGGACAGATTTTAATAAAATTTGGTATGATGATAGCTGGTTATCCGGGTCAACATATAGGATACTTTTTACTGCGGTAAAATATCTTATTTTTTGAGAAATAAAATACAAACGCTGCAATGTAAAATTAATGACTTTACTAATATGTAAAACCTAAGAATTTGGTTTTTTGGTCATCTGAACGCGGGCGGAGCCGCGGGCAATGCTAGTTAAGAATAATCTCATATACTGATTAATATCATTCGAACTCTATGACCCCAAAGTTAATAAGCATTTTGATTAATAATTATAAAAACGATATACATATTATATAATATACTAATTTAACTATCAAATATACATCATACTTCTTACTATTATACCTGTGAAAGTTTAGACGGATGTTTGTTACTCAATTACGCCATAACGGCTGAACGGATCTGGATGAAATTTGGCACAGAGATAGAGTATAGTCTGGAATATCACGCAGATTACGTTTAATCCCGGATAAATGTACAGTTCCCGTGGGATAGATTAGTTTTTGTTTTTTCACAGTGCAGAGCAAGGAATCGACTATCTATTCCAAACCAACGGTTAAAACGTACCTAGGGACAAACCTGAGCGAAGCGAGTGTGACTGTGAGTCACTAGTAAGAGTATATTTTTTACAAGATATTATTATTATTTTAATTTTAAAGTTTGAATGATGAATTAAAGAAAAGCCTTTTTAACGCCAGTAACACTAACGCTTGATAATAATAATTCGATAAAATTCTTTAAATTAAATTGGTTTTTGGAAATAAAGAAGCATAACTACAGAGAGATTCAAACATTTACTTACATTTGTTGATGTTGATTTATGAAATTTTATTCTTATATATAAACGATTTCTACAACTGTTTACATCACATTTTAAAATCGTTATCTTCAAATCTTCTCTCTTTTGTAACCGACTTGTTTTTATTGTTTTTAATTTTTTATAGATAGGTATGTTTTATACATTTTCAACTCGCGATAAAAAATTATGAATCGAATTATTTTTTTTATTGATAAGTCCATAATAAAAGGGTGGAAGAATTAATAATATTAATTATAGAGCCGGAATATTTTTTTATTTAAAAAACAACAGTTTTCAAGGCTCTGTCGTTATTTATACAGCCAATAAATGTAGACAGGACAACGTCTGTCGGGTCCGCTAGTAAATAAATAAAACAAAAAAACCGTTCTTTATGACATCCTGTGCTTTATATTTAAAAATATGTAGTTCCATTTGTTTCCTAGATAGTGCCAACTTAACAATATATGGCATACACGTACTATGTAACACTTTTTGTATATAGATATTTTATTGAACTCGCTGTTTGAAAGTGGAGCTTATTATAATTGCGTAATTCATAAGAAATTAATTAACATTCAGAATCGCAGTGTTTGTTGAAACATATGAATATTTAAAGTTTCAGAGAAAGTTTGATGTTTATTCAATGGTTCATTCTGAAAGGAACAATTCGGAACGTTTTGATCGCTCTTTAACACTTCAAAGGCAAGCTTCGTTTGAAGTACAATGTAGGTGATAAGACATTTTCCGCTTCTATTTAAATAGAGGCATCTGACCGTTGGTTTTCTATCTTTGATTCATCGAAATACTATTATAAATGTGGTAATTTATGTGTTAGTATGATTGTTACTCCTTCTCGCTAAAAAGGCTGGGGGGTTATGACTAGAGTGACATGTAGGCTACTGTTACCTAGGAACCCATCCGAGCAAAGCGAGCTTAAGTCGCTAGTATTATATTTTATATGTATGCTTTCATCTTCTTATTCCTTCAATACAACATTATTTTAACCGCCGTTTAATACCAGGATTCGATTCACACACGATGTAAATCCAAGTTTGTCTCAAAATAGGCGGGTTAAAATTTTTTACCACATTCAATAAACCTTTTTTATATAAATATTACCAAATTATATTTTTAATGTTTATTATCTATTGAAAATCTAAACAAAAAATCTATATAAATAAAAATGAATGTTGGTAAGCGTATAACTCAAGAATGGCTGGACCAATTCGGCTAATTTTTTTTTCGTATGTTCCTTAAGGTCCACGGAAGGCTTTAATAGAGAGAAAAAATGAAAAATTTACGAAAAAATAATTGAAATTTATATGGCTAACGCTGGCTCATAACTATTTATATCTATTTAAAACGTACCTAGCAACGAACCCGAGCAAAGCGAGGGTGAGCCACTAGTATAAAATATTTCTATTCAACATATAAGCGCTTACACCAAAAAGCAAGTACGAGAGCTTTAGCATCGTTAAAGAGACATAAGAATAACTAGGTTACAGCACAAAGTGGATCGTCATTATGGGTTGATGTAAGGCTTTTTTGTCGCTTTCTCCAGCCGCATTGTTTAATGATCCTCCATAATGCGCTAAAAACGGTGAGATTATTATAAGTTACGTGTAGTATTGATGTATTGTCAGTCTATGACCATAGATGGCTTAACTTTAATTAATATGTTTTTTATCAAAAAAATGACAAAGTTCGATCTGGACTTGTGCATCGAGAGTTCTAATTGAAATGAATACGCATCATATTTGCATGTATACATGAATTTATTTATACATATTATTACCCTTTAAAATGTTTTAATAACGTTTTATGTAACAAGTTTTTTAGAAGTTTGAACTTAAGCTACTATTCTTACAATAATAATAATGATCTCCCGACCGACTTCAGCCACGGCGGCCAGTCTCATTGAGACTAGCCAACTGCGCAGGAGATATTATAGTGCACAAGTGTACGCGCAGACACAAGTGCACTCTCTATTCCTATCACTCTCATACTCCGGTGAGACGACTGCTCGATACGACCGGTGAGAGAGACCAGAGAGTTAAGGCGCAGGACCGACGGCTTTACATGCTCTCCGAGGCGTGGGAGTGAAACACAGCCAACTTCCCAACTCCGGGCTGTTACTAAACAGAAAGACTTAATAACTAAACTTGGCTCGACCCGGAACTCGAAACCAGGACCTCTCGATATACAACCGCACTTGCTAACCACTAGACCACCGAGGCAGTTTAAATTTATACAATAAGAACCCTAAAGAACGTGTCTCCTAATCTTGACAACAAATGCTTATTTTAAATTTTTCAGTTTATTTTGTTCTATAATTAGATTTGAATTTAGTTTACAGACTTTTCCTGTTATTTCTATGTCATTCAGTGATTCAATTTGAAACCGTGCCAAGTAGTATACGGACTTACTCATTCACTTTAGAGAGCCCACTGCTGACAATAGCATTCCACTGGACAAAAGATTAATTTAAATATAATTAGCGCATGGAATAATGAATTGCTCCCAACGGAAGGCGATGTCCACTGTGTCGAATGTAAAATATTTTATACCTACTTTTAAAATTATATATATATATATATATATATATATATATATATATTAATATATATATATATATATATTAATATAACATATTCTGTAAATGAAATATTGATTTTTCAATACTGCTTTTAAATACCCATCAAAAAGATGGATCTTATAAAATATTCGTCATTGAAGTAACTAAAAATATTTAGTGTAATTTAAAATATATTCCACTTTTATATCTAGTAGTAATTTAGTTTGCCAAAATAGGAAAATTTATTGTACTTTTAACATATCAACAATATTAATAAAGATTAATGGCAGCCAAATATTAAAAATAAAATAATAACAACTGCCAATATAGTTAGTAAAACTCGCAAACGAAAACTTGTATGCAAATTTTATTGCTTCTTGATAATCTTTGCGTGGTAACCAACAACCTATCTCGTTTAAAACCTAGTATCTCCATATACAGCTCTTGCTAGTAAGTAGATAGATAAGGGAACTTATTGAATGCGAGTAGGAAATGGAAATTGCTACGAATTTGCCAATTAATTATTATCAACGAAAAGCTTTAGCTTAGACATGATTTTTTTAAAAGTAAATAAAAAATCAAAATGAAATAAATAAAACTAACTAAATTAAAACTATAAAATCTATAATACTTTCTTACATTTACAAGAATATTTGACATTTTATTATTATTCTTTGAATTTATTATAATCAAAACAAACATTAAAATAAAACCGGAACGAAATCCAAAAAGATAGGTTTAATAAAAATACAAAACCTATATTTTAGGAAATATTTCAATTTTGCCCAAAATATTCGCATGCGAGCACTCTGTGTTGTAGTATTCGTGTTTCCCGTTACTCAGATTCGAGTGCTATATACTAAATATATCGTCCGGTTCTTGAACTCACGACCGATTTTGCTATGATTAAAAGTAGAATTTATCGATTGTCGAAATTGCTTTAATAATACATAATTGTATTGACCAGCTAAAGATCAATCTTTGACAACAACTTTCATATCGAAAATGAATGTAGAGTCATATTGAATCAAACGACCCCATCTCGCTTCGTTCATACTCTAGCTGCCTTATTTTAGTTACTTCAAAATATCCAGGTTCCTCTTAAAATTAGTAACGTGTATTATAATTTATATAGGTAAGTTCCGGAAGAAAGTGACTAAAGATCGTACCAAAATTTATAATTTTGGATACAAAATTACAACTATATAGACGTTGAGATATAAGCATTCATATTCAAAAATAAACACATTGCAAATGACTAGCTCATTCTGAATGACTAATAAAACTTCGAATCTAGGTTTCGTGAAAAATACTTTTTAACCACAAGTGAAAATCGAACTAGAAACCTCGATGCAAAAGCAAATACGTTAAACCATTTTGTCAATTATCATGACTTTATTAATCATTTCAAATATGATTTGGCATGTTCAAGTTACATGCTTGAAGTGTTATCTTTTATGAATATTCTATTTTTTTTTAATATTTTATGTTTAGTTTATGATTATCCCATAACTTATCTTCACGATATTTTCCATATTTATTTTAAACTAGCATTGCCCGCGGCTCCACCCGCGTTCAAATGAGAAAAACGGAATTCTTAGGTTTTACATATTAGTATACTCTTACAAGATTGCAGTTTTTGTATTTTATCTCAGAAATTAGATATTTTCTCGTGGTATAAAGTATCCTATATGTTGAACCAGATAACCAACTATCACCATACCAAATTTCATCAAAATCCCTCCAGTAGTTTTTTGCGATGCGGTAACAGACAGACAGACAGACAGACAAAAATATAAAAAAGTATCCTAAATGTTGACCCGGATAACCAGCTATCATCATACCAAATTTTATCAAAATCTGTCCAGTGGTTTTCTCGTGATGCGATAACAGACAGACAGACACAAAAATTCTAAAAACTATAGATTCGGCCTCTGTATCGATAATAATGTCTATTTCAATAAGATTTTCCAAAAAATATTTAATGTACAGATTCGGCTTAGTTACAATTTTATTATATGTACCTATATATTAATTCAAGCATAACAAGGCAATCTGGCAGCTTTTTAGATAAAACGGTTATACCGTACTTGTACTTTATAAAAAGTTATTCACTTAAAATATTGTTAAAATAACGAATCTCAGGATGCAAAAACCTATAGGTATATGTAGGTAACAACGGAAATAAATAAATTTTAAAATATCCCAGACATATAATTACCACATACAAGATCGATTTTAGAAAATAATGATTTACTTCCTTTATTTTACCGCCTTGTGTTGTGGCAGGAAGAGTGAAGTCTCCATAACTCTAACGACTTAAAGCATGCTAATAACTGACGACACGTTTAGCTCAGTTTGTAGTGACCCTACTTGCTGTGCCAGCGGTCGCGGGTTCGAGTTCCGCTGGGGGCATTCATTTGTGTAACGAGCACGAATGTTTGTACTTCAGTCATGGGTATTTATATTTATAATATGTATGTATTTAAAGTTATATATTATGTGTAGAGTACCAACTATCTAGAATCTATAACACAAGCCTCGTAGCTCACTATGGAATTATATGGTGCTGTGTGTTAATGTTCCAACATATTTATTTATTATTTAATACATATTAAGTAAAATACGCATTTAGGTAGTCTTGTAGGGTAGTAATCTATAGGAACTATTAGGTAAATCAGGAGAGAAAGCAATCTTTCCTATATCTAACACGATCTCTATACAAACAAAAATCCTATATTTAACAAAAAACAAGTCGACACGATACTCTGTTGCGGCGTGAAGGACTAACAATACAGCAACACACTTTCTCATTTTTGGTATTTGACGGCACGTTGCTACCCAAGAGGCGTTATTATCATGATTGTCAAAATATGGAAAGCGAAGAGCGGTAGAGGTATCATATACGGAAGTTCTTCCACCCGGAGATTTTTTTGTGTAACTCCCAAAAATACCTTGGAGGAGTACTTAAGTAATAGGTATATGAAATATTACATCTATATATATTTAGATTCAAGTTTTTGCATATTTCAAATCAAGACTTGTAGGTTTTGTAGAGTTGATTTTAATTCAATTATCATCTATATATGTAGGTAAGTAAAAATGTAAATGTTCGCTTGCGCAAAACCGCAAATCACGATTTTTCTTCAAAATTATTTACCGAATGCAACACATAAGAATTTTTATACGGATTTTTTTACTGCAACGCATCAACATCTACACCGTTAAACCCATCCTAAATGGGTGTGTGGTACACATGAAAATTGTCGCGTTATCCTTTTTCCTGTAACTGGCCACTTTTAACCAAAATGAGACAGGAAATCGTGACCACATATAGCTATTTAGTAATTGTCTTACTCATATATATCTACTCGTATGTCAGTTATTTATAATATTAACAGTATTTAGCAATTAACCAATAAACAGTCTACATGTTATCGAACCTAAAAACTAGTAATTAAATGTATTTTTTATCTTTTATTTGGTATACTTTGTTATTTATTTAAACTCCCAAAAACTACTATTCTTTTTATTCAAAAAAATTAATTCAAAATATTTATTCAGTTCAAAAGACAGTCCTTTGTACTAACTAATGATCTTATATAATAATTATATAATATTTCTTAGGTGCTTATTAGAAGTCATCTCTAGGTGGGTTTTGGACTTATAATATTATATACAAGCAATGCCATTTTTTTTTTTGACGAAATTACTAACAGTAACCTATGTGTTACGGTAATTAATAGTCTAGATCTGTATATTAATTTTTTGTGGTTAGGCATTGTGTGTAACAAATACTCGTATATAAAGCCTTTGAAACGTCTAAAACCTTAGTCTCCCTTGACCATGATTGCTGTAAAGCATTCGAAACGTCGAGAACCAACAAAAATAAAAAAAATCCGCGAAAAGATCCGAGAAGATAGTTTTATTAAAAATGTACTAACCGTCTAATTTATAATGTGGTTATGACAAAAATATACACGATTTGTGGTTTAACGGCGCATTTAACATAACCCACATAGAAAAACGCTTCGTGCGCGAAAGAAGTAAATAGGTAAGCTAGAATTTTTTGTGATTTATGCTAGCGTTTACACATGACATAGAAAACGTTTATTACTTTGTTTATTTATATGCATTTCAATAGTATAAAATGGACATTGTGTTTACGTAGGTGTGCCAAACAGCTGGAGTTGGTTCCTGTAAAAGTTAGGTCCTAGATTAGAATAAAAAAGGCCAGATATAAGAATAAGTTGCTAAAGACATATCTAAAAAATCGTACTGATAATAAAAGAGAATATATAATTTAGATAATAATTATATTAACATATATGGGACTACCCTTGAATTATAACGTATTAATTAAAAAAAAAACAATAATTAGAATGGACCACTATAAAAATATAAATAACAAAAAAAAATCCAAATTAGTAGGTACGTCCTACTTTTTTAGTCGCTTAATAAAAGTCCATTCTATTTACCAAAATTACCTCTATTACCTAAAAATCAACTAAACGAAGATCCTAGATTTTTATAAATATATATATATATATATATATATATATATATATATATATATATATATATATATAATAAAATTCTAACTCAGTCAAATCTGTACATTAAATATTTTTTGGAAAATCTTATTCAAAAAATCATTATTATCGATACTGAGAAATCTATACTAAATGTTAAAACGTACCTAGGGATGAACACGTGCGGAGCAAGGGTGAGTTACTAGTTATACATATTATAAATATTTAGAAAACTTAAAATTATATAAATCTTGCTAAATGATAATTAGTTAGCTATAAAAAAACGCAGTATTTTATCACATTGTACAAGTGTTGCTTGTAATTATGCTTTCATCTGCAAGAATCGCGTGAAGAGTATTGAGGCTATTTCCTTTTGATATGTGTGTACCCAATTAGCCTTAATTACTTGTAATGATCAGAGGTAAAAACTTTGTAAGAAAGTGTTAATTTTTAGAATAAAAGCTTTCAAAAATGAATATATTGAGTCATTTTGTTGTAAAATTATTTAAATAAAAATCTTACGCAAACTTAAATTAGTCAAACACTTTGTTAACTTTCGGGATAACTACATAGAGACACATATTTATGTATATAATATTTATTACATAGAATGAAATAAATGATTTGAATCACTTATATTGTACCATATATTATTATAACTTCCAAAAGTTAATATTTTGTTATAAAAAAAAGTAGATGCGTATTAAAGAAAGACTTAAAAATTGTACGGACTGTAAAGTAACTGATGTAGAGACATTAAACATATTTACAAAGTTGCACTACAACGATATCGTATTAAAACTTTCAAGAATCCACCGCTTAAAATTAGGTAGAGACGTTTAAGCAAATGCCAGGAGCTTTTAATGACTGTAGAGTTCCAGACGAACTTCTCAGAACATAGCTATGTAAAGGTCATTCACGTCAGTCAGTTGTCTAATTTGTGGAGCGAAGGGACCCGCAGAGACAAATTGCTTTTAACTCAGCCTCTTGATAATTGAAGTTTTACTTCCAAGTGGTCAGTAATGTGTGTCACAGATGGTAACAGAAATGTTAAACTGTTATATTATGCCATTACTGTTTATTGCCTGCTACTTCGCTCGCTTGGTATGTACGTCGATAAAATATAACAATGTATTATTGTAAGATATAAGCTACTTCTATTCTGACTTTAAGCATTACAGCGTCAGAACTAATTTATAATTTTCATAATTAAAAATTTTTTTGCCCTGATATGGATTTATATCCAGGTTCAGGCTACATAAATGAGAAGAATAACGTATTGAAGAATTATGGCAACGAGAACCACTCCGTATACTACGTATATATGTAGTTATTAATTGCATATAAAAGAAGTTTATTTACACATATATTTGAAGCCATTGAAAGAACGAATACGTCAGTCACACAGTTCTTACGAATTGAGTTATAAATTCTCAGATTTTTCTCTATAGAAAAGTCTTGAAATTACTTCATATTTATACGAATTCCATATCTTCATATTACTCAGCTGAGATTTTCTACTACTATACAGAATAGTATTATGAAATATCCTTTATGAAATTCTTCTCATTCATAAAAACAAATCGGTTATGGTATCGACATCCGGCCACTTGGTGTCAGATTTTGAATCCATTCGTCGAAAGCTGTACAAATATTCGGCGAAATCCGATATGTACTAAAATGAATAAGCGTGTGCCAGAAGTGGTCCACAGAGAGAATATTTTATTTCATAAACTTGCAAGTTAGTTATGAATTAAAGTTAATGATTTGCGAAACAATGCTGCAAATATGCACAAAAAACCAAATGTAGCAAAGAAAACCGTAAGTGACCCCAACTTTAGTAAAAAAAAAATGACGTTATTCTTGTATTATTAAGTACATTTTTTTATATTTTATGATTCATAAGAAATTGCGCAGCAAACACAAAGAAAGTTAATAATTAACCTTTTAAGAATAAAAACCGCGTTGATATGGAACAAGAATAATTCAAATACATCTTAAAATTTAAGGATGTACACAAAATTTAAGGACTAGGTATATTACATTCTACGCGTTCAAACAACTAAAAAACAAACTCTTTGATACACCGACAGCAGCGCCACCTACCGGGTCTAATTGTGTTTTCAAACCGTCCAGGAGCCCATTGAAAAACACACAACATTTCATCCAAATCGGTCCAGCGCTTTAGGAGGAGTAAGGTGACAAACACACGTACGGTACGAAGTATATACACGGGTACGAAGAATTATATATGTATATGTACTTATATGTACATATATCAAGAAAAGAAAGATATGAATATTTATAATGACATAAAAAGCAACATCAAACAATAAGTCATTTAATGGTTCAAAGACGTCAAAGATGGTGATCACATGGTGGAGTGAAGGAAGTTGCTACACAGATGTGAATGAACAATGCTTTGGCGGTTTAGGAGCAATCGGACCTTTTGCAACGCGCGTGTTAGTTAAAAAACAATTAATTAATGTAAATTAAGTACCATTTTAATTACTTGTATTCCGAAATAGAAAAAAGAACTATATCTATCTATATATAAAAAAAATCAAGTGACGTTCGTTAGTCTCGCTAAAACTCAAAAACGGCTGGACCGATTTGAATAATTCTTTTTTGTTACATTGGGAGTGTGTCAGGGGTAGTTTAAGTATAAAAAAATAAGGAAAACCCATAAGAATAGCCGAAAGTCGAACAGTTCAGAACTGTTTGTGTTGTGTCTGTGTATATATAATAATACATACAAATATAATCTATCTATTCCATACTAACCGTTAAAACGTACCTAGGGATGAACCCGAGTGAAACGAGGGTGAGTCGCTAGTATAATATAAATATTAATAATAAAATAATTTAACATTAGGTACTAATATTAAATGTTATATCCCAGTTTTTTACTAGATTTCTAGATTAATTTCAATAACTTTATAAAGTTTACACAAAAATATACAAAATTCTATGACAGTTCATAGCATAACTTACATAAAAGCTATCAAACATAACCATGGACCGTTTCACATAAACCCTATAATGTCTTTTCACATTTTCCCTACCCCATAAGTAGAGAGGACATTTGTAAATGATTTTACATTGATATTCCTTTAGTCTCCGTCTGTCAATATTTAAATAGCAAAAATTTTCCTCGTGCAAGAATCGAACCGAGTACCTCCGGTGTAGTGTCAATCACACAATCTTTCTATTATTCAGCAAATATTCTAAAACGAAAGCAAACATTAATATACATATCTTGACTTTTAAGCTAAGTATTTCTCGTTCTCTACATAACGGTAACTAAAACGTGACTTCTGTTTAAGATACTATCTTCAACAACCGCCGAACATAATTACTATTCGATAAAAATACTTCCGCCTAGAGTAGTTCTATTAGTATATAATAATAAAATTTTAAAACGTATTCTGACACAGTTTGTAGGCTGCAATTAGCCCAAATTCCAACAATTTTATTAGTTCCTATTTAAAAACAAGAATCATTTTAAGATATTCTGCAATATCATAATAGAATACGCAAATTAGCTTATCGATATCTTATTAGCGTAACAATAACTCATAAACATATGTAGACGTATCATTTAAAACTTAATCTAACCGTAATTTTATCCAAGCACTATATAGTAGCTATTTAATACACATGAAAATTTGATATAATCGGCTCACTGGCAAATATGCAAGATTACCGGTCAAACATCGTTTAACATTTACACTGTATATTGTGAAGTAAACAGCGAACCTTTACAAAAAGGGACCAATAAATGGTTATTAACTACAATACGCCATTCATAAGTGCGACAGAACGAGAGGGCAGAAGAGAAAACAGTCCGTGTTCGACAGAGCGAGGGAGATTGCATTCCGAGGCAACGCCGCGCTGCGCCCGCGCACCCTGTGTTGCTACACTATGACTAATTCATTATATATTATTATTTTCATTGCCTAATGTCTAGTAATATTAAATGATTTTCTGAAGACAAAAAATATGTTGATAATTTATGTATTTTTTAATAATTGGCGCCCCTTTAATTTTACATTAATATAAAACTTATACATACATATATAACTTATACTTGATTAATATGCAATAATAACAATTACATATATTATTGCTAAAGTTTATGAAGCTATGTAGGTATGTATGTTTTGAATTTTCACATCAAATAAAACTGTCTCCATAATTATCTTACTTAATTCTTAGTTTCACTAAATATGTTTAAAACTTTTATTATTATATAATTTTACAGAACCGTAAATCTTTCATTTAATTACGACAGGTCATAAGTTCATTTCTCCACTTACAATTTTGTCGCATACGATCATTCATTGTATTGTATATTTATCACCTTGTCATTTATGATATTTATGAAGGAGAATTGTTAATTACTGGCAACATTCGTCTCAGCTGCTTCTATAACGCCGCTCACTTGCGTACGCGCATCGTGTTGGGATGGACGTGTTTGTACTAAATAAAATCCGAGTTAAATGACGATCACCAATATAAATTATAACTAACTAACCATAATAATATTTTAACCGGTGACGTTATCGAAACGAAACTTGTGTTCCGGTGTCGTGTGAGTGATGTGTTTTGTGTAAGAAGGCCGGAGGGTACTTTCACTGGACTGAAAGTTTTTAAATATTCATTCGGAGCTTCTTGTTATTATTTTGTAAGGATTTGCTAGATATGCGGACAACTGAAAGGTAAATATTCATATATTACTGATTTCTCTTGTACTATACATAACATCTATATCTATCTATACATGTATTAAATTCTTAGTCGAATCTAAATAAATACTTATTTTTTGAAAAAATATATTGAACAGTCATGATTATTTATTATCGATACAGAATCAGAGGTCGAATCTATTAGTTTTTAGAATTTTTGTCAGTCTGTCTGTCTATCTGCTGGGAACACATCACGATAAAACCACTAGACAGATTTTAATGAAATTTGGTATTATGATAGCTGGTTCCGGGCCAACATTTAAAATACTTTTACTGCGAGAAAATACTCATCTCTGAGAAATCTATACTTAACGTTAAAACGTTAAATATAATAAGTAACATTTTACTTAACAATAAAGAAGTAAATTAAAAAAATCTTTTAATTAATTTTGACATATCAGAACTTAGTATCGTTAACTATACTTTTATACATACAGAACTTTTTACACAAATTTTTTACACATAAAGAAACTTTTATACAAAAAACTTTAAAAACTTGTATAAAATATTGTAAATGTCTCTAATACTTTAAAGTTTAAGCCCTTAGTGTCAGCGATTTAAGTATAATAGATCTGAATTTTGTAATTAAAGGTTTATATACAAGTTCTTAGAATAAACTCCCCGGTACAAACACAGGTTCCTTAGGTAATTTTTTTTATATTACATACATTGTGCCAAATTAGATTACCTATATAGCAAACCGAATATATTTATAGACAATATGTGAATCTTACGTCTTCTTTAAATACATATTTTTAATTTAATATATCCATATTTTATAAAAATATAATGATTATGAATCTTTGTAAAATACTTGAGGAGAAACTTTGTCATTGTGGAGCGATAAAAAATAAAATTACAATCGAGAAGGTGAATGTTTTATGTCAACAATTTACGTGTACAATGTACATCGCATTCTAACACGATATCTCGATTTGCTCTCATATGTTTAGATAATGTCTTTATCTGACATAATCTCGCGTAACTTGTAAAGTGTTTTTTGCATTTTTACCAAATATTTTACTTATGTAGGATGACAGTAATAAATTTCGAGATATTCCTTGCATATATTCATATATTCAGTACTTTTGGAACATAAGTTTAATTCTTTTAAAATCGTCAGTAAGTACGTCTGTCCGTGTGGAAGCTACCACCGGCTCGCAAAGCAGTTCTGCTGAGAAGAGCCGGCGAGAAAGTCGGCAGTTACTCTTTTAAATAATCATTTACATAATTTATAATAATAATTTACAGTATTACAAACAATTCATGATTAATTAATTAATATAAAGAAAAACAAAATAATATCCGCGTCTTTTTTTATATACATTCCTATCGGCCAAGGTCACATAAATAAATATTTTGTACATAAATCAATACAAATTATTCATATATATTATTTTTTCGTTATTGATCACCTCAAGGTAAATTTCTAAAAAAATAATTTAAAATCAAAGAAATCTATTTTTAACTGACACGCCGGCGTGTCCGCGGTCGTGGAGGGAGTAAAAAATAAAAATGCAACCTACGCTTAGGTATATCATAAATAAGTACACTTGAAACTTATCAATGTGCCCGAGTGTTTCAGTTGTATATTATGTTATTTGTTATCATTTATCTGCGTATTTACAGAAGCATAGAGAATGTAAGATTCACTCTCTTTTAGAAATGATTCATACTAAGTCTCTAACTTAGATTTATCAAAATTTAGGCAATACACAATTAAGAGCTTCTGCAGGAATCAAACCTAAGACCTTCGCCTTATAAAGCTGTTACATTTCACCACCTAATTACCAATTTACATATTTAATATGCAGTATTTAATAGCAATGCAAATAATCAGTAACAATCATTCCAATAGCTCCGTGAGTCACGAGTACTCCTCTTATGGAGATGATTTCATTACTTTACATTATTCATGATATCAACGTCTGAAACTTACTTGTAATAAGTAAATTGTAACTTCACTTATGGTGGAGAAACTAAGGTCTAGAATCATTTTTGCTTTTTTGCTAAACAGCTTACCATAAAAAAAATATTCGAAACGATGACGTTAGTTTGTCGTCACCAAGTATATTAGACTTACAAAATAAATCAAATGATCCCAAATTCCATGTATTGTCTGGAAACGATTAAAGAGATCCATTCCCAATTTTCAGGTCCGGTCGGTTAGATAGTGTTAAATCATTACGAAGAGAAAGTGCATTTATTTTGTTTACATACAGGCGAAACTAAAAAATATATTTAAAACTAACATTGCCCGCGGCTCCGCCCGCGTTCAGATGACCAAAAATCAAATTCTTAGATTTTACTTACGTTGCAGTTTTTGTATTTTTTCTCAGAAATGAGATATTCTCCCGCGGTAAAAAGTAGCCGACCCGGATAACCATCTATCACCATGCCAAATTTCATCAAAATCTCTCCAGGTTTTCTGTGATGCGGTAACGGACAGACAGACAGACAAAAATTCTAAAAACTATAGATTCGGCCTCTGTATCGATAATAATATCTATTTCAATAAGATTTTCCAAAAAATATTTAATTTACAGATTCGGCTTACTTACAATTTTATTATATGTATAGATAATAGAATCTACTTTAACTTTTTCATATTAACTCTTTATTTTATTTTTTACTTCTTAAGAGCTTCTGTATAAAATGTGTAATTTTTTTTTTTGTATAATACATATTTTCAATGTTATTTGTTGACCTTTACAGCGTCATAATTACGCTGACAAGTATTTCTAAAGTGCAACGCAATTGCATATAAATAATTTTAAAGTGAACTGGTTCCAAGTATGTATATCTTAAACAATATTTTCTTGGTAATCATTAGACTTTATTTCGTTTAACTTTTATCTACCGCTTGATGCTTAACTTTACTTTGCTATGAATTCAGAGTTCTAACACTATACTATGGCTAGATAGTGTTGACTTATAATCCCAATATACATATTATGATGATGATGTTCTCCTAGGCGATTCCGGCCACGGCGGCCTATCTCAATGAGATTATCCAACTGCGCAGGAGATATTATAGTGCTCAAGTGTACGCGCAGACACAAGTGCACTCTCTATTCCTATCACTATCATACTCCGGTGGGACGACTACTCGACACGACCGGTGAGAGTTAAGGCGCAGGACCGACGGCTTTACGTGCTCTCCAAGGCACGGGGGTGAAACACCGCCAACATTCCAACTCCGGGCTGTTACTGAGACTTACTATACAGGAAGACTCAATAACTAAACTTGGCCCGACCCGGGACTCGAACCCAGGACCTCCGGGTGTGCAGTCGTACATGCTAGCCACTACACCACCGAGGCAGTTATACACATAGGCACATATTATAAAACATATTTAAAATTATAGTTTGTTTTAAAATAGCACAAAATATTAAATCTCTCGCGAGGTTTTACTATTTTATTAAGAATGTTTTCACTTGTACTATTTTTATGCTGATATTATAAATCTATCTTGACCCAATTTTTTATATAATTTGTTATTGCATACTTACTTTAAACGTTATAGGTCAATTATGATGAAACCGCGTCAAACTAAAGTTTGCCAAATATATAAAAAAAACGTGTGTGTGTTCTTATGTACGTTCGCACGTAAGAAGTTATACTTCTTTGGCGTAACAGAACAAATATAGGTAAAGATTTCATCCCGTATATCACAACTCTCTGTTTGTAAAAGGAATGATAAATTAATAAAATAATTAAATAAAACATATTAGGCATATTACAATCATACATTTATAGAATATCATTTAAGGAAAGAATATAATATTATATATCATTTGTTAGTCAATAACAACGGTTACCATGGCAACGAACAGTTATCAGCTAACTTCATCATGTCT
This sequence comes from Brenthis ino, assembly GCA_921882275.1. Lineage (NCBI taxonomy): Eukaryota > Metazoa > Arthropoda > Insecta > Lepidoptera > Nymphalidae > Brenthis > Brenthis ino. Next base: position 19,738,022 of record OV170234.1, read on the forward strand.
CTATTGGGCTGTCGGTGTGCGCGCGCATCATAAAAATTTTACTCCCATATTTTTTCCAAACGTCCTAAAAGAAGTATAACTTCAAAAATATAAAGTATCCTATACGGTTTTGAAATTTACGTAAAACATTTTTATAAAATTTTTAAAACCTTTTTAAAATCGATCAATCATTTTAATATTAGATTAAAAATTTTAGCTGATAGATTGGCTCATTTCTAATAATAAGGATATAAATCTATGACAATAAATTCCTCGTTAAGCGTTCAATTGACCCGCAGGGCGTATATATTGATAATGATCGTGACTTCTAACGTCATAAGTATTGCTGTCAAATGTATATAAAATTTAATGAATAACAGATAAAATATTGAAAATACATAATATTTAATAGATAAGACATTTTCCCGCGGTAAAAAGTATCCTATATGTTGACCCGGATAACTAGCTATCACCATACCAAATTTCATTAAAATCTGTCCAGTAGTTTTCTCGTGATGCGGTAACAGACAGAAAAAAAATCTAAAAACTATAGATTTGGCCTCTGTATGGATAATAATGACTATTTCGATAAGATTTTCCAAAAAATATTTAATGTACAGATTCGGCTTAGTTACAATTTTATTATATGTATAGAAGAATGTCACTAAAATACCCACAGAACCAATGCCCACAAAGAGCCTATACAAGATGACAATCTAGTTTCTACAATCGCTAACGAAATTTTTGTTAAGTCCTATTAAAATAACAAAAAATTTTATGTTATATAAAACCATTATATTCATTTCCATCTTGTTATTTTAGACTACTATTCGTCAACATTTGTAGAGTGCCTTATCTAAGCCCCATAAATGGAAAGCAATAATTTTATATCATGTAATGTTGTTTTTACTACATATTTTATAATAAATCATAAGTGTTCATTGTAGTGAAAGAACCATCATTTATTGTTAACAAATAAAATAATAATTCATTAACAAAATTATCTCAGCTCCCATTGAAAAGACATAAAAACTTGTGAACTTAACACTTGTAAACGATAAATAACTCTACACCCGCTATTTTATGTATTTTTATTTCAATACTATGGGAACTGTAACATGTGGTAGAAATGCGTCAAGAGGCGATAGATGAATGGCTAGTTGGAGAGACATTTCCTAACTTCCGTGGACATTTGTACCACTTTGAAGTATAACTTCCTTCTTAAATATTATACTGCACTTATGATACTACTAAAATTTTAATTTTAATTGCTTCATATATTATACCAACAATACTTATGTTAAATAATATTTAAAGCATGCGTTGTCAATTTCGAAATTTAAAGGACTTATAACCATTATATGCGATTATTTAAATTAACATAATTAAAGTATTTGTCAATACATACAATATTACCTAATAATAATATACTATGCTTGCTTGGACGTTTCGTTTTGCTTAAAGCTCTATATTTTAAAGCTTACTTATACTAGAACTTAGAGTAATTTACACATAACTAGTAACAAATATAAAAAATCCAAACACGGAGATCTATAAAAGATATGTATTTATCACATTAAAACAGGTTTATTTCTTGAGTTTATGTTAAAAACAGTCATTAAGCGAGACGCTTTAAATGTAACCCATGCTGCGTAAACTGCTTGTGCCTAATTTTTAACAAAATGCCAAAAAAAAACAGAGACATGAGAATTAAATTACACCGCACTGTTTTTTCGTTGTACAATTTCATTTACAACAATTACATGCTGCTTTCTCATTTTACGTTTTATATATATATATATATATATATATATATATATATATATATATATATATATATTGTATTTTAATCCAAATTTTTGTATGTGTCAAAAGTGGCAATATCTCATATAATTTTCCACTTTTAACATATTTACTCTTTCGCTCTTGAGTCACTATATCAAGACTCTGATCTCCTACTTCTTATTATTATATTTAACTGCTTATGCTATTTCTCATCATAATATTAGGTCGATGTTGTGATCTTCAAATATATTTTAGACTATGCGCTAAACTTGTACAGTTTATTCACACATTAGATAGCGGTATTCTCCATTCTCCGAGTTCCTTGCCGAGTGCAAAGAATCTGTAATTAATACTTTTCATTTTCACTTTGTTCTAACACGCAAATAACAATTGAAAGTAAAATAAAAAGAGAAAATTTTAAATGTTGTATCAAAACGTGTTAAGTTTTCATATTGTCTTTGACATTAAAATCTAACATTCTTTAAGAAAACTAACCATTCATACACCATTGTCGAATTCACAGCTATTGTTCGTGTACCATTGTCCAACGCTAATGACGTGACGAACTCTGCAGTACGTGACTACGATAAGATTCGTTATATAAAATTTAAGTTCAAGTTCGGTTTGTATTTTGGATATTACGTTGACTTACGGTTATTTATTGCTAGCAACCTTATTTCTCTAAGATGCGTCCTTAGGTACACACTACACAGTAGAATAAGTGATACTTCACGCTATAGATCTATCTGTGTACTAAATTCTATCAAAATCCATCCCGCCGTTTAAGCATGAAGTAGTAACAAACAAACATACTATACTTTACGTGATATAGGCGAAGTAATCTATGCTCAACTGGCACGTTTTAAAGCCATTGACAAGAAAATTGAAATGAAATGAGAAATCTAAAAAAAAATGGAATGACATATTATGATTCTATGACATCAAGATTACATGTGTCATTTCAATAGAACATTTTAAACTATTCTTCAACGATTGTAGAATGAATGAATTTAGTATATTAAAGATTTTATAAGTAAAATATTCTTACTAACTATACAAAACTTTCATAGTCCTAAAATTAAAAAAAAAAAATACTTATAGCTTACCTTTATTTAACACTGTTCAGGATGTTTTATAACACATTTGGTTTAAAAGCTCATAAAAACAAGGAAGCTGTCAGAAATAATAAAGTTTAACGTAGAACTCTATACTGTGTATTTAGTAGTTGGGAGATGTAAGGGTCGATAACTTCATCTAATTTTAGGTTATGTGTTATATGTATAAATAACTGTACTTTGGGTGGGACTAGGGCTGCCTTTTACTAACTTTTATAAACATACATATTTTACTACACAATAATTATATTTATTTTTAATATTGAAACACAAAAGGGAATTTCTTATATTTCTTGTATATTTTCTAATTAATCTATACAAATATAATGCTTTGAATTATCTGTAGGGAATCGAACTTATGACCCAATCACATTAATTGAGCAGTAGAAACTGCAATATAAAATTATCTAGTCCAACATAAAAGCTTAAACATATAGAAATAAGTGTATTTTTTTTTATTAAAATCATTTATAGTGTTTAGGAAATACGAATTCATCATAGTAATTATTAAAGTATAATTATTACACTATCGATCGTTCTACTAAAAGGTTGTATCAATCACTTCCGCTCGTTATCGCGCAATGCATATTAACTATCATCCATTAGATAATGGGGTTTATTTATTCGGTAGTACTTTATCGTTTATTATTGCAACTAGGGATCCCCCGTGGTTTTGTCTATGTACCGATATACATATATTTAAAAAAACCATACACAAACACACACAAACTGTAGCATTTATAATACTACTGAAAAGTCTGGACAGATTTGAATGAAATTTTATAACCGAAAATTATTTAAATATTTCGAAAAAGATTCAATTTAAATTCAACTGCTTTTTAAATTCCTATTTATTCGATATTTCGATACGGGTTCTGTTGGAAAAAATACTTTTCTACATCAAATCATTATTACATACATATTAAGTTTAGTACATAAAGATCTAATAAACAAACAAACAGACAGTAAACGATTTTAATTACACCATGGCAGCCCTACCTTAAAAGGACGTCATTCCATACCAGACATAAATAGAATGGAGTTATCGGTTAGAACCTAAATTATACAACTAACAGTTTAAAATAAAGTAATAAATGATATACGTGTCATTTCATAGAACACTAATCATTGAAGTAACAGTCATTCAGTGTTGCAATCGTCGCGTCGCATCGGTGAAATAATTATTATCATACACTTGCTTACGTTAAATGTGTATTTGACAAATATTTTTATATAGTATTTACTCGCATGGATATTCGACATTTCATATGTAAGGTTATGTTATGTTAACTGCCTCGGTGGTGTAGTGGCTAGCATGTACGGCTGCACACCCGGAGGTCCTGGGTTTGAGCCCCGGGTCAGGCCAAGTTTAGTTATTGAGTCTTCCTGTATAGTAAGTCTCAGTAACAGCCCGGAGTTGGGAAGTTGGCGGTGTTTCACCCCCGTGCCTCGGAGAGCACGTAAAGCCGTCGGTCCTGCGCCGTAACTCTCACCGGTCGTGTCGAGTGGTCGTCCCACCGGAGTATGAGAGTGATAGGAATAGAGAGTGCACTTGTGTCAGTGCGTACACTTGAGCACCATAATATCTCCTGCGCAGTTGGCTAATCTCATTGAGATTGGCCGCCGTGGCCGGAATCGGCTAGGAGAACATCATCAAGGTTATGTTATTAGTCTATTATTTCGTCAACGGAAGTGTTTCACAGACTAGGAGTGTTTATAAAGTAAAAAATTATTTATTGTGTAAACATGGTGTTTAAGAGTTGCTTTGGTGTAAGTGTATTCATAATTCTACTAAGTTTTTCCCGCGGCTCCTCTCTTTTGGTGAGTCCGTCCACAAAAAAATAATATAAGCTATTAATATTGCAAATTTCGCTCAAACCCTTCGGCTTAAAGTCAGCAAAATGCCTACGTAATATATGCAACATCTATATAATAAAAAACATTATTAACGTGTCAGACTATCGACTTTGAAATTTCTATATACATATGTACTTGAAATTATAGCCTCTGGTTTTATGAAAGATATTCTATCCTTATACACCTATAAATAAACTATTATTTTACTTTACAAAACCTACATATATATAAATGTAATATTTTGTATTACATTTTTTCTAACTCACTCCCCTATAATGACGCTAAAATTATAGCAAGATATCTTGAGGGCGAAATTATGATAATAACGAGCATATCTCGTAAATTGCGCAAGCGCAGCACTCTAGACTGTTAGCGTAAATCAAAGTCATTCCAACATAGAACTAGTACAACTTTGTATTCCACGTATTTTCTTATAATATTTTTAATTGTAAAATTTTAGTGTCTAATGTGCATATAAAAATAATAACTTTGACCTACAGCTTTATGCTTAATAATCATAAAAGCTATTCAAATTAAAATGTTGTATAAGTTTAACTTTATATAAGTTTCGAAAAATATTTTAATAAACGAAATAGGAATTAAAAATAAATACATTTTAACAAATACGTAATAATCAATATTATGTTTATGATAAAAGCAACTTTATAGGCTCGTTAAATATCTTTAATATGATGTTACAAAGTATTACATCAACATTACTTTAAAGAAGAATTGACTTTTGCAAACGCTTACGAAAGCTTAGACAAAAGGGGAATAAAAAACAAGATAGCTTTAAGCTCTTTACTTTGTTCTCTTTTTTTTTAATATTTTAAAGAGTCTGTTTACATATTGAAGTCCGATACCATTCAAATTGTACTACTATTATATATGCGAAAGTATTACCTATATATTCCTAAGGAGGGTTGACGTCAGGCAGGCGGTCGGTCGTAAAACTTGCCACATCCTATCAGCAGTACAGAAGATGTACTGCGCCGACCCCAAGTGATTGAGAAATAGGCAGGGACAAGAAGGAGATTATATATGTGAAAGTTTGTATGTGTGTTGGTTTCCATCAAGTTAAAACATACTGGACAGATGTTGATGACATTTAGTACTCAGACTATGAATATGAAGCGAGAATAAGTCGCTAGTATATTATATTTCAAATTAACAGTTAAATGCAAAAACTAAGAAAATTCTATGTTAGATTTCTACTAACAATAAGTTAAAAACAATATTATTTAAATACAGTGAACGAAAACTACAAATGAAAGACTACGTATTGGACAGCGGGCTGTGAGCCATGAATCGAAATCAAATAGGTCGGTGTAACCAGTTTAGCTTTGCCGTTATCGTCTGGCCGTAACGCGATCTGTCGAGCTTGTATCACATGCTCATAGATTAATTTACATCTACATTGTTACTAAATCCTACTAAAAATGCTATATTGTTAATAATCATTTACCTAGGACGAAACATCAAAACCTGCCAGTATTAATATCTATTAAATATTAATATCATCAACTTTGATAACGTTCTTTTTTTATACTCCAATATTTTTACTGTTTATATTACTCCAATATTTTTAACTAAACTCGTCTTTTATAAAGGCATATAAATATTATAAATAGCCGAGCGGAGCGGGAGTAAGACGCTAATCTATACGTATAAATAAAATTGAAGTGTCTGTTTGTAATGTCAAAATAACAGCTATTTACTAAATATATTTGAAAGTATATACGGTACTTATAAGAAAAAAATCAATTTTTAGAACTTTTGTTTGTCTGTCTGTCCGTATGTTCCGGCTAATCTTCGAATCGGCCGATTTTGACGAGACTTTCACTGGAAGATAGCTGATGTTATAAAGAGTAACTTAGGCCCTTTAAAATTGAAACCTATGAAATAGTAAAGAAAATCCACCTAAGGACGCACCCGAGCGAAACGGGGGTGTTGCTAGTAAGTCATATTCATCCTCACAAAACTTTACCTTATAACATTAGTAGAATTAGTATGAAAGATATATATTATGTATATAATATGTATATATTCGTTAGCACTTCTTACCTGCTTGGGCGGGATAGTTCGTGAGATCAAAAACCAACAAGTCGGTCTGGCATAAATCGAAATCAAATAGGTCGCTGTAACTTGTTATGCCGTTATCGTCTCGCCGTAATGCGATCTCCCTATTTTATGTTACACAGATTATTTTACATCAAACTAGTTTCTCGATCCCCGTGAATGGTTTTTAAGTATTTTACACCTTCTTCAAGTTAAGACCTTGTGACTTGTAAGAGTTATATTTCTGGGAACTAGGAAGTTACGTTTTAAATCACTTTAACATCGACTTTAATTGTCAATTATGTGCGGACTGTAAAAACATAATTATTTTTTTACTGTGAAGAATATTTAAAAAAAACGTGTGTGTGTACCTACTTATGTTCGCACTTAAGAAGTTATACTTCTTTGGCGTAACAGAACAAAAATAGCTAAAGATTTCATCCCGTATGTCACAACTTTCTATTTGTAAAAGGAATGCAGCTAACTTCATCATGTCGCTTTTTGGCTGTCGGTGTGCGCGCACATCGTAAAAATTTTACTCTTATATATTTATTCCAAACGTGCCAAAAGAAGTATAACATCAAATTTAGTAGAATTTATATCTCAAACAATTTTTTTTATTCATTATAACGCAGAAACTGTTAGCTTATGTAATCTTAAGGTTCTAATTATTTCCAAAAAACCCATAACTATGCAGATTTTTATCATAATCTTTATCCTAAAACACTGAATATGTTCTAACTTAACAATCAAAACCTACAAAACACACGTACACACTTATATGAACCTGCAATACACAAAAAAATCTAAACTAGCTGACTCACTCAGAAGTATATCTTGTTTCTGTAATATAAAAACGTATCTAAGCATCAAACTTTAGTAATATTAAATGTCTCTTAAATTCTGGTACGGCAAGAAATAACCTTGTTATTTAAAGTTTTTTTACCATGATGTCACGTCGGATACTTGTGGTCGCGTTATTCAACACCTGCCTGGGAACTAGATTAAAATGTCCAAAGAAAGTAATCGAAAAATCAAAGTTAAAGCGACAGTTATCTAACAAACTTTTAACAAAACAGTTGATTATTTAACTTGTTTTTTAACTGTATTTTTATTTTTTATAATTACATTATGTTACTTTACTGCTTGTCTCATTTCATTTGAGAGCTCTTACATTATATTTTACTTGTGCTAAGAATTGTATATGAACTAGACGTTTCCTGTAACATTTCCCTTGTTTTAATTACTTATTATGTATGTATTCCATTATGTAATACATTTATGGTAGAAGCTATTATTTAATTCGCTATATGAGGTTAAATTGTATGAAATTCTATTTTTTATACTGCGTTTGAAGTACTTAGAAATTATTAATCAATTAAATTACTACCCATCTACCATAGGTGCGGGTTCGATTCTCAGAGTATTCATGTTGTTTCCTTTACATTTTAGTATTAAAATAACTATTTTCATAAAAAATATAATTTTAAAGTGGAACGACTTCCATTGCATATTATAAAGCGCTCTCTCGCCTTGACCTACATATTTGGAACTACAATTTAATTTATACATTTATTTTTTAAATTATAAAATGCTACGTGTACTTATTTAAAATATAAAAAAATTATGTAAACTTTTAACATAAAAACCTGTCTTCACCAATAAAATTATTAAAAAAATGTAGTAATAAGTATATAATAACTTTTTCTTATAATTTTGATATTAATTTCTATGAAATACAGTGAAGTCCAGTGATTACCTTCTAAATGTCGACTGCACTCTGATATTGTTATTCAAACTGGTAGACATATGACGTTTAGTAAAAAAATGTAATCTATACATATAATAAAATTCTGAGTCAAATCTGTACATTAAATATTTTTTGGAAAATCTTATTGAAATAGACATTATTAATCGATACAGAGGCCGAATTTATAGTTTTTAGAATTTTTGTCTGTCGGTCTGTCTGTCTGCTACCGTATCACTGAAAAACTACTGGACGGATTTTGATGAAATTTGGTATGGTCTTAGCTGATTATCCGGGTCAACATATAGAATACTTTTTACAGCGGAAAATTATCTCATTTCTGACAAAAAATACAAAAATTGTAATGTAAGAGTATACTAATATGTAAAACCTAAGAATTTGGTTTTTGGTCATCTGAAAACGGGCGAAGCCGCGGGCAATGCTAGTAATTTAATAAGTTTTAATCTACTAAGACATACATCTAAAAAGTTTGTTGTTTATTTGGTGATTTGAAAAAGACTTAGCGTTTTTTGAGGAGGTTACATGGCTATCTTATATCACGGTTCGAGCCATATTAAAAAACTAGAAATGATAAATGCAACATGCAAAATTGGCCTCTCAAATTAGTATTGAAATAGACTTCGCCGAAAGCGATTTGAAACTTAATTTAGTAACGAAATTATAAAAGGTATAAATAAATAATAAAAATGGTTAATATTCATGTAAGTAATTATCACGTTGAATGATGTTTCCGGTTGCACCTTATTTACAAATATTAGTTATGCAATATATGAATTATATTTTTAAATACATATATCAAAAAGTCCAATATCTTATTATATAATATCATATTAATTTATTATATACATATTTTATCTATTTCCACTAGTCGCAAAGCGCTTTGTAAGAATATAAAATACATATTATGTAAAGAACAATGTGGATTACCTTATTTCCTTTAATTATTAATCCACAAAGCTTTAAAAGTTTTCATCTACATTAAATTTATGTTATTGTTTTTTTTTTAATTCTGTATAAAATATATACTTGTATTAGATATATTTTCTTTATATGCTTCTCATTCATCCTTTTTTCAATTTCCCTTCACTGCTGGGCACTGACCTCCCTCTTATTGAAAATTACGAGGGGGATCAATCAGGCTATATTCCACCACACTGGCCAAGTATGGGTGGACTTCACATTTCTTTCCAAATCTAGCTAGGTTTCTCTTAGAAATGAAGTTTCCTCACGATATTTTGTTTCACCGTAAGGCAATATTAGAAATATTTTATAATTAAGTGGTAGTCATGATGAAAAATTACATTTGAATTACGTACATTCAAGTTAAAACATAAAACATATAAAATAACCTCATTTCGCCCATATGTACAGTGTATCATTAATTACACCAAAAATTGTTAATTTTATAAAAAGACCGATATGAAAATTTCGCTGATATTCGCTTCATTTATTTATTTGCAAACAGGGTTTATTACGCACTCATTCATCATGAAGTGTGTAAACCTTACAAAACGTAAATAATGGAAGCAATAAAATTCTTGATGTTGATTGACAGTATAATGAATTTATGATAAGGCGAATGGTTTTTTGTTATGCATTGTAGTATAGCTACTCGTATTTTACCGCGACTTCGCTCGAAATTAATAATCAAATTGTACACGGGGAAATAATACGTTAACTCTAGTGGTTCTAGTGTAATAGTTCCTATTAATAAGGTAACAATCTTAACGGAACCGACGGACTGAAAAGCACGTATTAAGTAATTGAATAAATTTATTTAAGTTGCCATATCTAGTAAGGTTTAGACAAGATATCATTCTTGCTACAGTCGTTGAAAAATACAATTCTAAAACAAAAAAAAATCTATTCAATTCAATTTTTTTCTTTAGTGGCTTCTAGAAGTGCCGTGTTGCACAATTTACTTCGCCAATGTCGCGTATGATTCTAAGACATAACTAAAAACATTTATGGGAATGACATCTTAAAATTTCCATGTCACAATGACCGTACTACTCCGAAACGGCTTTACCGATTTTTACCAAATTTTATATGCGTATTCAGTAGGTCTGAGAATCGGCTACTATCTATTTTCCATACCCCTAACTATAAGGATATGGGTGGTTCTCCCAGACCCCACCCTAACGAACCCGAGCGGAGCGAGGGTGAGTCGCTAGTTTCTAATATATCATCTATAATTTATTATCACAAGATCATCTGAAACATTTCCTGCCATTTACATCGAATGAAATTATAATTAAAACCTCGACTTTTAACTCTGTCGTTTTACTTTAAAAATATTTTTAAACTTCTTGTTAAAATAACATTACTTTATAATAATTTATATTGCGACACTTTTATAAAAAATATTAACCAAAAAAAAAAGACTAAAAGATCAAAAAATTATTCATATTAAAATCGATTTCGTGACCTTCTACTCCAAAGGCACAAACAAAAGAGTTTTTTCAGTGTGAGTCAGAAGGTAACAACTAGACGCGCTACCGTAACGCACCGAGTTCTGTTTAAGTTCTAAAAATTTGATCTTCATGCATCAAAGGACAATAATAAACCTATAAATCCAAGGACTTATTTTAAAAACTAGGAAATATCGTAAATAACCTATACGAGAATGTTCTTCCGCCATTCTATCAACAAGAGTATCAAATTCAAGTAGCAAGGTGTTTTTGCAACTGCATTATTTTTTATCGCACGTTTTTTGGAACATCTGTCGTTAATACACGTAGGTATAGAAGATATTGATAATACTAAACTCTAGACCGAAAGTCAAGTTCAATAAAAAATGTAAAAATTGATTAAATATGTAGATGCTTATATTGCTTGTTGCATTTTTCATACATTAATTATATTTTCTCTTGATTTTTTTTTACATTTTGCAATCATAACTTTTTCTTAATTGTATTTTAGCAGACCTGCGTTTTGATCCTTTGTTAGCATCTTCAGGGAAGCTGTGATTCAATCAAAAATGTGATCCTATTATTATACCCAAATGTCCACGGACCATTGTCAAAAGAGAAACGAAACTAATATAATTTAAAAAAAAATAAAGATACAAAAAAAATATTATTATGATTATTATTGTTGAATCATAATAAACCAAGTGTCTTAATGTTTTTATTCTGTTATCGTGTAGCAACTGTATAATTTTTATTATGACTAATAATTAATTCAACCAGACCCATGATGCAAATTTTGATAGCAAAAAAATATAATACGTGGGCGTTATATTTGGCGAGTCCACTAACCTATGTAAAACAAGCCATAAAGCGAAGTTTATCGAACAACGTGACTAGAATTCAAATAACATACATACATATTTATATTCACAACATTTCTTCGATGATGGAAATGGGAAAATATCTCTTAGTTATATATATGCTTATAAAAAGGCTTATACTGTACTAACAAGATTTTTCTGTCAACATTTCTAGTAAATTAAAATTCATTAGAATATTTTATTTGGGAAAGCTGTTGTGTTCAATTATTTTTGTTTTAAATCCAACCTCTCGAGTTTCGACCACTTTATTCATTTAAAGTCATACAAACGCATAAAATAAACTAACACACTAAGTTAAGCGATAATACTCGTACATTACAAAGTTACATCTAGAATCAGGACGTATCTTTGATCAAACCTTATGTCTAACAGCTCATGAATGTGTTGCTTACATTATAATAAATGAAAATATAAAGACTGACTAAATATATCAATACATACAATAAAAGCATGGATGTAAAGACAATACATACTTATAAAAGTTCTTCAACAGCGGGGAGATCATGAACTTTGATTAAAATATTATTGAAAAATAAGAAGAGTAAAAGTTATCAACGCGTTTTGAAAGAGAGCAAGCGTTGAATTAAAGGATTGGTTTTATATTTTATAATAAATAAATAAATAAATAAAATGATGATGTCTGTATTGAATGTATTAAAAGATAACGAAAAATTAAAATTCCCATTAAAATAAGTAATGTTTATTATACATATTTACAAATGTACTTATTCAATTATTTATATAAAAACTGTCAATGTCTTTGTGTATTGTGTACTCAGCCCTTTTTATCGTCCCACTGCTGGGCACGGGCCTCCCTTCAGTACGAGGGGAATCAGGCCATAGTCCACCACGCTGGCCAAGTGCGGGTTGGCGGACTTCACATGTCTTTAGAAAACTTGCTAAGTTCTCTCAGAGATGCAGGTTTCCTCACGATGTTTTCCTTCACCGTAAGGCAAGTGGTAATCATGTTAGAAATGATTCGCACATGAAAATATCAGAGGTGCGAGACCCGGGATTTGAACCCGCTTCACTCGGTTTCTCAAGCGAGCGCGTTACCACTGGGCTACCACTGCCTTTGTCAATGTCATTATTTAAGAAATATTCAAAGGTTTGGGTCATGGTGTGCATGATGTTTTAATTCGGTCTCAGTCACTATCTGACATACTTTGAGTCTAACTTCAGCCTGCAGTTGCGGTGGTAGCTTATCCACAATGTCTGCCATTGATTCGAAAAACTTTTGCATGGGTGTTTTAATTTTTGGCACTTTATTTATTCTCTTTTCATAAAAAGTAGAACGTTGGGCATGTCTTCTGGCCATAACTCTGGTTATTGGTTGAAGAGAATTTCTTTTTGTTGCATGCTGTATATTTTGGGCGATTTCTTTAATGTTCACAGAAGCATCTTCATTCACACTTTGTTGATCTAGTTGTTCTTCTTCGTCACTATTCTCCTCTTTCACAAACTCAATACCTATATACTGCAAAGGCTCATTATCGTTAGCTTCATGAATTTTAATGGCATTTGATAGAAAAGACATTAGACTCATATACTCCCAGTTAGAATTTGTTCGTTCTGTACTCGTCGATTCACCTTTTCTCTTTTTAGTGTACTGATCCCGAAGACTTTTCCATCTCTTTTTGCATTCTGCAACTAAACATAAGTATGATGAAGTATAGTTATATTTTTATTTAATTCGCCAAATATGTAAAAAACATTTCGCGTAATTTAAGATTTTAACATATCACAAAACCACATAATTATTTTGATAAAATAAATGTTAATCTTTATGCAAACACTTGTACCCATAACATATATTCCATGTATTATATTACACATAAAAGGTATATTAATGATTGGCAAATATATTCTAAATAAAGCATTTTCCGTAGCCGGTAAATCTGATTCAAAACGATAGATTATAACATGTTACTTACAGATAACAATTATAGTCCTGCAATATAGCAAGAGAATGCCAAACCTAAAGCTATACGAAAAAGATCTATTAGGGCAGTCTTTCTCAACACTAAATATCAGAAATGAGCTAAAACTAATTAATATTAAGTATATATTCACCATCAACACTCGCAAAAGAGGTTTGGTAAAGTACAAATTAAAGATCAAAGCTTAACCAAATTGACATTCTACAATAACTATCGCTGGTAATAATGGTTTGAACAGGTTTTGACCACGTGACTTAATTATGCTAATGCAATACGAGCTACCTTAAACCTGCAAATGTGACCATGGAAAATTTCCAAAATAAGCAACATTAAAAAGTTTAATAAACAAAATGGTTAATAATACGTTTTTTTTAAATAGCGTTTTGAGTCTTTACCCGCGTTTTAATTTCTAATAACATTCATGTTTTTAAATGTATACTAATATTATAAAGAAGTGAAGTTTGTGAGTTTGTGACGTTGTAGGGGGTAATCTCTGGATCTACTGAATCGATTTAGATAAAATTTAGTAAAAAGACAGTTTGAGACCCTGGGAAGGACATAGGATAATTTTTTTATCTCGGAAATCATGCCTTAAGGGGGTGAAAATGGGGATGAAAGTTTGTATTGGGAAGCAAGCTAGTCGCTAGTTAAAAATATATATGTACAAGCTACTGTGATGTACAAGCTATATTAATTACTGTAAAGTTTAATCGAAATCAATAGTTTTTGCATATAAGAATAACAAACTTACATCTTGAGAAACTTTTCACGCTTATAATATTAAACATAGATTAAAAACACTCACCTGGAAACCCGATAACCGCGCTGATTTCTTCCCAGCATTTATGCTTCGCAATATTGTTTTTAAAATTTTTAGCGGTATTTTTAGCGTCATATAAACTTTTGTACATTTTTACAGATTCAATTAGTAATTCGTCCTTTTCCTTTCCAAATTTCGCCATTTTGTAATAAAAAGGTGCGACGTCAATACACAACAGCGCTTTAAAATGACTATAGACGCTACGTACAGCGAATGGACGCCGCATCAAGCGTGTAGAGAGACTACTATATATTTCACCCTACAAACTAAAAAGTTGACGCCAGACGCGACCGACGGCGGTTGTTTCACATGACGCCAAAAGATGGCGGCCGTAACGCTATCACAGACTAATTATTATTTAATAGTTACTTCGTACGCAATGTTCTAATTTATCGTCAAACAGATAATATCGTCATAATTAATATAGTATGACGTTTATACATTGTCATAAATTACATTATTATTGGTCATACTTTATAACGCTTTTACGAAAGCCCTATTAAATATAATAGTCCTAGTGGCTTATAAAATACTAGCATTGCCCGAGGCTCCGCCCGCGTTCCGATGTCCAAAAACCAAATTCTTAGGTTTTACATATAAGTATACTATTACATTGCAGTTTTTGTATTTTTTTTTCAGAAATGAGACTTTTTCCCACGGTAAAAAGTACCCTATATGTTGACCCGGATAACCAGCTATCACCATACCAAATTTCATCAAAATCCCTCCAGTGGTTTTTCTGTGATGCGAACTATAGATTCGGCCTCTGTATCGATAATAATGTTTATTTCAATAAGATTTTCCAAAAAATATGTAATGTACAGATTCGGCTTAGTTACAATTTTATTATATATGTATACATGCTTCGTTCAAATACGCCCCTAGATGGGGATGATTTTTTCCTAATTAATTAATATATGTATAACATCATACCGATAGCTTGCTTTCGCAACATATTCAAACATTATAGCCTATAAACATATTACATACTAAACAATATCTTTCTATTGATGAAATCTATAAGAATGTTAGTAGTCTACAGTAGCTTCTAAGATTAGCCCTAAGAATCACCGACTTAACGCGTTGGAACACAGTTCAAAGTTAACCATAAAATAGGTTTTAATCAATCAAAACGAGTAAATACAATTAAGAATGTCATTCTTCATTTTTTTTTTGTCATTCAACATTAATTTTTAATCTATTTCAAGGAGGTATTTAATTCAGATGTTGTAAATTATTCAGAAAATCGTTACAAATAACGCGATATCTTCTCCTATTGTGAATTGATTTTCTTAATAATCTATTTAAAAATTAAAAAAAAACCTAAGATTAGCACAATAATTACTTTTAAAATGATTTTTAATCTGTGTATACATTGAGTTAAAGTACATAACATAAAAAGATTATATTATAATATATTATTTTTATTCTGCTAATAATTAATTCAAACGCAGAAGACTTTTATTTATTGCTAACTAAACACAAATTACAGGTGTTATTAACAAATTACATAATATGAGTCACGTCTGATTCATATCCTAGATCAATCGGTAGGTTGTAATGATTCACTTGTTCCATTACCGTTTGAATAATCGATTTGCAAAGTATTGTTGAAAATGTTTTAAAAAAAATATCTAGCTTTTCTAAGCTTAAATTTTTATTAACACTAAAAACAATAAAAAATTTACAAATATGCTTAATCTAAAATATAAAAATCTCGTGTCACGGTGTTTGTTGTCGCACGCCTCCGAAACGGCTCGACCGATTTTAATGATTTTTTTTGTATATTTGTTAGGTATCAGAATAGGCCGTAAAGTATTTTTCTAACTCCTACCCCCACCCGCCATTTTTTAATCGCGATTTTAGTATTATTGTATGAACAATAATAAATAAATAGGTACATAGCGACAAACCCGATCGAAGCGAGGGTGAATCGCTATATAATATAAAGCCAAAGAGTTTTTTTTGTAGATTGAACGCAGGCGTAGCCGCGGGTTCTTTTAGTTATATATTATACAAAACAGATGGACACTTAATTGTTACTGTACAAGTCATGTCCGCGTGGAATGGTGGCAAGAATACTAGCCGCATTCCCCCGCTAAATACCAACGCCACTACTTTGGGCTAAAAGCTCTTGTCACCGGTATAAGTCGAGGCTTTATGTCTTTTAAAAAGTTATAAATGACTGGCACAAAATTCTTTATTTTCTTAAAATATAAAGAAGTTTTGTTTCAAAGTTGACGAAGTAGGTTTTTGATACGTTATGATTTTTAAAAATCACCTCTAAATATGAAATTAGATGAAATTATTAATATGAAATATTTAATGAAATAGCCAAAAAAATTATTTAAAATTCAATTTAACTAACTTAATACATGTAGCTTCCATTCATCTTGAGCGACGTGTACAAAAGCTCACAAGTGTTACAAAAAATAAGCTTTTAAACTTAAATTTTCTACGTTGAAGACTTACCCAATTCGTAGCCATGGCCACTGTATGATCCACAAAAAGTACATTCAATTCATCTTAGCCTGAGCTTAATAAAATACCTATATATAGCTGCACTTGAAAGTCCATGGTTTTACGAAAGCGATCTCAACTAAATATTTATATTACAGACTCGATCTAAACTAGTAACATGGGAAAGTATGTGAAAATAGCTTTAAGTTCACCTTACAGGGCTACAACTACATTTTTCTACACACCATAAAGCTTTCTTCTGGAAAATGCATTTATTTCTGCATTCCTCAAATGATAGAGCGGTAGAGCGGCTTGTTGAACCGGACTAATGCTACTTTTATATTGTAGAAACTAGTAGACATATGTAATAAAATTTAAATAAATGTATTTAACGTTTTAAAGAATATACACGAAATCTTGAAACTTTGTAATATCTTTTTAATGTTAAAAGTACAGAAATCGCTGAATTTTATTGATATTGGATGAAGCAATAACCATAAAAATATGTTTACATAACAAAATTACTGCAAATATCAAACTATAGATTAAGTAAACATAAACGAATTCTAAAAAATGTGTGTGTTTTTTATGATGTTTTATGACATTTCCATATTTTAGCTTACTCAATTAACATTTTAGACAGTATTCAAAAGTCAGTAATGGCCTTTCTAGAAAATATTTCCTCACTATGACCATAGATTATTACTTTAGATTACATTACTTTTACTTAAGTTACTATTATTGTCTAACAACAAAAAAATCTTTGTGTAACATTATAATTCCCAAATTTACCGCATTAGGAATGTTACAATGAGTTTTATAGTTAATTTCATATTTCGTGCGAAGCCAAGAGATATTTTGAACCGAATACCGTGAACATAATGAATGAAGGCTTTTCAATTTGTGTGGTTTTAAATAAAACGCGTTTTTTTAAATAAAACTATCTTTTCGGATTATTTCGCGGATTTATTTTGATTTTTGGTTCCCGAGGTTTTGAATGCTTTGCAGCATCTTGAAGGTATAGTTGTTACAGACAGACAGGTCGGTTTTTAAACCTTAAGTGTAGGGCCACTATACTTATTACAAAAAACTGTAAAATTTTGAGATTTTTAAGTTAACATGTTAAATGTAACATGTTACAGTAAACTTAATAGTTAATTATATAATGTGTGGGAACGAAAGCTGTCCAACAATTACGAGCTCTTAGAAATTTCGCCCTTTCACACAAAAAGTTAATGACCTTACAAATATTTAAACGAGTAGTAATTTTCAAGCATCGATCTATAATGATATTTCGACGTACAAGGCAAGATTTTTTTTACATAATTACGTACTTGGGTTTCAATGATTTAATGAAAAATATCTGAGTAGCCAAAAGTATGCTTTCATTAATTTATAGGTTACATACAAGTGGTCACTATTGAGACGAATCTTCTAAGATTGAGTTTAGGACAATCAAATAATCATACCTATTATATATGGCGGAAGATCATACACAAAAAATGTTACGTAACACAAGTGAGATATAATTTAATTTTCTTAAAGCCAAAAAACATTAAAAAAATATGGGTATAGGAGAAGGACCGAATATGGAATACATAAACAAATTCTGAAAAAAACCAGTACAAAAGTTTTATTTTAATCAGTTTAATGGTTTACAATTAAATGCAGTAGTAATTACTCTTGAAAAGTAATAATGAAATCATCAAATAATAAACACTTTCCGTAATATTATTAACTAAAATAAATCAACCAAAAAATTGCTTCTCAAAAATGTGATCCTATTATGGAATACCCTACTCCATAATAGGATCACGTCTCGTTAATCAAAACAAAATAATAAAATCAACCCTGCAAGCAAAAATCACAAATAAAATCTGCATGTTCTGATCCGGACCACGCAACGTGACACCACTGTCTACAGGCAATGCACCGAATCCACTCTTCTCCCTTTTTGTCTTCACTGAGAAAAACAGAGCAATAAATGCACCCAGCGTCAGCATTTGGATCGTACAGTTGAGTAACTGCGGGCTTATCGTCACTATAATCATTAGATAAAGGTGGTATTTCTATCAGAAGATGATTCAGACTTCAACACTGGTTTCTACATTCGCTTGTTTTTCTGACTTATATGTTGTTATATGAAAGACATGTGCAGCTCTCTTATAACCCATTGTTTGGGTTTTCACCGCTTCAATAGCATTTTCCATATTGGTTTTGTTTCAGGCTTTTCGGTTTTTTACTGGCGGATCCATGTTGATCATGAATATATTTGTAAAAGAGAGAAATAGTAATAAGTCACCACATTAAAAACTTACTTACGTTGAGATCCTAATATGGACTAGTATTCCATATTAGGAACTCGACGATATTCCATATTACGAACAATATGATGGCGAGAGGAAAAAAAATATAACTTTTTATTATTATTAAATATTCATAAAATAACAATACCATTTAAAAACTACATACTTCGATTAGATACTCACCAACTTTTATCGAAATATTCATGTAAGAATAATAAGAGAACATATACGTAAAGCTTACGTAAATATCCAATGGATGTTTCGTCAACAGTGTCGCGCACTCTTACTCGCATTTAGTGCTGCCAAAAGCCACACTCCCTCTGGCCGTCGAACGCGGGTAGCGAGAGGGATACTATGACATACGTCTAGAATATTCGTGGCGCTTAGTTTTAGAAATATTATGGTGTTCCATATTAGGAACGTATTCCATAATTGGTACTTTTCCTATAATATGTCGTTATTCTACAGCCTTCTTTGTAAGCTTTATCACAAACTACCTGTCTGGATAGGCCCAGGTGTAATATCAAAATGCACCACACGCTTTATCACATATTATGCAAAGAGAAAGGTGTTAAAACCAATGACCATTACGCGTAAAGGATATAATAAGCTTGTGTATAAGCAAAATATGCATTGTCAATAAGATATTTCCTTCTAAACCTACTTTCAACTTTCACTTGTCGACGTCGTTTTTTGATTAGGTACAATATAACATTTTTTTAAATAATCTTAGTATTTTTTTAAAATGTGAATTAAGAAAACTCCAATTAATAACAAACCAACTGTTTGATAATAATAAAATTTAACAAATTTTTTTTGGGACATTTAAGACGGTACTCAATATTCCGGTAATAATACTCGGTATTCCTATGGAGGGTTGGCGTCAGGCATCCGGCCGGTCGTAAAACTTTTGCCAAATCCTATCAGCAGTACAGAAGATGTACTGCGCCGACCCCAAGTGATTGGGAAATGGGCAGGGAGAAGAAGAAGAAGACTCAATATTGTCTTCCACGGCGGCCAATCTCACTGAGACTAGCCATCTGCCCTGCCGATATTATTATATTTACTTCCTTAGTCCAGTGGCACAATTTAGCACGTTTGTCCTGCTCCAGATCTCTACACGATTAGAGAACGGCTTTACATGCCCTGCGACGCGCGGTTGTGTAACACCGCCGGGTATTTCTCCGAGATTGCATTGCGAAATATTATTTGGCATATCTTTAATCATAAGAGTATGTTGAATAGAGCCAGATATGAAAATATTTTTTGGCCAGATTAATCAGATGAAAGACGCAATCTTGGAGAAATACCCCGCCAATTTCCCAACTCTGAGCTGTTACTGAGAACTTCTTGATAGAAAACGCAATAACTATACTGGGTCCGACATGGGATTAGAACCCAGGACCTCTGAATTTGCAGCCATATAGCCATTAGTATAACATATATTTAAAAAAATAAAGAGCTTTGTAACTCCAGAAAAATATCTTAAAGCTTTATAAATCAAACAACTTTACAAAAGCCATGAACCTTTGACATTAAGATGAGATCATTTCACCAACTCTAAAAGGAGATCTTATATTATTTTATTTAAAAACCGGTAAATGCTTGCACGGGCTGATGTCATAATGACTAAAATCAATTTTTATATAATTTGTTACCATAAAGCTCTTTATTACTAAAATTCCAGTTTTATACAGCTGTTATTGGCAATAACATTTTTAATTAAAGAAATAAAATAAACAACTCGCTTTTTTCTTATGAATATTTTTATATAATATATTTTCGATGTAGTAACCAAGTTTAAAAATTTTGAAAGTATGTTTTTAATTTATAAAATATTAGTTCCTATACATTATGCTTATATTTTATAGCTCAACAATAATTTTATGAATTCCATCTTAAATCACTACCATTTATATGTACATACTAGTATATTTTGTGCATTGATAATGTCACCAACTCATAGTGCGATCAATAATTTATTCCCATTGTGCATACATTTATTTTGGATAATCATTCGACTAATAGATGTAAACAATGTAGAGTCGTGTTATATGTATATAAAAATATGCTTTATTACTGAGTGTTTTGAGAACAATTTGGAAAGTGTATGCATATAAAATATTATTTAAAAAAAAAACAAATTTACCTAAGATAGTATGGTAAAATGAGGTTACTTATAGTTTGCGAAAGTATAAGGAAGTACTTTGATTATAAAGTAAAATCTCAAAAGTATATAACACATCTACATCCTACTAATATTATAAATGTGAAAGTTGGTGCGGATGAATGGATAG
Organism: Brenthis ino; assembly: GCA_921882275.1. Lineage (NCBI taxonomy): Eukaryota > Metazoa > Arthropoda > Insecta > Lepidoptera > Nymphalidae > Brenthis > Brenthis ino. The sequence continues at coordinate 19,759,699 of OV170234.1, forward strand.
ATGTTTGTTACTCTTTCACGCCCGAACGGCTAAACGGATCTGGATGAAATTTGGCACAAAGATAGATTATAGTCTGGAATAGCACATAGGTTACTTTTTATCCCGGAAAAATGTACGGGTCTCGTGGGATAGATTTATTTTTATATATATATATATACAGCCTATACTGTTCTTATTACTTATAACAATATGTGCTACTACCATCAAATGTACATCACTTATTGCACTTCTACAACAAACTTATCTTCTGGTTTTTTCTTTCCTTATTGCCATACCCGAAGTATATTTCGAGAAGTTCTGCGTGAGCATTTTGATTTTTCCTTGTACAACCTTCAAGACATCTATGTCTGTAATTGGCTACTTACGCTTGCACCTTTTATAAATGACTATTACTAACAATACAATACATGACATTGACAACATCTCACTTGCCTCTTCTTATAAATGCCCACCAGATAGATGTTCAGAATTTATTTCTAATCCTCATGAAAATTTAAAAATTATTCACATAAATATCAGAAGTATCAATAAGAATTTTAACCAATTTATTTCCATGTTATCCATAACTAAAAATGATTTTGATATAATTGTCCTGACAGAATGCTGGCTTAAAGTTTCGGGTCCTACACCTACATTACAAGGCTACACTTGTCACGTCACACTAAATAATAATACCCAAAATGATGGAGTAGTCACTTATACAAAAACATCATTGCAATGCCAAGTCTACGAACCAGTATATCGTGACGCAAACTGCTTAGTATGTACAGTGGATAATATTGCAGTAATCTGTATTTATCGCTCTCCATCCTATCAGAACCTAGACTTTTTCTATAGTGACTTAAGCAGCCTAACAAATACACTTTGTAGATTCCAAAATCTAATATTAATAGGAGACATCAATATCGACATAAAAGAAAATAATCACGACCGGCATTCAAACGACTACCTAACTCTTACTGCTACATTGGGTTTGCTTCCAGCTCACCTACTATCTACGCGGTCTGAAAATTGTCTAGATCATATTTTACTGAAAACAAAAAAACCAGCAACTGTCATAGTCCTTGATACTCACATAACTGACCATTTACCCATAATTTTGTTGCTAAACGCTAAACAAAGCATTGTTGATAAGCGATCCAATAATACAATCTTACGATATAATTATCCTGCTATTAAAAAGGACATAGAAACGACGGATTTGAGGCCTATTTTGTTAGAAATGAATCCTAATATAGCCGCAGATCTACTTATTGATACTATCCAAACAGTTATAGGTAAGCATACTCAAATTTTACGTATAAACAACAAAACTCGAGTTATAAAGCCCTGGATGACCAAAGGATTAGTAAGATGCATACAAAACCGAGACAAAATGCACAAACGTGTTAAAAGAAACCCTGAAAATTCTATACTCATAACAGCCTATAAGCGATATCGAAATTTCCTTAATAATCTACTAAAAAAATTGAAAAGAACACATGACCAAATAGAGTTACAGAAATCCAAATATAGCCGTAAGGCTACTTGGAATGTCGTTAAGACAATTGCAAATTGTAGTCCACATTCTAGGGCCCCTATTGAACTTCTTCAACTAACACCTGAGCCTAAAACATCGATTAATAAGGTCAACAGTTATTTTGTCAATGTAGGAAAACTACTAGCAAGTCAAGTCTCGCAACAAGCCAAAGCCAATCTAAGTAACGATATGGCACTTGGATATTCTTGCCATTCCCTTGGTTTATTGCCAGTGAATGTTAATGACATTGAACAAATTATTGGCTCCCTGCGCAGTGACTGTGCTACTGGTTATGATAATATTCCCGCTAAAATATTAAAGCAATCATGTTCGTCATTAGCAATTCCTCTTAAACACATTTGCAATCGTGCCATTGAGACTGGAACTTTTCCAAGCTCCTTCAAGAAAGCTGTCGTACAACCAATTTTTAAGAGTGGGGATAGATTTGATATTGCGAATTACCGACCAATTTCAATTCTAAGCTCTCTTTCTAAAGTTCTTGAAAGAATACTAAATAATAGCCTCGTTGCTTATCTTACAAAATATAACATTATTGCTACTAACCAATATGGGTTCAGGGCGGGTATATCGACGGAAGATGCTGTCATTGATGTTACTAAAACTATCGTCGATAAACTAGACCGAAAACAAAAATGTTATGGCATATTTCTCGATTTAACTAAGGCCTTTGACACTGTCTCTATCCCTTTATTAATATCAAAGATGGAAAGGGTCGGAATTCGAGGAATCGCATTGAAAATCTTTAGCGATTATCTCACAAATCGTACCCAACGGGTGAAAATTGATAACACAATCAGTGACGACCAAACAATCCGCTTCGGTGTACCTCAAGGTAGCATTCTTGGCCCGACGCTGTTCTTAATATATATTAACGATTTATGCCAACTGCAAATTCCAAAGTGTGATATATTTACATATGCTGATGACACTGCTCTCATTGTTTATGACTCAAACTGGAATGAAGCAAAATTAAGAACAGAACAGGCGCTGCGCCAAGTAATGGAATGGCTTTCTAACAATTTATTAACCCTAAATTTAACTAAGACGAAACTCATCCGCTTTACTTTGCCTAGCAATTACGGGCCGCCTCAAGAATCTGGACTTATTAAAGCTCACACTTGCTTAGGAAACAAAATAAACTGTTGCTGTCCATCCTTGCAATTGGTGCCGGATACTAATTATCTAGGTATTCGTATTGACGCTAAGCTGAACTGGCAAAAACATATTGAAACTCTGTGTTCAAGACTAAGGAAATTAATATATATTTTTAAGGAACTGAGACATTCAACCGATGCTGAAACTTCTAAGCTCGTGTATAAGTGTTTATGCCAGTCTTTAATAATATACTGCATCCCAGCTTGGGGTGGAACTCATAAAACTTCCATGCTGGCATTAGAAAGAGCGCAAAGGGCTATTCTAAAAGTCATGTACTTTAAGAAAAGAGATTTCTCTACTGCTCAACTATATCTTGAAACCCAAGTGTTGACAGTTAGACAGCTGTACATTCTTCGCTGTATATTGCGAAGACACAGCGCGACACCAGTCGATGAAACAAAATTAAGAAGGCGCCAAGGTTTACCTGTATCCGAACCTGTTCTATGTAATACTGCCCTAGCTCGTCGTCAGTTTGTTGCAGCAAGCACTATATTATATAATAAATTAAATAAAATAATATTCATATATTCTTCTTCCAAATTTAGTGTCAAAATAAAAGTGTCTAAATGGTTGCAAAAGTTATCGTATGAAGAGACTGAGCTCTTTTTAACAATTCCGTCATAATATCTTGTATATATATATATATGTATATATATATATATGTATATATATATATATTTTAATGTATAAATAAAGTCTTCTTCCTTTATCCAAATATGATGCATATTTATAATATAAGTTGTTGATATTGTTGAAGCACTCGCATGACATATAAATAGTTGTAAATTCAATTGTGAAAGCGGAACGACTATCACCTAAAATACAGGCTCTGGCTTAGTTTAGGAGATAGTAGTTTAACTTATTTTTTGACACTTTTTGTACAACTTGCTTTACTTACTTTAACCCCTTATATTGTCACTTTATATATAGTACAATAAATAAATTAAAAAAAATAAAATAAATTATCTAGGGACGAACCCGAAACGAAGCGAGGGTGAGTCGCTAGTATAAATTAATGCGGAAAAGCGACAAGGTAGACTCAGAAAGATAGTATTGCCACACCCTAAGATCTTGTCGTAGGTTTTTGCCACTTATCAACATTTTAATCATTCAGCATTCTTCAAACTCTCTCTTTTAAAATCCCTAACCATCTGGACATGTTTTTTTACTTATAAATATTTCCATACAATATATATCTAGTACAAATTTAAACACATATTGCGTTTAAACAAACATTACTAAATTGCAAACAAATATATAAAATATGTATGTGGTAATGACCGAATTTTTATTGTTAAAACTATTTGCCTATATGTAGGTCCCATAACAACGCCATGTTTCGTGACGCCTCAATTTCACTGTACCGGTTCCCAAGTGTGTCGACCCCAATGCCAGTATTGCCTAGGGCTTTAACACCTGTGTTTTATTGATATTTCATTATAAAGACTGGCCTAGATTACTAGTAATGGATATATATTACTTTGTAAATACTAAGTGTCCTTCGACTTTGTTTGATTTGATTATGGCACTATATGAAATGAATCAATCGAAACCACTCAAACCTATATATCTACCATACTTAATTTGCTAAAGGTCAAAACCTGTTTTATAGGTGGACATAATGTATTAGACTGGTTACTTTTAGTAGCTATTTCAGTAATTTAATCTATACATATAATAAAATTGTAACTGAGCCGAATCTGTACATTAAATATTTTTTGGAAAATCTTATTGAAATATACTTTATTATCGATACAGAGGCCGAATGTATAGTTTTTAGATTTTTGTCTGTCTGTCTATCTGTTGCCGCATCACAGAAAAACCATTGGAGGGATTTTGATGAAATTTCGTACGGTGATAGCTGGTTATCCGGATCAACATATAGGGTACTTTTTACCGCAGGAAAATGTCTCATTTCTGAGTAAAAATACAAAAACTTCAATGCAAGAGTATACTAATATGTAAAACTTAAGAATTGGGTTTTTAGTCATCAGAACGCGGGCGGAGCCGCGGGCAATTTTAGTTAAGATATATGTATGTATGTATGTATATGCATAATTATATAAACAGACGTGAATTGTATTCAGCCCTTTTTAACGCCCAGCTCCTGGTCACGGGTCTACTTGTAAATATCAATTTACTGGAAGTTTCGTGCTTGTGCCATCAGGCCAAGGTTTTAAACACCTATGAAAGATCATACAGATTGTTACCAAGATAATATTGACAATTAGCTGTTTGAATAACCATGAAATTCGTGAGAATATTGATTATGTAACCTAATTGAACTGTCGAATTTATTATTACTACTTAATACATATGTTTACCGCATTTCTTATTTAACTCATATTAGATAAATTATTTCAATCCATATTCACTTATAAAGAAATATTATATTTTAGTATAAACATTAAACATAATAAATAAAACATTGATATATATATATATATATATATATATATATATATATATATATATATATATATATATATATATATATATATAATATGTATATTATGTTTATATAGTCACAATGGCGTTCATAAATTATGTCAAGTTCAATTATTATAATAATTAATGAATATTTGCTGTACCTGTAAGTGTAACAATGTAAAAAAAACATTAAAAGTGGATCTAAAGAAATTTTAATTTTATTAAAGACCAAGGAACACCTTGAAAAAATACTTGCTATACTCAATGAAGGGTAAATGTCAAAAACCTTTCAGCACATATCTTGCTCTTTGTTGCTTATTCAAGAGCCCATTCTTGTTTATTCCCTATCTATACACGATTTGCGTTATATTTTCTTTATGGAATCGTAAAGTTAGATTGTATCTACTTACTTAAATTCAAAATTAACAAGAGTAAATGTTGTTCTATTTAGAAATTGTAAACAGTAGTACATATGTATGGAGCCTTGTCATATAAATACTAAAATTGATCAATTTCTACAACGTTTTTACACTTTAATATTGGAAATATAATTAAAATTAATGTTAATCTGTCAATACGAAGCTCGGTTAAATATTTTCGAATCGACCTTTACTAACTTCAAAAACATCTTGAAACTTCTTTTGGTAAAAAAATGTGTAAAACTATGCAATTACATGATAATTTAAATATTTATAATAAAATGTTTCTTATTAGTACAGAAATTACAAATTAATTCAAAGGAATTTGAAACTTATGATGACGATATTACCATCAATTAAATAATATAATGCTTATAAAAATTCTTTTTATAAAATTTCATACCGATATTTTATATTTTAGTTAACGATCATTTATTTAAAAAAAAAATGTATAAATAGATTATTTAAAGACGAACTGGTAATACTGATCGTATCGGAATTTATTTGTGACTCATTTATAGTCGACGTATTCCTTTGTTTTCAACTTTTTTATGTTCATTTTAAATAAAACTATCTTTTCGGATTATTTCGCGGATTTATTTAGATTTTTTGTTCCAGACGTTTCCAATGCTTAACAGCAATCATGGTCACGGGAGAGACTTAAGATTTTAGACGTCTCAAAGGTGTTATATACTATTTTTTATGTTCAGTAAAACTAATTTAATTAATTTATCTACACACGTTTAAATATTTGTCGGAAAGGGTGCTTATTTTTCACTTCTTGAGATGCTTCAATACCTCAACTAATCACAATGAAAGGCATACGAAGCCTAAGCGAAATATAATAGTAACAATTAATATTGTTTTAAAAGAACTACACTTTTTATCTAAAAACGTTAAAATATTTGTTTAATATTACATAAGCTGTTCAATGTTAATATATTATAGCACAGATACTCGAAATACCGGAAAAATCGAGTATTGGTTGCTCATTATTCATACAATTTTCCCAATATCCTTCAAGAGTCCACAAAGAAAACATAAATATACATGTTCAGTGACGTGATGTAGGACGCAGTTAAATATATACCTGAATACCACTGACTCAACGTGTTACTACAGAAGAATAGTTGAATAATACCTATATGAAACTACTGACTCGTAGTCCCTCAAACGCTTTTAAAAACAAACTAATATCCGTTCTAGATAAAACTACTTCATGTATCGAGATGAAATATAACCAGTTCCATTTTCCGGGCTTTATAATAATTTCTCTGTAATAATTATAGTTTTATAAAGAAAAAAAACCATGGAAAGAAGGAAACGATGAAATAAGCCCAATCTCTAAATTATTTGTCATTGAAGATTTCCACTATCAAACTCCTAACTTTAGTACAAAATGCTTATATTGTCACCTGAATTTCATATCAGCAAAGTTTCAGATCGATTAAAAGGAGGTACATCGGCTTTCCAGGATTTGATTATTGAAGTGGAGTTGATAAAAGAGTGTTAAACTCACTGCATATGCGTGAAAAATGGAAAGACGAAAAAAAAACACGTTTTTATTTATATATAGATTTATTTCGCATTGACAGATTTACTTATTTTAATTTTATACAAATAGATCTACAAAAAATAAAGCTTATAATATCTAACTTGTACATATACTTTTAAGTAGATACCTATGACACAAAATAGTTATTAAGTATAACGCAGATGCAAAATTCATAACAACAATATTATAGTGCCAAATCTTCATCATTGTCGAACAAAATGACCTTTTTACTTGCTAATGAAAAGAGCACTACAAATAAACACAGATATCTGAATACGTTATAACTAATACCTGTTTAAGAATAACCTTGTGGTTTGTGATATCCAGTCAGGTAAAATTTAATCAAAATGTAAATATCTTGTATTTCAAAGCAAAGGTCATTTTATCCTAATTAATATTATATATATATACATATAATAAAATTGTAACTGATCGCTGTCTGTACATGGAATATATTTGAGAAAAACTATTATTGGAAGTCTGCTAACGCAATAAAACTCAAAACAATGATTTTTAGATTTTTTCTCTGTTTGTCTGTGCGTTTGTGCGCGCTAATCTCAGAAACGGATTTAGGTGCGGTTTTCACTAATGTATTGTGGTAAGCTTCACTTGAGATTTAGTACCTATTTATTTCAATCGACTCATAAATAAAAAAATTATGTCAATTTAAAAATATACGTCTGTTGGTTTTTATTTATTTATTTCTTCACATAATAATTATTAAAAGAGACAAGAGCTCTTAAGTAATCAACATTTTTATAATACGATATAAAAACTTTTCTTTTCTTGAGTAATGTTAATTTATTTGCAATAAGAAAGTAACAATTTCTCCTTAAATAAATAATTTCACCACATTTTGAAGTGAACACGTTAAATATTTGTTTACGCACTGCTTATTTTCTCAATGTTCCTGTGAAACGACACTTGCACGCCAACACATGTACTTAATACGAAAGTCTTTAGTTTTTCCAAATGATTATTTAATAATCGATAACTAATAATTACATAAAGGGCATCAACATAAAATCGATATGATAAATATTGCAATACATAAATGGCTTTATATAAACTTGCAGTTACTAATTAAATTAAAAAAATAAAGTTTTACTATAAGTATGATTAAAGAGACGATTAAATGATATGTCTCGACATTATAAACAGTTAATCTAAGCAATCGACAGATGGAATGAATCATCAATATGAATGTGACTATAAAAACAGATCTAACGTCTATCATGATGAAGCAATGTTTGGAAACAATTGAATATAACGTGATACTTTATAAAAGATCATAAATATTTATTATCATAATCATAATATAATAAAATATGACAATTTGTTGGTTTTTACACAGTTATTAAAAAAAATATTAATTTTATTTTAATGGCGACGAAATTGACATTGAAATTTAATAATAGTCGAGTAAAAAAGTTAACTGTCGCTTAGATCACAACACTGGCAGTGCTTGTTATCGCAAATTCGATTCTCGCCTATAGTAAATTACCAAAAGAATATAAATATCTTGTTTTCATCACTCACTCAATATAATAATAAACAAAAAAAAGAATAATATGTTTGTTTTCTGCCAACGTCGAAATGGAAAGTTTCAAGAAAAATGGTAATGTCTGTTCTTGAGAAGTTTTAACAATTGTAAAAAAAATATATATAAACCAAAACGTATTTATATAACGTTGTTATAAAATGCGAGTGCTTAAGAATAACAATGCACACGAGGCGGTAATTGGCAATATCAACAATTTCTCTATGTATGCGTATGAATATTTATTTGATGTAAAGTGACCTACGTCTGGAGAAAGTACGTCGATGGCTGGCTGACTAACGGTTTATACATAATATTATCCTTCTATATGAATGTGAAAAGATATGTGTCTGTCTGTAGATTGCTTGATAACGTCTGAAGTTATTTAACCTTAATATTACATACTGTATTATATTGGTAAACTTACTTTTTTATATTAGGGTGATGTTATAAATAACATTTTAATATGATGAAGATATTATAGATTATTCTATGTAATATCTGTAATAAGTCTTCCTAATCAAGAGATTTAATAATTTTTCAAATACCTATATGATTCTTATATTCTATTTGAGAAAGGATTCGAATATTGGTGGTCTTCCTAAATTTTAACAGTTGCATCAAGTTCCTTATATAATATGTAAGCTTATATATTTAAAGAAATCAGCCTAGAAATTGACATTACAAATCGAACCGTGACAATGTATCAACACCTTGTTACAGTTCACACAAGTTCAACGCCGTACGCTTTCCATATACCGTTGACCTGAACCTGTTACGTGTCTAGTCCTAAGAAATCCAGTTATATCAGATGATATTCTTGCGTGTAATGATGTTTTTTTCAATAACAGCAATAAAGTTGTTAATTGGACTCAAAAACTTGTATCACGAGTATTGTAACAATTTACGTAACATACGATTGGTGCGGCAAACTTTAACACGCTATGTTATTTAAATTTTAATTACGATGCTAATAATCTACCTCATATCTGTCTATATCCCTAAAATTGCCCATAATTTCTTAACAAGTTATACTAAATGTAGCTATTTTCTATTTCAGAATGCCAGTTATGTAATCAACAGACGCTATACCAAGAGTAAAATGTCACCGGTCTGCCACAACTTCGTACAGAATGCGTGGAAGAAGGATTTCTGCTCTAATTGTTTCAAATCACGCGAGGAACACTCGAAACAGGAAAGAACCACAGAAGGCAGCAAATACCTAACGACACCATTCCAACATAGAAGCACATTCTTTAAGAAAACCCCTCCGAGTATCCTTAAAATACACTCTAAGAAGAAAGGAAAGCGCAATGTACGTTTTCCCGAAGAAGTATGCAGTGTTATTGGATATGGAGGGGACGATTGGTCAGATGGTGAAGAATTCGAAGTTTCAGAAGACAATGATGACGACGATACGTTCCCAGATACCGAAGAAGAAAGGGAGCTTTATAAAATAACAAAATCTAATACGGACTTTAATACCGTTAAAGCTAATTTACTCGGAGAATCCGTGGCGAAATCATATACGTCATTACTATTAGGAAAAGTTCAAACAGATTCCGATGGGAAAAAGAAAACATTAATGGTTTCGGTTACCCCATTCGGTCAAGAAAATAAACCTACCGTTAAGACTCATACTCGTAAGCCCGCGGTCATAAACTTAGCTGAACAGGCAGCTGAGGACGCATCAAATGGATATAAAACTAATATTATTCTTTCCACATACATTAAAGAATCTGAAACTATAATTACTTCTGAAGGTTCGAAAGCCTCTGATGGTATTTTATGCACAGAAAAGTCATTACTCGAAGAAATATCAGAAACTTTACAACAAAACAGAATAAGTGGAAATGATCTTAATTTAATAAAATCAGAGTGCAATAAACCGTCCATAGTTGAGGGCAAAATGAAACAAAGTATGCAAGATGAATGCCTCGAGAAAAAGGAGATGAATGAAATTAAAAAGAATAGTATTGTAAGAAAATCTCCATTGAACAAAACACAAGAAAGGCCAAAAGTGAATCTTAGTCGATCAGAATTCAAATTCTGTAAAATTAACATCGAAAACAGCAGTGTTGATTCTGCTGTAGGTACACTTAACTCAACTGCAAATAATTCACTTACATCTGACGACGAAAGCTTTAGTGGTCGCACTGATTCGGACAATGATGATAGTGGACATTACTCTGAATCACATAAAATCGAAGAAACAGTTAAAATTAAAGTATACAATGAAGATAAAAACGTTAAAATGTCACCGATCGGGCAATTAAGGAAAGTAGACGGACAAACCGGTAGTGGATATTCGACATTCCAAAGCCCGATCATTGACATGCCGCCTATAATTCCTAAAACGGATAATGTTTTCTCCGCGGAAGCCAGTCGCGAACTTGCGGGCGAACCGGATGGGAGGGCAGATCCTGATGATACGTCCGAAGCTCCAGCGTTACCCAGCAGCCCTGTACCCACCATGGACCCTCGGCCATCATTTCTACACGGCATGATTGGTGACATAATACCAAACAAACCGGTCCCGCCAGAAAAACCAAAGCTGCCTGCCAAACCAGTTATTAAATCTAAAAAAAGTACAACACAACAGGTTCTTACTCATATGCAGAAAAAAGAGGAGGAAGAAAATAAATACATGAGCGAACACAGAAGTAGTGAAGGCGAAGAAAAGTCAGATCCCATTTATTACGCTAAACCAGTACTAACGAAACAAGATAGCGACACGTCGCTAAGTAGTATGTGTAAACGAAAAGCGCCGACGCCCCCGTTGTCGCCTACCGAGGAATATTCCAGTAGTCTTTACCAAAGAAATCCAAATGGATTTATGAAATCAGATTCGCCGGTCGTTAGAGAAATGGAGAAACGTGAAAGAGCTGTGATGTCAACTTTACCAAAACTAAGAAATAGTGATGACGAGTCGAAGAAGCCGGATATCGTACCAGAGCCGGCTCCACGAAGAAACATTTCATTGTCACATGACAACTTGTTACTGGACGAAAAACGTAAAGGCAAATTGAAATTCTCAATTAAAAAGTTACTTCGTATTGGGTCTTCAAAGGACTTAGATAAAAAAGAACTTAGTTGTTCAGTTGCCACTATAACAAAAGTCGCAACAAAAACTGAAGAGATTTACGACTTGACCCCAAAACCGAAACCACGTCTTGTTATAATACATCCATTGGATATAAACGGCTCGAGCGTTGAAGTGGTGAAATCAAATTGCGAAATTACTGACTTACGCCGGCTGAGTCACGACGACGTCTCATCTATATACAGTGGCAGTAGTAACGAAGAAACGGCACCAAGAGTATTGAACAAGCCACCCCCGCCGCCGAGGGTATCTAGCGAAGATTACAAATCGGCAGCTAACGTACCAAAGCCGGCAAGACCGCCGCCACCAAAGTCTATTGCATTACAGAAGAAACAAAAACAGCAAGTCTGGACGGCCGCTCCTAAACAGGATGACAACATTTATGCTAATTTAGGTAATGTATATATTGAGTTTTTTTTTGGGCTTTAAAATAATATTTGAAATACTAACAATATAAAAACTTTAAATTTAACATACAAACGACATCCCTAGCTTGACTCGATTTCGTCCTCAGATGCCTAATACAAGCTTATATGTTACTGTATAATGTATCTGTGTGCTAAATATCATCTAAATTCGTCCAGCTGTTTGAACATGAAGTGATAAACAAACATTCACATTTATAATAATAGTCGGATTACAAATCAATAATGATCGGAATGGTTCATTTTAAATACCTTTCATTATTACAAAAAAAATTAATATAATAAAACGTATAAATTATAGATTTCTCTAAATTTCAGGAGAGATCAGATCAGCGTTGGCGCCACGCAAACCAGAACGAACGGCAAGTATGCGCGAACGTGAATCGCACTTAGAACTGCTCAAACGTCGTACACCATCAGACGACGAAAAAGACGAAGATGAGCCTCAAGAACTAGTCCAAGCAACCAACGAGACCGTCATACATAACTACGACGACGTATACACAACCAAATACGACGAAGAGAACTGCGATTCAAAGAACAGTGACAGCGATTATGAATACGTTCACAACGCTAGATCGAGCTCGCCAGAATGTGATTCATCCATAAAACCAAGAGAAGAGCGTACAGAGAGAAAAACTGAAGGCACAGAATTCCCGAAATACAACGGTTTTAGAACATCCTTACCATATTGTGGGAGTGAGACCGAGTCAGAGATATATTCGCCATACAGTTTCTACAGCTCGAACGATAACATGGACAGTCCGTCTAATGAAGATTATCAGAGCGATATCTCGAAAACCACAAACAAATTGCGCGTAAGGAAAGGCAGGAGTGTAGTTCATAAGAACTTAGAAGATAATTACGGGGCGGTCGTTATCGCGAATCACGAAGCTCTCGCTCAGGTTTTAGAACAGGTAATTTAGTTGAGAAATCTTTTAGATCTTTTGTTTGTTTTGCATAAAAATCGTTATTTTATTCCGTGAATTAAAATACAATACCTATCTCAAATTTAGACAAAAATTAGATAAATACATTACACTACACTGAAAAAATGTACATAAATTAAATCTAAAATGTACACTTTCACGCACCATTCTAGTGATTCTTACAAAAAACACAGTTTTCCATATAAAATAATAACGACTTACCTTAGCTTCGCACTGGTGTCTATTATTCTTGACAATATCATTTGTTACTCCATGCCATAATATATAAATAAACAAACCTACAAACAAACCAAGCAAAAAAATAAATAAACTGTCTGTCTGTTACCTTTTACGCTTAATCCACTGTACCGATTTAGATGAAATTTAGTATGTAGTTTGAATTCCTGGGAAGGACATAAGATTTTTGTACCGGAAAACATCCCTTAAGGGCGTGTAAAAGGGTGTGGACGTTTGAATGAGGAATCAATCATTTCTAAAGTAAAGGATATACATATATATTTTTTATTTTTAAGTACTTACCTACTTTTCTACACCTGTGTATATATTAGTCTATCTATTTTATGCTAACCGTAACGTAGCTAGGGATAAAGTGGAGCAAAGCGAGGGTGAGTCGCTTGTCATTATAATAAATTTGAAATCCCTTTCTTATAGGTACAACAAAGTGCAACCATGCAACCATTACTGCGTGGTCTCAAAGCGTGTACAAACCTACGCTGGTCGGATTTCGCAATCCAAAATAAATCGTATACGAAAGCTGGGAAGCGATTCTTTTACCCCGCACTGTGGAACTCTAGCGGTGGTCAAGTGAATGTCACACTAATGCTTTGTAAGGAACAAACTGCGTCACACATAGTCAGTCAGTCAGTACAGCCGAGTACTTTGAATCTGAATGCCATAACTGAGTTTTGTGATCTGGTGCCTTTACAGCAGTTTGGTGAAGATGGAGAAGATTTGGTGCAAGGTATTTTTTTTTATTATTTGTATCTAGCGTAGCTATTAGTCTTACTTAGATAGGCTTTGTTCGCGTACTTCATTTATGAGTCTAAACTAATCTCTATATCTTTAACACATTGATATATTAAAACATAAATACACACTTCCTAATAAATATCTCCTTAAAAAATGGCGTCGATATGTGACGTTAAGTGAAACCAAAGAATAACAAACAAAATCATCAATTCTCAATTTCCACCGTGTCTTCTCGATTCTACACGACATAAGATAAGTAAATTGTGCCCAAATGGCACGCCTATAAGCCATAGAACAAAAAACATTCAAAATCGAACGTCCTATTTACTTAAATAATAATTTAGAATTTACAACATAAAGTAGTTTTTTAAACGAAACTACGTGCGTTTTAATTTTGTCATTCGAAAAGCAATGAACGAAAGAGATTTGAAAAAAGCGCAATTCAATGCAATTTCGAATTGTGCACTTTTTTAAGGACACTTTTGAGACGCTAATTGTATGTTGAGTTTTTGTGTATCAATGCTTTAACAGCAAAAACATAGGACTTCCATTGAAACTAACAATAGATTAGAGTTTATAGGTACGAGTAGGTATAACTACTCGTACTTTAACGCCTTCAATTTTTCTAGATTTCGTGTTTACTCAATATGAAGAAGTAACGAACATACATACACATATTGTATATAAAATATTTTTAATATTCTTTTTAATAATATATTTTTTTAATTTCTTTTTTGCGGTTATAAGATATATTATTATATTAGTCACTTACTTAGAAATATTCTTGCAATAAACAAATAATATTTAATTTTTTTAATTAACAATTTGTCAACGGGATTCCTCGCTATATTAAGAACGAGTGACTTGCTTCCCAATACAAACTTTCATCCCCATTTTCACCCCCTTAAGGGATGATTTCCGGGATAAAAATATCGTATGTCCTTCCCAGGGTTTCAAAGTATCTTCTTATCATCTAAATCGGTTCAGTAGATCCAGAGATTACCCCCTACAATCTCACAAACTCATAAACTCACAAACTTTACCTCTTTATAACATTAGTTTAGACTAACATTAGCAGAACATATGATAATAATATAATTTATTTGGGTTAATTTATTTCAATAAGGATAAGTAAATATACGTATCGCTGATATTTGCTTAGGATTTTACTGCGGAATTAATATTTCTACTGTGAACCCTCCGACGTAGTGATCGGAGTATCTGTCTATGCAAAAGGTCACGGGTTCGAATCCCGCTCCTGACAAATAATTTCCGTAAACGTTTTTTTTTCATTGAATCACTATTAATGCTTTTTACTGTCTTAATAAACATTATTCTATGAATAAACAAAAACATAGACAACTATAAATTAAAAATATTTCAAAGTATCTTAATAATGCATCTATATAACATTAAAATACCTTATTATTATTTTATTTCCAGCGACAATAGTAGTGTTGGCGAACGCACAAGTCGATACAATTCACTCGTACGGAGAACATTTGCGTGCGACAGAAGGTCTTAGCACTAAAGAGCACCAAATCGTACAAACAGACCAAATTCACGAATCAATATTTATGTTGTTACAAATAATAAATGGATTGAAGTGTTTTCAATCTCGAGGAGTTGAAGAAATACCAGAAATGCTCACTTCGTTTATAGTTTTGAAGGAAATGCACTGTAATGCGACGCCTTCGGATGACAGGTTGAACTCGCTGTCGGCGCCAAAAACCAACTGTTACGGCAGATTATGTATATTACAAGGGTATGTATTGTTTGTTTGTTTTTTGTTGATAGTGTGTTTTTGTATAGCAATATTTCTGTTGATTTCAGTCAAAGTCGATTGGTGTTAATTATTGATTATTTTAATACTTTTAAATATGGCAAACATAATATTAACATGTAAAATAAGAATAGGACAGCTTAGCAGTGGCTCTTTTTTCACAATTACCGACATTTATTGAATTTTTCTTTTCTCACGTTTGGAAAAAATTATAAGAGTAAAATTTTTACGATGCGCGCGCACTCCGACAGCCAAAAAGCGACATGATGAAGTTAGCTGTATTCCTTTATAATAGAATTGTTGGAATTCGTAACTGACTAAAAGTTAAAACGTACTTAATAACATTAAATTAATAATAGAATATTAAAAAAAGGCCGTTTTAAGGTAAAACTTTTTGCTTTGTTTTAATTGACATTGACAGACACCTTTTTATAATATTTTTAAACCTATAAAAACTATTTTGTTCGTAACCTCGTCCTTGTCACAGAGTAATCTCAAGCATGTTTAAATTCAACAACAGTAAAACTTATCTTAAATGTAGAATACATTATATAAACTTACTTTTAAAATAAATATCTTAAAACTAAAGTATATAAAAGGTAAATAAAATATAATCCTTTCCATAATGAAGCCTGAAGTATGGTAAAACATTAGTATACTAATGTTATTTTACTTAAAATTTGTTACTTTTAATATTGACTATGAAATATGAGCATCAAATAATAAAAAAAATTATACTTTTAGTGGCTGGACAAGAAAATATGTATATTTTGATAATTTTAACTTCCAAATAGTTTAAATAAATTTTATATCAATTTAATTAAAAGATTTATAGATGTTGAAATCTTAATAGGGGCAGTCCAAACCAAATGTCATTAATATCTGTATGTTTGCGATATCCAAACTAAAATAAATAAATAAATAAGTAAAACCCAATTGCATAAGAAGCGAATTAAAAAAAATGTTTTTTTTTATATAATACTTATGCAATCGGACTCATACATGTTTTATATTTGCTTATGTAAAGGCCTCGTTTATGTAAAACAAATCCCTAAATGGTGGAATAACATTAAAAATGATTTTAAAATATAACTTTATATTTAAAAACATTACAGATTAACTGAAGATATGAACTGCAGTAAATCAACCGACGAAGATCTCAGCTCTCTCTGTAAATGCGCTTTAAAGGCCATCGACATTTTGTTGCCAGGTGAAAAACTTACCCCTTTATTAAAGGAAGTTTTACAGGAAGAAAGGGCGGTTTCTTTAAACCAGACTAAGTCAGTGTTAGAATTTATGTTATGGGGGCCATTAGATGTTGCACAGGGTGTTCCGGTCGAGGAAAGAGAACTGTCTCTTCAAAGATGGCTGGATTTAGAAAGAGCAACGGTTTTACACGGTTTAGTCAGAACTAGAGTGCAATTGAATGTTTTTGAACAATTTCATTTGATGTTCTTAGTTCGTTCCACTGCGAAGGCGATGTGCGATGCCTCCGTGCTTATTGGGAAAGCTAATGTGTATTAAATCATGAAATTATACTCATTTAAACTTTCTAAACTATTTATACTTGAGATTATACTTTAAGACTTAAAAAATAAACCAATAGGGAATATGCGTATTTTGTTTTTTTTTCTTCTTATACAATAGCTTATATCGTTATAAAATTAAAAAAACTATACAGCTCCAAAAAACTAAAATTTTGTATTTTTTTTAATATATCATACAGATACGGATACTATAAAGTATAAACGTCAACCATTACGGCGTGACGTCATAATCTATGACAACATTGTAATCAACGAATGAACAGGTCTAGATTGTTAATAAACAAACAAAACAAATATTTTTTTTATATTTGTTTATATTTCGCAAACACTAAACAATAGCGCTCTGTAATATATATATATATATATATATATATATATATATATATATATATATATATATATATATATATATATATATATAATATACTCTGACGTCACATTCGGTCTTACCAGTGGAGTTACGTTTCAACTATTTTGAATTTCCCACCTATATTTGCACTTTTCAATAATTACTTTCTTAATGAAATATAAATTACATTAAAAATATCAAGTTAATTCAAAAGCAATAAAGATTAAAAAAAACAGCTATGAGAACTGCCAACAGAAGTGAAAACTTAAAACTATAAAGCAAACACTTGTTACTTTTGGATATTTAAATGAAATATTTGATTTTAAATTAAAATTCGTAAATTAAAACTGTTTATATTTATCGACAATCTGAGTGTTAGCGTTAACACGTCACGTGACCATGTCGATGACGACTTACATGAATTTACTCCCCATCCAAACCTGCCTATAGAAGTTTCCACTTCAAAAAATATTTCACCTTTATTTAAATCGCATATTCCATATTGTTATCTTGTTCTTATAAGTCTAAAGCAAAACTTGCAGTTTAGAAACTTTTAAATGTATCTATTTATATTGTATTAAATGGAGATCTAACTTCGCGACATTTTTCATCCCTTTCAACATTCAAATTAAACATATTGGAATATAAATAAATACTTCTAACGCGTTATGTATTAGAGTGTGTATATTACTCAGAAATATGAAGTTCAGATCTATATATAAGTTTAACTGAAATTATATTAGTGCGTGTTTTCGGTTTTTATACACAAATACGTAAATTAAATCACGTAGGTATATTTTCAAATTATAACATAATACTAACGTTTAGAAACCGTTACAAGATGTACGCACGATATGTCATATATAAATATAAATTAAGATTTAGGCACCATTATGATAAGCTGGAAATGAAGTGGCATCCGAAAATATAACATATTAAATATGATATATTATTTATATTTGGAAATTTAATATATATATTCAGCCCTTTTAACGTCCCACTGCTGGGCGTGGGTCTCCCTTCTATACGAGGGGGATCTGGCTATGTCTTTCGAAAACTTGCTAGATTCTCAGACATGCAGGTTTCCTCATGATGTTTTCCTTCATCTTTAGACAGAAGTGGTAATCATGTTAGAAATGATTCGCACATAAAAATATAAGCGAGACCCGGGATTTGAACCCGCTTCACTCGGTTACCACTGCCTACTATATTTATTTATCATTTGAATCAAAATTCTTGCCACATATCGCTATACTCATCCCGCGGTGCCGCATGTATCATACACTAACAACTGTAAATTAACACGTGTAATTTATCTTAGTTATAAGCTTCAGTTCAAATGTTTAATTTTCTTAAGTTCCATCGAATATGAATAAAGAAATTATGTATTATTTTATTGTTTTATTTCTCAATACAGTTTTTGTTAAATTATAATTGATTTCTAAAACATTATAGAATCTGTATTTTTTTTATATTTTTTTCTTGGTGTATAATAAAAAGTTTTATTATTAATCACGTCCCAAAGATAAAAATACAAAGAATACAAAAAATCTAAGACTAGCCTTTCCCAGGTTTTTTTGGCAATATACAATAAATAGTCGCTAGTATTACAAATTATAATATATTAATAGTCTATCTATATATCGATGTGTGTATGTTTCCTATGGACTCTAACACGACTGGAGCGATTTTGATGAAATTTTCAGATAATCTTCAGATTAGCCCAGCGAGTGGTCCTGTGAAGTTTAGTAGCCGGATTTGGAAGCCACGGATAGTGCTAGTATTAATACAAAAATAAAACTATCCTTTTTTATATAACTAACAAAAGTAACTTTAATATATTTTTTAAAATAAAACAACTTGTTTGTAACTATATTTTTATTGTCTGTTTTAAAGCATTAACAATACAAACAACTAACAATCCAATTGACTTTAGATTATTAGTAAAAATGGCCTAACCTTTTAGCCTAAGGCTTAGTTTGAAATATATAATAAATATATGATGTGACCATGTGTGTGATTTAACCTTTCTTCAAAAATCTTCTTCAAAGGGTCACTTTATAATAATTGAAACAATGAAATTATTAGTAAATAAAAAAAAATCAAATAGTACATTCTCTGGTAAAAACACATGAAAATTATTAATAACAAATAGGAACATTTATCAAATAAACAGAGAAAAAAACGAAATCCAGTTACAAAATTTACAATGCTCTTTTAAAATTCCAAAAAAAAATATAATATATTTTACAAAAATATATATATTAATACTTTAAAAAAAATTATAACTGTAGGTTAGGCCGTTTTTGCTCTGCGCCCAAGTGTATGATTAAAAAGCAACAAATAAAAAAAGCAAAGCATCATCTTATTAAAAATATACATATAAAATAAAGGAAACAAAATAACTAGCAATATTAACATAAAAAACCAACAGAAAGTAAATATAAAATAAAATTGTATATTTCAGATTCCATGACTTATTTAATATCATACGGCATTTTGTTCTAAAAAAAATATCATATAAATTTTGACACTTAAACTCAAGTTCAAGTAATTCGTGCAAAAAAATATCACAAACATATTCTTAAAATTATATACTGCAAAGTGTAGATTTTTACGGCCTCATTTTTTATAAAAATGTTTTTTTTTATATTGAAATTAAATAATATTTTTGTAGGCTTTAAAAAAATACCAAATGCAGCATTGTAGATCTAAAATAAAAAAAAAATCAATAGTAATACTAACAATATGGCTATGAATAAGAAGTAACACTACTACCCAGAACAATTCAATCCGTAAGAAAAAATGGGTGCGTGTAACCTTTAAGCGCGGTTGAAGTAAAACTTCTTTGGCAAATGTTGCAATTAAATTAAAACAAATCAATAATTAATTAAGGCATATTGGGCATATTTTAATCATATATTTATAGAATATCATATACGGGAAGAATAGAATATCATATACGGGAAGAATATAATATTATATATTTGTCAGACAATAACAACGGTTACCATGGCAACATGGCAATGTATTCTACCTCATTCTCTCGCCGGCTTAATCCTAAATATTTATGTGTTTGTTTCTTTTTAGTGTCGCATTTTCGCTCCATCGAATTTCAGATCACAACGATTTTAAAGAAGTTTCACTTCAAATACCACATAAACAAATAAAACTATTTTTATGTATAGAAATAATTAAAAAAATGTTTTACTTAGAAATATTGAAATTACAAACTTATATGGAATGTAATCGATAATCATGTTGATATTATGAAAGATTCAAAGCGAAAAAAAACATCACCAAAAAAAACTTAATCTCAAAAAAAAAAAAATATTCGAAAATACTACTTAATATTAATAGACTGCAATGAAAAATTACATAATATTGAATATTTTTTTTTTATTTTAACACAAATATATTTACCGGTCAAAGTTTATTTAATTAAGAGGCAGATACTTATTCTAAACAAATAGTTTTTTCATTGTATATGTCATAATGTAATTTGTCCGGGATCTTGACACATTTTGACAAAGCTATTTGCCATGAAATCTAGTTTGGCCAGTAACATATATATTATAATATATACATAAATATAAAATGATACGTACACACTAAGATATATCTGCGTTAAACAATACAGATAAAAATTGGGTTTATAAACTATTGATAAACGGCAAAAAAAAACAATATATTCCATAACATTAAATTAATTAAGTATATTATTTTAAAAGACATTCGAGGTTGATTAAAAAAATTCGCTACCATTTCTAAACCTATTCTATATCTGCACAGGTAAGTTTAACTACAGACATGGCTTTAGAGCACTTCAAGCAAAATCTGATACGGTATATCATATTTGAAAGTGGTATTTGTTTATTTTCCTTAGTTTTTAATAAGGTACCAGCCATAAATTACGTTACACGAATTTAATGATTTTCTGAAAATTAATAAACCCACCAGTGGTTGAAAATTTGATAATATGAAGAAAAACCATCTCAAATATTGCAAATGTACAACTTATGATAATACTTAATAAACTTAACTAAATTAATTCAAGGACTAAAAACTTTGTAATCAATGTTGGCATGAAAGTAATATAAAAATAAATAAAAAAATATAATAAGAAAAAAATATATCCTTAGCAATAACAATGATATATAACAGCTAATTCATTAACAGCTTTTAATAATATATTGTCTTTATAAGGCAAAGTGTTTATTCGCAACTATTGTACTATGCATTATGTGGTATATATATATATATATATATATATATATATATATATATATATATATATATATATATATATATATATATATATATATATATATATATAAAATAGTTTTTTTTAATTACAGAAAAACTAAATTAAAAAAATAAACGAATGGTTAGATATTGCTATTTAAAAAAAAATTGAAAAATATTTTAAAGTATAGTAATAGTGATATGGCAGTGACTTTTTAAACTATAAAATGGAAAGTTTCAAACAGAATATATCTCTCCTATGTTGTTATAACAAAAGAAATCGATTTCATCTCTTTTAAATATAAATTTATAAAAACAAACTTCACAAAACTAGATTAGTCACTAAGATGCCAAATGTTATTACTACGACTACATCTAAAAGTACACTTAACAAAAAAAAGACAAAAACTTTAAAAGTCATAGCATATCTATTATCTATACTAATATTATAAAGAGGTAAGTAAAGAAGGTGAGTTAGTGAGATTGTAGGGGGTAATCTCTGGATCTACTTAACCGATTTAGATGAAATTTGGTAAGAAGATAGTTTGAGACCCTGGGAAGGACATAGAATACTTCTTATCCTGAAAATCATCCCTTAAGGGGGTGAGAGTGTGGATGAAAGTTTATATGGGAATCAAAGGGGACGAACCCGAGCGAAGCGAGGATGAGTCGCTAGTAGAACAATAAAAATGAAGCCAACAAATATTCTTTGTATATAATCTATCTCAATGTTTTAGTTAAAGTAATTTAGACATTATGGAAAGAACAGTACATTTATCGAAGAACATCTTTAAAATTAAATTATTCATAGAATAAACATGTAATTTTATAAATTATAAAAAAAAAATTAGCAAACGATACAGCTACAAGATACATTGTATATCTTTAATCTTTATTTAAATAAATATGTTATTGGGACATCAACACAGCACCATCTAGTTCCATGGTAAGCTACGAGGCTTGTGTTATGGATACCAGATAGTTGATACACTACACATATATAAGTTTGAATATATACATATTATAAATATAAACACCCATGACTGGATAACAAACATTCGTGCTCAACACACAAACGTATGCCCCCAGCGGGACTCGAACGCGCGACCGCTGGCACAGCAAATAGGGCACTACAAACTGAGCCAAACGTGTCGTCAAATTATAACATTTTACTGACTCTTTTCTATCTTCTTTTAAACTGGACAGTTAGAAACAATTTGATAACAATAAATAAAAGTTGGGTAAGAACTTAAAATTAAATAAGATATGAAAAATTACATAATTCATTAGTTTTGTAATAAATATATAATATCAAAGTATGATAACTTTGAGGCTGATTTACGAAAATATCAAAAATCAAAACAAATGAATATAAATAATTATAACTAATAAGTAATAATACCGTGTTTTTTTTTTTCAGAAAAATACGTTTTATCAGAAAAGATACCTTTATATATATAGATAAACTTTAAAAGCAAAAACGTATCTAAATACAAAAATTTGATCCAAATCGTTAGAGCCGTTTCAGAGATTCAAGAAATAAATTTATATACATATATGCAAGAATTGCTCATTTAATATCATAAGATTAATAATATGATAATATTTAATTTCAATACAAACTCATAGTTCTTTTCACAATCTATACTAAACGTACCGAATAAGTACCCAACTAATAAATCGATTATTTTAATCGATTTTTACGAAATCAATCATATCGATAAGTAGATTACATAAAACTAATTATTTTACTAAACTCATAAGTAACGTATTTGCATAGTTAATTAATCGATTAATCGTAAGTCCAAACAATCGATATGGTTTAATCTGAATCGATACATTTACAAACCCTTATTGAAGTACACATACTCCGGGGGTTTCCCGTCGGTGTTCTTCAATATCTCCTCGTATCTGTCCTTTTCGAAACGTTTGATTGTTTCTATAGAAAGTTTACTACAATAAAAAAAATCTATATTATAAAATGCTTTTAAAATTTCACAAATAATAATAAAATATAAATATTCGGTGTGTGTGTTCATTTTTGATCTCATTCTTAACATGCTTGCCCGATTTTGATGGTTTTAAAGTTTCACTTTACTTAACACTTATAAGGTACCTATTTAAAAGGAAATATTTTTATCTATACATATAATAAAATTGTAACAAAGCCGAATCTGTGCATTAAATATGTTTTGGAAAATCTTATTGAAATAGACATTATTATCGATACAGGGGCCGAATCTATAGTATTTAGAATTTTTGTCTGTCTGTCTGTCTATCTGTTACTGCATCACGGAAAAACCACTGGAGGGATTGGTCAACATATAGGATACTTTTTACTGCGGGGAAAATGTCTCATCTCTGAGAAATCTATACTAAACGTTAAAACGTAACTAGGAACGAACCCGAGCGGAGCTAGGGTGAGTTGCTAGTACATATTTTTCTGAACAACTGACAACATAGACCTCACCTCCATTTATTTTTGACTGTTTTCAAAAAGGCACTCCAATTTCTAAACGTTGTTTTTGTGAATATTACGCGACATTTTCACCAATTCTAAAGAACTGATCCTAAAGGTCTTATAATTAATTTAGTTTTCATATTTTTTCAACTGCATTTTTTTTATTCAATCGGTTAAGTAAATTTAGTAAATTGGTGACAAAATACCTAACATTTAAACTATAAATATAGCTAACCATTGCCAACAAAATCGCTTTAAAATTTATTACTCCACGCACAAGTATGGTAGAATTTTTCGTTGAAATTCGTATTCATTTAAAAGAGAATCAATTCAAACTATTATATAACATATATAAAAACGAGCATACATCCAAATTACTTCCAAAGTACCTTCTCCTTTTCAGTCGGTCAACAGAATCAAAAGATAATTAAACAACACATAAATATTAGATAATAAGTAATTAAAACCTCACCATTTCTGTGGGAATATCGCGCACGCCATCGGCACCATCAAAGTGAGACTGGAAATTTTTTATATAATATAAAATTTGTTAATAATATTGGTAGTAAAAATAGCCTTATTAATAATTATAAATTCTATAGTGTCTATTAGTCATTTTTAAAGAAATAATTACTGTCTAAATCATTTTTTCTGTTTACGGTACAAATTACTTGTATTTAATAAAAACTTAAAAAAAACCGACTTCCAGGCACTAAAATGTAAAAAAGAACTAAGCGGAGGTTTTCATTTAGAATATCAAGCAAATCTAATATACGTAAAACACATATTTAATTATTAGATATTCATATCTTAAAATTTTTATCGGCAATATATTAATACCATTTAAATGGACATTGTTTCCATTATATTATACATATATTACAAAACACTCACAACATGCCCACGATGCCGGTCTGTATGCCGATGTGGGCCCATTTTATCTTCTGCATCCACGCCTTCGGTTCCAACCGTTCCATTATAAATGGTAGGAGCAACATTCCCGGAGAGCACATTATTATTCTGTAACAAAATATTATAATTAAAAAAAAAGAATAAATACCAATCAAAAATCGAAAGTTTTATTAGTAGCCCTTCCTAGATAGGTATTTTATTTAAGCACAGAGTATGTTAAAGTAATAGAAAAATACTTGTCATCACCCGCCCAGTTGCTGGGAAGAAGAAGTATTTAATTTCTTTTGGTCTTCAGAAACCTTAATGTATATTTAGGTTTTACGCTTATGCAATAAATTAAATATTTAGGTTAAATCAAAAAACAAATAAACAAAAAAAAGTGTCGATTTTTTTATGGGCGTAAAGAAAATTATAGAGAACTAGCGGACCCGACAGACGTTGTCCTGTCTACACGTCTTTAATTTGAAAATTTCAAACTTTTTTTAATAATTTTTTGATGAAAATTATTATTCAAATTGTGAATCTAAACCATTCCCAGATTCCCTTGAACACACACAAAAAATTTCATCAAAATTGGTCCAGTCGTTTGAGAGAAGTTCAGTGACATACACACTCACAGAAGAATTATATATATAAAGATTTGTATGGAATTTAAAAAATGAATAAAACTATCTACAGATGATCCCGCGTCGATTAGCCCAAGTCCCATACCGAAACGTTCAGTAATTTTATATATACATAGATTACAAACACTACGAAAATAATTGAAGAAAAAATTACCGATTAGTTATTAAAAATTCGGGTGATAACAACAAAAAATTAATTCATCTGATAGGGGGTAAAAATGAAATAAAAATATATGTATATTGAAAATATAATCATCAATGGCGTCAGCTAGCCATCAAAAACGATAACCTCTTGAGCGATTTTAAGACCATATGTACAAAAAAAAATAGTTTATGAATCGGATAATGACATGTTTTGCATTCATTTTACCTATAGGATATTACAATAAAACTCTTAAGGGATTCCTTGACGATGGAAATATTAACAAATCGTTTGATCCAAAAGTACTAAAAATATCTAGTAAAATAAAGTTTTTTTTTTTCTGATTTTAAGGACACGCACCTAGAAGTGACTACTTGAGATATCCCCTTGACTGGAGCCAGCTGGGATTTCCCTATTATTTTACCATTTTCGTCCGTCACATCTAATCCTGTAAGGAAAAAGTAATATTAATTTAGAAAACCCCATAATAAAGCTGCGATTTATAATTATATATTACTAACTATAGTGTATTAATTGCAATTTATGCTCAAAATAAATATAGGCTGTTACATGTTTTTTTCTTCAAGAGCACTAGTAAAATCTAATTGAATGAAGTTAGAAAGATTTTTAGTCGTTCAAAAACTAGATAAATGTTATTAAATGTATCTATACATTAATATTTTAAAATGCAAAAATATCTTAGGGCGTAAACTAGTTGATAACATGTACAGCTGGAGATCAGGAAGTCTTGGGTTCGAGTCCCAAGTCATATTTCTGTTAAGAAATTCTCAATAACAACTTGAAGTCGGGAAGTTTGTGTTAGTGTCGAATTGTCTCACCGGAATATGTATTAAAGTGAAAAGTAAAGATGAAACGGATATTCGGCAACTATCCGGTATTTATTCCTATCCTTATTTTGTTATCCGGCTGATACTGGATAGAGACACAATTATCCGGCCTTAACAAAAAATTATCCGTGAGGTAAGTCATAGAAAATTGACTTCTAAATCTAGCAAATTTTACACTGTGACAAACTTTGACTAGTGGGTACTGCTTCGAGCCACCAATTAAAATTAGCCAACTTATTAAGCTGGCAAACATTTGACTTTCGCCAATTAAATATCACCGATTGCATATGCAGTACTTGTGCGTCTACTTATAAAATTGTCGCAACATGACAAAAGTCTAAATATCCGGCAATCCCGCCTATTAAATATCCGTGTATCTTTAGAAATCAGTGTTAGGGTTCCGCCCAATCAAATATCCGATTCATTACTAGAAATGAGTATTAATGAGAGATTTATGAGTATGAGTGAAAGAGACAGAGAGAGCACGTTCTGTGTTCACTCTCCCTCACTCACACTGCATTATAATATCTCGCATAGTTGGCTAGTCTGACAGACATCATTATTTCCTACGAATATCCAACTAAAAGCAAAAGTTTTTGAGGTAGATAGATAGATGTATGGATTTTTCTTACTAATTCACGCAAGAACTACTGAATAAGTTTTTAATGAAACTTTACAATATAGCTCATACATCAGAATAACACATAGACTTTTTATCCCCAAAAAAATGTACGGTTCCCGTGGGATAGATTTGTTTTTGTTTTCCTAAAGGCGTTCCCGAACGAAGCCAGGGTCAGCCGCTAGTTGTTGTGAATAAAGATGGCGTTAGTATGCGAGGGAGAATTCTTTATGTATTTATGTTAGTTGTAGTTGTATTGATTGATTAATAAATGTAAAAATTTTTACCTAAAAGTATTTCGTTCTGCCTCATCAAAGGAATGTTGACCCAGTTAGCTGCCGCTACCGCTACGAATGGCACAAATCTCTGAAATATTTTAATCATTCTTAAATATGAATTTCTTTGAAATTGCTTTAGGTACTAAAAAACTTATTATTTATTAAAAAAAAACTTATTGAATATACTAAATAATAAAAATGAACAATTGTACTAGTCGTAACTTATTACATTTTAACAAACTTACGAAAAGATATATTTAAAATATCTAAATATTCTTTCTTTTCAGATTATTTCGCAGATTTATTGAGATTTTTGGTTCCCGATCTTTCGAATGCTTAACAGCAATCATGGTCACGGGAGAGACTGGTCTCTCACAGATGTCAAACGTCAACGTGAAACCTACAAAATGTATGGGAAAAATTTCGGCGATATCTGTCATTTCTAAAACTTATACCTTAAATGGTCCTATAGAGACTTTTGATCCCTACATGAAATAGGATCGATTGAGATCAAAAAAAAATTTTTTTGGTATTTTAGCATTTTTTTCGCTGACTGTACATTTTTTCCAAAATCTGTGAATGCAGTTCAGAATATCGCAAAACGTTATGGATGGTCTCCTAGGAACGTTTTCCTGTAACTATAGCAGTTAAGGTACCTGCCCTTACTATCCCGTCTCAAATATCCACCCTGTATATGAAATTGATCCTATCTTACCCTATGAAATATGAATGATTATCCTACGATAAAGCGAAACGAAAAGTATACTTAAGTATAATAATATTTCGGTTAAGTAAAAAACTCTAAAAAATATTATAGTATCAAGTAAATTTGTTATTATTGGATCTAATTAATATAAAACGTGTTCTTATTAGATAATTATGTTAATTATTTGCTATCTTTTTATTATGCGTCTTTAATTTATAACACTCTGTATGTAATTACTTATCATTCCCGCCTCATCGAATTATAAATTTACTTCTTACTAATATTATAAATGTGAAAGTTTATATGAATGTTTGTTACTCAATCACGCCAGAACGGCTGAACGGATCTGGATGAAATTTGGCACAGATATATATATAGATTATGGTCTGGAATAGCACACAAGCTTTGTAAAAATTTACGGTTCCCGTGGGATAGATATGTTTTTCTAGAGGCGCGCTAGTTTTTATTGGTTCCTTATAAATTTAGGATTTTTTTATTTCAAAGTGTAACAAATTATTTTGGCTAGTGCTTTGAGCATGCACTAGGACCATAGACAACGCATCTTCGTTCGCGTTTAGTTTATGTTTTTTATTTTTTGTTAGACTCCCTTTCAACACTTTCCCTTTGGTAATGTATCGATTCATCTTCGATTTTATTATCCGAATTAAAATTTTAATTTTTTTTACTAGTTTTGTGTAGTATGTACATACATTTAATATTACCGAAATCAAATTGTTTATTATTTAAATTATAATTATCAAAATAAAGCCTCTGTTCGCTAGCGTCTTGTTTTTATTTTTCTAACCCACATTGAAAAAATAGTTTTATCTATACCTACATATAATAAAACTGTAGAGGTCCAATGTCTGTACATAGAAAAAAATGCTAAATACAGAGTCAGGGAGATATAGGAAGAGAAATAGAACAAATCCATATTTTTTTCAATTTTTTGTTTCTCTATCTGTTTGTACAGGCTAATATCCGAAACTGTTGGACCGATTTAAATGAAATTTTGCATGGTGGTACCTTATATCCCCGGTCAACATTTTAGATACTTTCATTCCGGAAAATTAAAGAGTTCCCGTGGGATAGTTAAAAACTACAGTAATTTATACAGTTTAGTACACAAAAACTACTGATTGGATTTTAATGATACTTCACAGTAATATAGTTCATACATCAGAATAACAAATAGGCTACTTTTTATCCTGGCAAAACTTACGGTTCCCGTGGGGTAGATATGTTTTCGTTTGTCTAAAATACTTGTATTTTAAAATATTGGTATTGTATATATTATATTATAAATAGTTTACAACCCTAGTGGTGGTTGTGATCTCAATCACGGTCGCTTAGTGCTCTGTCGCGATAGTGTCACATTTAATTGCAATGTCATAATATTCACGTCATTCGTTTTCTGTCTATCGATGCAATAATAACAATTGATATTCGCATGAATCAAGTAGATAAAATTGACTGATGAAACATTCAAAATATGTTATGTTTTAACTTATGAATTTGTTCACATTAAAAGTAAAATAAAAAAAAATCTCACTACGTGCGGCTTTATAAGCATAAAACTCTGATACTACCGGCATGGCAAAAAAGAGTCACTTAGAAATATGTACATATGTGATTTTTAAAGACCGATCTAGAGACCACACCATACATGCTTAATAAGATAAAAAAAAATATATGTTTG
This sequence comes from Brenthis ino, assembly GCA_921882275.1. NCBI lineage: Eukaryota > Metazoa > Arthropoda > Insecta > Lepidoptera > Nymphalidae > Brenthis > Brenthis ino. The sequence continues at coordinate 19,790,000 of OV170234.1, forward strand.
GAGCCCACAATTATATGTATGGAGTGCCATACCATATATATTTTTTTATTTTATTGAATTTTACTACGGAATTGTTTAACTTACCAAACAACAATGTAACTCAGTCTTTTAATAAAATAGCTATGATAGGCGGACAGGCGAACAGATAGACATGGCGAAATTATAAGGATTCCATTTTAGCCTTTTGCCTACAGGACCTTAAAAAAGAAGAAAAAAAAATAACACTTACAGCCAAAATAGGATTTTTGGCGCGTTTTTGTATTCCAAATTTGAAAGTGAACGCCGTTGCCATGGCGGCCGAGGTCGCCGAAACGTACGCAACACCCATTTGCGTAGTTGTTAATGGCGAATTTGCGTTTCTATTTGTATAATTCACTAATGCATTGAACGATTGATTTACCCATTGCCAAAAAACGACTGCAGTTGTTGTTCTAAAAAAAAGAATTTGAAATTAGTCATCAAATATAATTATTTTAAAAAATAATAAATAAATATTAAAGTAATATTATTTAATGTGATATAATAATACTCCTATCACTAAATCGATTTGGCTCAGTGCGAAAAGTTTAGCTCAGTTTGTAGTGCCCTACTTGCTGTGCCAACGGTCGCGGGATCAAGCCCCGCTGGGGGCATTCATTTATGTGATGAGCACGAATGTATGTACTCCAATCATGGGTGTTTATATTTATAATATGTATATATTTAAAGTTATATATGTGTAGTGTATCAACTATCTGGTATCCATAACACAAGCCTCGTAGCTTACCATGGAACTAGATGGTGCTGTGTTGATGTCCCAACATATTTATTTATAATTTTGATAAAAATTTAGTTCACCTATACAAGGAAATAATATACCTCAGACAAGAGAATAATATAAAGTGTCATAAAGTAAAGATGAAGACAAACAATAATATTTTAAAACATTATACAAATATTAAGATAATACTCATTACTGTGATAAGTAAATTAATGTTAATACCTAAATAAAAATAGCTGATTTTATTATAATGAAGAAAAAAATAATAAGCCTCAAGGTGAAGAGAACTAATGCTTAAAAAGTACAAATAACAAAAGATTAACACCTCCAGGTAAATTTCTAAGAAATCTATTGTTAACTGTAACGCCGGCGGGTCAGCGGACATGGAGGGATTAAAGTATTATTTTTATTAATCATCTTCTTCTATATTACCTATACATATAATAAAATTGTAACGAAACCGAATCTGTACATTAGATTTTTTTGGAAAATCTTATTGAAATAAACATTACTATCGATACAGAGGCCGAATCTATAGTTTTTAGAATTTTTGTCTGTCTGTCTGTTATCACAGAACAACCACTGGAGGGATTTTGATAAAATTTGGCATGGTCATAGCTGGTTATCCGGGTCATCCATATAGGATACTTTTTACAGCGGGAAAATATCTCATTTTTGAGAAAAAATACAAAAACTGCATTATAAGAGTATACTAATACGAAAAACCTAAGAATTTGGTTTTTGGTCATCTGAACGCGGGCGGACTTACTACTTATTACTTTTAAATATTTGTTGTAAAAGATCAAGTAAGGACATTTTTTTATACAGCCAACAGCTGAGAGTAAATTATTTTTCTTTACACAAAATGCAAATCACTACTGTGCTGTATATTATTTGCCGAAACCCGATATTATAGCATTTGGAGGTCGGTCTTACCTACGTTCTAAAACATAATAAACAAAAATTATGCAAAGTAACAAACATACCAATTACCTACGCTTACCAAAAGAAGTTTTTAAAATACAACAAGGTTGCGAAAAGCATAACAACTTTTAGAAAATGCTTGAGTATTTATTATTTGTACTTTGATTTGATACATTACTTTTTGATATTATATTAGACTAGTGACTCATCTTCACTCCGCTCGGGTTGGTCCCTAATTACATTTTAACATTTAGTAAAGATTTCTCAGAAATGACATATTTTTCCGCCGGTAAAAAGTATCCTATATATTGACCCGGATAACCAGCCTCTCAAACTATCTCACCAAATTTCATTGAATACAGTCTAATGGTTTTCTCGTGATGCGTTCCCAGATAGACAGACAGACAGCCAGACCGACAGACAAAAATTCTAAAAACTATAGATTCAGCCTCTGTATCGATAATGATGACTATTTTAATGACTTATTCCAAAAAATATTTAATGTATACATTCGACTTAGTTAGAATTTTATTATAAGTATAGAAGATAAAAGCTTGTTTTAAAAAATGATTTTTTTTATTAATTTATTTACGACTAGCATTGCCCGCGGCTTCGCCCGCGTTCTGATGACCAAAAACCAAATTCTTAGGTTTTACATATATACGATATACGAGAGAGGTCAGGCTATAGTGCCCAAAATCCATGCCCAAAATGGCCAAGCGCTAGTTGGTAAAGTGAACATGTCTTACTAAAACTTTAAGTTCTCAAATAAGCAGGTTTCCTCGAAATATTTTCCTTGAACGTACGGCGTGTGGTGTCGTAGTGTACGGCGAATCATGTTGTAAATGATTCGCACGTAATAATATCAGAGGTGTCAGGTGTGAGACCTAAGATTGGAAGTTGGAAACCACTTCACATGTACAAGCGCGTTGTATTTATGTATTATTTAACCCTTTTTAACGTCCCACTGCTGGGCACGGGCCGATTTCACCAGCGTCACCCAAGTTTAAGGGATCCCCTAAGCATGGTTAGGGGGTTGTTAGGGGACAGTGTCTGTTTCACCGACAGTTAGGGGTCACCTAAATATTAAAAGCTCATACTTAGGTGGTAGCTTATGGGTTGTTGGTGAAATCGGGCAATAGTCCACCGCGCTAGCCAAGTGCGGGTTGGTGGACTTCACGTCTTTCGAGAACTGGCTAGGTTCTCAATCGCGAGCGACCTTTACGGACTTATTTTTTTTACCTTTAAAAACTTAGATGGTCTAGTTTATTTTTCTTTATAAAAAGATAAGCTGTTAAAATTTATGCATTCTTAATATACATTCTAATCATTTTTATAAATATGGAACTGTGTCTGAATTAAAATAAAGTTATAATTCAAATATAAAAAAAATCCAAATAGGTATATAGCTTAAAGAATACATTTTAGCATAATCATAATTAAGTATTTAGTAAAATAAAACTAAGTATAGTTCATTATTTCATAGTCAAATCAACATTTACGATATTTTAATATCCCGTAAAAAGGTGTTTTCTCGAGATCGGACGACGCCATAGATTTTAATGTTAGATACTTGACAATTAGGCTCAATTTTATAATAATTCAGAAAAAAAAATATACCTATAAAATCCCATAGTAAGCCGATTACTTCATAATAATATGTCTTGATGTCTTTTATATGACATCTAATATTTTCCTGTTTCTTTTTAACTCGTGGAGTTTCTTTTCTTTTAATTCGTCGCGTTATTTCCTAGTCTAAGACTGATCTTTCCCATTAATATACATGAAATGAGTGGTATCTAATTGAACCGGTATTTATGGGGCTGCACTATCATAAGATGTTAAAGCTAGAGCTAACTGACAATTATAAATGAATATAGCCTTCTACCACTTATTGATCTATATGTCGCTGGCATATCATATGATTTGCTAGCAAACGGTTTCAGTCTGTTTGTAAATTCTTGCTGTTATGTAAAATGGCGAAGGCATATTGTAAAAATAGAACTGTGGACAGTAAGGGTTTTCGGGTTCAAGAAAGAAACCTAACAAGAAGACTAAGACGGCAGTGAAGCGAAAAGCGTAGATCTCTCTTTACCAGGCCTGAATTTACCATAATGCATTGTCAAACTTCTACTGACATGACGTTTACGTCATATATATAGTTAAAGTAAGATGTCAACTGCATAAAAGAAGGACAAATAAATATGTTGGGCTCTATAGTAAGCTATGAGACCTGTGTTATGGATACCAGATAGTTGGTTCACTACCCATATATAACTTTAAATACATACTTATTATAAATATAAACACCCATGACTGGAGTACAAATATTCATGCTCATCACACAAATGAATAACTTAGCGGGACTCGAACCCGCGACCAGTGGCACAGGAAGTAGGGTCACTACAAACTGAACCAAATGTGTCATCTATGGAAACTTAATTACATTTATAACATTTGAAAGAAATCTAAGAATGAACTTAATACAATTTTACTACTATATATTTAAATGTTGACTCCTGACAATTAAATTGATTAAATAATTTAAAACAAAGCTAAATCACTGTTAAAATTAAACAAACTTACCTATACCACTGCAACATAGCCCCAGTTATAATACACCCCCCTGGCATTTGAAACGACATTCTGCCGAATACATTTTGTAACTCTCCACTATCTGGATGAAACGCTGATTCATACAATTGTTTAGCTCTCACTACTTGGGACATGGATATACCTGCGGGCTCTTGACCTAGTCTGAAAGTGATAAAAACTTAAATTATTGCTAAACTAGCAACTTACCCTGGCTTCGCTCGGGTGCATCCCTAGGTACCCAGATAACATTCACAATTTCATAGGTTTTAATTTTTTTTTGTGCATAACCCTGATTTTTTTCCAAAATAAAAGTAGCCTAAGTTACTCCTTATAACATCAGCTATGTACCAGTGAAAATCCTGTCAAAATCGGTCCAGCTGTTTCGAAGATTAGCCAGAACAAACAGACAGACAGATAAAAAATTAAAAAATGTTGTCATGTTAAATCTTTAGACAAACAATTTATTTATTCAGTAGTATATTAAAATTTATGCTATCATAATTTTTCTTTAAATATTTGTTTCTGTAAATTTATTATTAACATACTAACTTATATTTATTATATAGGTCTTTGGCTTCATATAATTCTTTTTCAGATGCCAGAGACAGTAAAGGGTTTGAAATGAATGCAAAATGCTTGAATCTGCCTACAAAAGTGCTTTGATCCCATAGCGGCTGAGTTATATCAATTCTCTTTTCAGAAGTCATGATCTGCAAATAAATAAATGTATTACATATTTTATTTATTCAAACAACAATCTCGTACAAACCATCAAATTTTGGATTATTTAACAAAAGCTCATCCATGACTGAGTTTAAAAGTAAAAACAAAATTTTAATAAGCAAAATGTAAGAATATTTTTTTAAAACAAAATAGCTTTAATCAATTAAAGCTACCATTTTAAGAAAAAAGTTTGTTAAAACAATTACTCTCTTGTTTTCATATTAAATAAATAAAGTATGTATGTACGATATTAACTGTCTTGAAAGCAGCTAATTGTGAATGACAACTTAAATAGAAGCAAAATATATAATTGCTATGTTTAAGATTATAAGCTAAGTTTATTACTATTTACTGTCTGCTTACTTTATTACATGTGAGTAGTACACACTAGAAAATACTGCTTCTGCTTTGGAATATACATGCACAGTTTTGGATATCATAATTATATTTAATTAAACATCTCTCTTTATATTACGTTAAAATTAATTTACTTTAAAATAATTAACAGTAATCGCAAAAATATTTTTATACGTAATACATAATATTTAGTACCTATTAAAAATATGTTTGGTCAAAGATTTATTCGGGCACAATTTATCAATGAAATGATTATCACTAAGTATTATTACAAAAGCTTACTTATATATGTATTCATAAAAGACCTTGAATCTTCATGTGAAATGATATTTAAATAGACAAATTACATTATTTGTACGTAATAGATTATGTAAGTTTAGTAGTAATTAATAGTGTATTTCATTTATACTTACAATTATAATTAAAACCGAAGAGATCAAATAAAGTTAATGAAGAGACCCAAGCAAAGCTCTCTCGAAATTATTCGCAAAATTATAAAATCCGCATTCCGCACTACACTACATGTAGCAATATACATTATACTCTATGACTACAAACTTGACTACACCGGTATTTGACAGATTAACAAGAAATAGGTATTTTAGTTAGGTATGTACTAGTAAACTTTATGTAGTTGTAGGTAACAAGAAGCGTTTGCCAATCCAATTGCCGGGTAATTTACCTGAAAAGCGGGTTATTTAAGGTGATTTCTTGATAGCGGGTAATTTTGTCGAGTAGTTACATTGAGCGGAGTAAAAGCGGGTATTTTAGTTAAGCTGGCAACATTATCATAATAGTAATTTAAAAAACATTACCCTCATCGAAACTCATTGAACACAAATAATGTTACAATATTGGCCGCGCCGAAAAGTATCGTGAAATTTCAGCCCAGTGTTCAAATGTTGTGAAACAATTTATGATCTTCTTCTGACTCTACTAAGCCAAATACTACTGGAAATTGATTAATTTGTTTTTTTAAGTTTTTTTTATCTTTGATTCAATAATTTAAAGCTGTTTAATTGAGAACTGATTACAATGACTTCTTTTTCTAGCATTAGTACTCACTTTCTTTTATTCCATATAAAACATGAATTAATTACTTTAAAAAACTATTTTCGGGTATTCTGCCCACGGTTGGCGCCGGCGGGATAAACCGGGTAATTTGAGGTTTATTGGTGGGGTAAATTAACTCATGTGGCAGACCAGTACATAAAAGGCCAAAATAAAAAAATAGGCTTGTCCATAAAATATCGATACATCATTATTATTTGTTTGATGTATCGATATTATATTATACTTTTTACTTGCGTTTTTTTAACGAGTTACATTTTATAGTTGATTCAAAAAAAATGGTTTTAGTTTCGACCAGTTACGTCCAAAAAATCTAGTTTTAGCCAAAATTTCAGTTTCGGCCAAAAACAAGCCAAATCTTCCACCGCGGAAGATTCCTATCACGCAGAAATTCAGTGATCATGAATTGTCTCGCTTCGTTCCAGGTAAGTTAATGCATCGTGGACGTGGTCGCTAGCCTAGTTCGCCAGTCGCCGGTGCGTCGAGTTAAGGATGTTTGTATACACAGTACACATGATGATGATGATGATGATGATGTTCTCCCGACCGATTCCGGCCATGGTGGCCAATCTCATTGAGACTAGCCAACTGCGCAGGAGATATTATAGTGCACAAGTGTACGCGCAGATACAAGTGCACTCTCTATTCCTGTCACTCTCATACTCCGGTGGGACGGCCACTCGACACGACCGGTGAGAGTTTAGGCGCAGGACCGACGGCTTTACGTGCTCTCCGAGGCACGGGGGTGAAACACCACCAACTTCCCAACTCCAGGCTGTTACTGAGAAGTGAGACTTACTATACAGAAAGACTCAATAACTAAACTTGGCCCGACCCGGGACTCGAACCCAGGACCTCCGGGTGTGCAGCCGTACATGCTAGCCACTACACCACCGAGCCAGTAATGTACGAAATTAGTAATCAATAATAAAAAGTTCCTGCGGACTGCGGTTTAATGAAACTAGATTTGAGACGATTGCAATTGTGATAGATTTTGATTTAATTTCAGAAACTGCATAATCTTACGATTCACTAATATAAATTATTTTTAAATTTTCAATTTAATAACTATGTATCACGCAGTAATTTTATCATAATATATTCTACCTATACTTCATAGTTCATAATATATTTAGTATTTACATTGTCTATGAAATACTAAAGAATATGGCGGCTGTCGTTGCAACAGCCGATATGACGATTCAAAAGAATTCTCAGATTTTAGTAAATGTAGAAGAAGCTTTAGAAGATTTAATTGTGGTAACCTATAGTACAGAAGATAAAAAATTTCAAGGTGTTCTGTTGGACTCCAACAAAGGGTTCGTGTTGATTTGTTGCATTAAAAATTATTATCGATTAAGTGTAGTTTCTCTCATTATTTTAATTTCTTTACAGTAATTTACCTTTTGGTGTGTATAGTCTTCACCCAGCATTCTCTAATCAAAACGAAAAAGCAGAAAGCAAAGATAATAAACTACATTCCGTGAGTCAAAGATTTACATATCAAGAGCCTGATTATGATCATGAAGACTTACAAAGATCTAAAAAACAAAGTGGCAAATCTAAGCCCCCGGCTCGGAGAAAGATGACAGTGAGATTACGACCTAGGAAAGTAGTATGTTCAAATTGCAAAGGGATTTGCAATGAAAATAGTGAAAATGTAGACGTGTCCAAGAAGCGCAAATTAGACTCGGATGACGATACGCCCAAAGACGGTTCTGAGTCATCGAAATTAGAAAAGAAATATCTGATGGGAAGTATGCTAATACCTAAGCTGTCCAGGCTAGAGCCAAGTGAAATAACAAATGCTATAAAATCAAAAAGTGTTACCAAGCCAGGTGAAAGAGCGAGAAGTATAAAAAATACGAAACCATGTGATGATAGTGAAAAAACTACTAGGGAGTTGGCCTTTGTTAGTGTTTCCGATAATAGTGATTTAGTTGACAAAGAAGATTGTAAAGACAGTGACAATTCTTTTAGTAACTTATTTTCCAATGCTAGGACACTCAAAATTTGTTTTGGTGAAGGCGAGGGTACTGTTGTTAAAATACCTCCATTAGGTGGTGATTTTAATGAAGATTCTGGTGTTTCCTGTGATATGTCTAAACCTACAAAAGCTGTAAAAAAAGCATTGAAAAAGGCAAAAAAACAGGCTAAAAAGAACAATACTACAGAAAAAGATGATGATTTATGGATAGATCAGTCACCAAAACATATTGGAGCACTGTCACCTCGAAACAATGTATCAAACAGTGCATCAATTGATCCTTTAGAAAAGAAACACAAACATAAAGTAAAACATAAAAAAAAGCATAGGATTCAAAAGAAAAGGGATGAAAATACAAGTAAATGTGATTCAATAGACTATTTTAGTAATATTAAAGACCATTGCTTGAAACAGAAATTATCAATTAGCTTGCGTAGGTTAAGCAGCAATTCTTATGAACGTAGAAATGAAGAAGGTTCTGATGATGGGGAAATTGAAACAGTTCCTGACTTCCCAGAAAGTTCTGAAGGAGTTGGTGGGAAATTACTAAGGGTGTCCCCAGGTGATATTGTATGGGGTAAAGTAGTTGGTTTCCCATGGTGGCCAGGCAGGGTTTTAAGCGTGACACCAACTTCAAGAGCTCATGTTGCTTGGTATGCTTCAACTACATCATCTCTAATGCCATGCGACAGTTTAAGTCCTTTTTTGGAAGATTACAAGGTAATTGTTCTAATCATTATTTTTTTCAACTGGTATTTTTTAATAGCAACCGTTCACTTATAAGCTTGAAGTGACCTTGAGTCATATGTAACTCAAAAGATTTTTAACAAAAATTAACTATTTCTCCTTTAATTTTAATATCATTATTCATAAAGTGCATGACAAATAATTTGCTTGAAAGTGTGACAGAAGTTTGTGACCTTGACATATTCAACAACTATGTCGATCAAATTACCTTTGGTACTTACAACAAATTATAATTCCAAAGTACATTAGAGGAGAAGGCAATGTGTATATGTGCTTTCACAAGGAAAAATTGGGATGGTTTGAAGGGACTCTTATAACAAGTAGATATAAGGTTAAATCTGTATTGTTATCTTAATAATTTGAGTTTATAATTAAAATATTATGATTTATGATGTCTAATATGTCATAGATATATTTTTAAATTAAAACATTTTTTAATGTGTTCTTCATTATTATATCTATACATATAATAAAACTGTATAGGTTGAATGTCTGTACTTAAAAAAAAATGTTAAAAACAGGGTGATGTAAGAAAAGAAATAGAACAAATCCAGATTTTTATCAATTTTTTTGTTTCTTTGTCTGTTTGTATGGGCTAATCTCCGAAACTGTTGGACTGATTTCAATGAAATTTTGCATGGTGGTATCTTATATCCCCGGACAATGTTTTAGATTCTTTTTATCCCAGAAAATTAAAGAGTTCCCATGGGATTGTTAAAAAACTATAGTAACTTATACAGCTTAGTACACAAAAATTTATGCACCTAATTTAGTAAAATTTGGCATGCTGATACCTTACTACTATATTGCCGGCCAAACAACAGGTTACTTTTTAACCTGGAAAAATGAACAGTTCTCTTGAGATAGATCTGTTTGTGTTTTTCGAGTTAGAAAATAAACAAATAATATAGCAAAAATATTTTTTACACCACAGATAAGATTCAACAAAAAGAAAAGGGGTCCATATAAAGAGGCTGTGAAACAAGCGACTATAGAAGCAAGACAAATGGAAACTCATGTAGATCCTTTAGCAAGTCCTACCCATAATCTTGCGACTGTCTCACCCCACCCTATTGATGTGTTCTCCTAAATGTGATTATGGTATATTGCCGAATTTTAAATTAATGTGATATTTCTGTCTGCACAAACTCATTGACCATTAGCTATAAGATAAACTGAATTAAGACTATTATAAAAATACATATTATGCTTGACTTGATAATAATCTTTAAATGTTTGTTGGCAATTATGTGATTTAAATCTTTTATTGTCTAGAAATTATTTTTTAATGTTTCATTGAGTCAATGTGCAATAATAACATTTTTAACTAAACAGCCTGTTGATTTTTTATCTATTTAATTGTAATATTTCTTACATATCTGTACTTACTTTGTAATTATTACAAATAGCCAAAGACTAAAAATGTGAAAATTGAATGTAGGGTCTTAATATTTTTATTATACTATTCCATGACCCATTTAATTTATTCGATTGGATATAAAAATTACATTTTCAAAGTGATAAATACTTTTGCTTTGTTTTTTTTTGGTTATTATATCAGAAATTAGATTGCTCTGATATGTTATTTGTTATACCATAAATATGTTATTTTTCTATTCTAAATTTAAAAAATGTTATGGTCATTCCTTTGTACTGGTTTTGAATTTTAGATTAATTTGAATGAAAGATTTTATAAAACCATTTTATAATCTGTATGTTATTATTTCTTGATTCAAAACCGAATGGGTATTTTTATTATATTTGTTATTTATTTTTAAGATTTCTTATAGAGTTTATATACAGCAGGTTGCAGCAATAATATTTTAATTTGCTATTACTTAGTTCAATTTTCTAGTTGAATTTTAACACAATCAGTTATAATGTACATGGTACAATGTGCCAATTTATTTGGAAAAGTTATTTTACTTATATTTGATTGTTTGTTTTCTACTCTATAGACTATAATATAATTACATATTTAAAATGAAAGTTCATTTATAATAATCTAAAATATTTTATGCCACTTTTGAAAAGAACAATCGAATTTAATACTTGAAAGTATAATAAATGAGAAATATTAAAGAAAGTGATTATAGACATATAAATAATGTAATGTGAAGAATTTTTTAAAAACTCATACAAATATTTATTTTATATAAATATTAGGTATGCATATTTTTCTTTTTAAGCCATATAATATTTCTTTTTCATTCCTGTATATACATTCATGTTACAAAATTGTACATTTTGGAATGAAGATCATTGGGATAGTGTTTAAACAATAATTATTATGCCAAAGATTCATGATCTTTATCTTTGACATAATTATAACAAATTATATGTGTATAGTAGAATAAGCTGCTATGTATCTGCCAGTACAGGAATTATTGTAATTTTAATATAGATCTAAGTGTACGGAAAATAGATTTTTATTATTACCTAAGCCTTTTGTGTATGTGAAAACATCGTGAGGAAACCCGCATGCCTGAAAAAATCTTACAAGTTTTGGAAAGTCATGTTTAAAGTTTCATCAAAACCCGTTTAATAGTTTTTGCGTCAATGTTTAAGAAACATTCATCCTCACAAACTTTCGCGTTTATAATATTAGCAAGATTTGGAACATTATCATAATAATTATGATTTTCAACATCGAGATTAAGAAAAGATCAGGTAAATAAATTACTTACATTTGGCATAAAAGGTTTTTGAGAAGCTAGCTTTATTTTATTTAATTTAAACGTTTTACGTTATCTGTTGAAAAGACAATAAATCTGACGTAAATAAGAAACATATTTTTAATCTATGTGAGGAGATTTTTAATCTATGTTCACGATTGGTAAACGTTTGTTTTTAAAAGTGGAAGATTTATTTTACTTTTGTTATGAGAACTTAAAATGAGAAGAACTTATAAATCTAAAAAAGAAACTGGTGGTGGATTAGATCCGCGAGATGTTTTACTTACAATGGATTCTAAAAGTTCCATGTTTGACGCATTTTACATACAAAATATTAAACAAACTAAACGAGATATGTCCGTCGGTACATCAATGCTATTTGCTGCATCAAATAAAGTTCGCAAAAGGAAGTATGTAAAGAGATTAAAAGAACAAGAAAATATCATTAAAGATACCTCTTCAACATCAACGTATTTAACTCCAGATAAATCTCTTCGTGTTAATAAACCGGCAGATTTATTTGACCAGCTTCTTATGTCTTCTCCGATAGAGAATGATTCGAATCAAACAGTTAATAAATTTATCAAGTTCTATAAACCACCGTAAGTTTTAATAAGAAGTTTCTAAAGTAATAAAGATATTAGGTAGTTTAATAAAATTAAAGTTCAAAGTTTTAAATCTATTAAGAAACTAATTCTTTGTCATTTGTAATATTACATCAATTACTTTCTGCTGTCTACTTTATATTATTATTTAATTTTATTAATATTTAAAGGGAAAGCAAGACATATTGCAAAAGAAAGGTTAGCAGGAAAAAAATGAATGATTCCAGCAGTGATAGTATAGGTTTGTATTACAAATGGTGATTTTTTTTTATTATTTCTATTCAAAATATCTCATAGTTATGATATTTATTTGCAGATTCTGATAAAGAAAATTCTAATGAAATGATCAATGACACTGAGAATGTTTCTGATATACTAAGTCATAAGTTGGAAATAGAAAAGGAAAATAAAAGTAATCCAAAGTATATTGATGAATCAATTGACAATATAGTTAAAAATATAGCTCTATTTAATGAAAGTAAGGTTAATAAAACTCCAAGATATTCTCAAGCCATAAAGAATATCCACTCTATTGAAGGAATACAAGGTTCACCTTTATGTAGCACTCCTTTTCATGAAAAATATAGAGGCAAATCCATATATAATTTTTCACCTATTACAATTAATTTAAATGATAGTCCAAAAGTTCTAACTGTACCTGAAGTAAATGAGTGTCTTGAAGTTCATAGGATGTTTGAAGAAAATTCATATGTAGAGAACCAGATTAATTTATCTTTAGATAAAAATAATACTAACCATAGTGTGCATAATGAAGTAAGTTCACCAATACTACAAAACAAAACAAATATGACAATATTCAAAAAAGCTTTAATTTCTAAACATAATGTATTTACTGAAAATACAGAACCAATAGAAATATCATCATTACAAACAACAGAGTTGGAACCATTTTTAGGATTTTCGAGTGTCCCACAAGTTAGTGAGGCTTTATTAGATAAATATAAAGAAATAGAAAATAATGTTCTTATAAATAAAGAACCTGATGTAGTTTCTATGAATTTAAATTTAAATTATAGTACGGATGTCAATAAAGATGTAGACATTAATTATATAGAAAATGAAAATTCAATGAATTTAAATACAGTAGAAAATAGTACAACTAGTCTTGATGATAATGAATCTGATTATGACACATGTGATGATGAATACGAAGAAAATAGTGAAAATTCAAAGAAGCAAGAGCCTATTGTAGTTGTTGATCGACTTAATGACTCTGTTTTTCAAAGATACTATAACAAAATGGCAGAATGTTGTGAAAATAATGGGTCACTTTTAGATTTTTCCAACAATGATGATTATGCTAGTATTAATGAAAGTGAATCTAGTTCATCTAACAAATTATCTAGTGTAACTGACGAAGAGCATGATTATTCACAAAGTGATGGAGAAGAAGAATCTGAGGAAAACATTGAAAATATGGACAGTGACAATAATTCTGAACCTGATAAACCTGAAGAAGATACATGTGTTAGTTTTGTGACAACCAGACGCAGAAATGGTGTGACAAATGATTCTTTCCTGTTACATCTAGACAGCTCCATTACAAGTGGAAGTAGTACAGATTTTGATAAAACTGTTGTGACATGTCGAGCAAGTATTAATAGGCAGTCACAACTAAACATGCTAACTGATACTGAAATAGATGCACCATTAGAAAATAATGCACATCATACAAACATGAGTCCTCATAAAACTAAAGCACTTGTGCAAGAGACTAACTGTGATATTACTGAAACAAATTTATCTATTTCAAAGCCAACAAATAACTGCAAATCAAATAGATACAGCAATGTTACAAGGCCATCATTAAAACCTAAGAAATTGTCAACATCACCCATGGAAAGTAATAGAAAATCTGCCATTGCAAGCTTGTCAAGTAGTGTAGAAAATAAAGTTATTATGACAAGAAGGAGTTGCAGGCTAAATAGAGAAAGTGCTCAGTCTAATTTACCTGTAAATAACAATGAAACCTTGTTTATTAAAACTGATAATGATAATGAAATCACTGAAAATTCTTGTGCTATGGGTAATTTTAAAATGTCTACTTGTGAAGTAAATGGAATAGTTCTTCAACCTGGAAAAAGATGGGAAAGATCATTGAGCATATATAGGAGAATGACCACAATGGCTGACCATTTTGATCTTTCAATTTTGGATTCTGAACCTTTGAATATTAAAGGAAGAAAGTATAGGCAAAGTGTGATCAGCACCATGGAAATGCAAGATACAAAAGGTTACTTTTATACAAAATTATATTTTATACATTACAAACTTTTTTAAATTTTTATTTAAACCATGAAAATAAAAAATTGACACCATCTATCAAAGTTTCAGTGTAATGTCAGGTTTATATTTTTGCTTTTTTATTAAAATTGGTTTATAATAAAAAAGCATTTAATATTATAATCTAATATATTAATAAAAATTTTCTACAGGTTTACTACACAATGAATCAATTAAAAGCCGCAGAAGTACCTTTGTCTCTAAACCTAGCAGATCTACTATTAGGATTGTAAGAGTAAGCAAGCCTGATACTTTATTAGTATTTTTTTAAATAGTGTTTTATTAAAATGATTTTTTATTTATAGGAATCCAATGCTTCCAGAGTTAGCTTATGTTCCACAACAATATCTGAAGATTTACAAGGTAAACATTTATTCTTCTAAATTCTAAGAAGTTATGTTTCATTCGCTTATCTTTAAAATTGTCAATGAATGAAATAATTATTATGTTATACTAACTAATATTAATTATTTGCATTAAATTAGTGTAATTTATTATAATGAATATTACTAGTACAACTTAATAATATGTATATTTCGGTACATTTTATGAATGGTAATTGGCAACACCGAATATCGTTGCTTGTAAAAGTTGGCTGTTCTCTTTAATTTTATCATCTGTGTGTCATTCATTCACGGAAGCGGACGCTGTAATAGTGTCGCTGCCATTGTGATTTTTATTTTTTTATTAATAACAAGTTATCGCTCGATAATTTACAATAAGTAGTGATTTTAACTGCTACTATTGATAAGCAATAGTAGGACAATTTTTATTGTGTAAATCTTTGTGATTGATTCGGACATTTTGACTGCCATTCTTTATCCCTAACGGGATAATAGCTTGGTTCTGAGCCTTTGTTCAACAAAAGTTTCTAAAGCAGAGTGCATGCATCTTTCGCTGCAATACAGAGGTGAGTTAAATAATACAAAATATAATTTGGGGCATATTATTATTTGACTTGCGTGTTTTCTCCGATTCTACGTAACGCGATTACTCATGGGGAAAGTTCGTCATTCACTTCCTAGTACCTACATGTCATTACGATCTCTAACAATGTGTTGTATTTTCAGGATTTTTGACCGAGGACTGTGATGATACGATTGTTGAGTTATCAAAACTCTCGATTGCTGATTCGGAACACGAGGTCACTGTTTTAGAAAATTTTCATGAAACGTCGAATCGTATTGCGACCGCGCGTGATTACGTCTTGCGACGTTGCAATCAAACAGACGTGATACTGTTTGATGAATGCTATCCAGATACGTAAGTACACGCATCTGTTAATTTAATTATATTACAATCGTATTTTGTACTACAACAGACTTGTATTATTCATAAAATTGTTTATATCATTTTACTGGGTCAAGCTAAAAGCAAGATGGTGGCTTCATAACAAACACATGTTATTTTCTGAACAATGTTAAATGAAGGATGTCTGTTCGTTTACTTTAAAAAAAGAAAAAAACTATTTATTTTAACACAATATGATAAATTAATGTTAGCTTAATTAAATATTTTGAGTATACTCTAGTTTTTTATATAAGGTTAGTAAAATAAAATTTTTAATACAATTGCTCATTTGTGAATTTATAACATGATCATATACCCTCAATTGGTAAATATCAAATAATTAACTTTTTTAGTACTTATATCTATTTTTTTTTATTCACTTCCTTGGCCTACAATATAATAAGGTTATCCAAACATATTTAATTATAAATAAAATGTATTTTAGTCTAGGTAAAAATCTTGATACAAACAAACATTTTTAAAACTAGATTAATAAATTTTTTGTCTTGAATGGAATGGTTACCTAATTGAGTAATTACTGGGTTACATAAGCTTATATAATTTGGGTAAATTATTAACCTCATTGCTTTTTTGACAAAAAATAAAATACAAAGAAGCAATTTTAATACGAAATCAAAAATGTATTACATCACAAACAACTTTAATTTTATTTTTATACTAGCTACTGTCCATGTCTATGCTTGTGACTTACGAGTCTCGTATTCAGTGAACAAGAAGTAATGATAATAGAAAGAATAATTTCTTCAATCTGTAATTGCACAACAGATTTAGTGAATTACAGAATGAAAGCTCCTTTTTTGGATCAACACATACTTTTACATACACTTAATTGATAAATTGACTCGTCAAGTAGAATCACAGGCATAAACTAGTAAATTATACTTTTGGAATCATTTTTTCTATTCTTGAATCAAAATAACATGAAAAAGTACCAAAAATTAATAATTTGTTTCCATTTAACACTTTTGTTTAGGATATAATAGAAGCAGAATTAATCTATACAAATATGTATTATAAAGATTTACTTTTTTTGTTTCTTTGTTTGTACCGAATAGGCACTGAAACTACTGAACTGATTTAGATGAAATTTGGTTAAAAGATAGGTTGAGACCGTGGGAAGAACATAGAATACTTTTTATCCCGAAAATCATCCCTTAAGGGGGTGAAAATGGGGATAAAACTTTGTATGGGGAATCAACCTAGGGACGAAACCGAGCGATGCTAGTGTATAATAAATAAAATTATTGTACAATTTAAAGCAAGTTAAATTTTAGATTATATGTAAAAATTTCATTGTTTAATTTCAGAGTCCTGAAAAATTGCCGGAAGATCGGCGAGGGTGTATATGGAGAGGTTTATCTCTGGCGCGCTCGCGACGGCAGGGCTCGTGTACTGAAGATAGTGCCCATAGCTGGTAATATCAAAGTGAATGGCGAAGATCAGAAGGACTATCATGAAATTATATCTGAGATTGTGATTGCTATGTAAGTTTCTTTTTATATAATAAACTAGCGACTCACCATCTCTTTGCTTTGAGTTACAAAAAACAAATCTATTCCATGGGAACTTATTTTCAGGACAAAAAGTAACCCAAGTGTTGCTTTGCACAGAGAAAGATCTGCTCAAACTATAATGCCAAATTTCATCCAGATCTGTTCAGTCGTTCTAGCTTGATTGAGTAACAAATATCCATCCTCAAACTTTCACATTTATAATATTAGTAGGATATGATATTTAATGGTAAGATTTTAAATGTAACTTTTGGTAATATTTTAATTTCTAATATATTTATTTCATGATAATTTTGTATCATTATTCATATTTATGCCTGTAATAAATTCAATTTTTTTATGTATGTTTATTTATGAAGCTGTTTACTTGGTTTTAGATCTAATAAACTAGAAAAACAAAAACATATTTGTTTGTACATACTAGAGTTTTATATTAGCTATCTTTTTTTGCCTTTTTCTGAGCCTTGCGGACTTGGGTTTTAATACTTATGGCATAAATCATTTTCATATATTGTATAAAATAATTGTTTAAATGATATTTGGGTACATATGATATATGGTTCCTTCCATTTAGCTATGATTTATTCTGTTTTATTTATTTTAACTAATATAACATCCTCATTAGACTGTTAATATTTATTTTGGTGATTAATGTTTTTAATTTGCAAAGATAGCGTGTTACTAACTGAGGTTTTTACTTGTACTACAATAAACAATAATCTCTATAGAAACTTAAAGATCACAGGTCAATTTTATTTTATTTTATACAGTTTCATTCAGCATTTAGGGTAAGAGATATCCGTAGGTAATTAATGTTATAAATGTGAGTGTGTTTGTTTGTCTGTTCTTATTTCACGTCGGAACAGAGTGGACGGGTTGGCGTGATTTTTTATGTGGAGATAGTTGGAGGGCTGGAGAGTGACATAGGCTGTTTTTTACTGCACGAAATTATCTCATTCCCATGGAAAAACATTTTATAATAAAACCCAAAAAAATATTTGTGATCAGAATTACTTGAAACTTAGTATTAATACTCTTCAATAAAATTAAATAAATACGTGTTTTAGGGTATTTCGGAATTGATCCCATAAGAGGGTAAAATAGGGGATGAAACTTTGTATGAAATCTACCTTTTTAGAGTTTTTTTTGTACTTCTAGCGCGAGCGAAGCCGCGGTTTCTGCTAGTAGTCTATCAAAATAAACATACATTTGGCAACGAAAACTACAATTTATTTAGAGCAAGCTATTTACAATCACAATGTAGAATTCATTAACCCTAAGGTTTCTGATCTTTCATACAAATATTTATCTGTGTTGTTGATAGATGGTTTGGTTGCTTTGTCTCTTCGTAGTGTAATTAAATAAGATTGTTAAATATTTCACAATTGGTATTGTTTTAAAGAAATGGTGTTCCCTTTATATCAATGACGAAATTGTAATATTTTTTTATCATATTGTAAAGTTAGAATGTTATATTATGTACTTAGTAGTTGCTATGTACATACTCATGATAGGTACTTTTGATACTTTAAAGTTTAAAGAACTTGGAAATGGGTATTTATAATAAATAAGGTACATTTTAGATAGTTTGTCTCATAGAATTTGTCCATGAGTGAGTTTCTGTGATGATACTATGAAAATATTATTAACGGTTATTATAGATTTCTCAGAGATGAGATATCTTCCAATAAAAAATATCCAATATGTTGACCCGGATCACCAGCTATCAATACACGAAATTTCATGAAAATCTTTCCAGTGGTTTTCTCTTTATGCATTCCCAGACACAAGAATTCTAAAAACGAAAAATTCGGCCTCTGTATGGATAATAACGACTATTTCAATAAGATTTAAAAAAATATGATTATGTACAGATAGATCTTATACAAAGTGAGGGCAATATTTAGATGAAATATTATTCTTATTGTTCATAATATAATATTGTTTTCGCAACAATGTTATAATATCTACATAATTGCAATGATCAATAACATTGGAGTTTTTTTTATAATAAGGAGTGTACCCAAAGTTTACTTTTGATCATTAATTCCTTATCTTTGCTAGTTAAAATTCCATTTAACATTTAATATTTTTTGTCAGTTTTGTTCCTCTTCACGTTGTTTTAAAGTGAAACTTCTTTAGTGATTCTTCGTTGTGATTTGAACCTTGATAAAACGGAAATGCGACACTGAAAAGAGACAAACACATATATAGGATTAAGCCGGCGAGAGAATGAGATGGAATACATTGCCATGTTGCCATGGTAACAGTTGTTCTTGTCTGACAAATGTAGGTATATTTATCTCAAATAAAACGTAAAATAGCTTGTTTAACTCTGTATTCATCTCATTCTCTCATAGGTTACTTTTCTAAAATTTCACTTCTGTGTGTGAATTGCACACACACACACACACACACACACACTTTTTGTTTAATTTGTTTTAATTATCTTTTTTTTTCTATAGGGAATTGAGTGCACTACGCGCTCCTATAGCAGAGATAGAACAACGTTTTGATGAGGGCAAGGGTGTTGAAGTTTTGGATTTACATTCTGTAATGAATGCTACTGATATCTTCAATGAGGTTTGTATATTTTAGCTTTTATATGAATACTTAATGATATACATATATTATCTATATATTTATTAAGATCTTAATATACTAAATAGAAATGTATATATAAAAAATTATAAAAAAAATATATTGTGTATGTGTGTTGTGCTATATTATGGGGACATATAGTGTGACTTCGATATTTTCAATCAATTTAAGTTTCAGTAGAGGCATATTTTCATAAAATTCTAAAATGTCCATCCATCATGTTTTAAAAATTGTTAAAAACATAAAATATATAATTTTGTAATTTTGTGTTAAGTTAAAAAAAAATACAAAAAATATGTGTTCTTAAGCTTATTAGTTTTCTTTATGAAATAAAGATTATAAAGAATGTTTATTATCACATAAATAGCTAATTATTTATGTATGCAATCGGTAGACAATAAATTATTCTATGAATCATTCATTCATATTATCTTCTGATAGTATAGTACTTGTTTGATTACAAATATAGGTCACGCCAGTACTATCTATACCAGCGGTTCTCAAATGGTAGTCCTTGGAACCATAGGGTTCCGTAAATGGGTCACGGGGATTCCAAATTCCATCTGAGAGTTAAATAAAACGTTGTCAGACATGAAGCCTCTAATTTTATTGTTATAATAAATAAATATGTGGAAAAATTAAATTCATGACATTAAATAGGTTATATATTTGTTAAAATAAATATTACTCTAGGTATTAATATTTTTAATTTATGATTTGTTCTTTCAAGTCATACAAGAAAATATTCTAACAACAGCACAATCAGTTTAGTTATTATCAAATAGGGGATCTGTGAAAAAAATATGATCAATTAGGATTCCGTGGCCAAAAAAAAATCGGGAACCGCTGAACTATATGAATTCAAATTGCATCAATTTAGATAATCATTGCTAAAACACTTGCTTTTTGAAGTGAAACTTCTTTGAATAGTTGGGATTTTAAACTCGATGAAATGGAATTGCGACACTAGAAAGAGACAAACACATAAATAAATAGGATTAAGCCGGCAAGAGAATGAGATAGAATACATTGCCATGTTGAAATTGCAACCGTTGTTGTCTGACAAATATATAATAATTAATATTATATTCTTTCCATATATCATATTCTATAAATATATGATTGTCTATGCCTAATATGCCTTATTTAATTATATTTGATATTTCCAAATAAGTTGTACTTCAACCGCGCGTGAAGGTTACACGCATCAATTTTTTTTTTTAATTTATCAACGTGATTATAGTGCAAGGTTGTGGAAATATGAAAGCAATGCCAAGGATTTCTCCTTTGTTATCTATGAAATATATATCATGTAAATATTTCTTTATCAATGACATGGAAGTAAAAATAAGTCGCATTTAATCATGAGGAAGTATATACATATAGTGATAACACACAATTTTATTGCAAGATGGATTGAATATTTATCTACTAAAATCTAATCAAAATTAGTACATTTTTTGAGCTTTTTATAATCTCTGTCCCTGCATAGTATTGCTTATTCTAATATAATAAAGAGGTAACGTTAGTTGTATTGTAGCCGGTGGTACATTCCTCATGGACATACATACTGATATTCAATTTAAATTTAAAATCTGAAATTGACGATTTAGAAGTACTTGTAAAAGTCTATTTGAATAAAGTACTTTGATTGATTGATTTGATTTGAGAGTTAAAAAGTATATTCTAGAACTGGTCATGTACTTCTGAAAATTTTTACTCTAGTAATAATGATGCTTCGGCTAAGAGATAAATGAAATTGCAAAAAAGTATTATATTAAGTAAACCGTGTATAAACGTGACTGGTGTGTCAGAGTCAAAGATTTCTTTTTTTTTTGTGTTTTCAAATTTATTTGGACTTTAAAAATAAATTGTGTGCAAGTACAGCTGACTAACCACTATATAATAGTGCGTTTTTTTCTAGTCGTAATAGCGGGACCTATTTACTATTATAATATGTTTTGTCAAAACGTTATAATAGTAAAAACAAAACGTTTATTTATATATTTGTATACATTGATATAATTATGTAGATACGTTTTGAAGTTTAGTATAGATTTCTCAGAAATGAAATATTTTCCCACAGTAAAAAGTATGCTACAAGTTGAACCGGATAACCAGTTAACATCATACCAAATTTCATCAAAATCTGTCTTGTGGTTTTCTCGTGATGCGTTCCCAGACAGACAGATAAGCGAAAATTCTAAAAACTATAGATTCGGCCTATGTATCGATAATAACGATTAGTTCAATAAGATTTTCCAAAAAATATTTAATGTACAGATTCGACTCGGTTAGAATTTTATTATATGTATAGAAGATTAATATTTTTGTATTTAATTAATACTAATATTTCTGACAATGCTGCAAACTAGTTTGATAACGTTAATTGGAATTCCAGTGTGATGGAATGTGACTCATTATTCTCATGAATTTTCTCATAGAACAAGTATGAATCATTAACCAATACATAAATACATAGAATTTGTTTTCATTATTTTTTCGTCTATTTGTTTTGTATTGAAATATGGTGACTGTTTTAAATGGACATTTGATACAAGATATTATTGTTTTGACAAATCTATTTGTTAACTAATAAGAAATGGATGATCTATTCAAGTTGTGTAAATATCCCTCAGTTAAAATTATGTTATTACTAGTGACTTACCCTCGGTTCACTTGGGTTCGACTCTAGAGAAAAATAAAAACAAATCTATCCCATGGGAACGGTACATTTTTCTGGGATAAAACCGTAGCCTGTGCACAGGCACAGCAGCATTTCAGTACAGTCTCTATATAGATAGATTATTGTCCTATTTTTGTAGATTGAACTCTGGCGTAGCCGCGGGTTCTGTTCTTAGTATATTTATATTAATTAATTAAATTCAATTGATATTAATTTCAGGTTCTAGCAGTGCGCTGTGTGCAAGGTAGCTATCCATCCCGTCTCCTGGACCTGTGGGAGCTGTACGACGAGACGAAGGGTTCGGAGAACGACAATCCGGCGGTGCTGCCCGCTGACCAGCAGTTCCTGGTGCTGGAGCTGGCCAACGCCGGCCAGGACCTGGAGAGCTATCAGTTCACTAATGCTGAACAGGCGTACGCTCTGTTCAAGCAGGTTGGTCGGATTGAGTGGGTTTTTGAGTTATACTTCTTTTGGCAAGTTTTGAAAAAAGTATGAGAGTAAAATTTTTACGATGCGCGCGCACACCGACAGCCAAAGAGCGACATGATGAAGTTAGCTGCATTCCTATTACAAACAGAAAGTTGTGACATCCGGGATGAAATCTTTAGCTATTTTTGTTCTATTAAGCCAAAGAAGTATAACTTCTTACATACGTATATAAGTACACACTCGTTTTTTTTGTTTTTTTTTATTGAGTGTTGATAGTTTTGGTTGCTATTTTTTTGTGTTGTTATTACTTTGAATTTGATTTTTTTAATTGTTTTCTTTATAATTGACTTCAAGAACATTTTTTTTTAATATGTTTTATACATATTAAAAAGCTGAAAGTAGTGAAAAAAGGATAGCAATGCTTATGAAGTTAATTTAGTTAATTTAAATAATTTTTTTTCGTATTTTGCTTTAACACTGGTTTTATTGTTTTTCTTTTTATTTTATATAACTTTTTTTTCAGTGTGTGTGTATCCTGCATGTATGATGGCTTCGGAAGGTAGGTGAATTTCTAGTATCAAGTATCCATATTATCTTGACTAGATTTTCACTTATCCTCTGTGGTTGTCTAGCCTGCTTTTTTGTCGTTTTTTTTTTATTTATACCATAATTTATTGATTATGGCTATTAAACATAAAGCCACGCATGGTTGTTTTTTTTTCCTTTTTTATGTCGTATATGAATAGGAATTTGTTTGAGTGTTTAAATGTTTTTAGTTAAAGAAACAAAATTTGGGGATATATTAAATTTTTACCAACTTGTGTCACTAAGAAAATATGCCATGATACGGTATAGTAACATATTTTATTATTTTTAAATGATCTAAGCGTTTTCATGTGTTTTTATAGCAAAATTTATTTTTATCCTTATATTTGTTGAGCCAACTGTAAATATGAAAATAAAATATAATGCAAATACGACAAGTTTAACTGATTTAGCGTTCATTTTCAGATTTTATAGTTTTGATTGATTTTATGTTTTTTAAATGAAAATATCTTTTCGGATTTTGTCTTGGTTTTTTATATTTTGGTTTCCGATAATTCGAATGATTTACAGCAAACATGGTGACGCTCCCGTCACCATGTTCGCTGTAAAGAGTTTCGAGCGAGTTTCATTTAAAATGTCAAATATTCGCGTAAATCTAAGAACGTATTATGATTTTATATATATTTTAAAATAATTTTGTATTGATGTTTTCCGTAATGTCGCAGGTTGCTTTTGGCTTAGCGGTCGCAGAGGAGGCATTTCAGTTTGAGCACCGTGACCTTCATTGGGGAAACGTACTCATAGCGCCCACTGATCAAAAGGTAATACAAAGTTATATAAATAAAATGTAATAGTTTTATGAATATATTAATTACTGAAGTCCTGTTTAACGCACACTGCTGGGCGTAAGCCTCCCATCAATACACTACACACGCTGGCCAAGTGCGGGTGGACTGAGCATGTCTTTTGAAAACTTGCTAGGTTCTGTCAGACATTTAGTTTCCGTTGTGATATTTTCCTTCACAATAACACATGTGGTAATCATGTTGGAAACGATTTGCACATGAAAATATCAGTGTTGCGAGACCCGGGATTTGAACCCGCTTCACTCGGTTTCCCAAGCGAGCGCGTTACCACTTGCTTGTCACTGCTTTTTCTGAATACTAATAAATAAATAAAATATTATGTCATGAAAAAAACACCCGTTTTATCTTCATCACATATTTTAAATATAATAAAACATTTTTTTTAAATGCATTCAAGAGTGAGCTCTCTCATCTCTGTATCAACACTTTTACTATTATAAAGAGGAAAGATTTGTATTTTTGTATGTTTGTAACGAATAAACTCATAAACTATTGGACCGATTTAGATGAAACTTGTTAAGAAGATAGATAGTTTAGTTATTGTTAAGGACATAGGATATTTTTTATTCTGGAAATCATCCATTAATTGGGTAAAAATGGGGATGAAAGTTTGTATGGGGAATCAACCTTAGTAATATTAAGACAAATCTCACAATATTACTCTTAGTAAAGCTATTAACCCTTAAATGATCAGACATAAGACATAATCGTCTGTCCCTAATTAACCCTGTATTACTGTGGTGTTCCAGTACGCGACGTTCGTGCTGCGCGGGCGCGCTCACCGCGTCGCACGGCGCGGGGTCGCCGCGACCGTCATCGACTACTCGCTGTCGCGCGTGTCGCTGCCGCCGGGCGCGGCGCTGTACAACGACCTAGCAGCGGACGACGGGTTGTTCGACGCTGTTGGCGATTACCAGTTCCAGGTGTATCGGCTCATGAGGGACAAGCTGGGGTTTGTACATGCGTTTTTTTTTCTTTTTTTTTTGGGCAAAAGTGTCACCATATACAGCTTATAGTATTCTTTAAGTCTTGAGAGTCTCGAGTTGAGAGACAAGCTGGGTTTGGTTACGACATTTTCTCTTTCTATTTTTGTTTGGCAAGTGTTACTATTATGTATAAGCTGTAGCTTATAGTAATCGTAAGGTCACGCGAGACGCGAGGTGAGAGACGAGCTGGGGCTGGTTTATGACTTTCTTATTTTGAAGAGAAACTTCTTTAGAATCGCTGTGATTAGAAACTTTATGAAATGGTTATGCGACACTAGAACGAGACAAACACATGAATATATAGGATTAAGCTGGCCATGGTAACCGTTGTTATTGTCTGACAAATATATAATATTATATACTTTCCATATATGATATTCTATAAATATATGATTGTTAAATGCCTAATATGCCTTATTTAATTGTTGATTTGTTTTAATTTAATTGCGATATTTGCCAAAGAAGTTTTACTTCAACCGCGCGTAAAGGTTACAAGCACCCAGTTTTTTTTAAATTATATTGTTCTATGAATGTTAATTTTTGGTATAAAATGTCTAACTATTTTTTTGTTGTTGCAGTAATGATTGGAAGAATTTCGAGCCGTACACAAATATTCTTTGGCTGCATTACACTGTGGATAAAATGATAACAGCTCTCCGCTATACAAGAACAAATACTAAAATCCACAAACATTATATCTCTAAACTTAAGGAAATTAAGAATCGAATCCTGGACTACGGCAGCGTAGTCCAATACGTACTAACTGACAACGATCTGTAAACGAAATAATTTTTAAATGTTCTCAAAATGGATACTATTTGCGATTGTTATAATATATTTGACATAAATTCTAATGTAAATACATATGTTTGCTTGAAATCTGTTAAAGTAGAAACTAGAATTTACAATATTGTTGTCGCATTACAGTTTCAGTGGAAAGGGGCCTTCTTAGATAAGGTAGTGCCTTTGTTCAGATTAAATAAATTCATATATTATATTCTATTTCGTGGTTTTATTTTACTCATATTTTATATTAATACTTAGTGACTTCTTTAAATAATATCTATAAATAAATAAAATTCTGAGTCAAATCTGTACATTAAATATTTTTTGGAAAGTCTTATGATCTAGCCATTATTTATCATAAAGAGCTTGAATCTAGTTTTTAGAACTTTTCTCTGTATGTCTGTCTGAAAACGCATCACGATAAAACCACTGGACAGATTTTGATGAAATTTGGTATGATGATAGCTGGTTATTCGGGTCAACATATAGGACACTCTTTACTGCGGGAAAATATCTCATCTCTGAGAAATCTATACTAAACCAGATCATATAACACTACTAGTAACTAAACGTTAAAACGTAACTAGGGACGAACCCGAGCGAAGTCCCTAGTGCTTATATGTTTTTGTAGGTTTAGTCTGTATGAGATTTTTACAATTTTTGGTGTATTTGTGAATGCATCATTTTAGAAGTGAACCAAAATTTTGTAAAAATATAAATGCTTTCTTAGTTTCTTTTAGTCTCCTAAAAAGGGAAAGATTTTAATACATTTTCATTCATTTATTTAGAGTTCTGTATTTTTATACTATCAAGATATTGCTTTTAATATTGTAAACTGATTTTAATGATTCGTTAAATAAGCTATACTTTGCTCATATTATACACACACTTATTACCCGACTGCGGCAAAGCATAAAAGAGGGTTATGTTTTTGATCTATATATACCTACATATGTATGTCCGACTCTATGTTCCCTCGTAATTACTAAAGGGCTTAAACGATTTTATTGATTCATACGTTATTCGATTCGTTTTGATAACGCCTGTGTCATATGGTACATGAATATTAAAAATCAACATGGCGTATCAAGGTGCTAAATTGTCTCGAAAAAAAAAATTTCTTCCGAATCAATACAGTGGGATATCAAAAGACAGGTCTTTAAAAGGCAATTACAAAAATATATGCAATCTATACGTTTAAAAGTAATTTAGGCTAAAAAATTATTATATAAACTTAAAAATGTCTAACTGACCAAAACTAAAAAGCTGTATATAAAAAAAAATATATATTTAAAAAACCCGACTGTAAAAAGCAAACTAAAATGATGAGAATAAGTTGACAAAAGAATATGCAGTTGGCGACATACATACATATATAATGTGTATAAGGTACATGACTTAGACCGCGTGTGTGTATGTCTCGGACTGCTTACCTTACCTACTACTATATTCCTTCGTCAACTTGTTCTCATCTTTTTAGATTGTTTTTTACGCAGTCAAATTTTTAAATTTTTGTAAATTATTTTTTTACGTAAATTTATTACTAAATAAATACGTAAATAACTCATAATTTGGATAAAAGTATCGGAAAGTGTGCAATCGGTTAATAATAATCTATGTAATATGATAATGACCGAAAAGATAATATTATGATAAAGAGTTTAAGTAATCAATACGATCTACATTTATTATAAATATTACGTATATAGTTCCTAAAGGTATTAATAGATAGAAAAATAATTTATTATCCTCCTTTGGAATTAAATAGAAGTAAAATTTGAAAGTGCGTCTAGATTTATGTGAAAGAGAATTGCCGGACATTATATAGGTAATAAAAACACTTGTTTATTAAAGCTTTCCGTTTAATGACTTTCCTCAATCCCCACAATATAAAATAAATACTTACAAATAAAAAAATACAAACGAGATGTGTGTTAATATAAAAAAAAAAAGATAAATGGCGGGCAATACCCCGTTTTGTCTATTATTGAAGCTTGAACTCCTTGAACCTATATATAAATGTGTCCTTTACATTGCAATGAAATAACGTGATAAAATTTATTTGGAATTTATAAGAAATTTTTAGGTCGGCTTGGTAGCTTTTTAATCATAAATCTCAATCTAAAATGATATTCCAAAACCAATGGTTTGTTTAAGCGTTCAGTTCTGTATATTCGAGTTATTACGCTTCTGGTAAGTAATTACAAATTAGAACTGTCATTAGCATTATTTTTCTTTTATCAGATTCAACATAAAATAACTACTTATACATATTTCCTAAGACTAAAAATAAACGAGTAATACAAACGGTATGTATTTCAGTTATTTGTGCATTGTAATGAAAAGAAAATAATTTGCGATATTTTCACGAGAACCGGTTTATAGTGTACTTATGTGCTATGTGGTCTTACATTGTATGCAGTCGAAACGTCGGGAATAAGGTATATAGCAACTTACGAATTTACGCGTTAAGTCCCGTAGTGTAATTATCTATACATAACAATAATAAAACTG
This sequence comes from Brenthis ino, assembly GCA_921882275.1. NCBI lineage: Eukaryota > Metazoa > Arthropoda > Insecta > Lepidoptera > Nymphalidae > Brenthis > Brenthis ino. The sequence continues at coordinate 19,818,984 of OV170234.1, forward strand.
TAGAGGTCGAATGTCTGTACATGAAAAAAATGGCTAAAAACCGAGTCAGCGGGATGTAAGAAGAGAAATAGATCAAATTTATTTTAATTTTTTTGTTTCTCTGTCTGTTGTTCGAGCTAATCTCCGAATGTTGGACCCGATGTAAATGAAATTTTGCATGGTGGTACCTTATATCCACGGTCAACATTTTGATTACTTTTTATTCCGGAAAATTAAAGAGTTACTGTAGGATAGTTAAAAAAGTATAATAACTTATACAGCTTAGTACACAAAAACTACTGATTGGATTTTAACGAAACTTTACAATAATATAGTTCATACATCAGAATAAAATAAACAAATAGGCTACTTTTTATCCCGGAAAAAGGTACGGTTCCCGTGGGATAGATTTGTTTTTGTTTGCCTAGAGGCGAATCCGAGCGATGTGAGGGTGAGCCGCTAGTTATATAATATATAGAAATGCAGCATTTCTACGATCTCGACACAATAAGCGTATTGCGTAGCATTTCAAATGCTACGCAATACGCATATATTGTGTCGTGCGCGTGCTCATAGAGATAATGCAAATAGGTAGGTAGAAGATCAAAAATGTGATATCCCGACATAAAGAGACAAACATTAACAACCCTTTTCTATCTCCTTTTATTTTTAATTCTTTTTAATATAATTTTTAAAGAATTAGAAAGTACTAACCTTAAAAAAATTACCATTTTTAGTGGGCAATAAGAATTGTGCGTGATAATACATAAAAGATTTAAATTCTATTAAATGTATAAAAAACGAAATAAAATTTGATTTTATAAACTATGATTTTAATTTATTACAAAAATTAAGATATTATTTTATAAAAATTTCATTCTTCGTTACTTATCCTGCATTTCTTTTAATTTCAATTATGCGCCATGTAAAGGCTACTAATGCGCATGCGTCATGAAACAAAGATAGAAACTAGGCAGACATTTTCTATCTTTTTTTCTCCACGCCTCACTGCCGCAGTTGCCTACTCTATGTGTATTATCTCTATGGTCGTGCCTCTCTGTCTTATCGTGCCATAGCGTAAAGTGATCTAGGGATGTCGGTAGTGAAAAAAAACATCGATATATCGACATTTATTAAAATATCAATATCGACCTCGATATCCCGAGGAAAAAATATCGATATATTGATTTATGGTTTTAAAATTATAATGTATTTAGTTCAGTCTGGCTTAATAATAGGTAATAGTACTTTTTATAAAAAATGTATACTATTTTATTGCATGAGAATCTTAATAAAAACGAAAACCGGTTTTTACTTCATTTGAAAGTGAGTGACGTATGATGGCCGCCGCATACACGCAACACAAGAAAACACTGGTCATAGACAAAACAACAATTTTTTCCCGTTCATTTCTATCTTTTACGGCTTTGAATTTTGTTAAGTACTCCACTGATAAATTACATTTCAAAAAAATATCGTTTTTGATATGATTTTCGATATTGAATATTTTTTATGGTATATCGACGTATCGGATCAAAATATATCGGGTAAAAATATCGATTTATCGAATCAAAAATATCGATATATCGTGTATCGATATCTTTCAACAAGCCTAAAGTGATTTATTATTTGAAAATAATAGCTGTCACACACTTGTCAGGTAGTACCAGTGAATTTCGCACATTTTTTTGCATGTTTACATATAAATTATAAAAATACGTAATAAAATCATACGTGCTCCTGACGTTTCAAAATAAAATTGTTTTATCCTAGTTAAAAGTGCTTGAGCAGTGATATAGTCTAATACACCTACCACTTATTCAATATAACGCGAAAGAAATCAATTTTTATGGAGTTTTTATGAATAATAATATTATTTATTACATATCTAGACGATCTATTTGTAAAATGCAGGCAAGCAATGATTCGCTTTCTGGTATGTAGTATCTTTTGGAGCTTTACCAGCTACGGTCACAAAGGAACAAATGTTAATCGTGTTGATAATTTTAGTTTTAGCTCCTAATATAACTGGATCTCCAGCTGTCTTGTTAACCCCTGGTCGAACTAGAAATATCGCTCAAGATATGGAAGCCTTAAGACTTTCTAGACAAGACAATCCATATTTACAGGTAAAGAATCCTTATATAAGTGGTATTATTCTAATGTAATATTGAATAACATTATTGATGTAACATTTACAGCAAGTGATGGCAAGTAGAGAGAGTTTAATTGAAAGCCACACAGAGGAATGTGAATCAGACGATACTATACTAATGTCACAGGTAATAAATCAGTTGTTTTTTTGTTGTGTATTTAAATTAACTACTTTTATTAGATCAATACATGAAGGTGTTTGAGAATATTTACATTTTACAGAGAAGATTCACTTTATAAATTGTTTCCAACACTTTATAGAAAGAAATCTTTATGAAATTATGTATAATTAAATTTGTAATTTGGATTTAGTCTTGTTGTGCAAATTATTATGTATTTTTCAGGAATTTGGTAGCACTGCCCTGGATTTTGTGGAAGATGATCCAATGACTCTAAAGGAAGTTCATGAACACTTGATTAGATCTCCCCCACCTACAAGTTGTTGGCCCCATGGTTTGAAATTATATAAAATTATTTTTAATAATACTAATAATCTAGAATAAAAAAAATAATAACATGTTTGGCATAATTATGCATAACATCATTAATTTTCATTTAAATATTCCTACTAATTTCTTTCTCACTTACATCCTTTTTATCAATATTAACTTTTAATGTTTTAAACATACTAAGTAGGAAATAATTGTATATTGCAGTGTAATTCTCTGCAAAATAGCCTATAAAATCAAAAAAGTTGGTTCTTTATGTATATATGTGCCTATGAACTTTCAAAACAATAACATGTTTACTAAAATATAAAAATCTAGCGACTCACTCTCATTTCACTCGGGTTCGTCCCTAGCTTTTTTCCCGATATAAATTTTCATCCCCACTTTCAACCCCTTAAGGGATTATTTCCGGGATAAAAAAAGTATCCTATGTCCTTCCCAGGGTCTCAAACTTCTCACTAAATTTCATCTAAATCGGTTCAGTAGATCCAGAGATTACCCCCTACAATGCTTTACATAGTATTAATGTAAAGGCATCCATAACTTTTTTATTTGAAGCCTTATGTCTTTCATATATATCTTTATTTAATATACTTTATATATTATTATAAACATAAAACCTCAGACTAAATAATTATATAGATGGAGACGGTCATAATAAACGTCAAAGTCAAAAATAGTAGTGTAATTGCTACTTATGCTACTATTCTCGATATCGATTCTTTGTATTCCATACAAATCATTTACACTTTAATGAATAAGGGAAATGTTATATATGCTTTTAATTAAAACAATATGCAATTTTTGAGAATAAAATATGAAGAATAAAAATAATACTATAATAATAATACATTAGTTCTCTTCCCCTTGAGAGAGAGAGAGATAGTACAATTAGCTAATATAAATTTTTGCTTTATTATAAATTTTAATACAATCCCTTAGGTATTCTATTTATTAACATTTATTTACTTACCACTCAGTATACAAATAGGGAATATGCGAGATTTTTTTTTTTCATACAATATATTTTTTTGTATTGTTTTTTGTTGTGTAATTTAACTACTTATATTAGATCAATAGATGAAGGTGTTTGAGAATATTTACACTTTAGAGAGAAGGTTCACTTTATTAAGTGTTTCCAAGACTTTGTAGAAAGAAAACTTTATGAAATTATTATTAAATTTGTGCTTACATCGTTTTATAATTGAAAAAATATGCAACTCCAAAAAACTACAATTTAGTATATATATTTTTTAAATATCATACCGATACGGATACTTGAAACGCCCGCCATTTCGCGCGCGCGCGGCGTGACGTCACAGTACGATATACACAGAAATGACGACTCAATTTGTAGGCGACAAAATCGCTAATCACTGTTATGATAATGCTCTGACGTCAGTTTTCAACTACTGTTTTACTGTGTTTCAACTACTTCGAATTTACCACCTGTTTTTGCACTATTTAATAATTATTTTCTTAATCAAAAATAAATTACATTAAAAAATATTGATATAGGCTTCATTGAAAAGTCATAAAGATTATAAAAAAAAATCACCTTTAAATCACACGCATATTCCATATAGTCATTTGTATACTATTTTAGAACATTATTGTTTGGCTTCATATTTAGTTCTGTCATTGTTTATATTATTCCTTAGTCTGATATATAAAACTAATAACCTTCTAACAGACACTGTATCGTATCGCGCGTCCAGTGCCTTCGATTTCACGGACACACCCGTGTCATATAGCGTATACTCCGTCGCTTCACAAGATAAGGTTACTAACATGATGTTTTAACGTGTTTGTCGCTTTTGCATGTTTTATTTATATTTTATAGTTAGATATTTTATAGAGCGAATATTTGATATTTTAAATAAAACTATCTTTTCGCACTACCATTGCAAAAATCGCAAAAATCAAAATGAAATCCGCTAAAAAGTACGAAAAGATTCTTTTATTTAAAATTATTTTTTTCTATAAACAATTATATGTTTATAAAGATCTTTAACTTTTGGTGTGTGCTTTTTTATGTTGCAGTTAAAATTAATAATTTAATGATATTTTTTTTTAATTTAGTGGTGGACTTTGAAAGTGCTTTATTGTGCCTAATTCCAGAAGCAAAAAAATATATGATAATTCAAGATGCATTTGATACATATATAACATCCACACAGATATATTAAATGTTTATTTGATACTTATAAGAAGCAACTTATTTTTATCACTTTATTTATTTCAATTCCTTTCTCTTTACAGCCACAATTTTGTTTTTATGTTTTTATATATTATAAAAGACATTACTACATAAAACTAATAATAAATTATACTTTCATCTCGTAGGAATTCCTGCCATCTAGATCTCCACGTCGTAACCCTCGTAGTGATGAGTCAAAGAACAACAATACTCCAAGTCGCCCGAGGTCATCGAGGTCGGTGTCACCTCGTTCCCATGACCTGACCTTATGTGGACGACCTTTGTCCTTGCCAGGTATTATATAGTTTCAATTTATGATTTTATTTGAAATTTAGGTTATTAGTATGTTCCCTATAAAGACAGAGAAGATTAAGTTTTAGTGTGTCCGTACGTTCACCTGGTACATATAAATATGTAAGCAGGTGGTAAGCGTAAATGCATTTCCCAACATTAAAAAAATCGTTAAGTTTTGAAATAAAACTTTCTTTTCGGATTTTTTTCTTGGATTTATTTTGATGTTTAATTCCCGACGTTTCGAATGCATTAAAGCAATTATTGTTACGGGAGAGACAGTACATATAACATAATACATTTAGTAAAATTATGGGTAGACACTGTCTGTAACAAGTAAATAATGATCTTTGAGACTTCTAAAACCTGAGTCCCTCCCGTGACCATGATTACTGTAAAACATTCGAACGTCAGAAACCAAAAATTAAAATAAATCCACGGTCAATTCGAAAAGATAATTTTATTAAAATGTCAAATATTGGTGTAAATCAAACAAAGTATTAAATAGGTAGTACTCGTATGTATGATAAAGGTACTATGTCCATGCAATTTTTATATGCTTGCCCGCAATGTGAAGTTAACAGATGTTCCATTGCAATCAGATTAACGATATAAGAATAAATATGTTATGACCAGAATAATCAACTAGATGCCCTTCGTAGTTAAAACATATTACGAAAGGATTCTCAGAAAATACTATAAATAAGGACGACTTAATTCGTATCAAATATCATCATACCGGCAATTTATTTCACAATATGTTTAAATTTTGCATACATTCTTAGATTTACGCGAATATTTGACATTTTAAATAAAACCAGAGAATGTGAGAAAAAAAAACGAAAAGATTTATTGATAGTCTGACTTTCTTTACGTGAAAGTTTGTACAGTAGGTTCTGAGATTGTGTGGAACAAATAAACTCAGCGTGGCTTGGGACTTAGTGATTTAATAAAGAATATTTACCAATACAATTCTTTCTCGTTGCAGGTGAGAGCCATCTCCGTACAGCGCTCAGTAAAAAGCCAGGTTCACAACAAAATGAAAGATTCTCCATCTTGCAACCAAGACCTCTCCGACGGCCGGCCAGCCGTAGGGACGACGATAACGTCAAATTAGTACAAGATTCCGATAAGTAAGCCATAATGAATTAATAAAAACAAATTCTCACTGTGCATTATTCTTGCAAGCTTGTCTTGCAGTGCAACGTTCTTGCAAAATTGGTCTTGCATCATCCTTGCAGGCATGGTATTCTTGCAGGTTAGCAAGATGTGCGTAATGCATTCCGTGCAATTAAGTATTCTTGTGTGCAATATTCTTGCAGTCAAATAGAAGGAAGAGATCATTTATGATCTTTAGACCACATATTATAAAAGTGAATATTGTAATTAATTTATCTGTGTTAATGCTTTAAAGGCTTTATTTACTTTATATGTATTTGAAATATTTATTTCTCTAATATTTTAGGATTTCTTGTAATATTTATTTGATATTTATTTTACAATTTTAAAAATATTATAATATAAAATATATAATAGTTCTTTCTTAATCTTAAGATTTTCTCAAAATAAAATGTCGTTCAAATTAATCGAAGAGAGATCTAAATGATAATATTAGTGTTAAAAAATAAAATTAGTAAAAAAATCGTGATACTACACTTATTGCTTATAGTGAATATTAGCAATCATTTCCTTTCAAAAAAACTAATCTAATTGAACAAATAATTTTCAACATATGAATGAATATTATTAAAAAATGAATCTTTTTCATTAAAAAAATTTTTCATTACAAAAACAAAAACTTAATTATGTTTTAACAAGTTAACAATATTTTGATCTTGTTATGAAAAGATATGAAATTATTCACGTTTTTTAAAAAAAACTTGAAGCTAATGTTGAAACTTTTAACTGTTTTATTTATTTTGTTGTGAAAAAATAATATTTACTACAGTTGAATTAAAAATGCTTAAAATTCTTAGACTCGCATTGCTTTTGAATGTTAATATTGAAATCGTAGCCATGTTTTGAGAAACAAAAAAAAACATACAAAACCTATTTTAAAATGTAAACTAAAAACTTTTTATTTCTTGAATAAAATTAGTTTTAGTCAAAATCGAATACAATAATTAGTAGTTCGAATAAAAACTACGTCCTAATTAAAAGTAGGTTTGATGGAATTGAAAGTCTTTATAAGAAAAAAATGTATGAAACAATGAAAAAAAAAAATTTTTTTCTTTGATATTAGTAACTTTATTCTATGATTAATTCTTATATACGTATATATTAATTCGAATTTACGTATTGTTTAAATTGAAAAGTATTTTTAAACTTATATTGTATTATACATTTACTATGAAATTTGGTTAGTGTTACATGTTGGATGAATTTTCAAATAATTATGAAAAAAATAAATAAGTCTTAACTAAAATATTGCAAAGTTGCTAATTCTAATAACTATAACATCTAAATGAAATTAATATATCAAAAAATAAAACTAATATTATAAATGTGAAAGTTTGTGAGTATGTTTGTCACGGCTTAATTAATACGATAACGCCTAAACGGATTTAAGTTGAATTCTTAATGGAAATAGACTACGAAGCGAGTAGAGTCGTATGCTATAACTAGCGAATACTTCATCCAATATATGAAACTAGCAGTTTTAAATTCAAAGGTTTAATGTATTCAAAGTTAAACACATTCCTAAATGCTCATCCTAGTATTAATTCCTAATTTAGAAGGCGTAGGATTCATCATAGCGTTTTAGGGTTGCCATATTTTTATTAGATCATTTTTGCACACAGATAAGACAAAATAAGACATTCGATAGTAATAATAATATTTTTTATATTCCTGGTTTGTTTATTAATTACACCTTTGTTTGTTGCCATTTAAAAAAATTATGGCTTTTTAATTAAATATTTAATGTTGCCCTATATTACAATTTAGGTTAAAAGAATGGTATTATTGTCTGTCTGTGTGTGAAAATTTTTATAGATCTAATCACTTCTTACGAATAATTGGTATTGTTGTTATATATATTTTTTCGTTGCAATACAATTGTACTTAAATCAAAAATGGCGAATAATTGCTTTAAGTACTTATAATTGATTTTTTTTAATATTAAATCTAATTTAGAAATAATGTTGTATGTATATATTTTACATTTTAGTTTTGTTCGTTAAGTTACCACTTGTTACCAATAATGTAGTGGCTTGTATTATAATATGTAAATTTGTTTTGTAGTTCAATGTTCGTGCTAATAACTTATAAGAAGTTAAAATTTTCTTATTTTGTTTAAGTTTTACTGTTATATTACGATCATTTAGTCAATCAATAAATGTTATTTTACATTTTGTTAATTTCAACGAGTTTTTATTTTGTTTTGATATTTTTTTCTCTTATAAAAGTTACCGAATTTATTATTAAGACTTCGATTGATTAGGATTTTGCCAAATATTTATCGTTTAGCTTATTAAGTATATGAATAAAGACCATAGATAACCCGTAGGGTGTTCACGCGAGCTTAAAATGCGGTACACAGACGCAAAAATAAATAAACATTACGTGTTTTTGTTATATAAAGTGTTATGTTAATGTAAATTAATACTCATTGTAGGGACATTGGTGTAGGAATATTGTAGGTTAAAAAAAAGCACAAATATTTGTAGGTCATGTTATATAGTGAAGTGTATGATGGGTTTAATACTTTATAACAAGAAAATCTGTTATTTTCAGTCTTGTTTTTTTTTTTTAATTTTGCTACAGCAATATTACTGAAATAGTAGATTAATTATAATTATCTGTATTTATATTATCTGTGGTTTGTGCCATCTCTATGATATACATGTGTAAATTCTAAAACAATTTAATTATGGTCCAAAAAATAGTTTGTCATAATATGTACCTATTATATTATATTAATTAAAAATGCATATTTTATATAATAATTAATCTGTATTAGGTTTTGACTTATGTCTTATTAATATTTTTTTTTCTTAATTTCACATTTTTACTTCATTTAGAATTTGTTAATGAAATAAAATAATAATAATGAGAAATAAAAAAAGTATTTAACCAATCCAATTAGCAATTATTAATAGACCCTTTTCCGATTTTAATTAAGAGTTTTAAACTACGGTATTCTATATAATATATTATTATAATTAGATCAGTTTCAATGTATATTTTATTAAATGTATGTATAAAAAAGGCGGAATTTAAAAAAAATGTGTTCGACAATGGAATTAACATTGAATCTGATTTAAATCTTGATTTTGTTGAATTTGTGTCTTTGTCCATCGCTGGTCGATGTCTCTATTGTATCGAATTGTATGAAAATAAAAGGTAAATTAAAAAGGATGTTTTATTAATACTTTTCCTTTATAACATTTATCTAAAAAATAATTTATTTCTTAATTACCATCTACTTGAGGTGTGGGAAGGAATAATACAAAAGTAATATTTATTTATAATTTTATTAAATTAATTCTATAACTTTTTACATATAGTAAATTATATGTGCTTTTCGTCAAATACATAGATAATGCTGCCAAGTCATTAGCAGTAGTCAGAATACCTAATGTTTGCCTCTACGATCAGACGACTGCGCGTGCGCAGTGAAAACACTAGTGGAGGACACGACAATGTCACATCACTAGTATCCACTGACAACTAAACTCTCGAAACGTAACCATAGACATACTAGAGTGGAAACTAATTGAAATTATTACCTCTATGTGTATAAAAAATGAAATGACATTCCATACTTTTTCATCAATAACATTAAAACAAGGAATGAGATGTCATGTCATTTTTTATCTGTTTCGATGTCACTGTCAATTTTACAGTTTTGCTGTCAGTTGTCTACTCTAGAATATTGTCTATGGTATGGACAACAAATAAAGCAATAAGGATCGTCTCGACAGTTGAGCGCCACACAGCCCCCGACCACCGCCGCACCACCCTGCTTGGTCCGAGAATATATTATCTATGAAATAATTTGTATAAAAATTTTGGCTCGAAATATTTACAAATCGGTGATATTTTTTACAATGCCGGACTAAGTTTAACTTTACAGCGACTAAAGGCGAGGGGGCGGCGGCAGGCGGTATTTATTGCAATTTGTTTCTAATAACACTTTTCTTATCTAACAAGATACGCGCGTACTGCGACGCATATCCTATCGTTACAGCGATACCTGTAATATAGACGCGGAGCGTCGCTAAGAAGAACGATCGGAAGATATCGCAAATGAAACTCACTGTAGCCATAGGATAGATTATTTAGTTAAGGAAGAGACAACATCGAAGGCAAAACCGCATCGGAGGCTTCTACCGCCCGCGCTTTACACACGACTCGCACTCCCGATACCATCTCCCTGTTCCGTGATTAAAATTAATGTTAGAATTAACACTCAAATAGGGGCTTATACAGAATTTGTACTCTTAAAGCGTCCCGTCGCCGCTTACCTTACACCGCAAATGAAACAAACATGGTCTGGGTCGATCGAAGCAAAACACTGGCACGGTGAAATAAAATACGAGCACTGTCATATAAATAAATAAATTTTGTGATATAATCAAAATGATACAAGGCAGGATTTGACAGACGCTAGGTTATAGAGTATTGAGCGGCGTCACGGCCGCTGCTGGCTACTGGCCCTGCATTAAAGTATTCTTTGTGAAGTACCGAATCGGGCACAGGAACATGCGTAACTCCCGCCAAAACTAGTATCGAATTAACAAGGTTTTAAATAAATATATTAATTTTTAATTCGACTAGACTTACTCGTTGACGATAAAATCTCTCAATGCTTTTAAAAAACAATAAATACTCAATTTTGCAACTATTTAAACTATACAAACACAAACATGGCCATTTAAATGTCAAATAGGTTGTTCTGGCGGGAGTTTCGAACGTGACATTTGGTTTTTTTTCTGCGAAAGCGCCCGACGGACACACGCGGCTCAGCCGCCACAGACAACGCATTATCTTAAGAGATCAGACTGTCATTTCAATAATCATAAGTTAATAACTATACTTATTTTAACATCCATACCTAAAAAAATTTACAATATGAAAAAAATTACATTCTGTGGGAAAAAGCATTAGAACGAAAACCCACCGAATTGAAAATAAAACAAGGAAACCAGTCACTCAGTAAAATGAATTAACAATTTATTACAAGTTACAATAGTCATAACAAAAATATATTGATTCTTCTAGATGTTTCAGAGGTTTTATCGACACAGTGTATTGTCCAGTTATCTATTCCATATAATATTATTTTTGGTATGTGTATGTCCACATAAATATTAAACTATGCGAGTAATTGTGTCAAATAGAACACTATTTATTTCATCTGACATTGATCAGAGTTGAGACAACGTATGTATATCGATATTTCTCTAACAAGTTGACTTCGTAAATCGATATTTTCAATTTATTACTCCAAATGCCCTGGACGGATTTTGATGGTATTTTAGCGTACAATTCAATAAATACCTTGATTACGAAAGATGTGACACGCGATCAAATAACTAACAAATGACATATTACTCGCACAGGCCTGTGACAATGAAGTGAGATCATAATCATTCAATATTAATACTTAACAATACGATGTTAGTCCGCAATGTTCGATACGTGTTGCTTTCTCTAACAAAATTGTTAACGCCATTTTGGAAATAATAATTTTATTGTAATTACAAAATCAAATAAATATACTATGGCCGAATTTCGTTCGTTTGGTCATCCACATATGTTTTTTTAATCTGTAATTGATAAATATTAAATAAATAATCGACCATAAAGCTAAAGTCGAACAAAATTGAGAGAGATTGCACTTCGTAAGGAAAATGGTTCGGAAAGGTGAACTATGACATAATATAAAACTCATAGTTACACATTTAGTACCATCCAATAATTTTAATTGTTAGAACTTAAATATTTTCTGGTGGGTAGTCATAATGGAGAACCCAAAAAAAATGTATATAATTTCGCAGCGCAAAACGCAAAATGTAAAATCTATATGATTAATTTATACAAGAAAAAAAATTATATACAAAATATAAGTCGATATCTATACAACATACGCGACGTGGAAGTAACAATAAGTACCTAAGGAAATAAACATATAATTTATAAATAAGACGATAAAAAAAAATGTGATATGGGGCGTAATAATACAATGCTGGCCCCATTGTGATGAAAGCGAGAGTCCAAACGATTTAGAGAAGAGAGGAAAAAGAAAATCTTTTGTTTTAACTTTTTTTTTTTGGCAATTTTGTACTCGGTATTACGTGTCGAGTAACGTGTATGACATGCGGCGCGGGCGCATCTTTCTCACAACTGGTCACTTGAGACAAATATTACTATATCCAGGCCACCGACACAGGGTAGTGGGGGTTGTTTAGTGCAATTTATTTATATTTTGTATCTGAAGTCACTCCCCCACTGTCACGAACAACATTCGCCTCAATACATGTACCAACAAAATGTCCTACGATTGTTTTTATACGAAGATAGTGCGCACAGCACTCGCGCCGCGCACCGCGCACCTGGAAGCAAATTAATGTTATGTAGTTAATATTTACCAAAGTTCATAATACGGAGACAAACAGACAGACAAAAAGCTGACCAATTTTTTTCTATCTTTTACTGATATAGAGATATGTATATATGAAACTCATATTGTTTCAACAAATTTTTGAAGGCATGTTAGCATCCTTGTTAGATCTTTTTTGTTAAAGAAGAAGGTTGTATTAATTTAACATTAAGACTTAATTTCAAATAAAATTCAACAGATACACAACACACAAAAGTGAAGGAGGGTACGAACATTGAAAAGCAAAACTGATGTGTTGATTTATTTTATTATAGTATTGAACCCTTTTGAACATTAGACTGTTAGGCGCAGGTCTCCCTTTAAGTGCTAAGAGAATATTTGTGGTTTCCATATATCCCACGAAAATTTGCTAATTCCCCTCAGACGTGCAGGTTTCACGACGTTTTCCTTCATCGAATGGCAAGTGGTATTCGTTTTTAAGACCATATGACCATATTTTGAGAACATCATAGGTGTGAGGTCCAAAATATGAACCCATTTCACCACTGGTCTACCATATAATAAGATGGAAGTTATTGTATGTATGTCCACGTACACTGCACCTACTCACCTACACCCTGGTGTACCGCGTGGCGCGATGCTTGCGACGACGCCGGCGCGCCACCACCCCGCTGTCCCCGCTGTGGCCGGACACCAACGACTCACTATCGCTCTGGTTAGACGTGTACCCGATTACGTCCACTTCATCTGGAAAAATCAACAAAAACATTGAGAAATTTTGACCATCGACAAAATAAAAAATATTAACTTTATCAAAAAAAAAAAAACTGTTAAACTATCGAACAACTCGGTTGCTTTTCTTCCCTATTCTGAGCTTATGGCAACTTGCCTATACTAAAAACATTAATATGTATTTATGCGACTTTTTGGCTTTTATTACTAAGAGCTGTGACACTCCACACAACTTTCCTAAAGTCCTCATACATTAGCAACTTTCATTATAAATATTTTTCTTTTCATTTTCCCTCGACGTTTTACCAAATAAGTAGCAGATTTGTAGAATATTACATATCAGAGCGAAAACCTAAAGTCCCAATATTGATTACGAATGAAGCGTCCCTCTGGCTGCTAAAGCAAATAAGACAAACTGGAAATGCTTTTGTATACTATGTACTAATAGATAGACATTCTCAAGCACTTTTAAATCTGTGTGTTTGTAACTCCTTAAAAAAACACAATATATTCGGATGAAATTCAGTACGCATTATCTATGTGTTTTATACCTGTGACCAAGTGTAACATGTAGAGTATTGTTTCAAACCTAAGGACGAACGTGAGCAAAGCCAGGATAAGTCGCTAGTATAGTATAAAAATTAAAAATTGACAGAAACAATTGAAGATTTGGCTTCTAAAATCTAAATCGCGGCCATAAAAAAGAGATCGTCTGTCAAACTGTCGCCACTATAACAAATTCATACAGTCATAAATTTCGTACGAGATTTATCGTATTCTACGTTCTGCGTCTAGATTATCTACATAAATGTACGTTAGGCCAGCGGTTGCCAATTTTTTTGGCCACGGAACCCCAATTGATCATAATTTTTTTAACGGAACCCCATTTTGATTAAAACTATACTGATTGTGTTGTAGTTAGAATACTATCTTATTTGACTTGAAAGTGAAAATCATAAATGTACAATATTAATACTTATAATAACATTTATTGTACCAAAAATATATTATTAATAAAATATATTTAGTGTGATGAATGAAATTTTTCCACATGATAATAGCACTAAAATTAGGCTTTATGTCTGTCGTTTAACGATTTATTTAACTTTCTCACAGAACTGGGAACCCCTTTCACGGAACCCTAGAGTTCCGGACCACTATTTGGGAACCGCTGCGCTAGACGATCCCTCCCACACACTTCCCGACATGATATCGAATCGATAACTTAATCCCTGGTGTATATAGGCATGTATCTACGACTAATCTGCGAGATGATTCGGTTTAGCTTGCAACAGTCATATGTAAAATATGAATCTTGACATTTTTCTTAGATGATCATTTCGATGCGCCATATACGGCATCACCCAACAATCGAAACGATATATACAAATATTTACGACATTATCTATCAAATAATATACATATATTATGTAATACGTGTGTATGTATGTACATGCATATATGCCTATTCATTTTATATAAAAACCAAACATTAAAAGTTTGGGCTTAAAAGATTGATACCTCGACAAGGAATCGAACACGCGACATTTGAATCAGTCTTTACCCACTTCACTATGACTAGTCTTGCATAGTGGTAGTTATTTTATATTTTTACTACACTACGAGTATACTTTGAACTGCAACTGAGGTAGTAAATCTGATAAGCTCTTAAAAAGAGAACTATAAAGTTAGATGGAATAAATCTAAGTTTCAAGTGCATGTAAAAATCGTAACTTCTGACTCACAAAGCTTACTAGATGCAACAAGTGTTATCAACATAGTATAACCATTTTAAATATCTTAACTTACGTTACCATTAAAATGATAATGGCAGGCACCATTCATAGCTAATTAAACGTAGATACGTCTGGAACTTTCTTTCTTAGAGCTTTTAAGCTTAAAGTACTTGAGCAACCGAGTTTCACACGGCGTTTTTTTTTCGGGAAAGATATAAAACTTGCATTTCTTCAGAAAAGACTGCTATAATTTAAAAAAAAATATTAAAAAGCCAAACCTTATCTAAATATAAAATTTGATCCAAATCGTTAAAGCCGTTTCCGAAATACATGAAATTTTATTGCTCATATAATATTATAAGATTGTACATTGTACTACATTCTATATCATATCTCATCGATCAATACAAATGTGAGATTATAAGGCAAAATAAAAATGTATATGTTGTAATGAAGAAAGACAATTTATATGGTTAAAGCGGAACATTTTAGACTGTAACTTTATCTCTTACATGCTAATGAGATGAAAGTGACATACGCTATTCGCTACGAAGCATTTACATACAAGTCGAATATATAAATATGTTGGGACATTACACACAACACCATCTAGTTCCATGGTAAGCTACGAGGCTTGTGTTATGGATACCAGATAGTAGATACATTACACATATATAACTTTAAATACAATACATATTATAAATACAAAATTAACTAAAATTTCGCATGTCCCATCCCAATCGGATATTTCCATTTCATTTAAATCTAAAGACTCATTCGTTCTAATAATTTCGAGTGAGATTAGTATAAAATGTGGATATGCTACGAAATTGTGTTGACCTACTTAACCCGTGACCGAACGTCCGCCGTCCGTACGGCGACACCGGGCCTTGTCCGAAATGCATAAATAACCCCACAAATGCAGCATGGACGACTTGAGAGCAAGTCGACGGTGAAAATCTAACGTAATATCAGACACCAGATTTATTTTAGTAAGTTTCTGAGTAATTTTCATATGTAATTTATTCATTTACTGGGTCATCGCCGCGTTCTATACATATTATAATGTGGTGTTATTATTTGTTTTTATATACATATTTATATGTTAGTAACTGTTAGTATAGATTTCTCAGAGATGAGATGTTTTCCCGCAATAAAAATTATCCTATATGTTGACCCGGATAACTAGCTATCAACATACCGAACACCAAAACCGGCCAGTGGTTTTCTCGTGATGAGTTTCCAAACAGACAGACAGACAAAAAATCTGATAACTATATATTCGGCCTTTAGTATCGAAAATAATGAATATTTGAATAAGATTTTCCAAAAAAATATTTAGTGTACAGATTCGATTCAATTATAATTTTATTTTATGTAGACTTAGCAAAAATATGTTTATTAAAAGATAGTTTTTCCCTTTGGAATTATTATTTATATTTTAGTAAGCATTACTCAACTGCTACTTAGCAGAATTAATATATTGGCTTGACTATGTTAGTTTCTAATATAAGAAAAAAGCAAATATCGGTACACTTTTTATTAAATCTTAGTTCAATCAGAAATTCTTTTGTAACTCACCAATAACTAAAAATATACAAAATAATAATCTACAAAAATATTTCATTCATAGCAAATAGGTTTTACACTTTATTTTTTTAAATTAAATATTTAAATGATATATACACAGTATACACAGTGTATAACACTTTCTTTACAACGAATTTTATCAATTAATATAGAATCAAACTAAAATAATATCTGCAAAGGCCTTTTTAACTCATATTTGGATATTGGATAGACATAAATGTTCACAATAGCGTTATTTTGAATAATATTTATTGTGAATTCTCACCGATTTTTAGTATTCACAAGTCTTTTTATAGTTGGTTTTATATTTATTTAGGATTCAATGTCCGGTTGATACGCTCGTAGCTCTTGGAAATGAAAATCTACATTTATTATTTGAATTTGTTTGGCTTCAGTTATGTCAAAAATATTATATTCATATATTATTTATTTATTTATTATATAAAAGCTCTAAAATGATTTGTTGTTTGGTGAAATTAAATAAACTAATTTCATTCGAGCTTGTAAGTTACCAATATATAATTTATGTAGTTTTCATAGTTTCATTATTTACATATATATAATAATCACCCTTAAAACGTCCTACTGCAGGTGCAGGAAGAAGAAGGAGAAGAAGAAGATGATAATGAAGAATCAGAAGTGTATATAGAGAATTTTATAAAAAAAACAAAAGATCTTTAATCGCTTTTAATCATGATCAGACGTAAAGGTTGTTGGTTGTTTGCAAAATTAATCGAAACGAGATTAAATTGAATTTGTTGAAATTCTCGCTATAATGCTATCAATTTAAATTGTACTTTGAAATACTATGTAACGCCTTAGTAGCAAACTGTCATTGGATTTCAAACGTTCTTTGTTACAGCTAAATTGGTATTGCTTCCTTTTAAGTGGATAATATTATGTAAAAATCATCATTTGGAATCACGTTCGATATTCTCTTCAATCTCCGAAGCAAGGCATGTATTTACTTATTTCATTTGAACGGATTTACGTCCGCACTTGTTGTACGGTGGGCGCGTTATATTCCATTATAGCCTTTATAATATGTACATAGGTATTATATTTGCGTAGTCCTGTGTCGCCCACTGTACCATTCACGGATAAGCTGTGATGGAAATCTGATTCGAGCGATGATATCCATTATAGTATAGTATGTATGTTGAATATCTTTTCAGCATTTTAAATGAAACTTGGTTTGGAGTATTGCTTTAAAAATAGTTTTTGTGGTAAAAATGTTTTCTTTCTACGCGAAATCTTAATTTTTTTTGTAAAATCTTTAAAAATTTCTTCTAGAAAGAGAAAATTAAATCAAGTATTCTGAGCACAGTGGTATTGCTAACACATACTTCGGGTTCGTGCCAAAGACGGTAAGCTTGCTGCTGCTCTGAAATTCACAGTTTTCATACTCTACGATTTTATAAAGATTTCATTTTGCTAAAAGTTTTTATTCAACTCGCTATTCCAACACGTGTGCCAGTATGTTTAGTTCGGATCTGAGAAGGGTGTTTGTGTAGTAGCGGGGATCTGTTCAGATCAGCATATTGTTAGAATTTTTCGTCGCATAGTGTTACCATCTAAATTATCTGATGCCGAATCTTAAAATGTAGATTATAGCTTTAGGTTCAGTGGGCAGTGTCAGCATACTTACAGTGTACTAACTAAGATCTAGTTTTTTACCTATTCGTATATTCTGTTTTAAAAGGACCAATCTTACCATTTTTTAAATAAGACATTTTTAATAACTTTTTACTGTTAATAATACTGTTAAAATATTAAATACATTGGATGGAGTCCATTTAAAGTATTTAGTTTAAACTCGCCTATAACTATGCCTAAAGGCACCACGTCAGTTGAGCGTAATTTTATTTGTTGTTAATTAATGTAACAAAATGATTAAGGAAACGAAGTGTTAGGATTATACACAGACAGTCCAATAAAAGCTTTAATAATCAAACTAAAAAATAGAAAGATCAATCGAAAAAAAAAACGAGAAAAAAAAAATCATATAGAGTAATAACTATATTGTTGGGTCATTAACACACAGCACCATCTAGTTCCATGGTAAGCTACGAGGCTTGTGTTATGGATACCAAATAGTTGATACACTACACATATGTAACTTTAAATACAAACATATTATAAATATAAACACCCATGGCTTTAGTACAAACATTCGTCATCACACAAATGAATGCCCCCGGTGAGACTCGAACCCGCGACCGCTGGCACAGTAAGTAGGGTCATTACAAACTGAGCCAAACTCGTCCTTAAGAGATATATTTTTTAGATAGAGTACATATATATTTTTCATTCCTTACTCAGCCATTACTATCAACTTAATAGCTCGTTTTACTAAACCTTGCTTGTATTTGTTCGTTTTGAATCAAACTTTTGTGATTTGACAATGAAAAATAAGGAAAGCTCGTTGCATACGTTAATTTGAATCTGAGATTGCTTTTTGTTTGCGACTCGCACCGCTACGGTTATAAGCGATTGAGTTCCTGTCGATTGAGTCTCAAAAACTTTTGCTACTTCGAAGCTTAACTTACATCATATACCATGTAACGTGACCAGATTTTATTTTCAAAGTGAACTGGGGGAAGTTTGGTCTCTCTTTAAATAGTTGAAGTACATTTATGTTCGTATGCTAATGTTTAAAATGTATCGTTTTCGTTTAATATTTTAAATGCAAAAGTTTGTTTGTTTATTTATGCTGTCAAAGAGCAAAGGATCAATGTAATTTTTTGCTCAGAGATAATCTATGTATATAATTAAGGATGAAACATGAACGAATTAGAGACTGGACCTGACATAAAATACAAATGTATGAAAACTAGTTCAACCAAATGACGCATAACGCACACAAAGATTTTATTACATTATTATAAACACTGATACACAATACAATATTTCTAGTGCTTGAACGTAATCGATAAAATACATATATCGATGAACCAATGAATGACATTTTAGACATTGGTTAGCATAGTCATCATATTTTACATCTTTTAATTTATTCTTCTTCTTTTAATTTTAATAAATTAAAATAAATGAATTAAAGAGGCAATAATAATGTGTCAAATAATAATTATTTTTTAATTTGATTTATATAAATACGATGGCATTGATCGCAACATTCTGTTGGCCTATAATAATGTTAATGAACAAATGAATATCGGGTATATATTCCATTAATATATAATAAATATTATTTTGTAAAGATTAAAAAAATATTAAGCTAATTTAATTAAATAATGTGATTTTGTTGATTCTGTTATTGAACTATTTTAATTGGCAATTGATTGTCTCGGGTAGTTATAAAAATGTGACACTGTCCTAATATTGCTCAGTTATTAATAAACATTTGTGAAATTAGGAAAAAGAAAAAGAGATTGCAAATTAAAGTGAGTGTTGGATCGTGAAAGTAAAATAATTAGTGCAAGTGGTAAAGTGTTTTATTACAAATCGCCAACCCAGAAGTTTAGTGCTAAAACATTATTGTTTGATTTTGTGTAATTTATGTGTTGAAATAAAATGATCTTTATTATTATTACAAACGAATAATATTCCAAAGTAAATGTGGAATAATATAAATGTGGAATAAAATAAAATAAAAATTAAGTACACATACTAATTATAATTTTTGCATTTATATTTTTATTTGATTTAGAAAATATTTTTGTAAATTTATTGTCATCAGATTGTAGGATACTGTGGTAAAAGTATTTTATGTTATTGTACTGTACAAATAACACAATTCGTTTAGTAATTTCGTCAAATATCGATATATTTTTCGACATTGTCAAGCACTAGTCGATGTCAAATGGACTCACTCGACAGTTTAGTCATTTGTTCTAAATGGTATAATCCAGGGATTTTATGATGGTTGTCAGATGTCAACAATACATAGAAATATCGACTATATTTAACATAGTTGGATAATATGACATTTTATTTTACATTTAATTAAATTGTATGATAAATAACAATAAAGGTAATAAAATAATGTATTTACAAGTGAAAAGAAATACTGCTGCTTCCGCCGTTATAGTTTTTACATTATTTAACAGAACATTTAGTCATTTTTGGGAGATGTTTTGTTGACAAATAAGTGCTTGAGACTGACGCAAAAAACAAACGACCAAGCCTAAAATCTCCTGGTTACTGAGAAGACCGATAAAGGTACGTCCGCTTATATGTCTAGTCCAGTGGTTAATTCGTTCATGGGATGAAATGATGTCCGTTGGTAAGCGATGCCGAATTATCTATTTTTTTTAAATGTTTGCAAAAGTTCGATTTCCATGAGCGAAGTCGGGGCGATTTAGTAGTTTATTATGATATAATAGCTTTAAAAATATATTTATTAAAAGATGGTTTTTCCCTTTGGAATTATTATTCATATTTAACTAAGCATTACTCAACTGCTACTTAGCAGTATTAATATATTTGCTTGACTATGTTAGTTTCTAACAGAAGAAAAAAGCAAATATCGGTACACTTTTTAAATCTTAGTTCAATCAGAAATTCTTTTGTAACTCACCAATAACTAAAAATAAACAAAATAATAATCTACAAAAATATTTCATTCATAGCAAATAGGTTTTACACTTTATTTTTTTAAATTAAATATTTAAATGATATATACACAGTATACACAGTGTATAACACTTTCTTTACAACGAATTTTATCAATATAGAATCAAACTAAAATAATATCTGCAAAGGCCTTATTTAACTCATATTTGGATATTGGATAGACATAAATGTTCACAATAGCGTTATTTTGAATAATATTTATTGTGAATTCTCACCGATTTTTAGTATTCACAAGTCTTTTTATAGTTGGTTTTATATTTATTTAGGATTCAATGTCCGGTTGATACGCTCGTAGCTCTTGGAAATGAAAATTTGAATTTGTTTGGCTTCAGTTATGTTAAAAATATTATATTACTATATTATTTATTTATTATATAAAACCTCTAAAATAATTTATAATATTATATAAAAGCTCTAAAATGATTTGTTGTTTAGTGAAATTAAATAAACTAATTTCATTCGAGCTTGTAAGTTACCAATATATCATTTAGTTTTCATAGTTTCATTATGTAATAATCATTTCCTGACCCTTAAAACGTCCTACTGCAGGTGCAGGAAGAAGAAGGAGAAGAAGAAGATGACGATGAAGAATCAGAAGTGTATATAGAGAATTATAAAAAAAAACAAAAGATCTTTAATCGGTTTTAATCATGAACAGACGTAAAGGTCGTTGGGTATTTGCAAAATTAATCGAAACGAGATTAAATTGAATTTGTAGAATTTCTCGCTATAATGCTATCAATTTAAATTGTATTTTGAAAGAATATGTAACGCCTTAGTAGCAAACTGTCATTGTCTTTCTTTCGTGTAATAGATTTCAAACGTTCTTTGTTACAGCTAAATTGGTATTGCTTCCTTTTAAGTGGATAATATTATGGAAAAATCATCATTTGGAATCACGTTCGATATTCTCTTCAATCTCCGAAGCAAGGCATGTATTTACTTATTTCATTTGAACGGATTTACGTCGCGCACTTGTTGTACGGTGGGCGCGTTATATTCCATTATAGCCTTTATAAAATATACATTTAGGTATTATATTTGCGTAGTCCTGTGTCGCCCACTGTACCATTCACGGATAAGCTGTGATGGAAATCTGATTCGAGCGATGATATCCATTATAGTATAGTATGTATGTTGAATATCTTTTCAGCATTTTGAATGAAACTTGGTTTGGAGGATTGCTTTAAAAATAGTTTTTGTGGTAAAAATGTTTTCTTTCTACGCGAAATCTTAATTTTTTTTGTAAAATCTTTAAAAAAATTCGTCTAGAAAGAGAAAATTGAATCAAGTATTCTGAGCACAGTGGTATTGCTAACACATACTTCGGGTTCGTGCCAAAGACGGTAAGCTTGCCGCTGCTCTGAAATTCACAGTTTTCATACTCTACGATTTTATAAAGATTTCATTTTGCTAAAAGTTTTTATTCAACTCGCTATTCCAACACGTGTGCCAGTATGTTTAGTTCGGATCTGAGAAGGGTGTTTGTGTAGTAGCGGGGATCTGTTCAGATCAGCATATTGTTAGAATTTTTCGTCGCATAGTGTTACCATCTAAATTATCTGATGCCGAATCTTAAAATGTAGATTATAGCTTTAGGCTCAGTGGGCAAGTGTCAGCATACTTACAGTGTACTAACTAAGATCTAGTTGTTTACCTATTCGTATATTCTGTTTTAAAAGTACCAATCTTACCATTTTTTAAATTAGACCTTTTTAATTACTTTTTACTGTTAATAATACTGTTAAAATATTAAATACATTGGATGGAGTCCATTTAAAGTATTTAGTTTAAACTCGCCTATAACTATGCCTATAGGCACCACGTCAGTTGAGCGTAATTTTATTTGTTGTTAATTAATGTAACAAAATGATTAAGGAAACGAAGTGTTAGGATTATACACAGACAGTCCATTAAAAGCTTTAATAATCAAACTAAAAAATAGAAAGATCAATCGGAAAAAAAACGAGAAAATTAAATTCATATAGAGTAATAACTATGTTGTTGGGACATTAACACACAGCACCATCTAGTTCCATGGTAAGCTACGAGGCTTGTGTTATGGATACCAGATAGTTGATACACTACACATATGTAACTTTAAATACAAACATATTATAAATATAAACACCCATGGTTTTAGTACAAACATTCGTGCGCATCACACAAATGAATTCCCCCAGTGAGACTCGAACCCGCGACCGCTGGCACAGTAAGTAGGGTCATTACAAACTGAGCCAAACTCGTCTTTAAGAGATATATTTTTTAGATAGAGTACATATATATTTTTCATTCCTTACTCAGCCATTACTATCAACTTAATAGCTCGTTTTACTAAACCTTGCTTGTATTTGTTCGTTTTGAATCAAACTTTTGTGATTTGACAATGAAAAATAAGGAAAGCTCGTTGCATACGTTAATTTGAATCTGAGATTGCTTTTTGTTTGCGACTCGCACCGCTACGGTTATAAGCGATTGAGTTCCTGTCGATTGAGTCTCAAAAACTTTTGCTACTTCGAAGCTTAACTTACATCATATACCATGTAACGTGACCAGATTTTATTTTCAAAGTGAACTGTGGGAAGTTTGGTCTCTCTTTAAATAGTTGAAGTACATTTGTGTTTGTATGCTAATGTTTAAAATGTATCGTTTTCGTTTAATATTTTAAATGCAAAAGTTTGTTTGTTTGTTTATTTATGCTGTCAAAGAGCAAATGGTTAATGTAATTTTTTGCTCAGAGATAATCTATGTATGTAATTAAGGATGAAATGATGTCCGTTGGTAAGCGATGCCGAATTATCTATTTTTTTTAAATGTTTGCAAAAGTTCGATTTCCATGAGCGAAGTCGGGGCGATTTAGTAGTTTATTATGATATAATAGCTTTAATCAGTCAACATATTAAAAATCGGTCAAGTCCGAATGGCACTCGCACACGAAGGGTTCCGTACCACAATCGATTTTTTTAAATTACGAGTAGCATGGCAGCCTTTTTGAAATTCAACATCTTGGTTTTTTTTAATTATTTGTTGTTATAGCGGCAATAGAAATACACACTCTATAAAAATTTCAACCCTCTACCTATAGCGGTTAATGAGATACAGCCCTCTAACAAACTGACGGACAGCGGAGGCTTAGTAATAGAGTTCCGTTGGCACACTTCGGGTACGGAACCCTAAAGACTAAACACCTTCAACTATAAGTTATATCAAAAACATACAAATTTCTTATATGTCGAGTAAAATATATTTTCCTAAAGTAATATATAAAATAACTCTAAAAGAATGAGCCGAGTGATATGGTCATGTTTGCAGAATAAAACGAGCGTATAACGTGTATCTACTTCCCAGCCTAAAAGTTGGTAACTCTGAAACTTTGCGCGTCGGTACCTACATAAGTTTTGACTTTCCTAGTAAATTTCAATGGGAATGTGTCGCTTTTGTACAATTTGTACGTCTCAATATACTGTACATACCAATAAGAGTAGCAATTTCTTTGTATCACAATAGAGCTTTCTTCGCTATTCAATAATAAATTATGCAGATGAAAAGGACGATGATAGAGTTGATATGTTACAGACGTTACTTTTTTATTTTCATTCAAACTAATATTAAAGTATAATAATACTTATAACATTTATATTGATGCTGCATTTGTGATTGAAGAGCGCTTTAATATCAATAGCACGTTTGAACTATGCTTAACAATAATAATTTTGCTGTAGTTGTCAACTCATAAAAAGCCAAGATAAGGACAGTTATGGGAAATAACCGCAAGTGAGAAGGAGACAGAACATTTTCCAGTAAGATATTTGTTGTATTCGGCCCTTTTTATCGTCCCACTGCTGGGCACGAGCCTCCCGAGGGGAATCACGCCATAGTCCACCACGCTGGCCAAGTGCGGGTTGGCGGACTTCACATGTCTTTCGAAAACTTGCTAAGTTCTCTCAGACATGCTGGTTTCCTCACGATGTTTTCCTTCACCCAATTCAATAATTTAACCCTTTTTAATGTCCCACTGCTGGGCAAGGGCCTCCCTGCAATACGAGGAGGATCAGGGCATAGTTCACCACGTTGGCCAAGTGCGGGGCGGACTTCACATGTCTTTAGAAAACTTGGAAGTTCCTCTCAAGCATGCAGGTACATACTCAAGACTAAACAAATCAATAAACCAACAAACTTGTGCATCTTTATATTAATAAGGATTAAATCAAACACAATTTTTCCTTTAAGTACTACTTCATTAGGAATTGAAATGGTCTTTAGCATTAATAGATATTTTAAGCCTCTTACTTAGAGTGCAGAATTTTATTTCCATTTGAACTCGATGTTGCTAATAATCTTTAGGTATAACATAAACGTAATCTTTTAAAAGCCTTTATAAAATATAAATATTATGAGTATATAACCCAAATATTTTTTACATAATATAAAGAAAATGTTGTAATTAGCGACTCGCCACATACGTTTTAAGGTTTAGTATAGATTTCTCAGAGATGAGATATTTTCCCGCAGTTAAAAGTATCCTATATGTTGACCCGGATAACCAACTATCATCATACCAAATTTCAACAAAATCCGTCTAGTGGTTTTCTCGTGATGCGTTTCCAGACAGACAGTATGTATTTAAAATATGTGTATGTTTTGTATATTTTTATATACTAGCGGCTCACCCTCGCTTCGCTCGGGTTCGTCGCTAGGTACGTTTTAAATAGATATAAAAAGAAAAAATCTTTCTTTCTCACATTTTAATTATATGTTTTAATACTTACCTATTCCGGACTAAGAGAAATCCAAAAATTAAAATATCATAAAAATTGGAACGCGGTCGAACGGGATAAAAAGTATCCTATGTCCTTCTCCTGGCTCTAAACTACCTCCCTGCCAATTTTCAGCTAAATCGGTTCAGCCGTTCTTGAGTTATAAGCGAAGTAACTAACACGACTTTCTTTTATATATATAGATATACATATATTCAAGTTTTATTTATGTTTTTATACTTATATACTTTACAATTTGTTTCCTTCCCGCTATTTAACATTATTTCTCACATAGGTACATGGATTGACTGGAAGAGATGTTTTATAGAGATAACTCTACCTTTCTCCACGTCACTTTTTACGTGTTTTATTTATAACTTATTTGTGCAATAGCCGTTGAAAGTTCATTCGAGCATATAATTCAATAAATTTAATACGTTTATACATACATACATACATACATAATACGAGTATGTATGAAGAGCGCGATGCCTCGTTGCTTTTATATTCAATTTCCAGTGGAAATAAATCTTTCGACGAAATATTTGAAAAACTCTAAACTGGGTAGTTTTTAAAGCTTTATTGAAACGGAATATTTTACACGATGTTCCCTAACGGGAGTGGTCAAACCGATAAATTGTTTTTAACAATATTATAGTTTCATCTGTGAATCATATGGTAAATATATAATCATAGCGATGCCCTTTTTGCGATGGCGGTCGCCGGTTCTAGGTAATTTCTTTTTACCATGCACAGCATGTACATACATCTTACTAATATTATAAATGTGAAAGTTTAGATGTTTGTATGTTTGGATGTATGTTGGTTACTCAATCACGCCAGAACGGCTAAACGGATCTGGATTTCTGAATTTGGCATACATATAGATTATAGTCTGGAATACCACATAGGCTACTTTATATCCCGGAAAAATCTACTGTTCCCGTGGGATAGATTTATTTTTGTTTATTTCTTAAAATGAATTATTGCGAATTCTGAATACAGCATTCTATATTATATTTCTAACTAGCGGCTCACCCTCGCTTCGCTCGGGTTCGTCGCTAGGTACGTTTTAAATAGATATAAAAAGAAAAAATCTTTCTTTCTCACATTTTAATTATATGTTTTAATACTTACCTATTCCGGACTAAGAGAAATCCAAAAATTAAAATATCATAAAAATTGGAACGCGGTCGAACGGGATAAAAAGTATCCTATGTCCTTCTCCTGGCTCTAAACTACCTCCCTGCCAATTTTCAGCTAAATCGGTTCAGCCGTTCTTGAGTTATAAGCGAAGTAACTAACACGACTTTCTTTTATATATATAGATGACCCACCTTTGTTTTACCTTGACTTTATTTAATTACAACGAATTTTCTATAAATATAATATGCATATATTTTATATATAACGCTTACGGAAGAAGTTCTATAAATGTTAGTGAAAACGGTATCTACGAGTAAATCTCTTAAGTCGTTTAGAAGAACTGAGCACCCCAACACACACACGGCGATAAAAAAAGATTTCATATGTCAGATAAAAAATCCATGGAATATCTCCATCCATAGCTACGTAAAATAATACACAATTTTCATTTACTAAATATTGCAGATGTTTTGGACAACTTAGTTTGTATGATAAGAAACGCGATAAGAAAGTGTGGTATATAGAAGAGGTTTGAATGAAAATGTCATAGCAGAATTTAATAAAAACGCCCTCAGATGGTTTGGACACGTAGAAATGAGTGATGGAAGTTAGTTGAAAAACGTATATGACGTAAGACTGTCTGGGAAACGGAAACTACATATAGGTACATAAAAAGCTACTGAATTATTGTGTTTCATAGACTTTAAAAAGGAGGTGGGACTTCCCCTGTAATATTTTCTAAAAAAAACTGCAGTGTACTATGTTTTTAACCTATACCATTAATAAATCCATACTAATATAAATGTGAAAATGTGTTTGTTTGTTTGTTTGTTCTTCTTTCACGTTGACACAGAGTGACGGATTGGCGTGATTTTTTGTGTGATGATAGTTGGTGGGCTGGAAAGTGACATAGGCTACTTACCGCGGGAGATTATCTCATTTCCACGGGAAAACACGTAATAATACAACCCACAATAACTCATTATACCTATATAATATTATTATAGTCTATCTATTCCATACTAATCGTAAAATGTACCCAGAGACGAATCCGAGCGAAGCGAGGGTGAGAAGCTTTTAATAATATTTAAAAATGTGAAGTGTCTGCTACTTCATTACACTATAACGGCACAATGAAATTTGAATGAAATTCAGAAATAAGATAGCTTAAACCATGGAATAAGCATAGATACTTTATATGTATATTAATGCAACGAGCGGATCCGCGAGCAAAAACTACTACTGTAAACTTAAATGTTATAATAGAAAAATATTTGTCTACTTTCTAGCACTTATAATATTTTTAAACACTTAAATTTTTTAAATTAAGAAACGAGCTAAAAAGTGGTGAAAGTGCTCAAAAGTTACAGAACTTATATACAGTTCCTATTAAAGAAGTAAGTTTGAGATATAAAATTTCCACGTACTCTTACTTTTCCTTCCAATAAAATCCAATAGTTATGCTTTGCATCATTAACCTTCGATCACTTTAGTGAAAACCCATCAATTTTTAGAAACAGTTTATCCTAAAAAAAGAGGGTTGGGGACTGTTTCTTTCTACATCCATGCGTGGCTTTTTATCTATACATAATATAATAAAAATGTAACTGATCGCTGTCTGTACATGGAAGATAATTGAGAAAAACTATTATTGGAGCTCTTTATTAACGCGATTGAACTCAAAACAATGATTTTTAAAATTTTTGTCTGTTTATCTGTGCGTTTGTGCGCGCTAATCTAACAAACGGCTTAACCGATTTAGGTGCGATTTTAACTAATGTATTGTGGTGAGCTTCACGTAACATTAAGTATTTGTTTTATTTCAATAGGTTCATAAATAAAAAACTTATGTCAATTTAAAGAATCACCTAGTTATAATTTTTAAATAGGGTTTTCCATAGTGCGCGCGAATTCTATCTAATCATAATAAAGGCGCATGGTGATTTTAACGTACCAAATAAAACCTTTTTTTTATGACCATGCAGATATTTAATGAATTTACCTAACAAAAACAAGCTTTTATATCCTATTTAAGTTTACTAAGAGTTATTTTTTAATCTTTTAACCAATATAGTAGATAGTTATTATGTTATGGGAAAATGGGTGATTTGCGTGAAATGATATCTATACATATAATAAAATTGTAACCAAGCCGAATCTGTACATTAAATATTTTTTGGAAAATCTTATTAGGCCGAATCTATAGTTTTAGAATCTTTGTCTGCCTGTATGTCTGTCTGTTTGTCTGTTACCGCATCACAGAAAAACCACTGGAGGGATTTAGATGAATTTTGGTATGGTGATAGCTGGTTATCCGGGTCAACATAAAGGATACTTTTTACTGCGGGAAAATGTCTTATTTCTGAGAAAAAATACAAGAACTGCAATGTAAGAGTATACCAATATGTAAAACCTAAGAATTTGGTTTTTGGTCATCTGAATGCGGACGGAGCCGAGGGCAGTGCTAGTTTTAATAATAAAAGGCGACGTATGATTCGATTTTAAGAATAGAATGGATTGAAAGATGAGTAGAAGAAAAGAAGAATGTTTTATCATAACGGCGGCACAAATCCCGATGATACGCGTGAGCATTGTTTTCTATAATCTAAAGATATACAAATAAATCGTCTCACGGTGTTTGTGGTCGCACTCCTCCGAAACGGCTCGACCGATTTTAATGATTTTTTGTATATTTGGTAGGTATGGAATAGATCGTCAAGTATTTTTCACCCCCCTACCCCCATCCCCAATTTTTAATCGCGATTTTAGTATTTTTGTATCTTACGTTACATATCTTTGATATAATAATTTATATGGCAGAACATCGTTTGCCGGGTCAGCTAGTTTTAATATAACAAATAATCGAAGTGTTGTGACGTGCTTCTATTTGTATTCCCGGATCGTATAGTCTTTCGATATAATTAAATTATAATTATTACTAGCGGCTCACCCTCGCTTCGTTCGGGTTCGTCGAATTTAGAAAAACAAAAACAAATCTATCCCACGGGAACCGTACATTTCTCCAGAACAAAAAGTAGCCTATGTGTTATTCTGATGTATGAGCTATATTATTGTAAAGTTTCATTAAAATCCATTCAGTAGTTTTTGCGTGAAAGAGTAACAAACATGCAGACATCCATAATTCCTCACAAACTTTCGCATTTATAATATTAGTCCTCTATTACGGAAAACTATAACAACACACTTGCCTACGTTTCCATTTCAATTACGATCAGACAAACTGTTTATTACGTAGCTTTACAACCAAGTACGTGCAGTTTCGCTTATTATGTAACACACATATAGACGGTTGAATTGTTGGGAGGGATGAAGAGGATCCGATTGGCGGGCATTTAACATGTATTGCAGGAAATTGGCGCGAGCGTCGCGTTGCGATCCGACGGTGGAGTTTGTGTAATAATTAGTCGGGCGTAGGGTTGGCGGAAAAAACTATATCGGTCTCAATTACAAAATGTAGATTTTTCTTCATTTTCTATTTGGTCGGGTTCGTCCCTAGGTTGACGGTTAGTATGGAATAGATGGACTATATATTATATGGTATATAGCCTATAGCCTTTCTCAATAAACGGACAAATCGTATTAGTAGCTCTCTAGATTAGCGCGTTCAAATAAACAAAATCTGTTTCTTTATAATGATGATGATGATGTTCTTCGAGCCGATTCCGGCTACGGCGGCCAATCTCATTGAGACTAGCCAACTGCGCAGGAGATATTATAGTGCACAAGTGTACGCGCAGACACAACGTGCACTCTCTATTCCTATCACTCTCATACTCCGGTGGGACGACCACTCGACATGACCGGTGAGAGTTAAGGCGCTGGACCGACGGCTTTACGTGCTCTCCGAGGCACGGGGGTGAAACACCGCCAACTTCTCAACTCCGGGCTGTTACTAAGACTTACTATACAGAAAGGCTCAATTTGGTCCGACCCGGGACTCGAATCCAGGACCTCCGGGTGTGCGGCCGTACATGCTAGCCACTACACCACCGAGGCAGTTAAATCTTTATAATATTAGTATAGATAAATCTAATATGCATTTAGAAGAATTAAGCATGCCAACATACACACAGCTATAACAAAATAAAATATCTAATAAGCTGATCCGACGCCTCAGTTTGTGAAATAATAATAATTAATTACTCAGGCATCGGGCTGGTTAAAAAACTGTATCAGATTACTGCTATATATGCGAAAGTTTGTATGTGTTTATGTTTGTAACTTCTGGGCGTAATAAATAAAATATTTGAAAAAAAAATGAAGATGGTGATGGTTCAACAATAATTTGTTTTGGTGTAGTGTAAATTAAGAATAGATAATATATGCTTATTAATAACACTCGTTGTCTTTGATTTGCTTAGTACTTTAAATAAAAACAATGAGAACCTTTCACTGAGCTCGGGTAGAGCAAGAAAATATTTAAATATAAATATATAAAAGGAATATTTAAACATAACCAAATAAACGATAATTCTATATTAAATAATATAAAATTAAAAACTAAAATCAGTCAACCCTAAACACGAGGTAGTTCCATGTACCGGGGCGGAATTATGCTGTCTTTGACAGGGAACTTTGTTGGTATAAATACACCATGGGATTTGAATTGATCCAGCTTGAACTGACTGAACTATAACAGATTGGAATCGAGATGCATCGGTCCGTTTGTAAAGTACTGTTAGTTTTCACTTATGTCAGATTCGGCTGGTTTCATAACGTGTAATTAAGCTGGTGAATGCATTGGTTTATTATACATACTAATATTATAAATGTGAAAGTAAGTCTGTCTGTTAACTATTCACGATTAAATCGATAAACAGATTTCGATAAAATTTGGCAAGAACATAGATGGCATCTTTCGATCGGACACACCCTTGATTCCCGTCCCGCTTATCACGCGAGCGAAGCCGCGGCCAAAAGCTATAATTTATAATAATATTTCGAATAGCATTATAAGTATAAAACAGAAAAGGCTTGGTGATAAAAAAAAATTGGCACACTATATAGAATATATGAATAATTAAGCCATTGCAAATGAGTTCAAGGGTTTTTACTGCATTCCTCGTACATATTTATACACGCAAATATTTAAATAAGCATACGAAACAATACTCAATCTATTAATAATATGGATAATTTATATATTTGATAACAAGATTGGTATTTTACTTCTCAAATAACAAAAAATACATTAAATATCACTACATATTATAAAATAAAGTCTCCCGTCGCGTCTGTCTGTCTCAAACTCAAAAACTACCGAACGGATTTTCATACGGTTTTCGCCAATAGATGGAGTGATTCATTGGTGTGTATAATTCATTAAGAAATTGGCTGAAATATGTCAATGTTTGTTGAAGATGACAAAAAAATCATGCCGACTGGGAGCTTTATTGGCGTGCGCCGCGTAAACTAATAAAGTTATATGAAAACAATGTATTACAGAATTATACCTCTTAGAAAGATCTTCCTATTAAACTGTAGCAACGCTATGTGCACGGATCTAGGGACGCACTCGAGCGAAGCAAGAGTAAGTTAGTAGTAATTTCATAATTATGGGTCAATACGTAGTATAAAACAAAGTCACTCCCGCTGTTTGTACGCTTAGAACTTTTAAATTACGCAACGGATTTTAATGCAGTTTTCAGCAATAGAAAGAGTGATTCAAGAGGAAGGTTTATATGTATAATACATGCATATTATAGTATAGAAAAGCCGAAAAATTCAAAGATTTGTATTTCATACTAACCGTTAAAACATACTTAATAATTAACAATTCGCAAACGAACAGAATCAAATCAATATAATTTGAAACGATTTTCAGCTAATGTCTCACGTAATATTTCTGGCATCTTACACTTAGCACTGGTCGTAATTCAATACAATACAACCGCTAGTAATAAAACTCTCCAGCCCGGGGTTTATACAGCATTATTTACGATCGCTAATGGGCGAGCTTAAAGGGAAAATTAATTTGCGATATATGTATTCATATTTTTCATTATGCAATGATTTATTATGCCGTTGTGTCGTGACTAATGGCTCGCGGCGAATATATTCTATTAATTGTAAGACTAATGCTCCAAATGTGTTTTGATTAATTTCTTTTTTTTTTAACTGTAGTATACAGAAAGGAGGTGCTTTTTTTAAGTAAAACTATTTATTCGCGGTTCGTTTTTCGAATGCTTTATTATATTTTTAAGACGTCAAAAACTTTGTTGATCCTGTGACCATGTGTGTTTGTTCATGCGAAGCATTCGAAATTTTGTAGGGCAAAAATAAAAATATAGCCATCAAAAATCTAATAAAATATAAAAATAATAATAATAATAAGGTTCTACTTTTACTTAATACATTCAAACATACAGACATACACAAACTTATACATACATAGACTGTTACTTAATATTTATAATATATATGTACATGTGTATATATTTATATATTTTGTATGTATGTGCATGGTAGCTAGGTAGCTGATTAATATGGATTTTAATGATTTTTATTAATGAATGGCTATAACTCTGAGGGTGGTCTTTTTCCAATTTGAAGAAAATTTTCCACCCCTATCGTTAATAATTACTTTTTAGATTGTTTTGAAGTCGGTTTAATTTTTTTTAAACATTTGCTTGGTAAACTCATTGTTTCAATCATTTGTTTGGCACCGTAACAATAATTTGTTTTTTTTTAAATCAACTTATATAATAAAAAAAATAATATTTGAAAAGTTGTAAAAATTGCATAGCAAGCTTTGCTTAAAAGAATGATTGGTATACATTACGTGACAGAGGCTGGTCATATTCTACATTTATCCTAGAAAATATTATTAGATCTTTCGATTTTTTCAGATTATTGATTTTTTTAATATTTTTTTTAAGTAGAACCTTATTTTATTATTAAACTTAACCTAACCTTACAAAGTTGCACCTTAGTCACATTAAAAAGAGCAAAGTAAACAAAAATTCTCTCTTCTAAAAACGTGGAAAATCCCACAGCAGATTATATTTCTCAATAATATATTTAAAAAAAATATATATAAATTACCATAAAATAACCATTGCACTACGAAATATAAACTAAAATACAAATGATAAAAAAAAACAATACATCGTCCATTATTCTTTTACCAATTAACTAAGTTTCTCAGAAGACCGCATACAAGAACCATACAAAGCTTCCAGCGGCACGAGCTTTCTATTGTTTATTCATCACCTATTTAGAATTGTAAATAGTTCATTATCAATTAAAGCTCTAATCAAGAACCATTTCAATAATTTACTATTTATAGAAAGCTAGCAGCGGCTTAACGAAGTAGGCAAAGTGGATTTTGATTCGTTCCTTTAATATATAATGTAATGATGATATTATCATAAAACTAGGGCTCACCCTCGATTCGCTCGAGTTCGTCCCTAGTTAGTTTTAATGATTAGTATGAAATAGATTATACATTATATGATATATAGCCTATAGCCTTCCTTAATAAACGGACTATCTAATGCAAAAAGAATTTTTCAAATCGGATTAGTAGTTCCTGAGATTACCGCGTTCAAACAAACAAACAAACTCTGCCTCTTTATAATATATTATTATATATTATACATAACCATTGCACTACAGAATAAAAACTAAAATATATGAGAGAAAAAACAATACAAGGTCCCTCTTTATCTTCCACCAATTAACTAAGTTTCAAAATCAAAATCAAAATATTTTATTCAGCATTAAATTATTACAATTTTTTACTGAACGTCACGAGTCTACTACCATTTCGGATAGAAGAAGCCTCAGACCTGAGAATAACTGGCGAAAGAAACTCAGCGGGACCAATATTAAATTATCTTTTTTTTTGTTCTTTTTCTCAGAAGTTCTCATACACAAACCATACAAAATTATCACCATACAATGTTATAACCAAATTTAGAATTGTAAATATTTAATTATCAATTAAAGCTCTAATCAAGAACCATTTCAATCACTTGGTATTTTCGCTAGCAGCAGCTTAACGAACTAGGCAAAGTGGAATTTGATCGTTCCTTTAATAAATAATATAACGATGCTACCCGATATTGAATTTAGATATACTGTACTAAATCTTTAAGGCGGTTGAAAAAGTATTTGTAACGTGATGCGAATTTAAATGTTTGAAAATATAAAAGAAAGTCTGGAAAAGTGTTAGTTTAAATTATTTCTTAGAAAACTTCTAAAGAGCTTTGAAAGAATACGATAATTGCCTACGTTATAATAAAACTTACAAAAAAATAGACATTGAATCTTAATACGATCCTTAGTTTTATTATTGGATATTGAACAAAATTGTTGGTATTTAAATTAAAATTCTTCAGTACAATATAACAATGGACGGAGCTTTCTATTATTTCCAATACTTTGCTAAAATAAAAGATTCTAAAGCTATGTATTTAGTCCTTTTCAACGTCCCTCTGTTGGGGGTGGGCGTCTCTTCAATACGAGGGGGATCAGGGCAAAGTCCGCTACGCTGGCCAAGTACGGCTTGATAGACTTCACATGTCTTTCAAAAACTTACTAGGTTCTCTCAGACATGCAGGTTTCCTCACGACCCGCGTTTTCTTTCACCGTAAGACAAGTAATAATCATGTTAGAAATGATTCGGATTTCAAAATATCAGGTGCGAGACCCGGTATTCGAATCCGCTTCACTCGGTTTACCAAGCGGCTGAACCACTGCCTGCAAAAGCTATATCTAAAGGAAATTTTCCACACCGATTACCCTTCTGCAAACTTATTATTCAATCTCAGTTAAATTACAATATTTCAATAGTACGTCTTTCAGTAGCAAAGTCCCGTTTTTCTATTTAATTAAGCCCAAGCGTTTCGTTCAACCGAGTGTCTAGCGTCCAGACGAGATGTAAAATATTTACGACTGGGTGTGAATTATTTACTGTTACTTTTACGCGGCTAGGGCGACGCCACCTGACTTCGAAACCTGCTAATAAATCTAATAATAAATAATGATTAATATGTTGGGACAGTAACACACAGCACCATCTAGTTCCATGGTAAGGTACGAGGCTTGTGTTATGGATACCAGATAGTTGATACACTACACATATATAACTTTAAATACATACATATTATAAATATAAACACCCATGACTAGAGTACAAACATTCGTGCTCATCACACAAATGAATGCCTCCAGCGGGACTCGACCCGCGACCGCTGGCACAGCAAGTAGGGTCACTACAAACTGTGCTAAGCATGTCGTCAAAATATCTGTCTATTCGATCATTTAGCTCTTTACGTATTTAAAATACTGTAGAGTTACTGCAATCATAATGATAAAATACTACTTTGTCTAAGTAAGGCTTGCTTCTTAAGTAGATTATACAGATTTTTTTTCAATTTATATTATCTATGCTAATATTTTTAAGATAATTATAATTTATGTCTGTCTGTGCCTACGTGCTTTTCCAAGTCGTTGTCTATCCGTGTATAAAATTTTATCTAAATCCGTCCAGCCGTTTCCGCGTATAAGACAAACATAAACACATACAAACTTTCGCATTTATAATAGTAGTCAGAAAATAGCGAAAACTTAAGACTTAACACCTCCAAGTAATTTCTAAGAAATTAATTAAAATTCTAAGAAATCTATTGTTAACTGACACGCCGGCGTGTCCGCGGTCGTGGAGGGATGAACAAATTCAATGTCCAACTTCAAAACAGTTTTCTTCTTATACATAATTTTAAAACTGAGAAACAGAAAAAAGTTTTTAGTGGACGAGTACTATCCTATCCTATCTATATGTATAATCAATTGCTGTGGCACACAAGTTTGTTTGTCCATTTGTCCACTGCCACTGAGACTAGGCCCTTATATTTTTCACACTGGTGTCTCATAAATCCCGAATGGTGATCGGACCCTCGTCTCCGCGTGTCACCTTCCACTTAATCACTACATAAAACTCCTTATTTATTTGTTTTCCTCGCACATTATTACTGAACTCATCTGGAAGTACTGTCGATAATTAATGTAGATTGATATAAATTAGAGCTTATATTTTATATACGAATATCATTTGGCTTTTCCTTATTATGTTAGAGAGTGTTTTGTGCAAAAATTGGTATATTATATAATAATATGTATTTGTTTTATTTGTTTATTAAGGAAAATATACAGCTTTTATATAACATATTATGAATAGAAGTAATAACATATTATACATTAGCCAAAACAGTTTTCATATTGTAAATAGTTATATTTAATGATACAATATGTTTATGGTTAAGATTTAATACAGTATGGTTAAAGGATGATTTCCGGGATAAAAAGTATCCTATGTCCTTCCCAGGGTCTCAAACTATCTTCTTACCAAATTTCATCTTAATCGGTCCAGTAGTTTCGTAGCTCAATCGGTACAAACAAACATACAACGAAATCTTCAAATAAGTGCTTTGATGTATTACGTGTTATGTACATATATAAATACTGAAAAAAAATAAGTATAAGTTATATAACATTTTTCATGTTATAGTAAATAAAGCTTAATTCTAGTTTCTTTATTTTCATGCATAAGTTAACATCCGTGTGTATTATTTACATAATATGTAGATAGATATAAAGACAAACAATAAGTTTGTCTTTAACCTTTTTTAACACACCCGTCTAAAACAGTAACGCGAGCGAAATTTACCATAAAACCGTTCAAGAAACATTTTTAAAAGGCATTACCGGCAAGTTACTTTAAAGCCAGTTTTATAATTGCTAAGAAAATCTTCAAATGAATTAGAAGGCGACATCTAGTGATGTATGTAGCTGAATGAACATTTATTAATTATTATTATGCGTCTTTTGTCGTACATATTTCTTTTAGTATGGGACATAAAACGTGATTTGCGACAGGCTAATCAATCTATCCAGGATTATAAGCTTTTTCGCTAGATAGGATTTATGTGGAGCACTGTCTGGCCCTTGGCATACTTTGGCAAATGCCAGCTCCTAAGATTTATTAGTCTGGCAAAACAATAGTCTGTCTGAGTGAAACGTTATTGATTGTTAACAGCCTGCTGTTGAAAGATCGCAGCTTTTATTTTGATCCAGTGGAACTTCAATTAATTTTAAATTTAATGTCCAATTTGTTAGAGCACGATCTTTGGCTAAGTGATTATGGGCGTAGACTTTTTTTATGTTGTTTGCTTTTATTTAAAACATAAATGAAGTACTAAAAGCATTTAATGAACATTGCTAAAAAACTTTAGAGGGTACTTTAAGTCAGGAGTAGTCAGAAAATTATAAAAAACTAGCGATTCTCGTCGACATTCTCGTTTCGCTCGGGTTCGTTCGTCTCTAGGTATGTTTTAACGTTAGTATAGAATAGATAGACCATATTATTATATACTTATTATGATGAGTTGTTGTGGGTTTTATTATAACGTGTTTTTCCGTGGGAATGAAATAATCTCTAGCGGTAAAAAGTAGCCTATGCCACTCACCAGCTCTTCAACTATCTTCACACAAAAAATCACGCCAATCCGTCATTCTGTTTCGACGTAAAAGACGGACAAACAAACAAACAATTTTCACATTTATAATATTAGTAAGTATGGATAGTGCCTATGGTTGTACTAGTTAGTTAATTTTCAAAACTATATAACTAACAAACAAAACAATTCTTTAAATTTTAATACGAGTATAACAAATAAATGGAAATTACATAGAATTGTAAACTCCGATCACGTAATCGCTATTATTGACATTGATAGGAAATCGCAAGAAGCAGAAGGTAATTCTGCTAAAATTCGAATCTCATAAGACATTTGACGCGTGAACAAATTCAATTCCGTACAAATTGGAAGGCAAATTAGATTCACTATAGGTAACCGTTACGAAGTAACGAAGGATAGTAAAAAATTGAAAACCTCGGAATACATTTACAAAGTTCCGTTCTCTTACTGCGATTTTCAATAACCTATCTATAATATCGTCCTTACTACTGTGTGGTGTGTGGAGGGCTCATTAGCTTCTGGCAATTCGGCCGGGCGCGAAGCCAAGAAATGCACTGAGTGGCGACCCACCTTGGTGGGCAGTGTACCATGCGGGATGCTCCTGGTACTTCTCTGATAGCACAATAGACTGTTGGACCAACCCCATGGTTGTTGTGGTCTGCTTCGGCACACCTACCGTCGAGGCTGCGAGGCGCCATTAAGAAGGAGGAGGTTTTGTTGGGTTTTAGTGGGTAACACCGCTATTCTAGCCGGTGAGACCCATATAACCTATATGTCTACAGGTGGTATGCGTAAATGCATTTACCAACTTTCAAAAAAAGGTCATAGTCTATCTGTGTCCTAAAAATTCAAGTCCGTCCAGCCCTTTCAGCCTGAAGGAGTAACAAACATACACACATACATATATAAATTAGCCCGATTCCTATCGCTAATAAGAAAAACAACACATAGATAGATTATTGAAATCCGCGGTTATACAGACTACTATACGTATCTTTAACTATCGTATTTAAGTCTAGATAAAAGAGATTGATGAAACGAATACGTGGCACAAGATTGAGTGGAAAACGAGAAAGGAAAGAGGTATTCTCGATTAATTTATAAAGACAGTCGTTAGAAGATAAAATAATGGAGCTCAAGTCAGAACCCAACATAAAAAATGTATATCGTTAGGAAATCCGTCACTACGATCTATCTCGTTGGGGGGATAGATAAAAAGATTTACATTACATCAAGCTTGCCTATAAGATTGCGAATAGTATATTAAAATAGTATAGGATTTGACCCCGAGAATCTCGGACTGGTGCTGTTTTCTATAAACTTCATTGGAATAAGCTTTCGAATATGAAACAATATTGAAAGTTGCATAAAAGTTTAGAGATCATAAACAAACTAACTTTCGCCGTTAGATATCGGATAGTTTTATACAAAATTTTTCTGGTGCAAGATGAATAAAAACAAAGTTCATTCATGTTCAGTAGATTTGGGAAATACAAAAAAAAAATATGTTAAATGAGGAGTAAATTCGATTCCCATATGAAGCAAATATCTCAACACTTCTGTTACTTCCTTTCTTGGTGGAGCAAAAATAAAATAACAACAATAAAATAATTATTATATACGTCAGTATGAATATATTTAAAACCTAATACCTATAGTTTAATTATTTAATATGTTTAGTCTAATTTGTATATTTAGATTTTTTACTTTAATATGCATTGGTGCAGCGTTTGCTGAATTTCGCCTGCGCCTAAAAATGCAAAGTGGCTGACTGCTTGGTCATCGCTTTGCTGTACTTAATGTCTAATTTATAACATACGAGCTTCATACTTTGTTTGAGCTTTCGGGGTGAAAATAACTTAGAGTGTGCTTCTTTAAATAGTTTTTATTGATCATATTTTTTTTAAAGTAAAAATTGTATTTTATGTATTTTAATACGCTTAAGTAGGAGAAAATGGCGGACCTAAATGTTTATATTGCAGAATTTGTATTTCAATAAAATAATAATAGTTTCATTATTATAGATAAAATAACTATCTTAAACTTTAAATACCTACACTTCAATTTTAAATACGTAAATACATAGTATACATATAAACACCCATGACTGGAGTACAAATATTCGTGCTCATCACACAAATGAATGCCCTCAGCGGGACTCGAACCCGCGACCGCTGGGACCGCACATCAAGTAGGGTAGGTAACTACAAACTCCTACCGGGCGCGTCCCCAGGTGGCGGATAGGGGAATGCCACCCGCTTAGGGCGGCGGGTGGTACCGGAGAAATCCGGCGCGGACCAAATGGCTTGGATGGGGCCGCTCGTCTAGGCTTCGAGCTGAAGACGTTGCGGCCACCGGTGGTGGGACCGCTTGGTCCCACAACCGGATGATGGGTGCCGGTTGCGGGACTGTGGTCGCAGGCCCGCATCCAGTTCCATGGTAAGCTACGGGGCTCGAGTTATGGATGCCAGATAGTTGATACACTACACTGTGTAGTACATATATACCTATAACTTTAAATACCTATACTTAAATTTTAAATACGTAAATATATATTATACATATAAACACCCATGACTGGAGTACAAACATTCATGCTCATCACACAAATGAATGCCCTCAGCGGGACTCGAACCCGCGACCGCTGGGACAGCACATCAAGTAGGGTAGGTAACTACAAACTGAGCTGAACGTTTCGTCAGGTCGTTATTAAAAGCTAGAATCCAGTCAAATATATTGTATAAGTGTTATGTCAAATAAGTTTTTCAGCAGGTGTAAAAATTTTGTGCGAAGTGAACACGTGCATATTACGACCTAATTTTTTTTAATTCCTTTAGATTTTTTAAAATTATTTGATTATCCTTATTAGACAAAACAAAGTAACAAAAAACCTAAATCAAATATCAAAATCCACTTAATCAGCTAAAAGCCTTCAGCCTAATCTAAATCTTCCAACCAAACAAATCTAAGTCACCATTACAAAATCGTATAGACCATAGTTTGACACGTAACACACCGTTAGGCGCTAATTAAAGTTGGATAGTTGCAGTAATTAGTGGTCGACCCCCTACATTTACCCCTAAACACCCCCTCCACCCCTAAAATCCCACCCCTAAACCCCTTGTACCCAGATAAGCGGAACACGGAAGGCTTATCAACAACCCCGTAATCTATAAACAGCGTAATCTTTATGCTTTTCGTGTATACTAAATTTGTATTCGTCGGAAAATGGGTTAGAATTTTCTTGTGTAGAAAAATAGGGTATCAGTGAGTGATGGATCTTTGCTGGTTCGAGTAAAACTAAATTCAAGATTTAGATTAAGATTAAGAGGCCTAATGTTTTATGCACTAGCGCTTGTTAGTGACTTTGTTTAAAAATGGAGTTGGGGACACTATGACGTATGATAGGTGAAATAGGCTATTATTTAAATCGGTAACATCTAGTGGTTTATGTGGGACCTCAGAGAGAAGATATATTGAATATACGTAGTTAGTTTTTAGCCCTTTTTTTAACGTCCCACTGCTTAGCATGGGCCTTCCTGCAATGTGGGGGGTCATAGTTCACCACGCTGGCCAAATGCAGATGGACTTCACATGTCTTTCGAAAACTTGGGTTTTCTCAGACATGCAGGTTTTCTAACGATATATTTTATATGTAGTTAGTGAAACATAAATATAAGAAGACAGGTAGACGTTACAATAAAATGAAATATACTATATGTATGTTACTAAATA
This sequence comes from Brenthis ino, assembly GCA_921882275.1. Taxonomy (NCBI): domain Eukaryota; kingdom Metazoa; phylum Arthropoda; class Insecta; order Lepidoptera; family Nymphalidae; genus Brenthis; species Brenthis ino. The sequence continues at coordinate 19,861,420 of OV170234.1, forward strand.
TACTCACATTTAGACAAGTATTATGTAAGGAAGATAAAAGAAAATGATAAAAATATATAAAAAGTAAATAGACAAAAGATATTAGATCATAAATTTTAGAAATATATAATAAAAGAAAACTTTCGTCGTAACGACAGTCTATACTTAGTACTTACTTACTGTATTGAAGTAGATTTCTAAAACAACCAACGCTTTTAGGTTAATTGGAGGAACAACTTTTATGATTATCTCAGAAGTAACATCTGTAAAATTAAAATCTATATCTACACGTATACTGTATTTTTCTTCAACTGAAACGATAAATTGTGCGTATTAAGAATAAATGGTTATATATGGTGTATCATTTACCTACCACTAAAGTAAATAATAAAAAATAATTATCTATAGTCAAATCAAGGGCGATGAATATATATTCCAAAATTAAACGATTTTGAGTTATTTTTTTTAACCACCCTCTTGAGAAGAATCGCAGGCAAAAACGAGTGTTTAAATAAATCTATTTCTATTATTGCCATATATAAAAAATCAAGGCGAAAAGAATTTAAACGAAATAATGTTTTAATTTTGAGAGTATATTTGTCTTGTATAAACCAAGTCGCTTTCAGAGTTTTACTGTAAAATATGAGCTTAGATCTTTAAGCTACTAACTGGATTACTTTTATTAAAGCCATGTGCGCGAATCCAAGCAAATCTTGCAAAGGAACAAAAACATATAAGGATTTTTAGTGAAGTCATTTGAAAAATGTATAAGATACTTAGTATATAAAAGTTATTGTAAAGAAAAAGAACAATGGTAGTCAGTGTTTGGCGAATTTAGAAGTCTGTTGAGAAGAGGCCTCCAAAATCCACATTTTCATTTAACGTAGACTCCTAGAGCAAATACTATATATATATATATATATATATAATACTGATATTGTCGGTTACAAAAAACGTGAGAACCTAGCGTGCCAGCGCAAATAAATTTAATTGTATCGCAATTGTGTTTACGATTCATGAGTTTAAACTTTAGTTTATTGGCCATTAAAACAATCATTATTAATCCCGTTTGAAAAAGCTCTAGATAATTTTAAGTTATATAATGGAAAAGTATTCTGCGAGTGATTTGAACAAAAGTAAAATATATTTAGCCCTATTTAACGTCCCACTTCTGGGGGTGGGCCTCTCTTCAATACGAGGGCGACCTGACCATAGTCCACCACGCTGGCCAAGTGCGGGTTTATGGACTTCAAGATTCTTTTGAAAACTTATTAGGTTCTCTCAGACATGTAGGTTTCTTTACAATGGTTTCCTTCCTTCCATAAGCGGTAGGGCATATTCAAACGTGTTCTATATTCAATTATAAATCTAATTAAAATTATATAAAAATGTTTAAAGTTAAAAGTTAAAATATTGTAAGGTACTTTAGTGACATTTTTCAATTTTTTTTAATTCATTTTGTTAATTGTGGGTAGGCTGTCTGTAACAACTATATAATACCTTAGAGACATCTAACACCTCAGTCTCTCCCGTGACCATGATTGCTGTAAAGCATTCGAAACGTCGGGAACCAAAAATCAAAATAAATTCGCGAAAAAATCCGAAAAGATAGTTTTATCTAAAATGTCAAGTATTCGCGTAAATCTAAGAAAGTATTAATATCACAGGTGCTCGGGATTTGAACCTGCTTCACTTGGTTTTCCAAGCAAGCGCGATACCACTAGGCTACCACTGTCACATTAATATTACAAATGCGTAAGTTTGTCAGTATGTTTGTTACTTCTTCACGCCCTAAGAGTATGGAGATAGGTAATGTCCTAGATTAACATAGAGTACATTTTTTCATACCTACACGCGAGCGGAGTCGGGGGTAACACTTAGTTTTAGCTACCACTAACGATATCTGTATATAAATATTATAAATGTGAAAGTTTGTGAGTATGTATGGATGTTTGTTACTCTTGCACGCCAGAACGGCTGAACTCACTTCGATGAAATTCGGCACAGAGATAGATCATAGTCTGGAATAACACATAGGCTACTTTTTATCCCGGAAAATGTACGGTTCCCGTGGGATAGGTATGTTTTTGTTTTCCTAGAGGTGAAGCCGAGTGAAGCGAGGGTGAGCCGCTAGTATAAGTATAAAATGACCAATCATTATAATTAGAACAGTATCGGGTTGTATTAGCGCAGTGGAGCGTCAATGCGCTTATGCGATTATGATTTAATGCGATATGGTTTTAACTAACCTTTAATTAACGCTGTGTATGAACACACATTGTTGTTGTAAAATTAATTCATTTTATACCGTTTGAATTTTTTTTTTGTATGCGTCTGACTAATGACCGATTTCACCAACGTCACCTAAACTTAAGGGATCCCCTAAGCATGATTAGGGGGCTGTTAGGGGACAGTTTCTGTTTAACCGACAGTTAGGGGCCACCTAAATATTAAAAGGCCCCCTTAATTTAGGTTAATGAAAACTACCAATCAGTTATTTTTTATTTTTCAGTGCTTTTGTTTTGAAGTCGGTTTTGTTTTTGTTAAAAAGTTTTTATTGCTGCAAGAAAATATCTCATCTCGGATGAACCCGAGAGCGAACAAATATTCATTTTTATTATAAAAATATAATAAAAATCGATAATTAAATGACATAACCTCATTACATCGCCCGCGCCAGTGCCACCGTATCGCGTTGCATCAATATCGCGTCACTGCACATAAGCGATTAACGCAGCCGACCCCTAACCTTCAATTAAGCTACGGCCTGAGGGTTTACACGTTGATAGACTACGACGGCTTTTGCTTTAATAAAATCTATAAAGTCTACTTATTAGTTGGTATAATAGAAGAAAAGGTCGTGGGTTCGATCTCATGCAATGTTATTTTTGTTTTGTGGAATAAGGTACGTCATATATAAATATGATGGCGCTTTTTTTATGAATTCATTTATTTAACTGAGAGTAGCTGACTCGATAGATGTTGTTTTATCCAAATTTCCATGAATTTGCTTGTAATTTTTGAATTAAAAAAAAACCTAAAAAAGGGTTCAGGTTTCTCGAATTTCCCAAAAATATTAGAAAATCAGTTTAACCATTTTTAAATCATCAAAATGTTCAGTCCAATAGTTTTGACTTAGATGTTTATCTAAATACTGAATACAAGAATAGTTATTGCGAGTGTACCTTAGGAGAAAGACTTATGCTTTTGCAGATTTTTCTGTAGGCCTTATTAAGACCTACAATTTTCTAGTACACTTTTTCTATGTATATCTTAAAGTTAAGCCAGCGTAATTCATAAAAATTTCTAAGGACAACTCGATAGGACCAGTTATTGTGTTTTGCCGTGTGAATTAAAGATTTTCCTGTATTAAAAGGTATCCTAAATGTTGACCCGAGTAATAAGTTATCACTACACAAAATTTAGATAAAATTGGTTCAGTACTTTTTGCATGAAACGCGCATACACAAACCGACAAACAGACATACAGACAAAAAAATTAAGAACTATTGTTTTGGAGTCTATATTCTGTACACAATATGTTACAGTCATTGTTTTAAAAAAATATTTCATGTGCAGATTTCGCTAAGTTACTATTTTATTTACTAGCGAGTTTCTGACGAATTTCTCGGCTTTCCTGTACTATAATATGCATGTATTATACATATAAACCTTCCTCTTGAATCAATCTATCTATTGCTGAAAACTGCATCAAAATCCGTTCCGTAGTTTAAAAGATCTAAACGAACAGACAGCAAAAGCGACTTCATTTTATACTATGTAAAGATATATATATATATATATATATATATATAGATGTACAAAACAAGTAAGCGTCACCATAGGAACATACTAGTTAAAAACAGTACGAATAGACTCCATTAAATCTCATTTCTATATGTAAATGTGAAGCAACCTCAATTGACTGTCATAAATCGCGTGAAGTCAGACGTTATTGATTTAACCCTTATCTTAACGCTGTTGCTATAATAATTTTCGATACATTTATGATCTATACTTTAATTTATACGCAAGTAACTAATTATATATCATTTATATAAAAAAAGATTATAAATGTAATGATAAAGCTATGTTTAAATTTTAATTAAAAATGTCTATAAATATTTTGCTGTGTTATATTTTCTGAACATGTTATTATAGGACTCACTAATGGTTTATCCTGAGCGTTGATGCATCGATTGAGATAAGGGACTTGATATATTATTATTTATTTATTAACTAGTGGCTCACCCTCGCTTCGCCCGGGTTCGCCTCTAGAAAAACACTATTAGATCTATTAGTTCCCACGGGAACCGTACATTTTTCCGGGCTAAAAAGTAACCCATTTGTTATTTTGATGTATTACCTATATTATTGTAATGTTTCATCAAAATTCAATCAGTAGTTTTTGTGTAGTAAGCTGTATAAGTTACTATAGTTTTTTGACTGCCCCACGGAAACCCTTTAATTTTCCGAGATGAAAAGTAATCAATTTGTTATTGTCATACATGAACTATATTATTGTAAAGTTTTATTAAAATCCAATCAGTTGTTTTTATGTACTAAGCTGTATAAGTTAGTATAGTTTTTTAACTATCCCACGGGAACTATTTAATTTTCCAGGACAAAAAGTATCTAAAATGTTGCCCGGGGATATAAGATACCACCAAGCTAAATTTCATTTAAATCGGTCTAATAGATTCGGAGTTTAGCCCGTACAAACAGACAAACAGACAGAGAAACAAAAAATTTGAAAAAAATCTGGATTTGTTCTATTTGTCTTCTTACACCCCCATGACTCGGTTTTTAGCATTTTTTTGCTATGTACAGACATTCGGCCTCTACTGTTTTATTATAGTATAGATAATATAAGTTTACGTTTGTTTTATAATCAAAACCCTATAAAGCCATATGATCTGTTTGACTATAGGACTGTGGCTTAAAACATACAGGTTAATACATAACATTAATATTTACCAATTATAAAAAAAATCACTTTTGAGCTTAGTATACTTACTTATAAATATTATTAAAACAGTAGTTTCATAGAATAAACTAAATAGAATGCTAAAACATTAAATGACCAATTCTTATAGGTATATAAATATACGAGTATTTGGTGTATATCGGAACCGGCTTTAACCATTTAGATCAAATTTTATTTTTAGATAAGGTATTGATTTTTAAGTTTATCTATATAAGTGTCTTTTCAAAAAAAAAAAACAATCTTTATATATTTTCCGAAAAAAACATCGAGTCGCCCAATTACTTTCCATTATGGTTTCTAGTTTACAATACAAGAAAAAATCTAATGTTAATAATATTTACGTTAAGGTTGCGCTAAATTAATATTATAAATGTGAAAGTGCGTATGTGTTTGTCCTTCTTTCACGTCGAAACAGAGTGACGGGGTAGCGTGATTTTTTGTGTGAAGACTCGTAGTTGGAGGGATTGAGAGTGATTCTCTTATTCCCAAGGGAAAACGCGTTATAATACACAACCACTCATCAAACCTATGTACATATATATGTATATTGTAAATGAACTATGTACATATTTCTTTAGGAATAATATATTACAATTATTATTATAGCTTTACGGCTATTTATTATTAACACAACATATCGATTGATCTCGTACGTATACAGTTTTAACAAAGTTATCACATATGGTTTGTGTTATTACGGTGTGTGGTAATTTAGTAGGAAATGCAGTTAGGCAAACTACCAGTACATTCACGAAATTGAATGCACTAGACGTGATAGTTACGTAATACGTTATGATTGGATTTAGAATTTCCTCATTTCTAAAAGGCGATTTCTACATAAAAACTTAGCGACTTAGACAAGGTGCCTAACAGTCTATATGCCACTTCAGGTATCATAGTCTGTGTACTAAATTCCATCTAAATCCGTCCAGCCGTTTCGGAGTGAAGGAGTAACAAACAAACATACAAACATACAAACTTTCGCATTTATAATAGTAGTATAATTAACCAGTGCGTAAGTACTATAAATAATTTGCTAAACTCCCTTTTCCCTTATGAATATAAACAACAAAAAACGTCAAAGAGGAAGATTTGAAAGAAATGTACATTGGTACATAAACAAAAACAATATCCTTCGAAAAGACGAAAAGAGTCCAAAAACTGAAGTCCCCGTTCAAATTGGTATGCAAATATTTATTTTTACGACTCCCACATCACCATACAAACTGCCGACGGAAAAAACCGTCGAAGCGGCCCTAGGTATATCGCGATCATCTGGTTATGCTTACTGAGTAAAGTGAGATGAAATTTCAATACTTTACCTAAGGAATCTAAGGAAAATATAAATAATAAAATATATGTACATATAAAAGTGCGTAGTGACCGAAAATCGCACATACTTGTAATCCTCACAATTGTTTACAAATTTTTTTTCTATTGATAACACGAAAGCTCGTCAATCTATACTCTATACAGATAAATAAAATTAAAGTGTCTGTTTGTAATGTCAAAATAACAGCGTTTTACTAAATGCATATAAAATTATATACGGTACTTATAAGAAAAACACAATTTTTTAAATTTTTGTCTGTCTGTTTGTTTGTTCCGGATAATATTTGAATCGGCTGGAGTGATTTTGAAAAAAAATAATTAAAACGTACCTAGGGACGAACCCGAGCGAAGCGACGGTGAGTCGCTAGTAGATACTAAACAAAAAAAAAAAGAAAATCGGTTGACATGCAGAGGAGAAAAAAACATTGCACTGTTTTATCTTTGCCTATTTATATATATATATATATATATATATATATATATATATATATATATATATATATATATCAAATAATCACTATTACTGAAATTATAAATTTTAAATATCTCACATAATATGTTCTTGTACAATACCATATTATAATTGTATACCAAAATCGTATAGCAAACAGCTCCTCTCATAATAACATATGGCTACAGCTCTAAAGATAATAATGAAAAATATTATCGCCCATCAAACTATTTATATCGTATTTAATATAATAATGAGGCACTAAATCAACCATACAACTGATTATGGGCGCTATAAAGGAGGTTCCGATATGAAAGAAACTCGAAAGTTTCTTGCTGTCCGTACGTAGTCCAAGACATAAATTGCCAAAGTTTATGCATAAATAAAAAGCAACAATATAGGGTCAGAGCGCTTTAATTTCGTTCTACGCCCGATAAATTAGAGATTATCTAATAAATAATTGACTTAAGTAGGATTGTTATAAAGAGGTAGGCATTTATTTCCCAAGGAATTTTCATTGATACACTAAACATTTCCACTGTTGAGTTATATTCAGAATTTCCCGAATAGATCGACGCTTAAATTTTATGCCTGGCTTATATTTATTTAGGAACTAAAGATAGAAACTTGCCTCTAAGAACGTTATTTATATTTAGTATAGACTGTTATATGTATGTGCAAAAAAAGGTTTATATTCTATTTTTATATATATAATAGAAGTTTTGGGCTGTCCGTCCGTGCGGCTGACAGTTAAATTGAGAAAGTCGATGCATAAATAAAAGGCAACAATGTAATCGTGGGGTCAGGGCGGTGTAAGACGTCTGTGTTCATCGCCCGACAGATTAAGGGTTCCTTCCAGGGATATAACGTAACTCTGTTACATAGAACCTTAATAGAAACATTTTCAATTTATTTCACACAAAAGCTTTCTTAGATAAAAAGGATACTGTGGCTTAGCGGCTACATTTTCCACTAGTAAAAATTTATTAGGTTTTCAACGTTTAGTATAGATTTCTTAGAGATGAGATATTTTCCTGTAGTAAAAAGTATTTTATGTGTTTACCCGGATACCCAGCTATCATCATACCAAATTTCTTCAAAATCTGTTCAGTGGTTTTCTCGTGATGCGTTCCCAGACAGACAGAAAGACAGATAAAAATTCTAAAAACTATGGAATTCGGCCTCTTTATCGATAATAATGACTATTTAAATAAGATTTTCCAAAAAAATTTTTTAGTATACAGATTCGACTCAGTTAGAATTTTATTACATGTATAAATAGATAGATATAGGAAGTAAAAATAAAGACAGAAACGAAAATTTGTATGCTATTTGGAAAATGACGATTTTAAAAAGTGAAAATTAAAGTATATATGTACGAAAATCTTATTTCAATAGAAACTTAATTTTTGAGAAGAACAAGATGGAAGGAAATATTTAGCTTTTAATAAGGAAAGAATTGCGACGGCAGCACATGTCGAACTGGATCGTCGACTTTAAACGCCGTGAAGCGTCTGCACAAAGTAACATCAAATAATACTTGTTGTTGACATATGTCTAGATGTAGGAAACCCTCAAGGGACTCGGGAAGTAATAAGTTTACGAAAAAATAAAAAAACGCTACATTTGTTCGTGAAATTATTTACAAAATCCCTGGATAGGTTGATTAAATTAGCCTCACTCTGAAAGCTACGTACAATAAAACACAACATGCACTTAATTTACTTGTCTCTGTATCTCTCTGACTATTATATGTATGTATATGCAAAAGTGGTGTATGTATGTTTGTTAGTCCTTTACGCTGAAACGGCTGGGCGTATTTGGATGAAATTTAGCCCACAGATAGATTATAACCTGTTGTAATAGGCCATTGGTACGTAGGGTACCTGACCGAAGTGAGGGTAAATCGCTAGAATAAAAAATATCATTAAGATAGTTTTTGTATAGAATGTATTCAGCCCTTTTTTTTAACGTCCCATTGCTGGGCACGGGCCTGCCTTTAATACGAGGGGGATCAGGCCATAGTCCACCACGCTGGCCAAGTGCGGGTTGGCGGACTTCACATGTCTTTCGAAAATTTGCTAGGTTCTCTCTGACATGCAGGTTTCCTCACGATGTTTTCCTTCACCGTAAGGCAAGTGGTAATCATGTTAGAAATGATTCGTATATGAAAATATCAGAAGTGCGAGACCCGGGATTTGAACCCGCTTCACTCGGTTTCCCAATCGAGTGCGTCACCACTGGGCTACCACTGCCTCTACTCTCTCTTGTATAGAAACAAGCACAGAATATACTTTGCTAATGACATGTCATGCCATTACATATATGTTGTGCCGTCACTAACTTTCCAGACAGATTCAATTTTGCGACAAAACGTTACCTATTGCTCAAGTGTTTAATCAATCAATAAAAGTTTGTGCCAAATTGGAAAAGACAATCTCATATAAGAAAAATAAACGATTTCTTCATCTTCCATAAAATGTACTTCCAAAGGTTTTAGCTTTTCTCGCAGACAGCTAGTGAATTAAATAAAAAACTGTGCGAGGAAAAATGAGGCAAGATAAACGTCTTAGATAAGAGCAAGAGAAAAAATGGTTAAATTTCATCGTTTCGTGGTAATCAATTATAAATATCTTTCATCAACGGTTTTATTCAAGACTAACGGTTAGATTCACCATCGCTTCGCTCGGGTTCGTCCCTAGTTACGTTTTAACGTTTAGTATATATTTCTCAGAGATGAGATATTTTCTCGCAGTAAAAAGTTTCCTATATGTTGTATCATCATACCAAATCCTCCCATCATCAAAATACCTCCAGTGGTTTTTCCGTGATGCGGTCACACACAGACAGAGAGACAACTATAGATTCAGCCTTTGTATCGATAATAATGATTATTTCAATAAGATTTTCCAAAATATATATAATGTACAGATTCGATTCAGAACTTTATTACATATATAGACTAGCAACCTACCCTCACTCCACTCGGGTGCGTACTTAGATTCCTTTTATATATTTTATAATATTATAAAGTAGTAGCGCCACCTTTTGGCAATTTTCAATTCTAACACAAGTTTATATGTGACGTTTCATTTAAATGCTTACAACTGTTATATCTTGAAAGAGTAACAAACATACTCTCTTCCATACAAACTCTCACATTAGTTGTGCTACTATTATTTCAATTATTAATAATTAAGCAATATTAAATGTATTAACTATATAGTATTATTAACAATAATAATTGATCTAAGACCCTATTTAGGCAATTATTCATTCCGAAACTATTATCCTATAAGTGTCCATCGTAATGTAAAACAATTGAGGCCCATCCATTATACAGGGATATCTAACAATACGTACAATGGTACCACATCCACCCCCCATCCCCCGTCCAGGGGCGTCTTGCAGGGGTAGTTACCAGGCACGTAACGGTATATGGGCATTGTTTTGTGTCTTAGTCTGTCAGTGAGGTCTGCCTATATTAACTTGTCATTGTATTTGATCCTGGATTGACTATTACGACAATTTCCACTGATTCCTCGAACTGTCCACCCCAAAATTAGACTTGGCGTAGGTGTTGTTTTTTGGACATTTAAGTCAATTCTCGGTAATTTTTTAAAAAGGTTTAAAAAATAATGTTATAAATATGTCTTCAAATTAATCGTACTTTACACGTAAAGAACACTTCTGACTGCACGTTCGTTTTGTCTCTGTCGAGCCTTTCCGTCATATTTAGGTTACGGCTGGCAAAGTAACACTTAATCCATTCATACTCGTATATGTCTATAGTCTACACATGACACATGGCTTAGATACATATGTAATTTTACACATTTCTTAGTTCACCATAGTTTTTAAGATAGAAAAAAGTAGCAGAAGAAATATTTAACTACATATAGTATAGACTTACCGCTTTCGGAAACCGATGAAGGCGATCTCTCAGCCGTAGACACGCCGGATGAGGACTCGAGGGACGACAGCGAGTCTGCCCTTGTTGCGTGCGCGTGCGTCATCGCGCTCTCTTCTAGGGAACGGGTCACGTCCCTACTCGCCCTTAACTGTGCTAGTCTCCGTCGCAGGTAACGCTGTTCCCTTGCTAACTGTTCTTTGTGACTTGAGTGCCTTTTTTCCCTTTCTTCAAGGCTCTGGAAAGATAAAATCAAATGAAAGCTTAAAATTTGGCTTGTTAATGATTATTATAATATGATTATATATATATATATATATATATATATATATATATATATATATATATATATATATATATATTATAATATGATGATCACAAAATAAACGTAAACATCGTAAGGAAAACTGCATGTTTAAGAGAATCTAAGTAGTTTAGTAAGACATGTGAAATCCGCAAACCCGCACTTAGCCAGCAGGTGGATTATGACGCGATTCCTGTTGCATTGAACAGTGGTATGTTAAAAGGGCTGAATTGCATTAGAAATAAAATATGTAAATAAGTCTGTTTTAAGTCTCTAGTCCAACCACCGTAAAAGAGTGGAGTGATTTTATATATAATATGTGCTATAATACTTTCTTAGATATTACGCGATTTTTTGACATTTTAAATAAAACTACCTTTTTGGATTTTTCACGGATTTATTTTGATTTTTGGTTCCCGACGTTTCCGAGGTATTGTACAGTTGTTACAGATAGCCTACCCCCAAATAAAATAAATTCAAAAAAAATAAAAAATGTACCTTACAATATTTTTTAATTTTAAACATTTTTATAATTTTAATTGGTTTTATTTAATTTTAGCTGTTATTATTATAATTAAAAAAAATGATTAGTAATTTATATTTAGTGTTGCCATTATTATACCTATTTATAACCATAAAGAAAAAATAAAATATTATTTTTTAAGCTATATCATTGTTCTATGTGTAATTTAAAAAGTTAAACTTAATTAAGAATAATAATTTTAATTTATTTTGCTATTATTTAAAAAAAAATTAAATATGTTCTATTTATACTTAACGAGGTAAATAGTGTGTTATTATAACGACAATAATATTATCACAATTGAAATAAGCTTATATTACGACCGTTGCTTAAAACCATTCAACTTATGACCATAGCGGAGAACACAGAAAACTCCTGTACTCCCTTTATTTTCCATATAATATCGCCTCTATCCATCGCTGTACAAAATAATTTTAATTTATATGTATATTATACAGTTCTTTGGTTAATTACATCTTATATATAAAATTTCCATGTCACAATGTTTGTTACCGTACTCCTCCGAAACGGCTTTACCGATTTTTACCAAATTTTATATGCGTATTCGGTAGGTTTGAGAATCGGCTACTATCTATTTTCCATACCCCTAAGTGATAAGGATAAGGGTGGTCCTCCCAGACCACACCCCAGGGACGAACCCGAGCGGAGCGAGGGTGAGTCGCTAGTTTTCATATAAAATTAATAGATTTTTATAAAAGTTAGACTGATTAATAAAAAAAATATATGCATTAAAATGCAAATCGTATTCATTGCAAACTCTATTTGCAATTTCTCTATGTCAAGATATAATTTATAGGCACTTCTAAAGATTATTAAATTTAATAAACAAAAATATCAATAGAATGGCTAAGCAATGAAACTAAAGAAATCTTACATTATTAAATAAAACTATCTTTTCGGATTATTTCGCGGATTTATTTTGATTTTTGTTGCAGCTACTAAAAGAAGAGACTATTTAAGAGTGATTAGTGAAATAAAAAGAAAATGACTAATTTGCATATCCGACAATGTTAATAGGGATAGGCGAAATTAAAGAAATCTTACATGTTTTTCTTAACTTCGGTTAATTAATTTGTTTATAATGATTCGAAATGGATGATTTAACTTAGTCTACACATCTACGACTAACTTTAAAGAGTTTGATTTAACGTTATCGAATATATAAAAATGAACGTATTTTTTGCTCCTCTAGTCCTAAGTCAGTTTCAAACTTTCATTTAAAGAGATTGCTATCAATAACTGTAGAATAAAAGAATGTGGGTCTTTAAAACAACAAAAACAATTATTATAGACATGAATAGAATTCAGGTAAACATCTTTATTATAATTATATTAAAGGGAAAATTATATGTAGGTTATCTATACTAATATTATAAAGAGGCAGAATTTTTTTAATTGTATGATAGGCTTGCGCTTGACTACAATCAGCGCTGGGAAGCACTGATGAGGTCTAGATTGGAGCTCGCTTGCCTAGAAAACGCCTATTCACTCTTGCCTTGAAGGTATTTAAATTATAGGTGGCAGGAAACACGGATGCTGGAAGGGTGTTCCACACCTTAGAAGGTCGTTTCAGAGTTTGTTTGTTTGAACGCACTAATCTCAGGAACTGCTAATCCGATTTGAAAAATCCTTTTTGCATTAGATAGCCCGTTTATTGATGTAGGCTATAGGCTATATATCATATTATGTATAGTCCTATCTATTCCAATTAACTGTTAAAACGTACCTAGGGATGAAGCCGAGCGAAGCAAGGTGAGCCGCTAGTGTCATATAATTTGATCGTAAATTTGACTGACGAAGTAATGAATCTAGTGGAAAGGAAAAAGCCATGCGAACCGAATATCCAGACCAATAAATACTTCTTTATTAATTAATTAATTGCCCGTGAATAAACATGAAATATTTGCACAAAAACGTACAATGTTACTTGTACATAAAATTACACGGTGTTTGAAGCGAGAGTGTAATTATACATGAAAATTGAATTCTGCACATTAATCAATCCAGTTATTAAGGACTGCTACGGCTGCCTTTACATTTAAATCGGACGCGAAAATCGAAAATGTTCATTAAAGTTATACCTACGGCTTAACTCATTTATCATTACGATATATGCCACGTGCCGCGGTTTTACTCGATTATTTTGAAAATTTATCAAAGTTAATTAAAGATTTTCTTTAACAAGTTATCCGATTAATTTTAAGCTATTTGTGTTATGTTTTTTTGTACTCTGCCACTTTTCGGTGATTTATTACTGTATTACCCTTTAATCATTCTGTGACCACCCCCGCTTCGCTGGGGGCATAACCCCATGGATCCAGTAATTTTATATAATATATCCCACTGTGGATAAAAGTATCTTATCACTCCGGGATAGCAAAGCATTTCTATTAGAATTTTTTTTTCAAATTGGGATAAGTAAGTTTAAATTTAAACTTCCACTTCTAAAGTAACAAACTTTACCCTTTTATATTATTACTAAGAGGATTACCTCAACTCGTCACAAGAATCGAATACCCTACCTCAAGTTAATAGGCATTGACGCTGTAATGCACCAGACAGTATAACAGTTTCAGACATAAGTATGGATATTATACATGAAATTTCAAAAGCGTACTGCACCATGCATATTCCACATTTCATATCGATATATAACAGGGATTTTCTACCGATCGTTGCGCGGGGGTTTTTATTTAACATTCTGCTCAAAATTCAGCCAGAGATTGCATTTATATGCAAAAACGCGAAAAACGAGCGTCGACAGCATCACACGAAGGAGATTAAATACAATTTTTTCCACGCGATCGACGCCCATGGCTTTGGGGCGTGTTATAGGCTATGAAAATATGTTAAATTACTTATACTATACTAATATTGTTCGTATTTATCGCAGAGCAGATGTTGTTTTATATGTAATGGCAATACTTTGTTGAAGTATTGAATCGAAAAGAAATGGGGTAAAAAGCTTTTTAATTTAATAGTGACTTTGGGTGCGTCCTAAGTGCCTAACATTTGCCTATTTGTTACTCCAAGCCATAGTTTATCTATATTCATTCATTTCCGTACAGTAGTTTCAGCGTCAACAAACATACAAACTTTTTCTATTATAATAGTATTATTTTTTATGTATATGATCCATTTGCGTAGTATTATCATATTACCATAATATATAGAAATTGTAATAACTTAAATATAAAAGAAAACTTTTCCTCGCTCAGTGCTAAAACATCATCGGCAAGACAACATGTTTTTCTCAATAAAAATGGTAAAAGCAGGTAAGGATGTTAGTTCCCTCGCTACAAAGAGCAGAAATATCGTTAATGTACCAGTCAATTTGATAGAATATGTAATAACTCTTATAGGTCGCAATTTTGTATGGCGCACCCATTTGCCGGATATAGGTATAATAATGTCTACAGGTGAAATAAAGCTACATAGTGAATGTACCACAAAGTACTCGTATCTTTATGAATTTTAAGAGTTTTGATAAAAACTTTTCAACTAAAATTACTTTTGTTCCATCATTTTGGAATGAGAGCAAAATATATTATTGCTAATTTGAACTAGTGTATACAGGTTTGACTCCTGTTTAATTTAATTAGTCATATTAGTTCACAATTTTTCAGATTCTAAATCAATTTGAACCACTTCCTTATATATATATATATATATATAAATACCTATAAATTCTATTTGAATGTGTTGAACAACGCTCAAGGCATAGTAACAGAAGCTTGACTTGAACGTTTACCAGACTAATCTAATTCTAATATATTCCGTCACAGTTCTAATTATGACATCAAAGCAAGAATTACCCAATCAAAAGGCCATCAGCCTGGAGTGACAGATCGATACCGCATGAATGCAAAAAGTATGCGGTCGGCCTTAGGGGGTCGGGTGTTCGCGGGAGGTCCGATGAAATATCCTCTCATAAATCTGCCACGATTCACCGCTCGTCCTCTGTCTCTATTTTGTGTCCTTCGAAAATTATTTCGAGGCAGCCATGAAAAACTAATGTGGCACATTTATCATGTAATGGTCAGGGATATTAACGTATATATCATAATACGACCAAATCACTGGATGTATGAAATGACTAATGTTAGGAACTGATTCAGTCAACGATTATCTTCTACTAGCTTTTGCTCACAGTTTTCTTAGCTTTCCTTTAGTTTTGGTAAATAAATAGGCTATTGAATGATTCAAGATTTTTTAAGCGACATGATAAAATGATGATATTTTTTAATTTTTAGTTTGTTTTAGTACTATTATTAAGAAATTTTAGAAGTTACATTTTGTTAGATCATCTACATATTTAACGTTATTTCGTAAGACTATAAAATTTTCGCTTGAGACCTTAGAAACTTTAAAACTTTACGCATAAATGAAAATTCACAGCAACTGGTATATATATATCACGTTTTCATTCCCGACATATTTTGGAGAATAAATCCTTTAGCAGATTTGGAAAATTTTGCAATGTACTGTTGGCGGAATAAATTACGAAAGGCACGTCGATACTTGTGTGGTATTTTTTTAATTAAAAAGAACAAATTAACATCAGCAACTTAAACCGAATTCATAAAATATCATGTAGAAAAATATTAATTATGTTAATATATGTTCAATAAATACAATATGTATCCAATCGTTTCAACTACGCTGGCTTAGCTATATTTACCAACTAAAATATTATAGAGACGATAATCGATTTCATATTCTTAAAAACGGCAGTAGAATACTATGAAGCTCTAATCGAAGCCAAGTTACAATATCATGCAAATTGGTGATGAATTTTAAACATCGTCTCACTGATTTAATTGGTTGTTTAAGAAGTTTTTCAATCTACATCGGGAATGTCTTGTTGAGGTCGGTTTTAGACTCGAAGAGTTATGTTAATAGTTCATCGTGTTCTTTAAATATAAAATTATACGAAAATTGTAGAATCATCTGAAAAAGATGGCATTTTATCTGTCTCTCTGAAGATCTTAAGCTAATTTTTAGTTATCTAATAAAATACAAACGTATTTATTTAGTGCCTGCAGAAAACGTAATGTAATTGAAAGTTATCTCGTTTGAAAAAGGAGGTGAAATACCAATATTTTATATCTTCAGTAAATTTCAAACCGTGATAACTAAAATAATTTTTCTTTTAAAATATAATAAATTGCGAATATTTGACATTTTAAATAAAAGTATTTTTTCGGACTTTGTCGCGGATTTATTTGCATTTTTGTTTCCCGACGTTTCTCTACGTCGACGCTTCTCCCGTGACCATGGATGCTGTAAAGCATTCGAAACGTCTTGAAACAAAAATCAAAATAAATCCGCGACAAAATCCGAAAACATAGTTTTATTTAAAATAATAAATTGTATATTTCTCAAAAAATATGATTTATGAAATTTTAAAGTACTAAATATAATAAATAAATTGCGTAAACGTAAAAATTTGGTGACTTATGTACCTATTAGTGAGATATGGATATTCTAACGGCATATTCAGTTTAAAGATATAAAATGTAGGATATAAGAGTTAACTGAAGCCAATTCGTTATAAATATAAGTGAATCCAGGTGAAAAGTATGAAATATCGAGTTGCGTCAACGGCGCGCGTAAATAGATTTCCGCGCGAGCAGAGCCGCAGGCGTAACCTAATAACTACTGAAATGTCCTGAAAATAGTTATTTTTTACACTATTCACCGGTCTAGAAACTATATTACACTATACTTTCTTAGATTATTATATATAAGCGAATATTGGCCATTTTAAATAAAACTACCGTTTCGGCTTATTTCGCGAATTTTGATTTTGGGATTTTGTAAAATTGTAGCTTAGGCATTGTCTGTAAGTATATAACGCATTTGAGACGTCTAAAACCTTAGTCTCTCCCGTGACCATGAATGCTGTAAAGCATTCGAAACGTCGGGAACCAAAAATCAAAATAAATCCGCGAATTAATAATCCGAAAAGACAGTTCTATTTAAAACTATCCTACTAATATTATAAACGTGAATGTTTGTAAGAATGTATTTATGGATGTATGTATGTTTGTTACTCTTTCACGCAAAAACTACTCAATGGATTTTGATGAAACTTTTCAATAATATAGTTCATACATCAGAATAACACATAGATTACTTTTTATCCCCGAAAAATGTACGGTTCCCGTAGGTTAGATTTATTTTTGTTTTTCTAGAGGCGAACCTGAGCGAAGCGAGGGTGAGCCGCTAATATTTCATATTAAAACTAGTGAATTACCCATGCTTCGCTCGGGTGCGTCCTTAGCTGCTAGATTGTACAGATAGCCTATGTGTTACTTACTAGCACAGGTATTATTCACGATACTCTTTCTGTGTACTAAATTTCATTTAATTCCGAACACTCGTTAGAAGTAAACGAGTAATATAACTTTCGTGTTTATAATAATAATCCGATTTATTTACAACGGCATTATAACGATAAAAAAAACTTGTAACTTTCTCCACAAGCTTATTAAGAAAAACCCTATTTAAATCGGTTTGGTTATTCGGAGATTAGTGGGTTTTCATATATCTATATAAAATAAAGTCGGGTTTGTTACAATACTTGTAACTCGAGAACTGCTGGACCGATTTTGATGATCTGTAATTCGTTGAATATGTCTCGATCCCGAATAAAATTCACAAAAAAATATGTATTTATATGGCTAACGCTGATTAATCACTATTTACATCTATTTAAAACATACCTAGGGACGAACCCGAGCGAAGCGATGGTGAGCCGCTAGCTAGTTTAATAACAAGTTATTTCGCAATCATACAAATAATAATATATCTTTTTTTTTAGGTAATGAGTAAGAACCTGACTTGTGAACTTTGACCTCATCATTTTATTTCTAGTATATATGTATTTATAGCATCAAAAGTATGAAAATATACTAAAGATTTTCACTTTTATATTATAATAGATTTATTTTGTGATAAAGGATGAGGATGTTTCTAAGATCTAAGCCGCTGTACGTGAAAGGGGAAATAAATTACTACATCGATGGGTAAAAATATAATGTATGTTGCGAGGGTGACTGCGAAATATTGTCTTTTAGTAAAAGCTGCGTTGTAGGAATATATATATAATTATATCATTAACTAGCGACTCACCCTTGCTTCGCTCGGGTTCGTCCCTAGGTACATTTTAATTTTTTTGAGCGGAACCCTAATTGTTTTACTGAAATAAAAGTAGCCTTAGTTACTCGTTATAACATCAACTACCTGCCAGTGAAAGTCCCGTCAAAATCAGCCCAGCTGTTTCAGAGATTAGCCGGAACAAACAGGCAGACAGGTAAAAATGTTAAAAATTGTTTTTCTTCTTATAAATACCGTATATAATTCCATATGCATTTAGTAAAAAGCTGTTATTTTGACATTCCAAACAGACACTTCAATTTTATTTATCTGTATAGATATGATTAAATTTGGATTTATACATTTTTTTAATTTTTTAATCAGTATGCCTGTGACTACGAGTATAAGCTGAAAATAGTGCTAGAAACTTACGTTATTTAAATTATATACTTGGTATCGGATCAATATTATGATTACGAAATTTCGGGTGTGTGTGTGTATGTTTGTTACTCATCAAACTGCTGACCTGGAGACGTACTCGGACGAAGCGAGGGTAAGCAGGTATTATAAAATGCTTTCGTTTTAATTATGTAATTACTAGCAAGCGGTGCGTTTTAACGGTTAGTATAGAATAAACTATATTAAATAAAAATTAAAATGTATATATCCCTTACTAGTTACTTGACAAATGATTCCCCATACAAACTTTCATAGCCCTCTTCAACCACTTAAGGGATGATTTCCGGGATAAAAACTATCCCATGTCCTTCCGAAGATCTCAAACTATCTCCATACCAAATATCATCTAAATCGGTTCAGCGGATTAAGCGTAAAAAGGAAACAGACAGACAGACACACAGAGTTACTTTCACATTTATAATGTTAGTATGGATTAAGATAACTAAAGAAAACAAAACTGTGTACAGTATTCAAGAAAATCTTCATCCAATATTATTAGAACATAATCCGATTTACTACAGACATAAATCCCTACTTGCCTCGCATTTCGTCGACCACAACAAACTCCCTTTCACGACTTTTTTTATCCTCCATACCTAGTTTCATAATTTCGCTATAAAAAAGTTCTATCGTTAAAAACTCACTAACTAATCTTAAAAAAACACAACATTCGTAGGGATTTCCGAAGTTGTTTGTTTTATCGCTGCTTCAAATTCTATTATTCGTTACTTAAAACTTTGAGAGATACTCCGCAGATAATAAAATTGTACAGGGAAAAAAAATGTAAGGGAAAACAATGCTCAGATTGAGTTTAGCTTCGAATGAGATGTTGTAATAAATTATATAATATTTTTAATTAATTTCATTAGAATAATTTTGTAAAGAAAAACGTATTATATTTTGTGCGAAGAAAAATGACGTACCTAATATATTCTATTTTGCCCTGAAATTTTTATTATACATTTATTAACCTACTGTCGATACGTTCATATTCTAAATACGTAACGTACGAGGTCTATTTGTATTGGTTGGTTATACAAAAAATATTTACTTTTTTCATGTAAGTAGATACACTGTATATTTATCTAGATATGTATGTACATATATAAGAACCGATGTGTATATGAATGTTCCCTATGGCCTCCAAAGCGACTGGAGCGATTTTAATGAAATTTTAGGCTATCTTCAGATTAGCCAAGCTGGTGATCATGTTAATTTTGGCCGCGATCGGAAGTTTGAACGCAGGCGAAGCCGCGGGTACTCCTAGTATCCTATAAAGTACCTTCTAGTTTTTTATACTAGTCAGACTAACAAACGCCTGCATAGTCCTGCTATACATTCACTGTTTCTGAGCAGGAATGGAATATATGGTCTTACGATAGTCAAACTGCTATATTAGTGCTTTAACTCAATGGTGAAAAAATCAAGGAGAACTGTTAGTTACGAGCTTTACGAAAGCTTGAGTGCGAGCTTTACTAGTAATAAAATTGCATGTAAAATAAATAAAATTCAATTTCTAAACTACGACATAGAAATAAAGCAACAAAGCGAATATTTTGTTCCGAGAAACTGACTCGAGTGCTTAAAGCTCTCCACTTCTCATATAAAATATAAGCTTTATATACATATGTTTGTATGTATATTAAAATAGATTTCACTGGAAGTTATATTTTCAACAACTACTATGTGTCGAATTGACACTGTCCTTTACGTCGTAGACTGCAAGTTTGATTTCCATAAGACATACATAAAAGTAATAAGCTTAAATACATAGTACTATCTAGCAAAGCTGGTTGAACACTGTCACACAAATTATCCCCAACTGAGAAAATATATTCGTACATAAACTATCGACTCACCATCGCTCCGCTCGGGTTCGCCCCTGGTTACTTAAAAAAATAAGGGGTGGGGGTAGGAGGGTGAGAAATACTTTACGACCTATTCTCATACCTACCAAATATATAAAAAATATATATTAAAATCGGTCAAGCCGTTTCGGAGAAGTGCAAACACCGAGACACGAGATATTTATATATTAGATGAATGACACTTCATAACTTTTGTCTCTACATGTACATACGATTCATACATACCATTACAATCGAGGGAATTAAATCCACAATAAAAAAGAAACTACTTTTCGACGTTAAGTAAAATTGAGCGTGAGCAAGTATAAGTAAGAGTGAGAGAGAGAGACCTAACCCACCACTTTTTAAACTCTTCTTTCTTTCTTCTCTTTCATTTCATATTTTATAGACTCGCGAATCACCCCTGACTCCGCTCGGGCTCGTCCGTTACGTTCTAATGTTTAGTATAGATTTCTCAGATGAGATATTTTACCGCAGTAAAAAGTATTCTATATATTGACCCGGATAACCAGTTATCATCATAACAAATTTCATCAAAATCTGTCCAGTGGTTTTATCGTGATGCGATCACGGCCAGACAGAGAGACAGACAGATAGAATTTTTTTTTCTAAAAACTATACATTCGGTCACTGTATCGATAATAATGTCTATTTTAATAAGATTTTCCAAAAAATATGTAATATACAGATTCGGCTTAATTACAATTTTATTATATTTGTATAGATTACTCGTGAGAGATGACCACGTACGACATAGACCCCATTACTACATCCCATCATGACCATAAAAATTTCGACCTTTGCAGTACGAAAAATAGAAATAATATCAACCTATCTATTGATTAACAGTTATGTTGCGATTATTCCTTGGGTCGACACTAAACCGATTCTCGCTTCAACTAACGAGCGGATCCAAAATTTATTATCTCCTTCGCGAGTCGTCATAAATTCTCATAGATAGCTATCTACGCACCTCGTAAACGAAACGGGTATATGTTGTTTATAACACTTTAGATACTTTAGAATAAATTCAATTATAACCATGGTGTTTTGACATATCGTAAAACTATAGACACCATATTATAAGAGTCGAAATATATTTTTTGATAGATTATGTTTTGGTTTGTGCAATATTTAAAGTCCTGTAATGCGTCCACAGTAATGCGATATTTTATACTAGCGGAATCGACAGACGTTGTCCTGCCTGAACGTTGGGCTTTCGTTTAAATTGATTGATTTCGACAATAAAACAAATACTATGAGACAAACACACAAAAAGTTATCAAAATCGATACAACCGTTTAGGAGGAGTCCAGAGACATACGTACTTACAGATGAATATATGTATGTATATAAAGATATGCAAAATCTTATATGCTATTTTTGTATACACATTATAGTATGTTGGACGTACGAGTATATTTGTTACTCCTTCGGTTGATTTGGATGTAGTACATAGATAGAATATGAGCTGAAGCAACAGATAGGCTGAATCTATTACTTTTTTTATATTAGTTGATACACTTCACGTATATAATTTTAAATACATACATATTATAAATATAAACACCCATGACTGGAGTACAAACGTTCCTGCTCATCACACAAATAAATGCCCCCAGCGGGACTCAAACCCACGACGTCTGGCACAGCACTACAAATTGACTCAAACGTGTACTTAGACATCTAATCTCTAGTCTGTTTGTGAGTGCGTTCGTTACTTTTTTACGGTTTAGATGTACCTACGAAGTACAACGAGCGGTGCTGCAGGCAAAAACATGCCCATAATATAAATTTAAATTTATATGAGAAGCTACTCATAAATATAACACTACACTATAATCATTGAAATTTCGATCCGATTTCGAACATTGAATCGAACCTTATAATTCTTTTCCTAATAATAAGCCATATCATATACTAAGCTATACATGAGTAATGGTTGCTTTGTCAACGTAAATGTAGGTAAGTGGAGCCGCAGGTGAAAATTACATAATAAATAATAACCGACGACGTTCGTATACAATTTATCACAATTTTTCTTGAATATTGATCGGTATAGCTTTTACTAGCGATATAATCAAAATATGTTGGGACATTAACACACAGGACCATCTAATTCCGTGGTAAGCTACGAGGCTTGTGTTATGGATACCAGACAGTTGAATCACTAAACATATATAACTTTAATTACATACATATTATAAATATAAACACCCATGACTGGAGTACAAGCGTTCGTGCTTATAACACAAATGAATGCCCCCAGCGGGTCTCGAACCCACGACCGCTGGCACAGGAAGTAGCACACTACAAATTGTGTCAAACGTGTCGTCGATATACATTCGCTTCGTTAGGGTTCGTTTTCAGGTGTCTGTTGTATTATATACATATGAGAGAGAGAGTCCAAAATTCTAATCTGTGTGCTAAATTTCTTCAAAATCGGTTTAGCCCTTTCAGCGTGAAAGAGTAACAAACATACACACATATACAAACTTTCGCACTCATACCTCATACTTGTTCCACCTGTTTCCACGAACCATTTCTTTGAAATTCATATTTGACATTCATTACATTAACAACTAAATCACCTAACAAAACCATCTTCTACATTCGGACATATAATTCTCAGTCCAATTGGGGCTAAGAAAAATGAAGAGAAGTAAGGCCAAGCGTGCCAATGAGATATTGTTTCTCGCTACCAGTAATTAGAGAGGGATGATATTTATCGCCGTTCGTGTAACACTCCAGAAGACCTAAGGGTCAATTATGCCTTGGCTGGGCTAAGAAAGGCGTGGCATCGAGAAGTGAGACTGTAATTAATAGTAAGATACCTATTTAACTTCTCGATATCTATTTTAGAGGTATAGAAAGATTGATAATGGTAAAACTTTTTGGTAGATTTACCCAAGTATACTAGAAGAAGGGTTATGTGTTTACTGTGTCTATTTTTGGTATCTAAAATTACCACATTATTATAATAGATTTATATACAAAAGGCAGTGGTAGGCCAGTGGTAACACGCTCGCTTAAGAAACTAAGTGAAGCGGGTTCAAATCCCGGGTCTCTGATATTTTCATGTGCGAATCGTTTTCAACATGATTACCACTTGTCTTACGGTGAAGGAAAACATCGTGAGGAAACTTGCTTGTCTGAGAGATCAGTCTGAGAGTTTAGTGAAGTCCGCCAACCCGCATTTGGCTAGCGTGGTGGACTAAGGCCTGATCCCCCTCCTATTGGAATGCTGAATATAATAAATGTATCTACACTATATTTAAATTACACTAGCATTGCCCGTGGCTCCGCCCGCGTTCAGATGACCAAAAACCAAATTCTTAGGTTTAACATATTGAGAATGAAATGAGATATTTTCCCGCGGTAAAAAGTATCCTATATGTTACCCGGATAACCATCTATCACCATAGCAAATTTCATCAAAATCCCTCCAGTGGTTTTTCTGTGATGCGGTAACAGACAGACAAACAGACAAAAATTCTAAAAACTATAGATTCGGCATCTGTATCAATAATAATGTTTATTTCAATAAGATTTTCCAAAAAATATCTTATGTACAAATTCGGCTTAGTTACAATTTTATTATATGTAT
Organism: Brenthis ino; assembly: GCA_921882275.1. Classification (NCBI taxonomy): domain Eukaryota; kingdom Metazoa; phylum Arthropoda; class Insecta; order Lepidoptera; family Nymphalidae; genus Brenthis; species Brenthis ino. The sequence continues at coordinate 19,885,962 of OV170234.1, forward strand.
ACGTAGATATATATTTTTATTTTATTTATAATATATGTATGCATATGTTATGGACGTACTATGCAGGCGAAACCGCGTGTGAAAATTAGTTTATAAAATTTATTTAATCCACTGTAAGTATATCAGACAGTTCGAAATATGAACCATGAAGCATTTCTCTCGAAATACGTAATAGTTTATACCATCTAGACATTTTACATTCAGTAATCCTTATTGACATTGACTGGATTTCCATAGATAAATTCGCTAAACCCATCCGAGTTGTGTCGCATTCAATTAAGCAGTTATTCCAGCAGACTTAGTAATACGAGAGAGAATGTTTGTTTGTACCAATTGATATCAAAAAATTTGGAAACAGGATATATAATTCAGCATTACAAATAGCGTTACCGTAGAAGAAGTAAAACCTATAAGAATATAGTATTTGGGCGGCCGACCTTTACTCAGCATGTTTCGGAATAGATATGAAAATTTGGGTTATTTTCGGAAAATACACCTATCTACGTACATATATGGAACTAGCATTGCCCGCGGCTCCGCCCGCGTTCAGATGACCAAAAATCTAAATTCTTAGGTTTTACATATTAGTATATTCTTACATTACAGTTTTGTATTTTTTCTCAGAAATGAGATGCTTTCTCGCGTTAAAAAGTATCCTATATATTGACCCGGATAACCAGCTATGTCCATACCAAATTTCATCAAAATACCTCCAGTGGTTTTTCTGTAATGCGGTAACAGACAGACTGACAGACAAACAGACAAAAATTCTAAAAACTATAGTTTCGGCCTCTGTATCATAATGATGCCTATTTTAATAAGATTTTCAAATAAATATTTAATGTACAGATTCGGCTTAATTACGATTTTATTATATGTATAGATATAAAAAGCGATATCTTATATAAGTACAAAATTTGATCCAAAGCAGTCGTTTCCGAGATACGCGAAATAAAATTACACAAGAATTACTTGTTTAATATAATAAGATTGAGAAACCTTGAGAAACAAAAAATAAATGTATATTGTATATCCGAATTGTCATATCTAAGCGTTATTTGTCATAGAGTAATGTTTTTTTTCTATTATCGATATTATTCGTAACACGTTAATTTATCGAAGGAAAATAATTTTTTTTTACTCAAAGTCAGATTATTCCAATAATACTGGTAATGTCTACTCAATCGATTATTATAATCAAAGGAGTATATTTCTTATAGTGTGTTCACTGCACTGGAAAAATCTATCTTAGATCGTATTTTTACATTGAAATTTTATTCTTGGCTATTTTAAAGGACCACTGCTTTATATGAGATCGCATAGTAAGATGAGTCTAATTTTTACCTTCTTAGTTTGTAGTTCAGTTTGTATTCTGCCATTTTTAAATTATAATTAAAAAAAAAACAGATATTTTTTCTGAAAGTTTATTTTTTTTGAAATCCATTTAAAAATTTGAAACCAAGACAAGCAGAATTTTAAGATTTACGACCTGCTTATTTATCTCCACTTCTATCAAAATTCTACAAACAGTCATCTTTTGGAGACAATTATGACGTCAAAATGAAATCTCAAATCGATTATATATTCAGAAATCGATACACTTAAGCAATAAATCGTATGACACAACATAAATATGAGAGGCATTTAACTCGGGCGTATTTCAAATCCAATCACTGGCAGGCTGTAAGGGTGATACCAATGCGCCAAGCCTACAAACCTGCATACGAGGGACGTCGCGTTCAATTAGACCAGCATATCCTACCCATTGACATATTGAATTTCAGTCGTACCTGCCTATCCCTCTAAAGCTGGGATATCTCATTAGTCTGATGAACCATGGTGCATTTATTTTACTATGTAATATTTTTTTGAAAAAATATCGTTTTAATGATGCTCTAAACAATGTTTAATATTTTTGCTAGATATGCCAAGGTGGGCTTTTTTGACAATAATTTATCAGTTTATAGTGTCGAGTGTACTTGCTGTGCCAGCGGTCGCGGGTTCGAATCCCGCTTGGGGCATTCATTTGTGTGATGAGTGCGAATGTTTGTACTCCAATTATGGGTGTTTATATTTTATTTAAATATAAACATCAATGACTAGAGTACAAACATTCGTGCTCATCACAGAAATGGGTTCCCTCAGCGGAACTTGAACCCGCGACCGCTGGCACAGTAAGCAGGGTCACTTAAAACTGGGTCAAACGTGTTTTCAAGATATAAAATATAAGTGATGTGACGTGACGATGTTATATATCAAAACCCGAAATCAATTTGCAAATTCGACCCTCATTACTTTATGTAAAGAATAAACAGACAACTTTTCCTTTAGATAAAAGAAACAAGGTTTGTAGTAACAAATATTTGTCTTACTAATGATGTACGTAGGCTTATCAAGTTGTTTTGAATTAAAGTTTGAACTCGGTATAAGAAAATAAGGCAGTGGTAGCTCAGTGGTAACGCGCTCGCTTGGGAAACCGAGTGAAGCGGGTTCAAATCCCGGGTCTCGCATCTCTGATATTTTCATGTGCGAATCATTTCTAACATGATTACCACTTGCCTTACGGTGAAGGAATACATCGTGAGGAAACCTGCATATCTGAGAAGACATAGATAGTTTTCGAAAGACATGTGAAGTCCGAAGCCCGCACTTGGCCAGCGTGGTGGACTATGGCCTGATCCCCCTCGTATTGAAGGGAGACCTGTGCCCAGTAGTGGGACGTTAAAATGCTGAATAAAATAAGAAACTAAGGTTGGTAGAGGTTTTTGATATAAATGAAGCGTATCACATGAAAATGATTTACAGAGAACCCAAGATAAATAGGGCATATTGATAACATAATATATATTTATTATTGACCACGTCTTTCTCTTGGGTATTATCAGTTTATTTCTGCGTAGCTGTAACTATTTAATATGACCCTCATCGTATCGTAGCACATAATAAAGGACATTTTATATTACAATTTTTCGCTAGGAAAGTTATTTTGGTATAGCATTCAAAAAAACCACACCAATAAACCCATTAGACAGGTAAAAATAAACATATAAATTACTATAATAACATTAATAATTTACACTTTCATGTTAAATACACAAATAATATTTATTACACACAATTATCTATACTTAAAATAAAATTTTAACTGAGTCGAATCTATTCATTAAATATTTTTTGGTAAATTTTATTGAAATAGTCATCTATAGTTTTTAGAATTTTTGTCTGTTTGTCTGTCTGTCTGTGACCGTATCACGAGAAAACCTCTGGATAGATTTTGATGAAAGGGTCTAGCCGTATTCATATGCATTTAGTAAAAAGCTGTTATATTGACATTACAAACAGACACTTCAATTTTATTTATCTGTATAGATTAGTATGCAAAGCAGTACGTTAAGTAGGGCGAGCGATAGGCCCACGAATTAGTCGGCTAATGACGCATCAGATACGCTTCGTTTTGACTTGGTTAACAGATAATAGCTAGGTAAATAATTATTGCTAAGAGCTTGTATTCTAGGATACGAATTAAAACTCTTTACAGGAGTTAGGTCCAGTGGCTAGCATATACGGCTGTAGTCTGTAGATCCGGAGTTGTGGGTTCGATCAAATCAGTCCAGCCGTTTTAGTGTGAAGTAACTAAAAACAACGTACATACATACAAACTTTCGAATTTACATATAACAATAATCCGTTTTCATTCAACCCATAAACAGCATTAAAACATAGCAACTATGAAAAATCTAGACGGAAAATTTAATATTAATAAAAAACTCAATTGTATTAAGAATTATCTCGTTTGGGAAAATGTAATAACCTTCTTATAAGTTATCTTTATGTTCTACTCGTAAAACATCTACGCGCATAGTAGGTTTGAATATATTCTTCTTTGTATGTACGAAATATACGAAAATTTGCAGGCGGTCACGAGTTCGATTACTGCGTAGCGTTATGATTATATCATATCTCATTTAACATTTAAAATACTTTTTAATTTCGTGGGGTAATAATTTGATTTTAAACTTATCTGAACTAAACTTTAGTTGAACTAGCATTTCATAATCTTACTGCTATTATAAATGCGAAAGTTTGGACTTTGGATGGATGAATATTTGTTACTCAATTACGTCAAAAGGGCTAAACGAATCTAGATGAAATTTGGCACAGAGATAGATTATAAGTCTGGAGAAGCTCATAGGTTACTTTTTATCTAAACTAAATGCATATTAAATTACAATTATAAGAAAAACACTTTTTTTTTAATTTTGTCTGTCTGTCGGTCTGTCTGTTTGTTCCGGCTTATCTGCGAAACGGCTGGACTGATTTTGACGGGACTTTCACTGACAGATAGCTGATGTCATAAGGCGTAACTTAGGCTACTTTTATTTAAAGAAAAATAATTAGGGTTACCAACGCACTCAAAAGTAAAAGTAAGTCGTTAGTTCTTGAGATATACACGCCACATCATCTAAGGCAAACTAACATTCATTATACGTGTAAATAAACTACATACTTACTCTAAGCGGCAGTCTAAGTGAGATATCGGTACCCACATTGTACGATTACCCTCCCTGTCTAGTCTTTTCGTTAATAGCCTATATTATTTTCTTGCCTTTTGGTAATTACTTGCGTAGGTGGAAAGATTATTTCCACTTTCAAGTGAAAAAATACTGATAGTTATCATAAGAACCTTGTTTTCAAATAACATGTTACATGTAAAATATGATGTTTGTGTTTATATAAAATATTCGTTTTTATAAGTAATTTTTTCCTCGTATTTTAGTTTAAGAAGTTGAATGCGTAGGTGAATTTATCTGTTATTTATTATTCTATATTATAAAGAGGTAAAGTTTGTAAGTTTGTGAGTTTGTTTGTAGAAAGTAATCTCTGAAACTACAGAACCGATTTAGATGAAATTTCCTATGAATATAGTTTGAGATCCTGGGAAGGACATAGGATAGTTTTTATCTTGAAAATCATCCTTTAAGGTGGTGAAAAGGGGGATGAAAGTTTGTATGGGATATCAATCATTTTTCAAATAATATAATAATATGTACTATAATATAAGGTCTATTTGTTCCATACTAACCGTTAAAACGTCCATAGCGATCTCGTATATTTGGTTTAACATAACATTTTAAGTTAAAACTTAGCTAACTTTACAAAACTTAAAGATCATCCAATTTTTGAATTATATTTTCTAGATCTAAATATACAGCCATATATATATATATATATATATATATATATATATATGTATATATATATATATATATATATATATATATCTAATAATAAAAATGTTAGTGTAATGCATCTTTTACTTTTTCGTTGCTATGGACTTAACGAGAAATACTTTATTACGTACAGCTTATATGCTATGAAAAGTGGATGAGATAAGCACTTGAGTTTCTCATAAAAGAATTTCTTCCCATCAAACGCTTTATTCTACGTTAAAGTGATTGATATAAACAGAGCGTGATGTATAATATGGTGATGAAGAATTAAAAAGCAAATGCAGAGTTAAAGCATAATTTTACATATAAATATATATATATATATATATATATATATGTATGTATATATATATATATATATATGTATGTTTTAAGTTAGAATGATAAAACGGAGATGGCTGCACAGGTTTGGATGAACTTTAGTACACAGATATCTATACATAGATATAGATCATACTCTACCTAGAGTACCTAACACATAGGGTACTGTAGGGTAGGTTAGTAATTAAATTCGCGTAAAGGTGGCGCTGCGTATATTCATATTGGAATATTATAAATGTGAAAGTGTGTTTGTTTGTCCTTTTTTCACGTCGAAACAGAGTGACGGATTGGCGTGATTTATTGTGCGGAGATAGTTGAAGGGCTGAAGGCTACTTTATACCGCGGGAGATTATCTCATTCCCACGGGAAAACACGTTAAAACGTATCTAGAGATGAACCCAAGCGAAACGACGGTGTGTCGTGTATAGTCTTAGTCGTATGTAGTAGTCGAGTAGGTGTTATAAATAATTTTTTTGGGACATTAACACACAAGTAAGCCAATGATACCAGATAGTTGATACACTACACATAATATATTACTTTTAAAGACATACATATATAAATATAAAAATTATAAATACAAAAGATAACTTAGGGACGCAATTGAGCTAAGTTAAGGTAAGCTTCTAGTACAGTATAACATTCAAAATGCGACACGACTTGGACAGACCTTTAATGAATACCTTATACCCTCTTCTTCTACCCTCTCACATCATATTACAACAATAATGTTAGTTATGTAATTTGGGGTTGTTTTTGTAGTTTTTGAGGTCATTATCCATTATTATAATTTTATTGAGTGTAAGCACGCTCGAGTGTACGCCAGTTTTGGAATTACAAGGAAAATTAATTACTATCTATCAAATATATCATTATGAGCTATCAAAATGACATGTGGTTGTATTTGACATAGCTTATACGTCAGTAATCGCGGGTTTGATTCTTGTAGAAGGTAAATGGTTGTATATAATAGTATATCAACTGATCGATGCAATTAGCATAGACATGGGCCGAAATAATATAACTAGCGACTCACCCTCGCTTTTATCGGGTACGGCCCCAGGTACGTTTTAAAGAGATAAAAAAATATGGTCGTTATCGTATTTCAGGAAATTTCACCATACAAAATTTCAACCGCTATTTCATCCCCTTTGAGTTTTATTTTCGCCACAAAAAGTAGCCTATGTCCCATCTAGCTCTATACCAAAATTCATCAAAAATGGTTGTGATTTGGGCGTGAAAATGTAACAGACAGACAGACATACAGAGCTACTTTCACATTTATAATGGAATTAATAAACTTGATTAAATTATTCTTGAGTTAAATAGAAATTATAAAGTCAGAATGTAGATTAATCGTTTCGGTCCCTTTACGACTTACAATGAAATATAATTTCACAAAATGTAAGGTATCCCGACAATCACGTCGTGACGTGGAGTGGCATATATTTGACTGACACATGACTAGACAGAGGGGAATTCACGTTTTATATAAAGTGTATTAAATCTATATTAAGTTTTTAAATAAAACTATCTTTTCGGATTATTTCGCGGATTTATTTTGATTTTTGGTTCCCGACGTTTCGAATGCTTTACAGCATCCATGGTCACGGGAGAGACTGAGGTGTTACATGTCTTGAAGGTATAGTTGTTACAGACAGCCTACCCACAATTAAAAAAATGAAAATTGCACCAATTACATTACAATATTTTTTAACTTTAAACATACTTAAAACATTTTTATAATTTTAATTATAATTGAATATGGAATAGTATTTATTTAATTTTTGCTATTATTTTTATAATTATTACAATTTTAAAAATATTAATTAGTAATCTATATTTAGTGTTGCCATTATTATATTTATCCGAAAAGACAGTTTTATTTAAAAATGTCAAACATTCGCGTAAATCTAAGAAAGTATTATTCTATATTAAGTATTAAATCAAAGAGTAGTAGCATGATTACGTGTATTCAGTCCATTTAATAGTCCCACTGCTGGGCACTGGCCTTCCTTTAATATGAGAGGGTTAAGGCCATAGTCCACCACGCTGACCAAGTGCGGGTTGGTGGACTTCACATGACTTTCAAAAACTTGGTAGGATCTCACAGACATGCAGGTTGATTTCCTTCACCGTAAGACGAGTGGTAATCATGTTGAAAATGTCTTACACATGAGAATATTATAGTTGCGAGACTCGGGATTTGAACCCACTTCCCTTGCAATCAAAATCAAACACATTACCCCTGGTCTACCACTGAATAGAAACAACAAAATTCCAAGAATATATTTGTATTATTACAATTATGACTAGATAATAAAAAGTTATGTCTTCATAAAGACAGAATAAAACAATTAACTCGAATGAAACGCCACAGCGGGACGCATCTAATACACATTTGGTTTTAAATAATTTGGTGGTATATCGCATGGAAGTTATTCATCAAGTTTAATCTACTCTCGCACGCAACAGTACCACGCGATTTGTTCTGTAAAAATGGTAATGATGGCCTATAAACGTCTCTTTTTACCACCTCCTTATATTTTTCTTTTAAGTTTATTAACTGATTTGAAATATTAGAGCTTGGGCAATTTTACTTTATGTTTAGAAAATATTTTTTCGAAGTTGCTTTATTATATTACGTTTTAACGTTTAGTATAGATTTCTCAGAGATGAGATATTTTCCCGCAGTAAAAAAGTATTATATATGTTGACCCGGATAACCAGCTATCATCATACGAAATTTCATCAAAATCTGTCCAGAAGTTTTCTCGCGATGCGATTCAGACAGACAGACAAAAATTCTAAAACTATAGATTCGGCCTCTGTATCGATAATAATTACTATTTCAATAAGATTTTCCTAAAAATATTCAATGTACAGATTTAAATTACTTAGAATTTTATTATATGTTATAGACTAGTGGTACCTACACCCTAACTTCGCTCAGGACATCATTACATTTTTAGTATTTATTGCTATATATTTTGAAATACAATGAAAGTAATCGATGTACCACGATGGTTTTATTTAAAAAAAGTCACATTTTCCTGAGTAAAACAAGGAAAAGCAAAGAAAATCTGTCGCATTTTTACTATTGGTGTTCAAAACAGCTATAGTAAGTGTAAATACCTCTTATAGAGGTAAAGTGAGAAGACGAAGATCATTTATTGCTTGTTAAGTACATTTTCTTGAGTATATTTTTATCAGTATACTCGAAATAACGATCTATTATAACCGAAATGTGATTAAATTAAAAAGTCAATAATATTACTAAACTTTAATTAAATATCAAATAAAAAGTCATAAGTCGTATGGGCGAAGAATTCAGTTAGTTGTTAGCTAAAATACTGTGCAGTTCCCAGATTTTTTACAGAATATCAGAAAACTTACTTTAGAGTAACTAACTAGTAGAATCCGCGGCTTCGCTCGTGCTAAAACTACAATAAAACTCTAAAAAGTGGGTTTCATAAAAATTTTCATCCCCTAATTTTAGTCCCTTGAAGATTGAATTTTGAAAAATCCTTCCATAGTGGATGCCTTCGTCGTATGAGGAATACGTGTGCCAAATTTCAATTTTCTAGCCTTAAGGGCCTCTGCGTTGATACATCAGTCAATCACTTTTGCTTTATATATATATATATATATATATATATATATATATATATATATATATATATATATATATATATATATTAAATCAATAAACCTCTTATTTTAAAGCTACAAACCACATACAACCATATGAATGGTCAAATAACTAAAATTAAAGGTCGAGCTTCCCAAAAAGGTCATTACTCTAAGCCCCCGGCTATCGGTCGTGGATTCGATAAACATAGCTTTGTAATTAAGAGTTACCCTAATGCTTATGATTTACTATTTCCTGTCAAATGGATATAATAAATTGATTTGTACATAACGACTGGCTACGTGACCAGATTATTTTTAGACGAGATTCTATTTTGATGGCTATCTATATGAAAATCAGCTATATACCTATAAGCAATTATATATACGTCCATATGTAACTTTTATTATTATTTTTTATATGCTGGGACATTAATACACAGCACTATCTAGTTCCATTGTTAACTACAAGGCTTGTGTTATGGATACCAGATAGTTGATACACTATACATATATAACTTTAAATACATACACATTATAAATATAAACACCCATGACTGGAGTACACACATTCGTGATCATCATACAAATGAATGCTGCGGAACTCCAACCCGCGACCGCTGACACAGCAAGCAGGGTCACTACAAACTGAGCCAAACGTGTCGTTACACTAATTTACATTAAAATATTGCTGCTAAAAGCTATGTAAATGTTCAGAGAAAGCTAGTTGACCGTAGTATTTTATTTTTTAACCGTAAAGATTATCCACAGTCTACGGTACCCAGTTAAACTCTCGAGAATAATTGAAAGCATCGAGGGCTAAGGTAAACTTGGCGAGGTAACTTGGAATTGCGGTTTTATTTAGTTTAAGCACTGCGGCCCGATTTGTCTAAACTTGGTCGTGTTTGTTAACTCATTAGGATCTTTGCTGCATAGCGTTATATGTATGCTGTATGTATCAAAAAGTCATTATTGAGAATATTTATGTAAGTACATTATAATACTTTCTTAGATTTACGCGAATATTTGACATTTTAAATAAAACTACCTTTTCGGATTATTTCGTCTGTCTGTAACAAGTATACAACGCTTATGAGACGTCTAAAACCTTAGTCTCTCCCGTGACCATGATTGCTGTACAGATAAAGTATTCGAAACGTCGGGAACCAAAAATCAAAATAATTCCGCGAAATAATCCGAACAGATAGTTTTATTTAAGTACAATGTTTATTTAACTTGCACTATATTTTATATTACTGGCAACTTGCCCTCATTTTGTTCTAGTCCATACCTAGGGGCCTAACAGTAGCCCATGTGTTCCTTCAGATTATACCTACACTCTATTTGTACATACCTATACTAAATTTCATTCAAATCTGTACAGCTATTTTAAGTTAATGGAGTAACAAACATACATACATACATACATAAAAACTTTAGCATATACTATAGCAGTCTGATTGTATTCATTAATATTCAACGTATTCGATACAACTAACATGTTATCTATAGGCTGGGCACACATTCAAACCCAAACTAGGTGAACAATATACAAAAACAGACGTCCCAAATAGATGGATAAACAAACATACACTTATTTCCATATATATAGACACCAATATTATTATCACCAGAACATTTACATATTATATTTAAATTTTCAGGTAAATCTATTTATTTTATCTGAGGAGAACGCATTCAGTAGAAGGGTTACATAACGGGAGCGCGTTTTACGAACATCCTTTCATTTGACCGTTACGACTTCTTGCATACAAATATACTTTGACGCTCTATCCAAAGTGAGCATGTGAAGGTAAATACTAAGGTACACCTATCCCTTTTGCTATGTAACTGGTAAAACTTTACTCGATATTAGGCCTAAAGTGTATACGTTTAGAGATGATAACTCCGTAAGGGTTTTAGGTGTTTATGTGTATGTTGTGTTGGTACGCTTAGCTCACAAAGCGGTGACGAATGCGGCCGTATCCTGTGTCCGGCCATCATTCATCCCACGGACTCCATGTGCCGGTTTATTTTGTTGTATATGGCAGACTTTATGACCGAATATTACGGGACTCGATAATTTAGCCTCCATATTATATATGAAAGTGAATATGAAGTAAAATAGTTTTGTAAATTATACTATAACGTCTATAACTTATTCAGTAAGCGAGTGTAATGCTTTAAAAAAATCCCAAGATTTAAAATATATTATAGAACAAAATACACATATATATATATATATATATATATATATATATATATATATATATATATATATATATATATATATATATATATATATATATTAATTACTTCAACCAGTAATCAAACTCGCTATTGTTATTGTAACAACAGAAGAACCCTTAATGGTTGTGCCAGACGCCCTTATAATGAGTAACGTCTAAACTAACATACACGAGAACAAACTGAAAATATTGTATTCATCGTTAATTAACGTCTTGTGTCAACCCATGTTACGTGCGGTAAGAGTCAGACAGTAGAATTTCAAAAAGCGAGGCACACTAACAAAGTACCTTTTATTATGGAGCGCATTTGGCATGTCAAAAACGTTTTAGCATTTTCTCGTCTTTTCGTCTCAAAATTTTCCGCCGAGCATTTTATCGCCTCACGCGGAGCATTTTTATAATTTCCGAATTTGCACAAAGCAATGGCGTATTTAAGTTCTCGACATATGAGCATCTTTTTATGGCAAAATTAAATAGATAATGAGTAGGATCTCTCTGCAATGTTCGTTGAATGAAATGGTTTGAGAAATTATAAGTCCATATATTGGATAGTTATATTAATTGTTCCTTATAATTACAAAATCCATGTCTGCTGAGGTCTTAACTAAAGACTATGATAAGTCATTTGTGTATAAACTATATTTGTATATAATTATATTTTTTTTCAATTCTAAAAAATAAAATTCAATCAATTCTTATCAATGAAACGTCAAAATTGGGATATTTCTCAGTTTCCAATTGTAGAAAGTGAAAGGTATACCCAACGGTGTCGCGGGGAGATGGGTCGGCAAGGGAGTGAGATTGTAGGCAAGACCAGGGGAGAGAAGGGCAGGGGAATGATACAAGGGTAGAAGGGCTGAACGGGTACGAGGGGGGTAACCGGAAACAGTACCGGGCGGAAGCGCAGGAACCCTTTGGCGAGCTTTGTTTGCCGTTTTCTTACAACTATTACGGGACCACGGTTGACGAATTCGAGGCATTGTCTTTTTAACGAAGGTCCTTTGCGAGTTTTATTGTTTTGTGGTAAATAAAGATATGAGCGTATGAACTATATTTGATATTGCTTTGTTTTCGTCACATGCCGGTGATCATTATAAATGGTATATTTGTTAGAAGTTTTGGTAGAAAATAATAGTTATAGCTTTAGATATTTGTTCGTATGTTCTATATTTTTACTAAAATATTCAACTTTGACCATCTTTTCAGGATTTAGCATGTAAAATAAATATACAAAATAGGTACGCACCTTTATAAACCTTTTCGCTTTTGTTAATAAACCTAATGTGGTGTGTCGTGAGGCTTCCGGCCCGAGGGGTACCATGTCCTTTAGTTTCTCCAAGCAGCTTCTTAGATGTGCTCTTCTGCAACAAAATAAATCTGAATGAGTAAAAAATTTAAAAATGTTATTGTTTAAGAATAACTTCCACATAATTTTACAAAACCAAGTTTACAAATATACTATCCTGACTAAAATAATCACATAATGTAAAAACCAGGAAATAATATTTTTATTATATAAGTTTTTACCGCTTAATATGCAATGTGAGACTGGTATGCAGAGTCACTACGACCTTTATATTCCCAACGGTGAGTACAAATAAATAATAAATAAGGTAAGAATGATGATATGTAATCAACAAACTCTATACAATTCCCTACTGATAACTACTTTTACACTACATTTTAAATAAAACTATTCACAGACTCACAAACTTTACCTCTTTATAATATTGGTATTGATATAACTCCTTATCACTTCATAGTATAAAACAAAGTCGCTTTCTCTGTCCCTATATCCCTATGTATGCTTAAATCTTTAAAACTACGCAACGGATTTTGATGCGGTTTTTTTAATAGATAGAGTGATTCAAGAGGAAGGTTTATATGTATAATACATGCATATTATAGTACAGAAACGCCGACAAATTCAAAGATTTGTATTTCTTATGAACCGTTAAAATGCATCTAATCTCTAAATAATCTAGTTAAAATATATAAAAATTGTTTAAAATTAACAGCTAAACAAGGTACTTCGGTGCCATTTCTCTTATTCTTTCAAGTTAGACGTCTTTAAAATGACTCTATCCCGTGACCGTGTTTGCTGTAAAGCATTTGAAATTTCGGGAATAAAAATCCAAAGAAAACCACGACAAAATCCAAAAACACATTTCATAATATTTATAAACTATATATAGTTTTCATATCTAACTAAACTTAAAATAGGATATATACAAACATAACGTACGTTTCATATCTTACATGACTATAATAAGTATAGAATGCTGCAGAACGACACGCGTAGGTACAATTTGGCCACTAAAACGGTATTATGTTACTGTCGGCATCCCTGGTTCAGCTTAAACGAAACGCTCTGGTGCAATTTGCGACCGCTACCACTACTATTTGCTTGTCATTTTTAAACTATGTATTCTAAACTTACGTTTTAACGTTTAGTATAGATTTCTTAGAGATGAGATATTTTCCGCAGTAAAAAGTATCCTATATGTTGACCCGGATAACCAGCTATCACCATACCAAATTTCATCAAAATCCCTTAAGTGGCTTTTCCGTGATGAGGTCATAGACAGACAGGCAGACAGACAGACAAAAATTATAAAAACTATAGATTCGGCCTCTTTAATATGTCTGTAATATGTCGATAATAATATCTATTTTAATAAGATTTTCCAAAAAAATATTTAATGTACAGATTAGGCTTAGTTACAATTTTATTATATGTGTAGATTTCTGATGAAGTCAAGGATATACTTATAGTTATAAATGTGAGTTAACAAACATAAGGACACTCATGTATAAGTGTCCGTATGTTTGTTACTACTTTATGCTGAAATGGCTGGACGGATTTGGATGGAATTTAGCACACAGATATACTTAGAGTAACACATAGGCTACTCTTAGGTATCTAGGTACCTAGGGACGCATCGGGCATAGCGAGGGTGAGTCGCTCCTTTTGAATATTTTATATTTAAGGGTTGTTTGGAAATAATAAATTATTTTTACTGATGTAATAATATTCTTATTCATAATTTTCGTTTATTTACGTAGCACTTCGGAAATGCTGAGTAGAATTGAATGATTTTTTTTTAAATTTAAAATATGGCTAAGTTCCATTTTAATCAATCCAGTCGATTAAAGTTCAAACTTGTAATCGGTCTACGACCTTCGACCTTCCCTGAAAAATGAGTATTATAAGTGAATCTTGCTCAAGCAAATATACAATACAGTATTTAGTAGTAAAAAAAAAGATACCCTCTTCGTCAGTAATAACCAATAAATATAATAAAAGCTTACACCTAAGTCATTAAAAGCTCAGGCTTGAAAGGAAATATTTTTTGACGAAAAACGAAGAAAGCTAAGAAATAATGGTAAGGCACAAATAAGCTTTGTTAGCGATGCGAGCGGTGTAGGCACCCGCGTTCTCTTGCTACCGTATTATTTCAATAATACCACTTATACTTTGTTTATTAAGGGTAAAATATTTATATGTGAAATATTGCTAGTACCATTTCTCTTTCTGATTATAATGTATGAGCTTTTATTGTCTTGACGACTCGTTTGACTCAGTTTGTAGTGACTTGCAGTGCCAGCGGTCGCGGGTTCGAGTCCCGCTGAGTGCATTCATTTGTGAGACGGGCACGAATGTTTGTACTCCAGTCATGGATGTTTATATTTATAATTTGTATGTATTTAAAGTTATGGTTATATGTGTAGTGTATCAACTATCTGGTATCCATAACACAAGCCTCGTAGCTTACCATGGAACTACATGATGTTGTGTGATAATGATATTATATATTGTCTTCTAGAATCATTATAATATTCTAGGAAAGGGGAAATTGTTTATAAGTAAACAACACGAGCAAAGAATCAAACAAAAGCTAGTACAAAACCTATGTTTAAAGCTTACAGTTTTATTATAAAGCTAACTTAGCACTATTTTATAGCTAGCTTTACGCTCATTTTCTCACAAGTGATTTTAACGCAAATATTTATTGCCGTTGCAACGTAGCACCTAACGTTAAGGTACATACTAAAACCTTTGTATGTACCGTATGTATCCTCAGTAGCTAGCTTCTACACATATATATTGCGAGATCGTTAATTTATTGCGATGTTATTCCACCGGTATCCAAAGACAAAGTGGACGGAGAAAAATAATAATCCCGGTGAAGATGAAAAAATACTAGCAGTTTAAGCCAGACGGTGTACAGTACGAGTAAAAAGTCCTGCCCCGTATAAAAATTAAATAAACAAAATGAAGCATGGCCGTGGTATTTCATAAAGGTGCTTTGCGAAAAAATTGAATTAATAAACGAACGTACGGCTAATTGGTAGAATAAAATGAGTTCGTTGATTATATACGGTCTGTGTTTGTGTTTTCGTGGGTTATGTCTGGTCCTATACAATATGCTGTTTGTTGCAGAATTTTGGGCTATCTACATTTTTGTTAGAAGGGTTTAAGACTCTAGGGTGATATATTTTGGTATTTTAAAAAAAACTGTAATAATACGTAACGATAAGTTTATCTATACTAAAATAATAAATAAGTAGTTTGTGAGTTTGTGACGTTGTAGGGGGTAATCTCTGGATCTAATGAGCCGATTTAGATGAAATTTGCTAAGAAGATGAAGAAAGATGGAAGAGGGCGCTGACTCCTGACATACAGGTTTATTCTAGTTTGGGAGTCAGAGGCTTCAACAGGCTTATGTTTTAATAGTATACTGACATATTCTCTATTCTAAATGACCTATCCTGATAATGTTGCAAGATTTTTTTTTGTAACATTAACTCAATACCTACTAAACAACACGTTTTGCTCAGTTTGTAGTGATCCTTCTTTATGTGCCAGCGGTCGCGGGTTCGAGTCCCGCTGGGTGCATTCATTTGTGTGATGAGCACGAATGTTTATACTCCAGTCATGTGTGTTTATATTTATAATATATATGAATTTAAAGTTAATGAAATAAATAATGTGTGTAGTGTATCAACTATCTGGTACTTATAACAAAAGCCTCGTAGTTTACCATGCAACTGAGTTCCAGTTGGTGCTGTGTTAAAGTCCCAACATATTTATTTATTTATTACATCCTATTACAAGGTGTTGTCTCGTACTAAATAAACATGTATACTGACTATTCCAATATCCGTTACAAGCAAACTCAATATTAAATAACGAAAAATGATCCAAGAAGCCCCGTGCAAAGTATAACATAATTCGTAATTTAATACGAAATGAGTTCTCTAAAACAAGATATAAATTACATTTCATAAAGCGAGTAATGGAGGCCAAACTTGATACGTAGTCGTAACCTGGCGATGTATAATTTACAAACAAAATGGCAACTTTTTGTAAGGTCTCGTCATTTTTCACTTTTTACAAATGGCATCGAGCATTTCTTTGTAATATCTCAATTTTTTACTTTTCATCTAATTACGTAATATATATTTTTTACTTTACAAAAATGATCCTTTTGGCAGTGGTAGCCCAGTGGTAACGCGCTCGCTTTGGAAACCGAGTAGAGCGGCTTCAAATACCGGGTCTTGCTCCTCTGATATTTTCATGTAAGGATCATTTCCAACATGATTACCACCTGTCTTGCATTGAAGGAAAACATCGTGAGGAAACCTGCATGTCTGATAGATAGAATTAATATACTATAGAAAAGTATATTTAAAGTTTTCGTTTTATACATATAAAACCAAAGTGGGTGAATGCACGAGGTGATACCCGTTTTCCTTTCACAACTCAATTCAGATACGCCAGTGTAGAAGCAGCATTATTTTCTAGATACTGTTGTCCCAATAGATTGTCTTTGCTTCACAATTTATAACACCAAGGTAGAAAAATATAAAGTTTTCTCTATTGGATAATATTTTATTTTCAAAGAGTTGTTAATTCAGTTATTTTAAAATTGTTGAAAGAAATATGTCGGGTATTAAAACTGGATTTAATCTATACTAATACCGAATAGGCTCCGAAACTACTGATTTATCCCGGAAATCATCCCATATGGGGGTGAAAATGGGGATGAAAGTTTGCATTGGGAAGCGAGCTAGGGACGAATCCGAGCGAAGCGAGGGTGAGTCGCTAGTATATGTATATAATAATCTTTTGATTTTTGATTTCCAACGTTTCGAATGCTAATACAGCAATCATTGTCACGGGAGAGACTAAGGTTTTAGACGTCTCAAAGTTTATTATAAACCTGCCACTGTCTCTTCACTGTCTGTATCAAATATATACCTTTGAGAAGTCTAAAACCTCTCTCTACCATGATTGCTGTAAAGCATTCACAACGTCAGGAACCAAAAATCTAAGAAAATCCGCGAAAAAATATCTTGAATATTTTATTTTATAAAGAAAGCGTATTATTTTGCATTACAGCATTTCATAATATAAAGACACGAGATGCCTTGAAGTTAAGAGTCACTGAACAATAAACTGCGTGGAGCGTAATCGGTATTTCCGGAAGCCTGAGCATAACAAGTTATTTTTATAGGCTTATATAGTATAAAATTGATTTACTTAATCAAAATTAAAAAATAATCTTGCGCTCGTTATAATTTTAAATGACATTCACGGAGTCTACTAATAATGTGAAATGTACCAGTAAAATAAATAAACAAATAAAGAATTTCATTCATAATAGAATAAAATTTGTCTTTCAAGATTGAGATATAACTCGCTCGAAAACTTTAGCTAAAGCTATGAGTTAGTCGAGATATTCTGTATTCTAGACGCATACAAAGTACTGAACGCGTTTATCCACTAAGGATAGTTGGTAAAGGCATCTGTCAAGAAGAGTCTCTCGTACCGTTAATGCAAATTAGTTCTACGTTTCTACAAGGGAGGTTACACACGTGTTCCTACTTCCTATGTAATATTTGCTAATATAATATCATAGTAGCGACTTACCCTGGCTTCGCTCGGGTGTGTCCCTAGGTATGAAACAGAACCGTAAAAAAAAGTACATATGTATATAATATCCGTGCAATAATAATAATCAATCCGTCCAGTCGTACTAGCCACAATCTGTATCTGTTACATGTATATAATATTATTTGATACGTCTATGTAACATTAATGTCTCCGTGAGCATGAATACTGTAAAACATTCGAAATGTCGGAAACCAAAAATCAAATGAAATTCGTGTAAAATCTGAATTAGTACCTGGGCGACCGAGCCTTGCACAGCGATTTTTGGAAAAGATATAAAAATTACGTTTTTTTTCAAAGACACTAACTAGTATAGATAAACTTAAATGAAAAGCGAAACCTTATTTTTAGAAACGAAATTTGATCCAAATCGTTAAAGCCGTTTCCGAGATACACGAAATTGAAATACATTTATTTAAAATATATACAAGAATTGCTCATTTAATATTATAAGATTAATAGTCACATTATAAACGTGGTTTGTCAACGTTACTAACGAACGCGTGAGGCGTTAGAATGTTGGACATTATGGGATCGATTTCCAAACGGGGTAAATGGTTTGAATCAGTGCGGTAAAAGCGCAGCGTATACTAAGCTATCTATATCTATTAAATGTTGAGGAATTCGACGTAACATGAGAAATTATATGAGAGATTGGGAAAGTTAGACATTTTATTATGTACTTCGTTGGACATATATTTGGAAGTTATTTATATATAATATGTTTAAACTGTTTAAAAACTATTAAAACCGAAACGAAGTAGAAGGCTTAAAGTTCGTTGTCGAAAGTTGGAAGCAAAGAAAACCATCGGGATTGCAATTTTGTACACTATTATATATTATTTCAATTTCATATTATAATAATAGTAAATGTAATTAAATATATTTATTAACTACGTCTTACCGATTAGTATGGAATAGATGGACTATATATTTTATATATACATAGGTATGATGAGTTGTTGTGGGTTGTATTATAACGTGTTTTCCCGTGGGAATGAGATAATCTTTCACAGTAAAAAGTACACTCTCTAGCCCTCCAAATATTTCCACACAAAAAAATCACGCTAATCCGTCACTCTATTTCGACGAGAAAGAAGGACAAACAAACGAACACACTTTCTTTTTGTTTTATATATAACTAAATACTGTTTATCTTCCAAATAAATGAATAATATAGTATGGATATTATAAACGGGAAGTTTTTTTAAGATATTTATGATAATTTAACAGATTCAGATAAATAATTGCAAACAAAAACCTAAAATAATACACAGCATTTAATCCCAGCAATACTTTCATGGGAAACTTCATATTAAATATTAGTTTAAAAACATTTAAAGTTTGAAGATATCAATAAATGGCGCTACCTAAGACTGTGGAAAGAGAAGAAAGGGAGTACTTGTAAGAGTCAAAGCAGAAGTAAAATTAATTGAGTAATAACTAATCATTTTACGAACAAGTGTAGTTACTCCCCACAGAAAGGCCACGTTACCCAGAACAATGTTTTATCGCATCCTTCGGATGCAGCTAGCCTATTACGTCTCTGCAATAGCGTGAAGTATATTATTAAGTTACGTTTGCAGCCTTCAATAACGTCCATGTGGTTTGGGGGGCTTAAAATTTTGCATAATAAATAAATAAATATGTTGGGACATTAACACATACCACCATCTAGTTCCATGGTAAGCTACGAGGCCTGTGTTATGCATACCAGATAGTTGATACACTACACGTATATAACAAATTAAGCGGGTCATAGTTTTAGTACTGTATGTATTGTTTTCAGGCCTTTTTAATTTCCTCCTTGTATCCTTCACCGTAAGATCATGTTGGAAATGATTCGCACATGAAAGTATCAGAGGTGCGAGTTCCGGGATTCGAACCCGCTCCACTCGGTTTCCCAAGCGAGCGCGTAATATACATATTACATACAAATCTTACCTTACTAGACTCCATATTAAACGTCATTGAAAACAAAATTCCAACTCCAGTCGCCTTACACAATTTGAAACTGAATACTAAGTGAGATAGGAAAAGTTTTGGTATTTTACACGGCGTAACTCGAGCACAATAAACGTCTTGCCGAGACGTGTTCCCTAATGTATGGCTTAATATTCAAAACAAGTGTTACCGCTTAAAGTTCTGCAAAGGATGAGAAAACCGGTACTGTTCACTCTGTTTTATAGTGAATGTAAAGTGGAAAGACAATTAGTTCGTTGTATTTCCATTGTTAAATTAATTATTATAAGATTATCTACTAACTAACTAGCGACTCACCCTTGCTACGCTCGGGATAAAAAGTTATCCCTGATAAGTTATCCCTGTGCCAAATTCCATCAAGATCCGTTCAGCCGTTCTGGCGTAATTGAGTAACAAACATCCATTCATCCAAACTTTCGCATTTACATAGTAGTAAGATCGATTTTTCTTTACATTTATAATGCAAATATTCCATTTAATTAAATTTTCGCAAACGATCAGTGTTACGTCTTGGAAAATTATATATATATTACTAGATATGATTAAAGTATTTTAATAGGTTATATCTATAACAATCAAAGTTTTAGTAGTGGTTAAGTAGGTGATACTCTAATAAAAAATTTAATTTTAAAAAACATAATTTCCTACATCGTAGCCTTGTAAGCTTGTCTTTTAAGCAAATTATAAATGAAAATAATTTTTAGTGTAAAAAAATGTAATATTTACATTTTTTTACATTAATAAATTACAACTTTCATTAAAATAATGATAAATAGATATCTATATTTAATTCTACGAAACCTTTTAGTTAGATTAAAAGCAAATGTTATCGCTTTACAAACAATTTTATTATAATATGACCTCGAGGAGTTTGTACAAAACTATAATAGCGTAATTAAATAGGAGTATGATTAATTTCTAATATGACAATGGGGTTATTACATAATATACTAGCAACTCAGCCTGGCTTCGCTCGGGTTCGACCTTAGGTACGTTTTAACGGTCAGTATGGAATAGATAGACTAATATATATATATATATATATATATATATATATATATATATATATATATATATAATGTATATACATAGGTATGATGAGTTGTGCATTGTATTAAAACGTGTTTTCTCGTGGAAATGAGATAATCTCACGCGGTAAAATGTAGCCTATGTCACTCTCCAGCCTTCCAACTATCTTGACACAAAAAATCACACCAATCCGTCACTCTTTCTCGACCTGAAAGAAGGACAAACAAATAAACACGCTTTCATATTTATAATATTAAGCTTGGATGTAGTAGCTGCGGAGGCAGCTGTCTCTAAACTAAATTGAAGATGCATTGTGAGTTTCAACGTATAACTTTTTACTCAATTATAGTCAAATGCCGGTTGGAAAACGAAATTTTCTTAGCTTTCGTAGAATTCTACGGCTAAAGAGTTTTAAGTTATATATTAGTGACCTGAAATATATATAATTTTTAGTTGTAATTTTTTAATACCATCCAGTTCCTTAAACCTAGACTCGAACGCCCAATCCGTCATAAAGAAAAAAAAGACAATAATTACAAAACAGGTTTTATTGTTTTAATATTCAATAAAATACAACAAACCAACATAATTCAAACCTGAAAAATCGCGGTAAAACGTGATCAATCGCTTTGAAAATCCTGTTCAGAGAAAAATAAACTAATTCCTTTTCTACAAGGTCGAGAAAGAGACGCCATTTCGGCTATTTATCACTTTTTACCTAAGAACAAAACTTATTAGTAAAAACTAGGGATCGTAATGTATTCTTAGTTGCGTCCTTAGTTTTCTATTCAAGAACATACATACATACTAAAAAAATAGTTGTTTACGTAATACGTCCATTTGATATATTAAGCTTCCTGAAAGTGCTGTATTATTTTTCCTACATGGAAAATTAGTTACAATAACATTTGCTTCTTAGGGACAAAAAAAATTGACCCTGTAATCATTGACATAGATATTTTACGAAGAAAAGAAATTTGCAGCGTCTGTCCGCTTTAAACTTTTTGCAAGGTTAAAAAGGCGATTATATGGAACATATAATGTGGTTATTAGCACGATAGCAAAGACCTAAACAACGGGTGTAAGTTCTGGCTCAGTTTCTAGAGACCATACTTGCTGTGCCAGTGGTCGCGGGTTCGAATTCCGCTAGGGGTATTCATTTGTGTGATGAGCACGTATGCTTACCATGGAACTAGATAGTGCTGTGTGTTAATGTCCTAACATATTTATATACTAGCGACTCACCCTCGCTTCGCTCGGGTTCGTCTCTTGGTAGCTTTACTTTTTTTGAGCGGAACCCTTATTCTTTTTCTAAAATAAAAGTAACCTATGTTACTCCCTATAACATCAGCTATCTTCCAGTGAAAGTCCCGTCAAAATAAATCCAGCTGTTTCAGAGATTATCCGGAACAGACAGACAGGCAGACAGACAGACAAAAAAAAAGTTTTTCTTATAAGTACCGTATATAATTTCACATGCATTAAGTAAAACGCTGTTATTTTAACATTACAAACAGGCACTTCAATTTTATTTATCTGTACAGGTGTATAGATTTATTTATATTTATCATAATCTCTAGAACAGCTTAAACATGAAAAAAATCAACAGCACACTCCCTTAGGCTACTCCTAGTTTATCGTACATAGATGCACTAATTTGTAGGTACAAAGTGATATGACATTTAATTTAGCTAATGCATAAGACAAATCTTAGCGTTATCTGATAACCGAAATAGCTTCGCAGCCTAAAATAGCATGGTCTTAAACCTCCATAAGTGCATATAAAAATAATTTACGACTTAATCAATCGTATTTCTTCAATCCTGATAACATACATTCTGTCCGTCCGTCAGGTGGTCGGGATAGATAGCCAGTACATTGTTATCAGACTGTGGTTTACTGCCTCGTAAATTACGTCGAGTGCAAAACTCATAAAAAAGTCATCAAGTTGAATTGGGCGCTTCAGTATGATATGGCCAATGGGCAATTACTGGCCTACTAGACCACGTGGCTCAGTGGTAAAACACGGTAAAAGTTAGTGTTGTAAAAATTTTTATATGCTTGTATGTATGTTTGTTTAGAATAAGTCCTTAAATACTTTTTGTAATGCTAACGACTTACCCTCGTTCCGTGCGGGTGTGTTCCTCCAAGATTTCGTTTTTTTTTGTACTAAATTATATACCAATTCGTCAAGCCATGTCAGCATGAATTGTTGTCCCTTAAGTTTCTTGAATTCCCGTTACTTTAGTTATATATATAATATAAATATATATATCTTTTATATTATCTTCTTGAACATTTTCACTTTTCTTTGGAATTTTTACCCGATTTTTACACGTGTGCTTGGTACCTCGCACGAAAAAAGAATGATGGAACTAAGTAGTGGGGATGTAGACATTGGCGAGTAACGAATTGATTTAAAAATCGATATACGTATCGACTTTTAAAAAAATCTCTTTAATGTGTGCGAAAGCTACCTTGTAGGTTAAAAGGACTACCTGGTTATATTATATCTGAAGAATGAAGCGAAGAAATATAATTTAAAATTATTTTTAAATATGAAAATATAAAGTTTTAGTTTTTTTTAAATTAATACATTTCTGAGTACAAAATTTCAATCTGTGCATTAAAAATTTTTGGGAAAATGTTATTGAAATAGTCACTGTTGTCGATACAGAGGTCGAATCTATAGTTTTTAGAATTTTTGTCTGTCTGTCTGTGATCGCATCACGAGAAAACCACTGGACCGATTGTGATGAAATTTGGTACGAAGATATCCGGGTCCAATATATAGGGTAAACCTGAGCGGAGCGAGGGTGAGTCGTTAGTTTTACTGTAATTGAACAATAAAGACGTTATAGAATTTTAATTTAAAACTTAAAACAAATAATGGTCTAGATTTACGTATTTTGAAACAAAAGATTATGTAACTTGTAGCAAATGCTACATCGAATAGTTTTGTTAGAATCTAAGTCTTGAATTTTATGGAAGTTGCTGATGTAGTGTAAATGGACTTGTATACATTTTGTTTTATTGGTTAGTTGTTGCGAAGAAAATCGTAATGTTTAGACAGCCATATGTACGAGAATCTTCTAAGGAAGTAAAAATTATATGAAACAAGCTTTAGCTCGCGACTCCGCTCACAAAATATATCAAATATAAATATGTATTTAGCCATATACTTTCTTAGATGTATTTAGCCCTTTTTAAAGTAACATTGCTGGCCACGGGCCTCCAATCAATCAATCAGGCCATAGTACACTACTCTGGTAAAGTGCGGGCGGACTATGTGTGTTTTTTGAAAACTTGTTAGATTCTCTGAGACATGCAGGTTTCCTCACGATATTTTCCTTCAAGTGGTAATCATGTTAAAGATGATTCGCACATGAAAATATCAGAGGCGCAAGACCCGGGATTTGAACACGCCTCACTCGGTTATATAGCCAAGCGCGTTACTACTAGGCTATCACTGCTTAAATACAAATATAGAGTTGTTATCATTTAGAATTTAACGGAAATCTGAAAATCTGTTACCTACAGCGTAAAGAAGTAACAAATAAAGCTGTTACTCACCGGTCCGTAATATATCAATACGAAAATGTGTACTTATATGTGTGTACGTATGTGTGTTACTCCTTTACGCTGGAACAGCTGGATAGATTTGAATAAAATTAAGTGCACAGATAGATTACGACTGGAATAATACATGGGCTTCTGTTAATAATAAAATTTTCCAAAAGGTGGTGTTGCCGGTTGTTGGTTGGCAAAAGGTGGTGACGGTTGTTGTGTGTGTATCCATACTAATATTATAAATGTGAAAGTGTTTGTTTCTTTGTCCTTCTTTCACGTCGAAACGGAGAGACGGATTGGCGTAGATAGTTAGAGGGCTGAAGAGTGACATAGGCTACTCTTTACCGCGAGAGATTATGTAATTCCCACGGGAAAACACGCTATAATACAATCCCAGCAAAATATTTATGATCAGAATTACTTGAAACTTGGTATTAATGTTCTTCAAGAAAATTAAACAAATACGTGTTTTAGTAGTTTTCGAAATTCATTCTGTAAGGGGGTAAAATAGGGGATTAAAGTTTATATGAAACTATCTTTTTAGATATTTTTTTGTAATTTTAGCGCGAGCGAAGCCGCGAGTGCTGCTAGTATTATTATAAATAGGTACAAAAGGCGGACACACGTAACTTGCTAGTATATAATATTAGTGTGATTATTCACGAAAGTTCTCTGCCATTAGCCAAATACAATTCAAATATCGTGGGTTGTTGGTAACGTGAATAATTACGTGTTACGACACTACGTGACTGGTTGCATACGTTTAGTACTTTTAGTTAATGAACTTGCTGCTAATAAATGAGATTATAGTTAAATGTTTACTTTGGAGGCGATCTTCGCAGCTCAGTAGTGCAGGGGTTTGTATGATTTTAGCTTTTAGTATGCGGGTTCAATTCTATTATATTTTCGTGCTGGTTTTTGTAGATATACATATGATGTTCAGAAAAAATTATAATTAAAAACTAAATGGTGTTTGTCTAAGTACAAATTTTAAGCTTTCGAAGTTTAAATTTTATATTTAAAACGAGCGACTCACCCTCGTTTCGCTCGGGTTCGTCCCTAGATACGTTTTGACGCTTACAATTAGTATGGAATAGATAGACTATATACATATACATAGGTATGATGAGTTTTACATCCCTTACATGAGCAATGATTGATTCTACATACAAACTTTCACCCCTCTTTTCATCCCCTTAATGAATGATTTTCGGGATAAATATCCTATGTCCTTCCCAGGGTCTCAAACTATCTCCATACCGAATTCCATCTAAATTGGTTCAGCGGATTATGCGTGAAAAGATAAGGGACAGACAGACAGACAAACAGACAAAATTACTTTCGCATCTATAATATTAGTAATGGATAAGTCATAAATCTTAAAATACGTGTTCGAGTTGACTTCCTTTTTT
This sequence comes from Brenthis ino, assembly GCA_921882275.1. Taxonomy (NCBI): domain Eukaryota; kingdom Metazoa; phylum Arthropoda; class Insecta; order Lepidoptera; family Nymphalidae; genus Brenthis; species Brenthis ino. The sequence goes on from OV170234.1 coordinate 19,912,345, forward strand.
CATACAATGTTATAGACTTAATAAAAATATATCATCGTCTTGTCAGAAGTGAGTAAATGAGTGTCTTACTTTATGTATAAAGCTATTCAAGTTTCATCACTTTCATTATGATACGCAAAATAAAAAGACCAGTAAGTTGCCCGTAAAACAGACTTTGTTGACGTTTATATCACTTAAGAAATACACACATTTTACGCAGAAAACACATTTTTATATTCATTTGTTTCTAAACTAAGCATTGAAATGAATATGTTTTGTTGTTAAAACATCATTTCTTATACCTTACAAATTGGTCACGGGTTCGAATCTCGTTCAGCATATTATATTTTCATTATGTAAAGAGAAAAGTATCTTATTTATTGATTCAAAAGAGTCTGTGACATGGAGCTACAATTTGTAAACCAAGATTACCAAAACTACTCAAAGTGCGGTAAGAATAATATTAATAAATATGTTGGGACATTAACACACAGCACCATCTAGTTCCATAGTAAGCTACAATGCTTGTGTTATAGATACTAGATAGTTGATACACATACATAACTTTAAATACATAAATATTATAAATATAAACACTCATGACTGGAGTACAAACATTCGTGCTCATATACACATATGAATGCCCCCAGCGGGACTCGAACCCGCGACCGCTACACAGCAAGTATGGTCACTGGTCACTACAAAGTGAGAAAACGTGTTGTCAAATAATTATAATACCTGTGAATAATAATTATAAGCAAAACAAAAAAAAACCCATAAAACACATGTTAACGCCTTTTTTACATAACTGCTATATACACAAAATAACAGTTCAGGGGTTACTTTGAACTAACAATGAGGGGTCATTAAATTCTATGTATGTATTTTATTTGTTATTGTCACGACTTAGTAACTTTGGGCATGGGGTCATAAAAAATTCGGACAAAAGTTGGTGATCGCGATAACGATCACTTAGAACGTAACGACTACGACACGGATACTACAAATACGATTTACGATTTTAGGGTCATTCTTGAATTACAATTACCTTATAAAAGAATTAATTTACGTTATAATACAAATGTTTTATACATTATTATATAATTCTGAAACAAGGTGTCATTAAATATATTGACGACACGTTTGGCTCAGTTTGTAGTGACCCTACTTGCTGCGCCAGCGGTCGCGGGTTCGAGTCCCGCTGGGGGCATTCATTTGTGTGATGAACACGAATGTTTGTACTCCAGTCATGGGTGTTTATATTTATAATATGTATGTATTTAAAGTTATATATGTATAATGTATCAACTATCTGGTATCCATAACACAAGCCTCGTAGCTTACCATGGAACTAGATGGTGCTGTGTGTTAATGTCCTGACATATTTATTTTTATTTTCAATAATTGTTAGTAGCTTTTATTTAAATATTTACCTCTGTCATACAGCTATAATAAATGTATAGACGCGATTACTAAAAGATCTCCTATTTGCTTATCTATCCATAAATAAATATAAATAAAAATGAATGTTTGTATGTTTGTCCTCTATGCGTTCCTAAACCATTGATCTGATTGTGATTGTCTTTGTTCTGACTGATTCTGTTAGATTATTCTGTATACGCCTGCGAAAGCTCCTGGTGCAAAAAAAAAAGAAATTTTTGTTTAAGCTATTTAAGCTTAGGGGGGCTTTCCCAAGCAAAGCAAGAGTAAGTCAGTGGTAAAATATAAACAAAAGTTTGAACATTCTTATCTAACCGTAAAAATGAGAAAATTCCTAACAAATTTTCATTCCTTAAGGGGATGAAATGTCAAATATAGTTTTCCTTAGTGCTCATATTTGTTATAAATAATATATGACATACGCAAAGTTTTATATTCTACGCCCAATAACTTAGGTTTTACGTATATAGTGAGTAAATAAATTAACATTTTATCTAAATTCTTACTGGTTTTATACTTTGGCGTTTTGTAAAAACAGAATATAGTCTAAATCTTTATATATATAATTCTTCTGTGAGTGTGTATGTCACTGAACTTCTCTCAAACGACTGGACCGATTTTGTTAAAAAAAATTGTGTGTGTTCAAGGGGATCTGAGAATGGTTTAGATTCACAATTTGAATAATAATTTTCATCAAAATGGTCCAGAATGTTTTAGCTTATTAAAAAAAGTTTGAAATTTTCAAATTAAAGACGTGTAGACAGGACAACGTCTGTCGGGTCAGCTAGTATAGTTTTATTTCACTGATCAAATATCAATCAACTTCTCTATTCTATGACATTAAAAAAACACTTCCCAACTGGTACGTTTAAAAGCCATGAACAAAAAATATATATTTGGTACAATACGGACAGAATCAAATGCAACAGTTAGTCGATATATCAACAATAGGTGATTTACAAGCTGTTTCACGTACGCTGTGGACACGACGCGTCACTTGTTTAGCATACAAATTGACATCCAAGCTGTGGTCTCGTGGTCGTTTGGAAAATTGCTTACACTCTTACCGTATTAGAAGTTTGATGAAGTCGATTTCTTTCTATCCGATACAGTTTGGATTTCATCTATACGAAAAATAGCGTTTTATTCTGCTGCAGATAAATTTTATTATTGGTAATGTAATACCTTTGTATTACCAATAACTTTGTATGTTTGTTACACTTTCTCGCGCAAACCGCTAAACTTATTTTGATGAATTTTGGTATAGAGATAAATTGGATATGGGAGAATAATATAGGTTTTTGTCTCGATAATACATAAATCTTAAAATACAGTAATCTTAAGTAAAAAGATTAAAAAAATCTGTTTATCTCTGAATGTAAAACGTGTAATGCAAAAATATACTGTTATAATACATGCCGTTATATACATAAACAGGATATACATCTTCTGCTTCCTATTGTTAAACCATTTAAGTCAAATTAAAATGAACTCTCGTGGAATTAGTTCCTCTATAATACTTTTAGATCACTTAATTAGGGAAGATGTAACAAGTTCGATTCTCCAAACTTTTTGATACAACTACAATAGGTGATTTACAAACTTCACGTAAGACATGAACGTGACACGGCAGATATTTAGCATACAAATTGACTCGCCGGCTGCAAACTATAGCCGCGAGCATGCATTAAATTGTTATAATATTTGACTTCGCTATACGTTTCCACTGTATGGTGTATTCATCAACATAGATTTAGTGGTTACTGAAATTTCATTTTGTTATATATACTTCTTCTAAAAACATGATGTATATTAATATATTAGTCATAATTTTAATTCAAATAACCGTGTAAAACTACAATTGTAATATATTTTTTGCAGCTTTTGCTTTTTGTTCCAGATGATTTCGAATGATTTATTTATAACAAATCATAATGATGATCACAGAAAAGAGTAAGCTATTAAAAACAGTGTCTATCCACAAAAATTATACGATAATTTGAAAGAAAAAGAGAAATGGCATCGAAATACCTTACGATAAAATATAAACTATAATTTATTTTGATTACGGTTGCTAACCAGAAGACTTTGGCATCAAAAACCTTCAAAGTATAACAAACGCGAACGTAGGTTTGATTGTTAATCTATCAAGCGATACGGTGTGTCAAATTGTCGTAATTTTTGCCACATAAATATTTAGTTTAGAGTGTTTTAAGTTATTACTTTTTATTCTGATATGCAAAGTGGTCTATAGCAAAAGGAAGCGAGTGACACTCTCTATAATTGCTAACGTATAAAAAAGAAAAATATAAGTATATAAGATGAATCTCACTCACACCCTGTCCCAATCAATAACCAGCACTTTCTTTGTCAGATAAACCAAAAGAAAAACCTCGTAAATGTACGCACATTTATGAATTGTCACACCGAATGAAACGAATACGAGGAAACGGAATTGTGGTAATAAAACATTTACAGTATTCCTTGGTGCTTATTCTTAAGGCAACTACAGTGTTTTGTGATACCAGTTTATTATCGTATTTTATCTTTTTGGTTTTCGCTTGAACGTTACATCGTCAAGTTTAATTTGATTTCAATATTAAGTGTACATACATACATTTTCATAAACTAGCGACCAACCCTCGCTTCGCTCGGATTCTTCCTTTGGTACGTTATAACGGTTAGTATAGATTTCTCAGAGATAAGATATTTTCCCGCAGTAAAAAGTATCCTATATGTTGAACCGGATAACCAGCTATCACCATATCGAATTTCATGTCAATCTGTCTATTGGTTTTTTCGTGATGCGGTCACAGAAAGACAGACAGATAGACAAAAATTCAAAAAAGCTATAGATTCGGCCTCTGTGTCGATAATAATGATTATTTCAATAAGATTTTCCAAAAAAATATTTAATGTACAGATTCGACTCAGTTAGAATTTTATTATATAGATATAGAATATATATGAAAACTGATAACTAGATTATCGTAGCACTGTAGTAACGTGGCACTGTATACCATGGCTTAGAAGTAAAAATTTTATCTCTCTCAAAAGCCTACCAAAACCATCATATAATGGCAAAGAGATTATAAAAAAATATTAAGCACTTTGTAATAAAACTACGCAAGACTTAGTGCCAAAAGTCACTGCCCTAACTAAATACCCCTAGAAAGCTTAAATTATCCGTAAACGTATTCATACATAATATATACAAAAAGGTATAAATGTTTAAAACCAGCCACTTATCTGTTGTGTTCAAGTAAGCTATTTTTATGTAAAACTATTAAATGCAGTACATGCAAATAGAGTGCATAATTAAAGAATATTTCACATAAGCGACGCAGTTAAATTTGAATGTAAAATTCGGTGACCATTTTAGACTATAGTATGTACGTGCAAACAAAATACACCAAACTATACAAATAGAGGCAATCAAATAAATGGTAGGGATTTTTTATCGCTATTGGATAATGTCGTGACTTCGAGTTCAATTAGAAACGACGACACGTTTGGCTCAGTTTGTAGTGACCCTATTTTCCGTGCCAGCGGTCGCGGGTTCGAGTCCCGCTGGGGGCATTCATTTGTGTGATGAGCATGAATGTTTGCACTTCAGTCATGAGTGTTTATATTTATAATATGTATGTATTAAAGCTATATATGTGTAGTGTATCAACTATCTGGTATCCATAACACAAGCCTCGTAGCTTACCGTGGAACTAGATGGTGTTGTGTGTTAATGTCCCACATATTTATTTTAAACGAATTTTATTTTGAAGCAATAGATTAAATATTGTTTATAATACAATATTTTCACACTTATCTTGTTATATTAATTAACGTTTTGGTATGTTTTAACGGTTATTATAGAATTGATAGACTATATTTTAGTATATATATATATATATATATATATATATATATATATATATATACATATTATACACATAAGTATGACTAGTTTCATATCCCACACTTGAGAAATGATTGATTCTCCATACAAACTTTCAACTAATAAACTATTCTATATCCATCCCAGTATCTCGAACTATCTTCATACCAAATTTCATCTAAATCGGTTTAGCGGATTTTTATCCATTACAAACAAAAATACAATATTTTTCCTCTTTATAATATTAGTATATGTAGATAAATGAATTTTTATATTATAAAATTGGCGTAGCTCTTCTAGTATCGAAAAGTACTGAGTGAAAATAACATAAGATTAAAAAAAAGGAACAATTATAACGTTAAAATTAAAAAGTGAAATGATTGCCTTTTCAAACGGTAATAAATAAAATCCAATGAATTATTTGCAAAAACAAGTTTAATTTCGAAACGATCACTCTGAATTTGACAACAGCCGACACTTGTATTACAATGGGCTACCTATCTGACCCAGGGGGCATGTACCTATCTAACGATGTAGACGAAGGTTGCGAGTTCCATTCCCATGGGATGTAGGTGAATTTGTATGGAACGAATTGTTGTAACAACTGAAATTTCCAAATTTATATTAAATATGTTAGTAGAAATGCAACTATATTATAATGAAAATATTAATACTGCTTTAATATATATAATTGTGAAAAAAATATTATTTTATATATAAAAATACTTTAAATACGACTTTAAAACCTATCAAGTACAATTTATTATGAATATAGGAACCGTTTAAAGAGCCATTGCGATCTGCGACTGATATTACATAGATAACTACATACATATATGTAATTTCAAGAGGCATAAGGTCTTTTTCACATCAGTAAAGTTTTGTACTATCCATATATGTAAATAAAATTGAAGTGTCTATTTGTAATTTGAAATTAACTATGTTTTCTCTAGCACATAGAGTTATTTACATAATACCAGTAACAGGGTTGTTTACCCTGTTTAAAAATTTTGCCTGTTTGTGTCTCTCTGTTTGTCCGGGGTAATCTTTAGGAAAGCTTGATCGATTGTAATGGGACTTTCACTGAAAGATAGAGCAGTTTGTAGGGCTACATTTATGTATATTATCACATAACTTTTATTTATTTTATTCCCGAATAATCTATGGTTCCAGCGCGAAAATCGAAAACCCTTCAAATTATGCAAAAGAAACGTTTCTAAACTTAGAATACCTACATAAAATAAGATGTTATTATAATTAAAACTAACAATTGTTTCATATTGATATAAAACTACAAGGATTGTCTTCCACACGGAAAAGCTTATTACCTATTAGTAAAGTGTCGAAGAGAAAATCTCTTAAGAATGTGGATAAAGCCTAAGGGATGTAAAGGGTGCAAAGGGAGACTAGGGTGGGTCTCTTGTGGGTCGTTTTGCATACAGATTGAACTGACCAGTGACCACGCTAGATACGTACGTGTCCCGTTAGCCGCGTGTTTTGTATTCGAACGTTAAGATTTTGCACATTTTCCGTAGATTAGTACGAAGCAATAAATATGTCAAATTTTTGTTTCAAGAGCTTATTCTATATTTTTAAAATAAACAATATAAAAGCTCTACAATAGCAAATCAATATTGTTTTTTTTAAATTACTTTATGTTTAAAGCCAAAAATAAAAGTCAAACATATAATGTTCAAAACTTAAAACATCTAACCCATATTATATTACCATTTCCACAAAACCACAACCAAAACTTATGTAAAACTAAAAAAAAATCGCAAACCCTCAATTATAATAAAAGTCGGTAAGTAACAAAGGAATAATGTAAAAGAAAAACAGCTACTAACTTAGCGGCTCTACGAAGCGCTACACCGAAGTCGCGTAGGTCTACGGTCGAGTACACTTTGTTTAACTTGTCATAAGTTTTATTTTATTGCGTCTTAAAAGTTAGGAGCGATGTAAAATAAAGTAGAAATGAGTAAATACTCGTAGTAACATTAACATTACTATTATGACTTGTTTAACTTAGTATTTTTTGAACGTCTGTACTTAATTCAGCTATTAAAGAACCTCAGACTAAAGAAATAAATAGATAGATGGAACCCGCCCAAAAATTTCAGTCAAAAAGATGCATTAGCTGTTTATGCTACGATTCTCAATTTTTTTATTACATATTATTTACTTTCTTCAAAGAGTAAGAAAAATATTATATAGCTATTAGTCGTCAATTTTAAATTTTTGAGAAGAAAATATGAATTTAGAATGAATGATAAAAAATACTATATTCTTTTAGATTTTGGCATTAGTTATCTTCCATATTCATTTTTATGAATTAACTAGCGGCTCACCCTCGCTTCGCTCGGGTTTTACGCTAGGTACGTTTTAAATAGATATAAATAGTTATTAGCCAGCGTTAGTCATATACATTTTTTTTTGTTAATAATATTGACAAATATTGACATTAATATTTATACGATACTAACGTCACTCAATTGTTTTGCCTTCCCGAAACCTCTCCACCAACACTTAAACTTTATGGTATGGTATTAAAGTTAAAATTGACTTATAAGTATTATTACGAATCTTTTGTATGGGAGTAGAGAAAAGTGTTGTTTTTAGACTTTTTCAAGCAATTTTTTAAATTTTTCTCTCCGTAAGAACCATCCTCGTACTTTAAGGAATATTCTGAAAAATGAATTAGTGAAATCGGTTCAGCTGCTTTCGAGATTTGCGCTTACCAACACATTCAGCGATTCATTTTTATATTATAGATTTTCTTTTTTACTATAATAAAACCCGTTAGCAATTTCGATTGATTAACATTTATTTACTTATCACAGTCATGAATATTCTATTTGCATTCTGTTTTATTTAAAACACTAGCGACTCACCCTCGCTCTGCTGAGATTTGTAGCTTGGTACGTTTTAACGGGTTGTATAGATTTCTCAGAAATGAGATATTTTCCCACAGTAAGAAGTATCCTAAATGTTGACCCGGATAACCAGCGATCATCGTACCAAATTTCATTAAATCTGTCCTGTGGGTTTCTCGGGATGCGTTCCCAGACAGACAGACAAAAATTCTAAAAACTATAGATTCGGTCCCTGTATCGATAATAATGACTATTTGAATAAGATTTTCTAAAAAATATTTAATGTATATACACACTCAGAATTTTATTATATGTATAGATTACATATTATTCTAAAACATCGTTTGGCTTTATGTATAGTTCTGTGACACTGTATATTATTACTTAGTCTAAGTAAAGAACTATATATTTAATCCTATATATTATATAAATTACATTTAATCATACGAAGACTTCAAAACATTTTATTTGAATAATTGTACCTTTATATTAACATAATTTATAAGACACTTAAGATTTAATCTTACGTTTTTCGTAACATCAAGTGTTAATTAACTAATTAAATGCATTAAGAACTTTGAGTATACATAATATTATTCTATAGAATAAATTAAGGCCTTTTAAAATAAGAGCTTTTAAAATGTCGGAAACATCGAGCATTGTTGTGATAATATCTCATTCAAGACATTAAGCTTACATATACAGATTTCTGTATAGTCATATTTTTGTAAAAAAAATATATAGAAATCTATGCTTTTTTAAAACGAACCAGTCAATACAAATATTTACATCGGATACCGGGAATCGAACTTACGACCTCTGACTAGTAGACAGTGCGTATTAGATATCTACCTTACACCACGTCGCTCGTCAATAAATTGGTATTCAACTCCATTCATTATAAAACTTTGTTAACATGCAAAGTTAAATTCGCAGATGAAATTGGGCCGATTAAATTTTCGGCATTAAACGAATCTACCAAACTTTTCACCGTTTGTGATAAGCCTTTAGTATTTTGAGTGAACGTGCCGTGAGGCATTAGGCGTGAGTTTCCCGGGAATTACCGGTTAAACCAGATGCAGAACCATATACGCGCGTATAAAATTAATGCATAATTTTTTATTTTCAATGGAAAAAGAGTTCATGTTATATTGTATATAAAAAGAGAAAGTTTTTGAATTACTGTTTGTTACAATCTTTACGTAGTAGTAACTAAATGTATTTAAGTAAAAATTGGAATAGATATCCCACTACTATTATAAATGTGAAAGTTTGTATGTTTGTTACTTCTTCACGTTGAAAAGGCTGTACGAATTGTGATGAAACTTAATATACATATAATTACCTAGCGTAAAATCTACGGTACTTTTAGATACTTAGGGAAACACTCAGAAACGAGTGGGTCGCTAATATATATGTTATATACCACACAACATGTTCAAATCACCAGATTGTTCAAAAAATCACATCGTATAAACAAAACTACGTGAAAACTAAACAAATTCATTTATTATTAAAGCTCAATGCGAAGTGTCATTTGTCTAAATGTTTACATTTACGTTTACGGAACGCAAACAAAAACCACTCAGCGTCTAAACGGCGTATTGATTTTGTGGCGTGAAGACGTTGGTACAATTGTAATGGCGAAATTTTATGTTTATTTATTGTTATTGTTATTTAAGTGATAGTGTTTTGATGGTGAATTGGGTTTTTGTCTCATGGGATTTCAATTAATAGAACCCATTAATTATGGTTAAAGAGATTTTTTTATGAAACGCTCATCAACTACATATAATGTATTTGTTATATTTCAATACATAAAAATTGTATTTAAAACTAGACATATTCTTACATATATATATGGTTTTACTTTGCTTCCTCCCAAAATGCAAACTTACCTGTAACAAAAAAATATATTAAAATTAGTGTTGTAATTTTGAAATTTCGCAGGAAAAGTCACAGCTAACCATTAGTTAATATGAAATATATCATTCTAGCATCTTTTAATATTTAAGATGAATAATACCATTATATAGGTACTCTCGCGGTCTCTTCCCCTTTCAACCCTAATATTTCAATTTGTTTGACTCTGTCTAACTCCAATTTCCTATAGAGTTAAATTAACGGGAGCGTGCCGTATTGACCTTTGCGAAGTCGGTAATTCGTTAGTTGGCGGAAAAATCTATCCGACGAGATGTTGAAGAAAAATATATTCTCACAGAAGGAATGAAATCAATATTATAGCGGTAGCATCCCTACACATATAAAAGTCCTAGACGAGTGTCTGTCCTTCTTTCTATCTGTATGCGTATCCCGCTAATCTTCAAAACTACTAAACCAATTTGGATATGATTTTTACTTTTTTTTATCTGCATTTCTCGCTAAATGTGATGTATTTATGTACATTTATTTACATATATATGCTAAGCATTGATGATATTAGTGAATAGATTCGAAAGAAATAGTGCTGTTTAGTTGCTCTACGTTTGGACTCTTTGTTTTCGCTGTTTACGTTATCGATTCAAGCGATTCGATAATATAAACATTCATTCAAAAAGTACTTAATAGTTGCCTTTTACAATATCTCATTTCATTAGTTTAATATATAATGAAAAATGAAAATAAATCGCACGAACACAATTATCTAGGAACGTGATTAAAAATAAGTATTTATTTCTGAAGAAAAAACGATTCAATAGGTATCTAATATATTTTTCATTTATTAATTTTACATTTTTCTTTAATATTACATACAAATATATACTCACGTACATTTATCACAAATACGTATCACACTCAAGTAAAACACTTGCCCAGCCCACCGACATAACAGAAAGATTTATGTGAATCCAAGGAGAGTGTCATCAATATTTTTCGACAGACCAACCTCCCTAGTCTGTGGCTGGAGGAAATGAGCTTTCGATATCCCTATGTCCGAATCAATCTCACTTCAAACGAAAAACGCATCGCAAACAGTCGCCGGCGGATATTTAATAGCGCGGTAAAAGAGCGTAATTACTGTGGAATTGGGGCCGTGAGATGTCGGTATTTCGTTATTCATTTAATGTACACATATGAATGATATGGCTATCGGGACGTTATTATTTATGTATGGGTGAAGCTTTATGGATAACGTATGATTATGATTTGCTCAATCGTAGCTTAGATTTTGTGTGCGAAATAAATTATTGTCTAATTAACCCTTACACCTTCCAACTTAACTGTCTCGGTGGTGTAGTGGCTAGCATGTGCGGCTACACACCCGGAGGTCCTGGGTTCAGTTCCCGGGTCGGGCCAAGTTTAGTTATTGAGTCTTTCTGTATGGTAAGCCTCAGTAACAGCCCGGAGTTGGGAAGTTGGCCGTGTTTCACCCCCGTGCCTCGGAGAGCACGTAAAGCCGTCGGTCCTGCGTCTTAACTCTTACTGGTCGTGTCGAGCGATCGTCCCACCGGAGTATGAGAGTGAAAGAAATAGAGAGTGCCCTTGTGTCTGCGCGTACACTTGTGATAATATCTCCTGCGCAGTTAGCTAATCTCAATGAGATTGGCCGCCGTGGCCGGAATCGGTCAGGAGAACATCATCATCATAGCTTCCAACTGCTGGACACAAGTGTCCTCTTATCCAGAGGATATATGTAGAATACAGGAGAAAATAATAATATGAATATTAAATTGTTATTAAGGTACATCTTGTAAGAAAAGTGCATTAATAATTACAAATTTGTATCCACGCACTTGACTTTAAATTCAAACAGATTGAGATATTTATTCACAACACTAGTATTGCCCGCGGCTCCGCCCGCGTTTAGATCACTAAAAACCAAATGATTAGGTTTTACATATTACTATACTCTTACATTGCAGTTTTTGTATTTTTCTCAGAAATGAGGCATTTTCCCGCGGTAAAAAGTATCCTATATGTTGACCCGGATAACCAGCTATGACCATACCAAATTTTATCAAAACCCCTCCAGTGGTTTTTCCGTGATGCGGTCACAGACAGACATACAGACAGACAAAAATTCTAAAAACTATATATTCCGCCTCTGTATCGATAATAATGTCTATTTCAATAAGATTTTCCAAAAAATATTTCATGTACAGATTCGACTCAGTTAGAATTTTATTATATGTATAGATTACTGATGACGATGTAAATATGTTAATTATATAACTAAACAATTCATTATGACATTTCTAAAAAAAAAACATGTCATATCTATTGAAAATAGAACATAAATGGGAATCTTATTAGAAGTCTTAATTGAACAATTTGGAAAACGAAAGTCAATATTGAACGCGAAAAGTGCGAATCGATTTCGCTTTGCCCCAAAAAGAATCGCAAACACTTTTACGGGCGATTTAATTATGCGGTAAATACGTTCGTGAAATTGGAGCACTCTTGACGTACAGATTTAACGACATTTTTATATCTGAAAGACTCAAATATTTTAATATGTTTAAGTTAAGTTTGATAAACAATTTTATTGTTCGAATCGCAAATAAATAATATTTTGTTATTTTTAAAAGTTATTATAACTAAAGTTATGTCACAGAGTAAATATACGTTCAATGTACTGGTCTAGATTAGCTTGTCACTCTCTGGCCTTTTTGTTTATATGCAAGGAGTTACGTCGTTGCTTTGTAGGCTGTATGAGAGAAGTTCAAACTGACTAACATATTATACTTACGCTTTTTTAATAATAGAAATAATTTTAAGTATAATATAAACACACATACATATATATGTATTAAGTTTATATAGTGTTTTCTTACACCGTACGACAAAAGCACAAGATAATTTCAGATGGGATTTGAACCCGCTTCACTTGGTTTTGACCACGATACTGCTGATACTTTTATATGATAAATAAAAATAAAAGTTAAGAAATAGAGTAAAAATTTTAAAATTTTAAACTGACACACTATTATACACAATGGTAATAATTACATCTTAAAAACGGAATAAAACATAAGTACGCGGCGGAAATCACTCCGATTTTCAAACTGAGGCTGTAAATTCAACTTTTGCTATAAAATCTGCATTCCGGGCCAAAGCAAAAGAGTAAAGTTCTAAAGTAAATCCACCGTCTTCAGACGTCAAAATAAATACAAGCCGAAAAGCCTTATATAAGATGGTCTTTTATGAGGTTGAGAGTTTCTAATTATAGGGGTTTAGAACTGATTTTTAATAAAACATGGATATTTTCAAACATAATTATACGAAATGGATGACAGAGATAACACTTAACTGTGAAATAATGTATTTTTTTATTACAAACTAGCATTGCCCGCGGCTCCGCCCGCGTTCAGATGACCAAAAACTAAATTCTTAGGTGTTACATATTAGTATACTCTTACATTGCAGTTTTTGTATTTTTCCTCAGAAATAAGATATTTTCCCGCGGTAAAAAGTATCCTAGGATCGCGCGCTACATCGCCCGGTTTATATAGCTTAAGCAGGCGGTCGAGCGATGCGGGGCAGAGGGGATGGACTCGCCGTAGGCATCTCAATGCTCGCCAAGCATTAAAAATGTTTCGCTACTAATTACTTCTAACAACGATATCTCAAAAACTATTCATCTGATTGATTTAGTGTAAAGAGCAATTTTAATCTGCATTAAATGACTAAGCTAACTAAAATATTCATTTGGATAAGGATTAATACCGAACTAAAGAAAATAACTTTGAAAATAACGTAATGTTTTTAATTAAAAATGTTAACATAAAAGTGGTTATTGTAAGTCAACCGTAAGAGATAGAGATATGCTATCGCGGACTTTTTTGTAGCATTTTTATAGATTTTGAATTCTCTAGTACATTACTTAACTGTATCTTTGCTAGTTTACGCGGCGTTCGCGTGGAAAGTTCCCATTTGGCGAGATTTTTTGCGACCTCTTCAACATTTGTCGCCGTATTTCAGCTAATTTACATAAAAGCATAATAAATTATATACCTAAACCTTCCTCAAGAATTACTCTTTCTATTGTTGAAAACCGTATAAAAATCCGTTCAGTAGTTTTCGAGTTTATCGCGTACAGACAGACAGGAGGACAGACAGGAGGACAGAAAGACGCGGCCGGGGGACTTATTTTTATAATAAGTATAGATAATATCAATAAAAAATATCTAACAGACACTTAATATATTGTAATATAAATGGAAATCTTTATATAACCAAATAACATAAATAGGCCATTCGCTTTGTGCGGGAATTGCAACTACAAAGTTTTGCAGAATAGAAGTACCTATCATACTTCTTCTACACCAAAACTCATTTTTTGTTATCTTCTGCATTTTAATTTGTCAGGTAGAGAAATAAAAAGAAGATAATGACATTCCGTTCTCCGTTTTCTTCTTCAGTATTACTCATATAAGTATCCTATGAGAAAATTGGGTCCAGAATTTATATATTAAGCTACGTAAATAAACTTGTAAATGACAAAACAATTGAAGGTGAATAGTCTTAGATATATAATAAATAAAATCTATATATAAATAGGCAAAGACAAAACGGTTTAGTACATTTTTCTCCTCTGTTTGGTGATTTTTTGTTTAGTAGTTGCTAGTAATGAGCTTTAAGTATCAATAAATAAATTTGGAAACAGTATTTTTTCATATATGTATGTAGATAGGTAAATTCTATTTACATATGTTTTAATATGATGATCCGTTTGGCTCAGTTTGTAGTGACGTTACTTGCTGTGTCAATGGTCGCGGGTTCGAGTCCCGCTGGGAGCATTCATTTGCGTGATTAGTACGAATGTCAGTCATGGGTGTTTATATTTATAATACGTATGTATTTAAAGTTGTATATGTATATGTAGTGTATCAACTATCTGGTACCCATAACACAAACCTCATAGCTTACCATTGGACTAGATGGTGCTGTGTGTTAATGTCCCAACATTTATTTATTTTTCTCAAATTTCAACAATGATTATGACGAGTTTCGATGACTGGCGAGCACTAATATATAATAGTAAATAGTGCACAGTATTTACTTACTAGGAATGACTAAGCAGGCGAACTTTCCTAAAGGTTTGCCGGAGTTGAGGTGACTCTGGTGACTTTCAACACGATCAAGTTTAAATTCAATCTACTCCATTATAAAATTCTTGGTAAAGATTTGTGCACAGTAAGAGAAACTGCTATATTGCTATAAGCTGCTGTATAAGCTAAGTTTTATACAATACTGAGATTACATGAAGATTTTTTTGTTATTTAGTGATTTTTAACTTATTCGCCTTTAAATGAACTTATGCAGCGTTCGAATTGGTAATCTCCGATGGAGAAGTAATAGGGATATGCTACCAGAGTGTACATCAAATTTTCAATTCAATTCAATTTTCTTATTAATGGCTTCAAAGCGTGTGTCAGTTGAGCATTTATTTCGCCGATGTCACGTAGAATGTAGAATACACGAAGAAGATTGGTCGGTATCTTCAAATTTAAAGAATCTGAATGAAATTTGGCACAGACATAGCTTATAGTCTGGAATAGTACAACGGAATCCAGGCACAGATTTATCCCGGAATTTTTTTTTTTGTTTCTAGAGGCGAACTCGGGCGAAGCGAGTGTGAGCCGCTAGTATTTTATAAGAGACCTGTCAGTAATACTGATTAACTATTGGAAAGACAGTTGTTTTTGTTGTGGAAATACAAATACAGAAACAATAACAAAAATATATGTAACTAATAATAGAGCTATAATAAACTATTGGATAATACGAACAGTGGATAACTTATTTCTATAAGTGTATACCAATTTCTCAAGCCCCAAATACACCGCCGTAAGTGTATTAGCAATATACCACGGGACCACACTTGATGTACATACATACATACGTACATATACTATGATTATAATAAGTCGTTTTTGTATATGTATTGTAGAAGGTAGAGTGGTTTTGTATTCTATTTGTGTATGAAAGAAAGATATACTCTTTTAGATCTACGTGAATATTGGACACTTTACGGTTTTTTTGCAGACACTGACGTTTCGAATACTTTAAGGAATCATGGGCGCGGGAAAGACTAAGGTTTTCGAGGAGTCAAAAGTAAGAAAGATGTATCGGTAAGTACATTTTTATATTTATAAACTTTACTAGCGGCTTACGCTCGCTTTGCTCGGATGCTTCCCTAGGTCTATCTGTGTACATCATCGAAGTTCATCGAAATCTGTCCAGCCGTTTATCGTGAAGAAGTAATTATACACACAAATACAAAATATCGCATTTATAATAATAATAGTCCAGTTCAGGTGCGGAATAGAAATATTTGTCATACTTCTACACCAAAAGTCTTTTTTTTATCTTCTGCATTTTAATTTGTAAAGTAGAGAAATGAAAAGAAGATAATGACATTCCGTTCTCCATTTTCTTCTTCAGTATTATTCAAATAAATATTCCATGAGAAAATCGATTTAGTAGTAGTAATAATTTAAGTCGATTTTACTTCTTCCAAAGCAAAGCTATTTAAAAATAATCTCGACTGTGGAATATACCGTATCCTCTGCTACGCTGTAGTTCAAATTCAATAACGCAGTTAGAAAATTCTTAGTCAACAAACAGAGCTCAGTACTTACTACTCGGAGGACTTCACTCTATTACTTGTAACTTTATTTTACTTACGAGTACTTTTTATTTAAACGTGATATTATTTCAATCAAATTCGTTGCTGTTTTTGCGTGTACAATAAACATACATACATACACACTTATAAGCTATTGCATTTATTGTATGTATTAATTAGGGTGTAGCGAAAATAAAACTTCTTTTTAGCTTGAGGGTAGACTTTGAAGTTTATAAAAAAAAATTGAAATAAAGAAAAATACTCAATATTTAGAGGTGGCCTACTGATTTTTAAAATAAACAATTAATTCAAATTATTTTAATGAAAAAAAAATCATCTTTAAAAACATTCAAAAATAGAAGAATTGTCATTTTCTACTGAACTTTCACAGCAATTAAAAAAAAATAACATGTTATTTTTTCATCTTTATTAAAAATTGCAATAATGCTATACTACTTAATGCAATATATATATTTTTTATAAGCTACAAATTCTATCCCCAAGCTAAGAAAAAACGTTCCTCCCTATTGTATAAGTTTTCAGCCCTTTTTAACATCCCACTGCTGGGGGTTGGCCTCTCTACGAGGGGGATCAAGCCATAGTCCACCACGCTGGACAAGTGCGGGTTGGCGGACTTCACATGTCTTTCTAAAACTTGCTAGGTTCTCTCAGACATGCAGGTTCTCTCTCGATGTTTTCCTTCGCCGCGTAAGGCGAGTAATCATGTTGGTTGCATTTATTATACTTGTGCAATAAACTATATTATTAATACTAGTTTTAATTTGCGACTTCACATGCGGTTATATTTCAGTTTATTTAGTACATACTAAGTATAAACTCATCATATGTTAACATGTATAGAAACATTATGTCGAAAACTGTTTAAGCAATTATCATGAAAATAAGTATTTTATTTTAGTTTTTACTCCATCTTGGTCTTATAATTTACATTTTAAAAATTGTTCCTTAGCTAGTTCGTAGATACCTAGTAATTTGTCAACTTTGGTTAGAACAAACAGCAAAAGGGCGCTTCATTACATTCATCCTGCGAAAAACTTCATTCAAGAATCGAATCAGATACTATCGACATAGATACAACGATTAGTCAACTAAATTACCACTGTACTGGAGTGTTATAGAAAAACACAAACATTTTATTTATAAACATCACGGTATTCCATACATCTGCTAATAAATTGAGTTGTAACGACCCCGTGACATGTCCTCAAGAGACCGATTCGAGTAACATATATGTATTTAATGCGAAAGAAAGTTGTCAGTGGGTTAGTTTTTACTTAATTGGCTGTGTTTTACGAAATGATAACGTTTTAATGGAAATTTTATTGTTGTAGATAACAATGCATGTACATAAAATAGCTTAAATAATTTTATAACAAAAACAAATATTTAAGTTAGGTTTATATATTACTAAGGCATTTGTTTGATTTTTAGTTACTAAATGAAAGAAGCCCTATACAGTCATTTATGAGACAAAGTTTTGATTGTGTAAAATGTTTGTATGAGATCTGTTCACTATTATAATACGCCACTTTTTAATTATACATAAATAAATACATATGTTGGGACATTAACACACAGCACCATCTAGTTTCATGGTCAGCTACGAGGCCTGTTTCATGCATACCAGATCAACTGTCTACATTATCTATCTACATAAATATATACATATTATAAATATAAACATCTATGACTGAAGAACAAATATTCGTGTTCATCACACAAATGAATGTCGCCAGCGGGACTCGAACCCGTGACCGCTGGCACAGCAAGTAGCAAACTGAGCCAAACGTGTCGTCAAATAGGAAATAGCTACACCTATTTCAAATAACTAAAAAAGATCAAAGAAACTTGCATAATTCTAATACCAGTTCGACGTTATATATTTACGATAAACCTTTACAAAACAATACTACGAGTATAAATAAACCACCAATTCTTTTACACTGAAAAATATCTCGAATGACCAAATGTGGCAATTTTATGTCTTTACAGAAACAAATGCGAGTCCGCACTCTAAACTACAGGTGACTTAGACTGTAAGTGACTTAGTGTTATGTACGAGACTAGCACCAACAAACCTAGATACATTGAAGATTTAAAACAGCATTAATGTTTCGTATTACCTCTTTGTTATATATTTTGTCTTAAATATTCAGTAATATAAAAAAAATATACTAAAATAAATTTTTAAAACCTATTTATTTAACTTTGTTTTTAAATGTATACTAGTGGCTCACCCTCGCTCTGCTTGGACTCGTTCCTACTTACGTTTTAACGTTTAAAAAATTTATCCAGTGGTTTTCTCGTGATACGTTCCCAGACAGACAGACAGATAGACAAAAAATCTAAAAACTAAGGATTCGGCCTCTGTATTGATATGAATGACTATTTCAATAAGATTTTCCAAAAAAGTCTTAAAAATCTCCTTAAAAGGATTTTTTTCTCTCAAAGGTATAAATTTTTACTTAAACACCGGTTTCAATGTGCGAAAATATCTAAAAACATACCAACACACAAAAACCCACTCGAATTCCTCCATAGTTTCAAGTCGGTAAAAAATCTTCAAACCGAGATATTGGAGCGTTGATATCCATCCGAAATTGCTGAATTCATTATAAATAAATTATTATTAATTAAAACTGAATCCGGTCTCAGTAATCTTAATTACAAGAAATTTCTTTACGCAGAGGGACCAACGGCTTTTCAATTTTACATCATTAGAACACAGCAAATAGAAATTCTCCGTAAGACTCTAACCCTTTTCATTCATTTTGCAATGTTAAACGTTCACCTTTATGTAATTTCGAACAAAGACAGTTTTAAAATATACTTGTAACTCGCTTTTAATTATAATTTAACCAACTATGGGTTTAATTAAGAATTATTAATGCGCCACGGAAAAGGATTTGAATTCAAAATTAACATAAGTTCAGACGATAATGTGAGCACTTGTTGAAAATACAGACGCTGTTATAAATATTTTATGTTATATTAAGTTTTATATTCTTAGAAAAGAAAAACAAAATAAATCTGCAAAAAAAATCCGTAAAGATTTTATTTAAAATGTCAAATATTCGCGTAAATCTAAGAAAGTACTATATATTGTTTTAATTTGTTAGGTACTAAGTACTTAGGGTAATGAGGCTGCTTGAGATTTGTATGTAGCAGACGCCAAAAATAGTTCTTAGAATTCATACTTTGATACATTTTAATAGGATTTTTTAATATCAAATTATTAATATAACTAGTGACTCACTCTCGCTTCGCTCGGGTTCGTCCCTTCCCTTTTTAGGTTTTTGGGTTGATTGCCTATATAAACTTTAATCCCCATTTGCACACCCTTAAGGGATAATTTCTGGGATAAAAAGTATCTTATGACCTTCCCAGCGTATTAAACTATCTTTCTACCAAATTTCATCTTTTTCGTCTCATCTTATTTCTTTAAAATATTAGTATAGATAATTATTATAAAAACTTAAAAAAAACCACCAACTTCCAGGCTCTAAAATGTAAAAATTAACTAAACGGGGGTTTTCATTTAGAATAGATACCTAATCAGATATTTTCGAAGTTGGTGCAGCCGATGCAAAGCAAATCTAATATATTTCGATACGTAAAATATATATTTACCTATTAGATATTAATTATTATCTTAAAATATTGTCGGCTAGTCGGAAGTGGTTTTTTTATAATTTTTGTTAAAAAAAATGTAGATTTTTTAAAAAACCGCACGACCGATTTTGATATAATTTATATGGGACCACCTGGAAGTATACCCTTTGAAACGTCTTCGAGTAATCAGTGAAGATACATAAAAAAAAAATTACGACGAACTGAGAACATCCCTCTTTTTGGAAGTCGGTTATTAAATGGATTTGGATGTTTAGTATACAGATAGAATATGATTCAGGTCATATCGTAACACATAAACCACTGTTAGAGATAAAATTTGCCTAAAGATGGCGTCTATCGTTTGTCTAAAAATTAATACATACATATTATATCTATAAAGTATTATAAGTATCTTACGGACGCACTCGAGCGAAGAGAGGGTAATTCACTAGTGCAGAATAAATCCTGGAAGTTTGCTTAAGCTTTAGATTTGTGGACTGGATCCACAAGCCCTATAAAAGCTGGGGTGAGGAGCGGTATTGTTTGAATATGTTGTCTTGCATATATAATAATAAAAAAATTAATTAGTATGTACTAGCGACTCTCGCTCTGCTCAGGTTCGTCCCTAGTTACGTTTTAACGTGTAGTATAAACTTCTTAGAAATGAGATATTTTCCTGCAGTAAAAAGTATCCATATATTAACCCGGATAACCAGCTATTATTACACCAAATTTGATCAAAATTCATTGGTTTTCCCGTGATGCGGTCACAAAGGCGGCCTCTGTATCGATAATAATGACTATTTCAATAAGATTTTCCAAAAAATATTTAATGTACAGATTCGGTTTAAATTCGTTACAATTTTATTATACGTCTAGATTATAAAAACTAACGATTATATGAAGATGTGTACTAAACTCAAAACATTTCGCTCTCTCAACAAGTAAAAATAAAGGTTTTTATAATATTTTCAAACATGAATTTTTATTGCTCTTCATTGTCTCTAATCTGCTTGGTGGCTGGCCAGAAAGATAACTGATGTGCATGTAACCGTTAGATTTTACTGACAGTGCCACAGTTAAGATAGGGCGTTTCGATAGTGGCTCCATATCACACCGAACTGTGAACTCGCTTAGAAATTATTTGCAGGTATAAAATAATATGAAATATTTAAAACTATAACGGTGGTAGTGAGACTGAAATAATACTTTAATACGTATTTTGACTCAATGTTATCTTGTATTTTAACGAGAGTTGCTGCCATTTCGGGCAATTTTTGGGCATGATGGGTGAAAACCTATACTATTTTAAGCAACTTAGCGTTCATCACTCAAGTTTTGCAAAGTAGAAATGTTTTAACTTATTGAATTACATAATTTTATTTCGAGAATACCATGATTTTGTTACTTAAACCTATATACTAATATTATAAAAGAGGCAAGATTTTTTGTTTGCTTGTAGCGAATAAGCTTCGAAACTACTGAACCGATTTAGATGAAATTTGGTAAGAAGATAGTTATAGACCCTGGGAAGGACATAGGATAGTTTTTATCCTTAAGAGGGTAAAATGGGGATGAAAGTTTGTATGAGGAAGCAACTTTGAGACGAACCTGAGAGAAGCGAGAGTGAGTTGCTAGTAAAAAGAATATTTTCTATTTAAAATATAACAAATAAAAAAGCAATGTAGAGTAGGTTTAAAGATAAATAGATAGCGGTGTTACACCAACCACAGACACGCGCTAAGTACCAATACTGGGGAAAAGCGGCAATTTATCGCACTGAGGCGAAACCTTTGCCTTAGCGCTGCCCTAATGTAACATTTTATGTTGACTTTTATTATACCGTATGTATTTCGTTGCGATAAAATGGTACCGCTTCCGGTTTTGAGCAAATTTCTAGGATTAACTATTGAAACTAGCAATTTCCTGGCCTTGCTTAGGTGCGTTCTGAAGCTTTTGTTCGCAATAAAATATCATCACACGTAACCTATTTCATATATAGGGATAACTGCCTCGGTGGTGTAGTGGCTAGCATGTACGGCTTCACACCCAGAGGTCCTGGGTTCGAGTCCCGGGTTTGTGTCAAGTTTAGTTTTTGAGTCTTTTTGTATAGTAAGTCTCAGTAACAGCCCGGAGTTGGGAAGTTGGCGGTGTTACACCCCCGTGCCTCGGAGAGCATGTAAAGCCATCGGTCCTGCGCCTTTACTCTCACTGGTCGTGTCGAGTGGTCGTTCCACCAGAGTATGAGAGTGACGGGAATATTGAGTGCACGTTGTGTCTGCGCGTACACTTGTGCACTATAATATCTCCTGCGCAGTGGGCTAGTCTCAATGAGATTGGCCGCCGGTCAGGAGAGACAACAGGGAGAACATCATATAGGGATAGCTTTTTTTTTTTTTTTTTAACGTTGGGAAATGCATTTACGCACGACGTGTGGGACTCACCGGCGTAATACAGCCAGTACTACCCACTAAAACCCAACAAAACCTTCCCCCGTCTTAATGGGGCGTCGCAGGATCGCTTACGCATTCAACTACGACGCCCCGACGGCAGGTCTGCCAAAGCAGACCACCACAACCATGGGGTTGCTCCAAGGTCCACTCTGCTATCAGAGAAGTACCAGGAGCAACCCGCAAGGTACACCGCCCCCCGAAGAGGGCCACCTCCCACCGCCCACCGAAGTGGGCAACCTCCCTGTGCGTTTCTTAGCTTCGCTACTACTACTGAGCCCCCCCACCACGACAAGGTGAACGCACGTTGGGGGGGATAGAGATAGCATATAGTCTATCGCTTTCCGACATACATTTTCCTATAAGATAAATCACTAATCAAAATATTATGTCGATCTGTCTATGCTGTGTGAAATATTACAATTCTTGTTGGCAATAAGCTATTTAATGGACAGTATTTTTGTATGATGTATTTTTGCCCAGAGGGAAAAATTGAGCATTTACAGGATAGAATAAAGCTTATTACTTTACCCAAAATGCACCTACATATATGAATTTAAATTTGTTATCACTATTACATGCATATTGTAACATCGTCCTTTAAAAAAAATATGTAAATTTCATAAATTAATACTGTGTAAGATCTAAGTACAATGGAAAAAAAAACTTTCAACCTTTTCGGAAGCCAAAATTATACTTTAACGTTAATGCAAGGTTTTATGTTGACTTTTATTTTACTGACGCTATTTCGTAACAATAAAGCTAAATAGCTAAAGCTAGTCTTCAGTAAAAGCTTTTGAGCTTTTTTATTATTTTATTTTTTTGATTATGGGCTTTATTAACAGTACTTAGAAAGAAGCAAAGGCTGTTCTAGGAAGATTGCTACAATTTGCTAAATGAATAATGTTTATTATCATTCTTAGTACTTATTAAAAATTTTCTACAATGAGTGTACATAAAATAAAGAAAAACCTTTAAATAAATAGCGCACTATTTTTATACAAAGTAACTTATAGTCAGTCTAAAACCAATAATACCCAACCTCTATCATTATAGGTTCAGTAAAAGAAAATAGATGTGAGAGAACAAGATACTGGATGTAAATAACCGTTTATCACTCAACTAGCGACTCACCTTCGCTTCGCTCGGGTTCGTCCCTAGGTAAGTTTTAAGTGTTAGTATGAAATACAAATCTTTGAATTTCTCGGATTTTCTGTACTATACATAATATAATATGCGTGTATTATATATAAACCTTCCTCTTGAATCACTCTATCTGTTGCTGAAAACTGCATTAAAATCCGTTGGGTAGTTAAAAAGATCTAAGCGAAAATACTGCGGAAGTGACTTCATTTTATACTATGTAAAGATATACTAGATTAAATTAAAATTGAATTAATTTTTCAATTAGATGTACATATATGACTACGTATCTAAAATGAATGTTTTTAGCAATTAAGAAATTAATTTATCTATATGTAAAGAAAACAAGCTACAATTCTTACTCGTACAAAATACTAAAAACTTAATTACTTTTCCCTTACTCTACTATTTCTAATAATGCTGAAGAAAATCACATTTGGAATCGGTAAGGTTCAATAGTCTGGAACAAACAACACAGCGTTCGAGAGCACTCAAATAACAAGTGTTTCACCCAAGAATCGAAGCTGGGAAGTCACGTACTAACTACGTAACGACCTCTCTTCCAGTATTCTCATATATTAGCATCTAAATTGGTTTCACTTAATAGTTACAAATATTATGAAAAGCTTTTGTTAGGTTTTTTGCTATAATAACTTCAAATTAATGTTTCTAATCGTACATGAATTAAACACAAGAGGTACAGGTTTGATTCCTGTAATTTACTAAGTATACAAATAAGTGTTCCAACCAGGAGTCGGTTTTTTTATTAGTACACAATGCACTTGTATTCAGCCCTTTTTAACGTCCCACTCTAGGCACGGGCTTCCTTTTAATACGAAGGGGATCAGGCAATAATCCACCACGATGGCCAAGTGCGGGTTGGCTGACTTCACATGTCTTTCGAAAATTTACTAGGTTTTCTTAGACATGCAGTTCTCCTCACAATATTTTCCTTCACCGTAAGGCGAGTGGTAATCATGTTGTAAATGATTTGCACATGAAAATATCAGTGGTGCGAGACCCGGGATTTGAACCCGCTTCACTCGGTTTCCCTAGCGCGCGCGTTAACACTGGGCTACCACTGCCTATAAAATGTACATTAGCATATAAATGGATTTCTCGTAATGGTCACATATATTTTTGAAAGCACTTAAGTTTTTGTGTTGTGATTAGGATAGGCCTAGTGCTCAGTTTTTATTTTTCTAGCAATAAAGTACGGGTATAGTAAATATAAAAAGTAGCAATAAAGTGTGGAACAATCAAACCTAGGTTTGATTATATTTTTGATGTTGTCGTAACGTTAATCTATACATATAAAAATATTCTGAGTCGAATCTGTACATTAAATATTTTTTGGAAAATCTTATTGAAATAGAGGAACTATCGATACAGTTGAATCTATAGTTTTTAGAATTTTTGTGTGTCTGTCTGTCTGGAAACGCATCACGGGAAAACCACTGGACAGATTTTGATCAAATTTGGTATTATGATAGCTGGTTATCCGGGTCAACATATATACAAAAAACCTTTCAACCTTTTCGGTTCAAAGCTACTTTATACTGCGAAAAATATTTATATTCTTTATTGCACTTAAAATATGATACAGAAAAAAAATAAAAAAGTAAATATAGTTCACAAAGGTGGACTTATCTCTAAAAGAGATCTCTTCCAGTCAACCCCTGGTTGTGGAAGAAGATGTCAGCGGGCAATATAGTGCAAAAAATATATACTAAATATATACTAGAAATAAAGGTAATAAAAATCACATATACATACATACATACATACATACATACATACATACATACATACATACATACATACATACATACATACATACATACATACATACATACATACATACATACATACATACATAAATATCACATCTCTGAGAAATCTATACTAAACGTTAAAACGTAAATAGGGGCGAAACCGAGCGGGGCGAGGGTAAGTCGCTAGTCCATATATAAATAGACCAAAACAAAACATTTCCGTATTTACCTTTTCTCCTCTGTCAAATGTTTTTTTTTCTTTTTTCATTTAGTATCTATTAACGAGCTTAACAAAAAACATAGAAACAGTAACTTTTTTATAAATATATATAATATCGCTAATAATGATTAAGGTCGATTTTTAACTACTTGGCGCATATTTGTACGTATAGATATTTAAGATTTTTATAATATTGCAAATATTTTATCTATAGTTAGTTAAAATATGTTAAAGGTAGGATCAATATCAGAACAATAATCAATAAAGTGTACACTTATATATGTACTAGCGGACCCGACAGACGTTGTCCTGTCTACACGTCTTTAATTTGAAAATTTCAAACTTTTTTTAATAATTTTTTTGATGAAAATTATTATTCAAATTGTGAATCTAAACCATTCCCAGATCCCCTTGAACACACACAAAAAATTTCATCAAAATCGGTCCAGTCGTTTGAGAGAAGTTCAGTGACATACACACTCACAGAAGAATTATATATATAAAAATTAGATTTTACGTTCTCCATATTTAACTGTAAGCCAATTCGATTAAAATGCAGTAAAGAACGCAATCCTGTGAAATGGTGACTTTTTGGACTATAAATACAGTATTATGAGGACAAAGGAGTTTATTCTATGGCTGTACGATACGTGGACGTAAGATATAAGTTATCTGAGTGAATCGATCTGAGCAAGTAAAATTTATTGAAAGCTTTGAAATGGAGTATGAATATTATTTGTGTGTTTATTACTCAGTTATTTGATTTCATATTGTCTCCCATTCGCTAACGTACGAGTAAATTTATCGCAAATGAAATAAAATTGCTCTTCCAAATTGTTGATTGATTCCAAAAAACAATCTATTGTATTGTATACTAGCGGCACACTCTCGCTTCGCTCGGGTTCGTCCCTAGGTGCGTTATAATAGATATAAATATTTATTAGCCAGCGCTTACCATGTAATTTTTTTTCGTGATTTTTTCTAATGTTTTAAAAGTTATTTTGCTATTTGGGGCGGAGAAAAATCCAACAAATTAAAAATCATGAAAATCGGTCCAGCAGTTCTCAAGTTATAAGTGATGTAACAAACCCGACTTTGTTTTATATAATATTATATATATGATTCTCCATACAAACTTTGATCCTCATTTTCACCCCGTTAAGGGACGACTTCCGGCATAAAAAGTATCCTATGTCCTTTCCGGGGTTTCAAACTATAAACCCCTATAAAGTCACAAACTCACAATCTCATAAACTCACAAACTTTACCTCTTCATAATATAAGTATAGATACAGATGATGATATAGATTTGAGTTTTCACAAAATTTTTCTTTGGATTTCCAGAAGTACGAGAAATACTTTACGTGAAATTGAGAAGCATGAAGGTTAGTTCAAAATAGCATTTTTTTAAATGATCAAAGTAAAAATATATTAAAACAACGTGACCTTCATATACATATATAATAATATATGCATATGATAATATATAATAGGTCAAAGGGTTTGAAAGTCACAGGGTTAGATTAATCTATAATTTTGATTAGTATTGAGGTGGATATTTGAATTATATACTAATACTAGCAGAATCCGCGGCTACGCCAATTTTTCATTCAATCTACAAAAAAAAAACTCTTTGGCTATACGCGATTAATTTTTTTTAAAAAGGTGGGGGTAGGAGGGTGAAAAATACTTCACGACCTGTCTTACCAAATATTATATTTAAAAAATCATTAAAATCAGTCGAGCCGTTTCGACCACAAACACCGTGACACGAGATATTTATATATGTATGTATATTAGATTATAGATGCCAGAGTATGTTTATATGTATATAGGTTAGATGCATTTTGCGCATCATCCTGTAACAAATTTACGAAATTTCATGGATCTTTATAGAAGATTTTATTATTAGTTAACCTTTAATTTTATCACTTAACTAAAAATATATACAAAAAATTAACATTTTTAAAATTATAACATATTTTAATGTTAAATTCTGTTTTATTTCGCTTATTTTTAAGTATTTAGTCAGAAGTTAAATAGATGAAAAAATATGTTGGGACATTAATACACAGCACTTTCTGGTTCCATGGGTAAGCTACGAGGCTTGTGTTATGGATACCAGATAATTGATACAATACACATATATAACTTTAAATATATACATATTATAAATATAAACACCCATGACTGGAGTACAAAGATTCGTGCTAATTACACAAATGTATGCCCCCAGCGGGACTCGAACCCGCGACCGCTGGCACAGCAAGTAGGGTCACTACAAACTGAGCCAAACGTGTCGCCAAGAAGTTAATAATAGTAAGCTTGCCTTGTTTACATTAGTGTATTCTCAGAATATAAGCAAGTAACGGTGTAATAGTGACACAAGTATCTCATTGGTCGACTTCAAGAAAACTCCCTATGGAGGTATTTAGGAAAGGAACCGCTGTATTTCTCTTTAAAACGTCTGTTGCACCGAAGCGAACTTGTATAAGCAATAATTATAAATGACAAATTAAAAAAAAAACCCTACGCAAATTAATTGTCATTTAACGATTACACTGGCACGCGTGAAGCATTTAATGGAGTAATCATACGCCAGAATGCCTTACATCATTTTGGAAACGAGCTGATACTCTTACACTGCTGGACCGATATTAATCAAACATAGCTAAAGAACCACCAAGGAAACTGGCTTTCAAATGAAAAAAAACCACATCGAAATCGGTCCATCCGTGTGGGAGCTACGATGCCACAGACAGACACACACATGAAGACAGACAGACATCGACGTCAAACTTATAACACCCCTCTTTTTGCGTCGGTATTTAAAAAGACATAGCACAGTTTTTATAATTCTTTATAATATATTATTTTAAGCCTCAGACTAAGGAATAATATAGAGTATCATAGAACTAAAAGTTTCAAAATAGTATACAAATAACAATTTGTATACAGAGTGATAACTAAATAAATGTTAATAAATAAAAATAGCTTATGGATTTATTATAATAAAAAAAGCTAATATTATTGTTCTCTCTCTATCAAAGCGAAGAGGACTAATGCTTAAAACATACAAAAGAATATAGTATTATTTTCGTTATTCATATTTTATTCTAAAAAAATATCTCAACTAATATATATGTATATAAAAATTTACCTATATTTTTTATTTTATTTTTATTTTTTTATTTTTAATTTAACTATAAAGAAAGTAAGCGATCTGTATGGCAAAATCGAGAATAGTAGCATAAACGGTGAATCACGCTACTTTTTTTTGACTTTGACATTAATTTTAGCAGACTCACTCTATATAATTCTTTAGTCTGAGCTTTAAGCGTACACAAAATTCACATAACCTATAATAATATGTAACCCACCGCGTATTATTTTAATATTTTACAAATAAAACTTCCAAAGTATCAATCAAACAGGAAGTACCTACTGGATTTATGTGCAAAAATCGAAATATTAAATGAGAATTTTCATCAAAAAAAAAAAAATTCAGCGCCAAATATTAATTATCTACTTCTACTTCAACGTACGTTTGAATGATTTATACTTTCATTTTTTTGACAGCTGTCAAAATTTTAACCTTTGCGAATAAGACACGAGGGGAGTGTGCCAAGAATGTTGATATTATAAAATGAGAACAACATTAATTTTTCATTTAATACGTAAATACTAAAATAAATATGTCAAAAAGTCAAAAATTATTCAAGCCAAATATTTAGCGTTACAGAACGTTGTTAGTGCGGGACGGTCCATCCCTTGATAGCTGAGCATTAATTAAGATAACTCGGACGGGAACTAAATTTGTTTTACCAAATTACTCTGGTGGCCTTGAGAGATAAATCTAAAATGTGCTAATCTTTTTCAGAATTCGCAATTTCTTTTGCAAATCCTTTTTTTTCCTTCAAATCGTAACGAACTGTCTACAAAATTGGCTAGTTAATTAAAGTTAAAAAATACTCTTTGCTTCTCTTAGATATTATTTAATGCTATTTTAATATTTAAAAAGGGATAGCAATTATAAGTTGAAGATTGAAAATTAGAAAATGTAGGTACGTAAGCTTAGTCGGCATGAGCGTAATAGGATCAGTTGTGCTGATCTTATATATATTCGGGGGAGGTCGAGGGTTCTATTCCAGCTGGAAGCAAACATTTATCCTCTTGAAAATAAACTTTGTAAATATTTTAAATATTCTCCAATTTGATTAACTATCGCGAGTTCAATCTCAATGTTTCGAATGGTATACATAAAAACATAACAAATGTTGAAATTCCCAACAAATATAGGCACAAATTCAGAATTGGGGACTTGGCCCCTAGCGGAGTGGGTGGTATTTCTGGATAAGGGACGTGATAGGGAGTCGAAATGTTAAATAAATTTTTTAATACAACAAAAGATTCAAAAGTTATTGAGACTTAAAGTTACAACATTTCCATACATTTTCATATATTTCTTAACCACCATTCGGAGTGGGTGGTATTTTTAGATAGGGGAGGTGAGAGAGAGTCAAAATATATTAAAAATATTTGGAGGAAACGTACGACTAAAAAGTTATTGAGACTTAAAGTTATAACATATCTAACACATTTCCATACATTTCTTTACCTAAATAAGTGATTACAACAGATAAACATACCTTTAACGAATAGTACGCATCCTTTTTTATGTACATTACACATTTTCACAACAATTAATGCTTTATTGTATTTAATATTTTAATAATTTCACAACACAAACAAAATGATCTTACATTTTGACAAAAGCAAAACTGACACTTTGTTTTATATTACCGCTTAAATGACAACAGATTATATTTGATTATTTTTGCTTTTTCTGTTGGTAAAATATTAATATTAATAAATAAATAAATAAAAAGAAAAATATTATTTTCACTTTATAAATACATTTATAACTTTTTATTTGATTTATGTAAAATATATTGTTTTACAATTGTACATTTAGTAAAAAAAATCATTTTTTTATCTGTGAATATTTTTAATTATTTATTTATTATTCGTCATATCTGGGTTAGGTTAGGTTAGAACATTTAAGATTATTTATTTATTATTCCTCATATCTGGGTTAGGTTAGGTTAGAACATTTAAGATTATTTATTAATTATTCGTCATATCTTGGTTAGGTTAGGTTAGAACAGTTGCCACAACGCACGAGCCGAGCGAGCGAAGCGAGCGTGCCGCGGTAGCGGCCGGCGAGTGCCATAAATGACTAGAAAACTAGAAAATTCGAATTTCACGCAAAGTACAAATAAAGACAATCATCTGGAGATCATTTTGACAATTGAAAGTGACGTTTTGACTCCAAGTGTCTAAATGGTAGTAATGTCAAAATAATGTATGGAAATGTTATAACTTTAAGTCTCAATAACTTTTGACTCTTTTGTTGTATTAAAAAATTTATTTAACATTTCGACTCCCTATCACGTCCCTTATCCAGAAATACCACCCACTCCGCTAGGGGCCAAGTCCCCAATTCTAAACGGCCGCCCAAATATACTTTAACAATAATCCAAACATGCATTTAGCATAAGTATGGGTGGAATCAAAACATGCTTCTTTCTATTGTAAAGAATATTTAATTTAAAAAAACCAAATGATCAAAGAATACATATGTCCTTTCACATTGGCTGTGTAATTAATTGAAACTAAACGGTCCACGAGTTAAACTTATCTAAGGTATAATTATTTAGTTTATTTCTAACAACAGTTTTGCAGGTCAATTAAATAAAAATACAAAGGACTTATTACACAATATTTCTCACTTGTACAATTAACGAATCGAGGAGTTAAGAATTTAGCCTATATTTATATTGGTTCCTCCATAATATTACAAAATGTTCGATCATGAAATTACAACTCTAAATTACAAAGCTGTAAAGAATATGTTATATCGTAAAATATCTTTATTTTAGTTGATATAAAGTATGTCTTGACGAAACGTTTGGCTGTTTGTAGTGACCCTACTTGCTGTGTCAACGGTCGCGGGTTCGATTCCCGCTGAGGGCATTCATTTGTGTGATGAACGCGAATGTTTGTACTCCAGTGATGGGTGTTTATATTTAAATATGTCATATATTTATTGTGCACCAACTATCTGGTGTCCATAACACAAGCTTCGTAGCTTACCATGGATGATGATGATGATGATGATGATACCACTAGATGATGTGTGTTAATGTCCCAACATATTTATATTTATTTGTGTAATACAGACCATGTATATTTATTACAACGTATTATTATATATAACATATACGTAAGTATACCTAGATAAATTTCCGATAGTAAATTTAATTTTATACCAATAAAGTACTTCGTTCTTTATTCTTATAAACGACATGAGAAAAGTGATCCTTCCTATACATTCAAAATTGTGGAAACCTACATAAGTAAAAAAAAATTTGTAACTCACGAGAATCGAATCTAAACGCCACCAACGCTGTCACTACGCCGAACCAAGCTTTAATATTTAATTTATTAACATAATTCCATTTACATTCCTATACGTAATAAGTAATAATTGAACAAAAGACGTAGTCGTGAACCCCATTCAACGCCATCAGGTGAACGACCCAATAATTCACACATTACAACAATCAACAATAACATAAAGCATTTAATTCACAAATATAATGGGTTCCATTGAACGAACCCATTCAATAACCATAGAAAAACCATCTTTATTTCTATTAGATATGAGGTGCAAAATTGGCCGCCTGTGTAATGTAATGCTACCGAAAAAAAGACATAAATCAGTGGAAATTAAATTATGCACCGTGAGTAGAGCGATACATATAAAATCGCTTATTCCTGCCAAATATAGTAGGGTGTGGTCGAAGTGTAAGCTTTGATTACGATATCTATGCATGTTCATCAAAATCGGCCCACGCATTTGGTCTCTAGAACGCCACATAGGAACAAACAAACATACATACTGATAAACACATTACCCTACTTTGTGTCGCGCAGTCGGTTAAGATAAAATAGTACTTATCCCAAATTTCTATTCAAAGTTATTTCAATAAGTTGGGAGTTGATTGTTAGAGCTTTTGAAATAATCGGTTTAGAATTTTGTCGTTCTTGATAGAAGCCGATTAATTAAATAATAAACTCAATATATAATTAAAACTTCGTTACCTTAAACTTCATAATCGTCTAAAAAATACACAATATAAAACAATTTCTAAATAATATTTTACATTAGTTTGTCATTTACTAACAGTTAGAGACTAGCTTACTCCAGGTCATAATCTGTCTTCTAAATTTCGTCCAAATCGGTCTAGCCATTTCAGCATAAAGTAGTATTAGGAACATATTTTGACGACACGTTTGGCTCAGTTTGTAGTGCCAGCGGTCGCGGGTTCGAGTCCTGCTGGCAACATTCATTTGTGTGATCAGCACGAATGTTTGTACTCCAATCAAGGTGTTTCTATTTATAATATGTATGTATTTAATGTTATATATGTGTAGTGTATCAACTATCTGGTATCCATAACTCAAGCCTCGTAGCTAACCGTGGAACTGGATGGTGCTGTGTGTTAAATTGTCCCAACATATTTACATATTAGCTTTGATACTTATTATAGTCTCAACTCTCTGATTTCATCGCTTTCACTGTGGCTGCACCTCTTAGTTTGCGTGCTAGCGTTTAATAAATACATTAATGTGAACAGGACTGCATGCACTTCCGGTTTTTTCGGTACCCGATCGGGACCACTGCCGTCATAGGCGACCGTATCAATCGTAATAGAACAATATTATCAGAGGTTATTAAAAACTCAATTTATTGTTGTAATTAAATTTTACCTTATTTGTTCATTACGTTTTTATCAAAAGTTGAATCTACTTCCGTACATTTCATTATGTATAGTTTCACTGTTATGTTGGTAGATACATAGATAAAAATACTTCCGCTTTTGTGTTATTTGTATTTTATATATGTATGTATTTAGCCCTTTTTAACGTCTCACTGCTGGGCACGAGCCGCCCAATACAAGGGGGATCAGGCCATAGTCCACCACGCTGGCCAAGTCCGGATTGGCGGACTACACATGTCTTTCGAAAACTTACAAGGTTCTCTCAGACATTCAGGTTTCCTCGCGATGTTTTGCTTCACATTAAGACAAGTGGTAATCATGTTGGAAATGAATCGCACATGAAAATATCAGAGGTGCGAGACCCGGGGTTCAAACCCGCTTCATTCAATTTCTTAAGCAAGCGCGTTGCCAATGGGCTACCACTGCCATTTCTTAAACTTGTTCAACTCTAATAAGCTCTAACATATATTTTTTAAACTTATCATATGTAGCTTAATACCACTCTGATAGAAAATAATTAATTAATTAGGACCAACCACAAACCGGTGGCTAAATGAAAAGCTATAAAAGTCAGTTTTCCTTGTAATTTGCGGGTCTTGTAATTACGGCGGCCATCCGACATAATTCTAAGGCCGGGCTGAATAATAGCAGTTGTCTTAAAACATCCTCACTAAAATAATTAATGTTAAGGTATGTTTATTGTTCAAACCTACTCTCACGTCTGACTACTGCCACTACTATTATAAATAGGAACGTTTGTATGTTTGTGTGAATGTGTGTATGTTTGTTACTTCATCACGCTGAAACGACTCGACGGGTTTATGTGAAATTTAGTACACAATATGATCTGGAGTAGTACACAGGCTACTGTTAGGCATCTATAGATGCACCTGAGCGAAACCAGGATTTGCTAGTATACAGTATGTATAGTATACAGATAAAAAAATAAAGAATATAGATTTGATGAATTTTATATATATCCCTTACTTGAGAAATGATCGATTCGACATACAAACTTCCGTTGTATGATATCCGGGGTAAAAACTATCATATGTACTTCCCAGGGTCTCGAACTATCTCCATACCAATTTTCATCTCAATCCGTTCAGCTCAGTTCTACCCTCAGTTGTACAAAGAAAATAACAAACAGTGTTACTTTCCCATTTATAATATTAATATGGATACTATCACGTACTAACAACGATGAGGTTGTTTGTTACTTTGCTCTGTACTTTCTACGAAACCTCCTTTAAAAATATTGGAAATGAGTGCATTTACTTTTCAGAAAATATTTTATCTTAATGACGTAGATTGTGGGTACAATCACCGTACGAGATATTTATTATAATTATTAATATGTACATATATCTGCTTAATCTCTAAGCCTATGATAACAGAACAATGAAACAATATCAAATATCAAAATTACTTTGAAGGAAGATCAATGTCCAGTAGCGAGTCGTAGAAAGGGCTAAATATTTATTATTTACTTACTAGCATCGCTCACGGCTCCGCCCGCGTTCAGATGACCAAAAACCAAATTCATAGGTTTTACATATTAGTATACTCTTACAATGCAGTTTTTGTATTTTTTCTCAGAAATGAGATATTTTCCCGCTGTAAAAAGTATCCTATATGTTGACCCGGATAACCAGCTATCATCATACCACATTTCATCAATCATCAATCATTTCATCAATCCAGTGGTTTTCTCGTGATGCGGTAACAGACAGACAGACAAAAATTTTAAAACTATAGATTCGGACTCTGTATCGATAATAATGTCTATTTCAATTAGATTTTCCAAAAAATATTTCATTTACAGATTCGACTTAGTTACAATTTTATTATATGTATAGATTGTTTACTTAGAAGCAAGAATACTTAAATTAAAATTTCTATTTCCTCTCTGTAACATAATGTAATTCTAAACAAAGCCATACAAAATCCAAACAAAAATACTTTAACTTAACACAGCACAAACACGAGAAGCAAAATCCGAAAATAGTTTACAAAAAGGCGAATCTAGCTGTCGTAATTAAAAACTACGAAATCATCGCGACTGGAAAACCTCGTTTCGTTGCTAAAAAATTGAGCCACGAAAAAATATTTTAAGGTGCGATTTTAAAAAGGTTGCTATTAAAAATCCTAAAAAATGTCTCCATTACAGGTTTATTCAAGGAGTCGACGCGACGGCTAAGTGATTAAAATCGTGACGCTGTGTCGAAACAAAGCTAGCGATGTTCCAATGAATTTAAATGGGGGAGCGGGGATGAATGGACGCACCACGTCTTCTCGGGATGTGTTTTGACTGGTAGCTTTTTATATTATTTTATTGTATGTATGTATGTATGTGTGCAGATATAGTAAATTAATAAGAAACTATACTTAACTGTGATACATATTTAAAAAAAAAAACCATTCAAGTCTTTCAACGAATGGCTTTGAAAATACACATGGAAACTTTTTGAAGCTAAAGTTCTTTAGAATCGTTGTGATTTGAAACTCGATGGATCAACGACAAAGAGACAAACACATAAAAATATAGGATTGAGCCGACAAGAGAATGAGATTGAATAAATTAGCACAGAAAGTGAAAAATATAAACATAGTTATATATTATGTTAAATAAAGTGTCAAATAACTTTTAAACTTGGTAAAATATTATAAAAAATAAATCTTACAATTATCCTACTCCTGATACTCTATATTCATTTCATTCTCTCGTAGGTTACTTTTCTGAAGTTTCACTTCTACCGTGTGTGAATTGCATACACACACTGTTTATTACTCATATCTTTCTAAGACTTGTTTTTCGCGTCTCACATCACAAACTACAAGATATTTTATTTCCAGACCAAATTGCCCTATTTAACAATAGCGTGTATAAGACAAAATGTGAACTCATTTACTATGAAGCGACTGTACACGCGGCTTAACGAGGCCACCCTCCCTTGGCGACCTTTTCAACGTGGCAGGAAATGTTTACAGCTCGACTTCAGACTAGCTCGCTAGTTGGCGTTGATCAGTAACATGCAAATCTCGTGCGGATTTTTCACGCTTGAAGCGCAATTAGGTGTCTTTTCGTCTTCAACTGTGATATTTAGTATAGTTTTTTATATCAAAAATATAGATGAGAAAGTAAAAAAAAAGTCTACATATTCTCTCCGCATATTTCGTAAGAAATAGAAGCTATTAACATTCTATTTATAGCTTAAACTAACTAAAACTTCTTACTTTGCTTATCAAAACACAAAACCTTCGTCTATCTATCCGTTTGTTTCCTTACAAGTCGAAAACAATAAAACAAATTAGAAACCACTTAAAATAGATCTACGTATGAAAGAAATGTTATACAAAGAAAAAGATGATAAAGAGATCTTGTGAATATATTGAGGGCTTATCCAATTAGCCTCGGTACACTCGAACGTTAATTATTTATGCGTACACGCTCTGATTGGGGCCTTTGAATGTTAACAAGAATACTGTAAGTGTTTCATATAAAAGCTTCATAACTTGTAGTTAACAAGCGGTCCATGCTCAATACCATAACAACACCTAATACTCGCATTCAAATCTGATGATAAATAATTAATGTAACAAATGTGAATGTGTGTTTGTTTATTCTTCTTATACGCAGAAACGCAGAGAAGTAACTTTTGCTATATAGCTAATAAATCGGATTATATACATATATTAATTTTTTATATTAGAAATATCCAGGCACGAGTCTACTAAAATAACTTACTGATGACCTGATGTTTGTTAATTTTAAGTAACTGCCTATAAATACAAAGCTATACACAGTAGAGATTATATCCTATACAAATATATACCACAAATAAATAAAGTGTTTAAAATAAAGCTAAAAAAACTTACATACAAACGAACATAGAACTTTCTCTTTTTTGGTCACTCAAGTGAAATTATAGTTTTATATTAAATATGGTTTGATTATTCCGAATTATGAGGATATTACATTCCTTATTTATATACCATACCTATTTGGAACAGAAACTGTCCATATGTATATCGTTCATGACCGCCAATTCTATCGGATTTGTAACAAGTTTTTAATTTACGCTCTTTAGAAATATATTATATAGATACTTATATACAAAATTAGCAGAATTGCGAGAAAAGCAAAGTAAGTGCGTGCGTTATAATATGATCCTTGTCTTTTACTATTCTTTGTTATAATCTACAATAGTTAACGTATATACGGTAAGCACGAGCGTATGTTACATAGAGTCATAGGTACATTTCCCCTCCGTCACTCATTAAATGTTTCACACCACAATCGTGTAGGCGTAATTGTACCTCTTCAGATTAGGGTTCCGTAATTAGGTAAAAATATAAGAGAATTAATTTGTTGTTTTAATTAGTATTTTCAACGATTTTTTAGACATTTTTCCTTTCTCACTCTTAACATCAAGTTGACAATCAAAACATATTATATTGAGACAATAAATTGAAAATAATTTATTATATATGCTTCTCTCCTATACATATAATAAAATTCTAATATATATATATATTCTCATTGAAATAGACATACATGGATACAGAGGCCGAATCTATAGTTTTTTGAATTTTTGTCTGTCTGTCTATCTGTCTGTTACCGCATCACAGAAAAACCACTGGAGGGATTTTGATTAAATTTGGTATGGTGATAGCTGGTTATCCTGGTCAACATATAGGATACTTTTTACCGCGGGAAAATGTCTCATTTCTGAGAAAAATACGAAAACTACATTGTAAGAGTATAGTAATATGTAAAACCTAAGAATTTGGTTTTTGGTCATCTAAACGCGGGCGGAGCCGCGGGCAATGCTAGTATAAATATTATAAATGCGAAAGTGTGGATGGATGTTTGTTACTCAGTTACGCGAGAATGGCTGACCGTACCTGGATGAAAGGCAAAGAGTTAGATTATAGTCTGGAACAACACATAGGTTACTTTTTATCTCGGAAAAATGTACGATTCTCGCTTATCCATACTAACCGTTCTTACCTAGGGAAGAACTCGAGCGAAGGGTGATTCGCTAGTAATAATTATAAACAAGTAGCACAATTTTTTGGCAAATTTTATAACTAACAGTAGCGTGCGTGTTACTCTCCTTTATGGTCTATACATATATGGACAAAATTTCATCCAAATCGATCCATCCGAGTAAAAGAGTAACAAACAAGCACACACGATTAATTACTTCATACTTCTTAATAAATCACCAAAGTCAAGCAACGTCGTTAGCGTCAGTTGGATGGGTAACCGCTCAGTGTCATAACAACTAAGCGTCAAGTAACTTTGTAAAGCAACTTTAAGCTGTCGGTCTCGATTAATTCAAATGATAACGGTTGAGACTTCCCGGAGTCTTTTTTTTATAATTAGACTTTATTATTTACTAGCTACTTACCCTCAGGACTTAGGATTTCCCACACACGCAAAATAGGCGCGCAGACGTCGAGTTGCGGAAACAAGCCCGTTTATACCATACCATACCATACCCTCAGGACTTCGCTCAGGTCGTCCTAATACCTAGGTATCAAACTAGTCTAGTCGATGTGTAATTCCAGGCCATAATCTGAGTACTAAAATCCATCTAGCGATTTTAATGTGAAGAAACAAACATACACATTAGGGCTTTCATCCTGAGAGTCTCGGTCTCGTATTTCGAGTCTCGACGATTTTTTCGTATTTTTGAGACTTGAGACTGCTTAAGACTCGTTTTTCCCGGTAATTTCGAGACCGGACCGAGTCTCGATTTTTCCCGAGACTCGTAAATATAACGAGAATGAAAGCCTTAATAAACATAATTCTATAATGAAATAAATAAATAAATAAGCCTTTCTACATGCGAATTTTACAATGTTTATTCATATATACATATATTTTTTGTTCACTTACAAAGTAAACGATATTTATTATTATTAAGTTCCTTGTTACATATGTACATATTTATTTTTAATAGTATTTATTAATAAGTTTTTTATTCATATTTTTTATTATTATTATTAACAATATTTTGATGATTATTATTATTTTTAAAAATGTATTTATTAATTTTATTTTTTTAAATGAGAACCCATCTATAGGGTAAAGGTAAAATCCTATAATTACTGCACTTTAAATAATATATTTGAAGCCATTATATATCAAAATACAGAACCTAAAAACTAGCCATAAACTTATTACTAAATAAGCCGAGTGACTTTTTCTATTTCTTTTTCCCTTCAAGGGTATAATAAACTCTTGTATAAAATTACGCAATTAGTAGCGCGTTTAAAGCTTGCTAGTGAATATAAATAAAAAAAGCTAGATGGTGGCTTGTTCTTTAGAAAATCTATTGTCATAAATTATAAATATAGGTATCTAGTATCGATCTATGTAAGTTTTCTTGACATCTATACATATAATAAAATTGTAACGAAGCCGAAACTGTACATTAAATATTTTTTGCAAAATCTTATTGAAATATACTTTATTATCGATACAGAGTCCGAATCTGTAGTTTTTAGAATTTTTGTCTGTCTGTCTGTTACCGCATCACGGGAAAACTACTGGAGGAATTTTGATGAAATTCGTTATGGTGATAGCTGGTTATCCAGGTCAACGTATAGGGTAATTTTTACCGCGGGAAAATATCCTATTTCTGAGAAAAAATACAAAAATTGCAATGTAATAGTGTACTAATATGTAAAGCCTAAGAATTTGGTTTTTGGTCATCTGAACGTGGGCGGAGCCGCGGGCAATGCTAGTTATTTAATATAAACTTGTGTTCGTCCAGTGGTCGGAACGTTCAACCATAATGATTTTTTTTAAAGCTCGTCAATACTTACTAAACAAAAAAATGAAAATCTGTTGACAAAAAGAGAAAAAGATATCGAACTGTTTTGTCTTTACCTATTTATTACAGAGAAATAATTAAAAAAAAAAACAATTATAACAATAACATTGTAACCTATCTATTTAACCTGTTAAAACTAATTTATACGAAAATATAACATACATAAACAGGGTCATTTTTAATTTACTGAAAACCTTTTCGGAATATACTATTTACATCATAATAACAACATCTGTTAAAAAAAAGAAATAATATATCTTAAATTTAACAAAAATAAAAATATTTTTATTGCACCTTCTCAACGGTAATAGTCCAGCATTAGCAAAAGAAAGTGCGTGTCCGGTGGAGGGGGAGGGGTGGAGGGGTGTAGGAAGCCGCGCTTACTCATTTAAACTTGACCAGATGTTAGAACTTTAAAGTTTAGAAGGTGCAAATAAAATATTTTTATTTTTGTATGAAAATAAAAATTTAAGATATATTATTTTTTTTCTTACAGATGTTGTTGTTATGTTGTAAATAGTGTATTCCCAAAAAGTTTTCAGTAGGTAAATTAAAAATGACCTTGTATACCTACAACACAATTTATCATTATGGAACGCCAAAAAGTAATGAAAAATTATAAATACCCACAATATGAGAATTCCTAAGCACTAATAAAACCTGGAATCTCGTTCACTTAATATAGCGACTTCATTAAAGGCGGCTTATTGCTTAAAACATGACTGACAGCTGCCGTTACCGGGAGAGACGCTTATTGCTTAATTAAATAAATAATAACTTGTTTATATTTGAATCTGGCGATCTGCTCTCGTTTCCATGGTGTACTGTATATATTTACCATCTAAATTAGTTAAAGTAAACTAGAACAGAAATATACATAATTTATTTTTATATACTTAAACAAATATATAAAAACCTACTATTAAAGTGACTAAATAATTAAAATTTCTTATAAAAATTTTACGTAATAAAAGTCTTATTTGCCTAAACATCAATTATAATTAATATTTATATTCCCAACGGTAAAATTTGCCTCGAGCGATAATCGAACTCGCAACTAAGCAACTAAGTGAGAATTCACAACATTTTTAATTCATTTAAATTGAACGGTATCGCGTGAATGCAAATACGGCATAATCGCGTAAGCGCATAGGCTTCTACTGAAGCCGATTAGAACATGGTAATAGAAGTGACAAGTTCAATGTGTCGTTGTATGGGCTCGAGTTAAATAAATTAAAAATAAAACATTTCAATATAATGCTTCATCGCCAGTTACGAGTAATGCTATGACAATGTCGCAAATATGTTATGCTAACGACTCACCTTCGCTTCGCTTCGGGGTCGTATCTAGACAAAAATAAATCTATCCCACGGGAACCGTTCGTTTTCCGGGATGATATATAGCTAGCCTTCCTCTATATACGGGTTATCTAATGCAAAAACAATCAAATCGGATTAGTAGTTCCTGATATTAACAAACTAATTATAATTTTATGGCATTTTTTATTAAAAAAAATAAAACAAATAGATGGATGTTTGTTGGTTACACTAACACATTTACTCAAACACTTATGATCTAATATAATAATAACATAATTTAAAAGCCAAAACTCTCATTATCTATTTATGGAAATTAAAGTATCAAAATATGAATAGGAACTTTTTAAAACGTATGAACTCCGTTTACAGAAAGTAATAAAATGATCATAAACACGGATTGTACCACAGAGTGGAAAAGAGTCAAACTTTAAAAAAAAGCAGGTTCTAACTTGCATTTACATGAGTTGTACGTATACGTAGAACAGTTCGCTACTAATTACATGAAGTTTACGAGCATATTAATTAAAATATTTCGTAATTTTCTAGTTAACAAACTGATATTTTGTATTCATATGGAATTTAACAAGTGCTTTTTAAATAATTGTTAGCAGTATTCATAATGTATGACAAAAACGTTTTCATTTATCTACGTACATACGTGCCATATTTACAACGTTATTATAGTTCATGGAAGCTATACTTCTCCTTTAATTATAATACCTATAAGTTTAGCTTACCGGGGTAATAACAGGTAATTAAGTATAGTGGTAAAGTAATTGAACTTTTGTAGAGTGTTGGTAATAACCATACATACCTAGTTCAGTATTTTTTTTTGTTCAGTAGCTTTTGACGAGCTTTAGATAGTAAATATCCTTAAATTCAGGGGGTCCGAAATCGATGTACATAGTTGTAGGGCAGAATAAACATTGATATCTGAAAACGGTCGTGTGCGTCTGAGTCACGTCCGCAAATAGACGAGGCACTGAGGCTATTTGTTTTGGAACTAAGCCTTGCTACCGGTATTCGATCAAGAATCTATACATACTTTGACTCTTGTTGACTTTGAATATAGAATTTATTACATTTTAATTACCTTATGTTTTGATAACGGAGTAAACCAACTTACCCATTACTGTACCAATATTGATGAAAGCAAAGTAAAATTACCTGTAAAGAAGATAAGAATTTATATTAAATATGATAAACTCCATTTACAAAACAATTACATGTAATTAATAATAAGAACTTCTGAAAGCATTAACCCTGAGAACATAAAAACATGCAGATTTTTATTTAGTTAAGTACCTATAAGGTACTTAAATATTATCTTGCACAGAAATAAAACCTCATAATATATAACATTATATATGTCGAGAGCATGTGAAACATTCACAGAACCTACAGATATACCGTGTCCATTACAGTGTCACGAGCGAGACTCGAACCCACGACCCTCGGATTGAGATAACACCAACGACCACTACGCTACGGTAATAGATAGGTAGTTAAAAATCATTAATTTTCTAATTAACTACCTCATTGTCGCGTCTGCGTTGACTTTACACAAAGCGCTTTATGTATACCGTGTAGCTAGATTAAGCAGTATTAGTGGTATTAATGAGAAGATAAGTACTTAAAATAACAACGTATCTGTGTATCTCTTTTGAGGGAAAGCCTCTTCACTTAATTGCGAAGGATACGGGGCTTAAAGCTGTTCAGTACAGTGTGTATCTCCACGTTGCGCTATTACTGGGAAGAGATGAAATGGAGAAACAAAAACACTTGAAAATGCTTTGAGCTTACAAAATTTTAAAATGGCGTTGCAGGCTTGAATCGAATTTATAATTGTTTTTTTTTTTTAACTTTGTATTATTTTAATGTTTGCATAGAATTATATGAGTAATGGAGTAGATTGTAATTTTATTAGAAGACTAGCGACTCACTCTGGCTTCGCTCGGGTTCGTCCTTAGATTGATTCCCCATACAAACTACATACTTATTCGGTACAAACAAACAAACAAATCTTTCCTCTTTATAATATTATAGTATACATAGACGTACTAGATAACTATTCAAATAGTATTAACATGAACTAGTTATCACCCGCGACTCCTCTCGCGTGGTACGCCTATAATATTAATATAGGTAAACAATATTAATTTCTAAACCAAAAACCTTGAATCGTTTATGCGTAAAGAAATATCAAACATAACATACACACACTCACAAATTTTCAATATTAGCAAAATTTATAATATTAGCTCTACAGTGGGATACGTTTTTTACTACAAGTAAATTATTTATATGTACAACCCTTA
Organism: Brenthis ino; assembly: GCA_921882275.1. NCBI lineage: Eukaryota > Metazoa > Arthropoda > Insecta > Lepidoptera > Nymphalidae > Brenthis > Brenthis ino. The sequence continues at coordinate 19,956,655 of OV170234.1, forward strand.
AAAATCAATAGATCGGCGTAACACATAAAGTCGCCTTAGTGCTTATTTGTTCGTACTACCAATACCTTATGTACTTTACAGTAGAGTTTTTGTTTCTCTATTTTAAACACTAAGCGCCATTTCTAAATTTTATAGCTAAAATAATTTTTAGGCTATTTCAAAGTAAAATGTCTATTTTATACAAATAGAATTAACATTTAAAATAATTGTCTATTGAAAAGTCTCTTTGTAAACTGATGAATAAGCACCGAGACGATAAGTTAGCAACTTTAAAGTGACACATAAACCGCAGGAGCATTTCGCGTAAAAATCGTTGAGCATCCGCGAAGCCTTGCCACCACCGCTGTCAATACGCCGCGGCCGGTTTAATTTCGAACGTTGAAGCCGCAAAAATGTTCGGGCAAAACGAGATGTGTCTACAATGAATGCGGTATATAAAGACCTTTAGAAAATTGACACAAAATTGATTTTAGCCATTCAATTTGTGATTATCGAAGCTTTGAAGGTTGATTCAATAGAAGTTCGCAATAAGCTCATTAATTAAGAAGAAAGCTCAAGTTTAATGTACTAAATGGTGGCAGTATACTCGTGTAAGTAAGTATTATGACAAAATCATATGAGTAATATCACCGTTTTTCGCTTTGGATGTACTTTTAGATAAGATTGAGATATGTACAGAAAACCGACTTTAATAAGAGTGTTTGAAACAATCTATACTGTTATAAATAGAAAAAAAATTTTTTTTTGTATGTTTGTTCGTAAGGGATAAACAGAAAAACTACTGGAACAATTAAAAAAAAAGCTATATTATCAAGTAATATGGACCATGGTTAAAAAAAAATAATTAGAGCTAAACGAAAATTACTATAATGTAACCTAAGATATCAAAAATTTGGCTATAATTGGCATTATTTGACGTGCGCAGAGAAACTTAGGGACGAACCCGACCGAAGCAAGGGCGAGTGGCTAGTTAATTATAAATAACATATTAGTCAAAAATAACATAAAAGATTGGAATACACGTTTGAAATAAAGATGTGTACATAAAGATGTATACATCTTGTACCACACGCCTTATAATAAATATAAGATAGAATACAACACAATATCATAAACCAAGTGCAGTTCCGAGAATTTCATATAATAGGAATAGTTTATTCATTGAATAATTTACTTCATTCGTTCGTTACGTAACGATTTCTGGCTATTCGAAGTAGATCAGTGGAACGTACTCGCATTATTTTGTTTTCAAAATATGTAAAACCCAACTTAACGCTGGCAATGAGACCATGCAATGAGCTTTATTCAAAATAACGTGTGCTCATAACCCCAGTGGAAATGGTTAGTTATATAAAGTCCGGCACTTGATGAAAATCGCGCAGCTACTTTAAATGCTTTGAACACGATAGTTATAATATCAAAGTTAAATCTAAGCCTTAACCATCTCTACCTTCACCCAGATATCAGTTTAGTATTTAATTTTATTTTTTGTTGGAACATTAAACCACAGCACCATCTAGTACCATGGTAAGTTATGAGGCTTGTGTTATGGATAACAGATAGTCGATACACTATATGTAACTTTAAATATAAACATATTATAAATATAAACACCCATGACTGTAGTACATACATTCCTGCTCATCACACAAATGAATGCCCAGCGAGACTCGAACCCGCGACCGCTAGCAAAGCAAGTAGTCCCTACAAACTGGGCCAAACATGCCGTCGCTCGAAGAAGTCATGTAATATCCTTTGTTCAATAATGCCACAGGAACTAGTTTATGTATCGGATATGTCACAGGCTTTGTCATGAGGGAGTCGCCAAGGCGATTTCATTGGCTATACAGTTATTGCTACACGTACTATATGTTATTTTTGGCGGTTCTGTCCATGGAGAGTAACAAAAATATATGAATTTTGTATTTTTATCTAAATTAAAAAATATATTTTGATAAAAGTAATTAAATCTAGTGTTTTAAACAAAAATAAAATAGTTATACAAAAATTTTGCATTAATAAATAAATATATTGGGACATTAACACACCATCTAGTTCCATGATAAGCTACGAGGCTTGTGTTATGGATACCAGATAGTTATTACACATACATATATAATTTTAAATACAAACATATTATAAAAGCATTGTTCCTGCTTTATCTCTTATACTTAGAGCACAGAATTTAGAAAAATACATATCAATTCACTCATACTTTAAAAAAATGAATGAAAATAGCAAAAAGTATAAAATAAAATAAAAAAGACTTGTAAATATAAAGCCCTAAACATTTAAAAAGTAAAATCGACATAAAATACGCAACCCATGAATCACACTCGTACTTGACCAATTTTGCAATCTCGTAGCCACAAGCGGAACTGCGGACAAAAGCTAGTTACTAAAAGAACATTTAGGTAAATTATACAAACAATTATGAGCTTAAAAATTAGAGCTTTTGTTATACAGAGGCTACGAACTGTATTGTGTGGTTTTTCGTAGCGGAGGTCGGCTGGAATGCCTAAATTAAGTTTCCGTTTACTGCGTTCAAAATTAACTCGGTACTGCATAACTGAGCCCTATCTATATACAAGTTATATTGTATCTAGATTCTAGACTATTCAAGTTTAGTTTTTTTTATTTCCGCCATTTCTGACTTTGTCTAAAAACGTTTTGCATAAAATTCGATTTCGATTTTTTTCTTACAAACATTGTCACCGAAGAAACTGAAAACTATTTGATTAATCTACATATATATTAATATTATAAACAAGTAAAATTTGTGAGTTTGTGACATTGTAGGGGGTATTCTCTGGATCTACTAAACCGATTTAGATGAAATTTGGTAAGAAGATAGTTTGAGACCCTATGAAGGACATAGGATACTTTTAATCCCAGAAATCATCCCTTAAAGGGTGAAAATGGTGATGAAAGTTTTTATAGGGAATTAAGCTACAAATAAACCTTGATAAAATTAATAAATCAACAATTATAAGTCCAAATCTACTCTTAAACCGAAAACACAAAAGCACGAGTGTTATTATATAAAATTAGCAAACAATATCAAGTAAATCTGAATAACAGTTAAATACATTCGAAGCATTATGTCTTCGAAATCCGCAACGCTGTTAATGTACAATTAATAGTGAATAAAACAATGCAAACTTTCCAACTTAAACAAATTTATTTTTCTGGGTTCTGTAGAAGTTTGAGTGCTAGCCAACACTTGAGTTGCAGTGCGAAGATAACAAGATAAACACAGTTAGCGGATTTGGTTAGAAGGTATTTCTGAATACATAATTTCATAGCTGTAATTATTTTGTAAACTTACCTGAAAGATTGATTGTGATTTATTATGGTAAATCTTTCTGTCCCTTATGGCCGATTTCACCAACGTCGCCTAAGTTTAAGGGATCCCCTAAGCATGGTTAGGGGGCTGTTAGGGGACAATTTCTGTTTCACCGACAGTTAGGGGTCACCTAAATTTTAAAATACCACCTAAATACGGGTACTAGAAAAACGGGCTCTGACGATGGTAAAACGAAATTTAATTTAGGGGCTAGTTTAGGGGAACCTTTAAGCTAGGGATCCCATACGTAGGTAGCTTAAGCGATGTTGGTGAAATCGGGCGTTAGTATCTTATCTCCAGAATGGCTTAATCGATTTTAATGAGACTTACATTGACAGGTATGGGATTCAAGCAAGAGTGAGTTACGATATTTTAATGTCTTGAATTTAGTAATATACATAAAAAATATATATAAATAAATAATGTTAGATATAGAAACAAATCCAGTTAATGCTTCTAAAATATAGATGTCTCATTAATTTCAATATATCTGGAACGGCATCACTTTCGTCCTAACTTTGCCATATCAAAGCTTGTAATCGTTCGAAACACACCAGCCCTTCCTTATTACCAGTTCATCACTTACATGTAAACAAACTTAAAATGACGGATTCAAATTATTAATATTCGCAAGGCGGCGTTGATTACTTTGCTTCGAAAAGTTTTGCGATGGAGTAAACTTTTTAGAACTTTCCTTTAACCTTGTTTACGTCATATACTGTAGGGGATTTGTTTGATTAATAATACGTCTTAGATTTTATTTAATTGTGTATTTACTTCTTTAAATTATATATATATATATATATATATATATATATATATATATATATATATATATATATATTGGATCAAAACAATAATATTATGGGAAACTATGTAAGTGTGCAGGAGTGCGTGCGTCTGTATGTCGCATAGGCTACAGTTAATGCCAAAAGCTGACTGTATATGATATTATAAACACTATAGGCATTTAGGGACACAACCGAGCGAAATCGCTAGTTAAATATAAATCTAAATAAATGTTTGAAGCCTTTTCAAGACTAGATTAGATTACGAACTCGCAGCAACGCATTGCTTGCCAAAACTTATAAGAATGGTATTCTGACATCCATACTAATATTATAAATGTGAAAGTGTGTTTGTTTGTTTTGTTTGTTTGTTTGTTTGTCCTTCTTTCACGTTGAAACATAGTGACGGATTGGCTTGATTTTTTGTGTGGAGACAGTTGGAGGGCTGGAGAGTGACATAGGCTACTTTTTACTGCGGATTATCTCACTCTCACGGGAAAACACGTTATAGTACAACCAAAAAAATATTTATGATCATAATTACTTGAAACTTTGTATTAATGCTCTTCAATACAATTAAATAAATACGTGTTTTAAAGTTTTACAAAATTCATCGCATAAAATAGGGAATAAAAGTTTGTATGAAACTACCTTTTTAGAGATTTTTTTTGTAGTTTTAGCGCGAGCGAAGCCGCGGGTTCTGCTAGTAGTATGTATACATAAGTATGATAAGTTGTTGTGAGTTGTATAGTATTATATTTTTAGAGTTTTTTTGTACTGCTAGTAGTATATATACTCGTAAATTAAAAATATATATAAAATTGATCTTATATATTATGTTACCACAATTTAGTACAAACAGCGCACAGTGCTTAATTATAATCTACCTACGAGTATATTAGTTTATAAAACTGAAGGATTTTGATTTACTACGTGTACATATACACATACAGACATACCGCGGTAAACCGTGATACCGTCTAATTGGAACTTTGATTGATGAAAGCTCATTATGGAAATGAACTGAAAAGCCATTAAAATGGTGTGTTATACCACCATTCTATTTTAAATTGTGTGGTAAAATGCATTGAACTATCGCTTGAAATGATAATTTTATATAGGAAATATAATTTTCCTTCTTATAAACCTTTATTGAACGTGATTTGTTCGTATGTCTGCTTGCACTTTTAGTGGTGCATTTGTTATTTATTTTCCAAGTATGAAACTGTAGTAACAATGATATTATGGCACCATGAGTAGCTTTGATGATGGTAATCATAGAAACTAACTATAAAACTAATTATTACATAAATAAACTTGCTTATTTTTGCTTATATTTATTGTAATATTTATTACTTTCTACAGTTTAAGTGAATATTTGACATTTTAAATAAAACTATTTATTCAGATTTTTTCGCGTTATTTTGTTTATTTTACGATTTTTTTAAAAGAAAATATTTATTTTTATATTATATTTGTATAATATATGAAAACATTATATTATATTCTTTTTATGGAGCCAGTATATGAGAGCTATTGTAACTATCGGAAACTCTATCACTACCCTATTTCGCAATAGTTCATCAGTAACTTAATTTCCATGTTTCATTTCGCGGAAAAAACCTAAAATGTTTTTTTTTAAATACTTATAATTTATAACGCAAAAGTTAGTAACTTTACTGCTCGTATATACAGCAAGTATAAGACTGAATAGAGTGAAGCACAAGACATAGATTAGTGACATTTGATTGTTATTTTATTAATAAAGGTCTGTTAATTCTATGGAAGGATTAAAAAGTCACAGATTAAGACCGGTCAATAGCTTTTTGTCCATTGAAATGTATGGAGTCGATTAGTCATAACAAGGAATGAATGGAGACGTTTAATATTAATTACAAGCTTTTAGTCACGAACTTGTATCCGGTGGTGTTTTATTTAAGATTTTCTGATTTAAAAAAAGTACAGTGGACAAACTAAATATACTATATATTATGTAACACGCATAATAAGTATAACTGCGATGTTACTTGTTGATGTGATATGGTTATTTAGACTGTCATTTACATAGTGAAGTTTGTATTCAGCCCTTTTCAACGTCCCACTGCTGGGCACGAGCCTCCCTTCAGTACGAGGGGGATCAGGCCATAGTCCACCACGCTGGTAAAGTAAGGGTTGGCGGAGTTTAGTCAATTTTAGAACTAATAGTTTAGTAAATTAGAATAGAAATAAACAGTTTAATGACTCTTCTTACTATCTTTCTAATATTATAAAGATGTAGAAGTTTGACCGTAAAAAGTAGAACCTAGTGTCCCAAACTATACATCGGATTTAAAAATGATTCTATAAATGGAAACAACATTATTCTAGAATGCTCAAAGTTATTTTATTTATTCAAATATAAAGTTTTTAGAAAGAAATCGCCTCTACTTTAATTTGAGAGAAGCTCGCTGCTTCAGTATAGAAACATATATAGGGGTTTAGATTCGCTACCCAACATGTACAATCCCAAAAAAATACTGAAACCGATATTCACGATGTCATAACTTTTAACGCTCAACTTTCGATTTATAACAGAATCGTCATACTAGTACTAACTGGTGCAGATGAATTCACTCAAAGGGTCGTTTGCACTGATTCAAACAGTTCTAGAGCAAAATCAAAGGGAGCATATAATATACATATATGTTATGTATGTTATCCGATATAAGCGCTTTTTGTGTTTATTTTATTGACTTGACTGTACATTTTTATCGTCACGTTTGGTATCCATAACACAAGCCTTTGGAACTACATGATGCTGTGTGTTAATAATATCCCAACTTATTTTTTTTTAATTTAAATAGTTATCAGTACCTAGTTTTCTTTAATTAAATAATTGAAAACCCCCTTTTTTGCTGTTGGTTATAATTTGAGGCAATTTTGTAGGTGACTGTACTTCTTTCCAACACCACGCAGCAATACAATGACAAGCCTAATAATAATTGCTTTCTTTGTTATAAAACTTCAGAATTAATCGCTAAAGTTCTTTGTGAAGTAATTATTGTCTAAAAGATATATGTATGTACGTCTTTGTATATAATAAATATAGCATTTCGTTAATTTCACTCGAAATCTTAATTATAACTTATCATGACATTTACAAATTTTTACCTGTAATTAAAAAAATAAAATTTATTCATTACATAATTAATTCTATACAGTCCATAAATTAACACATCTAAAGCATGTGTACTTAGCTTATAATACGTGTTGCCATTTGAATAAATTAACATTATTTAGAATAGATTTCTAAATTTATTATATAAATAAAAAAGATATGCTGTTGTTGAACCGATTTGACTTATCTCTTTGTTTTAATTTTCGTAATAATACAAATAAGATTCTAAATATAAAAAAAATGGTACAGTTACCCGAAAAATTGGGGAATTCAGGAAAAACTAAAGGTGTTTTTAAGGATATTTGTGTGAACTCAAAAATACAAACAAAAAGACGGAGGAAAAATCAAAGACACGAACAAAATTAAAATTAGTACATAATAATTTTATATAATTGAAATGTAAAGTAACAGCAAAGATTAAAAATATACGTTGACAACTAAAATTAAATCGGCACATTTTATTATATCATGCACATCCATTACGTTCTGCGAACATTTCTCGCCGCGACATTAGTATCAACGCGGCAATGCATATATATGTTACTTTCACGCCATTTACTCGAAACTCGCGGGTAATGGGCCGTGAAGGAGATACCATCGATCCGACTCACATCCCATATGAGCGGGCAATCGTAATTAGTAAAGTTTCATATCGATAGGCCAAGTTTGAAATTGTTCAAGTGAATAAGGGGAATGCAAGTTTTGCGAACTTTAATTTTCAGTTATTACCCGACTGCGTCAAATGGAGGGTTATTTTATTAAGGATATTGGATAGATACAGTAATTAATATTGATTGATATCATAAATGCGAAAGTTTCGATGTATGTATGTTTGTTACATGTTCACATTGAAACGGCTGGATAGGTTTGGATGAAATTTAGCACACAAACTATGACCTAATTAATGTTAGTAATATAAATTGCCAAAAGATGGCGCTGCTTACATATAATATTACAAATACAAATTTGACTAGAGATGCACCCCAGTAAAGGTAGGTAGGTACATACATCGCTAGTACTTTTGAAGAGTGAATTTCATTGTGATAAGACGAGGTCATAATAATAATAATATGATAAAGTAGTAGCTTGAATGTTAAATCTTTCTATAACATATAATCAAATTACACCTCTAACACCCTCGATTCGATTCGGTTCGAGCCTAGTGAAAAACAAATCTATCCCACGGGAACCGTTCATTTTTTAGCCTATGCTATTCCAGACTATAATCTATATCTAAGGCAAATTTCATCCAAATCCGTTCAGCCGTTCTGGCGTAATTAAGTGACAAACATCCATCCATCCAAACTTTCGCATTTATATTATCACATACACATTTATATAAAAAAAAAATAAACATCATATACACTATACAGGGATGGGTATCGATCTTCTATACAAAAAATCCCATATATCAATAAACTATACACCAATTAAATAATATCGCTCAACAGTGCAAGCGTACGACAAAATACGAGTTATAAATTAAAAAAAAATATCCCTCAAAAACTAAGCTTAACAACCCGTATTCGCACAGAGGGCGGTGAGTGGATCACAGACTACACTCGAAATGCACTTTTATCCTAGCCTGATTGTTCGTCTGTACATGGGTTAGTTTGTAGTGCGAGGCCAAAAAACAATGGCTTCATTCTGAATTTTTGTCGCGAAACATGCTTTGGCTGAAAAGAACTAACTCAGATTTCTTAATTAAAAATTGTTCGTATTTAACGAGTTCTAATTATTTCTTTCTATAAGTTAAACTTCTTTATTGTATGCAGCCCTTTTTAACGTCCCACTGCTGGGCACGGGCCTCCCTTACATACAAGGGGGATCAGGCCATAGTCCACCACGCTGGCCAAGTGCGGGTTGGCGGACTTCACATGTCTTTCAAAAACTTGCTAGGTTTTCTCAGACATGCAGGTTTCCTCACGATGTTTTCCTTCACCGTAAGGCAAGTGGTAATCAAGTTAGAAATGATTCGCACATGAAAATATCACAGGTGCGAGACCCGGGATTTGAACCCGCTTCACTCGGTTTCCCAAGCGAGTGCGTTACCACTGGGCTACCACTACCTTAAACTTCTTTATACTCCTCACTAATCATTTAGCTAATATCTTGCAAAGTACTACTCTATGACTCCATTAGTGTACCTTTATGGAAAAATACACGATTTGTCATATTTTTGACCATAAACAATTGTTAGGCAAAAAATTACGTAGACAAATACATATTATGCCTAAAAAGATATATGTCCCGGGTTAGAATTAAATTTTTAACAGGTATAGAATTTCAAAACAATATATGTAAGCTATATCCCGATATTCGTAAAGCGGAGAATTTTATTTCGCAATTAAAGCCGTCCAAATACAGACTATGCGGAATGGCATGTTGTAAACAATTTCGCACGTACGTCCTGCACATCTGAAAATTGAGCAAACATAAATACAAACAGCACTCGTGACAACGCTTGGATTGAACCATTCTAAAGGTCGAATGTACGATGTATGAGCGTTTGTTTGTCCTTTGAGAGCTGAATAGTTTCATATTGAAATTTCTTGAACAGAAAGCAGATAAAGCTCAAGATATTTTTGCCAATAACTACCTACATATAGTTATAATATTATTTATTTTAAAGATATATAAATATACCAGCTATCACCATACCAAATTTCATCGTAATCCCTCCAGTGGTTTTTCGGTGATACGGTAACAGACAGACAGACAAAAATTCAAAAAACTATAGATTCGGTCTATATATCGATAATAATTTTTATTACAATAAGATTTTCCAAAAAATATTTAATGTACAGATTCGCCGTAGTTACAATTTTATTATATGTATAGATAGATATTCACTAAAAACATTTTAAGTATGACCATATATTACAATTTAATCTGTATTTTTGGATCTGAACTCAAATGAAAGTCAGCAATGTTGTTAATATCGTTAGCTTACATCTGCATATGTGAATAATCCAATTGGTTTTCCAAAGGCGAAACCTACTAACTTGGGCAGATAGGCTAATGGCTTGTTTCTCCTCGCACTGAGGGAAGGACCACGCCCAGCAATGGAACGTTGAAAATATTTGAAATTTTTCGTGTACACGAAAATATATATACATATATCCTAAATATTCGCTAAAAATAATATTCTCAAAATATATTTACCTAAAACATTTAACCTGCTATACTTTAATTACATATTTGTGTACATATCAATATCTTCTATCATCTATCAATCTATCTTACTGTTTATTTTTTTATAACAATATTGTACTGTAATAATTTTTAAGTTATAACTATTAAAAATTCCTGGCATATTACTCTCTATTGCTTACCTATGTACAGGGTATGTTTTATTTCAATACTACGTTAGGGAGCAGCGTTAAGTACTTAAAACAGGGGTGCGGAAGAAACATTGCCTGTAAGAAGGGAAGGCGAGTTGCTACTTGCTAGTTAGTAAAAGCCGTGATTGAGTAACACAAGAGGCGAATTAAGATCCTTAATTTAAGACCACTCGCACGAAATTCTTAATCTCATTCGAACGTCTTAAATATGTTTAACGAACGTCAAACTGTACAGTTTTTTAAAATCAACAACTTTATAAGATTTCGAAAATTGCAACTACATTTTTGTCTTAAGTTGTAAATTATAAAATTTAAAATATTCGAGGCCTAAGCTCTTATAGTAGCTTATATATATATTTTTAGTGAAAAATATCTATCATGTGAAAATGAAAGCTTTATTATATAAGCTTTTCGTTCAAAGTTGACAGGTACTAAAATACGAAAATATCGATGGGGTAAAAGCTCTAGACAATCGAAATTTCTCGAAGTAAGTATAGGTAAATAATAATAAGTCAAAAATATTACCTTTTTATATAAATACTAAGCACAACCCATGGTCATTATGGCAAGTTATCGTTTCTGCGTCGTTAGCGGCTTTCGCCTTTAATGTTGTTTAACATCCATTACCGAATACGTGGGCTTAAGATTCGGGTACATCCTGGTTTTATGTTAAACACGGTTGGTGACCGTTTTGTGCTGTAGTGATGTTATAATTTCGCCTTGCTGGTCTAGTGGTTAGCATGCATGTCCGAGGTTCGAGTCCCGGTCGGGTCGGTAAAACATGTCGAAAAGCACGTACAACCTCCTCGCCCCTGCTCTTGATCTCTCATTAGAATATACAGACGTTTGTTCTAGTCATCATGTTTAAGTAATATTAAAAACGCAAAAATTTGTCAGTATATTTGTTACTTCTTCATGATGTGATGATTCAATAGATCAATAGATTAGAGTAAAAATCGAAATAGAGACCTAACTTAGCGCTTAGACTACTTATTGTAACGCACCCAGCAAGTACTTTCTATTAAAAATAAAAAGCGATAAAATAAATCGCTAAATCCCCTTTAGTTCATATTATGATCAAATTACAAGTGAAGGCGCTTGTTAGTTTTAATTACACCCATTTTATACCTTTTCTTCAAAATATAGATTTAGTTGGAAACTCAGTATATAAATACTAAAAGTTTTAACTGAGTAAATAACATACAGGCAGGTTTTTTTATATACAACAGACAAAATATAAAAACATATATAATATAGAGTCATAAAGACGGTGGGTCTAGTTCTAGATAAATCTGTTTTCATTTATTTTTTTATATTATTTAATTGTTAACTTATAAAGCAATTATTTCTATTTTGGGGTTAACTTCATCTTAAATTTTATTTGAATTTTTAATTACCTTAAAAAGCCACTCTAAAGATACAATTCTCTTGTATATCAAAAACAATAAAATCGATTTGTAAATTAGCTAAGCTACCACGTAAATATATATATATATATATATATATATATATGTATAATATAAACGTATGTATGTATGTACATAAGAAGTAATTAAACACTTACTCCTTTTCAGAAATCGTTCAAAAACAAGGTAAACTGGGCTCATGACTTTGACGCATAAAATCAGTAATTCATTGAAGATAAAAGAGTTCACTGAACATGCATTATAAGTACTTCTCGCGTCATACAAATCATATTTCGACCGCTTTCGGTCGTAAATTCGCAATATCAATTGTCGCATATCCGTTACATAATAACCGTTGAAAAAGCTGCGGGTTTCGATGCGGATTTTATTAAATTCCGTGTTTGCGTTAAGGATTTGTGGGGCACGTGTAGAGTGGCCATCCGCGTGAAATACTGCGACAGTCCTGTTTCAGATTTACGACCTCTTCATTCTTGTCCATATATATACATTACTATACATATAATAAAATTGTAACTAAGCCGAATCTGTACATTAAATGTTTTTTGGAAAATCTTATTGAAATAAACATTATTATCGATACAGAGGCCGAATATATGATTTTTAAAATATTTTTGTCGGTCTGTCTGTTATCGCCTCACAGAAAAACCACTAGAGGGATTTTGATGAAATTCGGTATAGCTGGTTATCCGGGTATCATCACATATAGGATACTTTTTACCGCGGAAAAATGTCTCATTTCTGAGAAAAAATACAAAAACTGCCATGTAAGAGTATACTAATCTGTAAAACCTAAGAATTTGGTTTTTGGTCACCTGAACGCAGGCGGAGCCGCGGGCAATGCTAGTAATATATATATATAATATAGTACCTAGTGAGCAAAATTGTACATAATTTTTATGTAAAAAAAATCTAGATTCAACGGCTTAGAATGTGCTTTATCTGTTAATCAGTGATAGAGCTTTATTGAGTAGATAAACTATTCGATAACATTATTATTGTACGATTTTTAGATAAGGCTGTGTGATATTTATTATATGAAGTAAACCATATAGAACACGATATACATAATATAGATAGTGAAACCAAATTTAATTCTTATTCAGAATATTTTGATTATAATATTTCGAAGAATTTCTCGTCGACAATCGAACCCATGACCTCCCGAGGATTACGTCCGTCCCAATTAGTAACATAATCTCGTTCACCGCGATGGCCTTCTCCGACCCTATGAGGGAGAAAGGACAGAGTTCTAAGCGCTATGATCTTTACATACCGTACTCTTCTCAAATAACCGTAAGTTCCCCTGCACACACAACGATCATAAATTAAAGATGATAAAGCTATCTGTTTGTTTCTATATAGCTCGTGACATCACAATTTATTGTTATATTATATATGATCAAACGAACTTACCTTAAGTGAAGTTCGATCATTATTATATGAAACGCTTCATTCGAAGATATAATAACAGAGTAGTACCCCTAACCTACAAGGCAGCGTTCGCTATTTTCAGAGATATTCATTTTGAAGGTATTTGTAAAATGAAACTGTGCGGTGACTTATTTTAACATTTGACAATTTCCTGTCTGCGATTATTCATATTTTAGTTCATTTATTTCAGAGATTATGCAAAACTTTTATTTAATAGATAAAGTAGGTATGTGGGAGGGAGGGTGATTATATCTTCGAATGAAGCGTTTCATATAATAATGATCGAACTTCACTTAAGGTAAGTTCGTTTGATCATATATTATATTACAACGCTTCATTCTTCAGATATAATAACAGAGTAGTTATTTAGAGATAAAAAAGTTTTGCAAGAATGAAACATTTTTTTTTTTTAAATTAAGTTCCAAATATACATTGTAATACTTCGTCCTCTTAGGGTTACAATCGTTTATTGCTATTTCTATGTTGTACATATTCATAATATATAAAGAAACAAAAAAAAATCATAATTTCTAATCTTTTAAGCATACAGATTGTGCAAAATTTGAGTTATTATTAATGATAGGTAATTGATAAAACTTTGCGAAAACAATAGAATTAGAGGTCCAGCCAGCTGTTTTTCTAATCACCTCTATACCCACACCTGCAGCTTTAGCTGATGAGGTGGACGCATGTCGCGTACTATGGGCCCCGAACACAGAAATATCAATGCCACTTTCAGAAAGCGCCTGTTTTATCCAACGACTAATGCTCTGGGATGAAGCAGGTTTATATGGTTTTTTACTAGTTAAAATTAAATTATGAGCATTAATAGTTTTTCTTAAGCTTTTTGTTCGGGAAATATAATCTTTAATAGCACTAGCTGGGCAAATAGATAGATTGCTTTTAAAATACGGTAACCAAAGAAGTGGTTGTTGTCTATTTATTGCAGAAGTTTTAATATGATCGGTGATAATTATTTTAATTCCATCTGCATAAAAATTAATGTTATTCAATTTTATTAATGACAATGTTTGTACTCTTTGTGCCGTGCAAAGAGTAAGTAGAGTAACAAGTTTTTTGTTAAGTAATTCCATTGATAATTCTGTGTTCGCGCCTAACTTTGATAACCATTGCAATACTATTTGCGGGTCCCATGTATCAGAATATTTAGGTTTAATAGGTTATTATCTAAATACTCCTTTTAAAAATCGTTTTATGTATTCAATTGTTCCGATCCTGCTACCTAATAATAATGACAGCGCGGATCGGTGACTATTAATTGTACCATACGAGGCACCTTTATTAAATTGACACGTTAAAAAGCATAAAACTTTACTAACAGAATCGTCTAAAGGACATATATTAATACAATAACAAAATTCCCACCAGAGTTTATAACAAACATTATATGGCTTTTTTGTATTGTCAGCTAATGAGGATAACATTAAATCGAAGGATTCTGGAGGAATACCTTGCCGAAGGAACGTTAGCCTGAGAGCTTCGCTGCAGCCAGGGAAGCTGCTGGTGTAATGGGTGAATCCCGATATAACAAGACATCAAAATTTTATCATCCTTTTTAAAATATAGAACTTCAGACACTATCATGCTTTGTAATAGAGGGAACCATGGTTGTGATGGTTAGTAAGGAAAAACGAATATACCAGTTGCCTTATCATCAAAATTTTTTTTTTTGTAAACATTTCATTATCATTGAAAACGGTGTGAAAACGTAAAAAAAAAATATTTTTTCCAGTTTACTGTGAATGCATCTACAGCTATGGCGTCTGGATCCTGTTTCCATGACATGAAAATGTTACATTTGGCGTTGGTGCGAGAGGCGAATAAATCAATTTCCGGCTTCCCTAAATTTTTAATAATTTTCTGAAAGGCTTTATCTGATAATTCCCATTCTGTATCGGGATTTGCTTTTCTAGATTCAAAATCAGCTTCTTTATTATCGCGAGTATTCATGTAAGACGCATGTAACCATATTATATTACGCGCCTCGCACCATTGCCAAATATTTCTTGCTAAATCATTCAAATGCGGATGTTGTATACTCCCCATACGATTGATATAGCTAAGAGCCGTGGTATTGTCAATACGTAAAAGAATACTACAATTATTATGTGATTTTGCAAAATATTTGAATGATAAAAATGCTGCTAATAATTCAAGGTAATTAATATGTTTTTCTTTTTCTTTATTTGTCCATCCGCCATTTGCACGCATATTAGTACAATATGCGCCCCGACCGGATCTTGACGCATCGTTAAAAATTTCTAAAATATAATTTTGATTACTCTGAATATTGTTGTATGTAATATAAAAATTATCAATCCACCATTTTAAATCTTTTTAAATTATTTTAGGTAATTTAACTCTTGAATCGTAATTTTTATATTTGTAAAGAAAAAGATATTTTTGTCTTTCTAAAAGTTTTGTGTACATCCATCCGTATTTTACGGCTGGACAAGCAGCTATTAAAACTCCTATTAGTTTAGCAAAATCACGTATAGTACAAGTAGGTACTTTATAAAATCTATTTACTAACTTATAAATATTATCGCGTTTGTCTGTAGGTAATGATAATGACATATTAATAGTATTATATATGAAACCTAAGAATTTACAAACTTGCTTAGGTCTTAGTGAACTTTTATCATAATTAATGATAAAACCTAGGCAAGATAACAATTTTATTGTTTCATTGACATTATTTTGACAATTTAAATAGCTCTCGCCTACACACAAAATATCATCCAAACATAACACGGATTTAAAACCTTGGGACCTTAGTCGAGTAATAACTGTTTTCATTATTTTAGTGAAAACAAGAGGGGCTGAGCACAGTCCATACGGCATGAAGTTGAACTCATATGTTTCTATATTTTTATTATTATGTCTAAATTGAAAACGTAAATATTTCTTTTGTGAGCTATGTATAGGTATTAACAGGTATGATTCTTTAAGGTCAATCGTGGCCAAATAATTGTTTTTTAAAATTAATTTTAATTTTAAAATGACTTTTTGAAATAAATTTATTAAGAGGTTTAAGGTTAAGGATATATCTTTTATCTCCATTAGGTTTTGGAGCTAAAAAAGTTTTAGATATAAATTGACCAGTTTTAAATGAACATTATGAAATTGTTCCTAAATTAATTTATTTCGATATAGAATTATTCATAAAAGAAAATTCTTTATCATTTAGCACTGGAAGCTTAGGAACATATAATTGTGTTATTTTTTTTTTTTTTTTTTTTTATCGAAAGGTATTTTGTAACCATGTCTAATCCAATTTAAGATTAATTGATTTTTTGTAATATTACACCAACAATTATAAAAAGTTTTGACTCGGCCTGCATGTACCTGGATTATCGCCGCGTTGGGGCACGACTCCTGCTCGTGCTCTGGTACGAAGACCTCGCCGTTGACGACGGTGGTTGCCGCTGTGGAGGTGGAGCTGTTCTCTTCTGGCCACCTCGTCCCCCTCCCCGGCTCGTCGAGGGACGAGGTCTGAAGCCGTTTCCCTGACCAGTTGTTACTGGTCGGGTGTGTATTTGAGTAGGAAAAGATTTAGGTAGTTGAGTTTTCTTAAATTGTGAACCTAGTTTTTCAGAACATTTTGAATTTCTGATTTTCTCCGATAGATTATTTCCAAATAATGTATCATCTCTTTCCGAGTCTTGAACAAATTGTTGAAACGATTTGTCTAGTGACATCGTAACCAGTATTCTACGCCATTTTGTTTCAAGTGCATGAAGGTCTTATAAAATTCGACAGCAGTTACTGAGGTGATTTACTGCCTCTGCTTTGTCACCGTTTGACAGCAACAAGTGTAAAGATTTATTTACAGCTGTTATGCCCATAGCGAGCTGCTGTTGATTGGTTTTTAATTTCTTATCTCGGGATTTCACCGTCTCTGCTAAAGCTGTAATTATCTCAGTATTTAAAGTTGATGGCCTGAGAAGCTTAAAATTTTCTGGGACAAGGCATTCCTTGTTCAATTTTTCTTTAATATCTTTAGACAAACCTTTTTTAATTATAGGCAACCAACGCTTAGCCAAATCATCATGAATACTTTCGCCATATTCGGGTTCTTCTATATTGTCCTCTCCTAGTGCTCTAAGCAATTCTGGTTCTAATTCAGGAAAATTTGATACTTGTATGTCGTTGGTAAGTAGCTCCATCGCTTCCTTGTTCTCTATTTCCGGTAAATCTTCCGGAACCGATACCACTGACTCCACTACCGGAGGATGTTCATGTGTTAAGAATAAACAAATATGTCAATTCTTATTTTTAGCACAGATATCGTGAGCCTTTGTATTAGACTTAGCCAATCCCCAGGCATAATACGTGTTAATACGTACTTTTAATATCATGTGATATTACCATAAGGTATATAAAATAAATATATATATATATATATATATATATATATATATATATATATATATATATATCGTTAAAATAATAATAGCAATATTGCTTCAACTTTTTACCAAGGATTAATAATCAAATTAGTCATTTCTACCTTCGTGTTAGACAATGCCAACCCCCAGGTATGACTTAATGTGCTAAAAGATATAGCCTTCGTGTAGGATAAACCTACCCCCAGGCTCAAAGTGACAATCACTTTGTTAATTATTAAAATTATTTCTTACTTTTACTTTCGTCCGACGATTCTGACGACATCACTATTCTTCTAACACGTTTATTTAACTTCCTAATTTTTCTCTGGTATTTCTCAATCTTTTCTTCAGCCGTACGTTTCGGCATTATGACGACTATAGAACATTTATAAGCCGTCTTAACGCTGCCTCGCAAGAAAAAGGAATGAACTAAAATATGAATAATCGCAGACAGGAAATTGTCAAATGTTAAAATAAGTCACCGCACAGTTTCATTTTACAAATACCTTCAAAATGAATATCTCTGAAAATAGCGAACGCTGCCTTGTAGGTTAGGGGTACTACTCTGTTATTATATCTGAAGAATGAAGCGTTGTAATATAATTAAAATGGTACTCGCATTACACGAATGCAGAATCTGAATCAATAAGAAGATATAAGATATTACTTTGTTTTCTAGACAGCCACTGAGATTGTTTTCCCTAGAAATTCTAGTAAAAATGGCTACCCTAAGCGCGGGGACGTAACGATGGTAATAAAATTGCAACTGTCGCAGCCCGCCCGAGTTAAATTTGAACGGGATTAGAATGTGAATTACAATACAAATTGAATACAACCTAACAAACTGTGATCTATAATGAGAGATACTCAAAAAGCTATTATGATTAAAGAAACTTGATAAGGAATTATAAAACGGCATCTATGACAATATTACAAAAATCTAAAGATGGACTATCTTTTCCTGTAATTTTAACTAAAGTACTTCTAGTAAAGTACTTCGTTGTATAATAAAAAACTAAATAAACAGATTTGAGATAGAAATGAGAGAGCATTTCCTATTATCTCCACTATTATTGGCCATAATAATAATAATATGTTGAGACATCAACACACATCACCATCTAGTTCCATGGTAAGCTACGAAACCTGTGTTATGGATACCAGATAGTTGATACACTACATATATATAACCTTAAATATATACATATTATAAATATAAACACCAATGACTGGAGAACAAACGTTCGTGCTCATCGCACATATGAATGCCTCTTACAGGACTCGAACCCACGACCAGCGAGTAGGGTCACTACAAACTGAGATATAGGTAGATTAAAAAATAAATAAAACAACTTTGTTCCGCTTATGGCTTTCTAAAATGGGGTCGTTGCATACCCATCATACATATACCTAATAATGTGAAATGTACCAGTAAAATAAATACACAAAAAAAGAATTTCGAGCATAATATTTTTGTTTGAAAAATTACATTAAAATTCTTCATTTCATTCGACATTGAACGGAATATTATTTAAAAATTTATTTGTTATCCATTAAGTTAATAAAACCGGTTTTGAAACGATTTTCATGAAGAATGAATGAATTTTAGTCCGGTGAAGATATCGTGTAGCGTAAGCACAATAAGCACAAAAATAAAGTAATATACGGATAAGCACTTATGTATACTACCTTCTTAGATGTGCGTGAATATTTGACATTTTAAATAAATAAAACTATTTTTCGATTTTTTTCTTTTCGGTTTTATTTTTCCCAATCTCAATTATGATTATTTATTAAAATAAATAATATTGTTAGATACTCCAGTGCTATTTCCCTTTTCTTCCATATTATTGTACAATTTTGTGAGACATTGTCTGTAATAATTATGAGTTTTGAGAGTTCAAAGTTAGAGCTAGGTAGTCTATCCAGTCACCAAGTTTGCTGTTAAGCAACCGAAACGTCGGAAACAAATAAAAATAATCGTTATATATCCAAAAAAATAGTATTATTTAAAAACTTCCTTTCTTATATTTTAAAGTCGGTTAATAAAGACCGTGAGCGCATTTCGTAGATCCAAGGCGGCTCGCTAGCAAGATCTTCAATAACGTTGCAACTGCTGGCAGTAGATAGTAACTTTTATACTTTTATCTAACTTTCATATTAAAATTTGCTTGCGTTCCTACGAGCACTGTTATTTAGCAATGTCACGCTTTTAAATTACTAAGTGTACAGACGCAGTTCTGAGTCTCGAATATTTCGGAAACGTGAAGTTACAATATATACGTTTTCACCATTTAATTATCTGCAAGGAATAGACTATTTCTTTATATTATTAAAGCATTTTATATACCTAAGTCTAACCTATAAATAATTTAAAGACAAAATCGGCAAAATATTGATATTTTAAAGGGTGATTTTTTCAGCATTACATATAAGAAACTAGTGATTTACCTTGCTTCGCTCGAGTACGTCCCTAGCTACAATTTTGTTCACAATTTCATGGGTTTTAATATTTGCGTGGAACGCTGATTCTTCTTCTAACATAAAAGTAACTATGTTCCAGTGAAGTACTATCAAAATCGGTTCAGCCGTTTTGAAGATTAGCAGGGACAAACAGACAAAATTTTTCAAAAAATGTTCTTTTCTTATTAGTACCTACCCCTATATATGTACTTTCATATGCATTTAGTAAAACGCTGTTATTTTGACATTACAAACAGACACTTCCATTTTATTTACCTGTACTATAGATAGTAACAACCCTCATATTTTTGATATTTTCATTTAGTCTAAACATCAATCAATTGAAACATTATGTATATATTTTTTCATTCTCAATTATTGTGTCATTTTTGTATTACGTAATTATTTTTCTATTGTTATAGGTTACTCTTGTAGACCGATCATTCATTTATAGTTTTAATTCCACAATAAAGTTACCAAATTTCAAAATTACCGCTCAATCTCATTCGTGTCTTCCTCACAAAACGTGACACTGGCAGAATGGATTGCGTCTGTGAACGCAACTATAAGCCATTTAAAAAAAAAAAAACAATTGAAACCATGCGTATTTAATACTACCGCTTACATATTTCGTAATACATATCAATGATTATCTGCATTGGAAAAATAACATCATCCGCCGATAATATAGAAATATTTCTATAACATAAAAGCGACAGAGAATTTATGCCTATGAATAATTCTTAATAATGTAGCCAAATCATAGCGTATCCGGCTATTTATGTATGAAAGGCAATATCGGGGTCATTACGAGCACGATCCCGAACGCTTCACAATTAGAGATGTGCGTCGCTTGGATAATTCTACGATAATCCAGGATTCCGTCTCGAGAACACTCCCCCGAATTGATTTGATCGGCCGAACGTTGTAAGCTTACGATTCCGTTGAGGAAAACGTTAGATTATACTAGTTTATGTTGCGATACGGAACAACGTTGTTTTTATATGATTGCTTTTCGTTTTATCGTCACGGTATTATCTTGACGCAAACAATAAAAAAATATAAAGTAGGCGTCGCACTAACATATTCATGGGATCAGTCTGCCGAGCTTTTTTTATTTGCATTAATAAATAACTGAGCGTTTGAAATATTTAAAAACTTAAAATACAATTCAAGTATTATTAGAGTGGTTTTAAAATTTTAAAGTGCTGTAATATGGGATCGTTCGATGTAGAAATTCATCTCGCCAAGTTTCACACTCGAGCCCGGCCGTCTGTCACCGCAGGACCGTAAATTAGCCCCTTCGGTTGCCGTAGCACGTTGAATTAACATAATAAAAAGGGAGCATTCATAGCGAGGCCGTAAATAAAGTTTTATAGTCGACGCTCTAATGCGCCCAAAATGTCGCGTAAGGGGACAAACGCTGACTTTGTTCAGTATTTCTCACTAGTCTTTGTGCGTTGCGTAATGATACGTGCGACAATGATAGGTCAGTACAATGGCTGGGTCAATTCCCGGGATTGCGACCCCCCGGAATGGGATTGGTGCGAAGGGCGAATATATTATTTTTTTATGACAATGGATGAAATGCATATTACCTGTTCTTATGTAAATAAGCCAGAGAAAGTTGTTTGAGAAGACATAAATAAATATATAGCTACAATTAATGTTACATATGTGTACAATAAGTCCCTATTTTCATATAAAAAAACAGAATACCAAAGGAAGCTGCAAAATTTCCTATCACCCCATCGATTTACTATAATTCTAATAGCAATATAAAAAGTTAATCTAATAATATACATAAAAAATTGAGCTTTTAATTTTATCTAACACATCAAACCGCAGAGGGAACCACGAGCGTTACTTATTTACGTTTTCGAGCTTATAAAGCTTATAAAATTCTAAACAGCAAAACCGTCGTTTAAGTTAAAATCTCCTCGTCCCATTACCGTCACAAAGCGCGGTGGTGTTCAGATAAGAGTCCACTTTGTCCCCAGCCCCTATAAATATAAAACACCATAAATGTCAGCCGGACAATCGCCGGACCAAGACTTTCATTATGGAAACTCGCGGCTGCAATACTTTTTTAACGTTGGAAATGTGTTATGCATAATTATTACAATAACAACTATAAAATACGTACTAAAAGTGTTATGTACAAATAAAAATTTCATATTTACTATCCATATATACATATATATATATATATATATATATATATATATATATATATATATATATATATAAGTCTATCTGTAGGTACGTGAATAAAATTTTAAATACAAATATGAAAATTTAAGCTTTAGATATTTCTTATGTAAAAAACCAATAACTTGTAAATTTTCCATCTTAGAAACTATGAAAAGTCGACTCCCCTCCAACATTTAAAGCTGAGCCGTAAATAATATTATATGAATATAGTCTAGTTCCAATAAAATAATTCAAACACCTAGCTTTATTGTATGGCACCTAGGTGGGAGATAAAAGCTCCCATTCATTAATATAAATTGCGCAATAAACGTCACGAGGACAATCGGCGGCGATTTCAACAGTTGCATTGAATGTAATAATACGAAAATTTACAACTATTTATTTTTGTCACAATGCAATAATAATATGTAGGATATATATTTCACGATTGATCCGACAGCTTTGGTAGAAATAATATGGACCGGTATTGTTCGCTGTTCGTAACACAATGGTTTGGATTTGAACCTTAATTGTTGGGCATAAAGCTGATAATTGATTAATTTTAATTATAAATCATTTTCACGGTCAATCGAAATTTATATCCATATCCTACTAGCATCCTATCCTAACCGCACACAGTATATATTTTTTGCAATATTTATATCCGTATATTCATATTTTGTATCCGTCAATACTAAAAGAATCCTAAATACTATATACGTATAATTACTATCGAGCTACTACTATAGGGTGCTCGGATCGAGATATTTTGTCTTAACTGGCATGTGGGTTATGAATAATAATATAGACACCTAGTACGAATCAAACCCGCAACCCCCAAAGTAATAAGTAGAGCCAGTCAAAGATATGAGCTTTATATATATTTATATATATTGTACACCATGACAGTTTTTCTCATGTCATTTCTTATTCTCATAGCAAATATCACTTCTTGCTAACAATATAAATGTCAGGTAGCTTCTTTGTTGCCATTTTTCTTTCATCATTCAAATAATTTATCTATACATATAACAAAATTCTAACTGATTTAAATGTGTACATTAAATATTTTTTTGAAAATCTTATTGAAATAGTCATATTATCGATACAGAGGCCGAATCTATTCTAATAGTTTTTTGGATTTTTGTCTGTCTGTCTATAACCGCATCACGAGAAAACCATTGGACAGATTTTGATGAAATTTGGTATGATAATAGTTGGTTATCCGGGTCAACATATAGGATACTTTTTACTGCGGGAAAATATCTCATCTCTGAGAAATCTATACTAAATGTTAAAATGTAACTAGGGTCGAACCCGAGCGGAGCGAGGGTGAGTCGCTAGTTCGGAATATTTGTATAGTATTCATATATCAATCATTCACAGTAACGAGGTTGTCGTAACTCAAAGCTGAAGTAACGAACCGGACCTGTGAGCATAGTACACTTATTGTTAACAAACTTCGAACACCCAACTTCGTAGCGTACAGCCCGCCAAGTGTCAAAATTGTACTAATAAATGGGCTGGGTATAGCAAGACTATTCGTTAGTATTTAATACAATTAATGACTCGGAAAACAGACTTTGTCCTGCGATAGAGCTCGTGGTCGTGGGATAAAAATTAAAGGAAAGAGGATTAAAAATTACAAGAAATCTCAACATTTTCGCCATCTACCAAAACACAAAAAAATCATTAAATTTGTATGAAGTCAAAAATTTCATAAAAGTAATTCCATATTAAAGCAATCAATCAAGTAAAGATATATTTTACTTTAATTATTATTACATATGAAAATATAAGTATACTCTAATTTATATCCAAGAAAAAAAATTTAAGTTAAGTTTGTTATACGTAAAAACTGAACTTCAAACTAGATGAAACATTTTTACCAAAATTATTGTAGAAACTAACATAAGCTACATTGCCACTTATAATTACTACTAGCGACTCACCCTCGCTCCGCTCGGGTTCATCCCTACTTACGTTTTATCTTTTAGTATAGATTTCTCAGAAATGAGATATTTTCCCGCACTAAAAAGTATTCTATATGTTGACCCGGATAACCAGCTATCATCATACCAAATTTTATCAAAATCCCTCCAGTGGGTTTTCCATGATGCGGTAACAGACAGACAAACAAAAATTCTAAAAACCATAAATTCGGCGTCTGTATCGATAATAATGTGTATTTCAATAAGTTTTTTCAAAAAATATTTAATGTACAAATTTGGCTTAGTTACAATTTTACTATACGAGTATGTATGGATTAGAGTTACCAATTAATCTATATATATATATATATATATATATATATATATATATATATATATATATATATATATATATATTATTACATAATACTTTCTTAGGTTTACGCGAATATTTGACATTTTAAATAAAACTATCTTTTCGGATTTATTTTGATTTTTGATTCCCGACATTGCGAATGCTTTACAGCAATCATGGTCACGGGAGAGACTAAGGTTTTCGAGGTTTTAAAGGCCATTATATACTTATTACATACAGTATCTACCCACAATTTCAAAATGTCGGGAACCAAAAATTAAAGTAAATCCGCGAAAAAATCCGAGGAGATATATTTTAAGGAGGAAATATTTGCATTTTTGTAAGTTTGTAACGAATAAACTCAAAAACTACTGAACAGATTTAGATGAAATTTGGTAAGAGGATGTTTTAAGACCTTGGAAAGGACAGAATATTTTTTATTTCGGTAATCATCCCTTAAGGGGGTGAAAATGGGGATGAAAATGTGTATGGGGAATCAACTTAGGGACGAACCCGAGCGAAGCGAGGAGTCGCTAGTTAACTAATAATAATTACAATATACGTATGTATGTATGTATTTATTTAAAGTAGTAAATCTTAAATTTAAAACTGCAACTGCCAATATCTTCTCTATATCAAATCTTCAATTTCTACCAATTGCCATTTAAACTTTACAGATCGTGCCAGCCTTAAAGCACCGGTAAACTTATTGGCAGCAAAGCAAAAAATCTCCATTCCCAAAAATGTACAGGCAAATAATCACATAACTTGCTGTTAAATCTAAAACTACTTATTCCCCGCTCGAGCCAACTTCTGACGTTGAAGATTTATACCGTAGACTATATTTTGAAGATTTGGTCACGCAACGTATCCCCGTACTTCCGAATTGTATGTTATGAGTTTCGTGCCAAAATCCACGATTCGTTTAAGCTTTAACTGTCATAATGGGTATTTAAATGTTTATTGTTTTATTTAAGGGATTTATCATTATTGCTTTCGCGTTTGTATCTACTCGTAGTAAGCTCGGGCTTCCAACGAGTAAGTTCCAAGTATAGGGTTGTATATTACGTATAAAATTCTAACTAAAAAATAAAATTCTAACTTAGTCGAATCTGTATATTAAATATTTTTTGGAAAATCTTATTAAAATTGTCATTATTATCGATACAGAGGTCTAATCAGTTTTTAGAATTTTTGTCCGTCTGTGTGTCTGGGAATGCATCACGAGAAAACCACTAGACAGATTTTGATGAAATTTGGTATGATGATAGCTGGTTATCCGGGTCAACATATAGGATACTTTTTACTACGGGAAAATATCTCATCTCTGAGAAATCTATAAAAACCGTTAAATAGTAACAACTACGAGTATAGACACGAGCCCGAGCGGAGCGAGATTGAGTCTCTAGTACCTACTCTTATATATGCATAAGTGTTAATGTAAATTTAGGCATATATGTGCATATGTTAAATGTTATTTAGTTTTAAAGATATTAGTTTAGGACTCTTTTTAAGTTAAGTTCGTTAGAGTCCTAACCACACTTTTCAAATCACTATATACAATATACTAAAAATAAGCCCAAAAAATGTCATTTTCAAGGACACAAGCCGGTTACTTCTACTAAAGTAGCAAGTACTTTACTGTATTGTTCAAGCTGACAAACCAACAAACATACTTTTGTATGTTTAATATTATTATTAGATACAGCTGTAGGTTGTACAGTATAATAAAAATAACTGTTAGATTCAATCTTATAAAAGAACCAACGTTTTGAATAAACAAGATATTATAAATTATTGCACGTGTGTAGAATATTAAATAATCGACATTAAGTTCGAGTAAAACCGGATGCATTACTAGGTAATAAAATCAAAATTTAACATTTCAGTCTTTTATAATCAAATATGCATCGCAGGCAAAGCAATCTATTCGCCCGCATGCTACTTGCAAAAACAACAGTTGTCAATGTCTATACGGGATGATAAGTTTCGTCTGTACATTTATCAAATTTTTACCTTGGAATATTAATGAACACTTTAGATATAAACGTTTATTTATTATTAGTCTCTGCCGGCGATTTTGCTTTGATAAGAATATCTTATGTCACTCTCCAGTCTTCAAACTAAGCTAACCAAAAAATTACATCAACACTATTTCGATGTGAAAGAAGGACAAACATACATACTTTCACATTTGTAATATTAATATGAATAAGTTTTTCGTTTTGTATAACATTTTCTATGTATTTCAGAACATATCCCTATAAATAAATAAATAAATAAATAAATATGTTGGGACATTAACACACAGCACCATCTAGTTCCATGGTAAGCTACGCGGTTTGTGTTATAGATACCAGATCACAATTGATACACTACACATATATAACTTTAAATACATACATATAAATATAAACATCGATGAGTGGAGTACAGACATTCGTGCTCATCACAGAAATGGATGCCCCCAGCGGGAATCAAACCCGCCATCGCTGACACAGCAAGTACAAACTGAGCCAAACGTGTCATCAAAATCTATATAATATACAACTTTCCCCTTAACGGTAGGTATTAAACAATAATATTGGTAAGATAATGAGTCATACTTAAAACATTATTCATACGCAAAAAATACATGCATTTAGTAATTAATAGTTATCTTATCTTATAATACTAAACGAGCAATTCTTGTAAATATATTTCATTTCGTGTATCTCGGAAACGGCTCTAACGATTTGGATCAAATTTTGCATTTAGATAAGGTTTTGCTTTTTAAATTTATCTATATAGGTATTTTCTGGAAAAAAAAACACAATTGTTAATACGTTTTCCAAAAAAAACGCCGAACGAAGCTCGGTTGCTCAGCACTGATTCGTTACAGGTACGTATCTATTTCCTACATCTAGGATTTCATTTTTCTATGATTTTAGACAAAAAACGTAAATTGACTTAAAAGAACTATCAATACATACGAGCTTCGTACACCTAAAAACTATAAAAAAAATTATATTGTTACGGATCCAAACTTTAAATACAATTGTGAACAATTAACATGGGCTAAAAGTGTTTAAATTACACACTCCTTATAATATATTTACTAAGGTAGTACAGTGAATGATAATTAACAAAGTTAATATTAAAGATAAGACAAATGTAATTAAAAACCAACGACATCTGTGCCATCCAAACTGAGAGAATTCTTAAATACATTTTTATATACATACCTCGAAATTTCTTGGAGGTGCCGAAAATAATTGGACGACAAAATATTACATCAAAGGAAACAAATAAAACGAGATCGTTAAATTTTTCTAACATTTCCGGCGCATCTTTTAATCGGTATATATGAACAAAATGTATATTTTTTAGACCCTCATATTGTATCGCTTAAGTGAGACAACAAAATAGTGTAAACCTAGAAACTTACTTTTGCTTAGAAGTTTAACAGTAGCCTATATGTTATTCCAGGACCTAGGTCATAGTCTATCTGTGTACCAAATTTCATCAAAATCCGTCCAGCTATTACAGCGCGAAGGAGCAACGAACACACAAATTTTCGCTATTTTAAAATAATATAGTCAGATTCATACAAAACAGAAAATTACTGAATATTGTTATTTAAGTTTAGTATAGATTTCTGAGAGATGAGGCATTTTTCTGCAGTAAAAAGTAACTTATATGTTGACCCGGATAAAAAGCTGTCGTCATATCAAATTTCATCAAAATGTGTCCAGCGGTTTTCTGGTAATGCGTTCCCAAACAGACAGACAAAAATTCTAAAAACTACATAATATTCCGCCTCTGTATCGATAATAACGACTATTCCAATAAAATTTTCCAAAAAACATTTAATTTACAGATTCGACTCAGTTAGAATTTTATTATCTGTACAGATAAGATAATATACTTAACAATTTAAAATCATGACAAGAATTTTATGTTAATTAAAGAAAGGAATAAAGCATAACGTTTCTGCAAAGTTGAAGAATCTGCTGTAAACTACAGCTAGAAGGGGTTCTATTGTTTGGGGCAAAAGAAGTTATATAAGGTTCTACCGCTTCTGTCTTGAAACTTAGACTATACAAAGAGCTGAAATGTCAGTAATCAGTTGCAGGCTCGCGGGTAGTTCGGAACTTTCTAAGTGATCACAATCAATTAGCTTAAGGGATGCTGTAATTACTAAGCGTTGACGTTATATATGTTACTATTTACATACTAAAATAGTACCTATGTACAGGAAATTAAGTTAGTTTTTCCATAAACTATAGTTTTAAAATAGGTATTTTCCTATAGGAAGATTTTACGAGTACATATAGGGATCAAAGCATGTGACCCTTTCATATATCCTACATAATATATTTGCGAAGATTCTACATGCAAGAAAAACAAGCCATCAATACACTTTCCTTGCTATAATATTAATACAATCTATACTAATATTATAAAGACGAAAGTAACTGTGTCTGTCTGTTTGTTACCTTTTCACGCTTAATCCGCTGAACTGATTTAGACATAATTTGGTATGGAGATCGTTTGAGACCCTGGGAAGGACATAGGATAGTTTTTACCCCGGAAATCATCCCTTAAAGGCGTGAATAGTACTAGTACTAAATAAGTAAATGTACTGTAGGTACATTACTTTTATTATAAGTCCTAAATTTTTATTCTTAAACAAGAAACCAACAAAAAAGAGTAATAACAAGTTATTTAGTAAAACATCAGCTGCAAATCTCGCTTTCCTTCTGTAAGCTATCTATCAATAATTGCTAGGGGTTGTGATTAGGGGAAAGTTTAGGGGTTGTTTGGTTCAAAACGGGTCAGACTATTAATACACGATGACTTTGTAAAGTGCGAAGTTAAAGTACTTATGTAATTGATGACAGAATGCAAGTTAGAAGAGGTTAAATGGAAATAAGTTAAAATAAACAATTAGCTGTTAGTTAAATTAATGTTCGCTAACTGGTCGAAATTTTAAACTACCGTTATATCGACGACACGTTTGGCTCAGTTTGTAGTGACTCTACTTACTGTGCCTTGATACACTACACGTATATAACTTTAAATATGTACTTATACTATAAATATACATATTATAAATACAAACACCCACGCCTAGAGTACAAACATCCGTGCTCATAACACGAATGCCTCCAGCGGGACTCGAACCCGCGACCGCTGGCATAGCAAGTAGGAATTATTACAAACTGATCGAAACGTGTCGTCAAAAATGCAGTGTATGTGATTTTTTTAAATAAGTTTTCTTATATAGTTAGGCAAGTTGTATTCATATACTCGTACATCTTCCTCTCAGTAATGATTATATATTATATTGGAATCGAAGTAGCTATAATGAAGACGGCTTAAGCTACATTATCTCTTAAGCCATTACATAATAAAACGAGGCTTTAAATGAAGGTGGCATGTTGAAGCCTTTACTGGCTATGAGTAATTTTTGTCGAATGACTTGCTAAAACCGGGCGTTTGTTTCAAAGTGAAGTGGGATATTAACTCTAAGCAACACACTGGGCGCCTATTACGTAGGTACATCGGTACGACTGTTTTATTTTATTTTCCTTTTGTTTTCGAATGTTACTAAGCAGTTGAAATTAATATTATAAATATACTAACCAACGAGGTAGAAAGACGTTCTGCCACAGACCTCGTGGCAAAAATATGTGGATTTCATGAATATCAGATCCATTTCAAATAAAACTATCTATAGAGATATATTCGCAGATTTATGGGAGGGACTGAGATTTTAGACTTACTGAAAACTGAGTAAGTTAAGAAAGTTTAGCAGGTCCAACTAAGTACAAAAAAAACACCAAAATCAGTCAAGTCGTTTAGGAGGACAAGAATAACGAACAAACGCACACCGGAATTGTATATATATAAAAATATGTTTGTTATTAAAGAACGTAGTAACGATTTACTCTATATATAACTCCTTAATCTATCGAAACATATAATAAAATTGTAACTAAGCCGAATCTGTACATTAAATATTTTTTAAAGAATCTTATTAAAAAATACATTATTATTTTTTATTGAATTTTTGTATGTCTGTCTGTTACCGCATCACAGAAAAACCACTGGA
Source organism: Brenthis ino (assembly GCA_921882275.1). Classification (NCBI taxonomy): domain Eukaryota; kingdom Metazoa; phylum Arthropoda; class Insecta; order Lepidoptera; family Nymphalidae; genus Brenthis; species Brenthis ino. The sequence goes on from OV170234.1 coordinate 19,987,599, forward strand.
GGGATTTTGATGAAATTTGGTATGGTGATAGCTGGTTATCCGGGTCAACATATAGGATACTTTTTACCGCGGGAAAGTATCTCATTTCTGAGAAAAAATACAAAAACTGCAAAGTAAGAGTATTTATAATTACTTGTAATTACCTATACATAACACAAGCTTCGTAGCTTACCATAGAACTAGATGGTGCTGTGTTTTAATGTCCTAACTAATTTATTATAATTTATTCATTTAGAAACTAATTGTATTATATAGTGATATGTACATATTACATTTTATCTTATCTTTATCGTTATTTATTTGATGCACGCCAAAGAATGCTTCGATAAAGATCTATGATACTAAAAGCAAATTGAAAATATAATGCGATGGGATTTAATAAAACAGCCAAATCAAATAGCATTGTGGGCCAAAAATACCAAAGGTCAAATGAATAGTCCGAAACGCCCGTATTCTGTTATTGAATAACTGTATATTACTTGTTTGAATTAACCCCGTATTTACATACCGTTATTATGCCGCCTGCATTATTTGCAGAGTCGTTTCATTACTTTTAGTTAGTTCGCGAGCGCTGCTTCGTTCGCTCATTTTCAACCGACTTCAAAAAGGAGGAGGTTCTCAATTCGACTGTATTTTTTTTTGTTTATTACCTCAGAACATCGTCATTTATTAACCGATTTGGACAATTTTTGTTTTGTTTGAAAGGGTATACTTCCAGATTGGTCCCATTTAAATTTTAAAAACAAATACCACCCCTAAGGGTGGAAAAATAGCTAATAATGAATTTAACCTACTTCTAATTGTCATATTGACTTGAAACTTTGCAAGTGTTTCTATTTCCGTTGATAGTACAGTGGTTCGGTATTGTTCACCTGATCTGATGGTAAGGCCAGAAGGTGGATAGGTGGAACTCTTCAACGATTAATAGTAGATACTTTGAGTTTGGCCTAACATTTTAGAATTCTTACTTTGCTACTACTGTCTACACTAAAAAGGGAAAAATAAAAAAAATTTAACAAAAAAATAAAAACCGACTTCAAACAAAAGCACTAAAAAGTAAAAAATAACTAATTGGTAGTTTTCATTTACTATACATACCTAATCAAATATTTTCGAAGTCGGTGTGCTTTGCTTTGTATGGGCTGGCACCGATTTCGAAAATATTTGATTAGGTATGTATTTAAAAGGTAGGCTTTAATTACTTAGCCAAAGCACACCGACTTCGAAAATATTTGATTAGGTATGTATAGTAAATGAAAACTACCAATCAGTTATTTTTTACTTTTTAGTGCTTTTGTTTGAAGTCGGTTTTTATTTTTTTGTTAAAAAGTTTTTTGTTGAGACTATATAATTATTAAAATACTAAAATATTGTACTATGTACTTAAATATTGACTATAAAATATTAAAATATTGTATATGACATATACAATATTTTAATATTTTAAACCAAACAACGTGTCTAGCTTAGCGCAAGTACTTAATCTTAGTCTGCTAGCGTTTTTGCTTAGAAAGTCGCTAAAAGTTATCAAAAACGAGATCTTAAGTGTGAATTTAATTTAACTGACCTAAATCTAACTGTACTTTAATGGTATATAAGAGATGGTATATTACAAACGATAGTCTATATATATAAAAACATTCTGAGTCGTATCTGTACATTAAAATCTTATTGAAATAGTCATTATTATCGATACCGAGGCGGAATGTATAGTTTTTAGATTTTTTGTGTCTGTCTGTCTGGGAACGCATTAAGAGAAAACCACAGGACAAATTTTGATGAAAATTTGATATGATGATAACTGCTTATCCGGGTCAAATATATAAGATACTTTTTACTGCGGGAAAGTATCTCATCTATGAGAAATATATACTAAACTTTCAAACGTAATGTAACTAGGTACGACCCCGAGCTGAGCGAGACTATGTCACTAGTGTACCAAAACCATTTTTTTACTTAAAAAATAATGATAATTTAACTTATCATGATTTAATGTGTATAAAACACCATTGTATCTATTGTACAATAAAATTCTTTGCCAGTATACAAGTTAAAGATGTGTTCAGTGAGCGAATGCACAACAAACCCGCAAAGCGCAGCAAGCGTTGCGGTCAGCGGTAACACGTTCGATACTGATACCGCTCGTTTATCGCCTTCACAATTCTTTTGTTTAGTTTAAAAAATACTTTTTTTTATAATATCATGATTTTTTATATATATATATTTAATTAAAAGTGATGATCAATACATGCTCTAAGAGTCTAAAGCATTTTACAAACTAGCGAGACTAGCGCTTTATCCTTGCTTCGCTCGGGCGTTCCTAGGTGCTTAATAGTAGCTTATATGTTACTCCATATCATAGTTTATCTATATTGAATTTCATCCAAATCCTTTCAACCTTTTCACATAGAGTGACAAACATACAAACACATACAAACATTCGCATTTATAGCAAGTACTACGATTAAATTCTATACTTTATATAAGTATTAAAAATCAAAAATTTTAACAGCAAAAATTCAAAAACATCGTACACGAGGGAGTTAGAATTTCGTATTAGTCTATTTTGTGGAATTCACGATATAAATCAACGTGCAGACCGACGACAGGCTTCCCCTATCCGCGGGGGTTCGGTTACAGTTTCCCGATAACTAAAACCGCGGAGCCGAGCCAATGCTTTATAATTTTTTTTTTCATTTATTCGGGGAGTTCCCTTTACACTATATTTTCTCCATATCCGATTGCATATATTTTAGTTTAGTGTATTATATTTTTTTACTTAGTTATGAAATATCATAATGAAATTATCCTTTTCTTCTAATTGAAGTCATTTCTCAACTTTCTGTCAATTTTCAACTATTATAAACGTTGCCATGATTAAAAAAAATCCATTCTACTTAAATATAATGCTGTCGCACTCAGACACACCATATTATGTACTCTAGTATTATTCGAATAAAGTCTACGAATAAATAATAAGTATTTATTCGTAGACTTTAGTCGAATAAAAAATCAAACAAAGTGTATGAATCGATGTTTTTTTTGAAATTTTACCGTGATTTTTCGAACAAAATAATGTTAAAAATCCACATTTTCAAAGTCGAGACTAGCCTTCGGTTTGAAAGTGAAAAATAAAAGGTCAGAGCCGCGGTTAAGCGACACGTGCGCTGATAGCCGCATATCGAAAGCAGTGAAATGCTTCGGCAGAATCGGAATAAATGTGGCGGTGACCAAGAACCATATGTTGAAATTGAGTTATGAAGGAGTTTTTATATTAAGAATATTTAGAAAGTTCAATAGTTCATATAGCAAGAGTATATTTCATATAAGAAATATTAATATTATTTTATATGAAAGGTGCATCGAATGAATTTTAATCGTCAAATGTATATAATATCGTAATGAGTTTTAACTGAATTGATAAAGTTAGGTTTTATCGGATTAATTATAATAATAATTGTAATATTTTTTTAATAATAACATTTTTAAACTAACTTGATTTAAAAATAATAGAGCTTTATATTTTGTAAGTAAATAAATAAATAATAAATATGTTGGGACATTAACACACAGCACTATCTAGTTCCATGGTAAGGTACGAGGCCTGTGTTATGGATACCAGATAGTTGATGTTGTGTAGTGTACACATATATAACATAAAATAAATACATATTATAAATAGAAACACTCATGACTGGAGTATGAACATTTGTGCTCATTACACAAATGAATCTCCCCAACGGGACTCGAACCTGCGACCGCTGACACAACATGTATAGTCACTTCAAACTGAGCCAAACGTGTCGTTGAAGTTTCAAATATTTTCTCTAAAGAGTAACTCTGTAGCAGTATGTATACGTAGCAAAAAAAAGCAAAAAAAAATTAAAAACGCACGCTTCGCTGAACCAGCTAAACGTTACGCACGTATCAAACGCGCGATCTGAAGGGACGGTATAAATCGCAAAGGCGACGGAAGAGCGAGGAATCGTGAAATGGCGCGGACGAGATGTATTGAAGATATGCTTTTAACTGTGGATGGATGTAAATTATCGTTCTTTGAAATCACCTACTATATATATTTTTTTTAAATTTAAAAAAAAACTTAAAAAAAAGAGACACGTGCTGTCATTTTTGCTATATTAGTAGGTCTAACGTCTCACGAACCGTTGTTATTCAAATGGATACCCAAATGGATACCGTTCATTTTACGAGCCTATCAAATGAACGGCTCGTAAAATGAGATGGGTGCAAAATGTCAAACTATACGTCTAAATATTGTTAATCTATTACTCCTTTGTTATATAAGAAAAGAATAAAGCAAGATACACACGTTCGTGTTTATAATATTACTAGCATTATCCGCGGCTACGCCCGCGTTCTCCAGTTGCTACCAAACTTTACAGAATCATACGCTGGGCTAATCTGAACATTTCCTGAAAATTTCATCAAAATAGCTTCAACCATTTTGGAGTCCATAAGCAACATACATACAGACTTTATATATTTGTATGTATAGATATACATATAGTGAGTCTTATGTAAGCTTGCGATATGCGTTTTTATTAAAGACGTAAGATAATCTATACATATAATAAAATTGTAACTAAGCCGAATCTGTACATTAAATATTTTTTTGGAAAATTTTATTGGAATAAACATTATTATCAATACAGAGGCCCATTCATTAGTTCTTAGAATTTTTGTCTGTCTGTTTGTCTGTCTGTCTGTCTGTCTGTTACCGCATCACAGAAAAACTACTGGAAGGATTTTGATGAAATTTGGTATGGTGATAGCTGGTAATCCGCGTCAACATATAGAATACTTTTTACCGCGGGAAAATATCTCATTTCTGAGAAAAAATACAAAACTGCAAAACTGCAATGTAAGAGTATACTAATATGTAAAACCTAAGAATTTGGTTTTTGGTTATTGAAAGCGAGCGGAGCCGCGGGCAATGCTAGTAATAATTAAAATTCTTCCTGCAACATTTTTTTAAGTAATGATACAAAGTATATTTGCTTGCAAATTTCTAATCATTACATAAAAGCCAAGTAACAGGCCCTAAACACATCGTCGATGTCACAACGCGCGATCCACCCGATTAGTCCAAAACAACTTAGATTAATTTTGCAAGAGGGATCTCAGTCACGAAATGTAAAGTCATCGCTAAGCCGCTAATACGGATCTGATGCTCTCAAAAACACTACTTTGTTTCTTTCTGAGAGATTACACTCATTTATTACTTGTTAAGTCAATATTACTTGGGATTTAATACTTCAGAGTTTATTTCACGTATTTTTTTTAGGCTTTTCCTCAATTTTCTAATAGTCTTGCACTACTGAGAGATTGGTTAGGGTAGTTATAACCAAAGAGAAAAACGTAGAGACGAGAATGGAATCCATTTACTACGGCGTCGTGAACAAAGCTGCTTAGATATATATACATATGTATGCACAATAGTAGATAGGGGCCGTTCATAAAATACGTTACGTTAAAATCAGCTTTTTTTAACTCCCTCCCCTATTGTCACGCTGTGTCACACTTTCTGTGACCCCCCTAGAAATATTTCGTCACAAAACTAAGACCAACTCTCCTAAGTACGATAAATTTCAAATCACAGTACATAAATTTTGTGAATTAAAAATATTTATTTAGTATATAATAAAATTTACCCCAAAGTATGCGAACGTATTTTATGAACGGCCCCATACTCGAAACTCAACAAAACTCTCATTTGACAATATTTAATATTTTCAAGACAAAAAGATTCCAGTAAAACATCATAAAAATATGTAACCCCAAAACATATACGTAACCCAAGAAACACTATCTTTTCTAGCACTCTAAGCCATAGTTGTATAAGTACCCAATTTGTAAAATAAAGGTGTTGTTTAAAGAAATTATGATGCCTCAATTCATCGCGTTTAATTCCGGTCAACGGCTAACTTGGCAGGAAACGCTGGCAAAGACTCTAGCCCTAGTTCAAATATTCACAAAGCCAAGTAATTTTAAGGTTAAAAAGGTAGAATTGTAGTAAATTAGCTGTCTGCCTGTCGCGATTCTTTTTTGTAACGCCCTGTTTCGTTGTACAAATTGTGCAGTTAAATTAAATACAATGGGAATGTCTTATGTCTGAGCACGCGATACTTTAGGTACGAATTCTTGATAAAAAAACTACGAAGACAGCGCGTTAGGTACTGCCACGTTTTTTTTAGAAAAGCTATTTAGGCTGTCTACCTAACTGCCATGTAAGGATAACAGAGTAGCCACTTCTATTTACATGATACAACCTTATTATTATATCGCCTGTATTTGCTTCGCTGGTTAATATCTAATCAAATCTGGTATATGGTAGTCGATTTAAGCACGCTTTTTAGGAGCTTCACTTGTAACTTACTAAAAAACAACATAATCAAATCTTGAAAGCCAATTTTGATATAATTCGAATTGTAGTATCGAAATTGAACTTTCAAAGTATTATAATTTAGTATCTTGGAGCTGATCTGATGAAGCAGCCAGGGGATGGATAGTGGAACTTCAGTGGCTAATAGTACCCATGGAGTTGGGACTTTTTCAATTTTCATTTCAATCCATCGAAAGCGTGTTTTTTTTTAACTATAATTATTACTGTGGTATTGATATAACACTTTGCAAGTATTTGAAATTCTGATGATAGTATTAATAATTTGAGACCATCGACATGGCAATGGAGGCTGTTGGTGGATACTGGAACTCTTCAATGGCTTGCTAATACTAGCAAGAACTTCGAGACTGACTTCCGAGTTTGACTTCCGAGTTTAACGGTGAAATTAACATTTAGATAAGGCTAATACTAAGTCAAAGTTACCTAAAAGCGTGTTTCTTAATATGTATAAATATAAAAAAAATTAAATAAGCCCAATTTGTATATTAAATAGGTATTATTTGAAAAGTCTTATTGAAATAATCATTATTATCGATACAGAGGCCGAATCTATAGTTTTTAAAAAAATTGTCTGTCTGTCTGTGATCGCATCAAAATCACTGGAGGGATTTTAATGAAATTAAGTATGATAGCTGGTTATCCGGATCAATATATAAGATACATTTTACTGAAGGAAAATATCTCATCTCTGAGAAATGTATACTAAACGTATAAATATATTTATTTAATCAGCTAATATTGAACATTAATATTAACAAAATTCATTTCGAAGATATTTTTAAAGACACGACACGTGTATCAAATATTTCAGGATCGTCAACCATTAAATCGATGTGTTGATACCTTTAGAAACTATGCGTAAAGTAACATTTGAGTAAGTTAGATTTCTATACAAGCCTCACTAGACTTAACTTCTCTATAGTGTAGTAACCAAGCACTTGTCGCTCACATACCTGTAACAAACAAAGATAACAATTAAATATTTTCACAATAATATAATTTAAAAAAAATAAAGTTTGTATGTTTATCCTCCTTTTACTTAGCAACGATTTAAGTTAATTCTATATTTCTGCAAATAAATAATTTATGAGCCGAGGAGTGCTTAATCTATATTCTATACAGATAAATAAAACTGAAGTGTCTGTTTGTAATGTCAAAACTGAATATATATGAGAGTGTATACGGTAGGTACTTATAATAATAAAAAAAAACAATTTAAAAAATATTTTATACATCTGTCTGTTTGTTCCGGCAAAAGTACGAAACGGCTTGACCGATTTTGATGGGACTTTTACTGGCAGATAGCAGATATTATAAGGAATAACTTAGGCTACTACTTACTTACTTTATTATTTAGTAAAAAAGTGATTACAGTTCCGCGCAAACAGTTAAAACTCATGAAATGATCGAATATTTATATTACAAAAATTATATCTACACGCTTAAGCAAAGCAAAGACGTGTCACTAGTTTAAAAAAAAGTTTATAAATACCCGTTTAATATGAAAACACGAGTTGATTATACATGCATGTACATTAGTTATAGGAGATTGGCATAATTCCGCGTGCAGAATAACTTATGCCATTTCTATCCTTGTTCTATGTTAACCCAGTTAAGTGTACACACGTGCGGAGTTTATCGATCCCGTCGGATATGCAATCTGTATTACAAGCATGTGCCGAGGCGCGCGAATTGTGCAATAAAAATAACAGTCCGTCTGAGGTGCGACAGTGCTGCGTGTCACACCGTTGGATATCCTATAAAATTTCAATGAACGAAACGTGAGTTTTTGGTGAGTTTCTTGGTGCGATATGTTGTAAATTAAGCCTTTATAGATGACTAGCGACTCACCCTCGATCCGCTCGGGTTCGTCCCTACTTACGTTTTAACATTTAGTATAGATTTATCAGAGATGACATATTTTTCCGCAGTAAAGAGTATGTTAACCCGGATAACCAGCTATCATCATGCCAAATTTCATCAAAATCTGTTCAGTGATATTTCCGTGATGCGGTCAGATAGACAGTCACAAAAATTCTAAAAACCATATATTTGGCCTGTGTATCGATAATAATGTCTATTTCAATAAAATTATCCAAAAAATATTTAATGTACCTACAGATTCGGCTTAGTTAGAATTTTATTAGGTATATGTATAGATATTTAATTTGGTATATGTGTAGATTTAGCCGTTATGCTGGAGGTAGCAGTGTCGATTTAGACAATTATTATTTGTGTTAAAGGTCTGATATACAAAAGTCATTGTCAAAGAGCAAATGTATGAGATCTCAGTTTATACTCTTTCTATCTGCTAGAAGAAATTAAAGAAAGATGAAGTGTCTGTTTGTAACCTTAAAACTAAATACATTATTATGAAAGTATATGGGGTATTTATAAGAAAAATAAACAATTTTTATTTTTTTGTCTGTCTGTTTGTTCTCGCTTATCTCCGAAACGGCTGGACCGATTTTTACGGGATTTTCACTAGCAGATAGCTGATGTTATAAGGAGTAACTTAGGCTACTTTTATTTAAAAAAAGATTTTTGGTACCGCGCATAAAATTATGACCCATGAAATTGTGAACAAAATCCACGTACCTGAGGACACACACAAGCAAAGCAAGGGTAAGTCTAGTATACATAAATAAAGTGCGTTCCATTTTTACATTTGTACAAAGATAAATTATAAGATCGTACATTGTCACACTAGTTTTCGACTAACTCACGATGAGTCTCATAAGAAACCCCATTTTTTACCGCGAAAAATAAATGGCAGGCTAAGTTGTTATTTTATTATAAGTAGCTATAATATTTAACTTGACGAGTAACGTCGTTAAATTCGAAATATCGCATAATTTATCTTTGATATTGAAATGAACTCCAGCTTCTTTATACCGTCGAATATTTAACTAGGGCGAAACGTGGTCTTAATAAAAAAAAATACAAAAAAAAAACGAAACAGACGGAAACGTGTTATCGAATAGGGCAGTATCGTAAGTAAAAAGACGCAGATGAAACGTAGCTTATGTTATACCATTAAATATACATAATTCGTTGGCTGACTATTACAAGGTTCTATGTTACAATTTTAGTACTTATTTAGTTATTAATGCTACAAGGTTCTATGTGTCATTAGCTACAGTTTGGCAAAAACAAACCACTAGATAGCGGCACTATAACTACAAAATATTCAATTTTACATAGTTCTATGTTGTTTTTTTTTTACGATAACAAAATAACGAAGCTCTATGTAAAAATTACTAAACTTCATTAAAATTAACATTGAACCTTGTAATAGTAAGCCAACGACTTATGTATATGTTAATTTTTTCATAAATTATATATACTGTAAAAATAAACGAATCGTGAACGTGAATGTTAAAAGGTTTGGTTGTAAAGAACGTTAAATATCGGCAGGCATAGGTCTTTGTGTAACAAGTTCTTCCTACTACGCTCGACGTACAGAGTTCGATGCATGCACGATGCAATTTTTAAAATTAACTAAACAAACTTTACTTACCTTAACCTGACTTATTATTTAGTATTTTAGGTGAACACATATAGTACATATCTCAATAATAGCAATAACAGCGGTGCGCTTTGCTTTGTATCAGTTGGCATCATCTACAAAGATATCTGATTAGGTATCTACAGAAAAGAAAAACTACCAACCAGTTATTTTTTACTTATTTTTGAAGTCAGTTTTTTTTTAGTTTTTATTTTTCCATTTTTAATGTACATATATGTAGTAGTAGTAGCAAGGAAAGAAAAAAATATTTTAAAAATTCTGTAGGCGAAAAAATCAATCAACCCCTATTTTCTACACTAAGGGATGAATTTTTTTTTCAAATTTAAACGTGACCAACTTCGAAATCCGACTACACTATAAAAACTTATCCGTGGTCAAACATAAAAAATATATACGTGTCGAATTGAAAACCTCCTTTCTCGTCGGTTAAATAAAATGGGAATGATCCGTCGATAAGCTTATTACATACAAAATATTTAAATATTCATTTGTACTTTATTACTATTTGAAGATATTCTGTCATATAACTTTCCTTGCCTAAATGATTACAGTAAACGTCTGAAAGCTGATTCGAGTGATTGAGATCCGCGTGTAGTCAGCCTCCGCCCAACGCTCGGCGCAAAAATAAAACAAAATCAATGGAATTAGGTACCTACTTCGTAAAATGCTCGTGGATGTGTATTCAATTAAAGAGCTCCTTGGTTTCTTGGAATCGTTAAAAAGGAGTGGAATGAGACAAGAATATATTTAGCTCAAGGATATTTTCGTATATACATGGAAATTTTTAAGATAATACAAATTTTCGAATATTTGAACGTTTTCTTGTGAAATTATCCAGCTTAGAGTCCTTGAAAACTGGTGTAATAATACGCTAACAATAAAATTAGAAAGACTAAGTAATATATCTATATTAATATTATAAAGAGACAAGTTTGATTGTTTTTTTGTTTGTTTGTTTGAACGCGCTAATCTCAAAAACTACTGATACGATTTGAATTTTTTTTATGCGCCACATAGCCCGTTTATTGAGGAATGCTATAGGCTCATATATCATCATACTACTACCCAAGGGAGTGGAGCAGTAATCATAAACGTCAGCAAATTGAGCAGACTTCCATACATTATTGTAAAACTGATGTTTATATCGGAATTTTAAACGCGGGCGAAACCGCGGGTACTGCTAGTAGCTATATAAAATTTCAAGTGTTACAGAATAACATTAACTAACGTTTCCCATCAAAAAACCCACTAAAATAATTTCACACACTAATATGAAAATGTCGATACATCACCCACGTAGCCGCTATATATAAAAAATCAATCTATAAACATCGAGGCTTAAGCATTCAATAATAGCTGGTGTAGATGAAGACAAATATTGTTCTAAGTGTAGGGGGTACCGTGTGTAAGGCGGCGAGTCATGCTGACACTTCGTTCAATGCTTACACTGCAGTAAACATATATGTATTGGTCTCTCAAATACACTCCCTTATATATTACCTCATAAGGTTGAATATGTAAAGATTTTGATATTTATAAAATAAAGCTGGACCGTTTTTAGGGCACCTTTAAAATTCTACTGCAGGTTTAACATATCGTATGAATTATGCAAAGTCCCAAAATGTTTATCATATTACGTCGCAATATTTTACTTAAGTTAGCAAATGGATTCATCGTTTTATAGCATTTTTATTAAATAATATACTTTACCGATTATTAAAAAAAATACAAGAAGTTCTATTATAAAATGTCTACAAATATTTAAAGTTTACATCAACGAGTAATTGAACTGCCTACCGTCATTATTAAGATTTTCATATACAAAATGAGCCATAAATACATTATACGATACACTAGCTTACTTATGAAATGATTAATTCCCTATACAAACTTCCACCTCCCTTTTCACCCCTTTATGGGATCATTTCCTGAACCATCTTCATACTAAATTTCATCTAAAGTGGTTCAGCATATAAGCGTGACAGATAGAGAGACGGACGGACGGACAGACACCCAGAGTTACTGTCACATTAATAATATTGGTATATAAATATATTTTTTCAATTCGGTGTAACAGGAGCTCTTCAGAAACCTTACTGATAACAGTGTAAAGGGACTGGCAAAGCGCGTGCCACTCGCTGCCAAATTATTAACATAAACACCGTGGAAGCCTGCACCGGCTTTCAGTATCGGCTTTAATATTATTTTACTGAATTTTTTGTGTTATACAACATACTGAGGGAATGTATTATTATAAAAAAGAGAATATTGTTATAATAAAGATATTTTTACTTATATATTTATTGTATACTAGTTTTTGCCTGTGTTTTCGCTCGTGGGTAGGGTTAAAGGCCATATATTAGTAATTTATATTAGCCTATGTCAGTCGTTATGATGCAATCTGCCATACCTATCAAAATCTGTTGAGTAGTTTAGAAGTGAAAATATAATAAACAAATAGATTTACTTAATAAATCCGCGAAAAAATCCAAAAATATAGTTTTATTTAAAACTACCGATTCACCCTCGCTCTACTCAGGTTCATCCCTAGGTACGTTTTATAGATTGTACGGTTAGTATAAACTTCTCAGAAATGAGATGTTTTCAGTAAAAAGTAAGTCTCAGTAAAAAGTATCCTATATGTTGACCCGGACAACCAGCTATCATCATACCAAATTTCATCAAAATCTGTCCAGTTTTTTTCTCGTGATGCGTTCTCTGACAGACGGAAAAAAAGAATCTAAAAAGTATAGATTCGGCATCTGTATCGATAATGATGACTATTTCAATAATATTTTCTATAAAATATTTAATGTACAGATTCGACTCAGAATGATGTATTTTGGCGTAAATCTAAGAAAGTATCATTAGATTTACTTTCACATATTAGAAATTATGGATGGATCATTGGAATAATTTTTTTGTTTTCCTCCAAGGATGGAGAATGGTGAGGTATGATTTGGATCTAATATTGCAGACATTGACACTAGATATTGTTAACGTTGCGGGTTTGATTCCCGTAGAAGACAAATTGACAAATTTAAAGCCAAGCCAGACTTTGGGCACAATGTTTCAATAATGCATTAGGCGTAGACATGTATCTCTAGTAGACCAAACAATTGAAATATAGATTATTAGACTTGATAGATTTAGAAAATAGTCTTATTCTTACTTAAACATAACAAGAATGAAAGGCATATTTATCTAAGTAAGTAGAAAAATAAGATAATTTTTTCAAATCATAAAGTCGATAGCTTCTACAAAGCTCACCTTGTGTTATAAATTTACTTCTGTTTCAAACAATACAAGCAAAGCCCGATATGTCATGTAATAATGCCTCATTGTGGGTACGTGTGCCAAACTATTTGTATTAAATCCAGAACAAAGAGAACTATAGAAATGAGTTCAACGTTCAATTTTTTTTATAAACTTAAAATAATAAACTCAATCAAGCTATTATTAGCTTATATGTATAGGGAAATATCTTTTGCACTATGTTACAAATGATATGTTAGCGAAAATATTTAGAAAAAAGGTTCTTGTCTATAAAGTATTTTTTAATAGTTGAAATGAGTGCATAAGTACATATATTTGGTCAGTTATCAAATTTAAAAAAGAATAATGTTTTTTTTATAGGTTTTAGATGGAATGGATGGAATTTAAACTATGTTTGAAATACAGTTTCAGGTTTCTCCTCTATTCCACTCAAAATATTATAAAACTAAACCCGCGGCTCCGCCCGCGTTCAGATGACCAGAAACCAAATTCTTAGGTTTTACATATTAGTATAGTCTTACATTGCAGTTTTGGTATTTTTTCTCAGAAATGAGAAATTTCCCCGCGGCAAAAAGTATTTTGTATATTGACCCGGACAACCAGCTATCACCATACCTAATCAAAATCCCTCCAGTGGTTTTTCTGTGATGCGTTAACAGACAGACAAAAATATTAAAAACTATATATTCGGCCTCTGTATCGACAATAATGTTTATTTTAATAAGATTTTCCAAAAAATATCTAGTTTACAGATACAATTTTATTATATGAATAGATTGATCATATCTTTACGTATTATTTGTAATAAAATTTATTTTATTTATTTATTCAATTAATTTAAAGTTACCAAGCATGTTATGAGCAATAACCTCTCCGAATACCACTCAAACCTTTACAGCGCGAAAAAAAAACTTTTGTTTAGTGTGATTGTTATACGTATAGAAAGAAGTCCATCAACGAGGGCGTACAATATATCTGTATGTCACGTGTGCATCGTCCCTGTTCTGTGGCATTAAATATTCAGTTTGCAACGCTGCATTGCATTGACCGACACGACTATAATGGTCCCTCATATTAAACATAATGGCTGTACCATTTGGTTAGCAAATTGAGTAAATATTGATATCAACTTTGTATGCAATTTTCTGAAAAATACCCTGTGTATTTTTTTAAAATTTCTAAGTCAATAGACGTATCGCATTCACTTCAAAGTGCCACTTAAATTATTAACTGTAATTGAATAATGATTTTAATAATCGTTTTTGAGAACAATTTGCTAATTTAAATTTTAGTATACAAAATATATTTCATATAATATATTTTCGAAATTATTAGTGATACTTAAGATAGCTTGTAGTACATTTATCAATTCAATATGTCAAAGCTTCTAATTTTAATATAAAAAAGTCTTGTCGTATTTATTTAAAAAAAATGAATAAAAATAATACAGAGGTTTTACCCTTCTATATAATAAATGACGAGTAATTGTTCTAGACATCTTGCTTCTGCAACTGACGTGAAATCAGAGATTAGCCAACTTGACATTCCGGTATAGTTATCGCTAGTTATAATAAATGTATATATAGTTTATACCTATACCAATACTAGCGACTCACCCTCGCTCCGCTCGGTTTCGTCCCTCTTTACGTTTTAACGTTTAGTATAGATTTCACAGAGATGAGATATTTCCCCGCAGTAACAAGTATCCTATATGTTGACCCAGATAGCCAGCTACCACCCTACCAAATTTCATCAAAATCTGTCTAGTGGTTTTCTCGTGATGCGTTCCCAGACACACAGACAAAAATTCTAAAAACTATATATTCGGCCTTTGTATCGATAATAATGTTTATTGCAATAAGATTTAAAAAAAAATTATTGAATGTACATATTGGGCTTATATATATCTTTATCTATATACATTTTTAACACACGAGCAGAACCGCGGGTAAAAACTAGTAAAGATACTCGTCAGAATATTTCATTTTCAGTTTCCACCATATACCTATAATTTCATGAGCGATATCTGAAAGTAAACTTAGTAACAAAAAGATTTTCAAACAAAATTCCAACGTTATCACAAAAAGTAAAAAAAAATCACAAAAAGTATTATAAACCTAGCTTTAAAATTACATATTAATAGGTTTTCTATACCAAAGAATTAAAGGAGCATACAGTTAGCCAGATGGTATGCAGCAACCGTAGCCTACTTGCAACACCAGCATCACTCGCGCGTTACCACCTGAGATGAAGGATGTAAAGGGGAAACGGGAAGATGGTCGGGGGTAACGAAAAGGGTGTGGGTGGTTGAGCCTCAGGCGCTCTCATATACCTTATGATATGCAATAGAACTGGTTCTACTTGTTTTACCTCGATATTCTATGACAATGTGAAGCCAATTGATGCACTACACAGCTCTATCTAATATATAAATATCTCGTATCACGGTGTTTGTGGTCGCACTCATCAGAAACGGCTCGACCGATTTTAATGATTTTTTGTATATTTGTTAGGTATGAGAATAAGTCGATTTAAGTTTTTTTTAATACTAAATGTGGTATTAGGTACAACATAATATATAGTGCCTTATGGTGGAAATCCGAAAACGGAAGGCCATTACGTTCTCTTAGAATTAAAAAAAATATATTGTAGCACTAAATCAAACAGCCATGCTGCTAAATCGCCATAAAGACAAATCTAATTTTTTATAGTCATATTAACAGTTATAAAATAACACGTGTTTATTTAAAGTTAAGCTCGACGGTCTTTATAACCCAAGAGTATTTTAATTACTTTTCTCATTTCCGCAACCATTTCAGTTCGGTTTCCGAACGTTCGTTCGAACTTACACACAATTGCCACAATAACCGCTGATGGCTTTCATTTCATTACCATTCTAGTGGTTTGGTGCACTTTTGCTATAGACTCTCAATAAAATACTTTTTTTTTGTTTTAAAACAGTACAACCTACATAGTTTTATTTTACCTCTGTATGCAGTAACGTCGTTTCAAATATAAAATAACAACATAACAAAATTATAATATAACATGGTAAATAAATAAATATCTTAACACACAGCCCCATCTAGTTCCATGATAAGCTACGAGTCCTGTGTTATGGATACCAGATAGTTGATACACATATATAACTTCAAATACATACATATTATAAATATAAACGCTCATGACTGGAGTACAAATATTCGTGCTCATCACTCAAATGAATGCCCCCAGCGGGATTCGAATCTACGACCGCTGGCACAGCAACTGCGGTCACTACAAACTGAGCCAAACGTGTCGTTAAGTACATGGTAAATGTGTATATTTCATTTAGCTACATGATTCTTTCTATATATGGTATGGCACTGTATAAAATAAGAACCTCAAATTACGAATAATGATATCATTAGAATCACTCAGTGACCGAAATAAAATTGAGCAAATTATTAAGGTTAGAAAGCAAACTGTAAACTATAGTACAAGTTCTGTTCAGTTATTTCCAGTACAAGAACACAATGAACAGAAAAAATTTGTACCTACTCGATCCTTACTTGATTATTTTAACGTTTATTGGTAGCTACGTACCTACTGACGTAGCTATAGCAGGTGACCAAAAACCAAATTCTTAGGTTTTACATATTAGTATACTCTTACATTGCAGTTTTGGTATTTTTTCTCAAAAATGAGACATTTTCCCGCGGTAAAAAATATCCTAATTATGTTGATCCGGATAACTAACTATCACCATACCAAATTTCATCAAAATCCCACCAATGGTTTTGCTGTGATGCGGTAACAGACAGACAAACAGACAGACAAAATTCTAACAATTATAGATTCGGTCTCTGTATCGATAATGTTTATTTGAATAAGATTTTCCAAAAAACATCTAATATACAATTTTAGATACAATTTTATTATACGTATAGATTACATTATTATCACTATTTTCCATTATACTAAAGAAAATTTCGTTGAAATCTGCTAATCAAAAGAAACAAAAAAAAAGAAGAATTTACTCTAACTCTACAAAAGCTAGTAAAAAAAGGGTATTTTCTATCATAAAAGAAAACATAAAATTTCATTTACCTCGTGGGTCTAAAAGACCGCCAGAGGACTTGAATTGGAAAGATCGGAACGTGAAAGTTGGCGTGATTTAAGCGTCTGGATGTCTGGGCTAGGATAAGTTCAGATAAGTTGGGTAAGCTAGTTGGTGGATTATTCGAGAGTTAGTGTTTGCATAAGGGAGTTACACCGTATTGATGTTGCAGTGCAGCCGCTTTCAGTTTCAATTTAAATATAAAAAGTCTGCTTTTTCAATGCTTCGTTTTAGTTTTTAGCGTTTGATCGTATGTAAGTTTGACTTTAATAAAAAACGTTAGGACATTTTGATAGTTTAACGATGACATTATCATTTGGTGTTAGTTAATTACTTTGACAATATAATTAATTAACAAACAAACTATTAAGTATTAGATAAGAATTAAAATTATACTTTGTTTTGTGATAATTAATAATTCATAAATAATATTTAATCTGCTTATTATATAACTCTATACTAATATACTAAGTTGAAGAGTTTTTGTTTGTTTAAACGCACTAATCTCTAGATCTACTGGTCTATTTGAAAAAAAGTCATTTTGCATTTTAAAGCCTATTTATTGAGAAAGATTTATATCTTACATCACTACGTCTTACTGGAGCAGAGTAATTCTACAAAATTATGCAGACAGAGCCGCAGGAAAACGCTAATCAATTTAAATAAACTATCTTTCCAGTTTTTTCGTGATTTATTATTATTTTTGGTTCCCGACATTTCGAATGCTTTACAGCAATCATAGTCACGGGAGAGACTAAAGTTGTAGTATCATAAACATGTATGTAGTTGTTACAGATACTGTCTTTAGCAAAAAAATCCAAAATAATTTTATTTATAATGTCAAATATTCGCGTATATCTAAGCAAGTACAAATTCAAGACAATAATAAAACTTAAAAAGTAAAAAATAATATCAAATATAATATCCCTCCATATATTTACCCACAGACACTCTGACAAGTATTCTCGCGTTACCGTCTCGTGTAAAAAACGCGACACGTTTGCTCAAGTAATGCTTGAGTCAACATTCGCTCGTGTTATCCGGGGAATAGATTTGAACCTCCCCTCCTACAGTTGGAAAGGTGTTGATCATAGAGTAAAATAAGATTAGTTTAAAAGGGCGAAAAATAGTGATAGTGTATTATGGCATCTGTATGTTATTTTTTTATAATCGTTTATTACTGTGTATGTGTGTTTAGTACTGTGATGGACACCATTTGTTTATGGGATCAAACCTATAAACATTACATATGTATATATCTCGACTTTATTATTTATAAATTGAGCAAGCCAGCTATAGTCTGTATTTAATTCTATTTCAACATTAAAAAGCTATAATACTTTCTTAGATTTACGCGAATATCTGACATATTAAATTAAATAAAACCGCGAAGAAAAAAATCTGAATATACCCGCGAAAAAATCCGCAAAGATATATATATATATATATATATATATATATATATATATATATATATATATTAACAAATGACGTGAAAATTTAATTAAAATATGAAACAAGTTCGCCATTTCCATATAGTTAGTTCTGAGGCATCGATAAACAATAGCGCAATAGCGCGCAGGGAGCCCGGTAATGGGACATAAAATGGATCATTTTGGCAAGTATGTATTGTTGTACATTTTTTTTAAATATTGGATAAAACACTTGTGAAAATTAAATGTGTAACAAAAGAGAATTTGCTTTTTCTTGTGGTATTATTAGAGGAATACTGATTTCTTAGCATACTTAATGCTATGCCTTCATTAGAACAAGAAAAAAATAACGCGCTTAATGCATTAACCAATATATTTTATTGCATTTTAAAACAATTTTTACAAAAAATACAACAGAAATGACGTGGTATAAATGGAATAATCCCTATAAGAACTTTTCCAATGAAAATAGAAAAGGAAACGCCGAAAAACGGTAGAAATAAAAATATATAAACGTATATACATAATATACCTATTACCTATATATACCATAAACAGATATATCAAATCCATGACCAGTGGAATAGAATAATACCAGACACGAGTTTTCATAGCTGTTTGTTCATAACAAAACATCTGTGCCACAGCGACAATATAGAAATAACAAAAATGTTCAAGAGGACTAATATAAAGAAATTTAAATCTGACAATAGTAAAGGAAAAATGTGTATAAAAAGAAAAAAAAGTTAACATTTTCTCAATCCATGCGTCTCAACCATTGTTAAGAAACAATGATAAATCGAGTCAAAATCAGCCCACCGTCTTTTTTGTTCATTCGATTTACGGATTTCCTCAAAGGCTCTTCGGTCGGTCGCCATTGAAAAGAAGCATTTGATGAAAATTCAAATAACATTAAAAATCAAATAATATTCCGAAGCATGCCGTATTAATATTTATAGGTCATTTTAAATGTTGGAATTTTAGGAGAAGTACCTATTGCTAAGGTGACATTTTGTTTATATATTTCATAACTAGCGGCTCGTAATCGCAAAAAAAATCTATCCCGCGGAAACCGTACATTTTTCCGGGATAAAAAGTAGCCTACGTGTTACTCTGATGTGAGAGCTATATTACTGTAAAATTTCATTAAAATCCAATCAGTAGTTTTTGCGTGAAAGAATAACAAACATTCATACATCTATACATTCAGACATCATCACAAACTTACGTATTTATAAAATAAGTATAGATATACTGTCGATTTATTCAAAAATTAAATCTTTAAATAGTATAAAATAAAATAGCTTCCGCTGTCTGTTCGCTTAGATCTTTTAAACTACTCAACGGATTTTAATGCAGTTTTCAACAATAGATAGAGTGATTCAAGAGATTAAAGAAAGCCGAGAAATTTAAAGATTTGTATTTCATACTAACCGTTAAAATGTTCCTATGTACCTACCTATAATAAATAAAGACATTTAAGATTTCTTCAACTTCACCTTTGGGTAAAACGACATTAAAATCATTAAAAAATATATTTAAATATTTTTAAGCCCTTAAAATATAACCTATACATATTGGTATAAAATTTTTACGTATCAATAAATACCTATTCACTAAAAAATTTTTTCATAATTAACGAAAAAAAAACACCGAATCTGAATACTGGTCTCTAATACAGTATAATCCAGGACAGAAGTAACAACGAGGTCACGTCATTTATCTATTTTAAAGCAAGCGTCTATAAAGAAATAGGGTTCCGCGACAATAAAAACCTCGTGAGCGGAACCAAAACGTCCGGATGAACGAACGATCACTTAGAAGTCTGTGTGAATGATCAATCACAACGATTTTGCAGTACTCGAGGAAATGGAATTACAATTTGACGTAAAAATACAGGGTGTGGGGGTGTAAGTACGGGGTACTTTAGCGAGATGCAAATGGATTAACGCGTAATGATAGGATAAACGGTTATATTACTGTTTATTTTACTTAAATCTTTTCGTATAATGGCTTGCTTCGTCTATCTGTGCTGTTAGAACTAGGAGAAGCTATCAGATTTTCTCCGTTTCGAGCGCTCCGTGGAAACAACCCCTTCGTAGTGTGATCTAATTCGATAGACCTGCCATCGTGCGAACATTGATTTTAAATTCGTCATTTTTAATTAATCTAAACATATTATAATAAAATTGTAACTAAGTGGAATCTGTACATCAAATATTTTTTGGAAAATCTAATTGAAATAGACATTATTATAGATACAGAGTCCGAATCTATAGTTTTTAGAATTTTTGTCTCTCTGTCACCACTGGACTTTGAAAAGCACTGGACAGATTTTGATGAAATTTGGTATGATGATAGCTGGTTATCCAGGTCAACATATAGGATACTTTTTACCGCGGGAAAATATCTAATTTCTGAGAAAAAAATACAAAAAATGCAATGTAAGAGTATACTAATATGTAATATCTAAGAATTTGGTTATTGCTCACCTGAACGCGGGCGGAGCCGCGGGCAATGCTAGTTTCATAATAATAATAAAAAGCAAAAAAAGCACCCTTAGAAGAGAATAAATTACACTTAAAATGATTTTTGAATCGTACTTTCTAAGTTAAAAGAGTAAACATAATCTATTCACGGTATACTTGTTAAATGGTTCGAAAGGCTTATGAATTATACAACAAATGCAAATGTATATCGTGATATTTCAAACGAATATTATATTATCATTTATCAAAGAATAATTAATCTAATACAAATATTATGAAGAGAGAGATTGTTTGTTTGTTTGAACGCGTTTATCTCAGGAACTAATAATTCGATTTGAAAAATTTTGCATTAGATAGCCCGTTTATTGAGGAAGGCTATAAGGTTATATATCATCATGCTTCTACCTAAGACAGCGGAGCAATAATCATAAATGTCAACGAATTGAGCAAACTTTTATACGTTATTGTAAAACTGATGTCTATATCAGAAGTTTGAACGTGGGCGAAGCCGCGTGTACGGCTAGTATCATATATATGGCCATTAGCTATATCAAAGGTAGCATTTTCATTAGACCGTTACTTAACAAATGTTTAATAATAGATACGCCCGGAAATATTGCTTGAAGCAAGAATTTATCGTACCTCGCAATATTGTACAAAGCGAAATATGCATTTCTCAGAAGTCGTAATAAACCCGGCTCAACACTGACATTCTGTTTGTACCCGGACAATAAACTTCAAAGAATTTCATAATAAACTACGCCATTCTCACCTGAAAAGTATTCTATGGCATTTTATTCGTTAAAAATTTCTCTTTCTTACATCCGCTAAGCTCTTAACATCGTCGTGAAATCCAGCTTTTACTTGTAACTGAAACTTTTATTTATTAATTTACTAAATATTTAAGCACTGTGGAAGCTTTTTAACGCTTTTATATGCAAAGAGTTCTTGGAGTTATAACAATATTTGTTTGTTTATTTTATTTGTAGCTGAATTAAATTAATTTGTTTTTGCTATTGATTTTGGTTGTATAGCTGAAATACCCTTATTAGGGCAGATAGTTATATCATTAATTGGTACTTTCTCTTTCAAATAATATTAAAACCTTATATAAAAATATTTTTAGTAAAGCTACAACGGTTATGTTAAAAAAAAATCAAGATGAAGATCCCCAAGTAATGTATTGATATAGCATAACAGATATCGATGTCATTTCTATGTCGATCCGTTACTATATCAAAACTAATAAACACATATTCACATTAAATTATTAGTAATAATTACATACATTAAGTAAAACTATCTTTTCGGATTTTTTCGCGAATTTATTTAGATTTTTGGTTCCCGACGTTTCGAATACTAACCACTATATAATACCTTAGGGACATCTAACACCTCAGTCTCTCCCGTGACCATGGATGCTGTAAAGCATTCGAAACGTCGGGAACCAAAAATCAAAATAAATTCGCGTAAAAATCCGAAAAGATAGTTTTATTTAAAATGTCAAGTATTCGCGTAAATCTAAGAAAGTATTATACATTAAGTACTTAGTTTCTGCTTTTATAAAACAATGCTAAACAACACTATTACGTAAAACATTGGTAACAAAGCGTCCAATCAATCGAATCAAACAAATTTTTCGTACCAATAAAATGGGATAACTTAATAAAAATCCTACAAAAACTGTAGGCATATACAAACAGACGGTCCCTACATGTAAGTATACATTTCATTAAAGAGATGGAGTCGTAAAACGACTTATGCTCTAAGAAATACAATGAACAAGTTTCTTCATAAGTCATTTCTTCAGCTCCTCACGTCTCCTGGACACGAAATCCGTCATTTCTATGTTGATGTGTTCAACATTGATTTATTTAGATATAGCTTTGTTTACGCAACCAGTTGTTTTTGTGAGGAGCGCTGATATAGTAAAATTATAATTAAATAAGCCTTTTGTGCTTTGTTTTATGGCGAGCGTGTTTAACGATTCTTATATTATATGTACTAGCGGCTCACCCTTGCTTCGCTTGGGTTCACCTCTAGGAAAACAGAAGCAAACCACGGGAACCGTACATTTTTTCCCGGATAAAAAGTAGCCTATGTGTTATTCCAGACTATAATCTATCTCTGTGCCAAACATCCAGATCTTATACATACTCACAAATTTTCACATTTATAATATTATATAATAAACTATATATAATAATACGGACGTGGGCTTGAAATTTCTGTATTACATAAGGAGATAAAATGGAAATTGATTAATTATAATTTACCTTTATTTAAGATAATATTTTGGCTTTAGAAGTTTTCATATCGGTCTACTATAGTAAATGCGAAAGTTTGTATGTGTGTATGTTTGTTATTCCTTCCCTTTGAAACAGCTGGACGGATTTGAATGAAATTTAGTACACAGATTATATATTCTAACAAACTTTCACGTTTATAATATTAGTAGGATAACTCCAATCTGACGTTACGTGTCGTCATTGCGATTTACCGGAAAGGCGGGCTCAGCGTAATCGGAAGTTCCTGATTAATATCAGAGCAAACAACTAAACAACTTTTGCAGTTTACGTGCGTACTTTTGTAGGGTTGATGAATGTTGTTTCGTTAGAGCATGTTTTTCTTGTCTAAACTTCATTGGATGTCAGAAATTGCTTGGGTTTCATTGTGTTATAACATGATTTTTCTACAGATTCGTCTGAATTTTAGTTTTATTAGGCATATTGTTGTGGTTACTTTTGCTAAAAATCTAATACTAGGACAAAATAATATCTATACTTATGTATAATAGAATCCTTTATCGACGTTCTGTTACTTTACTTTGTAAAACAAAAAAAAATATCTTAAATAAATAAATAAAAAAATCTAACTGAGCCGAATCTGTACATTAAATATTTTTTGGAAATTCTTATTGAAATAGTCATTATTATCGATACAGACTAGAGTTTTTAGATTTTTTTGTACTAAACGTTAAAACGTAACTAAGAGCGAACCAGAGCGAAGCGAGAGTGAGTCGCTGCTTTTATGATAAAAATAACAATATAATATCCAAAGTCCTTTAATATGCGAAAATTCTGCAAAACGCTTACCAAAACTCTCATTTCTATAGGCAATTTTATAAGCCAATTAGGTATTACACAAAAATTTCTTTAATAGGGCAGTGTAATGACGTACATAACATAAAAGCTACATTTTTCTAATATATGTATGTAGGCATAAATGAACTGCTTCGCACAGCAGATGTGTCCGGATTACTGCTAAATTAATTTGTACGTAATAAATTCGTTGCGGAATTATGAAGGCGATATAAATTACGCCTCTTTGTTCAAGGTGAGCTTAAATACGAAAATGAATTATGGGGTCAAGTGACCGCGTGTCTTTTAGAACTTTTATAAACTTATACCTATTGTTATTATGATATAGAAAAATATACCTACGTTTTAACGTTTAATATAGATTTCTCAGAGATGAGATATTTTCCCGCAGTAAAAAGTATCCTATATGTTGACTCAGATAACCACCTATCATCCTACCAAAATACAATTTCATCAAAATCTGTCTAGTGGTTTTCACGTGATGCAATCCCAGACATACAGACAGACAGACGGCCTATATATCGATAATAATGACTATTTCATAAAGATTTTACAAAAAAATATTTAATGTACAGATTCGACTCAGTTAGAATTTTGTTATAATACGTATAAATAACAAATTGTTATTAAGATAAAATCAATAAATTAGCAATGATTATCTAAATATAGTAATAATGATTTTATCATTTCTAAATACAACACTAACACAAAATAGGTATACAGTAATATAATAAGTTTACAGTAGAAAGTTCCAACAAATATACATAACGATGGTACCTATTAAATAAATAAAATTGTATCAGAATGCTGCGCATTTCGGGGAATTCCAGACAATTCTATTTCATGCAGCTTATAGAGGGTTTCGTCATCTGTTATTAATTACTATCAACAATAATATTTAAACAAAGCTCAACACAATGAGATACATTGTTTACCGGAACAGATGTACAAACAAAATAAAGCAAAATAAATATAAAACAAAAAGGTTTTGTTCTAAATCCATACTGATATTATAAATGTAAAAGTGTGTTTGTTTGTTTGTTTGTTTGTTTGTTTGTTTGTTTGTATGGAGATAGTTGAAGGGCTGGAGAGTAACATAGGATACTTTTTACCGCGGGAGATACAATCCAAAAAAATATTTATGATACTTAGATTTAATGTTGTTTTCTATTTGTAAAAATCTTTTATTCGTTGGTGTAGTTCAGAAAAAAAAGCAATCATGAGGACGGCTGACAGAAGTGAAAACTTAAAACTATAAAACAAACACTTGTTATTTTTGGATATTCAAATGAATTGTTTGATCTTAAATTAAAATTTGTAAATTAAAACTGTTTACATTCATCTGGTTTTTACATCTATCGGCACTCTGAGTGTTAGCGTTAACATGTCACGTGACCATGTCGATGACGACTTACATGAATTTACTCCCCATACAAACCTGCCTATAGAAGTTTTCACTTCAAAAATTTACCTCTTTCTTATAAAGTTGGACTAAAAGGTAGTACATATGTAATGATAGAAAAA
Source organism: Brenthis ino (assembly GCA_921882275.1). Classification (NCBI taxonomy): domain Eukaryota; kingdom Metazoa; phylum Arthropoda; class Insecta; order Lepidoptera; family Nymphalidae; genus Brenthis; species Brenthis ino. The sequence goes on from OV170234.1 coordinate 20,013,474, forward strand.
TCAAGCAAGTCAAAGCATTTTACATATTAAAGAGATAGCATTAATTATAGTTGTATTGAAATGATAAATTTAATCGTTACGTAATTTCCAAATATATTCTTTTAGATATCTATTTTTCAACGAATTTAGAATGACATATTGCGTAAGAACCCCCCATAAAGTTATAATTTACTATGGTGTACATACCAAAGTTTTTATCTATATTAGAAAATTCGGATGTCGGTCGTAACATGACTGAAGTAAACCTCTGCGAAATGAAATTTCTTTTATTTCTTGGACTTTTCCTCTTTCCGCCTATTGATTTATTATTACGGTACAATGATTTGATTCGTCAAAAAATTCCACTACATATTTTAAATGTAAAAATTTATTAAGTCTTCACACTGTAACAGATCAACGTATTTCTGTATTCTAATTAAGATAGCTTATATGTTACGTACCTCAAAAGAAACCGTTTGAATAAACTAGTCCTTAAATATTAGACTACACGTTTGGCTCAGTTTGTAGTGACCCCACTTGCTGTGCCAGCGGTCGCGGGTTCGAGTCCCGCTGGGGGCATTCATTAGTGATGAGCACGAATATTTGTACTCCAATCATGGATATAATATGTATTTATTAAGTATTTAAAGTTATATACTCGTATGTGTACCTAGTGTATCAACTATCTGGTATCCATAACACAAGCCTCGTAGCTTACCATGGAACTAGATGGTGCTGTGTTTTAATGTCCCAACATATTTATTTATTTATGTATATATAGAAAAAATATATTGTATAAAAGCATTTACTTACAAAGTCCACTTTATAACGTTATAAAGAAATATGAAGTGAATACGTGCACAAACGCATGTAGCCGCGTGTGAATTTATAAGTCAAGAAAAGTGGTGTGACGCATACGTTGACCTTGCGATCGTATCGTGTGCATGTTGCTTTTATAATAGGTTACCTAATAAAATTAGTAACCTCTTATATCACTGCAGATTTTGTACAATTGTTAAAGTTAAAACTAAGCGAATTTTTGTAAATTTGACATTTATACAGATAAATAAAATTGAAGTGTCCGTTTGTAACGTCAAAATAACAGCTTTTTACTAAATGCGTATGAAATTATATACGATACTTATAAGAAAAACTCAATTTTTAAAGTTTTTGTCCGTCTGTCTGTTTGTCTGGCTAATCTCTAAAACGGCTGGACTGATTTTGACGGGATTTTCACTGGCAGATAGCTGATGTTATAAGGAGTAACTTAGGCTACTTTTATTTTAGACATAAAGTATTCTATGTCCTTCCCAGGGTCTCAAACTATCTTGTTACCAAATTTCATCTAAATCGGCTCAGTAGATCCAGAGATTACCCCCTACAACGTTACAAACTCACAAACTCACAAACTTTACCTCTTTATAATATTATAGAATAAAGAGATAGGGTTCTGCTCAAAAAATTAAAACATACCTAATTGTCATAGCCGAGCGAAGTGAGGATAAGTTGCTAGTTTTAAATAAAACTAGTTTTCCGTTTTTATACTACGAGTATGTTTCATTTGGTTTTTGGTTCCCAACGTTTTGAATTATTTACAGCAAATATCTTTCCCGTAACGATGTTCTAATATCACATTGCAATTCCTTAATATAAATATCTTTCGATATTTACCGACAATTTCCTTATATGAACCATTACATATAAAACTTCCTGACTAATATTATACACGCAAAAACACTTAATCGTGCGTGCATACACACACTTGTGTATGTATGTCCTTCTTTTACGCATCAAGTAATTATTCTTATAATTAAAAAATAAGATAATTTATTACTTTGAAAGTGATAGCTATAGGCTATATATAATACTTTCTTAGATTTCCGCGAATATTTGACATTTTAAATATAACTATCTTTTCGGATTCTTCCGCGGATTTATTTTAATTTTTGGTTCCTGACGTTTCGAATGCTTTACAGCAATCATGGCTACGGGAGACATTAAGGTTTTATACATCTCAACGGTATATAGTATATATATATATATATTGTTTTACGCATATGTTGCTGAGCCAGTGGCAGAAATAGTATTATAAAGTAGCTAATTCTAATACCATTTCAGGTTTGAAACTATCTTTAGCTCGCTCTGTAAACTTTGTATTATTTTAGTCTGAGTGCAAGAGTTAACTAGTTATACGAAAAATATATGAATGAAGCTCTATAAAAGTTATTTTAATATAAACTTCCCTCAATTTTCCATGTGAATGAAGACAATACAACTTGCAAATCATCGTTATTCGCAGAAATATGATGCACGCAACGGAACGGATAAGCTTTTCCTCGATTAGTGCAATTTGCTTAAGTTTTTTTTAAATATTACTTACGCGAGTGTTTTTTTTGAATAGGAAAAAAGTCATCGTCATTTATAAAAAAAACGCTAATCCTTTTAGCCTATATGTTATTCTTGCATCAAATTTTCTTGTTTAATGTACATTTTGTATATATATTTACATGAAACACGATAACAAATTTTAAGCTTCTAGCTTGTTTCCCCATACAAACTTTCATTCCCATTTTCACCCCTTAAGGGATGATTTCCGGGATAAAAAGTCCTATGTCCTTCCCAGGATCTCTAACTATCTTCTTACCAAATTACATCTAAATCGGTTCAGTAGATCCAGAGATTACTCCCTACAACGTCACAACCTCACAAACTTTACCTTTATAATAGTATATAGATCATTATTGAACTCTAAACTAGGTATAAGTATAACGCTGTAATCTCTAACAAGGGGCTTATTTCGTGAAAGATAGTGTTACATAGCTTTATCTTTTATATCATAAATGTATTTAAAAAAATCTAAATCTATATTTTTATAGTTTATACTCTAGTAATACTCGTACATTTTGAAAGCATAAAACCACATCAAAGGCGGTTACATAAAAATATGTGGAAGTAACTAAGCTAACTACCCTCGAAACGGTCAGTAAAAACTGAAATATAGTAAGTATTAACTTCCTCTGTACAATTTAAAGTATTACTATATTATGTAAGTATATATACAATATATACTTACGTTTTAATGATTAGTATAGATTTCTCAGAGATGAGATATTTTCTCGCATTAAAAAATATTCTATATGTTGAACCGGATAACCAGCTATTATCATATCAAATTAAATTTCATCAAAATCCCTCCAGTGGCTGTGTGATGCGGTAACAGACAGACAAACAAAAATTCAAAAAAACTATACCTAGATTCGGCGTCTGTATCGATAATAACGTCTATTTCAATAAGATTTTCCAAAAAATATTTAATGTACAGATTCGGCTTAGTTACAATTTTATTATATGTATAGAAGAAGCGCAATAAGACAATCTCGTTACCAAACTACACAGCACACGGCTAGTATCGTATAGCGCATGTGCACGTAACATACGAGTGTATGACGTCACAGCAACTTATGAGCGGCATGTGACTACACTTATTTACTTAGACTTCATATTTGAAACAGAATTTCTGTTCACTTTACTGCATCTTTTTATTCATTTTATTTGTAAGAAAATATATAACATCTCTTTGTTATTTAAAATACTAAACCCTTAAAATTTAGTTTGAAATATATTATTAAGTAGACGCGACGCCGCCCGCGTTCCGATGACCAAAAACTAAATCTTAGGTTTAACATATTAATATACTCTTACAATGCAGTTTTTGTATTTTTTCTTAGAAATGAGATATTTTCCCGCGGTAAAATGTATCCTATATGTTGACCCGGATAACCAGCTATCACCATACAAAAATTTCATCAAAATTCCTTCGGTAGTTTTTCTGTGATGCGGTAACGGACAGACAGACAGACGGACGGAAGGACGGACGGACGGACGGACGGACGGACAGACAGAAAAACATTCTAAAAACTATAGATTCGGCCTCTGTATCGATAATAATTATGTTTGTATCAAAAAGATTTTTCAAAAAATATTTATTGTACAGATTCAGCTTAGTTACAATTTTATTATATGTGATGATGTTCTCCTAGCCGATTCCGGCCACGGCGGCCAGTCTCAATGAGATTACCCAACTGCGCAGGAGATATTATAGTGCTCAAGTGTACGCGCAGACACAAGTGCACTCTCTATTCCTATCACTCTCATACTCCGGTGGGACGACCACTCGACACGACCGGTGAGAGTTAAGGCGCAGGATCCACGGCTTTACGTGCTCTCCGAGGCACGGGGGTGAGACACCGCCAACTTCCCAACTCCGGGCTGTTACTGAGACTTACTATACAGGAAGACTCAATAACTAAACTTGGCCCGACCCGGGACTCGAACCCAGGACTTCCGGGTGTGCAGCCGTACATGCTAGCCACTACACCACCGAGGCAGTTATTACATGTATAGATTATATAAATCGTGATTTTTAGGAACTCACAATAGTGTTGAGAATATAGTATCGATATACCTGGGAATGATTAGATATGGGCCTTGATCTATACATATAATAAAAGTGTAACTGATCTCTGTCTGTACATGGAAGATATTTGAGAAAAACTATCATTAGGGGTCTTTATTTACGCAATAGCACCCAAAACAATGATTTTTAGAATTTTTGTCTGTTTGTCTGTGCGTTTGTGCGCGCTAATCTCAGAAATGTCTCAACCGATTTGGATGCGGTTTTCACTAATATATTGTGTAAGTTTTACTTCATATTAAGTATTTGTTTTATTACAATCAGTTCGTACATAAAAAACTTACGTCAATTTTAAGAATCACCTAGGGACGAAACCGAGCGGAGCGAGGGTGAGTCGCTAGTAATAATAATAATAATAATCTTTATTGCCTAAAAGTACAACTTACAATATATTTTATATCTAAAGGTACACACACTAGGTAAAGCCTGTATCGTGAGTACCACAAGTTTTTTAACAAAAAAAAAATGTTGCTAAAAAACACAAAAACTTGGTTAATATGAACATATCTTCACAGTTGAGGTAATCGATGAAGCCCATTACCTACTATATAAATAAGGTTCTTAAGGTGCTTCCTTGATTGACTTAATTAACCGAAAACTTTGTTGTACATTAACATGCCAATATATGTACTAAATCGTTTTGAAAAACGAGATGAATCAGTCTGTCAGTATATTTTACTCAATGTATATTTTCAAATAAATTACACATGTACATATTTAAAATATACCTACAAAATACATATAATATTCTAACTTAACCTAAGCGAGAATCGCACTCATTTAATAATATTGCACAAACGAACCATCCATTGCATAATGCCCCGTAGTTATAAAATTAACGAGACACGATAAAGAAGATATGACGACAAAGAACACTCAAATCAAAACTAAATGCGCAAGCGGACGCTAGCACTTTACTGGCGGGCTATTACTACGAGTAGTCTTGAATAAAGAAAAAAAAGCATTTTATATATAGTTATCTTTTAACCGAAATTTGCTATAATTGATACTTAATAAATCTTAATAATAATTACCTACTTGTGGTATAAAGATATTTTTTTTAGTTAGCAGACTTCACATGTCTTTCGTAATTTTGATAAGTTCTCTCAAACATGCAAATTACCTCACGATGTTTCCTTAACCGTAAAACAATTGTTAATCATGTTGGAAATTATTCGCACATGATTATCAGAGATTCGAGACGCAGGATTTGAACCCGCTTCCCTCGGTTTCCAAAGCGAGCGCGATACCACTGTTTCATAAAGATATAGCTATAGTATTCGGATAGGGTCAGAATCCAATCACTCATCGGTTAGCGACGTCCAATCAACTCCTTAACGCTATGTACACTCAAATTGACTGCCGACAGCAATATCTTATGTTATTACTATATAATATGTACATATTACAGGAGCATATTGGCAGCTTCATAACTTATGTGGAGAGAGAAATAATTTGTAAGTCTAGAAAATTGTGGCATTACATTGAATAACTATGTTTTTAAAACTAGTGACTTCACCCGTTGTTATGTTCGACATTTACAATAATAGCAAAGAAATGACAATTACAACAATAGAAAGATATAATCTAATTTTTATAATTCTACGAGTTTCGAAAGTTAATTATAAAAGCGTTTAGTCCTTTATTTATTTAATCTATACATATAAGAAAATTGTAACTGATCGCTGTCTGTACATGGAAGATGTTGGAGAAAAACTATTATTGAGGGTCTTTATTAATGTTACAGAACCCAAAACAGTGATTTTTAAAATTTTTGGCTGATCTGTGCGTTTGTGCGCGCTAATCTTAGAGACGACTTAACCGATTTGGGTGCGGTTTTCTCTAATGTATTGTGGTAAGCTTTACTTAACATTTAGTATTTGTTTTATTTCAATAGGTTAATAAATAAAAAAAATACAACAATTTACAGAATCACCTAGGATCGAGCTCGAGTGAAGCGAGGGAGAGTGGCTAGTTTAATAATATAAGTAAAATGACATTTATTTTAAAGAATATTGCCTAATTTTTTTACTTTAAGCTTGATATTTTAAGTGTACATTCATACAGTTTTAAAAAAGCTTAGATATTAAAGAGTATAATAGTAAAGCATTGAATTAATAAAAAGTAACATTAAACAATTTTTTTCTCGATGAAACTTTTTTTTCTTTTAAATAAAAAAAGTTAATATTTTTTTTCGTTCGATACCATTTTTTTTTTGGAAAAAAATATTTTTGCAACTTATTTTATTTTCAGTAGCTTATCTCAAATAAACTTTGCTATAAATTAGACGTATGTATATCACATAAATCCAATAACCCTTAACCCTTTTAGATATTTTAATATGATGTGGATGTGACTCTTTGCAGTACCTAACCACATGTTAACATACCTCTACATAAAAGACTAGTGTTGCATAAGAAACGGACAGACAAACACACATTTGTATTCACCTATAATATAAGAAAAAATCACTTATATATACATATAATAAAATTGTAACTAAGCCGAATCTGTACATTAAATATTTTTTAGAAAATCTTATTGAAATAAACATTATTATCGATACGGAGGCCGAATCTATAGTTTTTAGAATTTTTGTCTGTCTGTCTGTTACTTCACCACAGAAAAACCACTGGACGGATCTTGACAAAATTGATAGCTGGTTATCTACTCGTAGGTCAACATATAGGATAGGAACATATATTTTTTTTACTTTTTACCGCGGGAAAGTGTCTCATTTCTGAGAAAAAAATACAAAAACTGCAATGTAAGAGTAGACTAATATGTAAAACCTAAGAATTTGATTTTTGGTCATCTGAACGCGGGCGGAGCCGCGGGCAATGCTAGTAAAATAATAAAAATAGCTTATTACTTATTACTTAGTTACAAAATAAATTAAAAAAAAACAACAATATAATATCTTCTTCATTATCATACAACATAATACGATTGTTCGTACATTTTATTAGGTATTATGGAGACTAATAATCCAGTATTAAATCACTATCTCGACATTTAATTTTGAATGTGATTATGAATCGAGTTTTTGATAAATGGTAGCGGCAATTTCAATGTCAATGTCGAGGCCATCGGTACAAACATCTGTTTAAACTCAGCGAGCGAAATATTCTGAGCTCCCTGTTCACTATGCACTGATTGTAGCAGCTCTATAGTTTTAGTTAGTACTAGCATTGCCCGCGGCTCCGCCCGCGTTCAGGTGACCAAAAACCAAATTCTTATTAGGTTTCACGTACTAGTATACTCTTACATTGCAGTTTTTGTATTTTTTCTCAGAAATGAGATATTTTTCCGCAGTAAAAAGTATCCTATACTTTGACCCGGATAACCAGCTATCACTATACCAAATTTTATCAAAATCTCTCCAGTAGTTTTTCTGTGATGCGATAACAGACAGACAGACAAAAATTCTAAAAACTATAGATTCGGCCTCTGTACCGATAATAATGTCTATTTCAATAAGATTTCCCAAAAAACACACATAATGTATTAATGTACAGATTCGGCTTAGTTACAATTTTAATATATGTATATAGATAATAACTTGGAACTATCTAGAATTAACTGATTCTTTTAGCTCCCACCAAACAGAAAAAAGGTGGGTGGGTACCTAAGTTATGACTTGCGCCCACAATGTTACCTTATACGTATTCAAGCGATTCCTGTGCCCAGCAGTAGGGTATTTAAAGAGCTAATTTATTAATATTATATAATTAAGAAACTTTGTGTGTTTGTTTGTTGTTTTATATGAAAAAAAATACTTTCATGACAAAGTAATATTTTATGTCCCTAATGTGACATTTTACTTTATAGTTTATCTCAGTCTGTAGTGATCCTACTTGCTGTGCCAGCGGTCGCGCATTCGAGTCCTGCTGGGGGCTTTCATTAGTGTGACTGGAGTAGATAGCCATGGGTGTTTATATTTATAATATGTATGTATTTAAAGTTATATGTGCAGTGTATCAACTATCTGGTATCCAAAACATAAACCTCGTAGCTTACCATGGAACTAAATGGTGCTGTGTGTTTAATGTCTTAACATATTCATACTTAATATGTTCATTTATATATGTAGTACATACGATCAAAAAATACATACGATAGCACATCAGTTAACTTGATGTTAATTTAATTATCTATAATACCTATAAAAGGTTCAGTATATCAATTACGGGCTCATTATACATATTTATTGAAATCCTAAAAAAAAATAGTCATGTTAGTATATATATATATATATATATATATATATATATATATATATATATACTTTATTATTTATTAATAGCAATTTATATTAAGTGTTATTAAGCATTTTATCTCATTTTGTTTTCAATGTCAATGCCGAGGCCACTATTAGACACAAATCTGTTCAAACTAGTGACATTACTGTTAGGCCTTATGTCCACTGCTCGAGCTATAACATAGCTATATCATGCGAGCAATACTATTTTATCTCGAACTGAGATATTTATTTAAAAAAAAAATCTACAATTGTTTTTGCCAAAAAAGAGGAAAATCTAATTCTTAAAATCGTTTTGTAAAATTGTAGGTAGGTACTGTCTGTAACAAGTATATAACGCCCTCGAGACCATGATTGCTGTAAAGCATTCGAAAGAATGAAATGAATGAAACTTTTTAGATAGTACGATTAGTAGTTTCTTCTTAATATTATATACAAATGAATTGACCATCAGACATGTCCGAACATATAGTAAGTTTGGAAACGACAAAGACCATCACCCACCATGCACTCATTTCAAATAGAACAATCCATTCGTATTATTCTATTATCTCTCCGTTACGTGTTAAATATTTCGTGACTGAATTTTCATACTTTATACAAAACTGTATTTAACAAACACTGAAAATGTCGAACGTTTTTTATGATCTTGTTTGCTTTGAGCTCACTGGGAAAAGTCACAAAGGTGGAAAAAAATAAAAATCTAAAGCATTTTTAACTTTTTCTATCCGAGGACGCAAATCGGACTTTATTTTCTTTAATATTTTCCACATTTTCGCATTATGTCAAAGGAGACTGTATCTTTTTAATACATGGCATGCTCGTACGCGAGCTCACAGTAAATCGTTACTAATACTATAAATAAATCTGTATGTATGTTTGTTTTTTCTTATGTGAAAATTATATATATATATATATATATATATATATATATATATATATATCGATATTACATAAGTTTACTATGCATATAACGTAAATCTTATCAGTCCTTCAATACAAAAGCGAAGTATAATCATACTCATATATGTACAACAATATAGACTAAAAATCGTATGAAACTTAGCTTATAATTCTTAAAGCCATCTTGTATAGAAAAAAATATTACATAAATCAAATTTCACACTTGGTAAAGTTTTGATTAAAAAGGCAAACTTCAATTGTTTGTAGCGGTCCTACGTACCAGAGGTCATAATTGTCTAGTGAGTACTGACTGCGAGCGAAATAGAAATATGACGTTGAAAGATTGGTCAAGAAGATATATTGTGGAAGAGAGGTCTTTTGGATACCAAGTGTTTGTTAATGTGTTTATTGTGTTCTTTACTAATATTATAAAGTGGAAAGATTTTTTGTTTGTTTGAAACCGAATAAGCCCCGAAACTACTGAACCAATTTAGATGAAATTTGGTAAGATGATAGTTTGAGACCCTGGGAAGGACATGGGATATTTTTATCCCGGAAATCATCCCTTACGGAAGTGAAAATGGGGACGAAAATTTGTAAAGGGGAAGCTAAGCGAGGGTGAGTCGCTAGTACGCATATAAACAGCGAGTACTAAAAAAGGTCAAGTCAAAGGATCTCCGACGAACCCCATGATGACCCAATAAAAAAGCGAAAGATATATGTAGAGATAGTAACTCTTGGCACTCAGTTCTCTCTGCCTACCTCCAAGGGACATAGCATGAAGCCGTGTTTGAAACAGACCAGAAGCTATAAAATATAAGCACATCCATCACTTGTGATTGCGTAAACATTTGAATGTATATAACATATCGCGATCGAGGAAAGGAAATATCTCATGAGATATGACACAATATAAATGATAAAATCGTGTAAACAATATATTTTGTATACGACGTTACCTCATATTTTACAGTCTGACTGAAATTTTCTACATGAGGTATATACTCTATGTACTGTATAGTGTATTATATACTAAAAACTCAGATTCGTCAAAAAAAATAATACAAATAACCTTCTTTTTAAAGGTTTAACAATTATAAAAAAATTATATCGTACAAAATACAATCAATTCATATTTTAAAATATAAAAATTGAGTATCTTTTGCCATTCAATTAAATTTAATACCGAAAAATCGAAATATTCTGTTTTAATGAATATGGCACGTTCTTGGAGGAATCTTTTTGACCTTATTAAAAATAGCTTTCTGTTCACCTAAAAATACTATTGTGATATTTTTTTTTATATTGGCACAAATTGTTATACACAAAATAATAAAAAGTGTGTGTAAAATCATTTCATTTAGAAAAACATCGATCAAAAAGAAAATTTTCTTCGTTTTTAAATTCATTTACAAGAACTTCTAGCTAGACATATAATAAACTAGATACGTTTTAACGGTTAGTATGGAATAAATAGAAAAAATATTATATATGTATTTTATATATACATAGGTCTGAGGAGTTCTTGTGAGTTGTATTATAACGTGTTTTCCCGTAGAAATAAGATAATCTGCCGCGGTAAAAAGTAGCCTATGTGACTTTCCAGCCCTCTAACTATCTCCACACAAAAAATCACGCCAATCTGTCACTCGTTCGACGTGAAAGAAGAACAAACAAATAAACAAACACACTTTCACATTTATAATATGTATGGATACATCTATATCAATTTCTTTTTATCATTTACTCATATTTGGCATAAGTTTGATACATGAATGTAATTTATGAAAGACTAGCATTGCCCGCGGCTCCAACCGCGTTCAGATGACCAAAAACCAAATTCTTAGGTTTTACATATTAGTATACTCTTACATTGCAGTTTTTATATTTGTTCTCAAAAATGAGATACTTTCCCGCAGTAAAAAGTATCCTATATGTTGACCTGGATAACCAGCTATTACTATACCAAATTTAATCAAAATCTCTCCAGTAGTTTTTTTATGATGCGATATGATGAATAATGACAGACAGACAGACAAAAATTCTAAAAACTATAGATTCGGCCTCTGTATCGATAATAATGTTTATTTCAATAACATTTTCCAAAAATACCTAATGTACAGATTCGGCTTGGTTACAATTTTATTTTATGTATAGATGAACCATTCTACTCGTAGAATCGACACGAGTCAAGGTTATGACGTCACATTGCAGTCGCATAGCAACTGCAATGTGATAATGAGATAGGGCGATTATGTACGAACTGGTACATTATGTAATGATTTATTTCACGTGTAGTTATTTTCCATTATTTATAATATGTATTATATATATATATATATATATATATATATGTGTGTGTGTTTGTGTGTATCAACTATCCGGTATCCATAACACAGGCCTCGCAACTTACCATGGAACCACGGAGAGTACAGTGTTAATGTGCCAACATATTTATTTATTTTATAAGTGATTGATATTTAAAGGCCTATAATAATAAACTTATTGGATTATTTACTCTTGAGATAGAAATTAACAATAGCAAATAGAGAATTGTGTCAAATTTCTCCTTCAGCAAGTAAAAGAATAAAGAAATGATGATTAGTTTTAGTTGTTACAGAACGCGCTGCGAACGATCCAATTACATATGTATAATTAAACGATATATTAGTGTGTTCATAAAAATTCTATAAAAAAATGTACTTAGGTATATAAAATTTGCACAATCCTTTTCATGTTAAATATTTTTCATCGAGTCAGTTAGTATTACCATTGGAAACTTCCACAGACACATATAGAAAAAGTCGTAAATCACTTCTATCTTTATGTAAGTAACTAATAAGGCGTGTAATTTTACATAGAGTTATATAACGCTCATTGCGCATGTAGTTCGTTTTTGTATTACATACTTTATCTTTATAAACTACTAGCAGAACCGCAAAAAATGTCTAAAAAGGTAGGTTTCATACAATCTTTCATCCCCTATTTTACCCTCTTATAGGGTGAAATTCAAAAAATGCTAAAATACGTATTTATTTATTTGTATTGAAGAACATTAATACCAAGTTTCAAGAAATTCTGATCGGAAATAAATTTTTGGATTGTATTATAACGTGTTTTTCCGTGGGAATGAGATGATCTCTCACGATAAAAAGTAGCCTATGCCACTGTCCAGCTCTCCAACTATCTTCACACTAAAAATAACGCCATACCGTCACTCCGTTTCGACGTCAAAGAAAGACAAACAAACTGACAGACAAACAAACACACTTTTACATTTATAATATTAAATATGGATAGCCTGTTACTCTGTTTAAGAACTTATATTACTGTAAAGTTTTATCAAAATCCATACATCCCTCCTAACAAACTTCTTAATAGTCTATCGGTTCATACTCACATAGTAAAATAACATTTAACGGTGAATCCCAATAACCTATTTATCCATGTTTCTATTTACTAGAGAAAACAATTTGAGATCATTTGTATGAATGAAGGCTGTTTCAAATTCCTATCTCTAAAAGAAAACAAAAAGGACAGTCAGAAAGTTTACACGGAACCGGCGCAAGACCATAACAGTATCCATATCCATACTAATATTATAAATGTGAATGTTTGTGAGTATGTATGGATGTTTGTTACTCTTTCACGCCAGAACGGCTGAACGGATCTGGATGAAATTTGGCACAGAGATAGATTATAGTCTGAAATAGCACATAGGTTACTTTTTATCCCGGAAAAATGTACATTTGCCGCGGGATAGATTTGTTTCTGTCCAGGGACGAAACTAAAGCGAAGCGAGGATTAGTCGCTAGTTCTATATAAACTTAATACCAATTACAGTACGACCAAAATTTAATAATCCTTGAGTGCAAGAAAGTAACAATACAATACACAATTGAAATATATTCTGCATTCTCGTTTTGATTGCAGCCATGCGACATGCAACGATGACGTCACACGACCTTGGAAGCGACCGGCTGTAAGACACTCGGTTGTTATGCGAAAATTTAAATAACAAACTTGAATAAAACTCGAGATGATGTGTTTTTTTCGATAAAATCAAGTATTTTCAATAAGCACTACAACACGTGTGTTACTCACATGTATGCAACACTGTATGGTTAAATATTATAAAACTATAAGGCGAGACAGTTAGGACGATGGCCACAAAGATATAAGATTTTCATGAAAAATTCATGTACACGTTAACATTAGACTGATGCTAACGCGCGCATATTTCAGTTGAGATACAAGTGATCGAGATTCGCGGTGGCGTTTCTAAGTAAGTTTTTGTAAGTCATATCTCATGGGAACCGTTTGATATGTAATAAGTATATCATCCTCCTGCCTATAAACTATGCCTATACACAAAATCATGTCAATAAATTGCTCTGTTGCTACGCAAAAAAGATAACAAAACAAATTTAATTTCCCATTTCCATATATAATATATTATGAACATGTATATATAATAAAAAAGTAACAAAGCGAAATCTGTACATAAAATATTTTACAAAAACAATGACGGTCACGTATTGTGTACAGAATATAAGTAACAACAGTTGTTGAAATTTTCGTCTGTTTGTCTCTATGTTTCTTTTCTGTTTGTCTGTATATCTGTGTGCATTACACGCAAACGTGCAGAACCGATTTTGGCTAAATTTGTGTAGTGATAACTTATTACTCGGATCAACATTTAGGATACTTTTACTACAGGAAAATCTTTCATTCCCACGGGAAAAACCAATAGCCGGTTCTGTCGAGTCATGCTTAGACATGGCTAACGTCGGCTAAACTATAAGTGATACATACATCAATACAATAAACAACCAGAACTAGAAAATTGTAGGTCTTAAATAGGCCTGCAGAAAGGTCCGCAAAAGCATGTGTCTATCTCCTAAGGTACACTCGCAATAACCATATGTATCAATTTAAAACGCACTCGGGCACCTGACTGAAGCATGAGTAATTCGCTAGTAGTACGAGCATATAATTAATTTAGGATAATGGCAGTGTTAGTCCATTAGTGGTAGTTTCAATTTCAACATATATACCATTTGCTTATACAGAAAAGAAAAACGTCGCGAGAAAACTTTCAGAGATGCAGGTTTCTTCTAACAGCAGAACTGGAAGTTTGCGAAATATGCGTGAAGTCCGCTTATACATGCGCAAGTACTAAGCTGTGGGACTTTACGAGGGCTACTTTATAATATACTAGCGACTCAACCTCGCTTCACTCGGGTACGTCCCTGGGTTGCTTCCACATACAAACTTTCATCCCCATTGTCACCCCCTTAAGGGATGATTTCCAAGATAAAAACTATCCTATGTCCTTTCCAGGGTCTCAAACTATCTTCTTACCAAATTTCATCTAAATCGGTTCAGTGGTTTCGGAGCCTATTCGGTACAGACAAACAAGCAAACAAACAAACAAATCTTTCCTCTTTATAATATTAGTATATACTAGAGCAATTTACTAGATGCCTAATAGCCTATGCATTACTTTAGGTCATAATCTACCTGTGTACTCAATTTCATCCAAATCCGTTGAGCCGTTACAGCACAAAGTAGTAACAAACAAACACACATACTAATTTCGCAGATGATTTTTTGACAAAAATGTTATTATTATTTGATATTATTATATATTTATTATTTATATACTTCTTATATTTTTAGGGTACTATTATCTTATCAAAAGATTTCGATATTTATTTAAAGAGCGATCTTTTAACCTTCAATGACTTTCATCAGGACAAAAAATTTAACCAGTTGTTTACGGTGACTGGTCTTCAAATGTTAGAAAATATTTCGTACATTTAATGTTTAATTCGGCCATTTTATTTTATTAAACATACGTTTATTTTACATAATACAAAAATAAAACAAAAACAAATCTATCCCTCGGGAACCGTATATTTTTTCGGGATAATAATCTATTTCTGTGCCAAATTTCATCTAAATCCATTCAGCCGTTCTGGCATGATTGAGTAACAAACGTGTAAACACCCAACAATCCATAACTTTCACATTTATAATATTAGTAAGATTTATGGGATCATGGGAGTTATGGGATTAGAACTACTTTATAGAGACTAAACTTCTGCAATTACATCAAGATTTATATGAATCGATCACAAAACAAACGGACAGCCGCATTTAAATTATATACATACGTGCAAAATAGAATACCTACCACTGATTTGTCATTGCAACCTTATATAACGATATATTTGTAAATAATATTGACTCTTGTTTGCGATAAGGATTATCGATGGATTTGTTCGTAAAATGCACTTTTAGTGCAAACAACAGAAATCACTCACGTGTTCCAGCGTGTTTATTATGTAATGTTTATAATAATAAAATTTTATGCTCAAAAACATTGTACTCGTGCAGTGGCATAACTAACCTTTTTGGGCTCCAATGCAAAAAAAAATGGAACTACACTCCTTTGCCACAGGGAAAGACAGTTTTAGAACTTCTCACTTTTTTCAAATGTTTTGAAATAAAAAAGTCGTTTGTGGTCCACTGAGGCCCCCTTGAATTAGGGGCCCCATGCGACCGCATTGGTTGCATTGGCTACGTCACTGTATGTGTGTATGTCTGTTAGTCCTTCACGCTGAAACGACTGGATTGATTTAGATGCAATTTAGTAGACAGATAGACAATAATTTGGAGTAACACATACACCACTGGCACTTAGGGACGCTCATATACCTTTTTAAAGGAAAAATAAGAAATTTTCAAGTAGCCATAACAGCTTGAAATTTGTGTTGCCTTTAGCTCTCTATACAAATATATATCTAAATAAAAGCCGTACAAAACTCCTCCAAACGAACGATAAATTATTGTAATCTATACAGTGGTATAAATTCAGCATCTTAGGCGCAGTGCAGACGTACGGGGAAGACCGCAATAAATTGGCCCGTTCGTAATTGGTAGGCGTGCCTCGGTCATTGTGTACTCTAACATTACCTCTGTGAGATAAAACTTTGGGCAAGAGTGAACTTGTGTAATGTGCTTTATTTTTCACTTACGTTAACGTTAGTGATTCAGTGTATCGAATGTTTTTATTTTCACTACCGCAGTTACGTTAAAATTCAATACGTTTCTTCATTTTCTAAGGAATCTTATATCTATAGCTAACAGTCATTGATAAACTCGTTTTTATAATAATTTGAACTAGTCCAAACATAATACTTTCTTAGATTTACGCGAATGTTTCCATATTAAATTATAATTAAAAATTAAAGTTAAAAAATATTGTAATGTAATTGGTGCAATTTTCATTTTGTTAATTGTGAGTAGGCTGTCTGTAACAACTATACCTTCAAGACATGTAACACCTCAGTCTCTCCCGTGACCATCGATGCTGTAAAGCATTCGAAACGTCGGGAACCAAAAATCAAAATAAATCCGCGAAATAATCCGAAAAGATAGTTTTATTTAAAAATAGTCCAAACATCTATTTGTTATTGGAAATCCAAACAAAAAGGGACGATCAAGTTAAATTTAATTAAAGTTTTTTTTTTAATTTATATTAGTTTCTTTTACTTATACAAATACATAAATAAAATTTAAGTATCTGTCTGTAATGTCAAAATAACAGTTTTCTACTAAATCCATATGAAAGTATATATACGGTACTTATAAGTAAAAAAACAATTTTTAAATTTTTTATTTATCTGTCTGTTTATTCTGGCTAATCTCTGAAAGGGCTGGGCTAATTTCGATGGGACTTTCACTGACAGATAGCTGATGTTATGAATAATAATTATAGAAATAATTATATGTTATCTATATATATTTTAATATTTACTTATAGCATTATGGTAGTACTTAGACTATAACCCATAAATAGGTAGCGTAAACCCACAAAATTGAAGATAGTTAGCTTGAAAATATATACAATCTTACATTATATATATATATATAATCTCGTTCTACACCTCAAAGATCTAAATGGATTTTCATCTAACGTCTCATTCTCTATCCCATAGATAAATTGACTCGAACGTAATTGGTAGGCGTGTACGGTCATTGTATACTCTCCACATTGGCTCTGTGAAATAAAACCCAGTCAAGCGTGAGTCGTATAGTGCCCTTACTTAATTATTTTTTTTCTATTGTCGACGGGAAAAGTCGAGGGCATCATGTTTTATTATTATTTACAAGTTTTCCTTATTTTTTTGCTATTAATTTATATTTCAACAATCATAATACTTAAGTCAATAAAAGTATTTACATATATATATAAATATATAATAGGTAAAGACTAAAAAGTTCAGTACCCTTTCTCCTCTGTTTGTCAGCCGATTTTTTTAATTTTTTGTTTAGTCGCTACTGACGAGCTGTTATGAATAAAAATATTTTGGACAACAAACAAACAGTAGTTTTTTTTTATGTACATAGGTAAATCCTATTCATATACATATATTTTCCTCCAATAATGATTAGAGCCGACTTTTGACCACTGGGCGAACACTAGTAAATAAAATAAGCTAACTACTCAACATATATGTATGTACATAGCTACTAACGAAAAACAAAGAAATCTATCCCACGGGAACCGTATATTTTTGCGGGATAAAAAGTAGCCTATGTGTTATTCTGATGTATGAGCTATAATATTGTAAAGTTTCATTAAAATCCATTCAGTAGTATTTTCGTGAAAGAGTAACAAACATCCATACACATATACATCCAGATATCCATACATCCTCACAAACTTTTACATTTATAATATTAGTAGGATATATACTAATACATTAATTACCCTTATAAAATAAATAAAAATCATAAAGATTGAACTCTCTTTAAAAGAAATAAATATTAAACCTAGTTATTTATTTAAACGCTATGTAAAAAATATTTTTCAAGGCGATAGAATATATTATTATATACATACTAATTAAATGTACATAAATAATAAAATATAAAAAAAAATATGAAGCTTTTTATAACATCTAATAGACCGCGGTCTGATAATTTCTTAATAACAACGTCGCTTCAATGAATGAATGAATTAATGAATTCAGAGAACAGAATTTAATTTACTGTAAAAAATACGACTAAATTACATGAAAACGATTCAAAGATTTATATAAAAAATATAATTTTCTTTACATAATCTATTAAAATTTTATATTAAATATAGTAAATGTATCAAATATGATATTTTCGTAATATTAATATCGCTTTATTCTAACCATCTTGTTGGAAGAGAACTAGCTTTCTAATACTGGGTCTTAGGCAAAATACCATATCAGTCGTCGTCAAATTGAAATAATATGGAACTGACATATTAAGATTCTATTAAATAACGATTACATTTGTTATTCCAATTTAATTTTAAAAATGTCTATTTTTTATCGATTGTAGAAAGGCGTATAGTTTAGATATCTACGTTGCTGATAAACCATGTCAATCTTATGTAACACTAGTGACTAATTACCCTCACATCGCTCGGATGCTGTCCTAGGTACGCGGATTTTGTTCACAATATCATGGGTTTTAAATTTTTTGCGCGGAACCCTGAGGCTTTTTTTAAAATTAAAGTAGCCTAAGTTACTCCTTATAACATCAGCTATCTGCCAGTGAAAGTCCCGTCAAAATCAGTCCAGCCGTTTCGGAGATTAGCCGGAAGAAATAGACAGACACAAAAATAAAAAAAATAAACTTTTCTTATAATATGTACTATAAATTATATATTACATTCAATTCAATTCTCTTTTTCAAAATATATTTCATATGCATTTAGTAAAATGTTGTTATTTTGACATTACAAACAGACACTTCAATTTTATTTATCTGTATATATTATTTTTATTACTAAAATAAGATACATTCCTTTTAAAATAGCAAACAGGTAAAATTACTAATTAGTTTGTTTTTGTTAAGATAATCTCTTTAATTACTGATGTTACGCAGCGATAGCGTAATTATCTCTAATAGAAAGTTACACTATCTCTGGGTAGCGTAAGCTATTTTGGGAAGCGAAAACTAACGCGATAAATCTAAGAACTAACTAATTAAATATATGTAAGGACTATTTTAATACAAATAACTATTATTTCATATTAATCGGCAATTAATTGTTATGTATACATTATAGGGAGCTCTCCCACCTCCCTCGTCTCTTGAACCAACTCAATTATATATGTCCACTCAGCTGAAATAATGCGATACATTCAATTTTTCCCATTACACTGATATAGTCTGTTAATTTGGTTTCCGCTTGTGCAAGTTTTTTGAAAAAATGGTCGAAAATTAATTCAGAGAGCTCTGAATAATTATTGTTCTGACTTGGAATTCCACTTATGTAGCTTTGGTCAACATTTAAATCTAAAAAAAATGTGTACGTGTAACCTTCACGCGCGTTTGAAATAAAACTCCTTTGGCGCTGTGTCAGATATCGCAATTAAATTAAAACAAATCATTAAAAATAAACAATAATTATGTATAAAATTATTATTAATAATAAAAAATATAATTCATATACTTTTTTTAATTATTAATAATTTTCTTACAATTTCGCGACACTCGTTGTTACAATGTATTGACTTACCCTCAGCCACGCTTTAGAAGTTTTACTTCAAAAGAAAGTGTTCATAATAAGGTATCTAGAATGGAAGAATCATTCAATTGAGTTTTATTTAATAAGACTTAATTTCCTTATAAAAGATTTAAAAGAAAGAAAAAATAACTTAGATATTTTTCTTATATCTATAGATATTTTTCTTGTTTCTACCAGTATCCAGATTCCACGAATTAGGAGTAATAGCCAAAGTATTTATATAATTACTAGCGGTTCATCTTGGCTTCGCTCGGGTTCGTCCCTAGGTACGTTTTAGCGGTAAGTATAGCATAGATTATATATATATATATATATATATATATATGTACTTGCATAGATATATATGCCTTACTTGAGAAATCATTGATCCCCCATACAAATTTTCACTCCAATTTTCACCCTTTAAGTAATGATTTCCGGGATGAAAACTATCCAATGCCGTTCCCAGGGTCTCAAACTATCTCCATAGCAAATTTCATCTAAATCGGTTCAGCCGTTTAGACGTTAAAACGTAACAAGCAAACAAATAAACCAACTTCAAGTTACTTTCGCATTTATAATTTTATCAAGAATTTGAACAGTTGAGGGGTACTTAAAAGAAACATTACAGAAGCTATGTTTATTTGATATTTCCCCAAAAATATTGTTACTTAGGAAGAATAACGCGTTAAGTGTCACCATACTCCATTCGTATTAACGATTGAAAGCGGTGTAAGCATTTTCCCAACGCGCTGAACGTAAGAACCCACTTAGGAGTCCTATAAAGAGGTTTTCTGCACACGTTTCAATTATTTAAATTTTATTTGCACGTCAAACGTATGCTCTCGTGCCAAGTCGCAGGATTTGAATGTGATATCGGTGGTTAGTTAGCTATAAGAATTTTATAACAAATCTTTGTCCGGCTAGCATATATATACCAAGTCATATTAATTATAGTATTTTCTGATGAGGATGGGGTAGCTCTAAAGGGTTAGGCCTTATCAATCTGTCGTCAACAGGCAGGGGACTATTCGGCTGTGAGACACTTACTATCATCGCAGTAGTGGGATGTTGTTGAGCGTTTGCACAATAAACACGCTCTGCGTCTTCACGAGACACATAAAATCCAAGACGATCGATAAACCGATTTCGATGGGACTTAAGACGGTAAAAACAATACCAAGTACCTACCTCATAGAGATAAATGAACCGTAAACTACTTTTAATTTCCGCTAATGCTACTTCAAAATTAATATCTATACATATAATAAAATTCTATCTAAGTCGGATCTGTACATAAAATATTTTTTGGAATCTATAGTTTTAAGAATTTTTGTCTGTCTGTTAGTCTGGGAACGCATCATGAGAAAAGCACTGAACATATTTTGATGAAATTTAGTATGATGATAGCTGGTTATCCGGGTCAACATATAGGATACTTTTTACTGCGGAAAAATATCTCATCACTGAGAAATCTATACTAAACCTTAAAACGTAACGTAAGTCGCTAGTAGGCTATAAAAATAATTAATAACATTTCCAGCTGTTACCAGATATGTAACTAAAATACGACGATCACAATTTTTTTTTGTTGACATAAAACGTCAAAATCTTTACTTTCAACAGCAAAGTGAATGATAACAGCTATTTCCACAATATAACTAGGGTGACACACTAGAGTCGTAAAAAAGGAGTAACAGAGGAGGAAAACGCAATAATTATGTAAATGCATTAGACCTACCTATTGTCTTTGTCCCATCAACTAGAACGCGCCAATTACGTACCCTTTGGGTTTTACTTGTTATAGGTAGGTACATTTGTACTTATAAATAAAATTGAAGTGGCTGCCCTGTTATTGCAAATAATTGCTATTAAATCGACATCGAAATCATTTCAAACGTAATTCCACCTCCACGGGAGAAAGATTGATAGAAAAATAGCATAACTATAGAAAATATGAGAAGGAAACTCACTGGAAAGAGTGGCTCAAAACCTAAATACAAGCTACCTTTTATACCTAAGAGTACAAAGCCTTCTCTATATAAATAGCCTGAATAAATAAGACCATTACCTTCTCCTATATAAACTATTAATAAATAATTTAGCAGCCGTTTGCATTTCATGGAACATACCTGAAACAAAAAACATATACATTTTATTTTACATAACAAAAAAATCTATATTAATATGTGTGCAAAAATTGTACACCTTTTTAAGCTTATTGCGCGTATAGAGGAGTATGAGCTTTAACATAGTTAAAAATCTTAAGGAGAAGGACTTTAGAAAGATAAATTTTATCGCCGTGCTTTTTTCCATGGCTCCGCTCACATACTTTATTTATGTTTAATTGCCCAGTTTCGTGAAGCTGAAGCGTAATATTAGATCATTTCGTTAATTTTATACTATACATGCAAACCTGAAGAGATTGTTTGTTTGTACGTACTGATTTTTGGATTTGATAGGGTCTTTTTACACGTTATAGTCTAGTGTATTGAGGAAGGTTACTGACCGATGTAACTTTGACAAAAGAACCCCAATAAACGTTTAAAGTTAATAAGTTATAATCGATTTTGTACCACGAGGCAATCACTTGTACTTAATTATCCTTTGATACCAGACCTAGAGTATACAAGGTTACATGCACTAAAGTATGAACTGATCACAAATTTTTACTTTCAAGTATAATTACATGAGGCAATGGTAGCCGAGTGGTAACCCAGCCCAGTGGAAAAGCGGGTTCAAGTCCTCTGACAATTAAATGCCTTACGGTGAAGAAAAACATCGTGAGAAAACCTGCATGTCTGAGAGAACCTAGCAAGTTTTCGAAAGACATATAAAGTCCGCCAACCCGCACTTGACCAGCGTGGTGGACTATGGCCTGATCCCCCTCGTATTGAAGGGAGACCGCCAGCAGTAGGACGATGAAAAAGGGCTATATAAATAAATAAATAAATATGTTGGGACATTAACACACAGCACCGTCTAGTTCCATGGTAAGCTACGAGACTTGTGTTATGAATACTAGATAGTCGATACAATACACATATATAACTTTAAATACATACATATTATAAATATAAACACCCATGACTGGAATACAAGCATTCGTGCTCATCACACAAATTTAGCGGGATTCGAACCCGCGACCGCTGACACAGCAAGTCACTACAAACTGAGCCAAACGTGCCGTCTATATAAAAATATATAGACATAGGTATATATATACATAATTCCATACGTTGTCACTTATTTCATTTAATAGTAAATAAACGTTTAACGATGAATTTATAATGCTGCGTGCTATTTAAATCAACATCAACTAATTACAGGACACACCCCACGTATATACGAGTACGTTTGAAATGTAAATAAAATAGCCTATTATAAAGTTGACAGGCTTGTACTGTGATTAGGTAGATAATATACACTGGAGTCGTTTACATATTAAAACAGCATGTGATGCACGCTAGAAATTATAGTTAATTAGAGTTGCCAGGAAAATATTGTTGACTAAGTACCTAGTATAAAATCGAATAGGTTTTATATACATATCATGGGTAAAATCTAGTATGCAAAAGCTAAAAGCTTTTCGTTTAATTATGGCGTAGTACCTACGCTTGTGAATAACTTAAATAGATAAATTTTAGGTAGGTATATCTTAAATAATAAATAAATATGTTGGGACATTAACACAGCACCATCTAGCTCCATGGTAAGCTACGAGGTTTGTGTTATGGATACCAGATAGTTGATATACTACACACTAGCGACTCACTCTCGCTTCGCTCGGGTTCGTCCCTGGGTAAGTTTTAATTTCTTTTAGCGGAACCCTAATACATTTTCTAAAATAAAAGTAGCCTATGTTACCCTTTATAACATCAGCAATCTTCCAGTGAAAGTCCCGTCAAAATCAGCCCAGCCGTTTCATAGATTATCCGGAACAAACAGACATATAGACAAAGAATTTAAAAATTGTGTTTTTCTTATAAGTACAGTATATAATTTCATATGCATTTAGTAAAACGTTGTTACTTTGACATTAAAAACAGACACATCAATTTTATTTATCTGTACAGAGTATAGATGTATAGATATCGATACCTCGGTGCTCAAAGGGCGTAAACACCAAAACTCGATTTGGAAAAAACAAAAAAATAATAATTTTCGACAAACTTTTTTTTATTTTTGGCCTATATAAACCATTCTAAGACCAAAAGTTTTTTTGATGCAGAACACTATAAAATTATATATCGCATAAATTTAAAAGTAACAAAAATAGCTTTCTAGCTAACACCCTGGAAAATTGCATGTTTGAGAGAGAGAGTTTACACCCCAAAAATCAATGGATGTGTGATGAGTAATGGTTATAACCGTCAATTTTCCTATAACTCTATCAGTTTATAGATAATTACTTTGTTTTGCTTCAGTTGATTAAATTTCAAGTAAACTTAATCAGCTGAACTGTTTACTTAATATTTAATTGCAATTTTATATGGACTTTAGAATTATAGAGACTGTTATTAACTTAACATACCTTAATTTATCAACTCTGATAACTAATGATTTATTTATATATTTGTGATTATTTTTTGTCTTATGTATAAATAATAGCTTTAGCTTTACATAGAGAAAAGACAATAATAATCTAAGTATATGTATGTAATACTATGTATGAAAATATTTATTAATACATTTTTTTTATTCTTCACAAACAAAAAAAGATTAGCATGTGGATTTTCATATGGTTCAAGGTTTACTAATTTTAAAGTTCAGAAGTTAAAACATAAAGAGTGAAGACAAAGCAGACACTAATCATGATTATAATAGCATTAGAGTGGATATTTGTGCTTAGTTTTTTTTATAAGTAATACTTCAAGTAATACTATAAAGAAAACGACTTCCGTTTAGTTATTTTTTATTTTCAGTGTTTTGTGAGTTTTTATTTTATTTTTTTAAATTTTGATTTTTGCATTTTTAGTGTAGACGTAATAAGCAGGTAATTTGTAAGAGGAAAGTTTTTTAAATGTAACACATTCGATTATAATATTTATTAAAAAATAATTGTTGAGTTTTTAAAAACCGCTCGACCGATTTCGATAAAATTTAAATGGTACCACCTGGAAAGTATTCACTTTGAAACAAAAAAAGGATTTTCCAAATCGGATCAAAGACGCCTGCCTGTCTTCGACTAATAGGCGAACATACATAAAAAAAAGATTCCGACGAATTGAGAATCTCCTCCCTTTTGGAAGTCAGTTAAAAAATATCTTATATTTAGCCTGCTCAAAATTTAAGAAAATATAAAAGGCCTAAGCAAATCTTTACCCTCATAAGATGGAACCTGACTTCTAGACTTCCTCCATACAATCAACGTTTACTACAGTAGAATTACCGTAAGAATGATCACAATTTAGAAATCTTCATAATCGTACATCTCAACCCGCTCCCACCGCTAATGGGACAGTGCATTTACATTCCGGAAGACGACGAAAGCAAAATAAGCAGTAGTACAAATATTTTGACGCCACCTCGCGTTCCTTATTAGCCAGGTAGTTGAGAAAACAATTTATTTCGAACATACTTAAAGAACAGTGGAAGCTTTTTAGTTGACGTTCTTATTTGGGTGAGTGGTCCCTAATTCGATTATCTGTCAGGTCTTAAATATGTATAACTATCGACTTATCATTGCTTCGCTCGGAAGCTTTACATGTCTAACAGTAACGTATATGTTGCTCTTGTTAAGTCATAATCTGTGTACTAAATGCCATCCAAATTTGTAAAATAAGA
Source organism: Brenthis ino (assembly GCA_921882275.1). Classification (NCBI taxonomy): domain Eukaryota; kingdom Metazoa; phylum Arthropoda; class Insecta; order Lepidoptera; family Nymphalidae; genus Brenthis; species Brenthis ino. Next base: position 20,039,439 of record OV170234.1, read on the forward strand.
GATGAAAGTCTGTATGGGGAAGCGAAGGTGAGTCGTTATATCCATAAAATTTGTTAATTAAAATAAAATTTGTAAGTATGTTTAAATAAAAACTAGATTTAATAAATAAAAATTGTTTCGACATCCCATGACATTGACCAAATACTCGTATATTGTATTGTACTACTTTCAGTTTCACATAAATAGGGGAAACAGAACAATAAAATTCCCTACAAAGAACAGAGTATCGAAAATATGAAGTACGATCAAAAAAACGTTATTCACATTTTTGAATGCAACAAAGCAAAAGCCTACGTGACTGAGCATTCTAGACGATAAAATTGGTTAGTTATTTTTAAAATAATCACAAACTGATGGTTCTTGGTTCTTTATAGAAAAAAATATATTTTATTTATATAATATACAAACTTCTATGCCTAGACAATATTTTTTACATATTATAATAAAACAGTAACTTCGCTAAGTCGATGTACGCGTTTGACGCAAAAAGTACTGAACCGATTTTAACTAAATTTTGATAACTTATTACTCGGGTCAACTATTAGGAAACCTTTTACTATAGGAAAATCTTTCATTCCCACGGAAAAACACAATAACTGATTCTATCTAGTCGTTCTTAGAAATTTACATGTCTAACGCTGGCTAAACCTTAAGAGATATATCAAAACAATCTACTAGAAAATTGTAGGTCTGAATAGAGCTTATCGAAAAATCTGCAATCGCATAAGTCTTTCTCCTAAGGTACACTCGCAATAACTATTCATATCTATTTAAAACGTACCTAGGGAAGCACCCGAGCGAAGCAAGTCACTAGGAGTATTTAATAATCTTTATTAGTTTTTAGTATAACTTAAAGATACATATACTCGTATAATATAGACAGCACGTATATTAACATTGTAATACATCGTAATATGAAGATTAATTACGTTCTTAGCCTTTGAAAATGGATACTGCGAAATATTATTATAACATAAGGGTATGTAGATTGACAAGTTCAGTTAATGTTGAGCGAGAAGATGAGATTTATAGACCACTAGCAACTCTACTAGCTCGGGTAGCTTCGCTCGGGTTCTTTCCTACGTTACGTTTTAACGTTTAGTATAGATTTCTCAGAGATGAGATATTTTCCCGCAGTAAAAAGTATCCTATATGTTGACCCGGATAACCAGCTACCATCATACCAAATTTTATCAAAATCTGTCCAGTGGTTTTCTCGTGATGCGTTCACAGACAGACAGACAAAAATTCTAAATACTATAGATTCGGCCTCTGTATCTTATTGTTTTGCTTCATGTTTAGTTCTATGACACTACATTTATCTGTATTAAACTTTAGTCTGAGTACATATTATATTCTTAAAACCTTTCATTACAACACATCTATACATCAAATATATTAAGCGAACTATATCAGAAAGGTTTGTTTAACTATTCCTAAGCGGATAAAGCTTACCACGTAGCGAAACAAAATGTGATAGGTTTTAGTCGTGCTATTTTAGTTTAGCTATTTCTGTTGGCCTTGACATTGGCGTCTCGCTCCGGTGAGCGACTCCCGCGCACCTCGCCCCATAGAGTAAACACGGGTAGAGTGAGTTATTTATAGTTGCATTCAGATATATTCAATAATATGATAATTTTCATTATATTTATTAGATTAAAACACTACGTTTTAAGTGTGCTTTAAATTAAAAAAAAATACTCGGACTATATATGCTTTATATGTACGTGTGTTTGTTACTCCTATACGCTGAATCGGCTAAATGGATGCAATTTAGTATACGGAATATACGAGCAACACATAGGTAGAATTTGTTAGACTAGGTGTCTGATAAAGTCTTACGGATGCTCCTAAGCGAAGCGAGGGTAAGCTTCTAATCTTCATATATAACGGGTAAGGTATATTTAAAATATGTATGTAATGTATCAACTATCTGGTATCCATAACACAAGCCTACCATGGAACTAGATGGTGCTGTGTGTTAATGTCTTGACATATTTATCTATTTATTATTTATATGTCTAAAAAATAACAAACTGCATGAAAATGCTATGAAACCAAAAATAAAATAACTTTTAGTAAAGAGTAAATACAAGAAAATATTAAAATTAACAATTAGAAGTTAACTAAACGTATGTTGTAATATCAACAGTTTTCCAAGGTAACCTTGACATTGCGGACGTCACGCTTCAGTAACGACTCCCGCGCATCTCGCCGCGCCCGAGTACAGTGTAATGTATAAACATTAAATATATTAATATATCGTATGAGCGCATTTAATATTGATAGCGTCGACACGTTTGGCTCAGTGTGTAGCGACTCTACTTGCTGTGCCAGCGGTTGCGGGTTCGAGACCCGCTGGGGACATTAATTGTGTGATGAGCACGAATATTTGTACTCCAGTCATGGGTGTTTATATTTAGAATATGTATGTATTTAAAGTTTATATATGTGTAGTGTATCAACTATCTGGTATCCATAACACAAGCTTACCATGGAACTTGATGGTGCTGTGTGTTAATGTCCCAACATATTTATTTTCATTATTTTTATTTTATTGACGGAGAAAACGTTCATCGGTATACAAGATTTTAAGAGATATTTCCTTAGAAGTTTTTTTTTTGATAAAGTTACATTGTCTTCAGTTTAATATTATAGCAATTCACTATATTTTTTCATCTTTCACAAGCTATCGCTTATATATATTGAATATATGCAAAACAATAACGAAAAATACAATATAAATTCGAATGAAAATCATAAAACACGTATATTAACTAATTGAAATTCATGTAGGCCTCTGCTCCAATATATTCTGTGTCGGTCCAGACAAGGCCGCAGGGTCGACCCCACTGAGCCATGATGTGATCGGTATTGTACTTTTTGTAGCATCGCCATTATATACGACGGTTATTTGTTTAAGTACCTACTAACTATTATTAGTTTTGTACGATCAATCGTTTCAAACGTTTATCAGTTGATTTAAAAAAAATGTATGATATAAATCAAATAATGTTAAACGAAACTATCACAAATCTAAGTTAAAATATAAAAACCATGATCATGAAATTATACATTATATTAATATTTAGTAAATTAGTATTCACCCCTAATAACGCCCCACTGCTGGCCACGGGACTCGTTTCAATTCTCATGGAATCAGGCAATAGTCCACCACACTGGCCAAGTGCTAGCGGACTGCACATGTCTTTCAAAAACTTACTATGTTATATATATTAACATTTTGTTTCACCGTAAGACAAGTGGTAATTATATTGGTTTAACTGCCTCAGTGGTGTAGTGGCTAGCACGTACGGCTGCACACTCGGAGGTCCTGGGTTCGAGTCCCGGGTCGGGCCAAGTTTAGTTACTGAGTCTTTCTGTATAGTAAGCCTTAGTAACAGCCCGGAGTTGGGAAGTTGGCGATGTTTCACCCCCGTGCCTCGGAGAGCACGTAAAGCCGTCGGTCATGCGCCTTAACTCTCACTGGTCGTGTCGAGTGGTCGTCCCACCGGAATATAAGAGTGATAGGAATAGAGAGTGCACTTGTGTCTGCGCGTACACTTGAGCACTATAATATCTCCTGCGCAGTTGGCTAATCTCAATGAGATTGGCCGCCGTAGCCGGAATCGGCTAGGAGAACATCAATTTGGTAATGATCTATTCGCACATGAAAATATCAGAAGTGCAAGACTCGGGATTTTGAACCCGCTTCACTCGGTTTTCCGAGCGAGCGCGTTACCACTAAGTTACCACAGCTTATACTGCATAATCCTTGTTAAGCATTGTTTCTACACTCTGACCTCTTCTAAGGTTGTAAAAAAAATCTTAAGTATTAATATACGTACATACATTTAGAAGAGAAAGTTTCACATATAATATAATTTATTCTCCTTTAACTGGAGTATACTGTGATTAATATTCATTGCGGATTTAAGGTCGTGTTAGATTTCCCCAGGGAGACCATCATGTATAGACTTCGAAGGTAATAATATACATATGTATAGAAATGTCAAGTTTAATTGTAGGTATGGTGATTATATTATCTATACTTCTATACTAATATTATAAAGAGGTAAAGTTTGTAAGTTTGTGAGATTGTGAGTTTGTGACGTTGTAGGGGGTAATCTCTGGATATACTAAACCGATTTAGATTAAATTTCGTAAGAAGATAGTTTGTGACCCTGGGAAGGACATAGGATACTTTTTATCCTGGAAATCGTCCCTTAAAGGGGTGAAAATGGGGATGAATGTTTGTATGGGGAATCAAAGCGAGGGTGAGTCGCTAGTTACTATATATCATCGTTTTCTTATTCTTTCTTGCGAAGTAGATAGAGAGAAAAATTAATGTTTTAGCCTACTCTCCGCTTTTTGTTACCTAACCAGGATATATTTATCTTATTTACCAATACAATTATTGGAACAAAAAAGACATTGAACCTGCTACCTTCGATCTAGTAGCGAGTACATACGACTATATACATATATAAGTTATAAATAAAAAAAGTATTAAATTAACTAACATTTAAGTTTAGTTAAGATCTATACAAATAATAAAATCACATGAATTTAACCAGTAAAACTTATTGCCAAAAACATAACTTAAAACCCATAGTTTACAACATCCCCACATCTGTTGCTGACAAAGACGTCCCTCGCAAACACGGTGTAGTCAAAATTCTAAACAACATAGGTACGAAGGGTTTAGTAAGCACTAGATCGAATCGAAGTCATGTGTGGGGTAAGGGAGGGGACAAAAAATCGATTTCTATTTTCTACTGTTAGTTGTAATTGTATTAAGCGACTATATATATATATATATATATATATATATATATATATATATATATATATATATATATATATATATATATATAGTCATGTAATCATAAATTCAAATAAACCTTAATAGACCAAATATATGCGAATATACTCGTATATATACAGATACATGCATATACTTAGTCTGTAGGCATGTGGAATGTGGCTATAGAGTATAGACTTACAGTATGTTTGGACGACTTTATGCAATAATTTATATTTGTTATTTAAATATTTGAAATCAAAATTCCCAATTTTCTTTTATAAACATGCCTTTAGAAGCCTTAGAACCGTTCCTTACCTCCTCTTTCGATAAATAAACCAATACTATATTTTTAGATGTCGTTCAGAAACCCCATCATGGGGTCCATGCCAACAGGCAGGGGACTGAAAGACTCTTACTCACTAAAACCATATCGTCGGAACCCTATCGTCGTCATTACCGGACGTTGCATAGCCAGCGCTGCATGCGCAACATTAAACATAACTATGTACATATAATATGTTTATTTAACTTCATTCCATTACTTATGTCCAGACGAAGAATAAAATAGACGGTAGTTATAAAATCGCGACACCCGCTAACACATCGTAAATGCGGCCTCTCAAATTCCATCGTAAAAACGTACAACGACGAATATATATCAAGAAGTCGGTATCAGAGGTTGTTCCATTTGATCGATATCTTCCCCGGAAACAAGAATCTCGTAAAAGAATATTGCTTAAAGTAATCATAATTCTGTCGAAACCATGTTATTAAGACATATTTCTGCTTGATTGTCTATTACTATACGTATCTGGGTGGAAAGTCGACTACTAAAATTTTATATAGCAAACTTTTACACTTGTTTTTTGTTGGAAAAAAATATTTTATCGTATTGAGAGGTTTCTCCAATAATACGTAGGTATTAGGATGCATGTAACAAACTACATAAGCTATTAAAATTGATTTAGGGATATGGACGAAATGGATATGGAAAGTTATACAAAGTTATATTTACATTCTTGTTAGGTACATACTAGATATTTACATATTATCTTTACTAAGATTATAAAGAGGTAAAGTTTGTGAGATTGTGAGTTTGTGACGTTGTAGGGGGGTAATCTCTGGATCTAATGAACCGATTTAGATGAAATTTGGTAAGAAGATAGATCGAGAACTGGGAAGGACATAGGATAATTTTTATCCTGGAAATCACCCCTTAAGAGGGTGAAAATGGGGATGAAAGTTTTTATTGGGAAGCAAACTAGGGACGAACCCGAGCGAAGCGAGGGTGAGCCGCTAGTATAATATATAGCGTTGCTACAGCTTAATAGATCTTTTTAAAAGGAATAATTCGTAATACATTGTTTTCATATAACTATATTGGTTTACTCTTTACGCAGCCAGTAAAGCTCGCAGTCGGCAAGATTTTTTCCGACATCTTCAACAATCATCGTCATATTTCAGCCTATTTACACCAAACCTTAATGAATTACTATCTAAACCGCCTAAACTTCCCTTGTGAATTACTTCGTACATTGGTGAAAACCATATGAAAACCCGTTCCGTTGAGTTTGATTAAGACAGACAGACGCGGCGGGAGGACTTTGTCTTATAATAGATATGTAGTGATAAACTCAAACACAAATAACGTACTAAGAGTCTTGCATAAAGTATAGTATAGTTTTTCAAATCATGGCTTTGGGCGAAAAACATCAGTTTTTTCTCCTGAACTCAAGACAATATGTAATATGTACTGTAAACATACAATAATTACGTAATATATAATACTGGCAGACCCACCCGGTCTAGCATTGCTGTGGCACACATGTTTTTTCTGTTAGCTCAGGGGTAGAATTTGTTAGCAACCGGGCGCGAAGCTAAGAAACGCACAGGGAGGTTGCCCACTTCGGTGGGCGGTGGGAGGTGGCCCTCTTCGGGGGGCGGTGTACCATGCGGGTTGCTCCTGGTACTTCTCTGATAGCAGAATGGACTGTGGAGCAACCCCATGGTTGTGGTGGTCTTCTTCGGCAGACCTGCCGTCGGGGCGTCGTAGTTGAATGCGTAAGCGATCCTGCGACGTCCCATTAAGACGGGGGAAGGTTTTGTTGGGTTTTAGTGGGTAGTACTGGCTGTATTACGCCGGTGAGTCCCACACGTCGTGCGTAAATGCATTTCCCAACGTTAAAAAAAAAAAAAAATTTCAAAGTATAGTAAATCATTTAAATTTTAATTCAATCATACATTTAAGGAATATCCGAAGACAAATATTCAGTTTCATTACAGATAAGGACGGAGTGTTGTAAACGGGGGCGGTTTACGATCCACCTCTGTCATCACTGTGCGATACGCGATAACATCTTCTATTACCCTCTATTTCTCTTTCGTCTTAAAGTTCACTTGGCTCAAAATTGTACTATATACTCCAATATATTGGTACTTTGTACATGAATATGTATGTATAAATATTTAAAATATGTTTATTAGTTTTAGTTACGACGACACGTTTGGCTTAGTGGGTAGTGAATCTACTTTCTGTGTCAGTGTTCGGGTTCGAGTCCCGCTGGGGGCATTGATTTGTGTGATGAGCGCGAATGTTTGTACTCCAGTCATGGGTGTTTATGTTTATAATAGTTATAAGTGTATGGCATATCAACTATCTGGTATCCATAACACAAGCCTCGTAGCTTACCATGGAACTAGATGGTGCTGTGTGTTAATGTCCCAACATATTTATTTATATTTATAGCTACGCTTGTGGTACGCTCATTAAAACAGGCAATACAGCTTTTTTTGGTTAAAAATAAATCAAAATTAGTGCAAATCAACAAATTATCTATACTAATATTATAAAGAGGTAAATTTTGGGAGTTTGTGACGTTGTAGGGGGTAATCTCTGGATCTACTGAACCGATTTAGATGAAATTTGGTATGTAGATAGTTTGGGACCCTGGGAAGGACATAGGATAATTTTTATCCCGGAAATTATCCCTTAAAGGGTTGAAAATAGGGATGAAAGTTTGTATTGGGCAGCATGCTATTATAATAATTTAAGATATGCTTCCGTAGGTATAGAACATAATAAGAACCACCGCAATCTGTCTAACACAGTTAGTATACACTTAACGTAAATTCCTATTACTTTAGTCAGAATATATTACAATGGTACTGTAATATGAAAAAGTCTCTTCAAAAAAAAAAACAATATATTACAGTCACTCAAGAACAACCATTACTCAAACACCACTTGAGATTCGAGCATTTTCCTCACTTTCATCCCAACGTCAATAGTAATTCGTTTATTTCCAAATACATATGGATACAAAAGAAATAACAAAACCCTTTATCGTGTCTATAACTGACGTCTCGCAAAACGGCTCCTACCTGAGGCTTTATGATTACAATTTACTATGACACGGCACTCTCCTCTCAGCCGAGATTTTCTCGTTTCAAGATGCCAAAATTGACATTGGGCGTATCTAAAGAGATTTTTTTAACCACTTATGCCAATATAAAGCTCGGATCAAAGAGAATTGATGTTAGTAAAAACGTTATGAAAGAAATGTTTGGAATATTTTAGTGATGTTACTAGCAAATGAATGACATGTGTTCAGGAAACGCTTGTATTTTAATAAAAAAACACGTTGAATATTACATATTTATTTATAAAATGTTAGTGATTGATAAGCTCAGGAAAAAGCTTTTTCTATTTTCATGCAAGAATTTCTTCTTGGTCTTTAGCAAGAACATATTAAAGTACTTGATGAATTGCTTTGAAAAAACTCAGGTTTTTTAAGATAACAAAGTACAAGGCGAGCAATGAAGAAATAAACGCTCAAAATTTACATGACAATTTTATCACAGAATTTTTGAGGTTTATTAATTCTATATTGTAGATAAATATTCTAGCTTGGGCCATGACCTTCATCTATATATACATACAAAAATCAATTGCTGTTCGTTAGTCTCGCTAAAACTCAAAAATGGCTGGACCGATTTGAATAATTCTTTTTTTTTTGTTTTATAGAGTGTGTCAGCCGTCAGGGGTGGTTTAAGTATAAAAAAAACAGGGAAAAACAATAAGCAAAGCTGGAAAATTGAAAAGAAACCGTTTATTTTGTATCGAAATCACCATTTCGGATTACTTTCAATAGTAGACATACCAACTTACGCGTCAAGTTTAAATTGGAAAAAAATATAGTCTATGTATGTCGATACTAACTGTTGAAACGTACCGCGGGACGAACCCGAGCGAAGCGAGCGCGAGTCGCTAGTAAATATTATAATAAACATTCATACACGAGTTAAACCCGCACATAGAAGTCTCTAACAATATACGAGTACATATATAAGAAGTTTGTATCACTTCAAATATATGCATTATGCATAGGTATTCCACATGAGGAATCTTGAAAGGAGTTTTACTGCTGATTGAATGAGGTACAAACGTATTGAGTATCTTATGATGGAAATTAGAAAAAAAAATTGCTAAGCAATATGAAGAAGTTTTTTTTTTTAATTTTGTATAAACTTGTTTGACTAGCAACTATTAGACACTGTGTTATAAAGAAGACTGGGTACTGGGTCCCTAGTTTGCTTCCCCATACAAACTTTAATCCCTATTTTCACCCCCTTAAGAGATGATTTCCGAGAAAAAAATTATCTTATATCCTTCCCAGGGTTTCAAACTATCTTCTTAGCAAATTTCACCTAAATCGGTTCAGTAGTTTCGGAGCCTATTCGATACAAGCAAGCAAACAAACAAACAAAAAATATTTTCTCTTTATAATATATTAGTATGGAAAAGAGAAGAATTGCATAGAAAGTACCTAATTAACTTTTATTTAATTTTGATTCAATTAAAATTTGATTAAAATTTATCTATTTTAGATCAGAGTATTAAACAAAATAATTTCAAAAAAATTACAAGACATAAGTAAAATATTAAAGAAACACAAATAGTTTAAAAATAATAATACTGCTAATTTTGTAATCTTTTAATTTTACGACAAAATTGCAAACTTAGCTTTGTACATATTTTATCCTTTTAAAACACTTTAGATAATAATTATACGTGAATAATCGATATTTATAAGTAGTATACAGCCCTTTTTAACGTCCCACTGCTGGGCACGGGCCTCCCTTCAGTACGAGGGCCATCAGGCCATAGTCCACCACGCTGCCCAAGTGCGGGTTGGCGTTTATAACGACTTATACATTAATAAAATATCATGTGCAGTTAGAAGTAAAGTAATTAAGAGAAGTAAGTTTTAGTAAAAAGAGAATTTGTAAAAGCTACGTCAAAATGTCTTAGCAACCAATCAAACTTGCTTATCGACTCAGGATGAGTGCAAAGTATCTATGTAAGTAAAACTTACTCGCAGTGTTACATCCGGGATGTAACTTAAATTAAGTTTTAATACTTAAAGTGATCTATTGATGTTATATTACACTACATTATTTGTACGAGAGTGTGTATGTTTGTTTCTTATATATGCTGAAATAGCTGTACAGATTTTTATGAAATTTTGTACACAGATATATTATGACCTGGATCTGAAGTAACACAGGTTGCTGTTGGTAATAAAATTTGCCAAAAGGTGGTGCTACCTATATATCTATACTAATATTATAAAGATAAAAATTTGTTTCTTTGTTTGTTTGTTTGTACCGAATAATCTCCGAAACTATCGAATCGATTTAGATGTTTGGTAAGAAGATAGTTTGAGACCATGGGAAGGACAGGAGTTTTTATCCCGGAAATCATTCCTTAAGGGGGTTTGTATGGCGAATCAACCTAGGGATAAACCCGAGCAAAGTCAAAGGTGTGTCGCTAGTCATGTTATAAATATAAAGGTGCCTAAGGACTCAAGCGGAGCGAGAGTAACTCACCAGTAAGTATGTATGTATATATTTATCAAAGACTATATCATTGACAACCTATTTACATGCACCCACCGTCCCAAAATAAACCGCCTTTAGTAGTGCAAGATCCGAAGTAAGATGACCCTTACCCATCTGTTTACGGAATGAGATTTGTGTCCAATCCATTTGCTGTAATTGTTTTTATATTCAGTTAAACACAAAATACTTTCCAACCGGCAAGCAGACGTAGGATAGACGACCATACTTGGGATCTTAGACTATAATATAATCTATACATATAAATAAAACTGAAGTGTATGCCTGTGACTTCAATTTTTTTTTCTCAAAACAAATCTTTAGAACGGCTTAACCTATTGTAATGGGACTTTCACTGAAAATTAGAAGATTTCATATGGGTACATATAGGGTTTGTTTTATACCGGTAATATTTTGATATCCAGCGCGAAAACCGAAAACCCCTCAAATTTACTTAGCTATATAATCCCTTAATTATATAAACTGAACGAGCGAAGCTAGGAGAAAAGCTTATGCAAAATAAACATAAACAATTTTCGCATTTAACTATTACTGACGATTTCTCCTATACAAATGCAACACTAGTAGCGTCCCTTTTAATATCTACTACGCATAATGAGAGTTTCATTGGCTCGTAAACATTTTATATCGGCTCGAATTGTTACGACAGCTTGATTTGTCATTTCGCGTGAACGGATATTGTGAGCGGTAAGGCGGTTACAGCTCAGTAAAATGGAAATGACTGTACATAGACTTGAGCCTATATACGAGTACCATTTATTTATTATTTATAATAATACTATATTTATATGGTGAAGGAAAACATCGTGAGGAAACCTGTTATCTGAGAGAACCTAGCAAATTTTCGAAAGACATGTGAAGTCCGCCAACCCGCACTTGGCCAGCGTGGTGGACCTATGGCGTGATTCCCCTCGTACTGAAAGGAGGCCCGTGCCCAGCAGTGGGACGTTAAAAAGGATACTCAGGATTAGAGTATATTTGTGTAAATGGAAGAAGTTTTAGAACCGGTTCTATGAGTTTCAGAGATTATATCCCACATTCAAACGAATAAACAAATTTTGTGTGCTTATATATTTTGTATATAATATATTGTATGTATACGTAAATCCGGTCCATTCATTACCAAAGTACAAGCTTAACTAAAATTATACTGTAAAGGATTTGAAGAGGATTCAAAACTAATTTACAAATGTATCAAGGCAAATATAGTTAAAATATATATTGGACGATGCTACTAGAATACGATATATGAATGCTTCATATGAATCTAGCGAATTAAAAACCAATGATAGCTGAGAATTAGCCTGGTCTTACATTCATTCAACTAGCTCTTATGCTATTTGCACCATAATAAATTATCTTCTTAATCTTCTATATAAATAAAAATGAATGTTCGTATGTCCTCTATACATTCCTAAACCGTTGATATGATTATGATGAAACTCTGGCGGGCTATTCTGTATACGCATGCGAAGATTCCTGGCACAAAAAATATTTTTTTCTTTTATGCATTTTTAAACCATTCAAACTTACTCAAGTCCCTAGTATCTATACTAAATAAAAAATGTTATGGAGGTGCATATTATGTTAATTTTATATACCTTAATGTCTTGAATAAATTCTTATAATCTTCTGACGAGACGTGGCCGATGGCATATAGGACGGTATAATATAGTTGACCTAACAAGTGTTTCCTACAGAGCATCCATTAAAAAGTTAAATCCTATATATATTGTTATTTCAAAATATTTCATACTATTCATTGCTAAGAAGATTTAATCAATACTAAAAACACCCACATATGAGAACCTTGCGTTACGCAAAGTAACAAACATATCGTCGTCTCAGTGCTTATTTGTCCAAAGGATTAATCATGAACAAATTACCCACAATTCGTTCATGGGACCAATTTACCGAAACAGTTATTACTACAGAATTATTGACTTTTAAACGTCAATTCTATTGCTATTAAAAAAATGTGTATTTTATGTTGTATGTATGTATATAAATATTAGAAATAAAGCTTTGTTCTTAAAATAGAGGAAAAAAACCGTCTACTGTAGATTACAACAAGTATTGGTAATTTGAACAAATAAGCACTAAGGCGAAGATTAGCAATTACTGCTATGTGGGTACTTAAGAAGTATGTTATATGTACTATGTACAACTCAGAACAAGTAATCGAGAATTAAATAAGGTAACACCCCGCTACCTAATCATAAATCCGAGTTTCATAACATTTACGACTCGAAACTCATCTGCAAAGTTCGCAACACGCAATGTTATGCCATTTGCTACCAAGATTTGAAGATATACTAAGTTTCGTGTGATACGTGGCCTAATTAGGCAGCTACATTGGTATACTCGTGTTTATCTTGCATTATAATATGTGTATTTGTTTGTTTGCTAGTAGAGGGGTAATATTTGATATAATATTTATTTTGAGATATTAACACACAGCAGACAGCACCATCTAGTTCCATGGTAAGCTAGGAGACTTGTGTTAGGGATATTAGATAGTTGATACACAACATATATAAAACTTTAAATACATACATATTATAAATATAAACACCCATGACTGGAGTACAAACAATCGTGCTCATCACACGAATGAATGCCCCCAGCGGGACTCGAACCCGCGACCGCTGGCACAGCAAGTAGGGTCACTACAAAGTGAGCCAAACGTGTCGTCAAATTATATAAATTTAAAATTAGTTGTACTAAAATTACGAGTTAGTTTTATTGATGTATCATAAGTTGTATAGTGCATCATAAAACCGTTCACACTTTTGTTGAAGATTGTCTAGAATCTATAGACTCTAAATAATGAGCTTTTAGCGATCCTTAAGTCTTACCATAAGCCTTATATATTAAGAAGACTGGTATATAATTGCATTCGCCGTTTATATTTATTTAACAAAGTCAAAATAAACAAAATTCAACATAGGTATATAATTAAACACATAACCCTCCTTTGGGCTTCGCCGCAGTCGGGTAAAAATAGATAGAAAATTAGTTAGATCGACGGTGAGGTAATAACAATCAAATTAGCACAAATAAAACACACTTAAAACTAAAGTTAAATAAAATATGAAAATTTTGAACAACATATAACAAACTAATTAAGGTCTATCACAACAATGTAGCAATTTTTATTAAAAATTGCCACATCTGGGATCGAACCTACAACTAGGCAAAATCTGCATACACACTTTGCAACTACTAGAAGAGATATCCAGTATCCCCTACTACCGGTTATTATCTGACCGAGGTTGAACTACACGAACTGAGAATTATAAGCATCGAATTTTGTGCGAATTCACATGTTTCGGGTAATTTAGGCGATTGTATTGTCGGTCATTCACCCGGAGGTCAAATGAGTAATAATGCAAATCAGTTAGATTTTAATTACGTAACACGAACTTATAAAACCGTATTACGTCCGATGCTGGCCGATGTACTATTAATGCATAATATACGTGTATCATGTAACTAATGATTTTCTATTCTAATCGCTGTAGATTATGATTATTGTGGAAAAAATATGTTTAAAATATTGTTAAATTATTCTAACAAATGGTAGTAGTTGAACCAAAAAAAAAAACAAAAATAAGTAACTTATGGTACTTCCGTACCATTTTTTTTATTTCTTCGTGTGCGAGTCCGACTCGCACTTACCCGATTTTGCTTATCTATTACCATGTGTATTCTATATATAAATAGGCAAAAAGAAAAAAGTTCAGTACCGTCTTCTCCTCTGTTTGTCACCTGTTTTTTTTTTAATGTTTAGTAGCCCTTAGTGTTTTTTATCATTCGGTACATCTAAACAAACAAACATCCATCCATACTAACTTTCACATTTATATAGTAAGTAAGTAGTAAGATAAGATTTAAGAAATAAATAAAAACTCATTTTAACATTATTTGTTTTGCGATATTAAAGAATTATGATCGCGTTTTAACTTACGGCTACTGCAGTTACAGTTCTTAATATGTGGCTTTGACAAATGGTCGTATTTGACTTTAAACTTGTCTTTCCAAGAAGAAAAATAATATGTTCCAAGAATTCGTGTATGGACCGTAAATATGCATGTCAAAGCTTTAACTTTTGAGATATCATGTCTAGCTTAATATTGGATTAAAATTAAAAAAAAATGAAACATGAAGTATTTAATTAGAGATTTAGAGGTAATTTTTAATTAATCGATATGGATGATATCTACGTCGAACCTACTTACTACATGCACTATTTGGTTGGGCGGTAAGTGTTGCCAGTTTCATTTCATGAAATTTGTTATTTAAAATGCTTAAGAAACAAGGTTAGTTAGGAGAAAAGTATGATGTAATAAATCAATAAAAAAAACGTTATGTTTCAACGTTAAAAAGTATCGGATTTTGATACGGTTTTTTTTAATAGATAGTGATTCAAGAGGAAGGTTTATATGTATAATACATGCATATTATAGAACATAAAAGCTAAGAAATTCAAAGATTTGTATTTCATACTTACCGTTAAAACGTACCTAGGGACGATCCCAACAAAGCGAGGGTGAATCCGTAGTTTTGTAATAAAATGTTATTTCTTATATTAAAAAAAACTTATTTTGACTCTCAACACAAATTCACTTGAAGAAGTCAAACGTAAGCAATCGAATAAATATTTTCATCTCAAACCTAATAGGCAAAAATGCTAGGGTATCTGAGAGTTTTTATTGGAAAACGTGCCTATCTGCCCGTAAGCCATCCTTACTTTGTATGCCATTTCTGTTTGATTAAAGATAAACCAAGTGTTTTGTATTTTATTTAAATGGCAATAATGAAGATATTTAGAGGGATATATGGATAGAA
The DNA here is from genome assembly GCA_921882275.1 of Brenthis ino. Taxonomy (NCBI): domain Eukaryota; kingdom Metazoa; phylum Arthropoda; class Insecta; order Lepidoptera; family Nymphalidae; genus Brenthis; species Brenthis ino. Next base: position 20,055,016 of record OV170234.1, read on the forward strand.
TATTTAAAAATATATTATTACGCATTATTTTATTAATTACTAGCGATTTACCCTTGCTTCGCTCGGGTGCATCCCTATATATCAGGGCTGCCAGATCATATAATTGGATACGAAAATTGTAAAATATGGTTATTTTAAGTATATTTCATTTTAAGTTCTTACGTTTTTTTTTTAATTATTCGTCACAGACTATTTCTCAACAGTTTTGATAATTTGTATAATAAAATTTGATTGGGTATAATTTGAGTGAGCCAGCGGTATATAATAAGTTGACTCTATTGGCAGCCCTGCTATGTATATATACTCGTACGTTTTTAATCGATATAAATAGTTATTGTGGCATCTTAGGAGATCACACATGGTATATGAAATTATAAATTCAAATTTAGCGTAATTTTCGAGTATTTTCGATTTTCGCCTTGGAACCCTAAATACATATTTCCGGAATAAAACATACCCTATACATATGTACGCCTACAAACTCCTCTATGTTTTCTCTCATTCTTTGAGAAGATTCGACGAGACCGTTGCCTTTTTAAATATCGAGTTACCAATGTTCTCAATCATCACAAAATATTTACTGGGGTTTTAAATTGTTGGTACATAGTATATACTCCTTATTGCGCGTACTGAGACTTAAAATCCTAATTCTTACAAAAAACACTTTACGTAAAATCGAACTACAGTACACACTCTTATGTACCCCCGCATATTTCATTTAACCACTTCGGTCATACCACTCGAGGCCAATTATAAAAAATAAATGAATAAAGTTAAAAACAAAATACGCAAATCCCATGTTAATAAATAAGTGATTTATATACGTTACGTCATCGTTACGTTTTAACGTTTAGTATAGATTTCTCTGAGATGAGATATTTTCCCACAGTAGAAAGGATCCTTTATGTTAGCCCGGTTAACCAGCTACCATCATACCAATTTTTAATCAAAATCTGTCCAGTGGTTTTCTTGTGATGCGCTCCCAAACAGACTAAAATTCTAAAACCTATAGTATCGGCCTCTGTATTGATAATAAAGACTATTTCAATAAAATTTTCCAAAAAATATTTAATGTACAGATTCGACTCAGTTAGAATTTTATTCAATAGATAGATCTATAAGATAAATATGAATGTTACAGAATCAGTGTCAATGACCGCTCGATTCGGACGAAGGCGATTGATAAGCGAAATCGAGGCGTAATATGATTTATTATCGTAATAAAATGATAACATACATGCACATTGCACATGCATTATGTAACGTACCTACAGAGCAGGTTTGGTTTCAGTGTAAATTACAATTTTAATACGTACCTACAACCACACTTATCCATACATACTAATATTATTATAAATGTAAAAATTTGTGAGGAAGGATGGATGTTTGTTACTATTTCACACCAAAACGGCTGAACGGTTCTGGATGAAATTTGGTACACAGATAAATTATAATCTGGAATAGCACAAAGTTTACTTTTTATCCCGGAAAAATATACATTTCCGTGGGATAAATTCGTTTTTGTCTACGGAACAACCCTTATTTATATAAAATATGACCTTTGAGATTCTTTTTAACGATCGTTATCGCTAATAGGAAATTAAATATATATATATATATATATATATATATATATATATATATATATATATATATATATATAGACTAGACGTGACTCTCAACTTGACTATAAGTGCTGGGCTTTCGGTTTGTTTCTCAGAACTGGTGACAGAATCGATGACGTTAAATAGAAGTAACATTTTGATGCCAAAAATTTTTTACTTTACTATCTGTTATTTCTGGGACATCAACATTTTGATCGCAGGTCATAATCCTAAAATATATTTTATGGAAATCGGTTCAGTGGTTTCGAAACGATAATATTTTATATGTGGACCTGGTTACGCAATCTTATACATTTCATCGAACATTAAAAATAATAAAGGTAGATAAATGAGATAAATTGACACTGTTAACTGAGAAAGAGTTTAGCTGTTTTCATTGAAAATTCATAATAATAATAATATACAAGTTCAGATGATCAGAGATGAAAATGAACGCGGGCGTAGCCGCGGGTTCTGCTATATTATATACTAGCATTGCCCCGCGTTCAGGTGACCAAAAACCAAATTCTTAGGTTTTACATATTAGTATACTCTTACATTGCAGTTTTGTATTTTTCTCAGAAATGAGATATTTTCCCGTGGTATAAAGTATCCTATATGTTGACCCGGATAAACAGCTATCACCATACCAAACTTCATCAAAATCTCTCCAGTGGTTTTAGTGTGATGCGGTAACAGACAGACAGGCAGACAGACAAAAATTCTAAAAATTAAAGATTCAACCTCTGTATCGATAATAATGTTTATTTCGATAACATTTTCCAAAACATATTTTATGTACAGATTCGGCTTAGTAACAATTTTATAATATATATAGATAATATTATTTTGTATTTTAAAATTTCGTGTATCTCGGAAACGGCTCTAACGGTTTGCATCAAATTTTGTATTTAAATAAGGATTTGTTTTTAAGCTGATCTATATATATATAGGTTTCTTTTCATGAAAAACGCGATTTTTATTCTCTTTTTCAAAATACACAATTTTACTAAAAAGACGCCGAACAAAGCTCGGTCGCCCAGGAACTACTCCACAAGGCAAGAAAATACGGGTTGGAGTTTTATACACCTATTTATAAAACTCGTTAGCCTCTTTCAGATACCAAAGTTTCCTCATGATGTTTTCCTTCTATACTATTCAATAAAATTACTCAAATATATTTCATTATTTATAACCCAAAACCATTAAAAACACGCAGGCAAAGCCGGTTGAGCTTGATGATTTTGCTGAATTTATTTTATAGACATTGCGAAGACGTTGAACACATCCCGTATGAGATTGCCTTGCGAGACTAAGATTAACATATTAAAATCTGCATTATCAAATTACTCTACCTTCTATCTCATCCACAAAAAACGTTTACAATAAACTAAGGCTACAATAAACTAACAATATTTCAACGGAATCGCTTTCCTAAATTATGAAAACGGCCCCGATGGTCTCAGGACGTACATAAATCTTTTTTTAAGAAGTAACTTCTACTTGGCAGCGTTGAGAATTAACTGCTAGCTTCATTGTTAACTTGAAAAACATATGGATTTATAACGGCGTCCTAAAAGTAATAAGTGTCTTAAATAAGTATAAATCTAAATTTAAAAAATCGGACAAGTGCGAGTCGGACTCGCACGCGAAGGTTTCCGTACCAGAATCGTTTTTTTTTAAATTAGCATGGCAGCCTTTTTCTATATCGCCATCTTGGATTTTTATTATTTGTTGTTATAGCGGCAATAGAAATATACACTGAGAAAATTTCCACTCTCTATCTGTTATGGTTCATGAGATACAGCCGTCTGACAGACGGACGGACGAACGGACGGCTAGCGGAGGCTTAGTAGGGTAATAGGGTTCCGTTGTCACCTTTCGGCTAGGCAACCCTTAAAAGTCTTATAAGTAACTGTACCATACTACTAAACTTTGCGTGAAATTGTTTTTTTTTTCATATGCAGCTTATTAGTCGAAGAGTGGTAAATGTATTTTTTTAACACTTGGAGATTCATTGGGATAATAGTTTATACATATAAAATTAGAACAAGTGTCGTAACTATTAGTGATTTTTTTTTAATATTCTATGATAGTTTTATGAATTAAATAGAAAATATTATCTATTAGCAAACAAAAAGGTCGAAGTGAAGCTGTTGATACCAAACACCATCTACTTTAAGCTTCGTGAACTAAAGACCTTCGAAATTGCCAACATTTTCGAAACACTTGAGATTCAACATGAGCCCCCTTTGTATTGCAGACGCTGATAGCGCGATGCACTCTCGGCCCCTTGTAAAAAGCGTACCGGTGTATACTGAAATTGATTTCGATAAAAATATTATATTTTCTATACTCATAAAAAATTCACAACGATTTTCAAACACTTTCCACTCCACTGTATTAATTCTGATGAAAGGTTTGTATTTTTTTCTCTCCTGAAGAACTCAGTTTGTTTTAAGCAACTTCCTCTCCTTTATTTTATCGACTTCCTTAAAAGATAAAGACAAAGTTTTATTTTTTTTCATCAATATGTTTGAGGATCTTCGTGGTGCAATGACTAACAGACGTTGACTGTCTATTGGCAATGTCCCGGGTTCTATTCCGGCTGAAGTACGCGTAATGTAATTACTAGATGGTCTTGACATAAATGAAAATTTATGGAATTAACAATATTTTCCCTGTAGCGCACTAATATAAGTAAATTATATATAATTTATTACAAGTAAAAAAAATTGTGAGTGAGAATGTTCGTTACTACTTCAGGTTTGAGTGACATTCGGAAAAGAGATAGCTTATCGGAATATCACATGAACGAAGCCGCGGGTGAAAATATAGTTCTATATAGCATAAAGTGACCCCTAAGAGGAACAATCAGTTCTTAGTTTTTAGTCGAGTTACGAGTACCACATCTGCGCAATATCTATACATATAATAAAATTGTAACTAGCCGTGTAAATTGTAACTATTGAAATTGTTATCGATACCAAGGCCGAATCTGTAGTTTCTTGAATTTTTGTCTGTCTATCTGGGAACGCATCACGAGAAAACCACTGGACAGATTTGGATGAAATTTGGTATGATGATAGTTGGTTATCCGGGTCAACATATAGGATACTTTTTACTGCGGGAAAATATCTCATCTCTGAGAAATCTATACAAAACGTTAAAACGTAACTAGTAACGAACCCGAACGGAGCGAGGGCGAGAGTCGCTAGTGACGAAATAAAAAAGTAAATAAACCAAAATATTTAAAAAGTAATAAACTACGAGTAAATCAATCAAGCCAGCCTCATATTATAAGATCACGACCGTTCAAACTTTAACATTAATTATAAAGCTCCTTCCAGTAGTTGAAGACGTTCAGAATTATTTATGGCGACCTTTGCCTGATTTTGCTTAAATATTCTTTTAACAGAGAAACGGTAAGGAAAAGTTATTACTGTAATCTGTCATATATTTTTTCGAAACGAAAGTCAAAGAATATCTTAAAACGGCACAGTCTTACAGTGGGGTAAAAATATTATTAAAATTCTGAAATAAAAATTGTTATAATGATGTTTTTGTATGATAAACATTATTATTTCAACTTTTAAATACAACCATAATGGATGAAAAATGGTGTGACGTACCTTAATAAAATTTAGATTTTTAGGCTGTACATAAAATCTTTTAACAATATTTCTATATATAGACTAGCGACTCACCCTCGTTTTGCTCGGATTCATCTTTAGGAACGTTTTAACGGTTAGTGTGGATTTCTCGTAGATGAGATATTTTAACGCAGTAAAAAAATATCCTATATGTTGACCAGGAGATAACCAGCTATCATCATACCAAATTTCACCAAAATTTGCCCAGTGGTTTTCTCGTGATGCGTTCCTAGACAGACAAAAATTCTTAAAACTATAGATTCGGCCTCTGTATCGATAATAATGACTATTTCAATAAGTTTTTCCAAAATAAAATATTTAATGTACAGATTCGACTCAATTAAAATTTTATTATTTGTATATAATATATAGGATTATAAAGTAAAATATATAACAAAAGTATACTAAATATATATAATTTAAAAATTTTAAAGCGAACATTCACCTGATCTTGTATAATAATAGATTTTCATTTTCATTTACCATTCATTACTATATATTTTCTCATCTCAATCGTATTTTAGATCTGAATGAAGGGTAATTTAGCGAATCTCCAGTAATAACGCCAATTATGACTTATTGTACACACTTAATGAGTCTTAGCTATTGAAATTGTTAAATTACACTGTGAAACTAGCACGTAGAAATTATACCTATACAGTACACGTACAAGCGACTTACCCTCTTTTATCTATATTACTGCCTCGGTGGTGTAGCATGTACGGCTGCACACCCGGAGGTCCTGGGTTCGAGTCCCGGGTCGGGCCAAGTTTTGTTATTGAGTCTTCCTGTATAGTAAGTCTCAGTAACAGCCCGGAGTTGGGAAGTTGGCGGTGTTTCACCCCCGTGCCTCGGAGAGCACGTAAAGCCGTCGGTCCTGCGCCTTAACTCTCACCGGTCGTGTCGAGTGGTCGTCCCACCGGAGTATGAGTGTGATAGGAATAGACAGTGCACTTGTGTCTGCGCGTACACTTGTGCACTATAATATCTCCTGCGCAGTTGGCTAATCTCATTGAGATTGGCCGCCGTGGCCGGAATCGGCTAGGAGAACATCACTATCTATATAATACGTCAGCGTCATCTTTTAGTTAAATTCATTACTAACTGTAGCCTTTGTATTACTACAGGTCGTTGTCCATTTTTGTACTCAAATCCGAACAGCCGTTTCAATGTTAAAGACGAACGAATATACACACACAAGCTTTCGCATTTTAATATATACATACATTTTAATATATGTGATATTTGTTTTTATTTCAAACTTTTATGGCCCTCGATGCTTGTCTACTTACATATTAATATAATATAGGTATACTTACCGACGACGTTTCCAATGCTTTACAGCAATTGTTGTCACGGGAGAGACTAAGGTTTTGGACGTCTCAAAGGCCATTATATAGTTGTCACAGACAGCACCCACCCACAGGTGTTTGTTTGTTTGTGGAACGTCGGGAACCAAAAATCGAAATAAATAAGCGAAAAAATCCAAAAAGATAGTTTTAATTACAATTTAAAAAAATTGCGAAAACCTTTTTAGCTTAGTATATTTTATATATAACAAAGCTTTTTTACCAAGTATCAATTTTTCACAGTGTTTTTATTTTATTTTAAAGAGATCTTTTCGTATTAATTTATGATCAAAACATCCAAATCATTTCTTTGAATTGAATAAATATTATATTTAAAATACCCTAAGTCTAGTTTTAATCCAAAATTATTTTAAAAGATAATAAAATTTAATATTCCACGATATTTATACACAAATATAATTTTATACGTAGTTCAGACTTTACCCACGGACTCGAAACAAAATTAACATATAATAAAACCTGTCAATATTCATAAATTATTGCGGTCAACAACATTTTAATGTCGAAAATAACAATTTCAAGTAGCGCTAATGTACACAGCTTATTGCGAATTAAAAAAAAATAGAACTTCTAATATAATCTTTAATTAAAACCTTATTATTCCTACATGAAAATTAAAAAAAAACTTAAATTATAATATACGACGTAATTAAATATTTCATATGTACCTTTAATATTTGAGATGACAGCGTCATTTCTGTCTTTCCCGCTTTATGTTGCCTTTAAACAGCTTACCTTATAAGGTAGTTCATTCAAATTTACTCAGAGAAAATGATTAGAAGCATCGAACGTTGAAAACCTTAGTAATAACGCAGTTAATTCGAATTTACTCAGAGAAAATGATTAGAAGCATTGAACGTTGAAAACAAACAAATTAATACAGTAAATATAATATATTACATCAAACACAAATAACGATTCAACCTCGCTTCGTAAATAGATTTGTATTTCCTATAGAAAACGTTTTTTTTTCGGAATAAAAAAAAACACAATATGAGGTTTCCGCGTAAGCTCACGTTAAAATACATGAAAGCGTTCTGGAATCTAGCTCGAACAAAAACAGACAAAAGCTTCTAGCTAGCTTTTTGAACTCATAGACAATCTTCAATAATATATAAGCACAGATTAGACAATAACAGTATATAAATAAATAGTAAAGTAGGGAGATATGTAATAACCTTGTCAGCTCACTAAAGCGTTCAGTCAACGTGTCGCCGCAAATTGAATCGCGCTGTAATATTTAAAGCGGTGCCCTCCCGAATTACTTCACATCTGGGAACGTGTTGCATAATATCGTGTAAAATGAAATACGATTTTAGATTTTAAAAATACCTTTAATAAACATTAAAACATGTGATGGTCCAGGGTAAGCAGAAAGATCCCCCCCAACGTGCGTTCACCTTGTCGTGGTGGGGGGGCTCAGTAGTGCCCGGCAACCCAACCGGACGCGAAGCCAAGAAACGCACAGGGAGGTGGCCCACTTCGGTGGGCGGTGGGAGGTGGCCCTCTTCGGAGGGCAGTGTACCATGCGGGTTGCTCCTGGTACTTCTCTGATAGCAGAGTGGACTGTGGAGCAACCCCGCGGTTGTTGTGGTCTGCTTCGGCAGACCTGCCGTCGGGGCGTCGTGGTTGAATGCGTGAGCGATCCTGCGACGCCCCATTAAGACGGAGGAAGGTTTTGTTGGGTTTTAGTGGGTAGTACTGGCTTTGCCGGTGAGTCCCACACCTCGTGCGTAAATGCATTTCCCAACGTTAAAAAAAAAAAAGGGGTAAGCAGAAAGATAAATCGATAATCAAAGCCGATTGTGTCTTATATTTTCAAGTGCGAGTAATTTTCAGCATCATACCATTTAATACTTTTAATTAATTAATACCATTTAGTTCCCAAGGAGAGTTGACGTCAGGCAGGCGGCCGGTCGTAAAACTTTTGCCAAATCCTTTCAGCAGTACAGATGATGTACTGCGCCGACCCCAAGTAATTGGGAAATGGGCAGGGAGAAGAAGAAGAAGACCATTTAATACTTTCTTAGATTTACGCGAATATTTGACATTTTAAATAAAACTTCTTATCCGCGACAAAATCCGAAAAGATAGTTTTATCATACCATTTATTTGTCTTACGATGAAGATAACCATCCCATTCAAACGATATGTAAAGTCCACCAACTTGCACTTGGCCAGCGTGGTGGACTATGGCCTGATCCCCTCGTCAAGTATAAAAAAGGTTTTCAACCGACTTGAAAAAGAAGGAGGTTCTCAATTCGGCTGTATATTTTTTTATGTTTGTTACCTCAGAATTCAATCATTTATTAACCGATTTGGACAATTTTTGTTTTGTTTGAAAGTTTCCCATTTGGTCCCATTCAAACCAAAAATAAATAAAATCACCATCAAACTACATCAAGTTTCCAAACCCATAACAATTTTGAACTTACGTTTAACCATAATTACATAGTTTTACACATATTCGGCACATATGTAGCATTTACTCGTAGTATAATTAAACCGACCAAAAGCTTTAATTTTGAGCGTAGTTATTCATTATCTTTTTAATTTAATATACAGTCTTAAAATGACAGAAACGAAGCCATTTGAAGTGTTTATGGTGAGCTATTACTAGCAGATTATTTTGTAAGTATGTATTTTGTTCATCTAAAATCGAGTGTTTTGAAACAATTATTATTTAGCAAAAATCCTCCTAAGTTTTTGTTACAGTGATATAATCATATCTTTCTAATCGATTTCGCTTACGGCAGCCAATCTCGCTCTCTATTTCTTTCATGTTCCGGCGACATGAAAATTCAACTCAAGTTATGGGAAATAAGGCGCAGGACCGACAGCTTGACGTGTTCTCTTAGATATGGGGGTTAAACACCGTCTACTACCCAACTCCGGTCTGTGATTGGGTTTTCTTGACAAAATAACTCAGTAGCCATTCAATGTTAATTATTTTTATCCGACTCGGAAATCAAACCCATACATGCCAGCCACTTGGCAGTCAACTGCGATATAAACAGAATATAATATAGCAAAATCGAATATGCGAATTATCACAAAATCCATATATCCATATATAAAACTCGTCCCAACTCATAGAGCAAATAAAGCGTGAGAGTTTACTTAGGCCACGTTGGTACCGAGCCGTTCTATCCACATGGCAAAGATAATAATTTTCCAACCTTCATACATTAAGTACGTAACCGTTATATTTCTAAATTTAATATGGAGTTAGACTCGTTTTAGCCTAAATATACATAATTGTATGCTATAACTGCTGTACTTTTAGTTAGGACAGTGTTCTTTTGAAACTTAATGTGTGCTTTATTCTATTAATATTGACCTTTCCGTACGAATTCATTATAAATTTATGATATGACGGCGAATAACTTTGATATATTATATGTATAAAAGGCAGAGATAGCCCAGTGGTAACGCTCTCGCTTGGAAAACCGAGTGAAGCGGGTTCAAATCCCGGGAATCATTTCTAACATGATTACGACTTGCCTTACGGTGAAGGAAACCTGCATGTCTGAGAGAACCTAGGAAGTTTTCGAAAGACGTATGAGTTCCGCCAACCCGCACTTGGCCAGCGTGGTGGACTATGGCCTGATCCTCTTCGTATTGAAGGGAGGCCCGTGCCCATCAGTGGGACGTTAAAAAGGGCTGAATCCATACATTATATATATGATAAATCTATTTTCCATAACAACCTTTACATAAAAACCTAAAGCTTTTATCTGTAAGCGATATTTTTTAAACTTACTATCTTCATTATAAGTGCAATGCTAAAACTCTACTGATATTATTAACACAAAAGCTTGTGAGGATGAATGTTTGTTATTCTTTCACGCAAAAACTACTAAATCAATTTTGATAAAACTTTACGATAATATAGACTTAAGAGTGAAATATAGATTATAATTTATAAAGATATGGTAATACATAAATAAAGGCAAAATCACACAAAAACGCTAGTTAATTATAAAAGGGAAAAATAACTCGCATATTAGGTAATTCTCTAAGCCCTAAAGTAGGTTTAGCTGCGAAACATTAAAATACTGTGTCACTTTCACCAAAATCATTTTCATTTGTTCACAAAATTTTCTTCTTCAATGGACCATTTAAGTTCGGTTAGTTGACTAAACTTCAAAGTGTTATTATCCCTCGGTCGAGGGCTTTCCTAATGAGAGGGCACGCTGTCCCAAAATATTTTAATGTTGATTAACCTATCGACTGCGGCCTCCAAACTTGGTATACGGTGAGCTTTAACAACTCTAGTAATTAATTTTGATTATTTTTTTGTTGTTATTAGTTATATCATCACGCATTGGACAACAAGCTTAAAGCTAGTTAATATCATGATTTTTCTGGTATCACTCGTACAGTACAAAAGGGTAATTAAATATTTACACGGTCGGTTTAATTTACTTTTCTTAAGTCTGTTTGCTTATTTAAGCAAATATTTGTAATGTATCATTAAAAAAATGTACACAAAAACCACTGTGCTATATAAATAGAAATGAATGTTGGTAAGCGCATAACTCAAGAATGGCTGGACCAATTCGGCTAAATTCATTTTTTCATATATTCCTTAAGGTCCACGAAAGATTTTAATAAAGAGAAAGAATGAAAAATTAACGAAAAAAAATTTATATGGCTAACGTCGGCTATTAACTATTTATATCTATTTAAAACGTAGCTAGCGACGAACCCGAGCGAAGCGAGGGTGAGCTGCTAGTCTACAATAAAAAACAAATTATAAAATATCTCCGTACCGTGCAGAATAAATAATATTTTAAAAAATATGTCCCCACTATGCAGTGTATCGGACATATAAAACATAATAAGTTTGATGAAAGCGCGGTACAACACGAGTTGAGTAATTGGCAAGCGCCTCGATATGACAGCGGCAGCGATGACGGCGAATTGGTTGAGACAGGCTAAACGGGATAGAGGATGAAATGTAGTAAATATTTAATACACGTTGCGAAATTCGGATTTGTTTGGATGAAAATGTATTGAATTGTGAAAGATTTTTTTATATATCGTCATCTCAGTGCTTATTTTCCGAACGACCAATTTACCGAAAGAGTTTTTTGATACAGAATTATTGACTTAAGTGTCAATTCTATGAGTGATAAATACACAATTTACTTTAAAAGCCGAAAAACTTTGTATGTATACAAAAATCTTAGAAATAAAGCTTTGTTTTTAAAATACAAGAAAATACTCTTTACTGTAAAGTCAAACGAGTATTGTTAGTTTGAATAAATAACGCGACGAATTTGCCTCTTAGTTATGAGATTATGCCCTAATTAATAAAAACCAAAAACCAACAAAAAAAATATGCCTAAATATTCAGAACCAAACAAAACGTATCATCATATATTACCTAACATAGTTGAAAAAAAGAAAGAGAGAAAGAGACAGCAAGTAATTACTAAATTCTTATTAAAACGATAATTATATGAAAACAAAGTAACTAATGCGTCATATAAATATTACTCGCAATAAAATAACATTTTCGCAGCACAATTCTTAAAACAAACTTTATTAAATTATGATTCCATTTAAAACGTATAAACTGCTACAATATTTTGTTCCAGGAAACGTCGCGTTAAAACTTAATTAATTACTCAACGCTCCTTCCACAAAAATTGAAAATATATCTTCTTACTAAAAACAACTGTCACGAACTCAATCGGTCATTTCATTTTTAATGCACTCCCATTTTATGTAGAGATATTGTTACAATCTTTTATAATTAACACAAGTGAATTTTGACATGGTTTTAATATAGATAAAATTTCTGAATATCACAATCTTACTTTACTATACAACTATAAAAATTATCTATATGTTGTTAGTTAGCATAGTAATCATATTTTTTAAATTTTTTAATTCAAAATATCTGTATTTATTATAATTAATTAAAATAAATGAATTAAAGAGGCCATAATAAAGTGTTAAATAATAATTATTTATTAATTTGATTTATATAAATTCTTTTTTTGATTATTAAAAATGTATGTGACACAACTGTCATATGTCAAATGTCATGACAGGGCGTCAGAGTGCGAGTAACGGTCCGGTGTGTTATTTCATTATTGTAAATTCAAATTATTTAAATACATTAATAAACGAATGTTATAATTGATCATTTTAAATGCTATGTTGATATATATGTTTAGCAAAAAAATTATTACTAAAGAGACTAATAACTAATCTATAACACGCGAGCATTTTCATAGGTAGTCTACTCATAAATTCTTAATATATAAAAAACTAGCTAGAAAAACAGAAACAAATGTATCCCACGGGAACTGTACATTTTTTTTGGGATAAAAAGTAACCTATGTGTTACTCCAGACTATAATCTATCTCTGTGCCAAATTTCATTCCGATCCGTTCAGCTCTGATTGAGTAACAGACATCCAAACATCCACCTAACCTTTCACATATATAATTTTAGTAAGATAAGGTTACAAAACTTCTTTAGTACTAATGACGGTCGTGTCGATTCTATTCCCGTACAGGGGAATATTTATATTGCCTATATATTTGAGTTAGTCGGATTAAATAAATTCGATATATATTTAAAGGCGAAAAAAATGTTTAGGTACCTAACTTTGTCAAAACATTTAAACATGTAGATTCTTACCAAAAATATATATTAAACTAGCGACTCACCCTCGTTCCGCTCGGGTTCGTCCCTACTTACGTTTTAACATTTAGTATAGATTTCTCAGAGATGAGATATTTTCCCGCAATAAAAAATATCCTAAATGTTGACCCTTATAACCAGCTATCATCTTACCAAATTTCATCAAAATCTATCCAGTGGTTTTCCCGTGATGCGACAACAGACGGACAGATAAAAATTCTAAAAACTATAGATTCGGCCTCTGTATCGATCATAAAGTCTATTTGAATAAGATATTCCAAAAAAATAATATTTAAAGTAAAGATTCGGCTTAGTTACAATTTTAATATATCTATGTATAGATTAAAAAAATACCTTAAAATAATGTCTTCATATCAACGCTTTCGTAAAAACACACATATATATGTAAGTTAGGTGAAAATTATTTAATTCCTACATACGTGTCTTCCACAGACACCCTTTCTTTAGAAAGTGGACAAAGTGACACAGCATCCTCACTCAGCATCCGTTTAATCTTTCAAGAAATCAGAGATAAAGTAAATAACGACCTTTACTCAACCCGTTCTTACAGACGAGCATGATTGAATGGGTGCAAAGATGTAAACAGACGCTGAGGTGAGATATAGAATATCTCAAATGTAAACACTAAAAATCGATATGAACTCGCATTTAGAAACTATGTTTGCGACATAATTCGATTATTTTAGTGAGAATGTAGTTTTTGGAAAATATTAAGATACTTTTGATCTATACTTATTAATAAAACTAAATTGTTTTTCTATGATTTCATTATAGATAACTTAAGTAATAAATAAAAATATTTTGTCTGTCTGTTTTTTGTCCGTGCCCAATAATATTCGAAAGGACTGAATCGATTTTAACAAGTTACGAATTCTTATTGTCAGACAGCCTATTTTTGCTGTGAGTTGTTTAGCGGTTTATCCTGGCTTCACCTGCTTGCACCGCTAGGCTCCTAACAATAGCGTAACAATAAGTGTTACTCCAGATCACAGTCTATCTACGTATTAAATGTCATCCAAATCCGTCGTCGTTTCAGAAATGTCTAACAAACAAACATACACACATGCCCTTTCGCATTTATAATGTATTCAGTCCTTTTTAACGTCCCACTGCTGGGCAAGGGCCTCCTTTCAATACAAGAGGGATCAGACGCGCTGGCCAAGTGCGGCTTGGCGGACTTGACATGTTATTCGAAAACCCTCTAAGAAAAACTTTTCTCAGATGCAGGTTTCCTCAAGTTGTTTTAATCCACCGTAATTCAGGTCATTGGGATTTGAACCCGCTTCACTCAATTTCCAAAACGAGCGCCACTGGGCTACCCCTGTCTATCTATACTGCATTTTCAATAATCCAATTTTATTTTAAGTGCAATATAAATACTTTTACACAACATTTCAAAACGTATATCGTATCTATGAAATAGCGATAAGACGGAGTACACAATACTATCATTCGGTACATATTTACTTTGCAATTGTACATCATTCTATTTACTTGGAGCGTTTACACAATCGTATTTCCAGTCACGTAAGCAAACAAACCCTAGACCTAGGCGGATGGACATCCTTGGGGATCTCAGGACTTTAAAATTGCTGGACAATTTGTGTACACGTGATAACAAACTCGTGCCAGCGCGGCGCAGTGTAAATGCAAAAAACTAAACTTAGTATAATTTGTAGTTGTAAGACTAATTTTAATTTACTTAAGTTAAGATATTTAAGTGTAATAGTTTAAAGTTGAAATTATTTTTCTCATCTCATAATATTATATTTGTTATATTTTAAAGATTGTTTGTTGAAGTTGAATTGTTTGTTTGCGCTAATCTCAGGAACTACTAATCCGATTTGAAAGAAAACCATATAATATATAGTCTATCTAGTCCATACTAACCGTTAAAAAGTACCTAGGCGTCCCTAGGTTACCCTAGGTCCCTAGGTAAGTGCGTTTTAACGGTTAGTTGCTAGTTTTTCTCATAAATATTTTATTTTTACCGGTGGAGTCAATCAGAGTCAGAAATAAGTCAACATTAAAGAATGAATACTTAGTTATTCATAGATAGGCACTTTACAATATTAAATGAGCAATTCTTGTACATAGTAGTTTATACAAATTTATTTCGTGTATCTCGTAAACAGCTCTAACGATTTGGATCATGTTTTTTGCTTTTTAAAATCTATATTGGTGTCTTTTCCGTAAAAATATGAATTTACAAAAGACGCTGAGCTGACAAGTATTTTCTACAAAAGACGCCGAGCGAAGCTCTGTCGCCCAGCTACTGTTATTATAAAAAAAAAAAAAATGTTCGCACCATAGAGTTCTTAGCTCTAAAATTTTTGTAGTATATTAAGAAATTTAAAAACCAATGATAAGTGCCTGAGTGACTTACTTTATATATTAGATTAGTAAAATCAATGAAAGTATCTATCTGTGTGCCAAATTTCATCCAAATCTGTTCAGCCGTTATGGCGTGAAAGAGTAACAAACATCCATCCTCACAAACTTTCACATTTATAACATTAGTATGGCCATAACATTAGTATGGATATATTTTATTCTATCTCCACATCAAACACTCAAATATGTTTAGCTGTTAGAGCGTAAAGAAATAACTAATATCTCAGTATTCTAACTCACAAAATGTTGTATAGATAATATTACTGCGACAACATATCATATTATTATTGCATAAACGCTGGAACGTGCCGAAAATACTTAACATCTCTCCAACCAAATTATACTTTACTTAATAACCGCTCTACATTCATGTATCTATACATATAATAAAATTGTAACTAAGCCGAATCTGTACATTGAATATTTTTTGAAAAATCAAAAAAAGAAATTGAAATAGACTTTATTATCGATACAGAGGCGGAATCTATAGTTTTTAGAATTTTTGTCTGTCTGTCTGTCTGTTACCGCATCACGGAAAAACCACTAAAGGGATTTTGATGAAATTTGGTATGGTGATAGCTGGTTATCCGGGTCAACATATAGGATACTTTTTACCGCGGGAAATTATCTCATTTCTGAGAAAAAATACAAAAACTGCAATGTAAGAGTATACTAATATGTAAAACTTAAGAATTTGGTTTTTCTCATCTGAACGCAGGCGAAGCCGCGGATAATGCTAGGTATATATTATATAGAGTTTGAAATTCGACTCATACAAAATACACCCTCGAGTTTGTTATATATGAACAAACAAAACGTTATCGATATTTTGGCATTTAGAGTATATTAACTTTGCCCATATATTAGGTTAATCGCACCGTTATTAAAAAGCTGAGCCGCTTGCGATTTAACTAACGATTTCGGAACGCTGCAATAAAATGGCGTGGCATTATCGTTTCGGGGTTTATGTAAAGAATGGATCTTAGATTATGTCCTTTTGAATTGGTTTTGAAGTGTTTTTATTTTCAGCAAAATAGATAATAAATGAATTCGTATTTTTTTAAGGTTTTTAAGAATCTGGTGGAATAGTGACTTTTTTAAGTAGTGATTTATTGAGGTGAGTTTATTTGTCTCTATGTGGTCTGGACAAGTGTCTTCTGACAATACATTTAATTACCTTGCGGATATCGAACGTATAATCTACGTGGTGTTAGTTTTCATTTATAAAATCCTTTTTCGAAATATAGAAAACTAACAATATAAAAATGAAGGTTTGTGGGTGAGTACGTTTGTTACATCATAAACATGACGTAAAGACTCAACATATTAGAGTTTTTATTAAGGTACCTAATAGGTATAAAGTAGAAAAACGGTTTACTATTATTATAAATGCGAAACTTTTAATGTGTGTATATTTCTATCCCTTTACACGTCAACGGTTGGATGGATTTTGATGAATTTTAGTATACAGAGGCCTGGAGTGAAACGTGGGCTTACTGCTAAGTCGCTACTTGATAACAAAAGCAAATATTAAATAATAAAACTCGACGACACGTTTGGCTCAGTGTGTAGTAACCCTACTTGCTATGCTAGCGGTTGCGCGTTCGAATCCCGCTGGAGGCATTCATTTGTGTAATGAGCACGAATGTTTGTACTTCAGTCATGGATGTTTATATTTATAATATGTATGTATTTAAAATTATACTAATCATATAAGGTATAACTATCCGGTATCCATAACACAAGCTTCGTAGCTTAACATGGAAATAGATGGTGATGTGTGTTAATGTCCCAACATATTTATTTAAAACTCCCATTATTAGATTCAAAACAAATAGTAAGTAAAGCAAAAATAACAAGCCCTAAACAGTAAATTAAAGTTGTCATTCTAAAGAAAATTCCATTAAGCGATACCTTAGAAATTATTTGCAATGAAATTTATATTTAACGAACAAGAGCACGTTCAAGTTATAAAAATTAATCTCTCCTCGCAGGCAAGCTTTAAGCCGAAGAGGTAGTGGGTGTTATTGTGATAGATACATTCAATGTTCAACTCATAAGGATTCAATATTTTTAATACTATATAAGAGTGCTCATATTGAGTCTTGCAATAACATAATAATAATACAAGCTGTAAAGCCCTTTACTCAATTGTGACTCAAAGTTAAAATATCTAAACTCTATATTCGACGATACATTCGGCTCAGTTTGTAGTGATCCTGCTCGCTGTGCCAACAGTCGCGGTTCGAGTCCCGGTTGGGGCATTCATTTGTGTGATGAGCACGAGTGTTTGTACTCCAGTCGTGGATGTTTATATTTATAACATGTATGTATTTAAAATTACAAGTATAGTGTATCAATTATCTGATATCCATAACACAAGCCTCGTAGCTTACCATACAACTAGATGGTGCTGTGTGTTAATGTCCAAACATATTTATTTATTTATTATATCAAGTTTAACTTTATATTATATAATAATTAATGAGTACCTTGGCGACCGAGATTCGCTTAGTGTTTTAGGGAAATAATATAAAAAATGCGTTTTTTCAAAGATATCACCTAAAGTATAGATAAACTTAAAAACCAAAACCATATCTAAATACAAAACTTAATTTAAATTGTAAGAACTGTGCCGAGCCATGAGTGATCTTTTATATTATAGGTACGTACCTTTTATTTTATTCGATATACGCAACCCTAATATAAAATAATTTAAGAAAATCTTAATAAGATTTGCAAATAAACAAAGGTAGAAAGAAGCAAGTGTATGCGTAACAAGAAATAAAAAAAAATTATACACCAAAAAACAAAGGGCCATGTATAAGAAACACAATATATTTTTAATTATCGTAATTCAATTCCAAGCTATTTTTCGAATTAATCACGACGAAGTTCGTTCCACACTTTGTTTGTTTTTCAAACGCCTTCCGGTTCGTATCGTATTAAAATTTTGAATAACAAGAAGTACCTACCACTTATTTACCCGAATGGAACTTAAGTGATTTTTGTTATGGCTTTTTTTATCATCTCATGTTGCGATCGTGACATTTAACTTTTAATCTATACACATAATAAAATTCTAACTGAGTCGAATCTGTACATTAAATATTTTTTGGAAAATCTTATCGAAATAGTCATTATTATCAGTACAGAGGCCGAATCCACAGTATTTAGAATTTTTTATCTGTATGTGTGTCTTGGAACGCATCACGGGAAAACCACTGGATAGATTTTGATGAAATTTGATATGATGATAGCTGGTTATTCAAGAAAATGTTTCATCTCTGAGAAACCTGTACTAAACGTAACTAGGGTCGAACCCAGGCGGAGCTAGGGTGAGTTGCTACTTTTATAATAAAATCATATGAAACATATCTTGACATGCTTTCGTTTACGTCCAAAACGTGAATATTAAGTAACACACAAAGATGTTTCTTAGATACCCTTTATAGTTAATTTCATCTCAAATGGTTTTTTATCCCAGAGAGAGATAAGTATACGTTCAGTTTTAAAACATTCGACATCGAAAGAAAACGTACAATTCCCACGGGATAGCTACCGGACCTATCTATAAAATTTTCTTTACTCGATGTCAAGTATTATAAAAGTACAATTTCTATATATTTGATAACATACCTATAATATTTATAACATATTATATTGAACCGTTTCCTACATTGCTATCATTTTATCATAGCTTTCATCAAAAGTTTTATTAAATGGTAAAAAGCTTATTTTGCTAATTAGGGGCTTTTTTCGATAGAAAAAGCTTTTTGTTATCATCTACACCATACACAGTATAGTATATCAATAGGTATTTTTAAAACCTCACCCTTTCAACTCAGCATGAAAAGATTGCACAAAGCAGAGAAAGTATTTCGTGATTCACCCTACGTGCCGCAGTGCTTACCTGAAACAAAGAGTAATATTTTATAAGTTACGTGAGGGACAAAACGATAGAAATGGCATGTGCGATGAACCGTACAAATAAGTAGGACCTGTCCATGCCTAATATCACTCATATATCCTTATGTGAGGTTCTATTTTAATTTTATCCTTATATGAAAGATCTTGTATTTCTTTTTGTACTATTTGGTATAATTCTCATAGAATAAGCCTATAAATAAGATAAGAAATAGATGTTTTCTTTGATTAATTCTGATATATTTTTTTTATTACAGAAAATGAACAAAAAACGGACTTAACACTAAAATGAGCCATCTCTACCTGTCAAAGTTAATTTACAAGCCGTACAGAAAGATCAAACAGCAACTTTTTTATATACGCACTCGTTTACACCTACGGTTTTGCTCGCGCAATATATCAATAGCGATAGCCTAAATAAGGAAAATGTAGCTTATTTCATTAAATATACAATTGAAAATCAAATAAACGAATTTTATTCCTTTACAATATTGCCATATTTTTAAACTGAAAGACAAAAATGTTAGTATTATTTCATTCTAAAACCTTGCAACAAAAATCAGATACAACTGTAAGAAATTGCGACATTTCTTTAATGTCAACTGATCTAAGGTTCGGGGCGTCCTGACGATTGATACAGGTCTTCGGAAATGGCGTCACGTGTGCTGGATATGCTTACGAAATGGGATGTTGCTATTTGTGTACGTGAATTCATATAAACAATTGTATTATATTTTTCTTGTATAAAATGTAATACTGTATATTTTATATTTGAAAAATTATCATCATTTATCATTAAGATAGTGCGTCCCTTGACAAATAATGTCCTCCTCCCGACCGATTTCAGCCACGGCGGCCAATCTCATTGAGAATAGCCATCTGCGCAGGAGATATTATAGTGCACAAGTGTACGCGCAGACTTATTTAACATAAAGACTCAATAACTAAACTTAGCCCGACCCGAGACTCTAACCCAGGCGCTCCGGATGTGCAACCGTACATGCTAGCCACTACACCATTTAGGCAGTAAACACATATTAGTTACAAATATCCGAATATCTTCAAAAACTTTCCCATTTACGAGTATAATATCTGTGGTTAGGTTTAATTTTTGTTAATTAAACAATTTTTTTGTTTATAAATAATTATTATAATTCTGAGGAAAGCATCGTCAGTGAAGTAATTACTTGTAATTTATAATACTACAACGTAAGTTTAAAATATGGATCATTAGGTCAATGTACGCGATCAAAGTGCGATATAATGAAGACACTTACATAGAATTTGATTTCAGTCGTCTGAGCAAGTGGCCTAACTATATATACTTAAATGATACAAAAATTTCATACCTTTATAAAAATTTACAATTACGCCACAATTACATGGGTTTTGTATTTTTTTGGAAAATTATTAATGTTCAGATTACATATAGTTGAATTCAGTAATTTTCTTCAAATAAGTACATCGTAATATGTAAATAAGTATATCTAGATGGTAGTAATTAAAACCACGTGTCGATTCACTGCTCGCGTGCTCCCGAATCGGGTCAATAATTGCCTCTGCACAGAACCAACTGGTAAATACAGAAGTGCGATAGACGTATATTACGTTAGATAATTTACATACAAATGAATGAAATTTTACTTTAAACGTCTACAGTTTACACCTTCAACAAAACTAAATAATCAGATACCTCCAGTAAATTGAGAATAATAAAAAAAAACGATAACATCGACAAATTAAAAAAACATATATTCAGCATAAAGTTTCCTAGTGTGAAAAAAAAACACAATAATAAACAAAAAAAACATATAAAAAATTCAAAAAAATAAAAAAAGTAAAGTGTCAAAATTGTTTTCTAGTTAATATTTATATATCATTTCTGTTGATTGTTCTAAGGTATCTTACATAAGCATTAAAACAAAGATTACGTAAACAGGGACATAGTAAAGCAAATGGCGCCCAATGACCGCTTAATATTTAATGTTAGTCGAGGGTTGTTTAAGGGTGCATTATGGAAAAAATAGTGCATGGTTTTAGCAGATGTCCACTGGGTTTTTGAAGCTATGGGAAGACATAGCATTGATTAAAATCAGTTTAAATGCAACATCTAAGAGTTAATACGACAGCATTTAATAATGAGGTCGATTTAAAATATGAATTGGAATAATTTCTATATAATATTGTATTCAGCCCCTTTTTTTTTAACGTCCCACTGCTGGGCACGGTCCTCCCTTCAATATGAGGGGAATCAGACCATGGTCCACCACGCTGGACAAGTGCGGGTTGGCGGACTTCACATGTCTTTGTAAAACTAGCAATTTTGACTACAGTCAGTAGCAAAATCATGAACATAGAAGCGAATATTATGCACATTTTGTGCTTGTCTAATTACACGTTGCTACTACAACGATAAGGTTTTAGCACGCGAACGAAAGTAATGTTTGTAATAAAAAAATAAAAGGGCCATGTGTATTGGGGTAGGTTTTGAATCAATAATTTACAACTGCAGCTAATTGTTATATTTTTTCTTAAGTTTTT
This sequence comes from Brenthis ino, assembly GCA_921882275.1. Classification (NCBI taxonomy): domain Eukaryota; kingdom Metazoa; phylum Arthropoda; class Insecta; order Lepidoptera; family Nymphalidae; genus Brenthis; species Brenthis ino. The sequence goes on from OV170234.1 coordinate 20,077,190, forward strand.
TTTTTTATTTAATTTAATCATTTCAGGCATTATTTACAATAAGGTCTTAAATAGGTAGTAAACAGAGGCCCATAACATAATATATACCTTTTATTTAAATTAAAACATTTGTTAATGAGAAAACAAACTTAGATACAAAATAAAAGCAAATCAAATGTAAGAATATTTTTACTATGGGATGTCCTTTCCAGTGTCTCAAACTATCTTCTTATCAAATTTCATCTAAATCGGTTCAGTAGCTCCAGAGATTACCCCCTACAACGTCACAAACTCACAATCTCACAAACTTTACCTCTTTATAATATTAGCATAGATACACATTAAAGGGTGTTCTACCCATTACGTTGGTTGTTGGTAGCTTCGAGTAAACTATCGTATAGGCTGGAGAACTGACGAATGCAAGCGCGGGTGCGAATTGCAATATAAACACTAAAACTGTAGGGCGTACACTGTACAGACAAGGTCTATTAAATTTAACTGTTTTTATATGGTTATTATTTCTTTACATAATGCTTGGTTACAAATTGCTTATACATATATTACCGTAATGAGTAGGTCTTCGAATATTTTTTAATCTTTCTTCGTAACGTAAGTAAAAAATTAAGATAAAAATGAATGATGAAGATAAATATGTCCTGGTAAAGTGAATAAAATATAAAATTTTATTAATACATAGCGTCTTTTATATACTTACCAGAATTCGGAGCATCGTCAATATTTTTTAAAGTTATTAGTTATTAGTTAACAGTTAGTATAGATTTCTCAGAGAGGAGATATTTGCAGTAAAAAATATCCTACATGTATGTTGACCCGGATAACGAGCTATCATCATACCAAATTTCATCAAAATCTGTCAAGTTGTTTTCCCGTGATGCATTCCCAAACAGACAAACAGACAGACAGACAAAAATTCTAAAAACTATAGATTCGATCTTTGTATCGAGAATAATGACTATTTCAATAAGATTTTCGAAAAAATATTTAATGTACAGATTCGACTCAGTCAGAATTTTATTATGTGTATAGATTTATTTAATAATACTTTCTAAAAGCTTGAATTTCTTAATAAAAGAAAATTCGACTCAATTAGAATTATATTATATGTATACATACCTATAGATAAAAACGATGTATTATTTTGACAAACAAAACCTCATCCCATTACGTTCAGACGTAAAAAGGACGCTAACTACAAGCCATAAAAATTACACTTACGCAATCCGGCCTTGCTTTCGACAATGATGATGGGTCAATAAACTTGCATGATTCACTATAACATTTTAACGCCTAAAAAGATTTTTAAATTAAACTGGCCATCTGTCCAAATTTCAATAAATTTGTTTGTAATTTGGGAGTAAATTTAAAAATTATTTGGGAAAAAAATACGTAGTGTTTCCAAAATTGCACATTTTTTGTGGTATTCCTTTTCCTAAAACCCGTGTGTGGACTATTAGTTAAGAATATTAAAAAAAAATTGCCAAATTAGCGAAGCCGTTCTCAAATTATGCGCTTACCAAAGTACAGCATTCCAGAAGATATTCCAATTATGTATCATTTTTATTTGTGTTACACGATATCATCGCCAATAATTTGTAAGCCAATTTTTTGTAACTTTGTGATTTTTTTACGAATCGCTTACTCATGTGGTTATATAAATTTCAAGAAAACTATGTATACAATCTATAAATATAATAAAATTCTGAGATAAATCTGTACATTAAATATTGTTTGGAAAATCTTATTGAAATAGCATTATTATCGACGCAGAGTCCAAATATATGGTTTATAGAATACTTGTCTGTCTGTCCGGAAACGCATCACGAGAAAACCACTGGACAGATTTTGATGAAATTTGTTACGGTGATAGCTGGTTATCTGGGTCAACATTTAGGATAGCTTTTACTGCGGGAAAATATTTCACCTCTGTGAAATCTATACTATCCGTTAAAACGTATCTAGGGACGAACGTAGCGGAGCGGGCGTGAGTCGCTAGTATACAAATATTTATATAATTATACATGGTACGATATTTTAAATGAACCTATTTAACAACAAAGGCACGAAAGGGTCACTAATCTTTTTATAACTTTGCTTTCCACCTCGTAATCACGCCCTACGGTCAAACGAGATAACGCTTATGCATCTCAGAAAAAAACAACCAAGTTATAACCGAGCTTTTATTAAAAAATGCAAGCTTTTAGAAAGTATTATTAAATAAATCTATACATATAATAAAATTCTGACTGAGTCGAATCTGTACATTAAATATTTTTTGGAAAATCTTATTAAAATAGTCATTATTATCTATACAGAGGTCGAATCTACAGTTTTTAGAATGTTTGTCTGTCTGTCTTTCTGGGAACGCATCACGAGAAAACCACTGGACAGATTTTGATTAAATTTGGTGTGATGATAGATGTTTATCCGGATGTACATATAGGATACTTTTCACTGCGGGAAAATATCTCATCTCTGAGAAATCTATACTAAACGTTAAAATATCAATATGCAAGTAAGTTTCTAGAGTAAGAAGCTTGCCAATTGGAAATCCATTGTCAATCTAAGAACGTTTATCACTTAGATAAGTCATGTCATAGCTTATCAGACTAGGATTTGTCGAATGCTTTTGACAAATGCAGCTCATTACCGGCTAGCCGGGCCCTTTGCGGCGCAGGGCGTAGGGCGCCGATCGATAACAATCACGGCCCACTCTTTGTTCTCACACCCTGTATTTACTTCCCGTTCACTTTGCTTTAAACTACTGTTTATCTCACTTCAGAAACCTACGGTACTATTGTCATGTACAAGTGTGGTACTCGCTCTTGTAAGGGATGTGTTTTCCTTGAAAGGCTAAGAGATTTTTCTTTGTCAAAAATATACCTCAATTCGTGTTCCTTCACGCTCGAGCTAAGAGAGCAGTTAATAATATTCTCAGCATCGTTCATGATATCTCCTAAAAGATAGCTACAAAGTCTTAAGAACTACAGTATCTATGTAGTACTTACCTGTCTTCTTTCAATATCATCACGCTCTTTCTATCTTCACGTTCGTAGGGATATCCCCATTTTATTTTTAGGTACGTTTTAAATACTAAAACCTTCCTCGACAACCACTCTATCAAATGGTGAAAACAGCATGAAAATCAGTGCAGTAGTTTTTGAGTTTATCGCGAACAGACAGACAGACAGACAGACAGACGTGGCGGAGGACTTTGTTTTATAATATGTACTGAAAACTTTTAATGATTAATTTATCGCACTGACCAAATTTCACGTTCAATTCAAACCAAAGTTTATTTAACAAATATAATAACTAAAATGAAATTATCTCTTACTAAATAGTTATGAAAATTTACCGAAACTTTGAATCTCTATTCAAACAAGCTAATCGCTTAGTACAATTACTACGTTATGTCGTAACTAAACAGCACACGCAAACTCGAAGTCAAACAAAAGACACGTTCAAATTGGGACCACAGCTTTGTATTTGCGAGGTTAAAGTTGGACTTCACTAGCTTTATCATGTGACATTGCCCGTATTTATGCAACCTATTGTTATTTTAATAACCTAATGTAGAGTCCAATCGCTTATTTTACAGGCAGCATGTGTTTTATATTAAAGACGAAATTCGAAAAAGATACTTACGATTTTATTCTAACGTTTTAGTAGAAATTTTCTTTCAAAAACTAAAATATGAGTCAATAAATTTAATGGAAGATCCCTAAAACTGTATATATTATCTGTTAAAAATATACATATCTTATTATTCTTCATTTAATAAAATATTAACTAGATTACACCGAGTTATTTCTAAAAAAAATCTTTTTAAAAGTTGTAAACAATCGAACACCGTTCTCTCATAAAACAACCTGTCTTAAAAAAAAACTAAATAACTTGTGTGAGTGAGTACTTTTACAATTACAGTATAAAAATAAAAGTTATACTAGTATGCCTAATAAAATAAATTTTAGACTATTTCATTAAGCTTTAGAAAGTTTAAAAAATTTATTATACTATAGTTAATAAGTCCACTACAGCTTTTGTGTCTGACACCAATGTGTTTGTAAATGCATTATATTATTATGATCTCAATATGTAAGAAAGCTCCTACATAGAATGTAATATATGTGAAATGAACCACCAGAAATATATTCATAAAATTTCACGAAAGAAAATATCTAATATTCTAAACGCGAAAGTTTGTGACGATGGATGAATGTCTGTTAGTCTTTCACTCAAAAACTACCGAACGGATTTTGATAAACTTTATAGTTATAATATAGCTTTATACATCAGAATAACATATAGACTATAAATATAATAAAATTCTAACTAAGTCGAATCTGTACATTAAATATTTTTTTGGAAAATCTTATTGAAATAGACATTATTATCGATACAGAGGCCGAATCTATAGTTTTTAGAATTTTTGTCTGTCTGTCTGTTAACGCATCACAGAAAAACTACTGGAGGGATTTTGATGATATGGTCATAGCTGGTTATCCGGGTCAACATACTTTTTATCGCGGGAAAATGTCTCATTTCTGAGAAAAGATACAAAAACTGCAATGTAAGAATATACTCATGTGTAAATCTATGAATTTGGTTATTGGTCATCTGAACGCGGGCGGAGCCGCGGGCAATGCTAGTAGACTATAATTTTTAATTTCGGCATATTTGAACTAGTATTTAGTAAGTTAAACTGATACACGTACCAAAATACACATAAAAGATAAACAAAAAAAAGTTTAAACGCACCTAGCTATAAAAACTAAAATTTTTGTTAAAAAACGAAATTTCCTACATAAACCCTCGATTTTTCTTATTTTTAGCATGAAACTTTAAGGTATCCCAGATAAGAGTCCATTGCGTCACCGCGAGGGACCACTTTACTAGACGACGTCACATTACACGGAGGATGCAGATTGCGTTCACTAAAGTAAAGTAAAAACTTGAATTGTGTTGTTTACCCCATTAAGATAAAGAATCACTAAATATTTAAATTATTCAGTAAAAACTTACGAACGTAAATTTTTAAGTTCAGATAAGATTTGTTGTATAATTTGAAATGAACTAAAAGAATACGCTTTTTACTAACACTAATGCATGGGTTTCATTTAATCAAATTTAATGGGAAACTCAAAATTTTTGTAACGTTTGAAAAGTTTCATTACCCACCACCAACCTCAGATAAGCTTCGATGGTATTTGTTATTGCGTCATAGATATTTCATAAAAATGCTAATATATTTGTCTGTATGTTCATTTGTAATGTTTGCCTTTCTACCGATTGCTATGAGAGTTAAATGCGTTTTTGTGCAGGAAAGGTTTCTAGATTGTTAACGTCAACGTCAAGTGGAGCATGAGTCGTATCGGGTAATTTTGTTTTATCAAAATACATTAGCAGGTAAGTAGGTACTTTAGATATGTCCATATGTAACATTTTACACTTTGAGAAAATTAAGGACAACCCGCTAGTACAACATGTTTTTGAAGAAGCATAAACCAAGTAAGGAATGATTTTCAACACGATTACCACTTGTCTTACGGCGAAGGATAACATTGTGAGAAAACCTGCATATCTGAGAGAACCTAGCAAGTTTTCAAAAAACGTGAAGTCCGCTAACGAGCACATGGCCAGTGTGCGTGTGTGTTTACTACGCCCTGCTCCCCTTATAGTAATGGAAGGCCTGTGCCCAGCAGTGGGGCTTTAGAAAAGGGCTGAATACATAAACCAAGAAGCATATTCTTCAACTGCCTGACAAAATAAGATCAAAAGTATACTAAATCTAATAAGTATTAAAGGTACACAATGTTAATAATATTATTACTTGCTTGCTATAAACTTGCTTAAGTGAAAATTGTAACTGACTCTCTTCTATCTGGCACTAAAATTTTGATGTAGCTCTCATATCGGGTAATGAAGTTGGCTGTTAGTTGAAATTGCCTGTGACATAGTAATTTATGATCATATATTAAAAACTTTATGTCTAAATAGTTGATCTTCTTTTCAAATGTTCAAAATGGTTTATTTTTAAGCCAGTTAAAGTGATATCAAAACATTATAGAGTAAAATGTTTATGTTCATACATAAGAGTCAATTTTGTAATTTACCAATAAAAAGCTACACTATCTCTGAATAAGATGGACTATTCGTATTGAAATACGATACCGAATTTTACTGATATCCCATAAAGAATTCATTCCAATGATATGGTAAAGTATTACAGCTATAAATATAGTAATATCAAACTTAAAAGTTCAAAACAACGAGTAACATATGCCTTTTTCCATGTTGTTCCATGCTACGTGCGTGAGTTTAATTATGACAGAATGAGCGTTGAGGCCTCATGCAAACAAACTTTTAACGTTGAAAATTAAAAAAAAAGATGTTTGCTTTAAATTCTGCACAAAGAAAACTATAAGGCAGAGCTTGTAAATTTAAATGGATAATTTTAGTGCTTTTAAGATTGTTTTCGAATAAAGACTACTTTGAGTTTAAAATAGAAAGGTTATATTCGGAATTCACAAAACAATGTTGTAAAATTAAACTTAAACTAGATATCTCAAGACTATCTAATCTTATCCAACAGTGTGTCCTGTCCAGATTTGAATTAAAATATATGACATTTGAGATGATCTGCAAAAATTGTATAAGAAAAAGCACTTTCAGTATGTTTCTTGGGTACTTTTCTATTTTACCCTTCAAAGTTTAACTGGGACTATTCTGAAAATTTTATCAAACAACTTAACCAAATCAGTCCAGCCGTTCTTAAGTAATGCACTTACCAATGAACAATATCTTTTTTTTATTATATATATATATATATATATATATATATACATATATATATATACATATATATATATATATACATATATATATATATATAGATTTGTTTAAAAATCTGTAATTTCATACCACGTACCTACACAGTTTTGGAGAAAATTTTTACTTTTTTTTCAAAACGGCATGTTCCACTTCAAAGATAATATGAAAGCACCATAGGATCTGCTCTACCAAAATACAATTCAAAACATCCAAAAGGTAGTAAATGAAAATAATAAGGTTACATACAGAATTCACACGACAATGTTGAAGCGATTCCATTTGGAGGCAAGTGGCGATAAGTTTATCGCACGAAATTAGGTAGCATTAAATTTTTAGTGCCGGCGATATCGCGCGAGCTGCACAATTAGTTGCGCCATACAATATTGTGGGCCAAACGTGCTATGAGATTTCGTATAATCGTATATAGTGTCTATAGAAATCTGTATTTAGAGTAAGGGAAGTATATTTCATCACAACTTTGAGTAGTCGTAAAACTTTAATGTATTTAACTGTGACTCATATTTAGAAACTAGCTTGATTCCCAATACAAACTTTCATCCCCATTTTCACCACCTATAGGGATGATTTCCGGGATAAAAAGTATCCTATGTCCTTCCCAGGGTCTCAAACTATCTTCTTACCAAATTTCATCTAAATCGGTTCAGTAGATCCAGAGATTTTCTGGTATTTCGGCATTATTGCGAGCGCCATGGGAAGATACATTCCATAGATTATCTATATAGGTCTTTTCAAAGTCTAAAGTTCCAACCCACACTAGAGCTAGCTTTCGAAGGTCAATATCGCTAATAGAAAACTAAAAATGACATGAGAATATATTCCGAACACGTGGCGCTATGATAAGTTATTTTGATGCATTTTTCTATTTCTATTAGCGACTATAGAATGTAAGACAAGATGGTACCATATTATTTTTTTTTTTTTTTTTTTTTTTTATTGTATTCTGAATTAGTGCTTGACTGCGTTCCACCTGATGGTAAGTGGTAACGCAGTCGTAAATGGTAAGTCACACTAATTCAGTAGCCACCTATTCACTCTTGCCTTGAAGACACCCATGTTGTACTCGGACGGAAACACCGACGCCGGCAGGTTGTTCCAATCCTTAGCCGCACGTATAATGAATGACGTAGCGAAACGCTTCGTCCGGACGGGTGGAATGTCCACGACATAAGGATGGAGACCAGCCGTTCGTCGGGTTGTCCGATGGTAGAAAGGAGATGGAGGAATCAAGCCGTGTCTTAAAATAATAAGTATCCAGTCAGTGTCCTATCAAAGCAGATAAGCCGTTAGTACAACTAGGTACCTTGAACTTTAAAAGCTTGTTCATTTCACCTGTAATAAGTTAAACTTATCAGTATGTAAAAATAAAAAATTAAAGTTTTTTTTTTATAAAATATTTTTTTTTCATAATTAATTCCACAAACAATAACATAACTTAAAACACAATACCCTACATAAAACATTTTCACAATAGACACTCAGAATGCGAAAAGTTAGACAAATGAAAAACTTTGAATTTATGAGTGTAAATTAAAAAGCTCTCAATCTTGGCAAGTATGCGGCCGGATGTTCGTATAACAGCGTTCGCAAATAGCTACCATTGCATAACGTGCGTGTTTACATCGACTTGGAGATCATCTCTCCGGCTCACGTGTACTGCATTGGAAAACGTCTTAAAAGATTCACGTTTTTAACCGACTTGAAGCGACTTTAAAAATATATATGTATATATCATTTCGAGTTTAAGATTTTTATATTTGTAAATTTATTTCTATAATATATTATTATTAATTTAATTTAATTTAATATATATATATATATATATATATATATATATATATATATATATATAATTATTATTAATTGAATTTCATGATTCATTCTTCAACGGATAGGTCATTACACCTCAAGGACAGTACCACATAAATTTCAAGAAAATAATCGATACCTACATGTCGATTTTTTTATTAATTGTTAACTCGATGTACATTCTACCGTAATTTTGAACTCGACGTAACTTTTTGGTCGAAAACGAATTTACTTTAAAAAGCAATTATTGGTTTGTAAAGCAAATATTGTACTGTGGCTTATGTTTTCAATTGCCAAGTAGGTACCAAATGTAGCTCATTTAGTTTACTTAAAACATAACCTATATATATATATATATATATATATATATATATATATATATATATATATATATATATATATATTATGTTCTACTTTATATAGAACGATCATAAGAAAATATTATTATAGAAATGTCGATTATATATTAATTATACACCTATTACTCATCATTTTTTAGAAGAAAAGTCGAATTTTAAGTCATATTACAGTTTTAAGTACCACTTAATTACTAAGTTAAGTAGTTCTTACTTAATGACTAAGTGACCTAGAATAAAAAAAAATATCAAAAATTTACAGTTCACGCCAAAAACGTAAAATTTAATATATCTTTTTATTTAATTTACACAAATAGCAAAGTTATATTACAAACGACTCAGGTATATAACAAGTTATTAAAATCTAACATTACAATCTTATCGTCTGTCTATACGTTCTCGACGGCTTAGAAACAGCAACTGTTTTTTCAACGTTTAAAGAGTATCAATTAACGAGATCGTGCTATTTTTGGTAAGTCATTGACGCCGTTTAAGGTCGTAAGTTCTCCACCTGAAATAACACGTCCATATTATCTTAATGCTTATTGTGAAGATCTATGTACTATCAAGTTACTAAGAATTGTCTATAAAACATACTACTTATCCGCCCTGTTTTCTTCAAAATAATAATATTTTTTTAGATACCTAATTATTATATAATTAATGGGATTATTTTATTCAAACAATTAAACGCTAGAACATACCCATGCTAAATTTCATCAAAATCTGTGCATCCGTATTGCCGAAGAACCAAGCAGATTTTAAATGAATTTCGTATTTATCAATATGATTATGGATATAGGCCTATATAATTTTATCACGTTAATATCTTTGAAGGTTGTCAAATACTAAGAAATTGAAAATACTTTTTATATAAAAAAAACACTAGCGGCTCACTTCACTTCTAGAAAAATAAACAAAAACTATCCCACGGGAACCGTACATTTTTCCGGGATGAAAAATAACCTATATGCTATTCCAGACTATAATCTATCTATGTGCCAAATTTCATCCAGATCCGTTCAGCCGTTCTGGCGTGATTGAGTAACAAACATCCATCCAAACATCTAAACTTTCACATTTATAATTATAGTAAAATGTAAGAAATGTAATCTAGATTACTCATTATCATTATACGAAACAAACAGGTATGTTCGATTTTTTCTTATTAGAATATGTTTGTTCTGCAGAGAAAATGAGCTAGAAAAAACAATATAAAAATTCCGATATTATAAAAATATAAAACAACTTTTCTAAGAACCTGTCAATGGAGATTACGAGTCATCATTTGATTAAAACGTTTAGCGAAGTAAATTATTATTAAACTATGTATTATTAGGTCTATCTGTTGACGACACGTTTGGCTCAGTTTGTAGTGACCCTACTCGCTGTGCTAGCTGTCGCGTGTTCGAGTCCCGCTGAGGGCATTTATTTGTGTGATGAGCACGAATGTTAGTACTGGAAGCATAGGTGTTTATATTTGTAATATGTATGTATTTAAAGTTATATACATATGTGTAGTGTATCAACTATCTGGTATCCATAACACAAGCGTCGTAGCTTACCATGGAACTAGATGGTGCTGTGTTAATGTCCCAACATATTTATTATATTTATAAATATAGATAAGATAGATAGACGTAACAAACATATCTCAGATACGATTTTGATATAAAATATTAAAATAATATACCAATAGTAAAAGTAAAACAGTATGAATGTCGGACAACGTGACGAATCATCGATTATTCAACAGCAAGTCCAACTCGAGTCGTTAGTCGCTCATTAGTCCCAATTTGTGGTCCACTCAGACAATATATTATATGAAACATTCCATTTATTCTATTAGAGCTGGAATTTTATCGAAAATAACATGAAATTATAGAGCGTTTCATAATCAATAATAATATTACATTCGTTTTATAAATATGTATTGGCGTTCTTCTAATTCAATTACCTTTTTTCTTTAATAATGTAGCAACGTTATCTATATATAGATACTCGTATAGTAAAATTGTAACTAAGTCGAATCTGTACATTAAATATTTTTTGGAAAATCTTATTGAAATAAACATTATTATTCATACAGAGGATAAATCTATAGTTTTTAGATTTTTTGTCTGTCTGTCTATCTGGGAACACATCACGAGTAAACCACTGGAGGGATTTTGATGAAATTTGGTATGATGATTACCCGTGTCAACATTTAGGATACTTTTTATTGCGGGAAAATATCTATAAGATACACTAACCGTTAAAACGTACCTAGGGACAACCACAAGCATAGCGAGGGTGAGTTGCTAGTCCATCCCTATATACACATATATCCCATTCCCATATAAACGGGAAGGCGTTTTCGTTTTTTGTTTATCTTTCATTCATTCAGCACTGCCTAAAAATAATGTAAAATATCAATAATAACTTAAGGGACTCGTTAAAACAAATAAATCTAAACTCAAAGACTCTGCCAGAAGACGTAGAGTCGCAACTCCTGGCTTTGATTAGAAGCAAAGTAAGATTTTTCATCCGGAATTGACATACAAAATGTCTAAGCTATAAAACAATTAGTATAAGATAATTAGCTTTAAAACGACTTGTATAATTTAATACACTTGTTTATCTTCTAAATAGTTACAAACGTAACTAATAAAAGCGTGTTAAAATATAAAACCAAAATTACTAAAAGAAACTCGTTATTTCCGTAAAAAAACACGTCACGTACACGTAGTTTACGATATCGTACATATATACTATACAAAATGAAATATGTTAAAGTATAAAACATATTCGCAACAAATACCGACACATGGGTCTTTAGTGACTCATTTGTCGCCGCTTGTGTCACAATTTGACAATATATCATTTGGGCGGAGAACCTTTTATCGAATTACTTTTGAAAATATATATATATATATATTCATTTAAAATATATATATATTTTTACTGAATTTTACCGATTTAATTCCAAAATCAATAGTGTATATTTACCCAATAAGTATGTAGTTGTATCAGCATTTTAAAGACGCGTAAAGTCATCCCGAATTCGACCTGAGCCGGTATCGAATCCACGACAGCTAGCGCAATGGGACACGTCGCAATGGTAATGGAAACATGAAATAAGACGCCTCATTGGCCATATTCAGACAGTTATCACCTCCATACTTACTAATATAGTATAAAATTATAAATGCAAAAGTATATTTGTTTATTTGTTTGTCTGTTCTTATTCCAGGTCGAAACAGAATGACGGATTGGCGTGATTTTTGTGTGGAGAGTTGAAGGGCTGGAGAGTGACATGGGCTATTTTTTACCTCAGATTTCATCATTCCCACGGGAAAACACGTTATGATACAACACGCAACTCATCACACCTATATATATATATATAATAATATATAGTCTCTCTATTCCATACTAACCGTTAAAACGTATAGACGAACCCGAGCGAAGCGTGTGTTAGTGGCTAGTATATATATATATATATATATATATATATATATATATATATATATATATACACATATATAATTAATAACCAACAAAACATCACATAGGCTAATTGAATTTCAATAATAAAAACAATATTTAGTAAGACCTAAAATACTAGGTCCCATTTATGAAAACAGTGGATCATCAATTATTCGGAGCAAACGTCTGGCTCGAACTTAAGTCGTTAGTCGGTCATTAGTTGCGGATTGCGACCCACCCAACAATCGATTTCATACTATTTACATGGGATTTCTCATAATCTTGCTTCTGGATACACCATATTTTTAACCGAGTTCCAAAAAGGAGGAGGTTCTCAATTCATCGGAATCTTTTTTTTTATGTATGTTCACCGATTACTCGAAGACGCCTGAGCCAAAAACAAAAGATTCCGACGAATTGAGAACCTCCTCCTTTTTGGAAGTCGGTTAAAAAGAAATTAAAGTGTACATTAAATTGTTTAATAAAAAAATTATTAAATTTTTTTTATCAGTCTAATTGTTCCGGCTAATCTCCTAAGCGGCTGGACCGATTTTGACGGGACTTCCACTGGCAGATAGCTGATGTTATAAAGAGCAACTAAGGCTATTTATATGTAAGAAAAATGATTAGGGTTCCGCGAAAAATATTAAAACCCATGAAATTGCAAACAAAATCCACATACCTAGAGATGCTTCCGAGCAAAACAATTATCCCAACCTACTTTATACCCACCAAAAATACATAAAAACATAATAAAATATATACAAATTTATCTTTTGGCACACACGACTAATTGAAAGTGTAACCTGAAGTTGTAAATAGGCTATATATTGTACAGCAAAGTCTAATATGTAGTTGTTATATAACCTTGAGAAGCCCTTGTCGACCTAAAATGTCAAATTGGAGTTAAATCTGATGAATGCATGTCCCAAGGAGGTCATTACGCTTTACTGATACCGTAAAATATATCTTATTTTGTGAATCATAAAGTTTATTTTACGATAGAGCATTTGATAGAAAAATCTGTTTAATTTAAAAAAAAAAACGTACCAAACGGCCGGGATTTTTGGAGAAATATTGAGTCTTTGTGTTAGGTATTGTAATATAGGATAAAAGCCCTGGCACTATACATCGAGATAGGCACTTAATTGAATCCGGCGCCGTACTTAGACGTCTTTACATCGGAGTTATAAAAACGTTATAATTTTTTGAGCAATAATTTTATAACGATTAGAAAATGACTGATAATATCTTAAAAATATGTAAAAAATAAAAGTTACCAAAATTTTGTTATCAACTCGCAGTAATACGGTAAAATAGATTCTTACTGAGTAGTGTTTAGCTACTGACAAGTAACTGTTAGATTTAAGTATTTTTAGAGACTTCAATATATAAAAATTTGGGCAGTGGTAACCCAGTGGTAACGCGCTCGCTTGGGAAACCGAGCGAAGCGGGTTCAAATCCCGGGTCTCGCACCTCTGATATTTTCATGTGCGAATCATTTCCAACATGTTTACCACTTGTCTTACGGTGAAGGAAAACATCGTGAAGAAACCTGCATGTCTGAGGGAACCTAGCAAGTTTTCAAAAGACATGTGAAGTCCGCCAACCCGCACTTGGCCAGCGTGGTGGACTATGGCCTGATTCCTCTTGTACTAAAGGTAGGCCCGTGCCCAGCAGTGGGACGTTAAAAAGAGCTGAATACAATATATAGAAATTTATCTCTTTTCATTTATAGCATATTTTTTTTTAATTTAATTTAGGCTTATGGGATTACTAAAATCCCTCATCTCTATATGTTCTTATTCTAAATCTCTTATCTTGTAAATCTTTTTTTATAATTATCAGTTTATTAATTACAACTATCCTAGTTCGATTAGTGGTCGAAATTCGAGCATAATATTTTTTGTATTGATAACTCTAAAGATCATGAACAGCTATTAACAAAAAAACAGAAAGTTGGTTGAAAAACAGAGGAGGAAAAGGTACTGAACTGTTTTGTCTTTGCCTATCTTTATATATATAATTCTTCTGTGAGTGTGTATGTCACTGAACTTCTCTCAAACGACTGGACCGATTTTGATGAAATTTTTTGTGTGTGTTCAAGGGGATCTGGGAATGGTTTAGATTCACAATTTGAATAATAATTTTCATCAAAAAAAATTATTAAAAAAAGTTTGAAATTTTCAAATTAAAGACGTGTAGACAGGACAACGTCTGTCGGGTCCGCTAGTTTATATATAAAAGACTAGGACCTCACCATCGCTTCGCTCAGGTTCGTCCTTTAGTTGATTCCCCATACAAACTTTCATCCCCATTTTCACTGCCTTAAGAGAAGATTTCCGGGATGAAATATCCTATGTCCTTCCCCAGGGTCTGAAACTAACTTCTTACCAAATTTCATCTAAATCGATTCAGTAGTTTCGGAGCCTATTCGTTACAAACAAACAAAAATCAAATCAAATCTTTCCTCTTTATAATATTAGTAAGTATAGATTAAAATATCAAACATCAAATTTAACCACGAAAGATTACCTAATTCAAAAATATTCAACAAATATAAGGATGCTAATCATCTACCATGACCGCCTCTAACTTGTGATCCAAAGGTCATTTGGCAAAGTAATATTTTTAGCGTCCATGCTTTCGTTTATAATGGCGTAACCGATATGTACTACGTTCGTAATAAATATTTGGCAACACTGTACAGTGTACACATATTTCTTTTTATTTTCTTTTAGATATTTAGTGCAAAACGGTAATGAAGCCAATATAAATATTCATGTTTTGTTATCGCATGCGTGAGCTATGCATTATTTTAACTGGTCACTTACTTCGGCTTTGCCCGCGTGAAACGTTTATTTTTCCATGATAATAATTATGTGTGAAACTAAGACATGATCTACATATACATATATATGCCAAGTTTTAGGAGTAACAAAAAATACGTACACTAACAAACTTACACATAATACATAATAGATATTAGTAGAAATCGAACGCCGTCCACTCCAGTGGCACACCCAGCCAAAGGCGTATCTTCTTAGATATTATAAACAACATCATTTATTTTTCATAAAAAAGTCATATAATATATTCCCTGTTAACATTTTGGCAACAAAAAATTCTAAATAATAAAGTTATAAAATAAAAATAAGCATAAAAATGAATTATTCGAATAACATCCACGTGTTTTCATTAAATTCCGATATCGCGATTTTTCACTGGTATCCTGAATATTTTGTGATTACATTATGTCACAAGCGAAAATATGCCCTGCCATCGGAACGGACGACTTGAAACGGTACGCGTGTACTGGCTATTATATTTTTAACACGTATTTAAGATTCAAAATGCTCGGCTTCGGGATTCTCCGCCCAAGAATGTGCACAATTTAGGGATAATAATATTTACACATTGTCACGCCTTACTTTTAAAATCTGGAGGTTTACACAAGATGTCGTTATAAAATCATTTTATTATAGAAATTTTAAATATTCTATTAAAATACTTGTATTAGCCATTTTTTTTATTTTTACCAGTGGATAGACAACACCGTCAATAAAAAATACTTATATTATGATGATGAACCTTTAAGACATCTAAAACCTCAGTCTCTCCCGTGACCATGATTGCTGTAAAGCATTCGAAACGTCGGAAAACAAAAATACAAATAAATCCGCGAAAAAGTCCGAAAAGATAGTTTTATTTAAAATGATTTTAATCGTTATGTCAGATAATTATAATTGAGTCGAATCTGTAGATTAAATATTTTTTGGAAAATCTTATTGAAATATTATCGATACAGAGGCCGAATCTATAGTTTTCAGAATTTTTGTCTGCATGTCTGTCTGTCTGTCTTTCTGTTTGTCTATCTGCCTGTCGGCGAATGCATTACGAAAAAACCACTGGACAGATTTTGACATAATTTGGTATGATAATAGATGGTTACCCGGGTTAACATATACCTACAATACTTTTACTGCGAGAAAATATCTCATCTCTGAGAAATCTATATTAAACGTTAAAAAGTAACGCCAGTTCCATATATTTTTTATATATCTATTCAACGATTGCAGTTTGACATCTCGTCCAAGCCCTCTGATACTATGAGTGTCGAAAAAATGTAGACTGTTAGCTTTAATAACAGCATATTACATAAATAATTTTACATAAAATAGATACTTTATCTAAGAACATATTCATTTACATATTACGATTATGTGTAGTAGCGAGCAATTAAAACAATATAAATGAAACTAATTGTTGCATTATAATTTATTTTATGAAGCTTTGCTTATATATTTTTTATTTATTTATTTGACAACTGTGAGAAAAGCGTGATAACAGAATTACACTGTCGACGGATTTTGGAGGTTCGATTTCCGGCGTACCTACATAATATATAGAAATGTTATACAAATCTGATATACAAAAGAAATATTTTATAAGAGTTCTAAACATTGTCACTTATTAAAATTATTGCATTATACGAGAAATAAGAATCTAAGGGCGAAGTCATTATTACTTTCCAACCATATACATATACATACATATGAACATGAGAAAAATAATCATTAAATTATTATTATTACGGGCTTATGCCCACTTAAAGGTGTTACTAGAAGCTAAAACTACTATCCACCTTCTGGCTCCATCATCAGCTCGACGA
Organism: Brenthis ino; assembly: GCA_921882275.1. NCBI lineage: Eukaryota > Metazoa > Arthropoda > Insecta > Lepidoptera > Nymphalidae > Brenthis > Brenthis ino. The sequence continues at coordinate 20,094,344 of OV170234.1, forward strand.
CACATTGTTACTCAGTTTGTAGTGACCCACCCAACTTGCTGTGCCAGCGGTCGCGGGCTCGAGTCCCGCTGGAGGGATTCATTTGTGTGATGAGCACGAATGTTTCTACTCCTGTAATGGGTGTTTTTATTTATTATATGTATGTATATAAGTTATATATGTGTAGTGTATCAACTATCGGGTATCCATAACACAAGCCTCGTAGCTTACCATGGAACTAGATGGTGTTGTGTGTTAATGTCCCAACATATTTACTTATTTATCATCATGAATTGTCAACCCAAATTCGATTGCACATACAAAATGATATAAAAATCAGAAATAGTTTAAAATTAGCTCCCCACACTTGATTACATAGTAAGATAGTTATTTACTTATAACTACTAGCTAACAAAAGCCTGTTAAAAACAGCTGCAAAAAAGAATCAATATCACAATGACTGCGACAAATCGGACTACTAATAGGTGTAATGCGCAAGTTTGTATGTATGTGAGCGTATGTTCTTTACTCCTTCCAATTAAAACGGCTGGACTGATTTTGATTAAATTAAATTCACAGATAGACTATAACCTAGAGTTACACATAGGCATATTTGGGCACTTAGCCGCATCCGTGCAAAGTATAAGTCGCTAATCTACACTAATATTATAAAGGGGCAGAGTTTGTTTGTTTGATTGAACGCACTAATCTCAGTAACTTCTAATCTGATTTAAAAAAATATTTTTGCATTAGATAGCCCGTTTATTGAGGAAGGCTATAGGCTAGATATGTATCATCATGCTACTACCAAAGAGAGCGGAATAATCACAAATGTTAACAAATCGGGCAGTTCCATGCATTATTGTAAAACTATACTTATATTATATATATATATATATATATATATATATATATATACATAGAGACGTACCCGAGCAAAGTGAGGATGAATAGCTAATATCAATATAACCTGTGTCATCCACTATGACATAACCTAGTTGGTGCGTGCAGGTCCTTACTGCGAGGTCACCAGTTATTTTCGTTAAAACGATGCGGTGTGTAACATTCTAGATGTTTCTCATAAACTTTTATATTTAGATCGTACCGTTTCACCTCTGTGACACGGTGAAAGTCACGGCGAAAATAGGTTAGTTCGTTCACGTAGTCAATAAACACTGGGCAGATATGACATCTTATTATCTTGGTACATATTCGATTATTAAATGCGATACACAAGGCATTTCAACTATTATTTTCTTTATAATAATTGAATTTAACAAGTAAATAAATATAGTTGTTCATACAAAAATTGTTTTATTTAACAATTCAAATAAAACTATCTTTTCGGGTTTTTTCGCGGATTTATTTAGATTTTTGGTTCTCGACGTTTCGAATGCTTTACGGCAATCATTTTCACTGGAGAGACTTTCATTTACAATGTCAAATATTCGCGTAAATCTAAGAAAGTATTGTTTTATTTTAATTTAATAAAGTAACATATCAAGCTTTGCTGTATAGTGTGTCACCAGGATGGCTACAGCATTAAAAAGTCCCATAAAAGTTTATCTAATCCTAATAAAGCGTACCGTTAGCTGTCATAGCATACGTGCCGACTGTTTAAGGCACGGCGGGTTCAACGCTCGAATCCGCGACCCGTTAGACTGGTTACTGATCGTTGTTGTCATTAAAATCTTTATATTTTCTAATAAATAATTTAAATTCGTAGATAAATACGTAGTGAAGAAAAAATATCTCTTCGTCTTTCTCAAAACGTTCAAATTTTATATGTCACAAAATGCCTTTACTTGGCAATCAATCTCGAGCTCAATCAATATAAAGGCTCGAAAACTTAGTGAACGTAAAAAAGAAAAGAAAAGAAAAAAGCACTTACGAGTTGAGCACTTCTGAATTTACTTGTTGACGATATCGTAACTTTCGATGATAAAAATCTTGTTCAATTACATTACTTAAACTTAACATCGAGATATTTATTTTTAAATAAACGACCTCCTTTACAAATGAAATAAATACTTAAGCTATAACAATATTTTTCTTTAAATATTTAAAAAAAAACATATCCAATCAAAGAGGTCATAAAAGAAATGTCTTAAAACGCATCTATACATATTGTCGCTTAGCAAAACACACTCGTAGTTGGAATAATGTTAAAAAACCGCGAATAATGTAATCGCGGGTTCAATGACCGAGTTACGTAAAACATAACGCGAGAAACTACTACCATTTTACGTTACCTCTCTTTCCACATTGCCTCCGCTTTGTGGAGCTTGAGTAAAACGAGACTTGTACCGTCAAATTGAAAGCGTTCCAGCAACGCAACCCGTAAAACGGAACGTTGGTGGATCGCATTAGCTGCACCCTATAGGACCAGGGTTGCCATGGACTTTACATGGGATTTACGCTTTTTATTGATTATTATCTAATATATAAAAATCTCGTGTCACGGTGTTTGTGGTCGCCCTCCTTCGAAACGGCTCGACCGATTTTAATGATTTTTTTCGTATATTTGGTAGGTATGAGCATAGGTCCTAAAGTGTTTTTCATCCTCCTACTACCACTCCCCGTTTTTCAAGCAATTGTATGTGTGTTACTCCTTCACTGAGATGGCTGGACGTATTTGGATGAAATTGAGTATACAGATACACTATATCCCGGAGTAGTATAGGCTAGTGTGAAAGACACACCCAAGCAAAGCAAGGGCAAGTAGCTCGTATTTGATACTCGAACGTCAAATATTAATAATAGCCATTTTTTTTAAATAATCACGTAGTGTCTTACGTTTAAAGAGTTTTTACATTATTGATACCGTAAAAATGGAGAATAATTTAGAAATAGATAGTAAACAAAGCGCCACGTCACTGCCTTAAGTTCAAAGACCGCTAAGCTTGGATGAATAATTTGAACCAAAAATCCGAAAACAAGATTCGATTGAGATAATTTATATTGTTTTATATATCCAGTATTTTATAGCATCTGGTAGCCCTGTTTGTATCGCGTATCGCTCTTTCTGAGCGTTTTACTAGCATCGCTGTGCGCTCAGATAACGATGAACAAAGCGTTCCCGACAACCGAATGCCAATTCAGGACATGCTCAGTCATCCCTATAAGCTAGTATCGGCATTTTCATTGGACGCGGGGTTAGAACCATAAGTCCATGTAAAATCGTCGCGCGAAATGTTTGGAAATTTTCAATCCTGAAGAATCTCAGGTTACGTGATATATTTAAATTGTTGTTTCATAAAATATTTATTTTATTTATAACAAACTAGCTACTGACACTCACTTCGCTCGGATTCGTCCCTAGTTAAAAACAAAAACATCTATCCCACAGGAACCACATCTAACAACATCTATTCCAGCCTATAATCTATCTCAGTGCCAAATTTCATCCAGATCCGTTCAGCCGTGAGTTCTGTCGTGATTGAGTAACAAACATCCATCTAAACTTTCGCATTTATATTTATGTGATAATGGGATCATCTTTATATATATAATTCTTCTGTGAGTGTGTATGTCACTGAACTTCTCTCAAACGACTGGACCGATTTTGATGAAATTTTTGTGTGTGTTCAAGGGGATCTGGGAATGGTTTAGATTCACAATTTGAATAATAATTTTCATCAAAAAAATTATTAAAAAAAGTTTGAAATTTTCAAATAAAAGACGTGTAGACAGTACAACGTCTGTCGGGTCCGCTAGTTTTAATATATAACGTATACACTATACATTTCAAAATAAAAACCATATGATTCAATAACCTACTTTTTGGAAGTAGATTGATAAAAAATGTGACCAGCGATAAGTCGATATCTTATAAAAAATAGATGCGTACAAAAAGTTATGAATGTCAATCAAGATTGTTCTTGAAACTTATTTACTATCAAAATATACTTAGTCATTGTGACCTGAATTTTATTATTTCATAACCAATTATTTTGTCTTTTGTTATTTTTTACCAAACTTTAGTTTTATTAATATATCAATAAATAATACTTAGATTTACGCGAATATTTTACATCTATACTATACTAATATAATAAAGAGGTAAAGTTTGTGAATTGTGAGTTTGTGACGTTGTAGGGGGTAATCGCTGGATCTACTGAACCGATTTAGATGAAATTTGGTAAGAAGATAGTTTCAGACCCTGGGAAGGACAAAGAATACTTTCTATCCTGGAAATTATCCCTTAAGGGGGTGAAAATGGGGATGACAGTTTGTATGGTGAATAAACCCCAAATAAATATAATATACAATAATAATATAAAGGGACGAACCCAAGCGAAGCGAGTGTGAGTCACTAGTTTAAAATAAAACTATCTTTTCATCATTCAGCGATCATGTTAAGGTGAGATGTTCTTCTTGATTATGGTTTCTGTGAAACGTCGGATACCAAAAATCAAAATAAATCCGCAAAAAACCCCGAAAAGATAGTTTTATAGTATAATCAAAATAGCAAAAAAAAACGTGTGTATACTTATGTACGCACATAAAAAGTTATACTTCTTTGGCGTAACAGAACAAAAATAGCTAAAGATTTCATTCCGTATGTCACAACTCCGTTTGTAAAAGGAATGCAGCTAACTTCATCAAGTCGCTTACATCTAACTTCATCATGTCGCTTTTTGGCTGTCGGTGTGCGCGCGCATCGTAAAAATTTGCCAAAAGAATTAAAACTTCAAAAATCTTCTATATTACGAGTACATCTAGGATCTAGTACCTACAGAACGGAACGTGCGTGTAAGACGCCATTTCAGTTGAGATAGGCGCGGGCGTCGACCCCTGCGCGTGCGATCGACACAAACACGCTATATTTAGGCGTGACGTCACCTGTTTATCGTACGCAAGGTTACGCAGCCCGCGATTTTACTGTCCGTGAGAAACTGAAGTTAGGAAATCGTGATGAAAAAAATAATTAAAACCACATACACACAATCAATTACATTTGTTACGAAATACGCATGTTTGTAGGTTGTTTGAAAGTGCATTCGTTGTTTAAAAATAAGCGCATAGAGTCATAAAAGATTTTGTAAAATAATTATCTTTGCACAAAAATTTAATGCTTTAATAAAAAAAAAAAACAATTTATTTGAGCTAAGGCTAAATGTTAGACATTAATAGTTATATTCTATTGGTACTACTCGCGGTATAACTCGCGTTCAAACTTCGGATTGCTACCAAACTTCATAGTATCACTCGTTAGGCTGACTGAAGATTACCTAAAAACTTCATCAAAACCGCCCCAGCCGTTTTAAAGTCCATATATATATATATATATATATATATATATATACAATAAACTAAAATATAAAATAAAAAATATATACACCAATCTAAAAACCATGAAAAATTGCAATATCAACGAAAATCTTTTTAAGAAAGATAATAAGAGCGTTTTTTTAACTTGTTTATATTGTATTTACTGTTGCAGGCAACGCCCACGTGGGATTTAGATTGTCATGCTTGCTATAATTAGTATCAAGACCTTCACTCCATACGAGCGCATACTGATGTGAGACGGGCGGGCATCTTTAAATGGAGCAAAGCAAAGTTTGTTGTTTCTATTTCTTTAATCGAAAAATAACAATGTTTTTAACTATTGCGTATTTAGGAATATATTTTGAACATTATTTAAGATTGGGACATTCTTAAATACTGTGTATGTCGTTCTGATATCATTACTATAAAAGTTGGTTTAGTCTACGATACACTCAATGTGTACAACGAGTGTGCCGAGTGCCTCTGTGTGAACGCGAGTGAACGTTCACACAGAGGCACTCGGCGTATACGCCTTGAATGCACCGTGTAGTGACATTAATTTCACAATTAGAGACACTCGGTGTATACGCTCAGTGTACCGTGTATATTGATAATGTCTTAGTATAAACCGGCCCTAACAATTGCACGACAGCTACATAAAGAAGGCTTACTTGAAGCTACTCCTTAATCTGGAGCCCTAACCATCAGTAAAAGCTTTCTCCTTGATAATTTTTTTAATTTTACATTTAAAAGTGTAATTTAATGTAATATTAAAAAAAAGAATGAACTGTAATTAAAAATAAATTATTTTTCTGTCTGTATTAAAAGAAATTTTGAGAACCTGTTACGAATACAAACGTTTTAAATAAGCGCAGAAACGAGGTTAACTATTCAACATTCTTAGCCTGTTTTCTGTTAGTTATAGCGAAAACTAGGGAACAAATTATCATAGTGCTTCACTAAAACATCTTCTATTGCTATAATCATCTTCCATATATATACAGTGGTAACGTGCTCGCTTGGGAATACGAGTGAAGCGGGTTCAAATCCCGGGTCTCACACCTCTGATATTTTCATGTACGAATCATTTCCAACAAGATTACCACTTGTCTTACGGTGAAGGAAAACATCGTGAGGAAACCTGCATATCTGATAGAACCTAGGAAGTTTTCTACTAAGGAACGAATCTAGGAAGAAAGGCATGTGAAGTCCGCCAACCCGCAATTGGCCAGCATGGTGGATTATGACCTGATTCCCCTTGTATTAAAGAGAGGGCCGTATCCAACAGTGGAAAGCTACAAAGGGCTGAATAAAAAGACGATTACAAAAACAAGAATTATCACCAAAACAGTTGAGATGATCTACGTGAGTCCTAAAATAGCATTACAATGGAAATAGGCCCGACATGAGGCCTTATTCGAAGCCAGCGATGGATGAGAAGGGTGACAGTATCGAAAGGACCATAAGGGAAAAAGAACAAGGGTCTGGTCTTCTAAGAAGACCAAGTTAGAAAGATGGCTAGTCCTGTTTTCAAACATACATAAACATATGTTTATTGACTATAATAAATATCCACATTTTTAAAAACATTAAATGCACCATTTAAACGAGTATCCTATCTAATATAAATTGAAAATTGTTGGTGCGCGTTAGAATTGTAATTATTATTTAGATAACAAAATTGAAAATAGGTAGTTTGAACAACGATAAAATGTTTATCTTTTTAAGTAATATATGAAAACAAAATAAATCATACTTCTTATTATTTTATTATGTTTTTATATAATACTTAGTATTTTATTGTTTATCAAACAAATAAAATATTTTGTAATTTTTTAACTGACATTGATAATAAATTCAAAGTAAGGTTTAAAACAAGTAGTTTTATAAGTTTATTTAATACTAGCGACTCACCCCGGCTCCGTATTGGGTTCGTCCATAGTGAAAAACAAAAACAACCTATCCCACGGGAACCGTACATCTTTCCGGGATAAAAAGCCTATGCGCTATTCCAGACTATAATCTATCTATGTGCCAAATTTTATCCAAATCCGTTCAGCCGTTCTGGCGCGAAAGAATAACAAACATCCATACATACTCACAAACTTTCACTTTTATAATATTAGTATGGATTCAGTGTGAGAGTTCCTTATTACATAATAAGACGTCTTGGACATTTTTAAATTTCATAATAATAGTATAAAAGTTTGTCTTTATTCGACAAAATAATATGTTTAAATATTATAATTTTAACTTTAACCTTTTAAATTACATTTTGTTTTAAATTACTAGAACACCAGTCCTTATGTGGCTACAATGATGTTCTCCCGACCGATTCCGGCCACGGCGGCCAATCTCATTGAGACTAGCCAAGTGCGCAGGAGATATTATAGTGCACAAGTGTACGCGCAGACACAATTGCACTCTCTATTCCTGTCATCCTCATACTCCGGTGGGACGACCACTCGACACGACCAGTAAGAGTTAAGGCGCAGGACCGACGGCTTTACGTGCTCTCCGAGGCACGGGGGTGAAACACCTCCAACCTCCCAACTCCGGGCTGTTACTGAGACTTACTATACAGAAAGACTCAATAACTAAACTTGGCCCGACCCGGGACTCGAACCCAGGACCTCCGAGTGTGCAGCCGTACATGCTAGCCACCACCGAGGCAGTTAAACTGGCTACAATAACTTGTATATGTATATTACAACTAACTTATTCAAAGAATTTTACAACAATATATGCATATTTAATTAAATAATTTTGACGACAGAAAAGAAAACTCTACAGTAACAATATTGGAAAGCGTTAAATAGATTTAGAACTGCTTCCTTACATAACATTTCTTTTCAGAATTATTAATAATATTTAATTACAAGACACTACTCTCGCTTCGCTCGCCTACTTCTTTGGGTATGTTTTGCCACTTGATACAAAAACATAAGACGTGTCTTTATCTATACATATAATAAAATTGTAACTAAGCCGAATCTGTACATTAAATATTTTTTGGAAAATCTTATTGAAATAAACATTATTATCGATACAGAGGCCGAATCTATAGTTTTTAGAAGTTTTGTCTGTCTGTCTGTTACCGCATCACAGAAAAAGCACTGGAGGGATTTTGATGAAATTTGGTATTGGTGATAGCTGGCTATCCGTGTCAACATATAGGATACTTTTTACCAGAGGAAAATGTCTCATTCCTGAGCTAAAATACAAAAACTGCAATGTAAGAGTATACTAATATGTTAAGCCTAAGAATTTGGTTTTTGGTCATCTGAACGCGGACGGAGCCGCGGGCAATGCTTGTACTATATATAATACTCGTATATATTTAACAATTGGCAAACTATTATCGCCATCTTTTAGTGAATTTTAATACTAACAATAGCCTATGTTTAGATCTAAATCTATCTGTGTATTCATTCTAACCAACGTCTAGCTTTTTCAGCGTTTTATTATACTATTGTGATAGTATAGTAAAGCATAAAATTATATGCAAAATATTATTCTGAATGATAATCTTAACATATAAAACTCTGCAAAAAGATAATGCAGAAAAAGTGAACTAAAATAATACCTTCTTACAATTTTATCGCTGAAAAACCATTACATAATCACTAATGGCACAATTTTGCCAAAAAAAACACCCTATTTCGCGATACAGCCAGGTTTTCGGGTTTGATGAATGGTATCCTGCAAATAATTGTCCTTTAGGGCAAGGGGGTTGCCGCCTTACCCCACTGGCTCCGTAAGGGCGGTGAGGGAGAAGGGCGGGAAGGGCGGAAAGGGCGGAGGCTGTGACGTCAGCGGTCGACGCCCGAACAGCTGAGCAGGCTCTGGGCGACACGTGCGGTATAAATGACCTGATTGTACAACCTTTGTTTTATTTCAACGTGTTAGGTTTAAAAATAACTTTTCATATTTATGATATTTTTTTGTGCATTTATATGATTTATTATTAAGGTAGATATTGTACTTATTATGTTAATGAGCAGCCTTATTAATTAAAAATAATCGCTATTAATACATATATGTATGTCAAACCATGTCTATATTTCAAATAACTATGGGTCTTAGACAAGGTGTCATTCTACAGTCGTTGTAGAATAGAAATCTTAAAAAAATATATGGAATCAAATTATTATGATTCCATTACATAACATAATTTATAATTTCAATACAATTTAAAATTTCTACTTTCCAACGATTGTAGAATCTCGTATTATCTTATTACTTGTAATAATAACATCTTTATCTCTTCATCATTTCTTGGTTAAAGTAAATACGTATTAGTCATACAAACAAACATACTAATATACATATGTATATGTCAAAGCCTTAATAATCTATTTTAATATTACAAAGAGGAAAAATTTGTTTTTTCGTTTGTTTGTTTGTATCGAATAAGCTCCAAAACTACTGGACCGATTTAGATGAAATTCAGTAAGAAGATAGTTTGAGACCCTGGGAATGACAAAGGATAGTTTTTATCCCGGAAATCATCTCTTACGGGGTCGAAAATTGGGATAAAAGTTTGTATGAGAAATCAACCTAGGGAAGCTAGGATGAGTCGCTAGTAAAATATATATAATTAACCACACATAAAGTAATTTTAAATGAAAAGGAAACGATAAGCTATTAATTATGTACTGTAAAATATGAACGTCTGTTAATCACAGCTCAATCATTGGACCGATTTAACCCAAATTATGTGCGTGATGATACATTAAACAGTCCAGTTATGTTCGAATGGTACGTATATGGAATCCCGAGAGAAATCAAATACGCAGCTGTAACTATAAATAGCACGATAATAATTAAATTTCAAAACATACACTTTAATGCTTTAATTCATTTAACGTTAGCTTAAAGCTCTATTTGTTTGCGCAATAAATTATTATTCAATAACAACCACTAAAGTTACGCTTTATTTGATAAAGCTTTCATCGCACCCACAAGGGTCTATATACGAGTGTACAGTAATATTACATTATAAACTCCATGGTCTAGTGGCTTGCGTATACAGCTGTATATTCGCAAGTTCTGAGTTCGAGTCTCGGGTGAAGTATAAATGGGGTTTTAGTCAAGAAGTTTGGTCAGTCTGGAGTTGGGAAATTGGCGGTGCTTCACCCCCTATCTCACCGATCGTGTAGTGTTGTGTGCATGTACATATTATGTACGTTAGAGAGTACTAAGTAGAGAGGGAGTGAGTTTTTGAGAATAGCCATAGGGCAGAAAATTAACATTAGTTACTTATTAAGGAGAGATACTGGTTTCTGTGAGATTAAGTTTAAGTTGTATTTGTGACTTATGGATGTGAGTAGAATACTTTTTAACCCCCGACACAAAAATAGGGGAGTTATAAGTTTTGTATCTGTGTGTCTATCTGTGGCATCATAGCGCCCAAACACATGAACCGATTTCAATTTAGTTTCTTTTGTTTGAAAGGTGACTTGATCGAGTATTTTTAACTAAAAATCATTCCACAATTCAATTCAATCAAATTCAATTTATCATAGTTTTGTAACTAATAAAATATGAAAATATTATATTACAAAAAACTAAAACCATTAAAACATTCAGATAATTCTGTTATTCATTTATATCATCATTTTTAAATACAATTTTCATAAAAATACTTAAGAAATTAAACTTATATAATTTCTCGCAATTTACATAAAAATCTACGTGAAAGTAACTCTACGTGTATAATTTAAATGGATTACAATGCATTCAAAAACTGCACCGCTTTGTATAGCAAAATGCATTAAGTTAAATACCTCAAAATAATTTTCCACTCAAACTTACTAAATTCCGTACGACATTGAACATTTGTCGTATTAAATAAAAATAGCCACACTGGCTTCAAATGTTCAGAAACAATGTATACTAAATTAATAATATTATAACGAGATAAAGTTTGTGAGTTTGTGACGTTGTAGGGGGTAATCTCTGGATATACTGAACCGATTTAGATGAAATTTGGCAAGAAGATAGATTGAGACCCTGGGAAGGACATAGTACTTTTTATCCAGAAAATCATCCCTGAAAGGGATGAAAATGTGGATGAAAGTTTGTATGGGGAATCAACCTAGGGACGAACCCGAGCGGAGTGAGGGTAAGTCACTAGTTTCATCTATCTACACATATAATAAAATTGTAGCTAAAGCCGAATCTGTACATTAAATATTTTTTGGAAAATCTTATTGAAATAAACATTATCTATACATATAATAAAATTCTAACTAAGTCGAATCTGTACATTAAATATTTTTTGGGAAATCTAATTAAAATATACATTATTATCGAAACAGAGTCCGAATCTATAGTTTTTAGAATTTTTGTCTGTCTGTCTGTCTGTCTGTCTGTCTGTCTGTCTGTTACCGCATCACGAGAAAACCACTGGACAGATTTTGATGAAATTTGGTATGATGATAGCTGGTTATCCAGGTCAACATATAGAATACTTTTTACCGCGGGAAAATATCTCATTTCTGAGAAAAAATACAAAAACTGCATTGTAAGAGTATACTAATATGTAAAACCTAAGAATTTGGTTTTTGGTCATCTGAACGCGGGCGGAGCCGCGGGCAATGCTAGTATAAAAGTATGCTAGTATAAAATATAAACTCGTACAAAATATTAACTTCGTAGGTGCTAAGTGTCTGAAAACTAGACAATAGCTGTCTTATGATAAAATAAAAAAATTGGAGAAACTATAAAGATTCAGAAACATCGTACAATCAAGGTTATTATTTATTAAAGTATGAAACTTTTAAATTAAGATAGAGAAATCTCTTAAATTTAGTCATTGCTTGCCACGTTTTTTAGTTCTAAAAATAGAGATCCAAGAAGACGGTTGTGTGATACAGTTACACTAATCTGACATATATTTTGACTGTTTGTTTCGATTGCTTAGATAAGTCCTAAATTAGCGCAAAAACGAAAATATGGCTATCACATTTAGTTCACTATCTGGATTTTTATAAGATTTTTAGTTTGAGTACAACGATATATTATGTCACAATGATTTTCATTAATACGTTATTATCATATAATATAGACAAAAACAAATCTATCCCACGGGAACCGTAAATTTTTCCTGGATAATATATAACCTATAGCCTTTCTCAATAAACGGGCTATCTAATGCAAAAAGAATTTTTCAAATCGGATTAGTCCTTCCAGAGATTAACGCGTACACAAACACACTCTGCCTTTTTCTATTATTAGTATAGATAACATTTAATGTGAATAAAATAATCAAAACGTTCTTTATATATATATATATATATATATATATATATATAAAGATATATATATATATCAGATGAAGTTTTTGTTCTGCCAATGCCTCATTTAAATTTCAAGACGTCTTACTACGAAGTTGGGTTTAATCCTCCACGCGGGCGTTTGAACGAAATAATCTCGCAACTATTTGTAACATTCGCGTATATATATTACTTGTCTCGAACTACTTAGATTGTAAATTGTTGATTAAAATTATATATTTAGATTATTTTATGTCATCTAAAATGTCGTTAAATGTTTCTGGTATAATAGGATTCGCAGATTTGATTTCCGTGTGGTGTAATTTAGTCCTAGTTAGGCTGAAATATACTGATGACGTAAGAGAAACACTTATTAACATACGTATGCAATATGCATATATTTGCATATACAAAGAGATTTAAGATTAAAATTTTAACTAATACACTATTAATAACTTTAGAATATAAACATATATTTAAATAAATATTGAATTTCTATCGTTCTATAAACAACAGGTAGAGTCTCTCCGTACCCAGAGTGCATAGTTGAGATGACCAGCTCCAAAAGTACGTTCGTAAATAATTTTTCATCGTATATAATAAGAGTATTTTACCGCGACCCCGCACGCGGTTTTTCAATTATGTATTTAGGATATCTTTAAAAATTATAGCGTATATGTTACTTTAGTGCACAAGCTATATTACTGTAAAGTTTCATCAAAATCCGTTCAGTAGTTATTGCGTGAAAGAGTAAGAAACATCCATCCTCACAAATTTCCGCGTTAATAATATTAATAGGACGAACTGAGTTTTTCTATAAAAGCATCGAAGGGAGTGTTCAGACAATGTATTGAGACCAGCACCCACAATACACATAATAATTTATTTTAGGGCCACTTTTATTCTAACAAAATTTGTATTGTTAAGAAGATTTTAACAAACATACATACATAATATTCTCATAGATACAATTTCTTACATGAACCATACACTTAAAAGTAAACAGTTCGAAAGGGAACCAAGCTTTAGACGAGAGGCACTCGAGCTAACAGACCGTTTATGATAATCGTCTTGTCCTATATTAAGCAACTAATAATATATAAAGGCTATCTCACACGCTCGACTTTTCAATGAAAATGTCAGCAAACCATTATTCGTTCTAAATATATAAATATCTTATGTTAATATTTTTAAACAGTTTCCACCGAGTGAGTTAGTCTTTAAACATACGTATGTACTAGCGACTCACCCTCGCTCCGCTCAGGTTCGTCCGTAGTTACGTTTTAAGGTTTAGTACAGATTTCTCAGAGATGAGATATTTTCCTGCAGTAAAAAGTTCTAAATGTTGACCCGGATAATTAACTATCATCACACCAAATTTCATCAAAATCTGTCCAGTGGTTTTCTTGTGATGCGTTCCCAGACAAACAGACAAGTATTCTATAAACTATAAATCTAAAAACTATACTTATACTTCAATAATTTTAAAAAAATAATAATGTACAGATTCGATTCAGTTAGAATTCTATTATATGTATAGATTATAATACAATATTATTAAAAAAAATACTTAGAAGTTTTCGCGTAAGCCTGTGTAAAATACCATATTTATAAATAAAACCAATAACGACTTGTCTGTCAACGCAGCTTATACCTCTAGGTCAGGAGACATGAATTTTTATACAAAAGTTCCTTACATAACGAAGGTGAGCTAGTGATATAAATAAAGGTAAAAATATAGGGAAAATTCTTTAGTAGGAATTTTGAAATTGATGTAAACGAGCTAAATAGATCAGAATTTGTATGGAAATTCGTAATTTTTGAATTAATAAAAAGAGGGTGATAAGAAATATGAAAATTTTTAGCTTTTGTTTATGTTGTCGATGCTTATGTTAAATCCCATCAAGCGTAATGTTTGAAACTAATAAAATCTAATAATAAATATTATAGTATACTTCGCTTTGGCCTTTGGACCATATAATATCATATACATAGTTTTATAGAAAATCGTTCAGCCGTTTTCGGTCGATGCGCGATTATAGATAGATAGAAATATAACTAAAAGATTAACTTAACTGTATTTATTTATTTTTTCGACGACACGCTTGGCTCAGTTTGTTCATTCTACTTGCTGTGCGGGTTCGAGTCCCGCTGGGGGCATCCGCAATATCCGCTGGATCCTCCAGTCATGGATGTTTGTTTATATTAATAATAATATGTATGTTTTAAAGTTATATGTGTAGCGTATCAACTATCTGGTATCCATAACACAAACCTCGTAGCTTTCCATGGAACTAGATGGGGCTGTGTGTTAATGTCCCATCATATTTATCAATTAGATTAACCAAAGTTAGTCCAAACAAACAGTCTCTTAAATTTTAAATACTATAAACTACAGCTAGATATAAAAAAATATAGATAAACCATACACAATGGTATAAGGCTATAAAATAGAAAGTCATACCAAATATAAGCGTTCTCTTACAAAATAGTAAACACTTTTATTGACCAAGAGTATTTTACCTTACATTATAGCGGAGGCAATAAGCAATATCTGTCACGCGCAGCTCACACGACTCAATGGTAGATAAAGTAAGCGGACCTAACAATGGTTTAGCCGACAACTTTAATAAGATTTCATTTCACCGCCGATGGCAATCTACTGACAGAGTTAAGCCTCTTAACGCATATTTAAAGAAATAATAAGCTTTTTAAAATATTAAATATCATTTTATTTCTTTTAATACGACGTTTACGACATGCTTCGCTCAGTTTGTAGTGTAGTAGCACTTGCTGTGCCAGCGGTCGCGGGTACGAGTCCCGCTGGAGGCATTCATTATTTATATATGTATTTATTTTAAGGAATAATATACCTATTAAATACTTATAATCATTTAGCAAACTGTATCACATGATTCTTAGAAACAAAAGGCGATGGCATTTTCTCAACACTATTTTTGTTAAAGCGACAACGCAATGTGTACTTATATATGTATGTACATATACAAACCTTTATCTTATTTACTATTACAGTGTAAACCAGCCGCCTTTTATTTCTTCCATATTATACATACACTAGCATTGCCCGCGGCTCCGCCCGCGTTAAGTTGACCAAAAACCAAATTCTTAGGTTTTACATATTACTATACTCTAACATTGCAGTTTTGTATTTTTTCTCAGAAATGAGACATTTTCCCGCGATTGGTGAAAAGTACCTATCCTATATGTTGACCTGGATAATAAGCTATCACGATGCCAAATTTCATCAAAATCTCTCCAGTGTTTTTTCTGTGATGCGGTAACAGACAGACAAATAGACAGACAAAAAATCTAAAAACTATAGATTCGGCCTCTGTATCGATAATAATGACTATTTTAATAAGATTTTCTAAAAAAATTTAATGTACAGATTCGGCTTAGTTACAATTTTATTATGTGTGTATATAGTATATATGTACAAAATAAAAAAGTCGAATTCTAAACACGGCTATAATTTAGTACTACAAAGTTGCTTAAAAATTTCTATTAGAAACTGCTGTCTAGGCAATTTCACTAAGTGGAACTTCGCTATATGTTTCTTGGAAGGGACTTCATCACTAACGTGCTAACGCTGCAAGTGTTGTTGTGACAAGTAATATTTTAAGTTAACAGTCATTATTTATTAACATTATACATATACTCGTATTTAATCTTGACACCGATGTTTCTGACTGGCTTGTCCAATTACGTCGGTAATAAGTAGTGGGTTCAATTCCCGCACAGTGCATTGAAGAATGTTTGCATAACAAACAATTTATTTCGGTGATAACTTTTTTTTATATCGCAACAAATGGTCATAAAAAATATTCCTTTACCGAAATAACACAATAGTTTTCTTTATCTTTAAATACAACATTAATTATGTATAAAATATAATAAATAATGTGTATCGTATAAATTCACGTAAAACATAAAATCCCATCATATTTCCTATTTACTTGATACGTACGTTGAATATTCTAAAATGATAAAAAATCGTGTTGATTAAAGAACTACTTGTTATCGTACGGGCTGAACTGAAATGGCCTCATTTTAAAACTATCAAAGCTGTTCATAGAATAAGCTAGCCAACAAACAAATTAAAAATGACAGTTGTTTGAATTAAAAATGTGTAAAAATTGAGTCAGGTAATTTGTTTTTTTTTAGGTATTGATGTAATTACACCAAAGAAAATTATATATATATATATATATATATATATATATATATACTTAATTATATATACAAAACAAATGTACACTAAGTTATTACTGTACAAGTCATGTCCGCGTGGAGTAGTGGCGAGAATGCTAGCCGCATTCTCCCGTTGAATGGCAATGCCGATTCTTTGGGCGAAAAATGCGTCAGCCCTCCTGTCAACTACGAAAACTATAAAAAAAAACGTAAACTTCTTTAAGCCAGACCTCAAAATTACTTAAAATGCTATTATTTTAATCTTAGGATTAGGATTTCAAGCTTCACATTTATTTTAACTATCAAAAAAAAATTACAATGATAATCAATTACTATACTTATCGCATACCATACACAAAAATATACAAACAAATTAAGTATCTTGTTTTTAAGTGGTCAAAAACCATAAAACTATAGGTGGTGGTGTTCTTTAAAATATACATGCTTTAAAGTTAAAGAAGATTAAAGTCGTAAATAAAAGCTATAAATGAATATGTTGGGTCATTAACACACAGTACCATCTAGTTCCATGGTAAGCTACGAGGCTTGTGTTATGGATATATTACACATATATAACTTTAACACATACATATTATAAATATAAACACCCACGACTAGAGTACAAACATTCGTGCTCATCACACAAACGAATGCCCCTAGCGGGACTCGAATCCGCTACCGCTAGCACAGCAAGTAGGGTCACTACAAACTGAGCCAAACGTGTCGTCACTACTACAAAGCTACTACAAACAACAAAAACAGGTCAGTATACCAACATCAGTTTTGAGTAAACATCAATCCACTTTGCCATCTCTGGAGCAACGCGAACAAAAGTGCAGATTCCACCGTGTTATATGATTAGAGTCGTAGCTATAACGCTGTCGCCCGCGGGACCTCATTATCTGATTGAATTGAGACCTTTTTGTCTCGCTTTGTTACAAACATTTTGTTTACGGCTTGATTTTTACATTTTTCACCGACTTCCTAAAGGGAGGTGTGCTTTTTATTTGTATGTGACGCAATATCTTGGTCAATTGTGATGAAATTTATATAAATTTGTTTTTTTTTTTAATGGATAGAAATACCTTATACCCCGATACAAGTATGTACTTATTCAAGAAAATAAAAATTAAAAGTAAATAATTATTTATTGGTACACCATAATATATATTATGCTACGAACTCCTTACCCTAATAGCTTAAAAATATTAAAAAAAAACGTTTGTTTGTTTCTTTGTATGTCCCTTACATAATAATTAATCTCTGAAACTATTGATCAAATTCTAAAAAAAAACTTCGTTAATAGAAATTTGAAACCTATGATGATGTTCTCCTAGCCGATTCCGGCTACGGCGGCCAATCTCATTGAGACTGGCCAACTGCGCAGGAGATATTATAGTGCACAAGTGTACGCGCAGACACAACGTGCACTCTCTATTCCTGTCACTCTCATGTGGGATGACTGCTCGACACGACCAGTGAGAGTTAAGGCGTAGGACCGACGGCTTTACGTGCTCTCCGAGACTCGGGGGTGAAACACCGCCAACTTCCCTACTCCGGGCTGCTACTGAGACTTACTATACAGAAAGACTCGAACCCAGGACGTCCGAGTGTGCAGCTGTACATGCTAGCCACTACACCACCGAGGCAGTTAGAAACCTATACTCTGTCCCTGAGCAACACAAGATATTTTAATCACGCGAGCAGAGCCACGTGAAAACGCTCATAGGAAATAAGCAAAAAATATTGTGAATTGTAATAAAAACATTAACATAATTTATGATTTTATCTGTTATTCCGTTGAAACAATTTTATATGCTATCATTAGTAAATAAAAGCATTCATACATACTAAACACCTGTTTCCATGAAAAGCCATTGAAGTACTATAGAAAGCAAATTACCTGTAACAAAAAACACCATAGCCATGTAAAACTATATTTTTTATTATAGATCTGTAATTAACATTAATTTTAATCATGACATTATAATAGAGGATTGTAAATAATGTAACATACAGATAATGCAGTCTCTGAAGCTTACATATTAGATTATCTATAAGTATTTGTTTGCATATCCACACTTAATATTATAATTGTGAAAGTGTGTTTGTTTGTCATTCTTTCAGGTCGAAACAGAGTGCCAGATTGGCGTGACTTTTTGTGTGGAGATGGTCGGAGGGCTGGAGAGTGACATAGGCTACTTTTTACCGCGAGAGGTTTTTTCATTCCCTCGGGAAAACACGTTATTAATATGTACAATCCAAAAATTATTTATGATCAGAATTACTTGAGATTTCGTATTAATGCTCTTCATTAACATTTTTTGTAGTTTTAGCGCAAGCGAAGCCGCGGGTTATTCTAGTTTTTATATATATACGCAACAAAAACGAAGTTTTGCATCAGCATACAAACTAACATAAAAAACCATTAAATAACACTCTCACAAAGTATACACTACACTGCATGTATAAGAAAAAAACTACAATATTTTCTATTATGGCAAACATAGTGATAAATCCTTAAATGATACAAGAAGACAGTAATAAATAATATTTTTGAATTTATTTAACAAAAATCAGTAAAAAAACCTTTGCAAGAGTTAAGAGTAGTAGGATCCAAACAAACACATACATATTATAATATATATATATATATATATATATATATATATATATATATATATATATATATATGACCAGGTCTTATGCAAAAGAAACTATATTGCCTTAATTGGTTCAGACTAAAACGGACAAAAGTTTCACACGAGTATAAAATACGTGGAGTATAAGAAACATCGCGTTTATCACTTAGCATGAGCAATATTCACGCAATGTACTAAATACACATTCCTTTTTGCATCGTTAAGTAACTAGTTTTTTATAATTTAGTGCGAATGGGTGTATTTGTTAGATCGATATTATGATAAAATATTTAATACTAGCGACTCGAACTCGCTTTGCTCGGGTCCGACCCTAGGTACGTTTTATCGATTAGTTTGTACCTTGCACCCTCCCCCTCCCCCCCTCCTCCCCCCCCCCTCCTTCATCCTAGCCAATGAAAAGTTATTCAATGTGTTAATAAAGAATATATATTTTTCTAACAAAATTATTTTTTTTTATAATTTTTTAAATAAAAAAGAAGTATTCTATCCGAGACCATGATTGCTGTAAAGCATTTGAAATGTCGAGAACCAAAAATCGAAATAAATAAACGAAAACATCCGAGAAGATAGTTTTATTTAAAACTAGCGGCTCACCCTCGCTTCGCTCGGGTTCGTCGCTAGGTACGTTTTAAATAGATATAAAAAGAAAAAATCTTTCTTTCTCACATTTTAATTATATGTTTTAATACTTACCTATTCCGGACTAAGAGAAATCCAAAAATTAAAATATCATAAAAATTGGAACGCGGTCGAACGGGATAAAAAGTATCCTATGTCCTTCTCCTGGCTCTAAACTACCTCCCTGCCAATTTTCAGCTAAATCGGTTCAGCCGTTCTTGAGTTATAAGCGAAGTAACTAACACGACTTTCTTTTATATATATAGATGTCACACATTCGCATAAATCTAAAAAAGTATTATGAACATAACTGTCTTTATTATGATTGCTTCCCAATACAAACTTTCATCCCCATTTTAACCCCCTTAAAAGATGATTTCCGGGATAAAAAGTATCCTATGTCCTTCCCAGGGTCTCAAACTATCTTATCACCAAATTTCATCTAAATCAGTTCAGTAGATCCAGCAATTACCCCCTACAACGTCACAAACTCACAATTCACAAACTTTTCCTCTTTATAATATTAGTATAGATATATTGTTTTTACAATTTTTTATTTTTTTTTATTAAATTGTAACATTGAGTTTAACTTAAATTCAACAGTTATTTCTATTACGATCTCTACCTGTTGACTCTACATCAATAAAGGTAGTTCTTGTATTTTGCATAATGAAACAATAACAATAGCATCATAAATGTATTACTCAATTAATTAATAATATTAATGTACATGTTAATATACTATAATTAACTTTTTGTTGTCAATTTATAAGGCCGATTTAAAAAAAAACTAAAATGAAATTTTGCAACTAAAATAAATAAAAAAAAATTTAATTAAAAAAAAACATATTTTTTTTTTGTAGTGAACATTAGAAATTACTCAACAAATTACAAAGAAGTTTTCTCTATGTAAAAGAAATGAAGGCAATAAAACTGTACTAAAAAGAATACAACGTATATCAGAAATAACTGTGTGGAGCTAAATTAATACTTGTATTAGTTTCTCACTGAACACAATACTACAGGTTTTTATCTCATTTCTATGCATAATTCTTTACATATTTCCGTTGTCAATGTTTAACATTACGCTGAGTTCTCTCTATCTATTAAAAACACACATTTATGAATCGTTTTTTTAGAGTAATAAATTTAAATAAATAATGATTCAAAATCAATTATTTAAAATATGTATATATTTAAAGTTATATATGTGTAGTGTATCTACTATCTGGTATCCATAACACAAGTCTCGTAGCTTACCATGGAACTAGATGGTGCTGTGTGTAATGTCCCAACCATGAACGAATTGTGGTTAATTCGTTCATGGTCCCAACATATTTATTTAATTAAGTGTGACTGTACTACTTTCTTATATTCACGCGTATATTTGATATTTCTAATAAACTAAAATCTTTCGCGGATTTATTTTGATTTTTGGTTCCCGACGTTTCGAATGCTTTACAACAATCATGGTTCCTTATTGAAGTCAGTCAAGAACCGTATCTATACTAATAAATGGAGAGCCGATTATTTTGTTCGGTTATACTGCGATAACTACTAAACCGATCGGAATAATACTCATACCATAAGATGCAGCGTGTTTCGGAGAAGGTTTTAGACATGATATTGTTGTACTATACGGGCGGAGCCGCAGGAAAACGCTAGTAAGATATATAACATACATAACCGTATACGAGGTTATTGCCAACATTATTTGTACACGTATGTAAAGAAATATCAACATTATGTCAAATATAATAATGTGAGATACAATTTTAATATAAAGCGCGAGCGCCTTACTTTTTAGGTTACAAATAAGAATATGCTCTAATGAACCTAGAAACTTCCATCTGAAGCTTGGAATTTTAATATAAAAACTAATTTCATATATTGCTGAATATTTAATTAAATAACGTCTGCGTGAAGGCGAAACACATAATAGGCCTGTAAATTATTCTACAACATATTTATTATTAATTTTCTATTTCTTATAATAGTTATTTATTTATTTATGTACCACGAAATATAAATATACAAAATAAAATAACAGAAAGTCGACAAATCATAACAGACAATAGGACAAAAATTGTAAAAACTACAGATTCGGCCTCTGTATCGATAATAATGTTTATTGCAATAAGATTTTCCAAAAAATATTTAATGTACACATTCGGCTTAGATACAATTTTATTATATGTATAGATAAAAATTTTATACTTATCCCACTTGAATGTCATAATATAAATCTGCACATATCCCTAGATACATACATATATCCCTATATACAAATTAAACAAATAAAATTAGAAGTAAATAAACAAATCAAACGGTTTTATTACACACGCAAGGAAAGGTGTGGCAACAACGGTAGCGCATCGAGGGTACTGCGAAATACGATTTGCTGCAGTTAATTGTATTCATATTTTAGACCAAATATTTAAAATTAATTAGCAGTTTCAGTACATCTATACATATAATAAAATTCTAACTGAATCGAATGTGTACATTACATATTTTTTGGAAAATCTTATTGAAATCGTCATTATTATCAATACAGAGGCCGAATCTGTAGTTTTTAGAATTTTTGTCTATCTGTCTAAGAACGCATAAAGAGAAATCCTCTAGACATATTTTGATGAAATTTTATATAATGATAGCTGGATATCCGAGTCAACATACAGGATATTTTTTACTGCGAGAAAATATCTTATCTCTGAGAAATCTATATTAAACAAAATTAAAATTATTTTCTAGGATTTTAAAGTGGGTTTAACATATTGAAGTTAATCAAGTACCAACTATTTATTCTATTACATATATATACATATATATATATATATATATATATATATATATAAAATACATAGTTTATCGTAAAGTAACGAAGGCGAAAATAAGAATGCAACAAATATAACCTTCGCTTCAAACATGAGATATTGTTGAGTATGTCTCATATAAGAGTAGCCACGTGTACAGTAATTTCAAAATGCACTCCGCACGTGAGTCACGTCGGACGACGGGCACGTACAATATTTATTATCTATCTTTATTTATTATGGTTATACTTGATATATAAAAACTATACCAACTATATATATTTCACTAGCGAATTAGCCTCGTTATGCTCGGTGCGTCCTTAGGTATCTAACAGTAACCTATGTAACACTTCCTTAGATTTACTCGAATATTTGACATCTATACATACATATAATAAAATTGTAACTAAGCCGAATCTGTACATTAAATATTTTTGGAAAATCTTATTGAAATAAACATTATTATCGATACAGAGGCCGAATCAATAGTTTTTAGAATTTTTGACTGTCTGTGTCTGTCTATCTGTCTGTCTGTTACCGCATCACAGAAAAACTACTGAAGGTATTTTGATGAAATTTGGTATGATGATAGCTGGCTATCCGGGTCAACATATAGGGTACTTTTTACTGCGGGAAAATATCTCATTTCTGAGAAAAAATACAAAATCTGCATTGTAAGAGTGTACTAATATGTAAAACCTAAGAATTTGGTTATTGGTCATCTGAACGCGGGCGGAACCGCGGGCAATGCTAGTATACTATAATATAACATTTATGCTTTTTAGATAATTATTATATGTTAATTGACGCTGTATGAAAAGTTACTTTAAACATAATTTTTCGTTTGACCTTTAATTCACGTACAAAGTACACTCGCAGTGCGTGTTTATTTAATTAAATTTCTCCTATTCGATTCACGCAATTATAATTTAAAAGCAAAAGCTGGTACCCGACACTCCGGTAAATATTATTGATCAAAGATAAGTATAGAGCGGATAGATCGTCACTACTTCCTATTTGTCTATTTTAACACGCTTTTATACTTCACTCAGTTTATAGTGTGTAGTGTAGTACTTGCTGTGCCAGCGGTCGCGGGTTCGAGTCCCGCTGGGGGCATTCGTTTGTGTAAACGTTTGTATGCCAGTCATAGGTATTTTTATTCTATTAATATGTATATATTTAAAGTTATATATGTGTAGTATATCAAATATCTGGTATCCATAACACGAGCCTCGTAGCTTGCCATGGAACTAGATAGTGATGTGTGTTAATGTCCCAACATATTTTATGTAATAAAATCTTAGAAGTCAATTTTAACCTTTTTCTAATTGTCGTATCGAAATAAGACTTTGTATGTACATGTAGTTCGAATGACAGTTCGTACTATAACTCGGTATCTTGGAGCTGATCTGATGATGCAGCCAGGAGATGAATAGTGGAACTCTTCAGTGGCTACTAGTGAACCTCACAAGTTTGGGCTCATATGATTCGTCTTCAAGAGTCCCAAACTTCCTATTCATGAAAAGCGTGTTTCTTTCCGTTTTTAATCCCTCCACGACCGCGAACACGCTGGCGTGTCAGTTAACAATAGATTTCTTAGAATTTGAATTAATTTCGTAAAAATTTACCTGCAGGTGTTAAAAGTCAAATTATTTATTAGTTATTACTTTATTGTCACTATAGAAATTATTTTCATTGAATAATTCCAGTCATGTAATATAATAGAAAATTTAAAATTATCTTTGAATCACAGTGAAGACTTGAAAATCCTTTTATGTATTTTTATTACATAAATTTATAATTATGTGTTCACGACAGAACGAACCCACGTCTTCAAAACAACTTAGGAGATACCATAATGAAAAAATTGTAAGGTTTTACTAACAAACTAAATATGTAGAGCGTAGAGCGTTTAAAATGAAAATTTTACCAACATACATACGGCTATTTAAATAATTATTACTAATACAGGTGAAGCCTGTGTTTGTCGATAGTTAAGTTTAAAATTAGTATTTTTAAAAAAAGTTGAAATATTTAGTACTAGCTAGCGTTTTCCTGCGGCTCCACCGGCATAGTAAATTAATCACCAACATATCATATACTAAAACCTTCTCCGAAACACGCTGCATCTTGTGGTAGAAGTATTATTGCGATCGGTTCAGTAGTTATCGCAGTATAACCGAACAAAAAAATCGGCTCTCCAATTATTAGTATAGATAAACATATATACAGGTACATATAAAAATTTGTTAGGTGTTACAATGTATGTGTATTTATATTGTCATTTACATCGTCTCAGTGGCGTGTTGAAATCACGCCCATGATAAAACGAGTTGAATAGTGTCCCGTATTGAGGTTGCCGCGTGCCCTGTATTTGAGAACGATACGTGCGTTACATCGAGTGAAGCGATATTTTTTTATTATTAACTAGCTTTAAAGCCGGTTCCGTTTGACTTACGACGATAAAAATAGATTATGTCATTCACATTTGAATTGCCTATCCGCCAGTATTAGTCGCATATGAATTAACACAGCCGTTCTGGAGATTTCACGTACAAACAAACAGGCAGACTGTATTTTTATACCTACCATATCCTAAACTTAAAAAAAATATATTTAAGAGCTTACATTCCACGAAGCAGTTTAACTTTTCTACAACTATTTACGGAACTAAAAACCAGTTTGATTTCTATGGTAAATGCTCACTTAAATAAAACCTAAAAATCAAAAAATAATCATATTCCGATGCGAAACGGCCTCGCTGTCGGGCTGTCAAAGTAAACAATTACGATACTGTTCGAACGGGCGACGACCCCGCTACCGACGCGCGCGTTGTTACAAAACCGCTCGCGTGCGATATCATTTGCATTTTTAATGCGAATTACCACTGTGCTATATATACACCATTAGAGAGCGCAAGAGGTACGAAATATTCGATTATTTAATCTAAATATTCTTTAACCAAGCGTTAAAATATCACTTAATTAACATTACAACAACAAAAAAAAACGTGTTTTCAATAGGCCATCATTGATTGACCTGCGCTTTAAAATATATATAATACGAATGGTTTGTTATTATAAAGTTATTTAATTAAACAAATTTCATATTTTCGGTGTAAATGGACCTATAGAATCGTCAACAAAGTTTTGTACAAGAACGAGAAGTTCACCCTCGTTTCTCTCGGATTCGTCTCTAGAAACACATAGACAAATCTATCCCGCGGGAACCGTACATATTTTCAATAGGAATAAAAAATAGTCTATGTGTTAGTCAAATGTATGAGCTATATTGTAAAGTTTCATTAAAACCCATTCAGTAGTTTTGCGTGAAAGCATAACAAAAATCCATACATCTAGATATCCATATATCCTCACAAACTTTCGTATTTATAATATCAGTAAGATTTCATGATATCATGCTCACAAATACGAATATACTTACCTATACATAATCCATACATATAATAAAATTGTAACTAAGTCGAATCTGTACATTAAATATTTTTTGAAAAATCTAATTGAAATAGACATGACTATCGATACAGAGTCCGAATCTACAGTTTTTAGAATTTTTGTCTGTCTGTCTGTCTGTCTGTCTGTCTGTCTGTTACCGCATCACGAGAAAACCACTGGACAGATTTTGATGAAATTTGGTATGATGATAGCTGGATATCCGGGTCAACATATAGGATACTTTTTACCGCGGGAAAACATCTCATTTCTGAGAAAAAATACAAAAACTGCATTGTAAGAGTATACTAATATGTAAAACCTAAGATTTGGTTTTTATCCATCTGAACGCGAGCGGAGCCGCGGGCAATGCTAGTATAGGTATATATATGTGTTCATATACAACCACGCATGGACTCAAGTTAATTGTTTTTATTCACCCTTTCTCTAAAGGGTTCGCCCCATTTTCAATACAAATCACCTCTTTACTTTGAGCCGTGGTGACAAACGAGGCGACGCTGCGTATTCCCAACGTTGAGAGCTGTCCTAAATAAACAATTACCATGTTCGAGCGGGCATCGAACCCGTGAAACTTTTACCAAATCACTTATAATAATAAATATGTATATCCTTTACTACGTTTCCATAAAATGACTAATCTACTATATTAGTGGAAATTTTTGTGATCCGTATTACTGCTTTAAATATAGGCGAAAATCGGAAAAGTGATAATTTGTTATTGCAAAATTATTTGTTGAACTTGTATTTAATTATTTAAAACAATGAAAGCTAAATTAAAAAAAAAAACACGATGACATTAAAAAAAAATTGCTTGAATATTTAGTATTTACACTTATAGAGTGACTCATCAATTGATTTACCATTTATTTATATGTTGTTGTGTTATATGGTGTTGTTTTCTTTAAAATTATAAGTTTTTATTAAGCACCCAAACCCATGGTGATCGATGGTGATTGTACAATAATATTATTCCGTCATGGAATTTAGGGCTGCAACAGTACTTTTCCATATCCTTCTATCTTTAAGTACACCTTAAACACGAGATTCCCAACCTTCTAAGGTCCACCTCTATAAACCTACTCCAGGTGTTAATTGGTCAACCAGGTCTCGACCGGAAAGCTGCCAAACCCATACAAAGCGAGTATTTAATTTTAATCGAGTGCAATGACCGGTTAAAATCAATAATTATACAATAATTATTTAACAGAGATCCATAATTGAAAAGACAAAGGATTAGTCGATTAGTTAACCAAATAAATCTGTACAAAATATTTATTTATTAATCTTTGCTTAGTCTAGCAGTGTTGCGCCCGCGCAGTGACGCATGTATCCATTACATGGACCCATTATTAGCAAACAAAAGAAATAATTACATGGGAAATAGATTGTAAGTATGTACAATGTGTAGTGTTGCTTTCGATTAAGTCATAAGAGTCTAGTTTGTTTAAATTGTTCATTTAAATACGTTTTAGGTCGGAGTTAACATAAAAAAAATGATTGTGACATTAACGTGATAAGACATATCACAAGAGAGACCTAACAAAAAGGTTTATTTTGAATGCAAAAACTCTTTTATGTATAAATAGGCTGTGTCTTGCAGTATTATATAAATTATATATTTAAAGTAAATAATCCATAATCCATTGTTAATGAGTATGTTTTTATTTGACAGCCTTGTTGCTTAATAATCCTATTACGACTCGACGGCTGTTTTTTTTTTTTAATTTAGGAGCTAGAGACGAGCTTAGTGTTATCGATAATAGAAATCTTTAGTTTTTGTGTTTATATATATATATATATATATATATATATTTATATATATATATAATTCTTCTGTGAGTGTGTATGTCACTGAACTTCTCTCAAACGACTGGACCGATTTTGATGAAATTTTTTGTGTGTGTTCAAGGGGATCTGGGAATGGTTTAGATTCACAATTTGAATAATAATTTTCATCAAAAAATTATTAAAAAAGTTTGAAATTTTCAAATTAAAGACGTGTAGACAGGACAACGTCTGTCGGGTCCGCTAGTATATATATAAATAACTAATGGTAGTTAAAATCCATATATGTTTTTCTCAAATTTTCAATTTATGTGGTCGAATTCGAATACTGGAATACTAGCTTTATAAAATATAATAAACACCTCTGTCGCCGTCTGTATACAAAGTAATAATGATTTGGACCTCATGTCCCCTTTTTTTGTTTCATTATACTATTTATCTTCTAGAATGTTCTGTAAAGATATAATTAGACAGCAAATTATTTCTGACATCTTGGTAGTTATTGTATTTTTTTTAATTGTCCTCTCTTCCTGTGATTAATAAAAAAAGTAAAATTAAGAAAAAAGTAAATAAATAAGCCTTAGTCAATCTTATCCTATACAAAAACCTAAAACAATAAGTTCCATGAAGCGTTTACTTGTAGATGATATTCATTATAATATGGTAATTTATATGTACATACATCATCATCACATTTTATGGGATAGAAATTTTAATAGCCGCACGTTATATATACATACATTTTAAATAGAATTTTTTTTATTAGGATTGCGTGTACAGAAAGCATTTACAATTAATTCTTATATATGTAACAAGTAATTCATTAATGCAAATTATTATTATTATTATTAGTCATTAATACATAGATATATAAAACTTAGATACACATTTCCTAACAAATATCTCACCAAAAAGTGGCGTCGACATGTGACGTTAAATCAAACCAAAGAATGAAATTCAAAAATCAAAAATTCAAAATGTCTAAACACAAATTCGAACTTACACACACACACACAACATAAAGTACTTTTTTAAACGAAACAACATACGTTTTAATTTTGTCATCCGAAAAGCAATGAACAAAAGATATTTGAAAAATGCGAACAATATGGAATTTTGCGCATCCTTTGTAGGAACATCACTTTAGAGACACTAATTGTATATATTGAGTGTTTGAATATCAATGCATTAACACGCGAATTTTAATTATTAGAACATTAAAAATATCTCATTAGCCTATATCGCCCATTGATAGAAAAGATCTTGCGACCGTGAAAGCGGCGTGAAAGATCAACTAGAACGGAGTCATGACACTGCTACTGTGTCACATACGCCTCTTTACACAAATGTACTTATTTATTCAGAAATGTTAACGCTAATTTAATTATTTCGGTCTGGCTGTCACGTCGGCAGATTAATTGATATTAAATCCCATGACAGTAAAATGTTAACAATTAATTAACAAATTACATATTGAAATGATGATGATGTTCTCCTAGCCGATTCCGGCCACGGCGGCCAATCTCATTGAGATTAGCCAACTGCGCAGGAGATATTATAGTGCTCAAGTGTACGCGCAGACACAAGTGCACTCTCTATTCCTATCACTCTCATACTCCGGTGGGACGACTGCTCGACACGACCAGTGAGAGTTAAGGCGCAGGACCGACGGCTTTACGTGCTCTCCGAGGCACGGGGGTGAAACACCGCCAACTTCCCAACTCCGGGCTGTTACTGAGACTTTCTATACAGAAAGACTCAATAACTAAACTTGGCCCGACCCGGGACTCGAACCCAGGACCTCCGGGTGTGCAGCCGTACATGCTAGCCACTACACCACCGAGGCAGTTATTGAAATACAATTTAGTCGGATAATATTATTTTGAATATATTAGATTTTACATCAAAATTGTTGCGGTAGAGATGAATAGGACGAGATAGTACTCCTTAATTGGGGATTATTATTTAGGGTACCAATAGCAAAGTGGAGAATCGCCTAATAATAATAATAATATAATATAATATTATATATATATATATATATATATACATATATAAATGTATATACGAGCATTGCCCGCGGCTCCGCCCGCGTTCAGATAAACTAAAGATAGAAGATAAGATAAACCAAATTCTTAGGTTTTACATATTAGTATATTTTTACATTGCAATTTTTGTCTTTTTTCTCAGAAATTAGATATTTTCCGGCTGTAAAATATATCCTATATGTTGACCCGGATAACCAGCTATCACCAGACCAAATTTCATTAAAATCCCTCCAGTGGTTTTTCTGTGATGCAGTAACAGACAGACAGACAAAAATTCTAAAAACTATGTATAGATTCGGCCTCTGTATCTATAATAATGTTCATTTCAATAAGATTTTCCAAAAAATATTTAATGTACAGATTCGGCTTAGTTACAATTTTATTATATGTATAGATATATGATGAACATGTTCGTTTGTTCATCCTTGTTCCTCGCGCAGTAGACTAAAAGATCAATTTGATTTTGCATACGAAGAGTATGGACTGGAATTTGAAAATAGGCTATTTTTTAGACTTTAAAAAAAGTACTCAATTCGAATGTATTTTTTGTGTGAAAGTTACGCATATCTTACGCTCGATAACAATTGTTAATCATAATTATATGTAATAAATAGGTTGTACTGTAATGTAAAGTATGTGGGAGTTTTTTTTTTCATTTTTTTTATATACTGCTATTTTTTTATTTACTTTTTTTTTATAATTTATTTGTCCGACAACAGAAACAAATCAAACCTCAAGTGACTCGTGTTCCCGTCATATTATTCATTAAAGAATCTAAAATTATTCTAAATTCTTATTCATTAAAATATTGTATAAGAAATTCGTTTTTTCATAATAAAAGCCCATTCTTGAACACGCTGCAATGTAATAGGTGTTTGTTTGTACAAAATGCACGAAAAACAAGACCTATACATACGTACGTCCCTGTCACAGTCAATGTTTGTGTAACGCCTACAAATATTTGTGCTTTTCACCCCGACATGTAAACGGACGGACTTTGTGTAAACTTGAAAAATAATATAAAATGAAAAAAGCTCAAAACTTATATAAAGATTTAAATACTTAACAAATTTTAACCTGCGTAGTACTTCAAAGGGTTTTATTAAACAATGTTAATTTGCACAACCTAAAAAATTTCGCTAATTTTCTTTCATTACGTAAACACAAATAGGGTAAAAGACCGAGTTAAGTTTTAAATTTTTGGTTCTTATGAAATTTTAGAATATTGTACAAAAGCGAAAGAAACCTAATAAAATACTGTACAAAACTCAATTATAAATTTTACTCAAATTTCATAATAATACGTATATTTTAAGTATATTATATTGTTGTAAGCTTTCAATACGCCAACTGATCTAGAATGGAGTCGGTCGAATGAAGATTCGATAGGTCCTAAAGTCGATCACGCCTTTCGACATGCCATAAACAATTCTAAGGGTTTCACGCATAGTTAAACAAGAAAGGTACCGTAAAAATATTAAAAAAACTAACATTTAATGTGCCGTGTAAAGAGAAAACAAGATACGCGTAGTTGGAATAATGTTAAACACACACTCGTTGGTACATAATATGTACATACATAGGTTAGAAATAGAAGATTTGTTGTTAATAGCTAAGTGTTTTTATTAGAAACCAGTCTTCGGACTGTGGTCGAAATTCCACGATAACTATTATTGAAAATTTGAGGAAAATATGAATAAAATTTACTAATCTGTATTTAAAAAAAAACTTTTTTTTTTATATTGATAACTCTACAGATATATAATAATGACTATACAAGCCATACAAACAAATTGGTAAACGCAAATTCGGGTTCTTCTTCGGGCTATTTTTGTTTGTTTGAATAGATAAATAACAGATGTCGTTGATTCGTAAATAGTTAAACTGTTTCATTTTATAAATATGTGTGTAAGGAATGGTAAATATTATAAAATTCATTCTGCATTCGATTAAAAAAAATCTATGATTCTAACAATTTTTAAACGTGATAAACAATTCATTCACAAAGAGTAAAAGCGCCATCTGTGAATTTACACTACAAACCCATCATCTGATTGTTGATATTTCAACAATCAGTAAAATCACGCAAATTTTGTTTACAGGCATATTATTTTTTTTCCATTCACTTAGAATATTTTTTAAAACAATAATATACCTTTTTTGATATATATATATATATATATATATATATATATATATATATATATATGATATATATATATATCATATATATATATATATCATCATCATCTACGATGATGATGATGATGATGATGATATATATATATATATGATATATATATATATATCATCATCATCATATATATATATATATATATATATATATATATATATATATATATATATATATATATATATATATTTATCTTTTGATAATTTAACACAACTTTAATAACAAATCGATATAGGTAACGTCATCTATTGACATGTATTTGAACTAGTTTTTCTTTGTAATGAGACCCCATGATAACACTAAGCATCTAAAGCTAGCCAATAGATACTAAACAAAAAATCGGTTAACCAACAGAGAAGAAAAAGGTACTGACCTGTTTTGACTTTGCGTATTTATATATAGATACGCTTTGAGAGGCGGAGGTACTGAATTCAGATGTATGTATGTTTTTTTGTGTATATCACCCGATAACTTTAACAATTGTAAATCAATTTTTATATAGTTTTTTTTTTAATTTACACCATAAAGGTTGTCAAATATAAATTTCAAGAAGAAATTCTACTTCTAGGGAAAACAATTACTTAAAATGTGAACTTGTAGTTGTTGTACCTTTGTATTTGAAAACTGATTATTTAAATCAATCACGCTTATACCTGGTCATAAACTTTTAACGGCTTCCACTAGGTTATCGTGCGTCGGAGGCTCATGAAATATATATAGCACACAGACATACGTACGTACAACCGGACTGCTATCAATACCTGTGAATAATTGCCCTGAACGGGATTCAAACCGACGACCGCGAGCAGGCACAGATACGACTTCCCTACCCAAGGGGGTATTACAACATAAATAGCCTAAAAAGTAATTCGTATTCTATAAAGAAGGTTCAAACAAGTCTCTGCCATATCTAATAGTATCAATAAACAGCTACCTCTTCCCGATATAACTCAAGTCTATTAAGCCAAGCCAACTATCTAGTGGGTATGTTAGAAAGTATCGTACGCAACGTCGGTGCGTGCGCGCGTCATGAATAGAAATCACTTGCTTCTTCATAGAGCCGTGGTTTTTGAGATAGCGGAGACTTATATTTTATACACTATATAAAATAAGTTATAATACTACGATCATGTTTTTTTGAAGTCGATTTTCGTTTTAATATATATCTTTCTATGTGAAAACAACATAAAAAATACCTTACATAGATCTTACATTGTTGTAAACATTTTGTTCTAAACAATGCCTTATAACAGTGGATCATACTTCGTGGTTTTAATTATTTACGTGAGAACAGGCGCTAAAAACCTTATGTACAAAGCCATGATCACAAAATGGAGGTATTTCATTAAAAGTTTTCGCATTTCAGCTGACAAACGGACCGAACCCCAATTTTCATGTGGAGACAGTTTTCCTCCACGCCTAATAGGACGATTATAGCGGATAAAGTAGGTAGAGAAGCGTATCGAATCTACTTCCCTTGTCGATATGATAGTAATATAATATACATATAAGTGATATATTGACATAAGGGCGGTGAAATGTGAGTCAACCATTTTCATGTACCCTTCTATGATATATATATATATATATATATATATATATATATATATATATATATATATATATATATATATATATTCAATACGTATTCCAATTAATATTATTACTCACGATGATGGTTCTTACGTAACTACTTTCATAGCTAGATTTCGAAAGACGTGTACGCCAACCCACATTTAGCCAGCGTGGTGTACTATCGCTGATCTCCTTTGTGTCGACGGAAGGCCCATGCCCAGCAGTGGGATTTTAAAAAGGCTAACGTATTTTCATTTATATATAAGAAGATCATGTCTGTTTTCCTTTGGCCATAAAAGACATATTTTTCAAAGACAAATTTCATATGTTTAAACAAACTTTGCACAACAACGAAAATTGAATGTTAACGATGAGTTCGTTATTACCAGGATATTACATAAACTAATAATAATTATTATCTTTATTATGTGTCATAATTATTATAAATTCCGAAAGTGTTCATTACACTTTGGTTTGCAATTAATTAATAATTCATAATCAATTATAAAATATTTTACAACTACTTAAAAGACGTACCATAAGAGCATCTGTGGTTTATGCCAAAAATTGCGGATTCGAGTCCTGCTTTTTATATTTGCTATAAGTTGATCTGACAGACGTTTTCCTGTCTAAATTTCAACATTGAGCGATGTCTGAGTTTATACAAAAATCCTAGAAAAAAAAAAATTTTTAATTTTTCCAATATTTTCCAATTTTCTAAGCAACTTACGCATTTTTCACAGGAAACCCCTATTCGGACTATAATTGTATTCAGCCCTTTTTAACGTCCCACTGCTGGGCACAGGTCTCCCTTTAATACGAGAGAGATCAGGCTATAGTCCACCACGCTGGCCAAGTGCGGGTTGGCGGACTTCACATGTCTTTCGAAAACTTGCTAAGTTCTCTAAGACATGCAGGTTTCCTCACGATGTTTTCCTTCACCGTTAAGACAAGTGGTAATCATGTTGGAAATGATTTGCACATGAAAATATCAGAGGTGCGACACCCGGGATTTGAACTCGCTTCACTCGGTTTCCCAAGCGAGCGCGTTACCACTGGGCTACCACTGCCTAGGACTATAATTGCATTTTTTAAATATCACTATATTTTGATAGAAGAAAACTAAAATGTGAGTGTGAATTAGAAGATAGCGCCGTTAAATTAAACGTTTACACTTCTCGATAGGAATACCTACTTGAAAGCGAGGTCAACAAACTATTTACGAGTGGAGACCGTAGCACTAATTGGAATGGTTGGGCAGCTGAAATTAATGAAATACATTCATATAACGTTTTGACCATATTTATACGTAATGGTCATATATGTATGAAATAGAACAAATAAAACTATATTTTCGGATTTACATTTGTCGAGGATTTACTATATAGCTGTTACATTCAGCACCTTCCCACAAAACAATACAATAATTTTCAAAAATATAAAAATACCACCAAGGTATCTTACAATATTTGTAAATTTTTATTTTTTTTACAATTTTTATACTTAAAAAAATTCTTTTAAAAATCCTCTAAAAGCAACAAAAAAGTAATTATGGAACTTTTTTACCATCGAGCGGTTAGGCAGTTTCTACGCCATTTATAAAGTACTAGCATTGCCCGCGGCTCTGTCCGCGTTCAGGTGACCAAAAACCAAATTCTTAGGTTATATATTAGTATACTCTTACATTGCAGTTTTTGTATTTTTTCTCAGAAATGGGATATTTACCCAGGGTAAAAAGTACCCTATATGTTGACCTGGATAACCAGCTATGACCATACCTCATCAAAATCCATCTGCAGTGGTTTTTCTGTGATGCGGTAACAAACAGACAGACAGACAGACAAAAATTCTAAAAACTATAGATTCGGCCTCTGTATCGATAATAATGTTTATTTCAATAAGATTTTCCAAAAAATATTTAATGTACAGATTCGGCTTAGTTGCAATTTTATTATATGTATAGACGTATAGATTACAAAAATATACGTTGCTAACATATTTCCAAGCAACTGAACAACAAGACCTTCCTGTCCACCTACAACTATTAAGCATGACAAGGTTAAGTTTCTCAATACAAAAAAACGCAGTGGCATTGCTCTGAATCTCATGGTAAGTCACGAGGTAAGCTAATTGATTAATTTTTTACTTATTATCTAAGCTGTAAAAAGATTTTATTTTTAAAATAAGATATACTTTTTGTACCATATCAGAAACGCGAACGACAAAGACTAGTAATAATTAATCTATACATATAATAAAATTCGGAGTCGGATCTGTACATTTAGTTTTTTTTTAATCTTATTGAAATAACCATTGTTATCGATACAGAAGCCGAATCTATGATTTTTAGAATTTTTGTTTATCTGTCTGTCTGTTAACGTATTACGAGAAAACCGCTGGACAGATTTTGATGAAATTTGGTACAGTGATCGAGTTATCGGGGCCAACATGTAGGTATATACTTTTTACTGCGAAAAAATATCTAATCTCTGAGAAATCTATACTAAGCTTTAAAACGTAACTAGGGACAAAACCGAGCGGAGCGAGGCCGAGTCGCTTGTATTAAATAAGTGCGAAAGTTTTTGTGTGTGAAGAAAATCTATACCTAAAATCTAATCTATATGGGTGTGTCCCTAGGTGTCTAACAGAAGTCTATGTTTTACTCCAGGCATTGTCTACTGTGCTAAATTTCATTAAAATCTGTCCAACCATTTCAGCATTAAGAAGTAACAAATAAATATTTATATTTACAAACACATAAAAACTTTTGCAATTACAATAATGCTTAGTTCTTTTTTAAAAGAATTAACTAGTACAAAATATAAATTTTATTAATCAAAATTTTAGCACCGCGAAGGAATAAAACCTAGAACATCACGTACTAAACTAATAAACAATATCAAACGGTTAATTATAAACAACTTCATATTCCTAATATAATGTCACGCAACAAGAGCTCTACATATTTTCATAGGATAATAAAATGATCAAGAATTACTGTGGAATGTTGGCTGTTTCATATTTTATATGTTAGGAGTATTCACCTTATAATGAGTTTGTAGCACTATAAGTACTCAACTAAGTGACCTAAGCTATAAAAATAATCACATCGCTTGCTCGTTTCGAAATAAAAAATACAACTTTTTTAATTTTAGAGATTCTCTTATATAGAAGTGAGATATACGAGATAATACACTGTTATCTCGTATATTGGCTTTTCTTTTATTAAAACAAACATTC
The DNA here is from genome assembly GCA_921882275.1 of Brenthis ino. Taxonomy (NCBI): domain Eukaryota; kingdom Metazoa; phylum Arthropoda; class Insecta; order Lepidoptera; family Nymphalidae; genus Brenthis; species Brenthis ino. The sequence goes on from OV170234.1 coordinate 20,131,501, forward strand.
GTTCTAAGGAAAAATCGAACTTGCTACCTCCATCTAGTAGACAGTATTAATCAAACCGTGCAATGATGTGTACATAATTATTTATTATAATATTTTTTATAAAAAGGTGCATCGAATTCGAAATCCCTTAAATTATTCATTCTTCCCTCAAGTCCCTTTGAAGTACCGACAAATATTTGCCCGCGGCGAACTATGCGAGCGATCACATGGTTACCGGAACGGGGGTAAAAGATAGTAAATTCAATTCTCTTGTTAATATCATCAAAGCGTGCCTGCCAGTTGAGCACAGATTACTTGGCCAATGTCACGTAGAATGGAGAAGACAAAATATTGTCTGTCTGTCTGTCTGTGTGATGTTGGTGTCGTTGCCAAATTTTATCACAATCTGTTAAAGTGATAAGCGGACAGACAGAGAGACAGCTAATTAAAAATGTAATAAAACATAAATTAAAATTTTCTTTTAAGCCGTATTCATTATTACAGCTCGGTAGCCAGACTTTCAACAGATAGAGCAATCAATTACAAACAAAAGACATAATAAATATATCAATTAACACTACGCGTAATAGGATGTAAGTTTTTGCGTTCAACGCACGAATAATTTCCACTGTTCTTGCAGCTTACTTACTAACTTGCCCCTGCTTTCGTCAGAAAATGTTTAAATACTAGCGACTCACATTGGCTTCGTTCGGGTTCGTCCCTAGGTACGTATTAACGATTAGTATGGATTAGATAGACTAAATATTATATATAGATAAGTATGATGAGTTGTTGTGGGTTGTATTATAACGTGTTTTCCCGTGGAAATGAGATAATATCCCGCGGTAAAATAGCCTATGTCACTCTCCAGCCCTCCAACTATTTCCACACAAAAAATCACGCCAATCCGTCACTCTGTTTCGATGTCAAAAGAAGGACAAACAAACACACTTTCACATTTATAATATTAAGTATGGATTTAACACAAATTATACTTTATCATAGTTATTATATTATTTTAATTATACTAGAAAGTTATAAAGATCGACTCAAAATATCCATAAGTTTATTCCATACAAATACTAAGATAAAGACAGTCATTTATTCCAGTAGCACAAACAAACACATTCAATTTTATTTATATTTAAAGACAGATAATAATGGAATGAACAACAAATAGTTTCGTTCAATTGAGCACAGTATCTAATTAAAAGAAACGCTAAAATAGATTGGAGATATTAAACGTTTAACTGAATCGGCCATCAATCGCAGCATTTTCTCTTTTATAATATAGTATTTTGCATTTATCTCGCATTTATAATAGATAAGAAACATTTGTTTATATAAATTGATTGTTCACGTGTTCGATTCCCGCGTTGAGTTTGATTGTGTGACACTAAATAGATACTACATATATGATACTATACGATCGCACTTAAATCGACGTGTTTAGATGTATATACTTAAAAAATATATAATGAAGCAGTTTTTACTTAAAAACGTAAAAATTATAAGGGCAAGTTAATATGGTGTAGCCGTAGCGAGTAACATTTAACTAAAATTGGACTTTAGGTCACTTAAAAGGTCAGAGCTCGTATATGAGAACGTTATATGTAAGTCCTATATCGTAAATACTGATACGTATCTTATTATAAACGATGGGGCACACTGATTAAAGGTCATTACAGTTTATTTTCTCAAAAAGCCCTTTTAAATGATAATATTAAGAAAAACAGCACAGAGTAATGGCGTCATAATCGTCTGGATCACGAGTCCCCTAACAACAGCAATTGCTAGATAAAAACGTGAGTCCATATATCGTTACAATGTATCTAAAATTACATAGCCTGTAATTTTTATAATGAAAAAGAAATCTTATACGCTTGTTTTATATTCAGAATATTTATATATTTTATTATATTTCCCTTTCCACTTAAGACGTACATGTACAATTATAATTGGATACTCTGAAGCGTCTATCTACAAAACACAAACAAACTCTATTTAATCAATACATATAATAAATATTTTTTGGAAAATCTTCTTGAATATAATAATGTGTACATTATTATCGATACAGAGGCCGAATCTATAGTTTTTAGAATTTTTGTCTGTGTGTCTGTGACCTCATCACGGAATACCCACTGGAGGGGTTTTGATGAAATTTGGTATGATGATAGCTAGTTATCCGGGTCAAAATATAGGATACTTTTTACTACGGGAAAATATTTAATCTCTAAGAAATCTATACTAAACGTTAAAAATTAAGTAGAGACGAACACGAGCGGAGCGAGGGTGAGTCGGTAGTAGTAGATAAGTAAATTACATGGACGTCAGTTATGAAGAGAAAATAATCGACTTGCAAGTCTTAAACATTCCATAAAGAGCAAAAGGAGAGTAAAGCGACTTAATTTATATCTATCAGAAGATCAGAAGTCGACGAGAAAAAAAACTAATCATAAAATTAATCTTCTTCGACGTTTCATCTGTTTCAGAAAGATGCTTTAGAACTCCACAACCTAAATACTTATATTCGATATGAAAGAAATATTCCGTACGATATTTTATTTCACTTTAGTATTTTTGCAAGTAACCATAGGCAAAATGAATAAACTGCACGGTTATTATAGGTTGTATCAAAGCTCAAGACCCCTTAGAAATCATGTGAGCAAATTTAATTTTCTGTAATCCGATTACATTTGAAACTTGGATCATATTATTTCTTTCGCAATTTCCTTTCAATCTGGTATAGATAAAAGTTAGATACAATACATACGTGTATTTCTTCTCTATCATTTGTGACGTTTTACTATTAAAATACTATTTAAAGAAGATATCTGTCTATATACATATATTATAAAATTCTGAGTCGAATCTATACATTAATTATATATTTTTGGGAAAATCTTATTGAAATAATCATTATTATCGATACAAAGGCCGAATCTATAGTTTTTGGAATTTTTGTCTGTCTGTCTGTCTGTTACCGCATCATGAGAAAACTAGTGGACAGATTTTGATGAAATATAGTATGATAATAGCTGGTTATCCGGGTCAACATTTAGGATACTTTTTACTGCGAGAAAATATCTCATCTCTGAGAAATCTATACTAACATATGTTTTAGAAGGAAGCGCGAGCTTAGTCTTCCTTTAACTAGTCTTCGATCACTTTATTTAACGTGCTTATTTTAATTACTTACAAAAGCTTATAAAGTTATAAAAAGGTTGTTGAACTTGAATTTTATGAACACATTAGTAAGTTAACAGGTAGAAGTCACGCATACATTTATAATCTATAGCTTTAACGATAAGTAGGTATTAACTCAAAGACTTATTGCTAAGATAAAGATTGGCATTACAAGTACTTGTCTAATACACGACCAATTAGTAAAAGCAAGTATGAAAACTAAATAAATCTTCTAACAGTTCCTTTAAAAGGTATTTTATTGTGTGTATTAATGTTTTTTTTTTAATTTTGTAGTTCAGAAATAATATAAATTGGTATTTTAAATACAATCTTTTCGGATTTTTTCGTGATTTCTTCGTTGATTTGGGGAATCAAAAATCGAAATAAATTCTCGATAAATATCAAATATTCTCGTAAAGAAAGTATTATGAATTGGTCTATTTTAGAGTTAATGTCTAAGTACATCACATCATTAATTTAAGGTAGGTAATATTTGAATTCCGGGGCAGAGGCTGACTGCTACCGGACGCGTCCCCGGGTGGCGGATAGGGGAAGCCACTCACGACTGTTCCCCCAGACAGGAGCTTGTGGTACCGGAGCAATCCGGCGCGGACCAACAGCCAGGAGGGGCAGGGGGAGCGGTGTCAGGAGGGCGCCGTCTCCTTCTTGGAGGTAGCGCGGTGTCTCCGGCCGTTTCGCGGTAGGAGGCGCTGCGCGGGCCGTGCTGCCGGGGCTAGCCCGTCGGTGCGGCGGCTGGAGCGGGGCCAGTTCGGTGGTCCTGCGTCTGGCGTGGGTGTCGGCAGCCATCTTGGTCCGGAGGTGGGCCGACGGTAGGGGGGCCGCGGGGGAAGAGGAGTGTCGGTATGGCGATGCGCCGCTCGTCCCTATCTCCCGCGGCCTAGCGGGGCCACCACCGTTGATGGTGGACGCGGTGGGGCTGTAGGGGAAGGGGAGTGTCGGCGTTGTCGCATCCTCTACTCCTGCAGCCGTTTGGGGTGGGCTCGGTTTCGGGCGTTGTTGGAGGTTGCCCAATTTGGGTGTGGAAGGACAGGCTTAGGCCGCTTATTTTTGCAGGTTGCCCACTTCGGTGGACGGTGTTTGGTCGTGTGGGGCTGCTCCGGGTACTTCTCTGTTCAGCAGAGTGGACTTAGGAGCAGTCTCACGTTCAGGGTTGCAAGTCTTCCCATAATGGGGTCGTCTCGCTTGGGGCGGCCTCATGGTTGGTGGCTTCGGCCAACCGTCGGGGCGTCACGGTTGTATGCGAAAGCGGTCCCGTGGCGTCCCACATGGCGGCTGTGGGGAAAGTTGGGTTTTAGTGGGTATGCCGGTCTCATTAGCCGGAGAGTCTCCACATAACCACCCTGGGGGAAGTCGGGTGGTATCCGTAATAGGATTTCCCAACTATAAAAAAAAAAAAGGTAATATTTGAATGCGCTGCAAATATATTCAAGATACATTTTGAAATGAACAATTTTATTTTAAATAAATTTTAAAATGTTTAGAAATAAAAATTAACAAATATTGTAAGGTACTTTATAGCCATTTTAGAATATTTAAAATCATTTTTGTAAAATAGTGGGTATGCACTGTATATATATGCATAACAAATATGTGTTTGAGACGTCTATAACCTTAGTCTCTCCCGAAACCATGATTGCTGTAAAGCATTCGAAATGTCGGGAACCAAAAATCAAAATATCCGCGAAATATCCTTAAAAATAGTTTCATTTAAAATATAAAAATATTCTCGTAAACCTAAGAAAGTATTATAATATGAACAATTTTAATTTAAATGCCCTACGTATGTTGAATTTAAATTTGCATTATAAAAAAATACGCCATTTTCTTTGTAAAAGATCCTTTTATACGTATGCAAAAATATTAGTAATATAACAAACACGGTATAAATTTTTGTCTGTCTCTATCCAGTCAGTGTGTCAAAGGGCGACTGCACACGTGCCTTAATGCGGGTTCACTAACAATACCGCGTTGCTAAACGTATTGTCCATACAGTGAATGCTGTAAAATATTGTAATACGTAAATCAAATGTGCTCACGAAATCGAATTTGTTTTTCATTTGAAAATTGACGTGAAAAAATTATAGTTGATGATGAACATCACTATTAAAATTTCTATATGGTCATAGAGTATGGCATCGTTACGCAAGACGATCGTCAGACAGCACGACGACCGCGAAGGCCAACACGTGTACCTGCTACGAGTATAATAAAACGAACAATTATATTATATTGTTAACAAAACACCATTATCGATCTTATTACAAGCGTGTAAAAGACAAAATAGCGTGCGAGAGTATAATAACAAAATATTTTTGATTATAATTTTGTTGTAAAGAAACCTATTCGATTAATTTGCCCTTTGCTCTTTGTTGAAAAATATTTGCTGTTGAAAGCGTTTAACATATCTTTTCATTAAGTAATACGTGCCTAATACTAGCGAGCACTCAATGGGATTCTAACTGTAAGCTACGCGTTGTTTTAAGTATTCCTTTAAATGATATTGTGGTTTCGGGAGAAAACCAAATACGCCAGTTATATTTACCTGAAGATAAAGCGCGCAGTCTCTCCCTTGACCACGATTGTAAAGTATTCAAAACCTAGGAACCAAATATCAAAATAAATCCGCGCAATTATCCAAAAAGATAGTTTTATTTAAGACACTAGCGACTCACCCTTGCTTCGCTCGGGTTCAAACTAAACAAAAACAAATCTATTCCATGGGAACTGTACTTTTTTCTTGGATAACTAACTTATGTGCTATTCCAGACTATGATCTATCTCTATGCCAAATTTCATCCAGATCCACTCGGCCGATGTGGCGTGTTTGAGTAACAAACATCCATCAAAACTTTCGCATTTATGATAGGTATTTACTAGCGACTCACCTTCGCTTCGCTCGGGTTCGTCCCTAGGTTAGTCCCCCATACAAACTTTCATCCCTTTAATGATTTCCGGGATAAAAAGTATCCTATGTCCTTCCCAGGGTCTTAAACTATCTTCTAACCAAATTTCATCTAAATCTGTTCAGTAGATCCAGAGATTACCCCTACAGCGTCACAAACTCACAAACTTTACCTCTTTATAATATTAATATAGATATATTGGATTGTAAATTCTCACTGAAATACATTCATATTTAATACCTATCAATATAAGCAAAGATAAAACGTAGCAAATATCTTTCTCACATCATATGGCACAAACACAATCAAAAAAACCTTATCATTTTATATGTATTAAAATCATTACGTCTGTAATATTCAGTAAATTGAATCAGATGATGACTGCCGTAGGTACAATATATACAGAGTTGAAATATTTTCATTTATATGAGAATCGATCCCTCCTGGCGCAAAAGAAGCCGCTGGCCTACTTATATATTATAATTAGGTAAATAATACATTTAATGTTACCTGAAATAATTATATATAATTATAAGCCTAGTAGAATGTATAATGTACATTATAATATAATTTACATACGACGCGACGACACGTTTGGCTCAGTTTCTATTGACCCTACTTGCTGTGCCAGCGGTCGCGGGTTCGAGTCCCGCTGGGGGGCATTCATTTGTATGATGAGCATAAATGTTTGTAATCCAGTCATCGGTGTTTATATATATTTATAATATGTATTATGTATGTATTTAAAGTTATATCTGGTATCCATAACACAAGCCTCGTAGCTTACCGTAGAAGTAGATGGTGCTTTGTGTTAATGTCCCAACATATTTATTTAATTATTTATGTGTAATAGGTATATAAGAGACGTGACTATACACATTGAGAAAGGAAAAAAAAATCTATGACAAATAAGTACACACGACAAAAAAGTTTATATACAATAAATATTTTGAACACACAATATTGAACTCTAATAACTAAACCATAGAATATACATTCTCTTAACCTGAGCGTACAACCACGTGGGCTTCACGTTGTACAGTAAATAGTTCTTAGAACACTCATGATGTGTATCATCACTATGTAGCTGTGGTACGTGTATGACCTGATAATCCCTGATGCATGTACTGATAGAGCTGAGGAAAGTTGACGAATAATAATAACTTGTCGTCAAGTTATCAGTCGACTATATTTTTTCCGTTTTTTTTTAAATAAAATAACAATTTAGCTTTTTAGCCATCGATATAGGTTCCTCGCAGATTAACTAATATTTTTTTCATTTTAATAGAAAAAAAACACTTTTAAAAGTGTATTTATGTAAAATCTATTTTTTTTTCTTTCTACCTCAATACCTATTAATATAAATTCTATACATTTCAAAGTGAAGTCTAACGTAAATAATACAATAACAAAAACATTTATTTTTCCATACAACAGTTTTAGAGTTATGTGACATATCAGATGATACATACAGACAGACTTTTTCCTTTGATTTATGCAATCGAATCATGTATGCAAATTTTAACCTACTTCTAATAATAGTATCGATCCAAAATTTTGCATTTAAATTCAGGATGAACATACGATAAATTGATATCATTGAGCTGTAGAATATGATGATAGGGTCAGGAGATGGATAGGTTTTTTTTTTCAATCCTCCGCCAGTGTACGAAGGCCTCTTCCTACTAACTTACTATCCCAATTAAAAGCCGGCATTTATGTGCGACAGTGGATTGTAAAATTCTTCAACCCTAGCAAAACGTTTGGGAGTTTGACCACATTTATATATTACAATTCACGAAAAGCGTGGTTCGATGTTCTTTTTTAATTACATATTTTTTTTCTCTACAACTACTTAAAACAAATATATAAGCGCATTTTAATAATTCCCATTATAAAGCTACCCATACAACACCGTATGAACATCGAGATGAAATATCGAATAAAATTAAACACCAAAAATATGTATGTATATATGTCTTTACTTAATTCGAGATTAAAAAGAAATTCAATTTACTATCTACATATAGATACAAAACTGGCGTGTAATATTAAACAGCTTGTGATAATTATATAAATATTTTTACACGAGTGACCTTATCTTGTGTTATGCAAGATACAACTCGAGCATTTTCGCTATATAAAAAACCAAGTCACATGAAAGAATTAAAAAAAAAAAACAAGCACGTACACGAGTTTTTCAGTAACATCACAGTAACCTATAGTTTATCAGTGTTATCAGCAAAATGTAAAGTCAATGACCGTTTATCATTGGATTTGAGAACAATAGCAGGCATCCTGCGAATGTATAATACTGGAGAATTACATAAATCTAAGTAATTTCCGATTTAGAATGTATCGGCTATTTATCAATCACCTTTATCTGATTCGCTGACATTGACCGGGATAAGTTTGAGTTTGTATTTATATCAAATTGTAAAAATATACTACATGGCAAATTTTTTGGCTGATTTTTCTATACTTTTAAATGACTCACTGACTGAATGACGGATGACTTTTTGACATTAGACTAAGCTAATTCTTACGTTCTTTCCATTCACATGGTATCTACGAGTAAGCCTCATAAAACGTTTTCTTACTACTTTAACGCGAATAGCGTGGCATTGCAAACTGCAGCCAGCAGGCATTCATCATAATGTCGGCAAGAAAGTTCAGTTAACTTTTACTCCCTCTCTACTTATAGAAAACTAGATACTAAAAAAACATACATACAGACGAACATAGAACCCCCTCCTTTTTGGAAGTTAGTTAAAAATAGAACCATTCGACTTAAATTTTAGAAATGAATGAATGTGCAAATTATTACTTCTAATAATATTAAACAAACGTATAGGGGTTTATGATATTTTGCATTCAACCAGTAGGTATATAACAAGCTGTTATCGGGGTAGAAATGCTTTTGTCATAATGACAAAGAACGTTATTACGTTCAAAGCAGCAAATCAAAGCCGTTTACTGAATAAATAGTTCAAAATTCGTACGCGATGTAATGAATAAAGTAAATTGGACGATCGTGCAAAGAATTTTAATATATTTTTAACAAACAATAGGTCTTTAACTTTGTAACCTTGATTATTCGAACAAAGCCGGTGACAACGGCGAATGAAACTCAAAATAATTAATTAGAAAAGCGTCATGACCCACCCTTCCAATCTTACTCCATAGCGAAATACCGAAGCGAATGCAAATGTTTTGATTGTAGCGTCAAAAAACGAGATGAGCAATTGACGAGAGCCATTATTCAAGACGGCCTAATTGAATTAAACTACGCACCGAGCGTCGCAACCCTTTACTTTGATTGCTTCCATATAAATTCATTCCCTGTAATTCGTATTCAGCTCTAAATGAATTTCATGTCCGACGGCACCCGACCGCGGGACAACCGAACTTTATAAATTATTATTGAGCGAACAACAAGCCGCAAATACACCCGAACTACACCGACGTTCCGATTGAATTGTAAAAGTTCCATCTATAGATGTAATCCTCTACATGTGTACGTACATATATATGTAATCATATTTGTGTGCCCAACCCTTTCCATGTTCTATCTAGCCGTAGATGAGAATTGGATATAAATGGACATAGGTCTTTAATTAAACTAAGACCTTCAATTAAACAAAAAATCGTGTCGGTCCGTAATGAATGCGACGCAGCATCATAACATTTTCATAGCGCACATTACATGAAACATTGCGCTGGTGGCATGCGATTTGTGGACGTAAAGAGCAGAATGGCCGGCGACCCTCGGGCGTCGCCCTTTGCAACAGTCAAGGAAAGATATTCGTAGTGTCACAAGTAATTAAGAAACGCGCTACGCATTGTCCCGGTCCCTCGGGAAGACTCGGGGTGCTACACCCTTACATAATTTCTCCTAACTGCATAATCAATAACAGCGTGTCGCTCTCGTCCCGTCTAGACGTTGACACCGTAATTCAGTTTCTGCATCGGATTGCGTTTCAAGAGGCTCGCGGCCGACGCACCACTCGGTGCCTATCCGCCCTCGAGGAGCGCTCGAGTGTTTTCAACGTCTCGTCTAAACACCCATCTCGAGCACCGTCCGCAGGCACCCGAGCGCAGACAAGTCTCATACAGATATTTCCAATAGGAACGCAAAAGTTCAGCGGGCCGTAATCCGCTTGGCGGCAACGCTATCCGATTAATTGACAATGAATGTGACAATGCACGCACGAGAGAGGGTTGCCAGTTGCGAGTCAAACGGAGCGCGTCTCCGTTAATGGGGTCAACGAAATTGAGAAAAGTGAAACGGTGGAGTGAGCCGGCGGCCATTTATTACGGACCGGACCTCGACGACCCTCGTCCGACTCGGACATCTCGATATGAGGAAACACGAGGCGCATTCTGAACGATCGGTGAATAGAGCACGAGGAAGGTCTATCAATCGACAGCATCTCCCCCATCCTCGGAAACGTGCTCGTAAACCCGGAATTAATAAGGATATTTGTAGTCACGTATGCGATTGTCGCGCTATCTGAGTCTTCCTATTAATGCATAATATATAAGCATCGTAGTTTCTTAGCTAACCGCCGAAATCCGAGGCGATGTTACGCTCGTGAACGCTTCATTTATAAGAACTATAAATAATTAATTAGCCGTGCCGTGCCTCCTGGGGTAACGTCGTTCAGTTTACCTACATCAAGCCTGTGACATTTTAATGGCCTTTTAAACGCACTACGCGACTGTGCCTTTGTACCAGCTGAATGCGTGCTAAATATGAGCACGATAAACGAGATAGGGTAATTATTTCCGCCTTCAATCCTCGCATTCGTATGCACGGAACTACAAAGACGTCGGATACGGAGCAAATAGCCTGCGGCCGCGTCTCGCAGGGTAACGTAAATCAGTGCATCCAATCACGGCGTGGGCGAGCGGTGCCTCGGTCATGGACGGCGAGTCGAGAATCAGTCTGCCACTATTGAATTATACGATAGCTGCAGCCGGCTTGTCATACGCCAAAGTTTAATCTCTCGGAGAGGACGGGCTTATTATTCAAATAGTTGAAGTCTTGGTCATTTCGCAGCCACGTATGGCGCACGCCGCAAACTAAGTTACAGAGAGACAAACTCATAGTTAGTAAAATTTAGAAATGGCAAAGATAGGATAATTTGGGGTCGTTTTGTCGGGAATTTTGCAAAACGAGTTCGATGAGGCTTAAATCATTGAAATATCAAAATAGACGATTCATTGCCTGCGAATAAAATTCGACCGAATTTCGGAATGAAGTTGTCGCGACGGAATCGTTAGGAGGGGAGGCATCTAACTCTTTCTGCGGCTCCGGCCCCCAACGAGCGTTAATTAAGCGAAAATCGAAACGTCAAAGCTCGACTCGGCTGTATGCAAATTCGCCAAAATTGACTTTCGTGTTGGCAGAGATAATTTTTTACTGCTTTCGTACCAATTGTTTGAATAGGGTAATTAGGTCTAGAGTCACGTGGCAAAACTTTTTAAAGCTCCACTCGAGTAAACTTGTGTTTTTAAAATATTCGTTTACATTTTAAAACTGTTTATGGTAACGACAGTTCTTCTTCTAATATGCACAGTGGTAAGTAGTTGTTTTATTATTAAATAGCAACTCAAATGACCCGAGGTGAAATAAACATTATAACTTATCATTTGTGTTTTGGCAAACCGTTTTCTTCAAAGCTTATATACCTTTAACTGTGTTTATATAATTAGATTTGTTAACTTTAATATTATAAAGAGGTAAAGTTTATGAATTTGTGACGTTGTAAGGAGTAATCTCTGGATCTACTGAACCGATTTAGATGAAATTTGGTAAGATGATAGTTTGAGACCCTGGGAAGGACAGAGGATATTTTTTATCCCGGAAATCATAAAATGGTATGGTATATATGGTATGGTAGTAAAAATGGGGATGAATGTTAGTTTGTATAGGGAAGTAAGCCAGGGACGAACCCGAACGAAGCGAGGGTGAGTGGCTAGTATAATATAATAATTTATACGTACATAGGTATATGTATTATATATATAACATGTTTAATATCAGAATTTATTTATATTATACGTATTTTAAATTATAATTACAGAAAGTGTCAGAAAGGCAACTTATAAATTTTCAAAGCTTAGTCGCGCGTTTGAGTACCACGCAATGGGACGGTACCGGTGCGTACCGTTAGACGAACTGTACAAGAGCCCTGGACAAACAGGCCATAGAGTGGTAGAACATGTTTATATATACGTTCTGTCTTCTTGTATTTAATTTATTTAATGCCATCTAAGTAAGAGAGAATTATATAATTTATAAATAACGAAGAAACTCGTAAAAAAGAACTAATAATAATTAATCATTTCTAAAGAAATGTAACGCTATAAATTGCTATTTTTGAGTTAATAACTTTGCCCAAAATTTCATAATGAATTCCAAACTTCCTTAAAAGCCGAGTTAAAAGCAGTTGAACTTTTCTTGAAAGTGACGTCTCCGTCTAATTTTTATTTAATTTTACCGATAAAAGCATTTAGCGAAAAATATAACTTTATAAAGTTTAAATTACTAACAAAAACGGCGAGTTGGCTGTATTTTGACAAATTCAAAATAATTTTGACCAAATTAGTAGTAGAAATAAAAATATATTACATTGTATTTAAAATCACATCGACTTAAATATAAATGAACACATAGCACTTATCAAGCAGTCAAGTAATTTATCAACTATACAGATTTACTGTACTTTCCACTTCACTAATTTGAATGTTGGGTAACAACCTCAACCACGGAAACTAACTATTCATCGACTGCCCATTCGTTGCTGTACACTAGAAAAATAAGCAAAGCCAACAAAAACAGTAAGTATTTTTACAAATACAAAATCCAATAAAAGCGCAATAACGAAAGCTGGAAATATTTCATACAAAGAACGTCCCGATAATAGGGTAGTTTGTATTAACTGAAACATTTTCAGCATCAGATATTATATACATTTATTTAGCGTGATATTATTGCAGCAATCGTTCCTATAAAATATCTTTTGTCACTTAGTCCGTGTTGAATCCGTTTGCGTTATTGAGCGTGACGCCGTTCAAGACGGAGAAAATTGGCAAATTTCGTACGAAAATCTATCTACTTACAACATTTTTTGCGTTGCCTTATTGTTTTTTATCTTCCTTTTTAACGTCGGTTACTTTAATAAAATAATGTATGACGCTTGTATAGTAATTGGCAAATGGGTCTTCATACATATTTATCAATGTCATTAACGGTAATTTTATATTCATGTAAAAACTATTGCTACCAGCTTTTTAGGCTGCCGCTGAACAAAAAAATATCAATATTTTTGTGGCGTTCACAACTTTAATATCCATGTTTATTGCAATAAACGCGAGAAACGTTACAAAAAAATGATTTTTCGTAGATTTGTCCTTGAAAATGAAATTTGCAGATATTTTGAATGCCATGGTCCTAATACCGAAATTCAGATTCACCGGAGGTATCGGAGGTTGACCCGGATAACCAGCTATAACCATACCAAATTTCATCAAAATCCCTCCAGTTGTTTTTCTGTGATGCGGCAACAGACAGACAGACAGACAGATAAAAATTCTAAAAACTATAGATTCGGCCTCTGTATCGATAATAATGGTTGTTTCAATAAGAATTTTCAAAAAATATTCAATGCACAGATTCGGCTTAGTTACAATTTTATTACATGTATAGATTACAAATCTTTTATTCACCTTAATATCTATTACGATCGTTAGAACACGATATCTGACCTCGTATTAAAAAAAAAACAATTTTAAATTTTCAAGTGTCACATTAAGTAACTGAATTTGATTCCTCTCGACTCATGACAAGTCGGAACGCCTTTTCGTAATATTCCTAACAATGAGTTCTTTGAATACATAATATAACAATAACATCGCTCCCAATACGTCATGTTAGCAATCATATTTTCATTTAAATAATAAATAAGAGTATTGGAGAGAATCAATAAATCTACGAGTATGGGAAAGATAAAATAAGCTGACTGCAAGAGATGTCAATTTCAAACTTAAAAGGTTGTTATATGAAAATGTTTCTTTATAAGTTACTTATTTAAATTTGCTGTCTAGTTCTTCAGCACAGTTTATGTTCGTTCATTGAAATGTATATGTTATATTTATACCTTTCAGTTTAAAGCATAAGCGAGATGAGAATATTAAAATAATAATTTGAACTAGCATTGCCCGCGGCTCCGCCCGCGTTCAGATGACCAAAAACTAAATTCTTAGGTGTTACATATTAGTATACTCTTACATTGCAGTTTTTGTATTTTTCCTCAGAAATAAGATATTTTCCCGCGGTAAAAAGTATCCTAGGATCGCGCGCTACATCGCCCGGTTTATATAGCTTGAGCAGGCGGTCGAGCGATGCGGGGCAGAGGGGATGGACTCGCCGTAGGCATCTCAATGCTCGCCAAGCATTAAAAATGTTTCGCTACTAATTACTTCTAACAACGATATCTCAAAAACTATTCATCTGATTGATTTAGTGTAAAGAGCAATTTTAATCTGCATTAAATGACTAAGCTAACTAAAATATTCATTTGGATAAGGATTAATACCGAACTAAAGAAAATAACTTTGAAAATAACGTAATGTTTTTAATTAAAAATGTTAACATAAAAGTGGTTATTGTAAGTCAACCGTAAGAGATAGAGATATGCTATCGCGGACTTTTTTGTAGCATTTTTATAGATTTTGAATTCTCTAGTACATTACTTAACTGTATCTTTGCTAGTTTACGCGGCGTTCGCGTGGAAAGTTCCCATTTGGCGAGATTTTTTGCGACCTCTTCAACATTTGTCGCCGTATTTCAGCTAATTTACATAAAAGCATAATAAATTATATACCTAAACCTTCCTCAAGAATTACTCTTTCTATTGTTGAAAACCGTATAAAAATCCGTTCAGTAGTTTTCGAGTTTATCGCGTACAGACAGACAGGAGGACAGACAGGAGGACAGAAAGACGCGGCCGGGGGGCTTATTTTTATAATAAGTATAGATTATTATATTTAAAAAAAACTATTAACGTTAACGTCAGAACTACAATTCGAAAATGATATTATAAAAAAATATTTTTAATAAAAGGTAGGTATACTGACTTCAAAATCGCTTAAAAATTTAGTTATTCCACCTTATTCCCTAGGGGTAGATTTTTTAAATTTATATGGGATCACCTAGATCATATGCTTTTAAAAAAACATGACAAACGAATATCCTGTAGAATTCCTAAAAAAAATACAGACAAAGTGAGCCAAAAACGTGTAATTAGTATCCTATAATTTGACCCGGATAACCACTAACCACCAGTGGTTTTACCGTGATGTGGTCACAGACAGACACACAGACAAAAATTCAAAAAACTATAGATTCGGCCACTGTATCGATAATAATGACTATTTCAATATAAATATTTAATGTACAGATTCGACTCAGTATTTATTATATGTATAGATAGATATATGTAGTTGGCTTCCTCCTGGACACTTGGGCTTTGCTATTACGACAATATTACCGTGAATTCTAGGTAGTGAGGTGACAATTTGTCATTTATAAAGCATAATCTACGTTTTATCGGCACTGCGAGCTGCAAGGGTTAACCGACCGTATTCCAACTAAATAAAGGTTACAATCTCGTGTAAGATATCCAAAAAGTATATCAAAGTATAGCACTGTCGCTTGTGTCGTAATGGACAAATAATGTGCACGTCGCCCATTATAATGTTATTTGGAAATAATTGCTGAGGTGGATTGTTTTCGGCTGAACTCCGTTGTCGAGCGATTTTCGGTACACGAATAACCTTTTATTAGTAAACGTGGAGGTGTTTTGAGCGTTATGGATGGAAAAATTTGGTAGTTTGTTTTTGGCTTACGTCATGTGTTCGGAGCTCGGACTCCCTTTTGTTTGTTCCAGTCTCGTTCATATAATCCCTTCATAATATATTTAATAAAAATTTCTTTAAAATTAGTTGACATTATAAAATGATATCGATATGAATTGTAATACATACTTTAATATTATTAATGTGAAAATGTGTTTGTTTGTTTGTCATTCTTTCACGTCGAAACAGTGTGACAGATTGATTTTTTGTCTGTAGCTAGTTGGAGGGCTGGAGAGTGCCATAGTCTACTTTTTACTACGAGATATTATCTAATTCCCACGGGAAAACACGTTATAATACAACCTACAACAACTCATCATACCTATGTACATAATATATGTTATGTCTATCTATTTGTAAAACGTACCTTGGGACGGACCCGAGCAAAGCGTGGGTGAGCCGCTACTATATACATAAAATAAACTTGTAAGTTGTAACAGTGCTAGCTGGTTGGGAGCACGTCGTATTAGAAATACCGTGACTAGAATTCAAGCCCTTGGGTCTAAAACTCGAAGATTTTTGTGGGAAATCCCATTTCCAAATATAATTTCAACTTGTTTATACGATCAAAGTGAAATATTTTAAGAAATCTTGTATGTCCGAAAGAACCTAATCAATTTTCAAAGAAGTATGAATATCACCAACCGCATTTGGCAAGTGTGATAGATTAAGGATAGATAGTTGTGGCATAGTTATATATATGGCTGAATTACTAATTTAAATAAAATGAAATTAAACTTTAAATATAGACATGTTACAGACAGCCTACCCACAATTAACAAAATAAAACATTGCACCAAGTACTTTAAAATATTTTATAAGTTTAATCATTTTTATAATTCTAATTAGTTTTATAATTGAATATGGAATATTATTTATTTAATGTTTGCTGTTATCATTATAATTATTACAATTTTAAAAGTATTGATTAGTAATCTATATTTAGTGTTGCCATTATTATATTTATAACCATAAAGAAAAAATATAAAATATAATATTAATTATTTAAGCCACATAATTGTTCTATGTGTAATTTAAAAAAGTTAAAATTAATTAAGAATAATAATTTTAATTTAGTTTGCTATTATTTAAAAAGACAATTTACTAAGCAACACTATTACTTTATACTTTTACAAATGAAAAATAATAATCTGAAATGCTATCATTTTGATCTACACAGTAAGAACTTACTACATCTACCTGCACTGTGCAATTTTTCATTTTGTTAATTGTGGGTAGGCTGTCTGTAACAACTATACCTTCGAGACATCTAACAACTCAGTCTCTCCGTGATCATGATTGCTGTAAAGCATTCGAAACGTCGGGAACCAAAAATCAAATAAATCCGCGAAATAATCCGAAAAGATAAGTTTTATTTAAAATGTCAAATATTCGCGTAAATCTAAGAAAGTATTATTTAAATATAGACTTATACGATCACTTTTTAATCGTCAATTAATTTAAAGACCGTCAGTATAGACGGTTCTTGAGGAAACTAACACCGGCTCGGAAAGCAGTTCTGCTAAGAGCCGACGAAAACTCCACAGCTACTCTTTTATTTATTTATTTGTTTGTTTGTTTGTTTGTTTGTTTGTTTGTTTGTTTGTTTGTTTGTTTGTTTGTTTGTTTGTTTGTTTGTTTGTTTGTTTGTTTGTTTGTTTGTTTGTTTGTTTGTTTGTTTGTTTGTTTGTTTGTTTGTTTGTTTGTTTGTTTGTTTGTTTGTTTGTTTGTTTGTTTGTTTGTTTGCTTGCTTGCTTGCTTGCTTGCTTGCTTGCTTGCTTGCTTGCTTGCTTGCTTGCTTGCTTGCTTGCTTGCTTGCTTGCTTGCTTGCTTGCTTGCTTGCTTGCTTGCTTGCTTGCTTGCTTGCTTGCTTGCTTGCTTGCTTGCTTGCTTGCTTGCTTGCTTGCTTGCTTGCTTGTTTATTTATTTATTTATTTATTTATTTATTTATTTATTTATTTATTTATTTATTTATTTATTTATTTATTTATTTATTTATTTATTTATTTATTTATTTATTTATTTATTTATTTATTTATTTATTTATTTATTTATTTATTTATTTATTATTTATTTATTTATTTATTTATTTATTTATTTATTTATTTATTTATTTATTTATTTATTTATTTATTTATTTATTTATTTATTTATTTATTTTATTACCATAACATTATAGATATAAGTCAATATAATACCTTAATTCCAAACATTTCCATCAACAAGACACTCTTGAACAGAGTAATACGCATTACTCATTAAAATATTTTTAATTTTATCTGTATTCTGTATGTATTATGCCAATTAATTTTTTTTCGCTTTTTAGAAATCGTTTCGGTGTAACCAGCTTATTGCTATTAAGTGTTTGTTGTGTGTCTATCACTGTTTTTCAAATAATTATTTATTAAGGATTAATTGAAATTACTATATTAAAATTTGAGCAAATACTGTATCCATACTAATATTATAAATGTGAAAGTTTGTTTGTTTGTCTTTCTTTTACGTCGAAACGTCTTGGCGGATTGGCGTGATTTTTTATGTGGAGATAGTTGGAGGGCTGGAGAGTAGGCTAGGCTACTTTTTACCGCGGGACATCATCTCTTTCCCACGGGAAAACACGTTATAATACAATCCAAAAAAAAATATGATCAGAATTACTTGAAATTTGGTATATTATTAGTGCTCTTAAATACAATTAATTAAATACGTGTTTTAGCATTTATCGAAATTCATCCCATAAGGGGGTAAAATAGCGGATGAAAGTTTGTATGAAACCTAACATTTAAGAGTTTTTTTTGTAGTTTTAGCTTAAGCGAAGCCGCAGGTTCTGCTAATAAGTCTATTTTGGATCGATAGCTTAACAACCAAACTTTGCACGGAATACTTATATTTTTATACGAAACTAGACTAACGTATTCACATAATTCTGTAGGCAATAACAAGTAGTTACAAGATCTGGTAGTAACATTAATTGATTAATATATGAAACGATAACTTAACAATCAAATTATATTATAGAGCCAACTTTGTAATTTACGTTGGCACCAGACGTAGCTGAAGATTAAATGAGTTGACGTAATTGCTTTTATTATTAGCGAATATACAAACAATAAAATTGGTAGGTAGGTTTGTATATTTATTTATTTATTTATTTATTTATTTATTTATTTATTATCAGTTGGGAAACAAACAGCTTTTATAATACAGAAATATGTAAATACAATCTATTCTTCTCATCAGCCAATAAAGTTTCCACTTATAAGTAAACATGGAGTGAAAAAAAAATTACAAACTATACGTAAAATAAACTAAACATAATCTTTGTGTATAGAGAGGGTTATATATTTGAATATTATTAAACGATAAACAAAAGGGCTCAAAAGTTTTTGCTATGACAGATTAGAAAATGTTTGGTAATAAATGTTATTTTCCGCAAAAAGCATTGAATCAATGGGATTTTATGAATTACTGGTTCTGTCCCGCGGTTTCATTCGGATTATTTACATTTAAACATCATTTTTACAATAATGTATGAAAGTCTGACCGATTTGTTGACATTTATGATTATTGCTCCACTCCCTTGTGTAAGTATCATGATGATATATAGCCTATATAGCCTTTCGCAATAAACGGGCTATCTAATGCGAAAATATTTTTTTAATTCGGATTAGTAGTTCCTAAGATTCAATAAAACAAACAAACAAACTCTGCCTCTTTATAATATTAGTATAGATTATGATTATTTTGATGATTTCTACTTTAACCTGTTTTATGGACTATTGTGCCATTGGCCGCTAATGGATACCTCAATCCATAATAATGTAATTTAATAATCGATATATTGGTATAACTTATTCTACCCACGAGTTCTGTCAGTTCAGTTATAAACTACAGTGAACATTTTTATTTTGCAGCAATTCTTTTAGAGACTTTATACAAAACAACGATCATCATGCCAAGGTCCCTTATAATTATCTCAGCCATGATCATCTATAATATTGACAAAACGGTGAACAATGTATGTACGTGTTCACCCTTTATATTGATACTCAGTCCGTTTCGGTACATAACCTTAAAGATATTTTCAAATGCAACGGTAAACAGTTTTAATGAAATAAATAAGTTGGAACATTAACACACAGCACCATCTAGTTCCATGGAAAGCTACGAGGCTTGTGTTGTGGATACCAGATAGTTGATACACTAGATATACAATAACTTTAAGTACATACATTTTATAAATATAAATACCCATGACTCATCACACAAATCAATGCCCCCAGCTGGACTCGAACCCGTGAACGCTGGCACAACAAGTAGGATCACTACAAACTGAGCCAAACGCGTCGTCGAAATAACATCGTTAACTTAACTTTTCGTTAAACGTCGTACTCCTCGTTGCATTAGAATACGTCTAAAGTTCCGGTCACGTTCGTCAGACATGTTAGCCATTTTATCCAAACACTCAACACTTTAATATGCCTGTGGTCAACTTTAAACGGCGAAAACTAGCTTATAATCTATAAATGCGAAGAAAAGTTATAAGTACTAAATCCTTTTTAGAAACTAGCTTTTTTTTGGGAGACTGGAAGTCAGCAATCTTGTGTTAAAAACGGTTCGTAATGATTCTCAGTAACAGACAATAACTCAATTATTATAATAGTAAATTAAAAATATTTAACTTACTTGTATAAGTACTTATTGCGTATTGCTTCCCAATACAAACTTTCATCCCCATTTTCACCCCCTTAAGGGATGATTTCCGGAATAAAAAGTATCCTATGTCCAGGGTCTCAAACTATCTTCTTAACAAATTTCATCTAAATCTGTTCAGTACCTAGATCCAGAGATCATCCCCTACAACGTCACAAACTCACAAACTTTACCTCTTTATAATATTAGTATAGATTTTAAAAATAAACATTCCACAGAAGATTTATTTACATAAGCAATAAAAGTGTAATCGTTCAGAAATATAAAAGATCAAATAATAGAAATTCCTTGCTTTATTACATTATATACATTGTACGTACAAAATTGGCAGCAAACATTGTGGGCAAAGCTCAAACGTCGTCCAATTATTTAAAGAATGATACTTGTCAACAATTGGCACGGGAGTTGAGAATAGTGATATAATACTACACTCGAGTACTACAGCCTCGAACCGTATCTGAGATCTTTATGAATTGTTGAAACGCTTTGAAACTTTCTTCCAAGTGGAAGGCTAATGGTCTGATGCTTATAGTTAAGCGAGGTTCTTCCTTTTCCACGCCATATCGTATCACTATATAATATAAAACAAAGTCGCGTTCTCTGTCCCTATATCCCTATGTATGCTTAAATCTTTAAAACTACGCAACGGATTTTGATGCGGTTTTTTTAATACATAGAGTGATTCAAGAGGAAGGTTTAATAACAATATTTGTTGGAGGTTTCGGAAAAAATAAGACGTCTGGGAGCTTTCAACGAAAACGCTGCCTAAACCCTTTGAGATATAACAAAATAATGTATGGTGGAATTGTGTATCTTTATAGGTCTACAGAAAAGCGATGGCATATGTCTATCTCTTAAGGATAACATACTATATCCATTTTAATTTAAAACGTACCTAGGGACGAACCCGAGCGAAGCGAGGGTGTCGCTAGTTTTCTATATAGTTTAATTTTTTTTATTAGTTTATTTTTTTTCTATTGTTTTCTAAAATGTTGAGTTAAATATTTCGGTTGTCAAAGCTTGATTTAAACTATACTGATCATAGAACCAAAAAGTAACTAACTTAAACGCTAAATACTATTAATATTATATATGCGAAAGTTTGTGAGGATGTTTGGATGTCTGGATGTATAGATGTATGGATGTTTGTTACTCTTTCACGCAAAAACTACTAAATGGATTTTAATGAAACTTTATGATAATATAGCTCATACATTAGAATAGCACATATGCTACTTTTATTCCGGAAAATGTACGGTTCCCGTGGGATAGATTTGATTTTGTTTTTCTAGAGGCGAACCCGAGCGAAGCGGTGGTTAGCCACAAGTTATGTTATAAATGATAGATCGTTTAGGTGTTGTTTAATGTCATGATTTATAGTTTAGTATCAGGAAAAGGTTTCCTTAATCGAATCATAACAACCAACCTTGCAGTCTATTCGGCGGGACAGGAACATAAATCATAAATAATATAATATAATTAATATTATTATTATTTTTTTTATTTTTACTTTATTTGATATTTTTAAATTATGTTGTTTCTAATTTTTGTTAATTTTGTATTTTTTATTAATTACTATAATAATTCCATAATATTATAAATGCTATGTAGATACACTTGTTATTGATATGCATGTCTGTTTTTTTTTACTTTAATTATTGTATTGATTTGTTTTAACATGTGTAATGTTAAAATATGTTGTAAGTGTGCTTAATAATAAATAATAAATAAATAAATAAATAAATAAATAAATAAATAAATAAATAAATAAATAAATAATATTTTTCCCCCAAATACATACCAAAACTTTGAAAAACGTTGCACAATCGCAATCCCTACAATCAAAAGAAATCTTTTATAATTTAAATAACAACTTTCAGAAATAACCAAAATATTAAAAATATTTGTCTTTTTTTAATTTAAAAAAATAATAATCTGATAAATACGTTAAAACGCATCAAAATTTGCAATTATGAAATCTCACACAGGGTGTAGATACTTTGCAAATATAAGAAGTAGTTACTGTCATGTATATGTACATCTTTCGTCTCACATAATTAACTGTGTAAATAAGTCTAATTATTCAATTACATCGCTCGCTACAACAGTTGGCGCCATCTTAACACTGTTTTATAGTAATTAATTCCTAGTGGTTAAGTGAGATAATTATCTATACATATAATAAAATCGTAACTAAGCCGAATCTGTATATTACATACTTTTTTAAAAATCTTATTGAAATAGACTTTATTATCGATACGGAGGCCGTATCTATAGTTTTTAGAATTTTTGTTTGTCTGTCTGTCACCGCATCACGGAGAAACCACTGGAGGGATTTTGATGAAATTCGGTATGATGATAGCTGCTTAGCCGGATATATAGGATACTTTTTACCACGGAAAAATATTTGATTTCTGAGAAAAACTACAAAAACTGCAACGTAAGAGTGTACTAGTATGTAAAACCCAAGAATTTGGTTTTTGGTGCTAGTACTTGTATAAAAAACTATCTATAACTAACAAATAGAACTTTTATAATAATATACACCTAATTTTTTTATTGGCTTTGCATGTTTAAGGTTCTTGAAACCTTAAACCATAAATAAAATTGTGTTTTTTTATTACACAACAAACCACTTAAAATTTTAATGATTTTTAGGCATCACGTAAATAAACAAATAAGAAAATAGATTTGAATGTCATTTAATCTTTCCTAGCAACCTTATCTAATAATATCATACCTCGGATCTCATATAATATTTTTGCAGTAAATCATATTAACGGTACCAATTTTTATGCCGGGATAAATTAAAAGTATTCTATGTCACTCAGAGATTACAGCTTCCTATTTAATAAAAGATCAAAATCAAATAAAAATATTCTTTATTCAAATAGACTTTTACAAGCATTTTTGAATCGTCAATTTTACATTTTAAATTTAATGTCAGTGTAGTCAGTCAGTAAGGAAGCTACCACCGGCTCGGAAAGCAGTTCTGCTGAGAAGAACCGGCGAGAAAATCAACAGTTGCTCTTTTGAAATAATAATGGTGTACAATATTGTAATACAATAATTATCTATTTATCCTACGTGAGACCCAACCAGACATGAAGTAAGAAACAAAACATCAAATTTCCAAATTTTTCCTACCAAATCTCCGGACATTTTTTTTTACATGCTGGGACATTAACACACAGCACCATCTAGTTCCATGGTAAGCTACGAGGCTTGTGTTATGAATACCAGATAGTTGTTACACTATACATATATAACTTTAAATACATACATATTATAAATATAAACACCCATGACTGGAGTACAAACATTCGTGCTCATCACACAAATGAATGCCCCCAGCGGGACTCGAACCCGCGACCGCTGGCACAGCAAGTAGCGTTACTACAAACTGAGCCAAACGTGTCGTCCACGGATCGGACATAATAAAAACATATCCAGCTGAAACAAAATATCGAACATTTACCGTGTATCGACAAAAACACAAAAATAGTAAATAAGTAAACTTTTAAAAAAATCAGTACAAACAAAATCCACAAACAGCCAGAGGGCGAAATACGAAATAGTACTCGAAACTTGTACACATCCACGCCAACTTCCGTTCGTAGGGAACAATATAGATTACGTATATAGGTCTAATTACAAGTTGGGGAAAAGACGACAGTTAACAATTATAAATTCAGCAAAGTTCCCTACACTCGACGACATGCCTTTGAAAACGAACGCCTATTTTGCAACGCAGCCGTGGCGTCGCTTTTCCACTTTTTATTTGTTCCTCGCGTTTAGGGTCTTGCGATGAAAATATCAGCTTATTACTCCGCTCGTATATTGGGTAGGGTAAGACAGTTTTGTGTTAGAGGGTTTATCTAAAAATGTAAGACTATACATGGTTACTGTGTCGTTGGTAGTGGGTTCAGTGTTTTCAAGATGTAAATATGCGATAGCTATTAATATTAAAATAATGACCTTTTAGCCACTTTTCGATTACGGCAGCAAACAAACTCGCAAAACAAAATCTCAGCCATATTGACTCCATCTGCTTGTAAGATATGTAGTACAAGCGTCAGCAAACACAGATGCATTGCCTATTCCGTCATTCAATCAATTGAAGTCAAAATGGAACAAAATTCGAAAAAAGATGTAATTAATTAAAACTCTTATTTTTTTTTCTATTTAAGGCATAATTAGACAATCGAAATCACTCAGAACTATCTAAAACGATAAATGCAACATATACTTAACATTATATAGGTAATAAAATTCTAACTGAGCCGAATCTGTACATGAAATATTTTTTGGAAAGTCTTATTGAAATAGACATTTTTATCGATACAGAGAGGCCGAATCATAGTTTTTAGAATTTTGTGTCTGTCTGTCTGTTACCTCATCACAGAAAAACCACTGGACGGATTTTGATGAAATTTGGTATGATGATAGTTGGTTATCCGGGTCAACAGGAATAAATAGGAAGGATACTTTTTATTGCGAGAAAATATCTCATTTCTGAGAAATCTATACTAAAAGTTAAAACGTAAGTAGGGATGAACCCGAGCGGAGCGATGGTGACTCGCTAGTATATATATAAGAATAACAAAAGTACACGCTAGATATTCCCATTTTATTCTTTACAAGGTAAGCAGAGCGTAAGAGTGCCAAGTACTAAAATTACCGTAGCCACTTTGCATTATTCATGATCTTTGCTTCGATTTATGCAGATACACGCAGAACATTTGTCATTTCATTACAATTTAAAAAAAAAACAACGTGAACACAACCTTCAATTATTATAATCGAACATATTTTTTATCTATACATGTAATAAAATTGTAACTAAGCCGAATCTATACATTAGATATTTTTTGGAAAAGCTTATTGAAATATACATTATTATCGATACAGAGGCCGAATCTATCGTTACTAAAATGTTTGTCTGTCTGTCTGTTACCGCATCACAGAAAATATCTCATTTCTCAGAATATATACAAAAAAAATTCAATCAATTTCAAAAACTGCAATGTAAGAGTATACCAATATGTAAACCTAAGAATTTGGTTTTTGATCACCTGAACGCGGACGAAGCCGCGGGCAATGCTAGTTCAATTATATATATAGAATAACTAGAGCAAGCACCGGAAACATCTATATTTTATGATATTAGTAGGTATATAGATAACAAAAGCTATAAACACCAATACAGCTATACAAAATCTACGGAAAGAGCGGAAAAGTGTTAGATCAGCCACCATATCTAATACATATAATAAGCTCATTAATTACGAAAGCCCATAAAAACACTTTCACATTCATAAAATTAAGCACAATAATAAACGTAACAGAGTTAAATTTACATTTTTATCTCTATTACACGTCAAACAGAGATTTGCTATATAAAATCTACACACAAAAACTCAAGATAGGCACAATTAACGTCGTAAAATTGTCCTTAAAAAAATTAGTCTTAACTTTTTTAAGCGGAACCTTGATTATTTTTCTAAAATATCACCTATCTGCCAGTGAATGTCCCGTCAAATTCGGTCCAGCCATTTCGGAGATAAGCCGAAACAGAAAAACAGATACAAAATTTTAAATTTTTTTTTCCTTATTAGTACCTACTTACCGTATATACTTTCACATGCATTTAGTAAAAAGCTGTTATTTTGACATTACAAACAGACACTACAATTTTATCTATCTGTATAGATGAAAATTTATGAAAAAGAGCAAAGAGAAAAATGTAAGAACAAAGTAGTCTATCTGGCATCTATCTGGCTGATCGATTACCAAACCACAGAGCGATCGAGCCGCCTTCGGGCATAAAGCTATTTTTATGTGTAGAGTCGAATGTTAGCGCCTTCGTAAACAACCGCAGGTGCTTTAAACATTTTATGAAGCAATAAATAATACCGTTCGCCCTCACATCTAACTATCGCATAAGCGCGTAATCTAACACGAGTGTTTTGAATCCACAAGTCGACTCAAATCGAGTATCCGGCTCTCTAAATATATTGCAAAATGAAATTTACAATCCATTTAGTTCTCAATGTTTATGTGTACTTGGTTAATGGTTATATTTCTCGTCTAATCGTATATACTTTTCGATTTAGTCAAATGTTAAATTGCTTATTGGAAAAGGATGAAAATTGAAAACTTATCTAGTAAAATAAAAATAACACCGACTCTTCTTTTTTCTTCTCAAACGAGCCATATACTACCTAATACTTTTTTAGATTTAAGCGAATATTTGACATTTTAAATAAAACTACGTTTTGAGTTTTTTTGCGGATTTATTTTGATTGATCGCTGTATAATTTCTTGGGTATTTTTGTGGTGACTGTAACAACTATATATGTACCAGTATACCTTTGAGATGTCTAAAACGAAAGTCTCTCCCGTGACCATGATTGCTATAAAGCATTCAAAACGTTGGAAACCAAAAATCAAAGTTAATCCGCGAATAAACCCGAAAAGATAGTTTTACTTAAAACGCCTATAGTTCCAAAAACGGTCCCCTAATTTCGCTATCCAGGCCACTGTATCATATGAGTTTCCATAAAATTTCTTAGTCACCGTAACCGTATAAATAGATAAACAAACTTTAACAACTAAGCATAGATATATTAAAAATTACTAAGCATTCATATATTAAAAATAGTTGTCGTTACAAAGGAGACATACCGGCATATTCTATGAAAAAAACTCGCCTAACAATAACGTCAAAAATGTTTAAGCTTTGACAAAAATTCTACCAAAGGGATCATTATACAAGTATTTCGCGTGTTCGTTCACCTTCGAACTCATAGCGCTTAAACTAGTAAAAACTAGCGAAAACGAAGCATCAAAACACATTTGTTACCGACGGAACCCATCCGCGACACGCTCGGTATTTAATCATACTTGTAAACGTTGAGTCACTGTGCCACAGAATATCCTCCGACTAGAAGGACAGGTTCATTAAACTCGAATATATTTAACCTGTTGTTGCTATGTCTATACTTAAAATTGGATTTTTTGATTTAAGTCTGTATAAATAAATATATGTATTGTATATAAGTAAATGTATGTATTTGTCCCTTTTTAAAGCCCCACTGCTGGACACGGGCCTCCCTTAAATAAGAGGTGGATCAGGTTATAGTCCACCACGCCAGGCCAAGTATCAATAGGGGATCAGATCATAGTCTACCAAGGCAGGCCAAGTGCGGGCGGACTGAGCGTGTCTTTCGAAAACTTGCTTGGTTCTCTTAGACATACAGGTTTCTTCACAATGATTTCCTTCACAGTAATAATGTTGGAAATGATTCGTACATGGGAATATCAGAGGTGCGAGACCCCGAATTTGAACCCGCTACCACTGGGCTACCACTAACTTAGAAAATTAAATTAAAAATATATTTAATAAATAATTCATAAAAGAAAATATTAACCAATATAAGCCACTTAAATAAATAAATTTATTTATTTTGAACCAAACTTTTAAGTGTATTAATAACATCACATCACTTTCCTATGAACTCATTTAAGTTATCTATTTCACGCTATAATTGAGCTATGCTAAATATAGAGAATTTCTATATAGAATCGTTTTTCTATGTCGCGTCTTGGAGGATCGAGCCACTACGGGTGGCGTTATGCAATACGCCAGGTGTAGCAAGCCACGATATAACCTAGAAGCTAAGACATTTCGGTAAGGTTAATATGAATTGGAATATTAAGAAACTCTGTGGTAATGTTAGAATTGAATAAGTTTTCTCAGGATCTTAGAAATTCGTGTTAAATTAAAATTAGACTACGAAGTAATTTATCAATTCGTATCTTAATCTTTGATGACCTTAACTTGCTTGCTTAAATATTATAATAATTTAAAATCTAACAGTTTGTGTTTGTTTGTACAGTTTCACGCTGAAACGACTGAACGGATTTGGATGTGATTTAGTACACAGGCAGATTATGACTTGGAATAACAAATAGCTTACTAGGCACCTAGGTAATGGGTACGCTCCCGAGCGAAGCACTAATAAATCGATTTATTTGATGCTATTAGTTCCTATATAACAAATTATTTGGCTTAAAAATATTCTAAGGTTATTTCAGAAGTGTTAACTCTATATCAAACAAACATATACCCAGAAGCAATGACCACCGTAATATATTATAACAGCGTATATGTTAATATGAAAAAGTGCCTCGAGAAATACAAAAGATGGGTGATCCTTTTAAAATACTTTATTGTTTCATAATACGTACTTGTATCATGTTACTCGTAAGCTTGGTATGTCGTATCGTAACTGAGAACCAATTGTATTAGATATTCAACAGATAAAATATAAATGTACATTGTCCTCTTGAGTTTAAACTCATATTTAAATAAAAGTTACATATTGCGTTAAAATTTACTATAAACTTACTATAATTTACTTGTAACGGACGTAAAATAGTTATAAGATACCTATCTATTTGTAACCGACTTCCGAAAAGGACGTTCTCAATTCGTGGGAATCTTTTTTTTTAAATATTCATTTATTATATTTGTAGAGGTTTTACAATATTTTTCTTTTAAAGGCGATGTTTAAAACCATTTTATGAGAATGGATATAATTTATCGCTCCATACTCGTTTTGTGGCGTAAATATGGAATTAAAAAATCGCTTCTATGAGTTATCCTTACCATATACCAACTTTAATAGCTAACATCATCTTATTATTAGTGAGATCAGCCTCTTTTGACAAAATAACTTTCTACGACCGATATCGCTAATTGGCAACCAAAAAATAAATTAGAATGATGTAGGCTAAACACGTACTAAACTGTTAGGAATGACGTCATTTGCGTACATTTTTTTGATTTTAAACAGCGAAATCGATTTAAATCGTCTAAAATCATAGACAAAACGCCAGCTATAACCAATTTATGTTAAGGAAGCAGACTGCTTCTACTGAAATCATTCAAAGCTATAAAGAATAACAATTTACCATAAGACGTTAAAATAACAAAATTCATATAATTTACTTTATGACGATAGGAAAATATTTTTCCCCATAGACTCGTTATCCTTGAATTCATTATTTAATTCATTATAGATTAACTAACGCTGTCTGTCAACGGCACGACAACCTTTCTAATCCAGGTTTTAATTAACAACCTTTCTATAGCTGTTTGTTTTGTGACTTGCTTTTGTCGCTTTACGTAGAATTTCTTATTAAATAAATATTACTTTGTTTATCATATATGTACAAGCATACATCCATTTCACATAAATCACTTGAAGAATTTCATATTGTTGCTCTAAATTCTTACATTTTCTGTCGTCTCAAACGAAAGACATGCACTGCTAGCCTTCCCCGAATATTGTCAAGCTAAAGAGTCTGTAAGCATCTGTATCAGGTCATCGGTCCACTTCGTGCCCACGCACCGCCGTCGGGTACGTGGCCGCTACTTGACTCGAGATTCAGGAGGCTGTGTCGTTAACCTTAGTACTTCCTATTTTATCTTAGAACACTAGTTTTTGATTAAAACAGTAATATTTGCAGCCAGTGGTATAACTAGCCTTTCTGGGCCCTCCTTTCCCGTGTTTATTTTTATTTGAAAGTGCCTCCTTTTGCCTATTTTGAAAACGAATGTCGTCCACAGACAGACAGATTGAACTTTTCACTTTTTTCAAACCGTTCTAGACTAGAACCGTAGAGTAAAATTTTGTAAAAAAGCTAAGCTTAGAGGACCATTCGTCGTTTTGTAGAACATAGGTACTGTCACATTCCACGTGGCCCTCGTAAAAAATTATATGAGGAAATTTCGGACAATTTTTTCTTGCGTTTTTTTTAAACATCTATCAGAACCGTCCATGAAAAAATGTTTTAAAATAAAAAAAATCGTTTGTAGCCCGCTGAGGCCCTCTTGAATCAGGGGCCCCATGCGACCGCATTGGTTGCATGGCATAGCTATGCCATTGATTATGCCACTATGGACATTAATTATCCATAGGCTACTTTTTATCCGAGTAAATTACCTACCTATGCTATTTTAGTACATTATAAAAATACTTAATAATTTAAGGGGCAAATATCTATACATATAATAAAATTGTAACTAAGCCGAATCTGTACATTAAATAATTTTTGGAAAATCTTATTGAAATAGACATTATTATCGATACAGAGGCCGAATCTATAGTTTTTAGAATTTTTGTCTGTCTGTCTGTCTGTCTGTTACCGCATCACAGAAAAACCACTGAAGGGATTTCGATGATACAGTAATAATACATATCTATAAAATCATAAGCAAAAATAAGGAATGGATGATATTATTTTAAATTATTGAAAAACAACAAAACATAAATCAGTATTAACGTTAGAAATCTTCGGAGCCTCGGGGCGTTCGTTAGCTGTTGTGACATTCGAAATACCAGGGTTACATAAGCTAGCAGGAACGCCCTGAGCCAAACAGTAAGCCCTGCCAAATATACCTACATGTATCGGAAAACTTTGTACACATTTTTTGATTAGTAATAATGGAAATAGAAAGATTTATAGCATAACGGTGTAAGACTATCTAAGCCCATACAAACATTGCTAAATCATCGAACCCGCGACTAGTACTCGTAGTAACGAGTCACATATCACTACACCAAAACGTTTGTCGAAAAATAATTTAATTATTTAATTCGCCGAAAATGAGCAAGAAGAGAAATCCTGAAAACACAAAATTTCTTCGTTCAAAGCGTAATTATTACCAAAACCTTTCTATTCAACGTATAACGACGTAAACGTACACTTAATGGCTACATTTAAATTCAGGGTTTAACCTAATGTCCAAAATAATTGACATAATAAAAGATACCTACTTTAGGTCCGTGTGAGACCAGTTTTCATGTAATTTTTTCAACTTATTATATAAACAAAATGAAACGATATTATTTTTAAGTACATACTTTACGTTGTAATGATAGCAGTTGGTTCTTTTTTTGTCTTTAACATTCAGTTTCGTGGAACCCGATCTCACGATCTAAAAAGTGCCTAAGTTGTACATATTAAGAACAACAAAAAGTCCTAAGTGGGTATAGCAATCTTTTGTGACTAGATGGTGAATATTATTTATATTCAGCTTTTTTAACGTCCCACTGCTGGGCACGGGCCTCCCCACAATACGGGGATCAGGCCATAGTCCACCACGCTGACCAAGTGCGGGTTGGCGGAATTCGCATGTCTTTCGAAAACTTGTTAGGTTCTCGCAGACACGCAGGTTTTCTCACGACGTTTTCCTTCACTGTAAGACAAGTGGTAATAATGTTAGAAATGATTCGCACATGAAAATCCAAAAGGTGCGAGACCGGGGATTTGAACCCGCTTCACTAAGTCTCCCAAGCGAGCACGTTACCACTGGGCTACCACTGCCTTAAACATAATATGAATTAGTTGGTACTAACTAACAACTACTGTTTCTTATCTGAAATTTCACAGGTTCGAGTCTCGCATGAGTTCATTTTCTGGAATTTAATTCAAGACGTCTAGCCTACCTATTACCTAACAATTACAAAGCAAACATTTAACAATTGAAAGAATACTGTAAATTCAGATAGAGCGATTATATTAAAGAATTTACAACAACATCAAGGGCACTTTGATCTCTCAGTTCAAAGATCACGTAGCGTTCGGTATTTATTTACTTCTTTAATATTCCATCCCATGTTATTCAATGTTTATAACTAATGTATAACAAATGGAAAGGTCCGAGCTATAAACAGGCAAAAAACCGGGTCGGCACTGTCGAATGTATCTTCCATCGAATTATGAGCGGGGATGTTGTATATGGGATGTAACTAGGCCTAACATAACTTTTCTCATTATGTGACCGCTATAAAAACATTAAAAGCCTTTTTTTGCGAACAATATGGATGAAAAACAAATGGAAGAGACAAAAGAAAATAGGGAACTAAACTATAATCCCTATATATTCATATACACGACTTGACGACACGTTTGGCTCAGTTTGAAGTGACCCTACTAGCTGTGTCAACGGTCGCGGGTTCGAGTCCCGATGAGGGCATTCAAAATTTAAAAAGTTGTATATGTATGTGTAGTGTATCAATTATCAAGTATCCATAACACAAGCCTCATAGCTAACGATGGAACTAGATGGTGCTGTGTGTTAATGTCCCAAAATATTTATTTATAACATTTGCAGAATATACCTATATGAAATGTTCGCTAAGTAGAAATTTTTGCTCGCGGTTATAAACCACGATAATAGTTTTGTAATTTAATATAGTTGCACATTGTCCATTTGACAAATTCATGGAAAGACAGAGGTTAAAAAACGATGAGGTACTCAAATTATGCCTTCAATGAATAAATTAAACATTAAGGGTGGTCCCGAATACACAAAAAATATTCTACCCCTAAGGGAGAGACCTGTACTTATAAAGT
This sequence comes from Brenthis ino, assembly GCA_921882275.1. NCBI lineage: Eukaryota > Metazoa > Arthropoda > Insecta > Lepidoptera > Nymphalidae > Brenthis > Brenthis ino. The sequence continues at coordinate 20,164,659 of OV170234.1, forward strand.
GATTTAGTCGCCGGTATACTTCTTTAGTTAAACAGTAATTAAAATGAGTTAAAGTAATTATAATTTATTTCATTATATACACAATGAGATATACATTTTAAAAGTAAAATATTGTCACCATAATACATGAGTAGTGCAGTGGTAGCCTATTAGTAACACGCTCGCTTGGGAAACCGAGTGAAACGGGTTCAAATCCCGGGTCTCGCACCTCTGATATTCTCATGAGCGAATCATTTCCAACATGCTTGCCACTTGTCTTAACGGTGAAGGAAAACATCGTGATGAAAACTGCATGTCTGAGAGAACCTAGCAAATTTTCTAAAGACATGTGAAGTCCACCAACCCGCACTTGGCCAGCGTGGTGGACTATGACCTGATTGCCCTCGTACTGAAAGGAGGCACGTGCCCAGCAGTGGGACATTAAAAAGGGCTGTATACAATACATGACTAATACTTGTGACTAATAATAACAAATGATGATGATGATACTCGAATCCATATTTCATTAGCTTTACATCGAACAGCGGATTTGTTGTGACGAGTGTCGGCAGTACATAGGTAAAAACAATAACGTCCTAACATAAACATAGTGAACACGTAGAACATCAATCAATACAGGGGCTAAATTACTAACTGTATCAATGACTGCGTGTGCTCTAATTAGAAATTACTCGTATAATTCAGTGCTTTGATTGCAGAAATTATCTTAATTGCATACACCGACTTATGTACGTTTCAGGTTCTAACTTCTAATCAAAAACATCCAGATGAACCTTCCTCATGTCTTAAATTAAACTATCTTTTCGCATTATTTCGCTGGTTTATTTTAACTTTTGATTCCAAACGTTTCCAATGCTTTACAGCAATCATGATCTCAAAGGCGTTATATTCTTGTTACAGACAGTACCTATATTACAACAAGTATAAAAACGCCTTGCAGACGTCTAAAACCTTAGTCCCTCCCGTAACCATGATTGCTGTGAAGCATTCGAAACGTCAGGAAACAAAAATCCGCGAAATAATCGGAAAAAATAGTTTTATTTAAGACGTCAAAATATGTTCGCGTAAATTTTCCTCATGTCCTTCTTTGAAGAGTCCTTTGGGGTGAGACATAGGTTATCCTTTACTATGGTATCAATTTATTCCCATTCCCATGGTGTTTGTCGATTGCGAATAGTTATTCAGGAATGCATTAAGCAAAGTCAGGGAAAGTTAATAGTTGCTTTGAGGAAACATCGCTTAATTATATACTTGGGAATAAATAAAAAGCATAATAAACTGTGTCAGTTACACGCACTACATTATGGCCATTAAATAATATGGACATTACAAACAAGATAATTCAAAAATATTCCCAAAAGTACCTTCTAAAAACTACCAAGAAGTTTCATAAAATTATGTTATATTATAAAGAGGAATTAAAATTTTAATAAGAAATACGTGCATTTTATTGCTGCCCTGATATTTGAGTCGAATCAAAGCGAGCTAACATTATAACTGAATCGGTTTGGTCCCTCCAAAACACAGCTATAACGGGTCATTTACTGGACGTGATAATAGTCCTAAAACGGGGCCAGGTTTTGACGAATGACGTTGTGATCAATAAAAACAGTCGTTATGGCTTCCGTTATGGCACAAACAGCCAGGTTTCCTTATTACCATCTATTGACAGAAAAATTATACTGTGCTTGTTACAAAGCCTTCTGGGATTTCCTAAGAAACTGGAGATGCCATTGTTTTATTTTACAATACCCAATCCCAGTTTTTATGTTAGAAAAGTATTTCAAACATATTGTTCGAATTCCTGCCATTGGCCATTGGAGCTTGGCGAAATGAAATACAGATTAAGACTTCGAACGAACTCCCTCGGGTGATTTTTTTAGATTCCTTCAATTAACAGCGGAAGACGGGACAAAAGTACTAGTGAAGGAAAGCGCATTTCGAAGACAATAGGAGTAATCAAGACAACCGTCCCCTCCTCGCTTTATCCTCTCTACAGGATTTATAAGCTTATGATAAACAAGTTTCAAACAATGTAGAAACCAGACTGAACTAGTAATATCGTACAAGACGGGCAAAGGCTTTCTTATAAAAATGCGCATGCCTCAATAGGATCAGGTAGTGCATTGACCTCTAGATATTAGTATATTTTGTTATAATGAAATACCAACGAGGTTGGGCAGCGCATGTAGAGGTGCCTCTTGCATGCCATACAAAAATATTTCCATCGTAACATAGCGAATAGTTGCGATGAAAACAAAACAGACATTCTTAATTCAATAATTTCTATATATAACGTAAAATGAACGTGAATTCATACGTGATGAATCTATATGGTTTTGCAATAAGGAACTTCCGAAATACTTTTCATATGTTGGTTTTTAATTTATTTAGAACATGGTCATGGAAAACATAAAAAAATAAAAAAAGCAGTCATGAGGACTGCTGGCAGAAGTGAAAACTTAAAACTATAAAAAAGCAGTTGTTATTTTTGGATATTCAAATTAATTGTTTGATCTTAAATTAAAATTTGTAAATTAAAACTGTTTACATTTATCTGATTTTACATCTATCGGCACTCTGAGTGTTAGTGTTAACACGTCACGTGACCATGTCGATGACGACTTACATGAATTTACTCCCCATCCAAACCTGCCTATAGAAGTTTTCACTTCAAATATACGACCGTAAAAGAAAACTAGGTATTTTATATATTTAAAATTATTTGCATCTCAATACAGTAAATTATGTGAAAAGTTGGCTGTCAATATTTCAAACGCATTAAACAGACGCATAAACAACGTCCAGCGAGATAAGTAAACAAAGCCGCTATTATGATAACAGCGCATATATTATGCAGCCATTTATATTTATATTGTTCATTATCAAATATAAAATACAAATAACTTAATATATAGAACTAGAATAAATATAAGACAAAGTTAAAACAAATCACATTTAGTGTAAAATAGAAATGGGAAAGTTTGTTACCTACTTCTTCTTGCTCTAGCGACTAAACAGATTTGAGTGAGACTTAAAATGAAAATAGTTTATATTCTGGATATACACATTAGGTACTTTTAAATTAATAGTACAAGAGCGAATCCGCTATTAAAACTAGTCTTGATATAAAGATCTCACAACTTGGCTGCCTATTACCATTTTGATGTAATGAGAAATTCTTGCTTAAATGATAGGGGCATACAGTTACATCCATATTAATATTATAAATGTGAAAGTTTGTGAGGATGGATGTATGTTTGTTAGTTGCTCTATCACGGTAGGAAGGCTGAACGGATTTGGATGAAATTTGGCACAGAGATAGATTATATGTATAGTCTGGAGTCTGGAATAGCACATAGGTTACTTTTTATCCCGGAAAAATGTACGGTTCCCGTGGGATAGATTTATATCTTATACTTCTTGGCTTGTAGTAAGTTAAATATCTACAAAAAGCAAATGAATTAAGCACCTCTATATTTAAGAAGTTGGTCAAAAATACGTATAAATGACATAGTTTTGTTGTTTAAAAAACATTGGTAGCATAAGAATGTAGACTGATGATAAGTTAGCCAAATTACAGTCACCCAGGTGTTACGTCATTGCTGCCGAATTGTATATAAAAAAACAAGGTCGTTAATGCAGTCCGTTCACTTGCGATTTCGACTGTTCAGGAGCGATCATGCCTTCGGGCGTTGCGCGCCTAAAGTCAAGGTGAACCGGTGCCTTGCAGATAGCATCGATATTTTGTAAACACTAAGACATAAGGATGAATAACACACTTTCATACTATGGATCTAAAAAGTACATTAGATGAAAATTCCTAATTAAAAATAATGACTCAATTTTCACCGATGGACACAATGGTACAATTTTTCAGCAAACTTTTTAAAAACTTAGGTACATGTTTTTATTTATTTTTACTATAAATGCCACATGTTGTATGTGTGTGTATCAGTGTATTTGGTACGTTGAAATTGCTGAATAGATTTAGATAAAACTTTATACATGAAATGAAAATCAATTTCATTAATCAGCCTTATACAAACCCTTTTGCTTACAGTTTTTTTGGTATAGATAGACGACTTATTATATCTGGTAGTGGTTGATCGTATTATATCTTAATAAAATTTGCCAAAAGATGACGTAACCTGTTTAGAATATCCATACTAATATTATAATAAATGCGAAAGAAACTCTGTCTATAACCTTTTCACACGTAATTCGCTAAACCGATTTAGATGAAATTTGGTATGGGAAGGACATAGGATAGTTTTTAACTCCGAAATCATCCCTTAAGAGGGTGAAAGGAGGGGGTGGATGTTTGTATGGGGAATCAATCATTTCTCAAGTAAAAGATATAAAACTCATCGATCATAATACCTTTGTAAACGTACCTAAGGACAATTCCGAACGAAGCGAGGGTGAGTCGCTAGTTAATAAATAAGCAAACTACGGCATCTAAGAAAGAACCAATCGTGAGTATGTTGCTAGTAACTACATGATGTAAAGAATCGGTGTTACTATACTTATTGATTAAGTCACCCTAAATTAGCCGTTGATAGCGATGCGTCAATTAGTCATTTGCACGTGTTGTTTCGCAGCGCGGTGACATTTCGATCGTTGGAATCAGGTCGGAGAAACTGGGTGTCACTCTTTGAAACAGCCTTAGTCGGTTTTCACAATAACTTCGACTTTAAGCCACGACTTTTGCCATATAAGCTCTTTGTTATTTATTTGTTTGTTTGGTTTATTTAATATATTATTTTAAACTAGCGATTTACTCTTGCTTCGCTCGGGCGCGTCCCTAGATGCGTTTTGATGTTTTCGAGCGGAACCCTAGGTATTTTTCTAAAATAAAAGTAGCCTAAGTTACTTCTTATAACATCAGCTCTCTGCCAGTGGTAGTCCCGTCAAAATCAGTCCAGCCGTTTCGGAGATTAGCCGGGACCAAAAGACAGACGGATAAAAAATTTAAAATTTGTGTTTTTCTTGAAAGTACCTTATATAATTTCATATGCATTTAGTAAAAAGCTGTTATTATTGACATAACAAACAGACACTTTTTTGTGTATAGATAAAGACATTATCTATACAAAAAAATCTAATCTTTATTTTATTTATTAATAACGACGTAAATTGTCTTTTTTCTATAAAAAACGCTCGTTTAAAACATATAATTATAGTACAACAAGCAATAACTTTATAAGTAAACATTAAATTGATAAATCTAGGATCTGCAATTAATCGCGAGAGATATAGAACTAAGTTTAAACATAAACTTAGATTACTTTAGCTACAATATAATTAATTTTAGGAAGATCAACTCAGCTGTGGAATAGTAGCCTTAGAAGCTTGCTTTAGAAGTTAGAACCAGGGTAATGGGGTTCAAACACACAATCGCTCCTATAAGGTTTTCAGATGTGAATCTAGCTTGCTTTAAAACCAGACTGTACGGGGTTCAAACCTAGAAGGTTTTTATATGTGAATCTCATTTTTTGTCGTGCATCTTCTTTCTAATTAACATGAAACCTCCATGTTTGCAAGAATCTAATTTTCAAGACATGTGAGGCGAAAACCTACATATATTTGACCAGCCTGTCACGTAGTCCACACAGTGCCCTGCAGTGAGACGTTAAAAGGGTTGCATTATTGCATTATTATCATTACTTATTTTGTATAATTAAATTCAAATGGAACATCCAATTTCTTCTCAAATTTGACTCATCTAAAAAGATGACATGAAATTATAGGTCTGCTATACATACATAATACAAAAAAGCTCTCGCATAGCGTGAGAAATCCACATAACCAACAAACACAAATGAACTCAGATGACGAGTACTCAAATATAACGGGTGTAATGTATGATGTACATTTCTAAGTAGACCGTGCCTTAAAGGTGATGTGGAACTTGGCAAGACAAATATGGAAAGCTATAATTATCGTCGAGATGTCCCACACAATCTCATTAACAATAAAAACTACACGTGATATCAGGGGCGAAATATAAGAAAATATATTCGAGCGTAGTAAATATACTCGTATTTTTTGTTTCGCTACTTACGAGTACATTCTAACAGTAAGCCACGGACTTTCTCTTTCTAACGCTTATTAACAATAGTAACAGATGTTGTACTGATTTTGTATATTTCATTTACTATATTGAAATAAATATTAGCAATACATTTAATTTTAACTTATTTTAGTTAAAAATAACTTAACTGATGCAAGGAAATTAGAAAAGGGCCGACTGGTTGTTTGGAAAAAGCCGACTAATCGGCCGACTAGTCGGTTCGTGCCTCTAGTTTATATATCTTTTAATAATGAATACGTAGTGTTTGAAACTGTGATACAAAAATAAGTAATAAACAGGAGATTACATAATTATTATGTTCTTTGTTCAGAGTTGTAGAAACTTGTATTCAATTTTTTTTTTGTTAATTTTAGTTATATAAGTACTAAGTCTTCTATTCCTACCTTCGCTCGTAATCCTAGATTATATTGTCAATTGTAATACTTAATACTAAAATATGAATAATAATTAATAATAATAACGGAATTTCACTTCAATCGCACTACTTTAAGAATAGTAATATGCATAACGTAATGGCCCGACTAGTCGGTGCTTTTTGCCGACTAGTCGCCGAATATAAATATGACCGGATAGTCGACTTTCCCGACTAATCGGCCACTAGTCGTTACATCTCTACAGAAAATGCAATATAACCATACTTTAGTTAACGATACTCGGTTAAAAAATATAGAATAATGTCATTTACATTTACTTACTGAGAAACCTGTGGAGATATTTACGCATATATAAAAAGCCAACAGAAGTTGTTAAGTAAAAATTCAACTTGAAGAGACAGAAAGAAAAATCGCAATGACAAAAATATGATACAACAGTTCACAAAGTTGTAATAAGTTAGAACATGGCCTACGTAAGAGTTCTTTGTTAACTTCTAAAAGGCGGTTGGCAAAAAAATCTTAACGAAACATCACCGAACCGACAACGGTGAAAGTTGAGGCCGGGGCTGTGTACATTGTACAATCAAACAAAAAAAAACTTGGAAGCGCTCATATTAAATTTTGCGAGGCTACTTGAAATATATTACGATTCAATATCTATCAAACATACAAATAAGATAAATAAGAATACAATATACTTATAAAATATCTATAAAAGCATAATTTCACTCACTAAGTAATTACTAAAGAAATCTCAAAAACTGAAGCTGGGATACTAAAATTATATTAACTTATAATTTGTGAAATATAAGGGTCCTTTAATTAAAAAAAAATGGAAATTTCATTGTAAGGGTTGGATAAACTTTATATAAGACTAAAAACAAACCTATCCCACGGGCACCGTACGTTTTTCCAGGATAAAAAAGTAGCCTGTGTTATTCCACACTATAACCTATCTCTGTGCCTTTCATCTAGATCAGCCGTTCTAGCATAAAAGGTAACAAGCATCCATACTCACAAACCTTCACATTTATAATATTAATAACACGGATTTGTCTTTATAATTTACTATTATCGGTCCAATAGATCAAAGTCGCGGGTAAGAGCTAGTAGATTTGCACAGTACACTACTGTACTACGCATTCATTATTATTTGTTTGTCCTGCTTACATAGTTGAGCACTTCAACTGATCGTCGTTCAAAGGCTGCCTTGTAATATACAGACAACCTACTTTTATTCCGGCTCAGTAAACCGGTTCCCATAGCAAATATAAAAAATAAATTAAAAAAAAACCATAGAATCGCGATACTACAACAATACCATAAATGCATGGTTTGTATGCGTGTTTGTTTCTTACTCCTCTAGGCAAAAGCTGGATGGATTTGGATGAAAATTACACTATTAAACCTCGATTAAGGATACTGTTACTAATAAAATTTACAAGGATATGGCACTGTCTGTATTTAAATACAAAAAGACGAACCCAAACGACACCAGGATAAGTCATCAGTGCTAAAATCCATATCCATGCTAATGTTATAAATGTGAAAGTGTGTTTGTTTGTCTGTTTGTTTATGTTGTTCCAAAACGGATTGACGCATTAGGATTTTTTGTATGGCGATAGTCGGAGGGCTGGAGAGTGACGTACTTTTTACCGTGGGAAATTATCTCATTCTCGCGGGAAAACAAATTACAATACAACCCAAAAAATATTTATGATCAAAATTACTTAAAACTTGTTATTAATGCTGAAATAAATATATTTTAGAATTTTTTGTAATTCATCCCATAAGGTTGTAAAAAATAGGGGATGAATTTTAGCACGAGCGAAGCCGCCGCTTCTGCTAGTAAATTAAATAAATTCAATTTTATGTGACATTGCCAAGTAAATTCTGCACAAACGGCACGCCTAAAAGCAATAAAACAAAGAATTGATTGACTGATTAAATAGATAGTGAATATATTTACATTCAAACCGACTTGACGCATCGAATAAATAGTAATGTTTCAAATTAAAAAACATGTTCGTACATGTTTATTAACATCGATACTCGATATCGAATAAATATTCGCCTTTTAAGGACACTAGAACCTGTTACAGTATGTATGGAGTATGGAATAACAAGTTTTGTGAATTCGTATTTAGTCTGTTTGTTCGATTAGGGGTAATAGACTCATATATGGTTGGTAGCTCAGTGTAGGTAGCACGTGGGCGACTCTGTTTTTCTAGTGCCTTCGAGGTTTAAACACGGCTTTATACATTTCATTATTATTCAATCTTGTCTTAAGACACACTTGAAATATTGTATATTTGAATTTTTAATACTTATTTTCATTTCTTTTATTAAGAGCTATAAAAAATAAAGAAATTATTATATGTAAATAAAGTAAATGAAGGGTTCAGGCGAAGAACAGGGAATATCTAAATTTTTTTGTACTGGTAACAAATAAATAAATACAACATTAAACAATATTAAACGATAGATTTAATTACATACATACATATATAAGATAGAGTAAAAGAGATTTTATTCTATTTTTTTCTAACTTTAAAAACATAAGTTTGATCGACATAAGATTCAACTGTCGTATTATGACCAAGCGAACATTTAAATGAGTGCGACATAATAATATTTATACTAATACTAGCGACTCACCCTCGCTCCGCTCGGGTTCGTCCCTGGGGTGGGGTCTGGTAGGACCACCCTTATCCTTATCACTTAGGGGTATGAAAAATAGATAGTAGCCGATTCTCAGACCTACTGAATACGCATATAAAATTTGGTAAAAATCGGTAAAGCCGTTTCGGAGGAGTACGGTAACAAACATTGTGACATGGAAATTTTATATATAAGATATCACAGATAAATTATTTAAGCACAGTTTGAGTGCATTTGGAATCTATTCAGATATTTATCGACTCGACAACAAATGAAGAACACTTGTAAATCACTTTACTCGAAAAGCAATAACCTAGAAGATAATAAAATGTAAAAAAAAAACTAATTAAAAAACTTTCAATGATAACACGAGTATATTAATTTTGAAGAGGGAAATGGTGTCAAAACGTACATATATTTTTAAGTGAACAGAACGATCTTGTTAGCATTTTTATCATAATTGTTAGGAAGTAGAGCGAAAAGTAAATTGTTTATAGAATTGCGCGTTCATTACTGAGTCTATTTTAGAATTGACTCATAGTAACTTTTACCTACGCACAGAATTACTTATAATTGAATGATGTGCACACAAGATGAACCTTACACTTTTTATGAAAATCGGTTAAGCACTAGTTATGGCGACCTATATCTATACATATAATAAAATGTTAGCAGTCGAATCTGAACATTAAATATTTTTTTGGAAAATCTTATTTAAATAGTCATTATTACCGATACAGAGGCCCAATCTAGTTTTTAGATTTTTTGTCTGTCTGGGAACGCATCACGAGAAAACCACTGGACAGATTTTAATAAAATTTGGTATGATGATAGTTGGTTATCCGGGTCAACTTACAGGATACTTTTTACTGCGAAGAAGATATCTCATCTCTGAGAAATCTATACTAACTGTTATTATTATATAATATTAACAACCTGTCGTGACTTAAAAAAAAGCCAATCACGTAAAAACCACTGTAGGTATCGGTATGGGACTTTGACCAATCGCCTTGCTTGCGGGATCGTCGCGGTCGGTAGATAGTTTTAGACTCTCTCCACCACTGTTTTTATTTACTTTCATCAATAAAAATTCTTCCACAAAAAACAAACTTTTTAATGATATTTTTACATTTTTTTATTTAACCTAAATATTTATTTTTTACGTCTAATTATACATTAAGGTCTCTGTATTGCTAAATTTACATACGTCCCACAGATAACGGCAGTAAAACAATATAAACAAAAAATAACTATTACGTAACATAAAATAAATATTTATGAAAGGGTACCATTAATAAATATGTATCTAATCATTGAATCAGACATCCCGACCGCTACCGTTGCATTATATATACCTAAATCATATACTACATACAACATATAATACGTACAGACCGACAGGTGCTGGCAATACACAATGTTGGCTATACAAAGTAATAAACTAAATTAATATTTAGCAAAACCACGCGACTTCGCTTGCGTTAAATCTAAATATACTAATATAATAAAGAGGTAAACTTGTTTGTATGTCGGGGATAATCTCTGAAACCACTGAACCGATTCCAAAAAATTTTTCAGTTTTAAATCTTAATATTTGCAAATCAAGTCAGAGTAAAAAACACTAAATAGCCGCTTTACCAGCTTGCGCTGCCTGTATCAGCATTACGCTGTGTGCCTGCCGCCAAATCGTTGCCTGTATATGAAAATAATATTTATAATTAGTGACGAACCCGAGCTTAGCGAAGATAAAGCTAGTTTAAAATAAAGAAGTTTTTTTGTTTTGATTTACATACGTAAGTAAGATTTTTCTATTTCAGATTTTTCGCGGTTTTATTTGATTTTTGTTATTTTTAAATTATTTTACAATTTTGTGGTTACAAACAGTTTGAATAACTATGATTTTAGAGACGTCAAAACCCTTGTATCTCCTGTATTATATATAAAATATTTGATCAAATATCAAAAGTAGGTAATATAATTTTGACGACACGATTAGCTCAGTTTGTAGTGACCCTACTTGCTGTGCCAGCGGTCGCGGGTTCAAGTCCCGCTGGGGGCATTCATTTGTGTGATGAGCTCGAATGTTTGTACTCCAGTCATATGTGTTTATATTTATTTATAATATGTATGTATGTATCGAAAACTTATATAATGTGTAGTGTATCAACTATCTGGTATCCATAACACAAGCCTCGTAGCTTACCATGGAACTGGATGGTGCTGTGTGTTATGTAAAAAAAAAATACGCTATATATATAATAGGAATTTACGTATATACAATTGGAACCATATGAACAGTATATTTTACGTTGATATTAATTTTGCTGTAAAAACATAGAGAACACGAAACTATACTCACAATCATAATATATGTATGAATGCATATTGTTACTCATTAGTACTATGTCGTATGTAGGTTACTTATAGTGTAGAATTTCATTCAACTAGCTTGACAACATTTAGATATTATAGTTCTAAAGGATCATCAAGATTATTACATTTTAGCTTTAATTAAGGCTTCTACAAGAACAATGATAATCCATACTTTAATATTATAAATGTGAAAGTGTGTTTGTCTGTTTATCTTTCTTTCACGTCAAAACGGCTTGGCGGATTGGCGTGATTTTTTGTGTGGCGATAGTTAGAGGGCTGGAGAGTGACATAGGCTACTTTTTACCGCGGGAGATTATCTCTTTCCCACGGGAAAACACGTTATAATACAATCCAAAAAATATTTAGAATCAGAATTATTTGAAACTTGGTATAAATGCACTTTAATACAATCAATTAAATAAGTTTTAGCATTTTTCGAAATTCATCCCATAAAGGCGTAAAATAGCGGATGAAAGTTTGTATGAAATCTACCGTTTTAGAAGTTTTCTTGTAGTTTTAGCTAGCGAAGCCGCAGGTTCCGGTAGTATTGTTATAACCAACACTCATACACATAGCATTGAAGTCAGGGAATTATATCAGGGACAGACATACAAACGAGCATCTTTACTTTGGATTAACAAAAACATGCATTACAGCATACAGCCACTAAAAGCGTACAATATTATTTTGTTTATTATAAAAGAGCCAAAATTGTATTTATGCAAATTCTGAAATAGTATGCGCCAATTTAACACTTATATCATCTGTTTTGGTCGAATGCCAAATTTACCTGCAGTTCAGGCAGGCCGTATAATAAATATGGTAGATCTGCCAAATATTAAACTATAAAGTTGAGGTTTTGGAATTTAAAGATATGATACAGTGTGGCACTTAACCGAGTCTGCTGTTGGCTAACTTAGGCCCGGGCCTAGCCGGCAGTTCATTAAGAGCTTGGAAAATTACTTTTTTTAATAATTGGTAATAGACAGAATTTCATAAAAAATATGAAATATTATTCGTCCCATATTTTTAACGTTCTTAGGAGATGAACTTTTACAAGCACATATAAAAGGTAATTCAATTTTAGCCCAAGTTTGTTTATTAGGCCTAATCCTTACTCTTAAAAGACATAAGGGAAATTTAAAAAAATATATAACAAGGACTCAAACGAGGTAAGGTTTTAATATCCCGGGGGAGAGCCGACTCCTACCGGGCGCCTCCCCAGGTGGCGGATCGGGGAACGCCACCCGCTGCCTACTGACAGCGGGTGGTACCGGAGAAATCCGGCGCGGACCAACGGCAGGATGGGGCCGCGCGTCGTTGAGGCTCCGTTTGGAAACCGGATGATGGGTGCCGGTTGCAGGACTGTGGTGGCAGGCCCGCATCCGGTGGAGGGGTAGGCCGCGGCGGGAGAGGAGTGCCGGTATTTCAGTGCGCCGTTCTCCCTACCTTCCGCGGCCTTGACTGTGGAGCAGCCCCATTGGTTTGGTGGTCTGCCTAACGTTTAGGCAGACCTGCCGCCGCCGGGGCGCCGTAGTAGTTATGCGCAAGCGATCCTGCGGCGTCCCACTAAGGCGGAGGAGAGGGGAATGTCGGGTTGTAGTGGGAAGTACCGGCTCTTTTAGCCGGTGAGTCCCACACCACCACCTGGGGGATCAGGTGGTATGCGTAAATGCATATCCCGACACTAAAAAAACCGGTAAAGTTTTAATATAACATAAAAAATATTAAATAGCATTCCTAGTTTATACGCTCAAATAGCAACAAATTTCAATCCGGTTTTATTATAGAATAAATGGGTCATATCCTAAGAAAATGTTGTAAGTTATAATGCAATACGATACATTGTGTGGACGCTTTCTTGACATGGTCATAACAATTTTGTATAGGTACAATAAAACAATACGTGACGGTAAAGAATTGTAGCAGACATCGACTATACAACCAATAAAACTACAAAATTGAGAAATATTTAAATTTAAAGAATATAGTATAAAACAAATAAAGTTTTTATTTACTATTTAATATTTTTATTGGATTTCATCTTGTTTATGACAGATCAAAGTATACTATCCCAGTCTACGTGACCTCAGACACAGACTACTGTGATAGAAACATAGACCTATAGAATTATAGACTGAGCAATACTCTTATGAAATTGACCACTCTCTAGAGAGAGAGAAAACGAACGCGCGGCCAATACCTGTCTTTTATTCCAATTTGAATTTTTATATGGGATGTAAAAAAAAAATACAATATTATAATTTATTAGAAAATATAATATTTTAATGGAATATAATATCGTTATAAATAATTATCTTCATTAATCGTATTTCAATTAATACAGAAGACTTCTGGCCGCGTATTCGTTTTGTCTCTGTCTGGCAAAAAAACTGTCGAATCTATGTCTATGGATAGAAACGACCGCGTCATGTTTCTGCTTTTATAATAATTACAGATATAATATGAATACATAAAATCATGTAGTTTTAGTACCAAATTATGTTACTACTTTGTCAAAAGCTAAAAACAAATAATAAAAAATATTACTAAAAATAAATACTTAATCGCTTACAATATTTACTATCCCCTCAAATAAATAAAAAAAAATAACATTGAAAATAACTTGACATAGGCGTACTAAAGTTATTGAAATTCAAACTTTCGTCGCAGGGGTCCAGTTACTGATGCCGCTAATAAGAGATCTCGAGAGCCCGCTAATTGAGAACTTGCGATGGGAAGAAAGGCCAAGGTTAACAATGAAGTATTTAACAACTCTATCTCTTTAAAACATCTAGTTTTATTATAACTACAAAAGATATTTTCGTAACATATTTACCTACCTATTAATAGCATAAACGCGAAAGTTCGTTTGGATGTATGTTTATCACTCGTTCACGCAAGAACTACTGAACGGATTTTGATGAAACTTAACATTTATTATTTTAGTATGTTAACCTTTCATCAACGTAACTCATGGGCTATATTTATAGAGATATAGTAATACATAATGGAACTGAAGCAAGTTGTTATAATAAAATTAAAATAGTACTCAGAGCTACGAATGTCGTATGGTAAATGGTAATACCTATATGATAACTAGCGACTCACCCTCGCTCCGCTCGGGTCGTCCCTAGTAACGTTTTAACGTTTAATACCGCATCACGAGAAAACCCCTAGACAGATTTTGATGAAATTTGGTATGATAATAGCTGGTCATCCGGGTCAACATATAGGATACTTTTTACCGCGGGAAAATATCACGTTTCTGAGAAAAAATACAAAAACTGCAATGTAAGAGTATACTAATATGTAAAACCTAAGAATTTATTTTTTGGTCATCTGAACGCGGGCGGAGCCACGGGCAATGCTAGTATACTAATGTGTATGTATTCATTTTTGGCAAATTTTATAATTAAGAATAGCCTGTTGTATTCCAGGTCACAGCCCATGCGAGTACTAAAAAAATAAAAATGTACAAAGTATGTTATTTATAGTGTGTTTTGAAGGCACTTTTTATTTAGACATGTAGATATAGAGATAAGCACAAAACCAATCACCTGACGCCAACATCGATACGTTCGTAAAAAAGAGGTTACGGTACTTTGAGTGAAGTGACGATGTGTGAATAACAGAGATGTTACGTATAATATCGGAAGTTAAAAAAAATTAGGCAACTATAGAATAACTAGCGACTCACCCTCGCTCCGCTCGGGTTCGTCCCTAGGGTGGTCCACCCTTATCACTTAGGTGTATGGAAAATAGATAGTAACCGATTCTCAGACCTACTGAATACGCATATAAAATTTGGTAAAAATCGGTAAAGCCGTTTCGGAGGAGTACGGTAACTAACATTGTGACATGGAAATTTTATATATTAGATATTAACTGTAAATATTGAAAATTGTCTATGTTGTAATGACATAATATACATAATATATCTAAAAATTGCATGATCACTTCAAGATGCGAAACAGTGTTACAAAAATGTGAACATTCACTATCCATATTCCTATACAACATAAGAAAATCATAAAATCTATATCTATACATATAATAAAATTGTAACTAAGTCGAAACTAGTAGCTCTAGTTTAAGTATTTTTTGCAATAGACATATATTGCCTATTTAATGTATTGGGATAATCTATAGGTACATATAATAAAATTGTAACTAAGCCGAATCTGTACATTAAATATTTTTTGTTATCGATATAGAGGCCGAATCTATAGTTTTTAGAATTTTTGTCTGTCTGTCTGTCTGTTACTGCATCACGAGAAAACCACTGGACAGATTTTGATGAAACTTGGTATGATGATAGCTGGCTATCCGGGTCAATATATAGGATACTTTTTACCGCGGGAAATTATCTCATTTTTGAAAAAAAATACAAAAACTGCAATGTAAGAGTATACTGTTAAATGTACAGTGTAAGAGTATATAATTTTTAGAATTTTTGTCTGTCTGTCTGGGAACGCATCACGAGAAAACGACTGGACAGATTTTGATGAAATTTGATATGATAATAGATGGTTATCCAGGTCAATCTTTAGGTTACTGTTTACTGCGTGAAAATATCTCATCTCTGAGAAATCTATACCATCTATTAAAACGTACCAACTAGTATTATATAAAACTTATTAGTACATACATATATGTATGAGTATAGAACCCTTATATTTCTTGAATATTTTCAGTTATTTTCCTAGTAGTTACGATCGTATGTTTAAAAACGTCGCGAAGCATAAGATAATAGGTAAGTGAGTCATCTTCCAGTTTAAAACTACCGACCGTATACGATACTTGCATCACGTCACGTAGTTAATTGATCGCTTTGTTATATAAAGTAACTACTAACTAGCGAGTACTGATCCGCCTTAGCTACTCGAAACGTCTAAGAGTCTACATATTTACGTTTTAAAGCTTAGTATAGATTTCTCAGAGATGAGATATTTTCCCGCAGTAAATAAAAGATATTCTATATGTTGACCCGCGAAACCAGCTATAATCATACCAAATTACATCAAAATCTGTCCAGTTGTTCTCTCGTGACGCGTTCCCAGGCAGACAAACAGAAGTAAATTCAAAAAAGTGTAGATTCGGCCTCTGTATCGATAATAATGACGAACTAGGTAGGTTTTTCAATAAAATTCACCAAAAAATATTTTATGTACAGATTCGACTCAGTATTTTATTATATGTATAGATTTTAAAATAATATGTACTATATATATACTTATATAAATCTCTACGACCCCATTGCTTTGCAAAAGTAATTGACAAAGGATTTTATGATTTCGATACATACATAGTTTTATATTTTGTTTTGTTTTCACTTAAGAAAGTAAACAATTTTACTCATACGTAACTCATGCACACGCAAGGGCAGAAAAAGCCGTGAGCCCATGTTATATTTTAAATATATAAAAAAAGTGAATAAGTAATATAATAATTCATATAAAATGGAATTTTATTACTGCCACAAACATGCGTATTTTTTATACCTATTTAATTTTATATGTCTAAATAAATAGCTATTGAAACTCCTTTGCATTTTTTAAAGAATTAAAAAATAAACTTTAAAAACAAAAGATAAAAGGCAAACGTATGAGATGAATTTACTTTAAGTAAAGTACTTAATTATAATCTTAAAATACGCAAACTCGATTGCAACCAAACTTGTCTCTCTTCAAATGAAAAGAGGTCAATAAAATCATCACCCGGTTAATAATAAGCTACTCGCAAACACTTGTTTATCAACCGTATATTTATAGAAAATAGATTTAAATTTAAATTTTGATACTTTTTAAAAGTGTAATTTTTGTTTTTTAAATGTGTTATGTCATTATATCCTATTAAAAACCGATTAGCATTAAAAAAAATTGGAAACGATATACAATAACAGAAAATGTTTTTAATTTAAATAAATAATTTATATACGTATAGTATAAACCTACTAGCGACTCACCATTGCTTTGCTCGAGATCGTCCTTAGGTAGGTTTTGACGGTTCGTATGTAGATAGCCTATATATTATATGACATATAGCCTTCATCAATAAACGGGCTATTCTAATGCAAAAAAAAAATTTTCAAATCGGATAGTAGTTCCCGAGATTAGCGCATTCAAACAAAACAAGCAAACAAATAAACAAACAAACAAAATCTGCCTCTTTATAATATTAAGTATATATATATATATATACTATTTCTATTTACTTTGTTAAATATCTTGATTGTGTGACGCAATATACGCTCAAATCATTCCTGTCAACGAGGTCAAGTGCTCGCTTGTCTCGGCCTTATAAGCACTTCATGTGTAACATCAATGGCTTGTAATTAATATCTTTAAAGCTGAGATAATCTCTAAAGATCTTGTCAAAATGGTTACAATTCATGACATTTGTATATTACATTATAATTATAATATATCGATATATTATAGTATTCAGCCATTTTTAACGTCCCACTGCTGGGCACGGGTCTCCTTCAGTACGAGGGGGATCAAGCGATAGTCCACCACGCTGGTCAAGTGCGGGTTATAGTAATTCTTACAATTTTTTAATCATATATATACTCCTTTATTATCCTTTGGACTGGAATTTTTACTATAATCCCATCTAAATTCTTCTAAATGATATCGAACCTGCGACTTTTATCATATGGAAAGCCTGTATAGATCGCTAGTAACCTATAATAAACCTAACACTCTTTATAACATAGGTACTTTAATATTAAATATAAAATGTTTTAAGGCGCGATAGAAGAAACATCACTCGATGTAATCATCTCGCTGCAATGCACAATATTGCCTACTCGCATACGTTACGACACTGGTATAACCTCGAATGTCATGTCACTATTATGATACTCTTATTTTTTACACTCTGCACAGATATAAATATGAACTACGAACGACATAAATATGTTGGAACATTAACACACAACACCATCTAGTTTCATGGTAAGCTACGAGGCTTGTGTTATGGATACCAGATTGCTGATACACTACACATATGTAACTTTAAATACATACATATTATAAATCTAAACACCCATGACTGGAGTACAAACATTCGTACACATCACACAAATGAATTCCCCAGCGGGACTCGAACCCACTATCGCTGGCACAGCAAGTAGGGTCACTACAAACTGAGCCAAACATATCGGGCATAGGTCAGAGACGTTTTTTATTTGCCTAAGCTTTGCTTAAGCAATAAATATTTAACTTTCCATATATAGGAAAGAAATATATTATTGGAAAA
The DNA here is from genome assembly GCA_921882275.1 of Brenthis ino. Lineage (NCBI taxonomy): Eukaryota > Metazoa > Arthropoda > Insecta > Lepidoptera > Nymphalidae > Brenthis > Brenthis ino. The sequence continues at coordinate 20,183,430 of OV170234.1, forward strand.
CAACGTATCAATTATATAATGGGTCTATCTTATGACTTCTTTGGTAGATATCAATAAGTCACCTCATTGTACCTTTTGATCTCTTGCGAAAAGTTTAATTGGAATTTGAGAAAATATTTTGAATTGGATTATTACAAATATAAAAACTTGAGTTACCTTCATTTCTTTTCATATAAAAAAAAAACAATTTATTGTAATCGTCAGTGGGTTCAATGTTTTATCCATATTAATATTACAAATGCGAAAGTAAGTCTGTTTGTTTATATGTTTGTAAGTTGCCTTTACACGACTAGGTAAATGGCTGAATCTATTTAGATGAAAATTGGTATGGAGATAGTTCGAAACCTTGGGAAGGACATAGGATAACTTTTACACCAGAAATCATGCCTTAAGGAGGCGAAATGGAGGGTGGAAATTTTTATGGGGAATCAATCATTTATCCTCTTACCTATGTATGTATATATATATGTATATATATATATATATATATATATATATAGTCTATCTATTCCATCCTAATAGTCATAACGTACCTAGGAACGGACCCGAGCGAAAGGAGAGCGAACCGCTAGTTTTATCCTAAAAGATTATTACAAATATGATATAAGACCTCTTAAACCCATATTTTCATTTTCTTTGTAAACATGGCTCGAGTCTAACCTTCTGCCTGTTAAAACCTATAGGGAATTTTCCAATAAGTGTAACCTTCAGTCATATTACGTTATCTGTTATTCTATACATGAATTCGTTAATAGATAATAAAATTGAGTCATAACCTAAGTTATTTTTGACATTGCTAAGGTTACCTTGTGCTGTTACATAGTTAACCGTGTTGTGTTAAGTCAAAAAATATAATATGGACTAGATTAATGCCTGAACGACCGCGGACACGACGGTGCGCGTTACAGTTAACAATAGATTTCTTAGAAATTTACCTGGAGGTGTAATTCTAACAATTTCATTACAATTTAATTATCTTTGCTAATAATATAACTACTAATTAAAACGATAACATTCAGTTAAACAATAAATCGTCAGATAGTGCAGAAAAGCTATTTTCTTAAAATCTAATTTTAATGTAATCTTGTTTTGTAGAGAGAATTTTCATTACAGATGCGATTCAAATAATATGTAATTATAGTTTTTTTTTCATTGAATGATTTGAGTCTGAGAAAACGACCGCAACTATGGTCGCCATCCACGAACTGTTTACAATAAACTTTCTTAGATTTACGCGAATATTTGACATTTTAAATAAAACTATCTTTTCGGACTTTTAAATTCGCGAAAATATTCCTAAAAGTTAGTTTTATTTAAAATGTTTACATTATGTTATCACGTTACGTAACCTCGGTGACTACCATATGTATGCTTATCCTATGTATTTCTCCAGGTTATAATCTATCTGTGTACCAAATTTCATCCAAATCAGTCAGGTCATTTCTGCGTAAAGAAGTAACAAACATACAAAATAGTGATCCGATTATGTAACGCCTCGCACTATGAGACTAACACGTGACCACGATTATAGTACAAATAGGTCGCTGGAAACGTGATTTCGGTCACTCAGTGTGTCTGTGTCACAGCCTAATTGCTATGAGAAGAGCAATAAAAAAAATGTATAGTTATACATTTAGGTCTGTTCTTTTCGTGGAGAAACATCTATTTCTCATATATACAACCTAAAACTATAGATACTTATTTCATTGAGGTGTTATCATTATGTAAAAAAATATAAAAAGATATATTGGGACATAAACACACAGCACCATCTAGTTCCATGGTAAGCTACGAGGTCCGAGTTCTGGATACCAGATAGTTGATACACTACACTGAAGTACAAACATTCGTGCTCATCACACAAATGAATGCCCCCAGCGGGATTCGAACCCGCGACCGCTGGCACAGCAAGTACACACTACAACTGAGCCAAACGTCATCGTATTAAGTCTATCATTTCTTTTTTCATTTTCATATCACAATAAACAAAATAAGAATTAAATATTTGATGTACATATATTTAAATAAATAAAATTTGCGGGTTAACAATCGTCTGAATCTTTCGTCTTTTATGTCATGGTGAATTTAAATGTTTCAACTCAATTGAACGCTTTTAGTCAATCGACCAAAGTCGCCATTACTTAATTTCTTTTGGGGTTCTTTATTCGACTTTCGTTTGATGCTACTATCTAAAGAATTGTACTGGAATAAAAAAAAAAACATGATAGCGAATTTAAAAGTATAATTTATTTATTCGTAATAATATTACTGCATTGAATTCTGAAATATTGCATCTATATATAATGAATGTGTAAGAATTAAGTATCATTTACAAATACATACATATTATTACATACTGCGTGTTTAAAAGTACTTCATGTGTTAGAAATTTTACATTTATAAATTATTAAAAAATCGATTTGCTCTGCACAAGCATAGGTATATTATTTAGAAAATATATTAACAAATTAAGACTAAGAACGTCATTTTTTGTAAAATAATCGATTATTTAATTAATTGAAAAGGAAATTAATAAATAAAGTGTTAATTATCTAATTCTTCTTATCTAAACTATATTACATATAATAATATATACTTAGCGTAATGCATATTTATTATTTATCCGATAGTTTCTAATAAACGTAGATAGACTAAACAAAACGATTTATGAATCGTACCTACATGCTGTTATTTATAATTACAGTGTAAAATTAATTAACTTGGGCATATTATAATCTGTGCATCTTTGAATAGATTTGAATTTTTTATGAAATATTCGTGTTAGAAAGGTTTTGTTATCTATAATTATCTTTTGTGATTAGCCTTCGTATGCTCTGTAGACTATAAGTCTACGTAGACAATGTCAAAAGCGACCGGTAAATGAAAAGTATTGTAAAAGTATGTTTATATTCAGCGATACATTTACAATTAATAACTATCAAATAACAAATACGTAAATACACGAGGTAATAACACAAAGTCACAGTAATAATATTTAAATATAGTTAAAACGAAAAATTATTAGCTATTTCATGCACAACGTATTAACTATCAATTTTACAAAAGAATAATATTTTCATCATTTTATTAAAACTATTTACTATTTTTGCAGTATATTATCGTTATTCAAGATTTTGTTACTAAGCGTATTCTAAAACCGGCTACACGTTTATAAAATTTTTGAGCCCGAGTTCAATTATATTATAGCAAAATAATAAATAATCAAGCAACATATTATTGAGAACTTAGAAATGAAATTTTCATGAAGCTATGCGAATAAGTTCAAAGTAAGTTAAATATTGATAAAAGATAAGTCTACGTTATTAGATTCAAACGGGTGAAATTTAATACAAAATTGTTTTAACAGTAAGTCACTTTAGCGTATTGAAAGTATTATAAACAAATATAAAGGTAGTAAAACTGACCCATTGCCTAGAACTGTTACAATGTATAGACCTGTACTTGCTTTCTATCATTTGTTTACTTTACGTAGCATTGATAGTTTAATGGTGTAAGATAATATTCCATACATGACGTAATCTAACTCGCTGCCAAATGGGTTACAAGGCGTCAACGGTGCACCGTACACAATCATCAATGACTAAACTTTTTCCCTTCACGCTAGATGCCAAGGTCAACTACACGACCGGCTCAAATCTGACCGATTATAATAAACAAAACTCACCTGTTCTTTTCCAACTCGTTATGAGTGGTCCTGGAACAGAAAACAGAATTTGTAACCACTGTAACACTTCACAAACAAACACTTAAAACTTATCACTGATCACTCAACACACCTGCTGCCCTGAGATTTTTTCGTCTTCGGCCGTCTGCCACCAACCCGTGACTCTTCGTAGGGCAAACTCGACGCGTACCCGTGCTCACTCTCTGCAACAAAGAAAACTGCAATTCCGTCAAAATCAGCTGATTATCGCGAGGCAAAAATAGACGGGAGCCATGTTGACGTGTGCGAGTAGTGTAATTGACAATTCAAACAAAGAAAACCCAATTCACCTCTATCTCGCCTTTCGATGTATTCAGCAGCTTGGATGAGGTCAGCAATACTCATATTTATAAAATCCCGGTAAAACACAGGTGTTCACGAACGTCACACGACTTTATTCGATTGAAAACTATAAATAACAGTGTATCAGTCCGCTCCGAAGTCCACGACTGCATTTACCGATGTCAAAAACACACTAAGCGACTAGGGACGCGCGATCGCGTACAGCGCTTCGTGATTAGTCGGGTGTGTTCGGGCGTCGCTCGGCCGACCAATCAGCGACGCGCATTCCCCACAATAAAATACCTGGGTCAATCACGTGAACTTTGTGTTTCCAAACAAAACATTTTTTTTTTCTACACGCTTCAAGTACGGTTCGCAAAGGTGGTATTCTAATAGGACATTTGAATCGACGATGCACTTAGTAAATGGGTGTCACTTTAAATATTTTTTAACATTTTTAATTAATATTGTTATTATATTTTAATGACAATATTAATAGCTTTTAAATAATCTAGTCTTATGAAAATCACTTTGTGACGATATTTTATATTATAATAATTTTCAAATGGAACTCTCTGATACTTAAAATTAATAATAATAAAAGGTAATAATAGGTCTTATTTATGTAACGTCTAAATAACGTTATTTTATATAAATGCAATTTTGTTAACATGATTTATATTTATAACATAAACTTAAAAAATATACACTAACTTAATAACTTACAATTTTTTTTAAAATAACATTGAACAACGAAAAATTAAGTGACTCAATTTATTTAATTAGCCAATCGCAGCTTTGTTCAGTTCAGGACCAGCTATTTTGTTTGGCCGACGTCGAATCGTTTGCATAAACAACTTTTATATTATATAAAATATCGCACATTGCCTAAATAACATATATAAGAAGGCATAAGTATTACATAATCATATTTAAAAATTAAATACTTTGAGCCCCTCAACCTTGTATAAGCTCAAAATAATAAAATCATGAACCACACCACCAATAGTAGTTCTAGTCACGCTTTCTGTTATAGAAACCGGTATAAAGTTCTACTTTGCAATTGCAAACATTAAAACTTATGTAGTAATCGAACCTATGACCTTTATTTCGTTTTTTTTTTAATTTTAAATTTTATTCGCTGATTGGTTCTACGCCATCTTTATTATGTTCCTATACATTTACTTAAATATTTATTTTATATACAAAAACTTTATTTATGCACGATTGTCCTCTAAAATTTCAATGTCATGGTTACGTTATTATCACTTTATCTTTTGGTCGATTAGAAAAAGTGACATATCATCTTTGTGTTATGTAAAACAAAGTTGGGTTTGAAAATAAAATTATCGTATACATTTGCGAGACACTTTTAATATTTAATATTCGTAAACATAATTTCAATGTATTGTTTAATATCGTTAATAAATGAATTCTGGCAAACATGACTGGCAGCAGATGTTTTCGGGGTTCCTTGAACAAAAGAAATAGGTCTAATTGAGGGAATCTATTATCAAGAATAATTCGTCAAAACCAATCACTTATAATTTATTTCAACTATTTCTTATATTTTAAAACTTAAAATCTTTATTTTTCCAAATATAACTTAACAGAATTATAAATATTATAAACTTGTATATAAATTATCTTCTTTACATATGGAATATCATTTGATTTTAAATGCCACCGGTAGTGTTTTAAATTAAACAAAAAAACTTACAGTTAATATCCTTACTCTTCTATAGTACTGACTAAATGTTTTGACCATTGAACTTAAGTAATTGCATATTAAATGTGGCCTAAATTCACATCTTGTTTCACTTAACTCCACACAATTTTTTATCAAAGATGGTAGACCCATGATATAGTTGAAAATAAGATACCATTCGTCCTGAAACAAATAACATAATTAGATTCATATTTAAGACACTCAATTATTGTTATTCGAATGCTTATTTCAAAAACTAAAGGAAATTAAAAATACTAATATTCGGCCAGTGGTACCTATTCAATAATAATTAATCATTATTAAAAATTTGGAGAAAACATACAGATATGAACAGAATTCATCTATCTATATAAAAAACTTCTTTTTTTTTAATTAATAACACTAAAGATTAATTAATTAAGTTAAGCTATACATATAATAAATTCTAACTAAGCCAAATGTGAACATTAAATATTTTTTTGAAAATCTTATAAAAATGGACATTATTATACTATAGATGCAGAGGCCGAATCTATAGTGTTTAGAATTTTTATCTGTCTGTCTATGAACGCATCACGGAAAACCCACTTTGGATTTTGATGAAATTTGGTATGGTGATAGCTGGTTATCCGGGTCAACATATAGGATACTTTTTACTGCGGGAAAATATCTCATCTCTGAGAAATCTATACTAAACGTTGAAAAGTAAGTAGGGACGAACCTAAGAAAAAACAGTTAAAACGGAGGTGAAAAAGTTACTAAACTGTTTTGTCTTTGACTATTTATATATAGATACTACGAGTACTTACAATTTATATTTTATTGCATACTAAAGATAAATTAGTTTGACTTCAAAAAATAATTTAGGATTACATTTTTCCATAAGTCAAATTTACATTACGAAATTACTGGCATAAAAATAGTTTTGCGACACTAATTTCATCAACAATTTCACGTGCAAACGTCGCTTCGATCGGGTTCGTCCTAGGGACGTTGATTCCCCATACAAACTTTCATCTCCATTTTCATCCCCTTAAGGGATAACTTCCGGGATAAAAAGGTATTCTATGTCCTTTTAAATAAAAGGATCTTTTTTGATGATTTCGCGGATTTATTCTGATTTTTGTTCCCGACGGTAGTTTCATACAAACTTTCATTGCCTATTTTATACCCCCTTAAAGGATAAATTTCAAAAAATGCTAAAACATGTATTTATTTAATTTTATTGAAGAGCATTAATACAAACTTTCAAGTAATTCTAATAATAAAAGATTTTTTAGGTTGTATTAGGTATAACGTGTTTTCCCGTGGGAATGAGATAATCTCCCGCGGTAAAAAGTATGTCTGCTTATGTCACTCTCCAGCCCTTCAACTATCTCCACACAAAAAATCACGCCAATCCCTCACTCCGTTTCGACGTGAAAGAAGGACAGACAAATAAACAAACACACTTTCACATTTATAATATTAGTATGGCTTATTACATTCATAGGTACTGTATTTAAAAAGTCATCAAGTATTATCAAGAACCTACCCTAATTTGTTTTATAAAAAAGGCCACAAAATTAATCCCACTAGCATCACACTAATAATATACACGACAATGCTTTGTAAGTCTGTTTGTCTTTATGTATTTCAGTAAAAGATGAAATGGAAAAACCTTACATAAATAAAATCAACAGATGTAGTATTTTCTATCCAAATATCTACCACACAAGACAAAGTAACACAAGGCAAGTTAGTAAATAGAATATTTTTTATTTATGAAATGTCTAAGAAAGTATTATATGAAATGTATTTGCAAATCTCTTCTATCTAAACTAATATTATAAAGAGGCAGAGTTTGTTTGAACGCGCTAATCTCAGCAAATATTCGTTTTGAAAAATTCCTTTTGCATTTATTGAAGAAGGCTATTGGCTATATATCATCCCGGAAAAATGTACGGTTCCCGTGGGATAATTTCTTTTTGTCCAGAGACGAACCCGAATCGAAGCGAGAGTGATTCGCTATTAATATTATAAATGCTACCCTACTTATCATAAAATTATTTTTAAATACATAATATTTATAAGTTTTTATTTATTACTGATAATAATGACCTCGGAATTGATTTCAGCAATGGCTGCCAATCTCATTGAGACTAGCTAACTAAGCAGATAATATAGTATAGTGTACACAAACAAGTGCACTATCTATTCTATTCACTCCCAAATATAGCTGTTGGGACAATCAACTCGACCAGAGAGTGATCAGAGCATAACAAAAAACATAACATACTCTCCGAGACATAGAAGCGCAATAACACCAAATTCCTAACATCGGATTGTTACTGAGAATTTCTTGACAGAAAACCCAATATGCTATATTTAGCCCAACTAAGGACTCAAACCCAGGACACCCAAACATGCGGCCGTTTGTAATAACAATTAAACCAACTAGGCAGTTTATTACCTCATCAGTTAATAATGATAAATCAATGTTCTCTAAAGAAGGTAAACATGGATAGATCCCTTCTGCTACTTTCTCATTGAAAGTCCTCAGTATTGTTTCTAATCTGGCACTGTTGTACAAAATAAACGCTGCACCTGTAAATAAATTAAAATGATTATAGTTTTAAAAAGCAAAAAACACACTTAAAGATCTGTAATGTATAGGACTGATCAAAATGAAGATATAGGAAACCCAAACATATACATAATTATGTATTTACTATACTTATTGAAGAAATCCACTATCTGTCTTTTGGTTCGAGGCATCTATTCAATACAATAGTATCAAATTATTGTGATTCTGTTTTGACATATTTTCAAAGTATGAATCAATATGGCAAATAGAAATAAGTTAATATTGATTTTGCAGTGTTTATTAAGGATTTACTTCCTATCTACACATTATAATTTGATTTAGTTTTAAAAAATCTTATTTTACAGACAAATTTAGTTTGTTTATTCAACATTCTATGTGACATTGGTGAAATAATCTGTACTCAACTGGTATGCCTTCGAAATCCTTTCGAAATTCTTTTTTGAAATCATTAACAAGAGAATTTAATTAATTACATAGCTTCATGAGCATATAAGAGAGTTAAATGTGTGATTGACTGATTATTTGGATGGAGAGACCAGTTATCAATATTTTATAAAAGATGATAATAACAGAAAGGTATTGCATAAAGGTTAGCACTACATACTTAATATTGGCAAAGCCCTCGGTTTGATTCTAAAGTAAAAACTTAAAAAAATGAAGTAAAATTACAATATTTTTATGTGATTTTTTTTTCCTAAAGATAAAGAGTAAAAATATTATTTAAACATACAACACTATCTATTACATAGAAAAAATGATCAATTAACAGTAACTTAGAATTTGCTGTTACCTTTACTTGATCCACTAGAAGCATCAAACAATATTTTCACAGGGCTAGAACATTTTGTTTGCAACAACTCAAAAGCAACTGCGGATTCTCCCAAGTGAGATATAAACTCCTTCCATTTTTTATCTGTCGATACTCTTACTCCATATTTGTGTTGAGCTATCAATGTTAACTCGTCTTGTCTTATTCTGAAAACAAAGTTAACTAAGTTATACATAGTTACGTTTTATAATGTGGACAATGAACATACTTAGCAATTAGTCTACATATGAATTAAATTTATTGTTATATAATTAATGTATTGCTAAAATTATAAATTGTAACTTTTTTTTAAAATTCTGTCAAAAATAAAATCAGATTTCAAACAAAGTATTCAACTATCTTATTCATATTATATTTTAATTTAATACTAGCGACTCACAACAGGTCCGTCCCTAGGTATGTTTTAACGGTTAGTATGAAATACAAATGTTTAAATTTCTCAGCTATTTAGTACATATTGTTTACAAAAACATTCATATAAACCTTCCTCTTGAATCACTCTATCTATGGCTGAAAACTGCATTAAAATCCATTTAATAGTTTAAAAGAACAAAGAGAACAGACAGTAGAGGTGACTTCATTTTATGCTTTGTAAAGATAATCACTGTTATTTTGAAGTGATTGTAATGCTAGATATTATTTTAATATTATATTGAAAAACTTTGAATAAATTGTAGGAATATTATTTTCTTAGCTTTATGCATGATTTTTTTAGGAATCACAAAATGTAAATCATTTTAAATAATAAAATTAATAAAGATATTAGACCTTATATATTCATCAGCAGTGATTGTATTTTCTTTAGTTCCACTTTTCGCATTTAAGACAGCACCACAGAACACAATATTGCTATCTTTAATTTCTGATTTAGATTTCCATGTGAGAAGAACGTGCACATTTTGGGGATGTAAGTTAATTAAATACAAATTCTTTACCACATCTCTTAAAACTTTCAGTCGCAAATAGGTTATGGAGTTTGTTTCTTTACAACTGCAGTCTACGGTTACTACATTAGTGTCGATATTTATTCTTTTTATTATATAGTCATTATTGTATGAAACGCTTTGACAGCACGCTTGAATAGATTTTAAGCGGTCAACGTACAAGTGTATTCGGTCTTTCAGCTCAATTGCTTTCACTATAGATATTTCCCAATTTCGTGACGTTTCTATTAAATTTGTAACATCTTTGTTAATACATTTCAATAGCGAGCAGTCTAAGTTTTGCAATTGCTCGTATTGTAAGAACTGTTGCCACGATTTCGCTGAATTGGGAAAACTAAAATCGCCGTGCGTTTGTAAATTTGATGAATGTTTCTTCACTAAAAGTCCTGGTAAATATTCTTCCTTTCTAACTAAATATTTATATAAAGCAGTAATAAAGTTAGTTATATCATCTTGAAGCATTTTTTGACAATAATCTTAAAATTTTTAATAACATTAACACATGTACGTTGACATTTGACGAGTAAGACTTACATACTCTATGACTTTATTTATATATGTAGCAATATACTCTATGTCTATGACACACATGGTGATGGTGGTGTGCACTCATGGACTTATTAAATAACTAGCGGCTCACCCTCGCTTCGCTCGGGTTCACCTCTAGAAAAGCACAAACAGATCTATCCCACGGGAACCGTTCATTTTTCCGGGATAAAAATAAGTAACCTGTTGTTTGACCTGCAATATTATCAGCTTAGTATCAGCATGCCAAATTTTACTAAATTAGGTGCATAAGTTGTTGTGTACTGAGCTGTATAAGTTACTATAATTTTTTAACTATCCCACGGGAACTCTTTAATTTTCCGGAATGAAAAGTATCAAATTTAATTTAAATAGGTTCAATAGTATTGGAGATTAGCCCGTACGAACAGACAAATAGACAGAGAAACAAAAAATTTGAAAAAATCTGGATTTGTTCTATTTCTCTCCTTACGGGATGTAAGAAAAAAACTGACTCGTTTTTTAGCAATTTTTTCTACCATCTATGTACAGACATTCGACCTCTACAGTTTTATTATTTATATATGTACCTATATTCAGATAGAATAAATAACGTATAATAAAACAGAAATATATAATAATGAAAATAGTTATAGCGAGTGTACCTTAGGAGATATACATATACTATGTAGAACTTTTCTATAGACCTTTTTAAGACTTACAATTTTCTTACAATGTTTTGATCTATCTCTTAAGGTTGAGCCAACGTAAGCCATATAAATTTCTAAGGACAATTCGATAAAACCAGTTATTGTATTTTCCCGTGGGAATGAATAATTTGCCTGTCGTAAAAATTATTCTAAATGTTGACCCGAGCACTAAGTTTTATCATTATACAAAATTAAGTTAAAATCGGTTGAGTAACTTTTGCGTGAAACGCGCACATCGATTTGACTTAGTTTTATTATAGGTATAGATAAGAATAAATATTGCGAGTGTAACTTAGAAGATAGACATATACTATTCAGAACTTTTCTGTAGGACTTTTCAAAACCTACAATTTTTTAGTACATTGTTTTGATGTATGTCTTAAGGCTTAGCCAGAGGAAGGTTTCTGGGGAGGATTCGATAAAACCAGTTATTGTATTTTCCCGTGGGAAAGGAAGATTTTCTTTAAGTAAAAGTTATCTAGACAGTGGTATCCCAGTGGTAACGCGCTCGCTTGGGAAACCGAGTGAAGCAAGTTCAAATCCCGGGTCTCGCACCTCTGATATTTTCATGTGCGAATCATTTCTAACACAATTGCCTCTTGTCTTAACGGTGAAGGAAAACCTGCATGTCTGACAGAACCTATCAAGTTTTCGAAAGACCTGTCAAGTCCACCAACCCGCACTTGGCCAGCGTGGTGGACTATGGCCTGATCTACCTCGTACTGAAGGGAGGCCCGTGCATGTGTTAAAAAAGGCTGAATACAACATACATACATACAAAAGGTAACCTAAATGTTGACTCGAGTAATAAGTTATCATTTCACCAAATTTCGTTGAAATTGGTACATTACTTTTCGCGTGAAACGCACACACAAAAACAGACAAACAGGCATTTTTTTTAATAACTATTGTTTTGGGGTCTATGTTGTGTACATAATACGTTACAAATAAACAAAAACATCTATCCCACGGGAAAAGTACATTTTACCGGGATACACAGTTACCTATTTGTTATTCTAATGTATTAACTATATTATTGTAAAGTTTCATCAAAATCCAATCAGTGGTTTTTGTGTACTAAGCTGTATAAGTTACTACAGTTTTTTGACTATCCCACGGAAACTCTTTAATTTTCCGGGATGAAAAGTAGCTGATTTGTTTTTGTCATGTATGAATTATATTGTTGTAAAGTATCATTAAAATCCAATCAGTAGTTTTTGTGTACTAAGCTGTATAAGTTGTTATAGTTTTTTAACTATCCCACGGGAACTCTTTAATTTTCCGGGATGAAAAGTATCTAAAATGTTGCCCGGGGATATAAGGTACCACCATGCAAAATTTCATTTAAATAGGTCCAATAGATCCGGAGATTAGCCCGTACAAAGAGAAAAACAGATAAACAGCTCGCTCGGGTTCGTCCATACATACGAATATGTTGTATTATCTCTTTAACCATTTGTCCAAATTATATGCAGTAAAAGGGAAAAGTCTTTTATTTTAAATGTTTTAGACGATAAATTTACTTATTTTGATAAGAATTCATAATTGTTGATAATATGACCAATAAACATGACCTACCGATTTAAATGATTTTTTTATTATAAAAAACTACTTTTTGTGACTTAAATATAAAAGTTAGACATATGCTGTCGCTGACTTTTTTGTAGGCATTATTAAGCTCTACAACTTTTCTCTAGAACATAATCATATATCTCTCATCGTTAAGGCAGCGTTCGTAAGAAACGTTTTCGTTCGACCGTTTTTTCTCCGACTTACTTTGCAAATCCGACTACCACGAAAAAGCCTTTTCATTTTTCGGGTTAATATATAGCCTATGACACTCAGAAAGAACGTGGCTTTCTATTGGTAAAAGAATTTTGAAAATCGGTTCAGTAGATCCAAAGATTACCCCCTACAACGTCACAAACTCACAAGATCACAAACTTTACCTCTTTATAATATTAGTATAGATAAGTCCATGTGTGCACTGTACAGCACTGCTCAGTGAGCACTTGAGCAGGTTCCTGTTTTCCGAAATGCCGTACATTTCCACACAATACCGAAGTGTATAATTGAAACGTGAATTAGTTTTCAAGTACACCGGCAGAGGGCACTAGGTTCAGGGTTGAAAAAAAAAAATATAACTAATATGTATATAATAATAAGATTGTCTATATTATTTTAAGTTATATAATAAATTAGCGACTCACCCTCGCTTCTCTCGGGTTCGCCCCTAGCTTGCTTCCCAATACAAATTTTCATCCCCATTTTCACCCCCTCAAAGAATGATTTCCGGGATAAAAAGTATCTTATGTTCTTCACAGGGTCTCAAATTATCTTCTTACCATCTAAATCGGTTCAGTAGATCCAAAGATTACCTCTACAACGTCACAAACTCACAAACTTTACCCCTCTATAATATTAGTATAGATATATAGGTAATAATATATAACTAATGAATATATAATTATTTAAATAAAATATAAACGAATATTACTAACGTTAATGTAAATAAAATTTTGATCAATGCCACCTTGAAGAAAAAACACTTCTCATATTTTCTGTTATTGAGTTCTTATACTTGCGTGCATCACGCTAAAACAGTACTTTTCAAAATGCTCGATTCAACGGAGCGTTGCTGTAGTTACTAGTTGGAGCATCTGAAGTTAGCATTATGCCGCATAATGCGCTTTCCCTATTTAAAAACTTCAATAGGATCCCATCAAAAGCAACAAAAGCCACATAAAAACCAATAAATATTTATTGGTTTCTATGTGGCTTTTGTCGCTTTTGATGGGATTCTGTTGGAGTTTTTCAACAGGGTAATGCGCTAATTGGTAAACAGGGGGTAACTTGATCCAAGATGGCGGCTACAGAAGTACACGCACGAGCAGGGGCGGCCTTAGCCATTGCGAGGCCCCGGGCAGGAGATCTTTGCGAGGCCCTTATTTTTTATGAAATTTATGTGAATTGAAAATATTTTTAATGATGATTCTTGACGAGAAATATAAAAGATATAAATAAATAAATTTTTAAAAATTGTATATTGCAAATTTAGAAAAGTTAAAAAGCACAAAGAAGACAAAATTATTTTGTCAACATTTTTAGGTTTTGCGTGACTCGCCATTAATTCTATTAGCTCATTTTGAATTATTTTTCAGAGATAGTGGACATTATTTGTATCTTTTTAGTAGCGCTAGATTCACACTAGGGGCACTCCGGGCTAGTGCTCAGGGCGGCAAATTCTTAGAGGCAGCAAAATTCGGAGGGTGGGGAAAAAAATGTCTTCACGTTATCGAACATGCTTTTTTTATTTCCCAAAAAATGAATAATTAAAGAAGATTAACTCGTAGATACATTTTTCGAACAATTAATATCACTTATAAATTATTATTTCTGCATTTTTCAAAAAAAATATTATTGAAACTATTCATTTTATGCAAAGTTGCGATAATAGGGCGGCATTTTTTTATAGTGTCCAGGGGCGGCACTAAGGTTGAATCTGGCACTGCCCTTTAGAATTCACAAGCTCGAAGGAGCTCGGTTGTTTGGAAGGCTTGTGTCCACAGGTCCAACACGTAGATACCCCTTAAGAGATTTAAATGTTTAATATGACGCATATACCGGCATCTATCTCTGAGTAACCCATAAGGAATTGCTTAAATATTGTCCGGACAATGCGTAGGGACTATGGAAAATATGGAAAACTAAAAGAGTCTATGGAATGGAGTTTGGATGTGCTACAAAACTGGGCTATTGGATGAGACAACCGAATGTCCGCCTTCTCAACAGTCTTAGATTCAATATTTGGCAGACGGTGACTCGCCTTCCACTAGTGGCATAGCGCTTCGGCACAACATCAGTGTGGTCGGCTAAGATTATCGAGAAGTGTGCACCGTTTTCACCATCGCATGTGCTTGTGGGTTTCCCCGTTATTTTACAGATTGAGCACTTCTACCCATTCAAGGACTTGGCTCTTGCACTTCACTCTGGGCGGCCAATGAAGGAAAGCCTCTGGGCTAAAGAGTCAATAGTTGTACAGCTTTTTAATCCGTTCTCTAATCCGTTCACAATCCGTTCTCTAAATTTAACCGTTTTAACATACAATCTTTGTGCAGCCGAAGTCGTGTAACTTTAAATATTTACCGAGGTGCTTCCAATTGCAAAGTTCTGCACTGGACCGAATTCTTTATATTCTATTCTGAACAATCGAAAGAAGAAGTAAATGGCATGTTTTGTTTGTGAATAAATCATTTAGTGCTTGTCCAATTTTTCGCCATAAGCTAATATTTTGTTGTAATTATACCTATTCACTGAATCACCGTCTATTATCGTTTACGGTAAAAAAAACCGTCTTAGCGCAGATTGGACCTTTCAATGAAATCTCATTTCGGTTTGCATCAGTAATTGTTGATGGCCATAAACCTGAGTCACTTTAAGTATTGAGTATAAAATTTTCAATTCCGCCACTCATGGGTGAAGACATAGATTTAGATTCGTATTTCTGGCTGGATAGTGTTGACGACGGCGGTGGATTAGCAATAATGTTGTTTACTTACTTTTATCATCGCTAAGTAGCAGCGGCATCCCAGACGATGTCGAAAAAATTATTTCAGCTGCTTTAGGCTTAGAATGCAATAACATGTCACTTTTAGTCACTGGAAGGTCTTAAGGACTTAGAAGCTTCTTGACCATCACCTTTTATATATTTAAATAGAGACCCATACAGTTTTTCTTCTACCTGCTTTCTTTTGATGGCTTGATGCCTTTTTGAACTACCAAACTCAATTTTTCTACTAGCATCACAATCGCGCGAACTCATTTAGAAAATATTTTTTGCACATAAAATTAATAATTAATAAATTACAAGCAGTTGGACGCAGTTTTTTTTCTAATTCACTCTTTACTATAATTACTATAATAACGTAAAATTTAATATCAATGGCTTATTGACTTAAACGCTATATGCTAGTACTAGCGCGATGTGGGTTTTGTAATGTCCGGCGTAAGGCAGGAGATTCTGATACACTTGGGTTGTTATGCGAAGGCGCGAGGCCCCTACAAAAGCGAGGCCCCGGGCGGTTGCCCTGCTTGCCACCCCCTAAGGCCGCCACTGCGCACGAGTAATGAAATAATATATTACTAGGATTATAATCAAAAATAATAAAATTTAAATCCATACTTACTATAATTTTTGTGATAAAAGTAGTATAAGTAATATAAGTGTGTTTGTTTGTTTGTCCTTCTTTCACGTTGAAACGGAGTGACAGATTGGCGTGATTTTTTGTGTGGAGATAGTTGGAGAGCTGGTGAGTGTCATAGGCAGACATACTTTTTACCGCGGGAGATTATCTCATTCCCACGGGAAAACACGTTATACCTAATACAACCTAAAAAATCTTTTATGATTAGAATTACTTAAAACTTGGTATTAAGGTTCTTCAATACAATTAAATGAATTTTTCCCATAAGGGAGGGTAAAATAGGAAATGAAACGCGACAGTATTTTAAGATATGAATATCAAATAGCTAAGTATGAATTTTACGTATCGAAATATATTAGATTTGCTTTCCATCGGCCGGCACCGACTTCGAAAATATCTGATTATTTATCTATTCTAAATGAAAACCCCCGTTTAATTATTTTTTACATGTTAGTGCCTGGAAGTCGGTTTTTTTTTAAGTTTTTATCAGAAGCTCTACTTTTTCAAATACAAAAAATAATGATGAATACGTCTTGTCATCACTAATGATAACTTTTACCAGTAGAGTAAATTGAAGGCCTACTTCGAAAATATAATATATTAGAAAAAAGGACATTATAAAATAAAAAAATAGTAAAAATAAAATAAATACATAATGCACCTATTAAAAACCTGTTATTTAACATTAACAATTAATTCATACAAACGTAATGGGATTATTCAAATAAAAAAATAATATTTAATCTTTTAATTAATCACTACAAGGTTTGAAAGTTAATAGTTTGGATAAAAATGAGCTATTTGTGAAAAATCTTAATTTAAATGTCACGCATCATGAAAACTATTATTTTTTATTCAATATAAATATAAAAGTACGAGTATCTATTTCAAGTTTCAACATGGCTTCAGTAAGTTGATTCGATTGAATAAATTAGCTGACGTCGATATGACGTTGACATTCGCTTTGTCAAATTGTGACAACCAGCTGTACATTTGCACTTTGGCGATTGGGCTTAGAATTTTTAATATTAATATATTTATTTACTAGTCTTAAGTTATTACAATTAATCACATAAAATATGTTGTAAAACAAAAATGTTGCTGTTATACAAGACTTTTTTAATTACAACGTTAGTATGTCAGTTAACTGTAGTGTTCGCGCACGATCACCTACTCGAAGGTATTTATTGCGGTAAGGAAAATTGTTACAATGTGCTGGGAGTTACTAGAGAAGCGACTAAAAATGAAATCGCCAAGAGTTATAGACAACTGGCGCGAAAATATCACCCAGATATGCATAGAGGTGAAAAAGAGAAGAAAGAAGCCGCAGTAGACTTCAACCGTATTGCCACCGCTTATGAGATACTCCGAGATGACGAAGAGAGGTCCGATTACGATTATATGTTGGATAATCCTCAAGAATATTATGCTCACTACTACAGGTATTACAGACGACGTATGGCACCCAAAGTCGACGTGCGAATCGTTTTGGCAGTAACTATCACGATTATCTCCCTCATTCAGTACTATAGTGCCTGGTCTAAGTATGATACAGCAATAAAATATTTCATGACAATACCAAAGTACAGAAACCGAGCTTTAGAAATAGCTAAAGTTGAAGCAAAAGAATCTCAAGCCAAGAACAAATCTGCCCGGAAAAGTAAAGCAGAAATGAAAGAGGAACAAGACAGAATAATAAGGAGAGTTATAGAAGAAAACATGGACATTAAAGGAGGCTATGCTAAGCCAGAAATTAAAGACATACTTTGGGTACAATTAATAATTTTGCCTTATACAATAGCATATTATATTTATTGGTATTTAAGATGGATTTGGAAATTTACAATATTGAAACAACCTTACGGCACTGAAGAAAAGTTGCATTTAATAAGAAAATATATGAAACTGGGTCAGTACCAGTTTAATGCATTAGAAGAAGATGAAAAGCAGGAGTACTTAGACGAAGAGTTATGGATTAAAGAAAATTTCCGAGTGTGGAAGGAAATGAAAGACGAAGAAACTAAGAAAGCTTTAGCTGAAAACAATAAATATAAACAGTATAGGAGGTATATTAAATCCCATGGTGTTGGTCGAATGACCTTTGATGATTCATGATAGTTGTTGTTGTCATTTTTTATTTTAATGTTAAACATCTTGTAACTTTGATTTTATGATGTGAATTTTATGTCTTGACTGAAACTTTATTTATTACCATTTTTCTTATATCAAGTGCATACAAATAAAACCAATGTTTACACAATTCAATATTTTATTTTTATCTCTGTTACTTCAACATACTACATGATATAACCACACATTCATAATTTACAAACATCACAAATGGCAATTCGGTAAGGCATTCTAAAGGTCAGAGCATGAAGCCTTGCTTTACATCCACATACACTCCAGGTGTTTTATATATATTCCAAGGCAAATAACTAATCTGTAATAAAATTGCTCACAAATTTATACAATTGAAACACTTAATGAAGTTGACCATATTCCCTGAAGAATAAAATAAGGAAAAAAAGTTGCAACACAATATAGATCAGAAAAATGTTATTTTAAATAAAATTAATATATTTGAAAGGGTATAATTTACAAGTTTCGAATTAAACAAAATTAAAGCCAAGAATGAGCACAACACATTGTACATTGTAATCAGAACTAAGCGCAGGATATATTACATAATTACAATATTGAAATTTGTAAATAGACCATAAAGTAAAAGTGATTGTCGGACCGACCGGCTTGAACCTTTTAGGCGCCATTTTTTATTTCTAAATATAAATGATTTCGACCGAAGATTCCGTTGGGTTTTAATGGGTAGTAATGGCTTTTTTAGCCTGTGAGTCCATCATACAAGTCATTATCATACACAAACGCATTATGTATTGAAAATATGACCTGGGCGGCCGCACGGGTCGACCCCCCTCTCCTAAAGCCGGCCCCTATATTTTTATTTAGATGGACAAAGTAAAAACAATAAAAAATACTAATTTTATTACAGATAAGTAAATATAAAGTTACATCGAGATCCTTATATTGACATACAGATATTTTATGTACTTACTCATACCCCGAAAATCAATTAAAATTGTACATATATTTGCAATGGCAGTGCATTCATATTATTATGTTCAACAACATTCATCTCTATAATGATACATTGTACTGAAACAAATATATAATTTACCAATCATTTCTTAATCAACTATTTAATTTTTTGTCTACTCAAATTATATTAATATTACATAATATTAAATGTCTAACAAAAACATGAAATTTAATTATTTATAAGGCCACAAAAAAGTTGAAAATCGTATGAAATTTAGCTATCACAATTAATGGATTAAAATTTTAATATTAAATTAAAAAAAAATATATATTAAAAAAAACTGTTTCATAATTATGTTAAAAAAATAAAAAAAAATAACAAAAAGATTTCTATTAAAAACGTACATAGTCTATATGTCATTTCTTATTCACCTATTGTATTATGTACAAAATCTTTAGGAAGAAATATTTTTAATTCAAAATACATGACATTCAATTATGCAGCCAACTGTAATATGAAACTTCAAAAATATCTCATTTCATTGATGCAACTACACCTTATTTTTATAATAATTAATTAGGCTACTTCGATACATTTTTTATTTCTCACTGTATGATTATATTGAAATTGAATATTTTCTATCTAAGTTCAATGACTTTTGTCATAAAATGTGCATATGGGGTATTCCACGCCAAATCGAACTGTTCCAAAAAAAAAATTTTTATTCACTTAATATTTTGGTATTCTTTATTACTCTATACTAACTAAAAAAAACACCAAAATATTAAAAAAATCAAAAATATTTTTTTTGAAACCGATTTGGAATGCCCCTTTATATATTTTTTTTTTGGAATAACAAGAAACATAAATAATTGACTATATCGACATTTACCGAGCTTCTAACAATGTTCCCGTGCAAGTAGAATGTTATTTTGGGAGAATTTATGGATTTAGGAATATGAAATGTACTTCGATGTATGTTATTTTTCCGCATTTGTGGCTGATTTTTTTGTGGAGCCAATTGTTGACAGATTTTTAATTATTTGATTATAATGATGATGTTCGCTGGCAATTTTTCTATATTAGTTGTTTTTACAAGAATTAGGTTTTGATTTTATCCTAAATCAATTTACTTTGTACGTACAGTTCCCTGCATTATTTCTAATGTTCATATTTACAGTGTTTCAAATTTATCGCACATTTATGTTATATTATGGTGAATTCTGATATAGTCGTAAAATACAATCGAAGATTCAGCTCTCAAGTTACAAAAAAACCCTTAGAGATAGTGACGTAGCTATACCAATGCAACCAATACGGTCGCATGGGCCCTGATTCAAGGGGGCCCCAGCGAGCCACAAACGATTCATTTATTTCAAAACATTTTATCGAGGACGGCCCTCATTGAAATTTAAAAAAAAACCGCAAGAATGTTCTAAATTTCCGCATATTAATTTTTAGGAAAACCACGAGGAACGTGATCGTACCTATGTTCTATAAACCGAAGATAGGTCCTTTAAGCTCAGCTTTTTTACTAAATCTTGCTCTACCCGTTCTTCCGGGAGAGCGGTTTGAAAAAAAGTGAAGTTTGAAAACTGTCTCTGTCATATTTAAATATATGAGTGCGGCAAAAAATTCAGGTTTCAGATGTCTACTGTCGACTGGCCGCTTCTAATTCAACGCTCAGCAGACCACATTCGTTTTCAAAGGTACTTCTATTTTTTTTGCAATGGGGCTCAAAAAGGCTAGTTACGCCACTGCTTATAGAATAGCACTAGAAACTTGTTATACGAGATGACACTTTGTAGGATTTTATTTGGACTCAACACTTTAAATAACAGTTGTAATTAAATTTAAATTATGAAAAATGCTTTCAGTTAAACCTTTCATTTGAATTATATATTTTTTAATTCATTTGGAGGATGCATTTTGGATGAACTTCTACTCTAGTATATAAATTTTATCGATCCATAATGAGACTTGTCTTTTCAAATTTAGGTACTAATATTTTGTACCAATACAGTTATGTGTAGGTACTTAATTTTTTTACTACATTTTATATGAATACTGATGAAGTTTGAAGAACTTTTTATGCGACACCAAAACAACTGTATCAATACAAAATACTAAGGAATGTCAATGTTTCAATTAGTTAATTTCTATCTACATAAATATTATACACAAAATAATGGCTCAAATTTCGATTTATCTCCCTTTTTTTACCGCTCCTTTATAGAGATCATATATAACTTTTTAAAGTTTTAAGTCTACACATATTTGAACGATATATCGACATACTTTATAAATATTAAATATATTATTTTGTTACGCTGAAAGAACGTCTTTCTGTATACCATATAGACAATTGCCTATGGCAAGAATCGAACTTACGACATAGGAAAGATATCCATTAATAAAAAATAAAGCACGTCGATATCTATATGTTTGTTTTCGATAAGTTAAATAGCTACGAACTATTTCAACAAAAGTTTGATGTTATTTGTTAAAAATATTTAATTACGACTGGTTTTGAGGTCTGTATCCATAAACTTTATTTCATTTAAAAAAAAAAGGTTTAAAGGCTGTACAGACTGTTCTGTGTATGAAAATATTTTTTTTTTCTAAAATACATAACTAAATATAGAGGAAATGTTTACGAATGGGATGTATACGATTAAGTCTTTGCTAATTATTTTTTTTCTTTTAAGAAAATATAACGTGGTATTTTTAATCTCCTTATCATTGATATTATAATGTGGCACAGTTATTAGTAAAATTTATTTTACTTTAATTAGCAGTGGAAATCGGTTTTTTTTTAATATAATTTTCCAACAATAGAGACTATTAGTTTAAAACTTTAAGACTAAGTTTATTTTATTATATTTATAAGGACACATAGTTTTCTTATTTTAATGATTTTTTATAGTTTTTTTTTATTTTTTTTAAAAAATACTTATTTTTTAATAAAATATCAATGACAGGAAATTAATGAAGTTAACATATAAAAGTGCCACCGGATTTTTTTTTATTTATCTAGTTTAAGGAGCTTTGGAAAATTCATTGACAATTTTTCAATAAATGATAGAGTCAGTTAAGGTACTTCTCATATCAATTTTTATCTTCGAATCGATATATGGCTACATCTTATTCCTTTTAAAATAAAATAAATTAAGTTTCATAACCGATTATTTCATTATAAGCGTTTGTCAAGACACCGATATATTTTGGTCTTATTGGATAGGAGTCATTCGTATAAATTTCGAATAACTTGCAATTATATTTGAAAAATCTTTTATTATTAATTATTTATATTCTGTGTTAAGGTGTCTCATTAGTTTTTTTTTTTTGAAAAAATTAATAGTCACATATATATTATAATAGATAGGACGTCACTTTGAAGCAATAATGAGTTTAAAAATTATGAAAACGCGTTATGTCATTCTAAATGTCAAATTTAAACAATAAAAAAATAAAAATAATAGTTTTTCATATTCTTTTCATAACCATATAATATATACATATACAAGTCAATTCAAAGGCATTGAAGATCCATTATAATCCATAATCGAGATTCAAAACATTTATCCGAGAAAATGTTATATATTAAAACATTCATTACACATCATATGGCAACATCGAAAGTCAGTCTGAAACGAGTTTAAAATCCTTTCAACACACCCTATCAGTCCAAAAGAATGCTTCACTTAACACCAAACAATTTTGAACTTTAACACCGATTAATAAAGACGAATTCTGTTCCACCCATTATATGGCAACATTGAAGTTCGTTACAACTTATAATAGATCAATATGCACTAGCGGTCGCGCCTTCGTATTTTCACCGCTAGATGCAATGCTTGCCCTCAAACGGGCGTTTCGTGATCCGCCTCGTCAATTCGTCCAAGACGCCATGCGTTTGGATCTGTCGCTGAAAAACACAGTTAAATAATTTATTTTTAATAAATTGATTATAGATGATAATAGTCTGCATATTTAGAAGGATTGGATAGGATCTTGTAAGGGATAAAACAATTGAGCAAAGATAAATTAAAGTAAAAGCAATAATATATAAATTAAATATGTGAGTTTTTGAATAATAAATATGATATGACAACTGATGATAATATTTAAGATTAAAAAAAAACAATAACAAATGTCAAGTGCTTTAATGTTTCAACTTGCTTTTTGCTTGTATTTGTCATAAAATATGGCTCTTTAGCTTTGGTGTTAAGGGAGTGTTGCTTTCATAATAAAAAAAAACAACTGTCCGTTTGGAAGTGCCAAATTGTGCAAGTAAATAATTTTAATTTCATAGTAAGTAG
Source organism: Brenthis ino (assembly GCA_921882275.1). Classification (NCBI taxonomy): domain Eukaryota; kingdom Metazoa; phylum Arthropoda; class Insecta; order Lepidoptera; family Nymphalidae; genus Brenthis; species Brenthis ino. The sequence goes on from OV170234.1 coordinate 20,207,302, forward strand.
AATAGAAGGGCAATAATGAAAAAATAACAATGAAAACAAAAATTACCTGGAAATTTTTCGGTCTTCCGAACATGCTTTGGGTTTCGGTACTTAAGGATAGGACTTAGGGATAATTATTAAGATATTAATTATTATAAAGCTTCCTTAAAACCATATTTAACCTTAATTTATATTTGAAGTGAAGGTAACAAGATTTTAAAGCATCGTGGTGTAAGGTCAAGATATACGAACTTTTCAGTCATTTCCAAATACAAATCTGAATACAGATAATACACATAAAATAATTATGCAGAACAATAACTTATTTTGTTATTTGAGTACATTTGAATTTATTTAGTACATTGAGTACTGGCAGTTACAAATTTAAATCCTTACAAAATCTTGAACAGGAAATACTACTTCTGACAAAATAATTAATATATCAAAATTTTTAACAAAAAGCAAGTTGAGTGGATTTTGTAATCTGTGAAGTAAAGCTGTTGTGCTGTTTAAAGTATGCCAGTGACTCGCGCAAGTAACACAACACTAGCTATTAACAATGACTAAGCAAAGCATGTTTATCTCGACCCCTTGTGGATATTATATTCACAAATTAAATATCTAAATATAGATAATAGCACATATAAGACTAGGATCGACATTATAAATACGTGCAATTTTATTATAATTAATTTTTTTCTTTTTATACATGATGTAGCACAACATTATTAGGTAAAAGAAAAATATTAACTATAAATAACGTTAATGTCATGGAAAAGCGGTATTATATTATAGCACGAAAGTAATACTTATTGGTAAAAATATTATGTGCGTTAAATTGTACTTGTCACTAAATAAAACATATAAAAATACTTAAAAATGTCTACAAATGTTATTATTAAAATGTAGTCTTACACCTAATACCATAGACAATGCATACTTATAATATCAATATGACACAATACTTTGCATTTACGAATATGTACTTGTAAGATACATTAAAAAAAAAACAAATATTAGGGAATCACATCACGATGTAAAATTGAGCAATCGTTTTAAAAAAATAACTTAATTATTTATTTCGAGATTATTTAAAATAAAGCGAAAAATTTATTAGATTTTTATTTCGTGATGAAAGAGGCAAAGGACGGAATAAGGTTATATTGACAACCGTAATTTTTTTTAAAGGTGCATTTAAAGCTATATTTTTGCAACTCTAAATTTACAAGTTTCAAATTTATACAAATTATTTAATTTTCATCATAAGTTTAACTAGATAAAATCAAAAACGATTGCCAAAAACCACCAAAGTAATTGCTTAATTAAGTAAATATCAATTAATTAAAATATTAACGTTACACCTCAAAACAATATACCTTGTGCAAACGTGAAGAAAAATACAAAAAAAAACAAAAAGTCATCATTCGTACGAAATACTTGCAATTACAATAGTTGTGTTATTAAATATTATAAATTTATTAAAAAAATTAGCAACTAGTTACTAAGCCCATGATTTGTCACTGTCAACTGTCACATGTCAAGTGCAAACAAAGCATGAGGGGTCGTTAATTTTGTTAATAACTTTAAAATACTTAGTAGGGTTAAATAAAATATATAAAGAGTATATGGGTATGGGTAAATAGAGGGATTTATGTTTAATGGGGGGTAAAATGGGATTGTGGTGAGGGTAAATGGGGAAAATGGGTAAATCCGTTGTTCAGCAGGCGTGGGAGGGCGTCGGCAGCAACGGCGCGTGCTCGCCTGAAGTAGCGACACGTTACAAGCATAGTACATATATTAAGACATTTAATGGCAACATAAAATAAAAAAAATAGTAATTTAAAATAATTTACATTTTTTTATAATTTTTCTATTTTTAATAAAAAACTACATTTTATTGTTTTGCCAGTAAATGAACTTCGATGAAAACTATTGGACAGACAAAAAAATAATTTACTTGTTTTATTTAAATCAATAGGAAATACTTTAATTAAGTGGCATTTTAGGGTGAAAAATAACGAATTATGAATAAAAAAAGACGATTATTCAGATATTTCTTCCAGTAACAGGATAAAATCTAGATATTTTATACATATGCCATTCGAGTTTATACAATTCAGTATCGCATGCAAAACAATAATCGTACATGCCCCAAGACAATTATGTAGATTAATACTAATTATATGTATTTGATATTATAATATTTAATATTAGTTCCATAATTTTAACAAAAAATACACTAATAAAGAATAGATTAAGTTGTCTGGAAATATAACAAGCTATGCTAAGTTGAAAAAGCATGCAAAGGGTAAATAAAAAATCTGTCACATTATATCTTCAAGATAATTCATAGTTTACTTTTTAGCTATAATACTATTATAAAGAATATCGTGTAAATGGTCAATTTTTATGTAAAATTGGCCAAAATTCCTTTTCAAAAGCATTTTCTATATCTTAATCGTTCAATTAAATAAATAAATGGATTTCAATCACGGATGGAATCACGCGACACAAAACAACTTTGCCTAATGGGATCGAAGTCTAGATTGGAGTCTAGATATTCCATTATTTTCAATAGACTAACATTTTGAATGTGAAAAATTACGTGTAAATATTTTCTATAGTAAACAATAAAAATCTTCAACGGACTAAAGTTGTTAGTTTTGATGAAAACTTACACTGATTTATTCAATTTAAAAAAAAAGTGGAGGCAAGGCACCGGAGCCGAATAAATGATCGTTTCGTTTTGCTAATATTAAAGAAGAAAATATACTATGCGAATGCATATAATGTTATTGTTATAATTAATTGAGCTATATTTAATCAACTAGTTTAATGATAATTATTATTTTATATACAGTTTCGGAGAAATGAAGTATACAGTGAAGGAAAACATCGTGAGGAAATCTGTCTGAGAGAAATTAGCAAGTTTTCGAAAGACCGGTCTCAGTCCGCCCGCACTTGGCCTGCGTGGTGGGCTATGGCCTGATCCCCCTTGTATCCCCCATGTCCAGTAGTGGGACGTTAAAAAGGGCTGAATACAGGTATTAAGTGTTATGTAAGTGTGCACTAAATTTCTTTCTATAAGTAAATTGTTAAAAAAAAATTCCAAATAACAAATGTTTATGTTTAAATAAAAAAAAAATTAATGGAGATAAAAAACCTATCAAAAACACCATTCGTAACTAATTTAAATATGTAACTTTAGTAAGTATACTTTCGATTTAAAAAATAAATTGACAATATCAAATTCAATTTTATTTTATTTAAAAAAAACTTTTTTTTAACTATTATATTTTATTTTAAGATATAAGAAAAAGGTATTTACTTATATAACACTTAAAACCTGAAGATTACCCAAACTACACTTTACACCTGAAGATTACACAACTATTACTAACGTAATCTAATGTTCATACCATTTACAACACATGCACAATGCAAAACAAACCAATCTCACCTCTAAACCAATACAATAACGCATATATATTACCTTGCAACTGTCGATTCAATAAGGCGGTAATGCCAGGACCGTCACCGGCCTTCTTCACTACAAGCATAGGTTTGTCTTCGCCCTCTTCATAGCTATTGGGCAAATGACCATTGCTTACTGACATCGTTTCGCTTACCTGGAATAGTAATTGTAATATTTAGTGTATTTAATAAAATATTATGCAAAAATAGGGCTATAATCGAAGGCTAGTTGAATTTAGAAGTTTAGGAGTCAAAAAAGGAGTGGTGCTCAATGATAATAATATTGCAAAAGTTTATATTATACTAAGTTAAAACAAAAAAAATATTAAAATACCAAAATTTCTAGTAAACTGCAGGTGATTTATTAAATGTAAAATGATTCATAAATAGCGTATAAGTTTTATTATATACCAAATGCAAATTTTGTATACGCGCGTTTAGAAAGTTCACTTGGTAGACAATATAGTTCCTCGCTCACAATCCTGTAACGGACTAACGATTAAAGATAATATCTGTATCATGTTCATTTGTTAAATACAGATATAAATTTAACTGACTTAACGCTTAACTTTCAAAGCACAATTTTAATAGTTTAACATGTAACTAACTAAATCCCTTCAATCGATGTAATAATTTGATACCAGATAATCTGGTTAAGAAACCTGAAGGATAGTGGAACGTTGAAACAATGGCTATTAGTAAAATATTGAGCTCGTTTTGATGAGTCCCATACATAATACATTACAATAGATCAAAAGCATGGTAAAACTATAATTATCATGGCATTTCCCTTGCAATCATTAGAACGCAAACCGTATGTAGGTCGCGGCACAAATGAATAATTGCATCACACAATACGATATACCACGATAGTGTTCAGGCGAAAAAAGTGGAAAAGAAAAGGAAAGTGGCAATCAAGCCGAGTCGAATTGTCACGAATGATAAATGGAGAATGTAGTCAGTCTTCCATTATATTGAAAGGCCTGGTCATTTATTTAAAATATTTAAATGTTTCTTTTTTTTTAATATATGAGTATATTAGCCTTCTAGCGTCTAAGCTGTCTGTGTTTTTTGTTGTTTCTTAGTCAAATTACAAACTGATCTCGATGTTCAAACAAGAATAGATTCATAATTTAAAGGGTCTTTTTGATACAAGAAATAGTTTTCATGAGATAGCTGATAGCTAACACAATTTAAAATACATATGCAATAAAGTAATTTAGTTTTATTTTCCATTCTATTTTTATAAACAATAAAACCATCGTGATTACCAACAATATTTGTATGAAACGAAATAGGAAATGCATTCGTTTATCTTCTTATTTCTAGAAAGTCCACAACTAATGCACGTGATTATTCTATATTCTATATATCGTATAAAAAGTTGTTGAAATAGTCATTTAAGCGATCAAAGTTAAGCTTCAAATATCTACACTAATATTATAAAGAGAAATAGTTTGTAAGTTTGTGTGAAGGTAGTAATCTCTGTAACTACTGTATCGGTTCTGAAAATTCTTTCACTAATAGAAACTAACCTAACTTTAGATATTACCGCCAAACCTACTTTTTACTTCCATAAAATTTTGTTATCAATCAGAAATCATAATAACTTTAATTGAAGTCGGAAAAAAATGGCTGTTGAGTTACTTTATCGGCTATTTTTATTTGTAGTGACGCACGCGAGCGTATCTATAGTAAGTGCGTAGTGTTTTATTAAAAGCGAGTGAACCCACGAGAGGAAGTTATATTATAGATTTTATAAATCGAAGTCTACGCAAGTTAAACGTTTACCAAAGACTTTAAGTTCAACTTACCTGCATAAGCTTATGAACGACATCTCTACCAAGTATATGGTCGAAGACCGCTTGCAAGAAAGCATCGGATATGATCGACAGCTTCAATTTATCCCGATGCCACACTAACACTCTAGACTCTTCCATTGCCATTATTGACACCTGAAAAATCAATTTACTTTATATGTATGTATATGTGTATGTATGTACCTACTCAGCCCTTTGTAACGTCCCACCGTTGGGTACTAGCATCCCTTCTATATTTGAGGGGGATCCAAGCCATAGTCCACCACGCTGGCCAAGTGCGGGTTGGCGAATATCAGATATCTTTCGAAAACTTGCTAGGTTCTCTCAGTCACGCAGGTTTCCATACGATTTTTTCCTTCACCGTAAGACAAGTGGTAATCATGTTAGAAAATTGAGGTGCGACAGCTGGGATTTGAACCCACTTCACTCGGTTTCCCAAGCGAGCGCGTTAGGACTGCCCACTGGGGTACCACTGTCTTATGTACATATGTATATCTATTATCTACATATAATAATAACAATAGGGAATGCTGTTCATACGTTGAAATTTTGCTAAATATGTTTCGGTAAAGTTTAGGGTTCAGAAGTTAGAAAAACAATGTTCGTAATTTGTTTTGATTTAACATGATGTTAACATGTTTGGGCGGATTTTGATAGATTTATTGTATACACTCGAGGCCAGCGATAATGCGCTCGCGGTAGCGGAAAATTGAAGGAGGTTCGAATCCCGAGTCTCGCACGTATGATTCTCACCTTTTTTTTTAAGCTGGTATAGTTAAGGCTTAGGCTTCAAGTCATGTCATCTTATTAAAAGTATGAATTTTAGTTGTTTAGAATTAAATTTTGGAATTTCTACCAATATTATATAAGATCAGTGTTATATTTAACTTTTATAATTAATGTGTTTACATAATAATATAACATTTCTTTAACCTGGAAGAATTCATCTGTCGACACGCCGAACCACTCCGGCGAGTCCAAGAAATGATGTGGAAAAACAATGTGAAGCGCTCGTTGGTTCTGCGACACCACTAGCCTGGAACGTAACAATATTACGTTAGTAATAACAATTATTATAAATTAATTAAATAAAAAGGTACACCAAGTTCAAAATCAAATTGAAATTAATTATCTATACAGATAAATAAAATTAAAATGTCTGTTTGTAATATCAAAATAAAATTAAAAAAAAAACAGCTTTTTACTAAGTGCATATGAAATTATATACGGTACTTATAAAAAAAACACAAATTAAAAAAAAAAGTCTGTATGTCTGTGTGTTTCGGCTAATCTTCGAAACGGCTAGACTGATTTTGACAAGACTCACTGGCACATAGCTGATGTTATAAAGAGGAACTCAGGCTTTTGTTTTAGAAAATGAATTAGAATGCCGTTCAAAAAATTAAAACGTACCTACGGACGCACCCGAGCAACACGTGTCTAAGTCGCTGTAGTATATATAATATATGACACTAGTGACCCACAATCGTTCTCCTTTAGCCCTAATTACAACTAATAGTAAGCTTTTAACATGCCAAGAGAGAAAAAGTATGTCATTTTCCGGATCATAAATTATGCCCTAAGTAAAATATCATGTCGATACGCTGTCTCGTTGTAACGTTATCAAAAGGGCGCATATAGAAAATTTTTCGTATTAACTTTGGAACGACATAGGTATAAGAATATACCTATCATACTTAAGGCTTTGTTTGTAAGAGAACCTATATACAAGTACACCTACCTAGTTAGCCTGAATAAAACTTGAAAGTTACACTTTGAAACTGTAAGGAGAACAGTCAACATATCATGCCGAAGATAGATATAACTTGAAGCCTTTAGCGTAAGACCTAAATTAAGAAAAAATATCTCTTATGTTCGAAATAAATATAAAATATAACAAACTATTTCATCTCAGACGGATGTAACACAATTATCTTAAAACGGATATGATCACAGTCTAAACTCTAATGAAAGAAAATTTCTAAGCGACAGTAGACACGAAAAAAATGAACACTTCATAAAAGAAAGACTAAAGATTCTGTATGAGATGTGAAATCCCTCTCTCGCTAAGCGGCACTAGGTTAGAAAAACCAGCACAAACAAAAGAGGATATAAACTGAAACGAAATACTCTAAGACCGGGTTAATTAGTGCACGGGCCAAGTCAAAGGTCAAGCAATGAGAATAAAGGTTTAATTGCGAACATAACCTCTTTTACTTCTATGTGATTTATGTTAGAATGGCTGGAGCTTGCAGCTTCAAAGGCGGTTGGTTGAAACAGGCCATTTCACACTATACTGTGCACCGCGACTTCACTTAGATAAATAAAGAGTAAAGTTTCTATTTATTTCAATTTTACTGATGGACTTTGTACGTAGGTACGTATGTCTGTAACTGCATTGTTGATCTAGTGGCTAGGTTATACAAACCTGGGTTCGAGTCCCGGGTCAGGCGAAGTAAAGTTATTAGGTTTTCCTGTAACTACCAGGCGTTGGGAAGTTGGTAATATTATAACGCCAGTTTCGTAAAGCCCGTTAAGTCGTAGATCTTGCGTTTAATCTCTTAAAGGTCGTAGCGAATTGTCGTCCCATCGAACTTTCGAGGGTTAAAAAAGGAATGAGTGTTCACTTGTGTTTGCTCGCACTTGTACACTATAATAATATCGCTCATCTAGCTAGTCTCAGTGATTGAAATCGATCAGGACAACACTATCTTTCACGATTTGGTGGAAATAAAAAATCTGATTATATATATATATATATATATATATATATATATATATATATATATATATATATATATATATTACATCAACCTAATCTATAGTCTATATAATGAAACATTTAATGAAATTCAAGTTGTACACGAGAGATGTATGTATGTTTGACGTCTTATTGAATAATATGTATTAATTGACTTATGTAGAAGAAAAATATTGTAATCTATACATATAATAAAATTGTAACTAAGCCGAAACTGTACATTAAATAGTTTTTGGAAAATCTTATTGAAATAAACATTATTATCGATACAGAGGCCGAACCTATAGTTTTTAGAATTTTTGTCTGTCTGGTTACCGCATCACGGAAAAACCACTGGAGGGATTTTGATGAAATTTGATATGATGATAGCTGGTTATCCGGGTCAATATATAGGATATTTTTCACCGCGGGAAAATGTCTCATTTCTGAGAAAAAATACAAAAACTGCATTGTAAGAGTATACTAATATGTAAAACCTAAGAATTTGGTTTTTGGTCATTTGAACGCGGGCGGAGCCGCGGGCAGTGTTAATCTACTATATATAGTAATTAGTAGGGTAATAAAATATACTTGTATTTATCGTAGAAATTTAATTAAAAGTACGTTGTTGTTGGTGGTCTCATACTTTGGCCTAGTAAGTATCGCGAGGTCAATACGGCGCTTTAAACAAATTTTACTGCAGTGATTATGTTTTATTTGTATAAAAATCGTCCATCGCTACTGTTACTAATTTGGTTTTGCAATTTTTTCCTTAATTTTATTCGATTAATATGAATGAATGAAAGATTTGAAAATTCTAAAAATCAACAAGTATTCAATCCTTTTTAACGTCCCACTGCTGGAAACAGGCCTCCATTCAATACGAGGTTCCCTCACGATATTTACCATAAGACAAGCGGTAATCATGTTGAAAAGGATTAGCACATGAAAATATTAGGTTGCTGTGCCAGCTGTCGCGGGTTCGGGTCCTGCTGGGGCATTCATTTGTGTGATGCGCATGAGCACGAATGTTTGTACTCCAGTCATGTGTGTTTATGTTTACAATATGTATGTATTTAAAGTTATATACGTGTAGTGTGTCAACTATCTGGTATCCATAACACAAGCCTCGTAGCTTACCATGGAACTAGATGGTGCTGTGTGTTAATGTCCCAACATATTTATTAAAAATATATTTATATGTACATATAGAGTCAACACATCAGAAAAGATGATATATGAGTATCAAATGACTGTCAACCGCTAATACCTACAACCAGACAATAATAACATGTAATTTGAAACTGTAAAAGACACCAGAGCAATTAACTTCAATTACGGTAAGAAAAATCACGTGGTCTTTGTGAAATCACGTTGACTTATACGTATGTATATTAAATATTATAAATAGGTAAAGTTTGTGAGTTTGTAACGTTGTAGGGGGTAATCTCTGGATCTACTGAACCGATTTACATGAAATTTGGTAAAAAAATAGTTTTAGATCTTGGGAGGGACATAGGAAAATTTTGATCCCGGAAATCATCTCTTAAGGGGGTGAAAATGGGGATGAAAGTTTGTTTTGGGAATCAACCTAGGGACGAACCCGAGCGAAGCCAGGGTGAGTCGCTAGTGTATAATAAAATTCTAAGGGTGTCCAAGAGGTACATTACAGATTTTTTGAATAAAACTTACGTTTAGGATCCCTTAAACATAATGTTGAGTTGAAATGGATGTTTGAGATGAAATTATCTATCAAACATCCATTTCTCTATTATATATGAATTAAAAGAGGATTTTTACTTTTGGACTTAATGTTGTAGACTGCCCCATTCATGAAGTAATTAAGCCTTGATGAAGTTGCTAGTACGGCTTGCATATCCGGAGGTCATGGGTTCGGATATCTGGGTCGAGCCAATTAAGTTATGGTGTTACGAGCTTTTCGGTTAAAGAAACTATCAGGAGCAACCCGGAATTCGAGAATTGGCGGTGTAACACACCCGTGCCTAGAAAAGCACATAAAACTGTTAGTCCTGAGCATGATGCCTTGCCGGTTCGAATTATTCGAAAGAATTGTCGGTATCGAAGTGTAGTCCCACCGGACTTCGAGGGTGAAAGGAATAGAGTAACTGAAATCGGTAAGATATTACTATTATGTTCCAGTAAATTCAAAGGCACGAATAGGTTTGAAGATATAACTTAACTTGTGCTCATTAAAATTAAAATTTGTATCAGTGCCTACCGACGCACTTTGTTCAAAGGTGACCGGAACAAGCATAACTGTGTAAGTAATAAAAACATCCTCCAAACGAAAATCGAACCAACGACCATCGCGTTATAGGCTGTGCTAATTACATTAATTAATAATATAAAATATACAGTGTTTTATTGCATTGGCTGACCTCATTTTATATATACTCCTTCCTATATTTAAAAAAAATACTACTTCAATATGGTTCCAACGAGCTTGTTATTATTATATGGTCACTGTAAATGGTATCCAAGTAATTAACTAAATTAGAGGAATAAAGGCCTCGTATATCATCCAATATCACGTTTCTATGATACACAATTAGCTGTTATTGTGTTATGTAATAGTTCCCTTTGTATTGCAATTAGAAATGTATCGAGAGAATCAACCATAAAACCGATACATACATAGCTTGCTGAAATCATAACCGTCCGAAGTCAGCTAATAAATAAAACTAAAAGTGATACTACTACATTTCTAAATCCTCATATTGTAAAATCCATACTTAATATACATATCATGTCCATATCTTAATATTATAAATGTGGAAGCGTGTTTGTTGGTTTGTTTGTCCTTCTTTCACATCGAAACAGAGTGACAGAAACGCGTGATTTTTTGTGTTGAGATAGATGGAGGGCTGGAGAGTGACATAGGCCACTTTTACTGCGGAAAATTATCTCATTCCCACGGGATGACACGTTTTAATACAACCCACAACCACTCATCATACCTATGTTTATTATAATATATAATCTATTTATTAATTATATAATGTTAATGAATATTGTTTTCATTATTTCATTAGCTTTCTAAAAGTTGGTATATCCCTCATAAAGTACTCATCCAAGCCTAGCGGCATTATGCGTGAACGGTGAACAGTGTAAACTATATTATTACATGTATAAAATATCAGGTTTGGTCTTTGGATGCATCATTAGCCACGTGTTATCATAACCTTTAAATCCATTGTGAGGTAAGGTCGCAGGCTAAATGGATTTTCAAGGCTGGCAACCTGAAACGTTTATCTTGAACGCTTTTAAAAGAAAGTGAGCCCACCGAATTCGGAGTCGTTTGTTCGGCATTTGGAGCATAATAAAATAATGAACGCACGTTGAATTTCTATAATGTTAACTCAGAAGGAATGAAACGAGATTGTTGGAATTGTTGCGTGGATTGGCATTAGAGAATTTATGGGAAGGAAAAATAATTTACAAATGTTATCAGAGAACGATCTTAAATTCTAAAAATGTCAGCTTGTGACCACTATTTTATAAGGAACTAGCGACTGACCCTCGCTTCACTCCGGTTCGTCCCTAGGTGGATTCCCCATACAAATTTTCATCCCCATTTTCACCCCCTTAAAGGATGTTTTCCAAGATAAAAAGTATCCTATGTCTTTTCTAGGGCCTTACCGAACTATCTTCTTACCAAATTTCATCTAAATCGGTTCAGTAGATCCAGAGATCACCCCTTACAACATCACAAACTCACAATTCACAAACTTTACCACTTTATTATATTAGTATAGATGTGGTGCATTATTACAAACACCATATAAAAACATGTAGAAAATTGAATACCTAAATACACTACAATTCTAAAATTTAAGGCTTTGCATCAGCAAAATTCTTATAACGCGATCTTTAGGTATCTTTTATCTTTAAAAATAATACGGTCCACCGACATTTTCGACGTATCAAAGTTTTAATTAATGAGTTGGAGTTAAATATTTATATAGCTCTTAGGGAGGCTGCACAGCGAGGCAGATGACGCCGGCGGCACATCCCGGCGGGCATTGGCGGTTAGACTTTACTGATACCTTCTTCTACGCTAGAAGTGAGTCAAGTTAACATTACAACCGAAAATTTTCACATTGCACTTGGTCATTTTGCACTTGGTCATTTTGTTTAACACGTCAATGTCCAGAGTATTATCAAAGATTATTATGGCATGATTATCTATCTATATAAATAAAAATGAATGTTGCTAAGCGCAGAACTCGAGAACGGCTAGACCGATTCAGCAATTTTTCTTTTTCATATGTTCCTTAGGGTACACGGAAAGTTTTAATAATAATCCCTCCACGACCGCGGACACGCCGGCGTGTCAGTTAACAATAGATTTCTTAGAATTTTAATTAATTTCTTAGAAATTTACCCGGAGGTGTTAAAGAGAAAACGGTCGTGTTAGTTACACCATTTATATCTCAAGAACGGCTGGTCCAATTTTTTTTTCAAATCAAATCATGTTTTATCGCGCTTATCTCAGGAACAATTAATTCGATTTGAAAAATTATTTTTGCATTAGATAGCCCGTTTATTGAGGAAGGCTATAAATCATCATGTTACTACCCAAGAAAGCGGAGTAGTAATATTCCATGCATACCGTTTAAACGTACTTAGGGCCGGAACCGAGCGAAGCGAGAGTGAGCCACTAGTTTTAAATAAGTTTGGCGGTCTCACCTTTTAACCAATGCCCGACACTCGACAGCCTCTGTATATAGGCACAATTACATACATATGTATAATATCAAATGACCAAATCTTGTATCTATGTATATATTGCGTGTACCTCGGAAATGGATCTAACGAATTGGATCAAGTTTTGTATTTATATAATAAGGTTTTGCATTTTAAGATTATCTGATTATTTTTTAAGTATCTTATCTGAAAAACGCAATTTCTCCAAAAAAAAAACATTTTTTAACTAATTATTATAAGAACCCTTTTCTGATCTGATCTCATCTCACGATGACAATGTCATATGGTGGCATCCCGTAAATTTTTATGGTACTTGCATTGTATTCTAAACGAGCGCCTACTCGCCCAAGTACCGTAACAGATATCAGATTTAGAAATGCGTGAAACAAAAACACGTCGTACTAAATAAACATCATACTCTTTACCTTCAACATCAGCAGAAAGCTGGAAAGAGAACAGAAAGTCCACAATTTACTTTGTTATATTGGACTTATTTGCACAGGTAACACACATGAAAATTCATTGTTTTATTATACCTAGATTGATTGCTTTAACGAGATCGTGGTAGTTTTTGAAAACTCTGGCAACCTGTCAAATCTAGACTTGCGTCATGGACCTTGGCCTAAGTTAAAATAGTTCTCAAAGACTAATAATTTGGAGGTGCTTGATTACACAATAACATCTATAAGGGTTTATTTAGATCACTTTAAAAATATGACTTACAAAAACAGTTATTTATATTTTATACGTTGAAAAAAATTAGATTTTTTTTATAAATCGTATCTATGTTACTTTTAGTTTAGTATATTTTTTCGTCTACTTGAAGTTCGTTCGCGCTATGGCTATCATATAGCTATACTTCTAATGCTTCCATGTAATAAAATTACGTGCGTATTCTTATTGCTTTTATTGCCATTAGTTAAGAAGCAATAAAAACACACTCAAAACAAACTAATTAAGTTTCTCATTACACTGTTATTATGTAAGAAGGTTAGTTTATTTTTGCAATTGTTCTAATCGAGAGTTAAACCTCCAAATAGGTTAATAGATAACCTATACTAAATTACTAATATTATAAAGAGGTAAAGTTTGTGAGTTTGTGCGTTTGTGATGTTGTTGGGAGTAATCTCTGGATCTACTGAACCGATTTAGATAAAATTTGGTAAGAAGATCGTTTGAGACCCTGGGAAGGACATAGGATACTTTTAGTCCCGGAAATTATCCCTTAGGGGGTAAAAATGTAAGCGAAAGCTTGTTATGTAGATATAACAAAATGTGCTATTTAACTTAATTGTTAAAATGATCACTCTAGAGTCTAGACTCTAAACCGATCAAAGCTGATTAAGCGGCTTCTCCCCTATTTATACACTTTTTTATTTGTAAGGATTCATTTAAACGAAATTTAATTATGATCTGCGTATCTTATTTCAACTGTTGGCTTAGATTTTTCAATTATAGACAGTAGTACATATAGTATAATATTAGTTTTAAACGATTTAACGTATATAATATATTTAAACGAGCAATTTTGGTGTATGTTAATATCAGTTTTTACATACCTATACGAAAGAAACGGCGTACAACTTAGAATTCTATGAATTTTCATAGATCTAAATCTGCATAATTTATAAAGTACTACCGACTAACCCTCGCTTTTTTTTTTTTTTTTTTTTTATTGTAAGATAGGCTTGCGCTTGACTACAATCAGCGCTGGGAAGCACTGATGAGGTCTAGGTTGAAGCGCGCTTGCCTAGAAAAATGCCTGTTCACTCTAGCCTTGAAGGTACTTGGATTGTAGGTGGCAGGAAACACGGATGCTGGAAGGGTGTTCCACTCCTTAGCAGTTCGATTCAGAAACGTAGAACTGAAGCGTTTCGTGCGAGTTGGTTGGATTTCTACCACATAAGGATGCCAGTGCTCACGATTTCTCGCTGTTCTGTGGTAAAACGGTGAAGGGGGCACAAGGTTGTGAAGTTCCTGCGCGCACTCCCCAAAGTATATCCGATAGAAGATCGATAGACAGGCGACAATGCGTCGATGCTGGAGACTAAGCATTTTCGTCTGCGTTAGTGTTTGATCACCTATGATACGGCGAGCTCGGCGATCTATCGAGTCCAATGCATCGAGTTGATACTTGGCAGAGCCATCCCAGAGGTGGCAGCAGTACTCCATACCTGAGCGCACTTGAGCCTGATAGAGAGTCAGGCGCTGCTCAGGCGTGAAGTACCCCTTCACCTTGTTCAGGATACCAAGTTTTTTTGCTGCTGTTTTGGCCTTTGTCTCGATGCATTTCCCGAAATTGAGATTGGGCGAGATGTCTATGCCCAAGAGCTCAATATGGTCGCTTATCGGGATGGATACATTTTGGAAAGTGGGAGCCAAAGTAAAAGGGCTCCTTTTTGCGGTGAATAAACACGCTTGTGTTTTGGTGGCGTTAAACTTAACTAAATTGGCGTTACCCCAATCGGACACCTCCTTCAGAGTTAAGTCAACGCGATTCACCAAGGCCTTTCTTTGCTCAAGTATCTCAGAAGCACTGGCTCTAGAGCTGGACAAGTATCTATCCGTAACAGTGCTGTCATCAGCGTACCCAAAGATGCCGGGTTTTAGAAGATCGTTGATGTGCAGCAGGAAGAGTGTTGCGGACAGAACAGATCCCTGAGGAACACCGGCATTGACAGCCATTAGGTCAGATGAGCAGCCGTCAATGACCACCCTAAATGACCTCTCACTCAGAAAATCAGATATCCAGCTACAAAAGCCAGTGGGTATCCCATATGCCGGAAGCTTGCTGAGAAGACTGCCATGCCAGACCCGGTCAAAAGCCTTAGAAATGTCGAGAGACACGGCGAGTGCCTCACCGTGTTTTTCAATGGCTTCACCCCAAGTATGTGTGGCATACACTAGAAGATCCCCAGTAGACCGGTTTTTCCGAAAGCCGTACTGGTGGTCGGACAGGAGATCATTTTCTTCTAGGTATGCTAGGAGCTTGTTATTGACCACACGTTCCATACTTTTACAAAGGATGGACGTGATCGCAATTGGTCTATAATTGGCCGGGTCAGCACGACACCCCTTTTTCGGTACTGGCTGCACGTTTGCAACTTTCCACGACTTGGGGACTTGAGCAGTTGCAAGAGAGAGGCGAAACAAACGCGTTAATACGGGAGACAACTCAGGGGCGCAATTCCGCAAGACAATTGCAGGTATACCATCAGGGCCACTGGCTTTGTTCACGTCGAGGTTCCGAAGAGTTTTTAGGACCTCTTGCTGGTGTATGCGTATCTCTGGCATAGAGGAGTCGCATGTTGGAACAGTAGGTGGCAATTTGTTTCCAGCATTGAGACGTGAGTTTTCTGCAAATAGAGACGCTAGAAGATTAGCCTTGTCAGTTGCAGAGACAGCCAGTGATCCATCAGGTTTCTGCAGAGGCGGCAGCGAAGAACGGCAGAAGTTCGCTTCAACCGACTTTGCGAGGGACCAGAAAGCTTTACTACCACTAGGGTGATTGGCTAGCTTACGCCCAATGCGGTTAGTTCGGCTGAGACGAGCTTTTCCCAGAACCCTCTTGTAGGACTTGGTGGCAATATTGAACTCCCTCTTTTTAGTTTTTACGTCCGGTGCATTGAGAGCACGTGCATCCGCCCATGCCACAAACGCTGATTGCTTACGGGCTTCTGCAGCAGAGCACTCAGCGTTGTACCACGGGGGTGTCTTGCCATCGGGCGATACGTCAGAAAATGGTATAAAATATTCCATTGCCAGGCGTATCACATCCGATATAGCACTCTCAGTGATCGACGGATCGTTGGTAGAGAAATTCATTCTTCTTCATTCTTTCATTCTTCATTCAGGTTCGTTCCCAATGAAAAACAAAAATAAATCTATCCCACGGGAACCGTACATTTCCCCGGGATAAAAAGTAACCAGCCGTTCCGGAGTGATTGAGTAACAAAAATCTATCCAAACTTTCGCATTTATAATTGTAATGGAATAAGTTATAAATTTGCAGACATTTTACATAGAATTTTTAAGAAAAGTTTTAATTCTGAACCACATACAAAATTTTTAACCAAAATCCATCATTGCAAAGAAAGTTAAGTATAGATAGTATTGAGTCAAAAATTTAATTTAAAATCAACAAAACGGTAAACGTTCATAATTCCCATTTATAATCACTTACGTCTTCGTTCTCATTATTTGGAGTGAATCAACATAATTGAAAAACGACACCAACATATTTAACACAGGATTTGAAACAAAAATAACAACATTCTAAATGAATGGCTTGTAATTCCCGAACACGACACCAGGTATTAATTAATTCGATACGACATGATAAGTTACATGTTAGTTTATTTCGTCATGCAGTTTCAAAGCGCGCTTACATTTAAGACTAGCACGCCGTCCTTATTCCGCCCAGGCTGTTACTATTAATTCAAGAGTACTTTGATGCATAAACCCACGCTGTGTAGGGATAAAATACTTCATAATAACCGCTAAAATTCCTCTATCTTCCTAATAAATATTTACTATCAAATCATAACATATCTATGTATATACATCAATAAATTTGAAAGTTAAAAAATATTTTTGACGGTATCTAAAAAAACATTTTATTACTGAAAAAAAAAACGGTTTCCATCAGCAAAATAGCAGAGTAAAATTATTGGACTGCCAGAGGCAAATTACACAAAGTAAGAGCTAACGGTATAAATACTCGTGCTACACGTGCAACCTATGGACGGACTACACGCAGTGGGCCTACAGTGCCCTGCGGGTACAAACTACAACAGTACAACAACGTGCTGAGGGCGGTGCTGGGAAAGCCTCGACACTGCAGTGCGTCGGCAATGTTTGCGGAGGCTCGTGTAGACGATTTTTACGCGATCATACGCAAGCGTACCGCGTCCTTGATAAAAAGGTTATTGAGCAGCTCCAACACCCTCCTTGGCACATTGGCGGTCAAGCTGGACAGCCCTCTTCGGAGGCAATGGAATAGGGTTCATATAGCCACGAGGCGGGCTTAAATGGGTATCATGCTTGTGGTGTGGCCTTATCATGTAGGGCAATCTAGTTGTTTTTTTTTAAGCTATGAAAGGTTAAGTATTTTGTATTACTAACTCTTAGAATAGATAAATTATATAATTATATTCGTTTCATGTTTTTTGTGTAATTATGGGTTTTTGCCTGAAATAAAGATTATTAATATGTATATATAAATTAGGGACGTACATACATACATTTCATTCAATATGGAACACAAACAAAATTATTTAATAAGAAAATACTGTACATTTAAAAAACAATACATGGAGAAGCATATCGCTAGTAGAACAAAAAAAATCTAGTTTCATTTTAATTAAAACTTTATGCAATAAACTTTCCTCATATATTCTTGCACTTCTACTACGATTATTATTACTACTTTCCAATGAACTAAGATAATTTATAGCCTCTTTTAAAAGTTCACGTCACTTCATACAACTTGCTATTGAGGTTCAGTGGTTTCTATACAAACAGCCTTTAGTTTTATTCATTATGGTGTTTTTACTTGTTCATCGTATAAAAACAGAAGTCTTTTGTAAAACTAGTAGCTCTAGTTTAAGTATTTTTTGCAATAGTTTTTGTATTTTTTCTCAAAAATGAGATATTTTCCCGCGGTAAAAAGTATCCTATATGTCGACCCGGATAACCAGCTATCACCATACCAAATTTCATCAAAATCCCTCCAGTGGTTTTACTGTGATGCGGTAACAGACAGACAGACAGACAGATAGACAAAAATTCTAAAAACTATAGATTCGGCTTCGATATCAATAATAAAGTTTATTTCAATAAAATTTCCCAAAAAAAAACATTTCATGTACAGATTCGGCTTAGTTAGAATTTTATATGTGTAGATTACGAGTAGGCAACGATTTCTAACTCCCTAGGTTCTAGGTAGAAACAAAGACATCAAGTATCGCATTTAAAATATGTCAATATGTAAAGAATAATGGTTCACTCGCCTATTCCCTACAATCAAAGCTTTATATATACGAGTACAGTAGGTACGTTACGCTCCTTACATATATTCATTACATTACATTAATCAGCCTTCACTGACTCGTACACGCTCGTCGGCATAAGCATAAATTATATAATTAATGTGAATCCGTTCAGAGCTACCTGTTCTACATTTATTCGCATTTAACGTTATAAATAAAAATATCTTTATTGACTTAAATACAAAAGGGTTACAAGACATATTTCTTAAAAAAAAATGTCAACTTTGTGTCTGTTACGTTTTTGTTAACCGAGTTCAAAAAAAGGAGGAGGTTAACTCCGACTCCGATAATATCTGATTAGCAGTCTATAAACGAAATATATAGTAAACGAAAAGCTCTGTTTGGTTATTTTTTTATTTTTTGTGTCTGGAAGTCAGATTTTTTTAAAAAAAAGTTTTTATATACATTCTATCATTGACATAGACTATCCCGCTTACAACACGAGTGGAGCTACGGCTAGGGATTAGCACTAATACTTAGGTATTAAAATAAACAAGATATACAACAACATTATTTATATATTAGAACAACAAACAAAATATTTTTTTTTTTATTAATTATAATTGTTCACGCGTCTAACGCTCAGGTGGGGCGATAGATCGATCCGCGGGGGGCAGGGTGGACCCTCGGCAGCCGTCATTACTTTTAACTTTTCTTACGAGACGATACGAGCCGGCGCACGCGCACGTTATCTTATAAGCAATAATTGTAAACGTAATAAACTGATTTGTTGGAAGATATTTGAAGTTTTCCTTGTTGCCCAAACAAGGAAATTGGTGCCGTGACCAGGATAAACGAAATATAAGTAAATCGCTAAGGCCTTTCTACTGCTACCGACTTGTGGTGTGTATTGCGTGGAGATTAAATTGTAATTCCAGAAGTAGCTCTGGAGAACTGAACTGCATTATTTGAGGTATTTATTGTGTAGAAAATCTTCAATTAGGTAGGTATATTCTTGGTTAGTATATAATTCTTAATTCCCACAAAATGACTGACACTAACGAGAACTTAGAAAAATTAATTAAAAAACGTAGTAGTATGAAAGGACAATTAACAGTGTGTAAAAATTATTTGGATACTATAGGGCAGATAAGTGTGTCAAAATTAACTAATCAACAGATTTCAGAGTTAAAAATAAGGTTAAGTAAATTAGATAAAAATCTCGCTTTATTTGATAGTTTGCAGACTGACATTGAAATGTCCTTCGAAGATTGTAGTGAACAATTTGCAGAAAGAGAAGTTATAGAAAATAATTTTTATTCATTAATGTCTAAGATACAATCTATTATAGATACAGCGAATAATTTAAGTGGTAAGAGACAAAGTTTTTCCAACACAATTGTCGGTAATTTGTCGAGTATTGATAATTGTACATCTAGTAATAGTATTTCTTTACCTACAATTAAGTTACCGACTTTTGAGGGATGTTACAAGAAATGGTTGGAGTATAGGGATACATTTACTTCATTGATTCACAATAATGAAGGTTTAAGTGCTATAAATAAGTTTCATTATTTAAGGTCTTCTTTGGAAGGCGGCGCTGCTTCAGTTATTAAATCAATAGAATTTTGTGCAGATAACTATAATGCAGCGTGGAACCTATTATGTGACAGATACAATAATAAAAGACTGCTAATTACTAATCACGTTAGGGCTTTGTTTAGCATTGAAATTATTAACAAGGAGTCGGATATTTCGTTACGTTTTATTATAGACCAGGTTTCAAAAAATTTACAAGCATTAAGAAATTTAGATCAACCTGTTGACTATTGGGATACATTAATTATACATTTGATTACTATGAAACTAGATTATTCAACTAGTAGACTGTGGGAAGAACATAAATGTACACTGGGCGAAATACCTACATTAAAGGAATTTATGACATTTTTACGAAACCGAGCAGACTTTTTAGAAACTGTAAAAATCACAAGGAACTCAAAAAATGAAAAGATTTCTAATTTTGTAACATCTTCTCATACACCGCTGATTAATAGTAATAAAAATTGTATATTATGTCAACAATCACATCGCTTATACGAATGTCCTAGTTTTATTTCTATGAATTTAGATGATCGTCATAAGTTAGTATCGAAACATAAATTATGTATTAACTGTTTAAGTAATGGGCATTTTGCAAATAATTGTAAGTATAAGCTATGTAAGATATGTAAATTTAAACATAACACCTTATTGCATAGGACAAAGGTGCATAATCCAGTAAACGGATTGCAATCATTTGTATCAACGCAGGAATCGCGATGCGCCGGCGATAGCGGTGACACATCGGCATTAGAACCGGTGTCCTTATCAGCGTCCGCACAGGTAGCGAGTCAACACATTCTTTTGTCTACGGCGCTCGTTCGCGTAATTAACAATTGTAGTAATGAAGTATTTGTAGTACGCGCATTATTAGACAGCGGGAGTCAAATTACTATGATGACCGATAGTCTACGCGTTAAGTTGGGATTATGTAGTGTAAAGAACGAGCGGCCTATGACAATATCGGGTATTGGAAATATACAGTTATGTATTATGGACAGCTGTAAATTCGTAATGAGTTCGATAAACAGTAAGTTTTCGATGGAAGTTAATTGTATGGTAGTTCCGCGCATAACTAGTATGTTACCAAATGTAAAGGTAAAAATAGATAATTTAAATATTCCTAAGTATGTTTTGGTAGATTTGGCGGATCCACAATTTTTTGAACCGGCCGAAATAGATATTTTGATTGGAGCTGATTTGTATTGGGACATCGTGAACGGTAATCAGGTAAGATTAGGTAAGGGTATTGCAGTATTCAAGTTTAGGTTGGTTAGTATGTGGACCAATAGGTATTCAACATTGTAAAAGCAGTAATTTTATTTGTCAATTAAATGTAGACATTAGCCAGCAGTCACAAAGATTTTGGATGATTGAAGAAATTTCTCCTAATAAATTAAAGAGTAGTTATGATGAAGATTTTTGTGAAACTCATTTTGTAGAAAATACACGTAGATTGCAAAACGGTAGGTTTTGTGTCAAAATACCTTTTCACACTTCACCTAAAACGTTAGGAGATTCTTTGCATATTGCTAAGCAACGGTTTTATAATTTAGAAAAGAGGTTTAAAAGGCAACCACATATAAGGAAACTTTATGTAGAATTTATTTGTGAATATATGGAATTAGGGCATCTATCTTTATCGAATAGGAGTGACCTTGGATATTATTTACCGCATCACCCGGTGTTACGGGAAAGGAGCGAGACGACAAAGCTTCGTGTTGTATTTGACGCGTCCGCGAAAACTACTAGTTTTGACCGGGCGGTCGTTAAATGATATACAAGGTATAGGTAATGTTATACAAGACGATTTATTTAGTATTTTAATTAGATTTAGACAGCATAGTTTTGTTTTTACGGGGGATATAACTAAAATGTATAGGCAGATTATGGTACATGAAGATGGTAGGCAGTGGCAAATGATATTATGGAGAGAAAATGAAAACGAACCGTTAAAGCTAAAATATTCGATCCATTGGGTCTTTTAAGTATATTTATAGTAAAGGCAAAAATTATATTACAAGCTATATGGAAGTGTAAATTAAATTGGGATATAATAATTACCGGAGAAATTAAAAAAATGTGGGAACAGTTTACAAAAACTGTTAATTCACTCTCGTGTGTTAATGTACCCAGGCATGTATTATGTAGAAATGTGGTGTCAGTCGAATTACACTTATTTTCGGACGCATCTCAGTCAGCTTATGGTGCATGTGCTTATGTACGCTCAGTAGATAGTAAGGGACAGATTCATGTAAAATTGTTATGTGCTAAATCTCGAGTATCACCCTTAAAAACCCTCACAATACCACGATTGGAATTGTGTGGGGCGTTACTGTCGGCTGAGATGAGTGCAAAAATAAGAAAGGCACTACGGTGTCAATTGTTGCGCTGTATTCATTGGACTGACTCCATGGTTGTCCTTGGATGGCTACGTACTGCCTCCACTCAAAAATTAAACGTTTTTATTGTAAATAGGGTAAATAAAATAAAAGAATTATCACTAAATAGTGAATGGAAGTATGTGCCAACAAGGGACAATCCGGCAGACCTAGTATCGCGAGGTGTAGATTCCTTTGATGATAAGCTGTCTAGCTTCTGGTGGGGAGGCCCTACGTTTTTGGCTCAGCACGAGTCTGAGTGGCCAAATGAAAAATATGGTCCTCATATGTTTTGTAATGATAGTAGTAATGTAAATTGTAATGTATTGCACTGTTTGCCAAAAAATGAAATTATTAACTTTTCTAGATATTCAACATTAGGTAAATTAAAGCGTGTATTTGGATATGTTCTTAGATTTATAAATAATTGTAAAAAGTCGAATAGTAGACAAAATTCACTTATATTAACTGTTGAAGAACTGACTAGTAGTATAATTGCTTTAGTAAAAATGGCTCAATTAGAATCGTTTTATTCTGAAATTCAAGTACTTAAAAATAATAAATCGTTACCAAAAAGATCAAATATATTGTCATTAAACCCGTTTATTGATGGCGATGGAGTAGTAAGAATTGGTGGTAGAATTCAAAATTCAAAATTTAATTATAATAAAAAACACCCTATACTTTTAGATTCAAAACATCGTTTGTCCATTCTTATATTTCAAGAAGAACATAAACGCCTTTTGCACGCGGGTCCTCAACTCTTATTAGCTTCAGTTAGAGAAAACTATTGGGTTATTAATGGTAGGAATCTTGCTAGAAGTATTCCACATAAATGTATTATTTGTAGACGTATAGGTAGTAAAACTTTAGAATCGATTATGGGTAATCTGCCAAAGCAACGTCTAACCCCGGGTATACCATTTGAGTCAACAGGCGTTGATTTCGCAGGCCCTTTCTATATAGTAGATAGGAAAGGCCGTGGTTGTAAAATAAGCAAGTGTTATTTATGTATTTTCGTATGTTTTACAACCAAGGCCCTTCACTTAGAAGCTGTTAGTGATTTAAGTACAGCAGCCTTTATATTAACTTTAAAAAGATTTATATCGAGGAGAGATAAACCCCGTTATATTTTCTGTGATAACGGAAGTAATTTTGTGGGAGCTAAGAATGAATTAGATAAGTTTCTTTTTTATAACCAAAACTCTTTAATGCAGTTTAGTTCTGATGAAGGTATATCATTTCACTTTTCGCCACCCTATGCACCGCATTTCGGGGGTTTGTGGGAGGCAGGCGTAAAGTCATCAAAATTTCACTTGAAAAGAATAATGGGAGAAAGGCATCTTACATATGAAGAATTGGCGACACTTTTCGCACAAATAGAGGCCATTCTTAATTCGCGCCCACTGTGCCCGTTATCTTCAGATCCGTCAGATCTGAGCCCGCTTACTCCAGGGCATTTCTTGATTGGGAGGCCATTAACTTCAGTACCGTCAGAGAAGCTAACCGATATTAAGATTAGTCGGCTGGATAGATATGCGCAACTATCCCAATTAAAGCAACATTTTTGGGAGCGCTGGAGTAGTGAATACATTGCTGAATTACAACAACGCACAAAATGGCGTCAGCGACATCCTGCATTGAAAATAGGAGATATGGTGGTTCTCAAGGAAGACAACCTGCCACCACTGAAATGGCGTATTGGACGAGTACACGCACTATTCCCTGGCACTGATGGTGTGTCTCGGGTTGCCGACGTGGCCACTGGTAATGGAGTGGTTCGCCGTGCATTGACTCGACTCTGTCCTCTTTGGCTTCCTGAGGATGAAGAAGAGTTGAAGACTCCATCTCCAACGGGGGAGGATGTTCACGCGTCTAACGCTCAGGTGGGGCGATAGATCGATCCGCGGGGGGCAGGGTGGACCCTCGGCAGCCGTCATTACTTTTAACTTCCTTACGAGACGATACGAGCCGGCGCACGCGCACGTTATCTTATAAGCAATAATTGTAAACGTAATAAACTATTTTGTTGGAAGAAATTTGAAGTTTTCCTTGTTGCCCAAACATAATAATTAACAATAGGCATCTAAATTGCAGTAATATTATGCAAGTGCAATCCTTTTGGTTTGTACGTAATTTACAAAACTAATAATTGATTAAAAAATATTTCAAGTAAATAAAAAACTATCCCACGGGAAACATTTTTCCGGAATGAAAAGTAGCCTTTGTACTATTCCAGACTATAATCTGTCTTTGTGCCAAATTTCATCCAGATTCGTTCAGCCGTTCTGGCGTGATTAAGTAATAAACATCCATATATACATCCAAACATGTAAACTTTCATAATATACATAATATATGAAGTAAGATTAAAGAAAGAAAGGCTTTTTAAAAAGAGCTTGTAGTAAGTGTAAGGATATTACGACGAGTCTGCCAGATTGACAATGTAAAGGAAAAATCTATTAAGAGGCTTATCGTCATGGTGCCTGTCTTCTTTAAATCTTACTTTTACGGATTAAATGGCGATATACTTTATTTTTTGCCGCGATCTTTTGTAAAAATAAAAACATTCAAATAAAAATAGTATTTCCCAAGAAAGATTACTAGTAGCTGTTGAGAAAAAAATAATTATTCTCTCTTGTGACTGTTTGCTGTAAGCATTCGAAAAGTATAATTATAAGCAGTAAAAATAAAAAAAAACCGCGATAAAACTCGGAAAAATTGTTTAGTCTAAAAATTAAAATATGAATGAAATATATCTACGTAGACCATAACAAGGTTTTTTTAATGGGATTCAGTGACAAACGAGTAGACAGCCCACCTGATGGAAAGCGGTACATGTCGCCTATAAACACCTACGGTTCATGCACTTAGGGAACCTAAAAAGTATTAATAATTTTACTTATTATTGTTTTTACAATTTTTATACTGCTTTAATTGTATATTCCGCATATAGGTAGTAGAATTTCACCACGCCTTTTCTTTAAAACACTTCGTAATGAACTTCGTTCGAGCTTTCTATCACATTTATTGAAACGGCTAACTTCATTTATTGGTTCCACTTATTTCCTACCTGAAGATACCTATTGATAGAATATTACTGGTAAAAATGATTTTTTTCATTTTAGTAACCCCAGTTGAAAATTCCCAGCGTTTAAAAAATGCAGAGCTTATTTTCCTAAACTTAAATGGATCCAGTTATGCAAAAAACAGCCATGTGCGTAAAAGTACCAACAGAGTTATAAGCATTTTTCTGTCGATAGTTGCACTTGGGTTTTGTTTTGTTTTTCTGGTTATTTTAAAATTGAACAATATTTATATTTATATTGTTTATTTTTTATAATTATTTTATTTTTTATAAAAAATAACTCGGTCCAAATAACACGTAGAAAACCTAACCCATCATTAACTTAGAAAGAATAAAATGATAACATAAGTTCTTATTTTCTCTAGTTATTTTACATCTTCTCTTTACAACAAATAATGGCAATATATGGGTTGTATTTAAATTGAAATATGATAAAAAAATCAATTTAATGATAGCAAAATATAAGATTTTCCTTTACAAATGAATAAACAACGCGTGTTCTAGGTAAAAATAATAATATGTACCCACTACAATAAACCGTATGCAATGTCATCTCAAAATAGCCTACTGTCCCCTATAAGCTATAGCTGAACGTCTACTCTACGGCAATGAAACCTGGCGTAAGTAATTGCTGATTTGTAGTCATATGGGATGTTAGTATTCTCGGAATGACAAGGCTCTGATTGTTACTCCTATTGAACATCATGTACCTGCTACTGTACGTGTGTGCTTTAATGACAAACTTATTTTTGTTTTTGAATTTAATTAAACCAAGATGAATTATTTTATATTTATGTTTGCTTTTAAATGCACAATATTCGTTACACTTAAAAAGGGACCAAAGCATTGGGAGGGACAGAAAAAACATAAAAAAAATCTAATATATGACAGATATTGATACCGTAATTAATTAGGGTTCAAATATAAAAGAAACTAATACGAAAAATATTATTAACTAGCGACTTAGTCTCGCTTCGCTTGGGTGTGTCTCTAGTGTCGTTTTAATTATTTTTTTTAACGAAATCCCAATTTTATTTATAATATTAGCTATCTGCCAGTGAAAGTCCCATCAAAATCAGTCCAGCCGTTTCAGAGATTAACCGGAACAAACAGACAAACATTTTAAAAATTGTGTTTTTCTTATAAGTACCGTATATAACTTCATATGTATTTAGTAAGAAGCTTTACATTACAAACAGACACTTCAATTTTATTTATCTGTATAGATAATTTCAATTTTCATGTTAATGGCTTCAAAGCGTTTCAGTTTAGCACAGATTATTTCGCCAATGTTACGGAGTATTAGTAATAATTACAACATATACAGTGAAGGTACATTACGTTGAAATAAAATTTGAAGTAGAGTTAAAATATATTATTATTGGACCACCTATAGAATTTAGCAATCTCCTACCGGGCTCCGTCATTTTTTCTCTCCAGCTCCGAGCTGATCTAATTCGATTGATTTTAAATTATTGTATTCTCACACTCTTTCTAATCGAAAAATTGGTTTTTAATACATAGTGAGTTAGTTAGTTACGAGTAACCTTAATAAAAGTATTAAAAAAACACCTACATACAGACAAAAAAAATATTTTAAACAAAACTATCTTTTTTCGCGGATTTATTTTGATTTTTGTTTCCCGACACGACGTTTCAAATGCTTTACGGGAATCATGGTGTATTTTTGAAAACTATTGTATAATTTTGTGTGTAGGTGCTGTCTGTAACAACTATCTTTGAGACGTCTAAAACCATAGTCTCTCCCGTGAACATGATTGCTGTAAAGCATTCGAAACGTCGGATACGAAAAATCAAAATAAATCCACGAAAAAATCCGAAAAGATAAAACTTTAAATGTCAAATATCCGCGTAAATCTAAAAAAAGTATTATATAAAAACCATACATCTTTCTATTGCCATTTAATATATGAATTTTTAATAATTAATAATAATTAAACACGTACACAATACACGAACCAAACCTGTTCAGACAGAGATTAACGTGGGTATTCACCTCACCAAGTCCTGACCTGACTCGCTTAACCTTGCATGATAATTATTCAGGTTTCAGTGTTACATGATATACGTTGGCTTTAAAATATTAAATTAATATTAATCTATACATATTATTTTAAAGGCCTGTTAGCATATTTGTCAAAAACTCGTCTTTGGTATATTTAACCGACTCCAAAAAAGACAAGTTCTAAATTTAGATTTTTTTAACATAACAGAAGTAACTACTATTTTTGAAAAAATCCATGTCAAAAAAATAGTATTAAATGATGATGTTCTCCTGACCGATTCCGGCCACGGCGGCCAATCTCATTGAGACTAGCCAACTGCGCAGGAGATATTATAGTGCACAAGTGTACGTGCAGACACAAGTGCACTCTCTATTCCTGTCACTCTCATACTCCGGTGGGACGACTGCACGACACGACCAGTGAGAGTTAAGGCGCAGGACCGACGGCTTTACGTGCTCTCCGAGGCACGGGGGTGAAACACCGCCAACTTCCCAACTCCGGGCTGTTACTGAGGCTTACTATACAGAAAGACTCAATAACTAAACTTGGCCCGACCCGGGACTCGAACCCAGGACCTCCGGGTGTGCAGCCGTACATGCTAGCCACTACACCACCAAGGCAGAATTAAATACAACTATAATCAATACTAATTAACACATTCTACATACATACTTCCATACTTAATATTATAAATTTGAAAGTGTGTTTGTTTGTTTGTCCTTTTTCATGTCGAAACAGAGTGACGGATTGGCGTAATTTTTTGTGTGGAGATTGTTGGAGGGCTTGAGAGTAACATAGGCTACTTTTTAGCGGGAGATTATCTAACTCCCACGGGAAAACACGTTATAATGCAATGCAAAAAAATATATATGACCAGAATTACTCGAAACTTGGTATTAATGCTCGTCTATAAAATTAAATAAATATGTATTTTAGCATCTTTCGAAGTTCATCCTATAAAACGGTAAAATAGGGGATGAAAGTTTGTATGAAACTATTACTAGTTTTAGAGTTTTTTTTTGTAGTTTTAGCGCGAGCCATGCCGCGGGTTCTGCTAGTATTTAATAACTTTTCCTAGCTCTACACATTTCTAGGGTATTTTACCCTAAATCTTTACAAAGTAAAATGCTAAAAACATTTTGTACTAGATAAGTAATTATTACGTTCAGAATAAGCGATGCATCGCAGAAACGGACGTCGAAATCAATTAGCCTGACCAGAATGTTGAATGTGCACCATTAGTTTTTGCGACGTGCTCAAGCATTGATCTAGTCGTAAGTTTTTAACTTTTTTATTGCCAGTATTTGGATTGCCATAAATAATTTAGAGTTTAAAATGTATGTAAAGATCGATCGGGCAATGATTTTAAGAAGTTAATCTTGGGAATTGTCTATAGATTATATTTTCATGTAATATATCTATGTAATTTTTTTTGTGGGGAGACAATCGAATTGTTTTTCTATTGGATTGTCAATGGCTTTTAATTTTTTTTGTAAACATTTCAAATAAATTAAAAAAAAAACATTCCATATTGGGGATTGGATTGCAATATTTCCATTTTTATATAATATTAAAGACAGTGTATTGTTTTAAAAATGTATCATAGAATCTTGCCTTCACTCCGCTCGTCCCTAACGACATTTCCAATATACTTACCTAATAATATCGTATGGAGATTAGATACCTCTATACCCCCCTACGGCCCCTACGGCCCCTACGGCAAACTTGATGATCCATAAACTAGTTATATACTAAAAATTAAATAAAACAAATGTAAGAAGGCATACATTTGTCGTTGACATTATTAAGCAAGAACTAATAAGTATTTAGAAAATTTTATCTACATTTGAACAAAATCTATACAGATAAATAAAATCTACATATGCGTCTGTTTGTAGTGTCAAAATAACAGCTTTTTACTAAATGTATATGAAAGTATATACGGTACTAATGAGAAATATTTTTTTTAAATTTTGTGTCTGTTTGTTCCGGCCAATCTCCGAAACGGCTGGACCGATTTTAACGGGACTTTCACTGGTAGATAGCTGATGTTATAAGAAGTAACATAGGTTAATTTTATTGAAAAAAAAGAATTAGGGTTCCGCTCAAAAAACTAAAACGTACCTAGGGATGCACCCGAGCGAAGCGAGGGAAAGTCGCTAGTTCATAATAGGAATGTACCTAATCACCTGCAGATAGTTTTTACAACAAAAAAAACTATTATTGGCTTAGTTTACAAGTCTGATTTTAATGTATTCTCGGCAAAGAATAAAAGAAAACCGTATAGTTAAAAGTAGATTAGAGTAATTTGTCTTATGCGTCCACAACTTGCCAGTCTCATGGTGAGTCAATTTGTCTCCCAGGACTAGCACAATAAAAAAAAATATTGATAGACTGTGTGGACAATTACGGTGTATAAAAAATAAAGAAATTCAAAAAATCCATAACATAAGATAGCTACATGCTTATCTTCACGCTAAAAACTTGGCAACTAACAGGACATTACTTAGAGCATTATTCCACTTACAACGTTGTTTTACACATATTTTTTTTTCATATTCCTTACCTATCGTTCTAGTTTTTAGTTAGTTGGAACCTAAAATTATCTTGAACTGTATTTTTTACAAGTTTAATTAATTATTATTAACATTGCCGCTAGCTGAAGGCACTTTTGTAATATTAATTCAGGATGAGATAATGTTATTTTAAGTTCAAACTCGAAGGGATAGGTGACAGTATGAAATTGGTTAAGTTTTAGTTTTTAAAATTATTTAATACTAGCGGCTCACCCTTGCTTCGCTCGCGTTCGTCCCTGGGTACGTTTTAACGGTTAGTATGGAATAGATAGACTTTATATTTTATATACATACGAGTATATACATAGGTATGATGAATTGTGGTGGGTTGTTTTATAACATATTTTCTGAGATAATCACAAGCGGTAAAAAGTAGCCTATGTCACTCCAGCCCTCCAACTTTCTCCACACAAAAAAATCACGCCAATCTGTCACTCTGTGTCGACATGAAAGAAGGACTAAAAAACACATTTTCACATTTATAATACTACTAGTATGTATATAGACTAGTATGGATATTCAAATATTAATGAAATAGAATACAAATATTACGTTTTTGAATAATACAATCAAAGAATCAAAATAATTTATCATTTTCTGTAACAGAATTTCTTAGTATCGAAAGTTACGTACGTAATGGTTAAGTTAATAAATACATTAAATATTTATTAAATAATATTTATTTATTTTTTTAAATGTTAAAAATAAATATTTTCCATTCAGAGTACAGTACGATGATATATCTATATATAAATTACGGCACATTATGACAACCTGAAACAATATGAAATGTTCATAGATCCTGAACAAATGTGCCATAGTTTATTTTCTTAATTATATATTTTGAAATATACAATTGAACAAGCACATCTTATCAACGCCCAGACCACTGATGAGAGGTCTGTATAAAAAAATAAAAAAAACACTTTTGAGTCCCAACTTTTTGTCATAAACTGTCTCAGAGTAAATGAAGTTCCAGCAAAAATTACAGCATCTGACCCAATTCGCAAATGATCAAGACTTTTCATTTAGATAATGTAAGAACAATCTTCATATAAACTGAAGACACTTCTACACAAAGACCTCTTTTGCAACGAGAAGCTCTTTCGTTTCTCAGAAATATGAACTAGGTGAATAGTGAATACATATTTCATCCTTTTTCTTAAGTTCTATTATCATAACAAAAAAAATATTGTTTGTATGTATGTTAGGAATTTTTATTATACATATACATATAACTGTTTAAGAACAAGTTCTTTCTCTAAATTTATATCTTTCGAGTATCAAGTATTCAGTTACATGTATTAGTATACCGTGTTGGATAAGTCAGTGCCTATCTATTTGGAGTCCTCGTGTCAACAACATTTCACTTCGTTTGATTTGCGTCAATGAATCCCACGAATATGCCATAAACGGGGATACAATAAAATTAGTAATACTTGTGTGTGCTAAGTACCAAGGTCTCAATCCCAGCGAGCATCGACATAACACAACCTACGCCAAATTACATTATCTACCTACTCGTATGTATGTACATCTCAAAAAACTTGTTTCAGCAATCGGCGTAAAACTGCTCTTAAAAATAAATGAATATACATATTCTTATTAAGTACTAGCGATTTACGCTTACTTCGCTTGAGTGCGTCCCTAGGTACACAGATTTTGATTTGTATAATTATATATGTGTAAGATTTGTATTTCATACTAACCGTTAAAATGTACCAAGGGACGAACCCTAGCGAAAGCAGGGTGAGTCGCTAGTTTTCTTATAAGTACCGTAATCGTATATACTTTCATAAGTAGCTAGTAAAAAGCTGTTATTTTGACATTACAAACAGCAACAAATTATTTATTTGTATTATAGATGTCATATATTTAATACGCTCGCGCTAAAACTACAAAAAAAAACTAAATCTTAGGTTTCATACATACAAACTTTCATCTGCTATTTTACCCCCTTATGGAATGAATTTCGGAAAATGCTAAAACACTTATTTAATTAATTGTATTGAAGAGCATTTATACCAAGTTTCAAATAATTCTGATCATAAATATTTTTTGGATTGTATTATAACATGTTTTCCCGTGGGAAAGAGATAATTTCCCGCGGTAAAGCGTAGCCTATGTCCTATGTATTTAAGTTCTGAACATAATAATATTTACTTTTCTTTCTTATGATACACAAAAAAAAACACTTTCATTTATTCCATAAGATAAAAACTGTGATATAGTAAATAGCAATAATAATAATAACCTAAAATAAAACTATCTTTAATTTTTATTATAGGATTTGTTTTGATTTTTGATTCCCGACGTTCCACGTCATGGTCACGGCAGAGACCGTGATGATTGCTATAAAGCATTCGAAACGTCGGGTACCAAAAATCAAAATGAATCGGCGATTAAATCCGAAAAGATAGTTTTATATAAAATCTCAAATATTCGCGTAAATCTAAAAAAGTTATACGTAAGTTCGCATAGTTTCGAAACGCGTAATGTTTGTATCCACGCATGTACAGCAGTTAGCAAGGTCTGCGAGCCGGTCCTTATGTAATACGCCTACTGTGTAAGGCGTGTTACTTTTGCTTTCAATCGAGTTCATTCACAAAAAGTGGCGCCGCATCTTTTATACACAGTTGTAAACATACGGGTGTAAAATCTAAAAAATTGTTGAACATAATCTTTATAGTTTTTATATATATATATATATATATATGTGTGTATTAGTAGTCCTGTATGTGTGTATGTCACTGAACTCCTCTTAAACGGCTGGACCGATTTTGATGATTTTTTTAAGTGTTTGAGTGGGTTCCTAGATGGTTTAGATTCACAACTGGGACCCGTAGGTTACGCTGCAGTCGGGTTCTCGGATTTTTGTGAAGACCATATTTTGGCAGGACAAGCTCTCTTGGATCCGCTATAGTATCAAATAAATATATATTGACAAAAATTTTAGAGAGTAGGTACATGTAACAATAGATTGTGACCTGAGCTCTGTTTATAGAAACAGTTGTTTTGAGAACTAACTTAAAACTATCCAAATACACCGGTTAATTTGATTGAAACCAACATTAATATCCAGATTTAACGAGCCATAATTTATAAATTATACACAAAATCACGTACAATATACCAGCCCACAACAAATTTTTTTATTATCAAAAGTTCAAATATTTAGTATTTACTCCAAACGGGAATCGAACTCACGGCAGCTATTTTCCATTGAGTAGAGTATCACTATTCATTACGCCAGATAACCGTCGGCTTTTAAGTATTTTGTACTGCGCAGTACAAATTAGATTTAAATTAAATAAATATCCTATCCACTAAAGAAATTGTACCTACTTATAGCCGTAACTTACACCGTAAACAAGTCAACTTGATAATTAACAAAAAAATCTATACATATAATAAAATTGTAATTAAGCCGAATCTGTACATTATATATTTATTGGAAAATCTTATTGAAATAAACATTATTATCGCTACACGATTCTATAGTTTTTAGACTTTTTGTCTGTCTGTCTGTCTGTCTGTCTGTCTGTCTGTCTGTCTGTTACCGCATCACAGAAAAACCACTGGAGGGATTTTGGTACGGTGATAGCTGGTTATCCGGGTCAACATAAAGGATACTTTTTACCGCGGGAAAATATCTCATTTCTGAGAAAAAATACAAAAACTGCATTGTAAGAGTATACTAACATGTAAAACCTAAGAGTTTGGTTTTTGGCCATCTGAACGCGGGCTGAGCCGCGGGCAATGCTAGAACTAAATAAATACATTAAGTAGTCGTGCACCGTTTTAACAGGCGAGTACAGGTTGTTACATAAGTCTGGTTTATGTTTTTGTCTTCACATGTAATCCCATAACCGGTGTTAAAGTTGTATAGAAAGACATGTTACAGGTACAAACAAAAAGATCGAGTCAGTTATACAATCCCGTATAACAGACTGTCTTCATTAACAAGTTCTTAGTTCAACTGCTTTTTTACTTAACTGTTTGTTTATGGCAAGTTTTACAGTTCATTGGTTTAATGAAGTAATTACACCTTGGGCGAAGGACTTGAGTATACAGAATATTTAACATAAGAAATTAATTATATTTTTTTATAAAATTTTATGTTATATTAAATTCGTATCACCTTTCTATACATATATACTTATATTTAGGTATATATTATAAAGCGTTAAAATTTGTAAGTTTGTATGTAAGGGATAATCTCCGACACTACTGATTCGATTCTAACAATTCTTATAGGTGTACTAATAGGAAGCTATATTATCGCCGAATGCTATAGGTACCTATAGGTCTTTTTTTATTACGATAAAAAGTAAAGTTCGCTGTCAGAAATCATAATACCTAAATGGTTTGAAATAAAGCAATATAAAATGTATGACAAAAAGACACTTAGGGACGCACCCGAGCTAAGTGAGAATAAGCCGCTAGTAT
The DNA here is from genome assembly GCA_921882275.1 of Brenthis ino. Taxonomy (NCBI): domain Eukaryota; kingdom Metazoa; phylum Arthropoda; class Insecta; order Lepidoptera; family Nymphalidae; genus Brenthis; species Brenthis ino. Next base: position 20,242,156 of record OV170234.1, read on the forward strand.
ATTATAAAAGGTAGCGGTAGGTAGCAGGTTCGATTGCTACATAAGACGAATATTTATATTTGTTAGGAACACAAAATTATAGAAAAATAACTATAGCTTGAAAATGTAAAATAATACATGTTTTTTCTTTAGAAAATATCAATGAAAGGGTTTCCAATTGTAACCAAGTAAAAGAATTGCAACCAAATGGCTCGATAGGCCGTACAAATGAGCCGAATATAGCTTCTGTACCATATTATCGTAGTATGTAGATATACAAGGTATTAAAATATAACTTAACAAAACCATACCCAAAGTGTGATGTTCTCCTGACCGTTTCCGGCCACGGCGGCCAATCTCATTGAGACTAGCCAACTGCGCAGTAGATATTATAGTGCACAAGTGTACGCGCAGACACAACGTGCACTCTCTATTCCTGTCACTCTCATACTCCGGTGGGAAGACTGCTCGACACGACCAGTGAGAGTTAAGGGGCAGGACCGACGCCTTTACGTGCTCTCCGAGGCACGGGGGTGAAACACCGCCAACTTCCCAACTCCGGGCTGTTACTGAGGCTTACTATACAGAAAGACTCAATAACTAAACTTGACCCGGCCCGGGACTCGAACCCAGGACCTCCGGGTATGCAGCCGTACATGCTAGCCGTTACACCACCGAGGCAGTTAGTGTGTTGTTTCACACTAAATGTACTTCATTTAGGACAAATGAGATCATGTCGCCAAAACAACACGGGAAGAACAAACTAACGATCTTTATTACATTTTACAAAGAAATTAACTTTTTCACACATTTGTCGAGTCTATGACATCATAGTTTTATCAAACTCAAACAGACTCCACACAAATAGACCTTTGAATTAACATTTTAAATTTACTAGAGTCAATATTGTGCGTCCGCGTGAGAGTTACAATGTGTAAAGCCCAATATATAGATTTCTAATAATACCTATACATAGTTTACTAGCTTTTACACGCAACTCTACTTACTTCTAAGGGGTACGCCCCTTGTGTATGATAGCGTTTAGTTTTTAGGGTTCTGTATCCGAAGTACCAACGGAAACCTATTAATAAACCTCCTCTGGTCTCTGTCCGTCCATCTAAAAGAGGGTGTATCTCATGAACCGTAATAGGTAGAGAATTGAATTTTTTTTTAAAGTTCGTAATCGATCATCGAACTTAATTATTAATATACTACATCCATACATAGAGTAAAAGTCATATTCATAAAAAGTACATGTACGATGGTACGTAACCCTTCGTGTGCGAATTCTATTCGCACTTGACCGATTTTATTCTTATTGATGAGGCCATATAATGATAGCTATAAATGTGACTAAAAATGTAAGAACAAAAAATTAAATGATATTCCAACATTCTAGGTAACTGATGCAGCCATATTTTGTTTATCTGTCCTTGTGATATAATGTTTCTTAAGAGAGTTATGTACATACATACATACAAAGTAAAAAAATAGTTCGGTTTTAAGGATAATTTAAAATATTGATTAAAAGCAAGAATACAGATTGCATCAAGAGGAAGGATATATGTGAGTTACCCTCTACCCTATCCCGCTTACCATGCGATCGAACGCACGGGCAAAAATTAGTATTTCATACATCAGTACAGATTACTCAAAGTCATGTTAGTTTGTGTAGTGGAAATTGAAGCAAAGAACCCAGATGAAGGCATCGATCAATGCCTGAAGACCGCTCGGCAAACATGAATCAAAATTATGACTACCTATTGAATAAAATAAAATTGTATACTGAAAACGATTTAATCTAACCTTAATTTCGACAAGAGCTGTATATTACCGTGGCAACCTTTGTACAATAGAAACTTTGGGTATCCCATTCCGTTTTTTTTTTAAATAAAATCAATTCAATGCTCTAATTTGAATCAAATTGGACGAAATTTAATATGAATACTATAATTAATAAACTGTTATTATTAAATTGGCTACGACAAGTTTTAATTAATGTAGTCACTACTGAACATAATTTTTTAAATTGTTATCTTTAAAACGTGTCCAATAAAGATTTTTATTTATTTACTAGCATTGCCCGCGGCTCCGCCCGCGTTCAGATGACCAAAAACCAAACTCTTAGGTTTTACATATTAGTATACTCTTACATTGCAGTTATTGTATTTTTTCTCAAAAATGAGATATTTTCCCACGGTAAAAAGTATTCTAAATTTTGACCCGGATAACCAGCTATCACCATACCAAATTTCATCAAAAACCCTCCAGTGGTTTTTCTGTTATACGGTAACAGACAGACAAAAATTTCTTAAAACTATAGATTCGGCCTCTGTATCGATAATAATGTTTATTTCAATAAGATTTTCCAAAAAATATCTAATGATTTGTTACAGATTAGCCTAAGTAACAATTTTATTATATGTATAGATTTATTATTTATTTATTGGTTGGACAGCTTTGGATAAAAATTAGGACAATATAACTCCCATGTAAAAACAGAGCCAAGCAAAATGTATTACTTCAATAAAATGGAAGTGTACACTGTAGGTCCTTTTGCGTCGCTTATTGCTGCGAATTTTTTATAAACTTGCAATATCACGGTCCGTCTAGTTTCAGTTACCTTTGCCAGACAACTCAAATAAGTTTTTAATACAGGCACTAAAAAAAAACAACGCTTATTTGCAATTTAGTTAGAATTCAAACACCAAAGTAAAAAAAAAAATCTTCATACAAGATATAAAAGTATGAGATATTTTTAACAAGGGACAATATTATTAAAAATCTGAGTTTAAAATGTTCAATTGAGTAAAGTAGACTAAGTCGATTAAGCTCAAGTACACAACGTGATCTTGTGGCAAGTGGTCAGGAAGAGCAAGCAAAACGATCGCACGAGCAAATCAAATTATGCACACATTTGCGAGTTAAGTCAATGACATCATGCACGTCTATCGGTATAAGTTCGCTCCTTACTCTACCTAACGAATCGATTTGACATATTAAGTATTAGAACATAAATCAAAATGTCGGTTATAATTATCGGTATATTTGCGTTGCTCATACTATTCTTATCTCGATTTAATAAAGACGAATGAATGTGTCAACCAAAAAAATTAAATTATTACATAATATATGTTGCATTTTTTTGCTTATAGCTTACTAGCGACTCACCCTCGCACCGCTCGGGTTCGTACCTGCTTACGTTTTAACGATTAGTATACATTTCTCAGAAATGAGATATTTTACCGCAGTAAAAAGTATCCTATATGTTGAACCGGATAACCAGCTATCGTCATACCAAATTTCATCTAAATCCCTCCAGTAGTTTTTTCGTGGTCACAGACAGACAGACAAAAATTCTAAAAACTTCAGATTGGGCCTCTGTTTCGATAATAATATCTATTTCAATAAGATTTCCAAAAAACATTTAATGTACAGATTCGGCTAATTTACAATTTTATCATATGTAGGTATAGATGATAAGACAATTCTACTGAGAAACTTTTTTTTTTTTTTTGATTAACTTGATTATATCAACAGGATTTTTATAAGACAACTAGCGGACCCGACAGACGTTGTCCTGTCTACACGTCTTTAGTTTGAAAATTTCAAACTTTTTTTAATAATTTTTTTGATGAAAATTATTATTCAAATTGTGAATCTAAACCATTCCCAGATCCCCTTGAACACACACAAAAAAAATCATCAAAATCGGTCCAGTCGTTTGAGAGAAGTTCAGTGACATACACACTCACAGAAGAATTATATATATAAAGATTGAAAGTTAGGTAGGTAGGCTACATTATACTCGGGGAGAAACTATGGGTCCCACGGGATGGATGATAGAAAGACGTTTATGAGTTTTATGTCAAGGAATCTATTGAGAATTGACATAAAATGAAAAAAAAACCCGACTACGTAAAAAGCTAATTAAAAAGAAGAGAACAAGTTGACGGAGGCACATGGTATTATGGAGTCGGAGACATTATAATGTATATCTTTGACTGCATAATACTATATTCCTTCGACAATTTTTTTTTCTTCTTTTTAGTTCTCTTTTTACGCAGTCAGATTTCTTTTTATTTTTGTTAATTTTTATTTTCATTTAAGTACAGCATTTTAGTTTTGGTCAGTTAGACATTTTTAGTTTTATTAGGCAATTTCTTATCTTAAATTAAGCCGTTTAGTAATTACGAGGGAACATACGGTCGGACATACATACATGCATGTCAAACACATAACCCTCCTGAGCTTCGCAGCCGTCGGGTAATAAGGAAACGACGATAATTGTACATGACATAAAACAAAAGGATATACAAATAACAATTAACCTATTTAACACACAGTATAATGACTTTTCGATAACAATTAAATACAACTGTCGGTTAGATATATCTTATTTCCATTTAGGAAGACAAGTATGGACCGAACCTAACATGAAAGGGGTTATTTGTGACGGTGAGGCCCTCGCAGATGTTTTCTTAGAAGCGTGAATCATTAGCTCGCTAAGCTTGGCTTATTGGTATGATAAGTATTCAGATAAAACGTATCGAGCAAAGCTATTATACATTCTATGAGTGGTCATTGTGACAAGCCTAGGATTTTTTATGAATTAAATAATAGAATATCTTGACGATATATCACGTATGAGGTCATCTATATCGTTATCTAGTGCACTTTTCCACTGCAAATCAATATCTTAAAGTTTGATAAAAAAAATTAGAAAGTTAAGACTTCACTTGGTTGAATAACGCAAGATTGGTCAATTTTAAGTTAATTTTACAAATATTTAAAGTTATTCTTTAACGTATTGGTAACTATTCGGTTCTAAGTAAATTTAATGTTAAAAAATAGGTCCGCGTTGAATAATGAGGTTTTATTAAAAAACAAAGAAAAAATAGTTTAATAAAGATCAAAGGATAGCATTTTAAGTTTAAAAAAATTCTCTAAGTTGATGAAGACGAAAAAATACGCTCGTAAATCAAATTCGCGTAATTTTACTGATTACCAGTTAAAGTCACCGAAATATATTTGAACGAATTCAGGATGAATTGCACTATTATTATTGTATCTTTATTTTACACGTTTTTATAAAGTAAGCTGTTTTAACAATTTGCGGATTAGCGACGTCTATAATTATCTATGCAAGCAAACAAAAATAGCCCGAATTTGCTATGTCCAATTTCTTTGTATGAGAAGAGGCATCTGTACTAGTATACTATTATGTAATTTATGGTCGAACTTTTCAACATAATTAAGAAAAACCATTTCTAAACATTATATGTTATATTAAAGCAACTAGGAAAGAATAAGAAAAATAAGTAGAAAACCTATTTGATTGATCAATTACGAATCTTTGATTCGAAATTTCCTCCCCGGATCCGTTACATCTAAATATAAGCGGAAATTAAATTTTATACTTGTTATTGATAGAGGCACATTCCTGAAACTCTCTGAAACGGAAATCAATCGTTCAAGAAATCAAATCAGTTTGTCATATTTATGCTAATTTAGCTAAATATATTATTATTTATTGAAGTGGCAAAGGTAAGCGCAGCGAGATCATAAATAGAATGTAGATCAATCATAATAAAAAAAGTAACGAAAAGAAAATCTTAGAATCGTCGTAGATTTAGCTCTAATCGATACTAATATTATAAAGAGGTAAAGTTGTGAGTTTGTGAGGTTGTAGGGGGTAATCTCTGGATCTACCGAACCGATTTATATGAAATTTGGTAAGAAGATAGTTTGAGACCTTGGGAAAGAGATAGGATACTTTTTATCCCGGAAATCACCCCTAATGGGGGTGAAAATGGGGATAACGGTTTGTGTTGGGATTCAAGCTAGGGGCGAACCCGAGCGAAGCGACGGTGAGTCGCTAGTATCTATAAAGTTTCATACTTCTAACAAAAAATCATATTAATAGGAGTTTTAAAAACAAGCAATAAAGTACAACATTATCATATTACAAACAAGTAAGCCAAGTAGGCGTACATTCGATAATAATTAATTTATGATAGCACGCTTCATTACCCCCTTTAACGATGAAGCGTTTTCGACGTTACACGCATTCATTAATTGAAAATTTAATATATTTCGAAAATTCTCAAAGTGACTCGCACAACACCATCTTCAATTATCTTATATGTATAACATGGGACAATGTTATAAGCTTTGTTAATTAATGTTGTACATTATAAACAAACGTGTGATATTATTTAAGGCTAGCGTTTCTATACAGCTCCGCTCAGGTAGTTTATTTATCTATCTATACATATAATAAAATTGTAACTAAGCCGAATCTGTACATTAAATATTTTTTGGAAAATCTTATTGAAATAAACACTATTATCGATACATAGGCCGAATAAGAATTTTTGTCTGTCTGTCCGTCTGCCTGTTACTGCATCACAGAAAAACCACTGGCGGGATTTTGATGAAATTTGGTATGGCGATTGCTGGTTATCCGGGTCAACATATAGGATACTTTTTACCGCGGGAAAATGTAAGAGTATACTAATATATACAACCATGAACGAATTTCTAATTCGTTCATGTATACAACCTAAGAATTTGGTTTTTGGTCATCTGAACGCGGGCGGAGCCGCGGGCAATACTAGTAATACATAACATACGTAATAGAATAAACGTATAGTATACATAACTAACGATTAACCCTCTCTTCTCTCGGGTGTATCCCTAAGTACGTTTTAATTTTATTTAGTGGAGCCTTAATTCTTTCTTTAAAATAAAAGTAGTCTAATTACTATTCGTAACATCAGCTGTGAAAGTACCATCAAAATCATTTCAGCCGTTTTGAAGATTAGCCGTAACAAACAGTCAGACAGACAAAAATAAAAAAAAATGGTATTCGTATAAGTACCGTATATAATATCATATGCATTTAGTAAAAAGTTGTTATTTTGACATTACAAACAGACACTTCAATTTTATTTATCTGTATAGACTGCTCAACGACGCACTTAGGAGCGCCTAAGCTTCATATCATGTGTTATTTATATTTTTCATCCCTAGATATATTGCCTAAAACTTTGAAAAAAATAGTCGTCCCTTTTAACCTGAAGAAAAACTATAATTTCCAAATTGGATCACTGTAACTTAAAAATAAGGGATGCAATCTTGCATGCATGCAACCCCTTTCTAATCCTTGTATATCCAAAAATCATTTTAAGGTGGATACATTCTTCCCATGAGGAATCCTATCTTAATTTGTAGTTTAAGTCAGTAAGTGGTATTTCGCTTTTCTTTATATATATAATTCTTCTGTGAGTGTGTATGTCACTGAAGTTCTGTCAAACGACTGGACCGATTTTGATGAAATTTTTTGTGTGTGTTCAAGGGGATCTGGGAATGGTTTAGATTCACAATTTGAATAATAATTTTCATCAAAAAAATTATTAAAAAAAGTTTGAAATTTTCAAATTAAAGACGTGTAAACAGGACAACGTCTGTCGGGTCCGCTAGTACATATATATTACTTGTAGAGGCCATCTTACGTACTTTTTGTTTTAAAAACTATTTCTAGACAGAAACAATATTAATAACTGGTAAAACAAAGATCTTTTATTTGGGCGTTTTAATTAGGGCTATAGCAACTTTTGTAACAATGATTTTCATTTGAAATTCTATGACAAGGTATTCTCTCCAGTCTATTATTACCATAGACACAGGCGCTGCGCAAATGATATCGCGGGATTATGCCCAAGCTTAATCCATCCTTTGTTTACCGTTTGCGCTTTAAATTTATGTTGACACTATGATCTCATTTCTAAATAGTTTTTAAGTACATCTGTTATTAATAAAAAACCTATACATAATAATAAATGTGTGTGTGAATGCATTGATAACAAATTGTTAGTTTAACTTGTAACTATGTAAACGATTTTATCCGCCAACCTGCACTTGGCCTGCGTGGTGGACTATGGCCTGATCCCACTAGTACTGAAGCATGCCCCGAGCCCAGCAGTGGGGCGTTAAAAAGGGTTGAATACAAGCTAATTTGGGAAAACGATTTAATCATCTCTCGATTGTCGTATAGGTTCGTAGGTATATGAAATTCGGTGGCAATACAAATTTTTGATATCATCGAGCTGATGAGGAGCCAGGGTATGGATAATGGAACTCTCGGTATCTAGTAAAACCTTCGAGTTTCTCATTTGATTCATTTTAGAGCCCCATACATTACAGTTGATCAAAGCCGCTTTTGTTTATATGTTTTAAAATTATTGTACAAGTAAATTATAACATAGCTAAGTAAATTGGATGTTATGATCCAAACATACATATATACGTATGTATATAGGTGCGAGCGTAGCCACGTGCAGTAGTTAGTAATTAATAAACAAACAAAAATGCTACATTCCTCTAAGTGTTGCCACTGTTTCATGTAAGGAATCGTCTGAGTACCATTGCAATTCGGTGGCAAAGGATATCGCCCCCCAGACCCACCCATATTATCTTAAAATAAACGAAAAGAGAAGAACGAAGTAATATATCACTAGACTCTCAATCCGTCTCGACGGACTGACAGTCACGTCAGTGATCCGATAAGGGTGCTGTTTTTTCATCAATTGTACGAAACTTAAAAATGCAATAAAAAATCCATACCTAGCTAATTGGTAGGTACTTACGAAAACGCAAAGCAAGTTTTTAAGTAATTTAAGTTAGTAGTTATTATGGAAAATTATATTTTTAACCAACTTCCAAAAAGGAGGAAGTTCTACGTTCGTCTGTATGTTTATATTTTTTTACTTTTTAGTATCTGTAAGCCGATTTTTTTAAGTTTTAGAAATTTGCCTATATAATAAGCTTTATAAGTATTACTAAATTATTGATGGACTTATAATTATGAGAATTACTTACTACTTATCTATAAAAATAAAATAAGTGAAGTTACAAAGTACACTATGTTTACGTAAAAACAGCAACGTTCTTAGATATTACGCTTGTTTTGATGACATACAGTCTTGATAAGTAAGTTTATAATTTAGTCACAACATTTACTAATTATTTATTTATTTATTTATGTACCAGAAAAAATTTATATTCTTATACTAACTAACCCATCTAGGAGTACACTGTTTTTAATGCCTTTCTTTAATAGTTTCTTATCCTTCACTAGAGAATAGTATATACAATATACATACATAATATGTATTCTCCATAGTATATACTTTGGAGACGACACGTTTGGCTCAGTTTCTAGTGACCCCTACTTGCTGTGTCAGCCGTCGTGGGTTCGAGTGCTGCTGAGGGCATTCATTTGTGTTATGAGCACGAATGTTTGTACTCCAATCATGGGTCTTTATATTTATAACATGTATGTATTTAAAGTTATATATGTGTAGTGGTATCAACAATCTGGTATCCAAAACACAAGCCTCGTAGCTTACCATCGAACTAGATGCTGCTGTGTGTTGATGTCCCAACATTTTATTTATATTACATATTATGGTCATTTTATTCATCCCAAGAACTGTTTAAATACCTAAAACTAAAATTTGCGAAAAAATCCTAAAAGATACATAGTTCTATTTAAAACTTAAATTAATTTAATACTTTATCAAATTGACATCTAGCTTAATATAAAGGAGCAAAAGCAAACACAAAAAAGTATAAAATGGAGTAACTAATACAAGTGAAAGCACATACTTTCAACATCTTCATATCATTTGATTAGAGATTTACACACTTACTTGCCAGATAAGACGAGTGATAAGCTGTCCACCTTAGTGACCTTCTCGTGCGCATACAGCTCGTGACACTTCAAATGACGTACATTGCGCATGCACATTAACACACGGCGGAATTGCCGTCTGGAGACCCGCAGTGGTTTGAACAGGGCTAAGTACACCTGGAAAGAAGCAAAATAAATATTACAATTTGTTTTTACAAAACTTTTTGGTAACAGGACATAACAATCTGTATTATTTTTGTATAGGCGGATTCCTGTGTTAATTTTTGTTGCAACTGACTTATATTCTAGGTGAACCAATGATGCTTTGGAGCAAAAATATTCTTTGTTATCCTAGAGGCTAGAATCCTCTAAACTACCTTTAGACAAAATATCATCAATATGGTCCTCCAATGTTGCAGTATTTAAGAAAGACTTTGATAAACAATCGTGGGTGTTATAAGGAAAATAATAAGTAACATTTTCTTACATTTATGCAAATACTTATTTGATATTTTAAATAAAAATAACCAATAATAATCAAAATAAATCCGCGATGAAATCCGGTTAGATAGTTTTATTTAAAACGTAAAATATTCGTGTAATTCTAAAAAAGAATACATAGTTATTGAGAAAAATAGATAAAAATAATATAAATTATTAGAATTATAATAGGATAATGAATAAAGGGCACGGAGGAAGGAGGAGCGTTTTCATTCCTTACTAGCGAAAGCAATATGACATAATTTGGATGGAGCTTATGTCAAATTTCCATCAGTGGAAAACTATAGAAAGATAGGTTAGAACCGCTGAGAGTCAAATATAAATCTGTAATTCGTTTACATGAACGAATTAGCCACTTTGTTCATGTTGGTTTACTTTCACGAGAACCGAACACTAAAAAGGTGTTAAGTAAATTCAGTATCTAATAATCTATACTAATATTATAAAGAGGTAAAGTTTGTGAGATTGAGAGTTTGTGACGTTGTAGGGGGTAATGTCTGAAAGAACAGTCTGGGGGTAGATGCAATTTGGTAAGATAGTTTGAGACCCTGGAAAGGACATAGGATACTTTTTATCCCGGAAATCATCCCTTAAGGGGGTGAAAATGGGGATGAAAGTTTGTATTGGGAAGCAAGCTAGGGACGAACCCGAGCGAAGCGAGGGTGAGTCGCTAGTAATTAATAAACCAACTTCTGGGCAGTTCCAAATAACATTATTATAGTATATAGCATTATTTTCAAAATAAACGACAAAATTTTTATTTATTCTGAGCTAAATATACGATTATGATGCAAATGTAAACTGTTGTTGATACACTACAATTGTCTTTGAAAACAAGAAATATTTATTCAATCGACGATCCATGCTTATAATAGGCAATGCGGCGAACAGAGATTGCTTCCAACTTATTCTTTTCATTTTTTGTTGACAGAACAATTTTACTTAAAATGAATCGGGAAACAAATATGTCAAGGCTGTGGATTAACAGCTCATTCGTGACCATAACGAAACTTGAACACGTCATAAAATCAGACTCAAATCTGTTACGAAGTGCAGTATCGTGCATTCGTACCTAAGTAGAACGTTATTGAACATTTTCTTGTAGATATACTCGTATAGGTAGGTACCTTCTAGTATTTTACTACAAATGGTAGGTAAATATGTGTATACTTAATACTCAAAACAAAACGAAATGGGTTTAAACCAGAATTTTCAACTAAAGATATACGAGTATATGTAAAACTAGATTTAAACAATTTATTGCCGATTATACATTGTTTAACTCTCAAAAATAGTACTAATTCAATTCTTTTATTTCATGGCTTCTCGGTGAAAAGTACTAAAGCACAATATAATAACTTTCAAATTATACATGTCAGTGGTCCAGTGGTAACGAGTTGCTGTTGGCACTTCTGATATATCCAACATGATTACCACTTGTCTTACGGTGAAGGAAAACATCGTGAGTAAGAGTGAATGTCTGAGAGAACCTAGCTAGATTTTAAAAGAGCTGTGAAGTCCGCCAACCCGCACTTGGCCAGCGTGGTGGACTATAGCCTGAACCCCCTCGTATGATTGGAGGCACGTGCCCACAGTGGGACGTTAAAAAAGGCTGTATGCGTATACATGTATGTATGCGTACACTATACATATCATTTACAAGGTACAATCAAACACACAATGTTATTCTCATGTAATATAAATAATTTTCATCACGAAATGGACTAAAGTGAAATTCCACCTTTAGTTTCCAGCCAAGAAAGTACATAATTACCACTAAATCAAAACCTTAAGCAGTCAGAATCTGAAAAACAAGTGCGCACCTACTTTATTTCTTGCAGTGAGAAACATTTCTTCAAAATAATTTCATAATTGCTAACACAAAACAAATAGGTCACATTTGTTTGTAAAGGGTACACCTTGGAATCTTAAATGAACGAATGAATGGCATTAGCACCGAGGTTTAAACGATAACGATACCTCGTATGTATATTCATCAGACTAATTCTGAATAATCATTGTTTGACATGCTTTCAGGGTTTGATATAAGCGATTAAAGCTATTGTATGATGTTATCAAAACTAGCAAGCTTTGATAACACAATACAATAGTTTTTCTTATAATTAAATTGGAACAAAAAACTTTGATAACGTAAGTAACCTCATATAAATTAAGTTTCCAAAGAATACATAAATCTATACAAATATTATAAAGCTGAAGAGTTTGTTTGGTTGAACAAGCTAATCTCAGGAATTACTAATCCGATTTGAAAAATTCTTTTTGCATTAGATAGCCCGTTAACTAAGGAAGGCTATAGATTTTATATTATCCCGGAAAAATGTACGGATCCCATGTGATAGATTTTTTTTTCTTTTTCTAGGGACGAACCCAAAGAGAAGCGAGGGTGAGTCGCTAGTTAAACATATAGGTGTTGTGCTAAATAAAAAGAGTATGTAGGGAATATAGTAAATAATAACTAGACGAAAATGCCGATTAGCACTCCATCATGTCCTGTCACGTAATATGTAATAATACAGCAAACTTAGGATTTCATATAAAGATTTAATAAACATATATATACATATATTATACGTAAAAATGTCTCAGTGGTTTAGTAGGTACCATATACGGCTGAAAATCCGGATGTCCTGGGTTCGAGTCCCGGTTTGGCGATTTTTTCTGTAATCTCAGTAACAACCTGATTCCTTACCGGCCGTGTCTAAATGACGTCCCACCGGAGTATGAGAGTGTCGGGAACAGAGCGAGCACTCGAATATATGACAAACAAACATTATGTATGTATATTTGTATTCGAATTTATAATGTGCTAGTGATCTGCACTCGCCTCGCTCATGCGATAGCTCTATGTCAAGCGTTTTTCAGTAACTATATGCTACAGACATATATTCAACTGGAAACACTCAGCAAATTAGGATGCTGGACGAGCAACAGATCGTTGCGACTTTATGCTTACAAATAGTTTATTGGCCGGCGAGTGTCTAGTCCAGTACATCAAGTGGTCTTTCTGGAGTATAGTAATCTCAAAAAGATACTTGAGACGCACCTAAGCGAAGCGACTCTATAGTAAAAACCAATATAAAGTAATCGTACCGTTTGTAATGTCTTTAACTACTGATCCGATTCTGAACATCGATTTGCGCTACCTAAAAACGTTTTAAAACAAAGCAATGAAATATATGGAAATCATTCGGATGTCTTTTTTTAACAAAACACAAAAATTAGGGCCTAGGATACGCCCTTTTGTTTTTTAATAATATCTATGTACCCTAAGACACTCACGTATGAATCATCAAAATCGGTTAAGCCGTTTAGTCATTACGAGTAAATATAGGATCGAACACACATACACACAGGTCAAACACATAACCCTTCTTTGGGTTTCGCCGCAGTCGGGTAAAAGAGACGGGCCCAGACGACCCGGATTTAGGCACGCACCCGAGCAAAGCGAGGTTTATGCGCTAGTATAAGATATATGTATAAGAAACTATAATAGTGCACAATAGTAAATACACGTTGAAACCATGAATCGCGTTAGTAAGTCAAGACGGTAATGAATGCACATTCATCGTACTCGCGCTGTATAATCAGCAACTGATTGCCTTTTATTCAAGTAAGGTCGTAGGGCGTGTTGCAAATTTATAATTTATCTTTTGAAGTCTTACGTTATTTATTCTTTAATAAAAATTCTATACTAGAAAAATACAGTTTGATAAGAAATTCTCAATTCCATAAAATTATGTAAAGTTTGATAATTTGTTTATGTTCTATTTATGGCTTTTAATAAATTGCGTTGAGCACAGTAATTTATTCCGCCAATCTCACGTAATATATAAAAAAAACATGGCGAAAATACTTATGTATTTATGTAAGGATATATAGACTACAAGTAAAAAGGTAGCTATTATTTAAGTAAACATACACTAAATAAAAACTTTTTAACAAAAAAATAAAAACCGACTTCAAACAAAAGTACTAAAAAGTAAAAAATAACTGATTGGTAGTTTTCATTTACTATACATACCTAATCAAATATTTTCGAAGTCGGTGTGCTTTGCTTTGTATGGGCTGGCACCGATTTCGAAAATATTTGATTAGGTATGTATTTAAAAGGTAGGCTTTAATTACTTAGCCAAAGCACACCGACTTCGAAAATATTTGATTAGGTATGTATAGTAAATGAAAACTACCAATCAGTTATTTTTTACTTTTTAGTACTTTTGTTTGAAGTCGGTTTTTATTTTTTTGTTAAAAAGTTTTTATTTTTCCCTTTTTAGTGTAGACAGTAGTAGCATAGTAAGGATTCTAACATGTTAGGCTTGTCAAATCAAACAAAATAAGCCCAAACTCAAAGTATCTACTATTAGCCGTTGAAGAGTTCCACCTATCCACCTTCTGGCCTTGCCATCAGATCAGGTCAACAACACCGAACCACTGTACTATCAACGGAAATAGAAATACTTGCAAGGTTTCGAGTCAATATGACAATTAGAAGTAGGTTAAATTCATCATTAGTTGTTTTTCCACCCTTAGGGGTGGTATTTTTTTTTGAAATTTAAATGGGACCAATCTGGAAGTATACCCTTTCAAACAAAACAAAAATTGTCCAAATCGGTTAATAAATGACGGAGTTCTGAGGTAACAAACATAAAAAAAAAAAAAAATAACATACAGTCGAATTGAGAACCTCCTCCTTTTTGAAGTCGGTTGAAAAGAACAAAAAACGTGTGTGTGTGTACTTATGTAGTAAGATGTTATACTTCTTTGGCGTATTAAAGAATAGAAATAGCTTAATAAAATCCCATATGTCACAATTCTCTGTTTGTAAAAGGAATGCAGCTAACTTCATTATGTCGCTTTTTAGCTGTCGGTGTGCACGCGCATCGTAAATTTTTTACTCTCATATTTTTTTCCAAACGTACCAAAAGAAGTATAATTTCAAAAATATTATATACTTATATTTTGTACTAAATTAAACCAATTTGTTTTAATTAATAATAACAAAATTCTCACGTTCAACTCAGCCAAGTATTAATTGGCAACAAAATAACGTGACCTTTACCGTTGACATTATAATATTTTTAATAATCATTACCGGCCAGCCTAAAAAGAGTCAACCTTTTAAGCAAAACTTTTGAAGTAAAACGCTATGAGCATTTATCGCGCCTCGTCTAAAGTGGCGGCGTCAACATTGCAATTTTATATTCAAACAATGGATCACTTTTTTTGAAGAGTTAGCCATATTGTTCTTTTGTTCCGTTCAGATTTATGGTGCGCTCGATACCGATATTTATATTTAAAACTATACGATGCCTTTTACCGCGTTCTAGTTTAGACGGTATGAGAAGGACGCGAATACTCATTCCGGGAATGGTTCTGTTTGTTCGAACCTACAAAAATACGCTCGACATATTTTTGGCTTAGATATTTTTTATTACATTTCTTAGTTTTCATGTCTGTCTGCATTTTCCAATCATTGGTTCGTAAATAGCAATTTTGAATAGGTACTAACTTAAAATTATGATTAAACATACAACAAATAATAATTATTTATACAAAATAAAATACTATTAGATCACAATAATAACAACACAAATTGATTATTTTGAAATTGTTTAACCCAATTAATAAAATTAATTATTTAAAAATGTTATATTGTAGCTTTACAATTTTACATTTTCTTAATAATTAACTGCCATTTCTTTTTTCTTCCAAAATCTATACATATATTAAAATTCCGAGTCAAATCTGTACATTAAATATTTTTTGAAAAATCTTATTGTAATACTCGTTATTATCGACACAGAGGCCGAATCTATAGTTTTTAGAATTTTTGTCTGTCTGTCTGGGGACGTATCAAAGAGAAAACCACTGGATAGATTTTGACGAAATTTGGAATGATAATAGCTGATTTTCAATAATGATTATTTTCGAATTTCAACCTCTGATTGAATTTTCGTTTTAAATGTGTAATATTCGCATAAATCTAAGAAAGTAATAATTGTGATATGTATGGAAATGAGATAGCTGAAACGATTTATCTATCTATATATATTAATCACTCGGCAGAGCTTGAACCGATATGAGCACTGTTATTTTAAACACATTCAATTCTTTGCATCGTGGGTAAAAGAAAACTGTAAATCATGAAATAAGTACGTGTACAATTTGCACACGTATGTATACAGTTATCAATACACACATTAAATTGTAGGTAGTTTTTCATACTATTGCATTACACGCCTCACTCGACCATTACATCTGTTGTCGCGTATTGTTTACAAAGTTAGGAGATACCTACCAGATTAATTGTTAGACAATAAACATTAATTAAATTTTATTATATATGAATATAAGGTCAAACTATTATACTTCCTGTTAATTTGATTATTATTATAAATACGAAATTTTGTATGTTTGTTACTCGTTCAAGCTAAAACGACTGGACAGATTTGGATAAAATTTATTGCACAGATAAATTTTAAATAAAAGTATTTTTTCGATTTTTTTCACAGACTTATTTAGATTTTTGGTTCCCGACGGTCAAGTATTCGCGTAAATATAAAAAAATATTATGTGACACAGATAAACTATTACGTGGAATAACATATAGACTGTTGTTAGGCACATAGGGCGCACCCGAGAGAGTATAAGCCTCTAGTAATCTAAAAAATATATATAAAATCTCCAGTAAATAAGCCAATCTAGATAGCGCAACTCATTTTTAAACCTTGCATTCGAACCACCGAGCAAGATTTGTAACAACTCCAAGTCATAAATATGCGGATCAACCCCCAATAAATTCAACCAATTTTACCATCTACGATGGTGTTTATTTGCACATCGTATAATTTTGCATATATTCCTACATGGAAAAGGATTACTTTGAATATAATATTAACATTTTTATATACTGCTACAAAAATGGCGTACAGACATCAGTTATTCATATCCGGTTATGTACTTAATTTTTTTATAGCTATTAAGATATTTCTCTCTTGATGAAGTCAACAGAGAGAACGTTATATTATGTGACTCCTTTATCTCCTATCTTCTGAGAGATGTATTGTCTGCATGGTGAAGACCAGCAGGGCTATAGACAAACTTTAGTGACTAACAAAGCTTACATTGATGTATTCAATCTCAAACGAAAATGGACTATATTGGTGTCACTTATGACATGTTTGTACATTGTATATTATGGTAAACAAATATTGGAGTGACCAATGACGATAGTTTTGATGATAGGTGATGATAGATAAAACATTTAGCTTTACAGTTTCTTTATAAAAATAAAAATAATATAAAACACGATAATAATGGGGAATATACGTGTGATTTAAATAAAGGTGAAAAATATTTTTTTATAATCTTTATTGCTATTATTATATGTTTTAGTATATATTTAGTATATTTTTTGCACTATATTGCCCGCTGACATCTTCTTCCACAACCAGGGATTGACTGGAAGAGATCTCTTTTAGAGATAAGTCCACCTTTGTGAACTATGTTTACTTGTGCTATTTTTTCTGTATCATATTTTAAGTGCAATAATGAATATAATAAATTGCTTCTGAACTGTGTATTAAGCTTATATCAATATATTTAATGTCATTTTTTTTTCATTGAGAAAATAATTATTGAAAAATGCAAATACAGATGGGAAAGTCAAAGTAGTTGAAACGCAACGCCATTGGTCAGACCGAATGTGACATCAAAGTACATATAACTTGTTCAGAAAACCAAAAACCTAATTCTTAGGATTTACAGATTAGTGTACTCTTACAATGCAGTTTTTGTATTTTTTCTTAAAAATGAGACATTTTCCCGAGGTAAAAAGTATCCTATATGTTGACCCGGATATTTTTAGTTTTTTTTGTGTTTTGAACCTTAATTAAAAAGAAAATTGTATATCTGGCCAAAAACTCCGAGCGACGCTCGGTCGCCCAGATACTTTAAAGTTATATATGTGTAGTGTATCAACTATCTGGTATCCATAACACAAGCCTCGTAGCTTCCCATGGAATTAGACGGTGTTAGTGTGTTAATGTCCCAACATATTTATTTATTTTAATAGAAAAAATATAAAATAAAAACAAAATGACTGACTGTATTATTATTTGGAGCATTTATTAAGACAGAAAACCAATAAGCGTATCCGTTTCTAAGCACGCTTGATTGAAAGCGAGTGATTAAATTTTAATATCTAAGCAAAAACACGACGTAAAATTTGAATGGTATGGAATAAAATTAAAGATTTAGAGCTAAATTTTATTACATGTACGTACACGTACGTATTTCATTTTATTATATCCAATTAACTTTGCAAACGTATTTGTGTCTACAGTTTTTATTATACTGGTTCTTTTAAAAATTAAGTTTTTCCATTCAAACACATTTCTTGAACTATTTCTTAGAAAGTCCTTATTCTTATTACTAGAAAGATCAAATATCTAGGCAAAATATCACGAGTTTCTATATTCTAGTTACACCTATAGCCTATAGGTCGGCTTTTTGATCTTAAAATTCAAAACCTTTAGATTTTCCATGGATAAAACAATTCATTTTCGTATAAATAAAATATTTATATACAATAAAAAGTATCAGAAGTACGCTTTTGTATTGAAATGTATCAAATAAAGCTTGACATAACAAACATCCATCTTATTACACAACGCCTACATTGATTGATATCGATCTGCAGAAATGGCCTGTACAGTGAACACTTGGGTCACATTTGGTCTTTATCACTTATGATCCCAAAGAAGGAAATACTTAACGACAGAAATATGTATATGAGAACAGCTTGTCTATGTCAAGTGAATTTAGGTTATATTCGTTATAATAGTAAAACACTTCATATTCAATAGAGAATTTTTACAAAACTTATTTTGAAAGAAGCGACAAAAAACAACGGATAAAGTAAACAATGCACGTAAATATTTCTTTTACAATGTAAATAATTACTCATTACCTCACTCATTACCCAACCAGCAGTTTTCCGTAACCGCACCAAAACCTTACATGGTCTTGGTGCAATTTAAAAAAAAAAAAAACTATTTTTTCTACGAAAAACGCTTTGTTCGTAAATAGACAGCGGGTGTATATAAAGCTATTATTACTATTGAGACGGCTACTGATGTTATTATAACTATTGAGACGTCAAAAATCTTAAGCTTTCCCATGAGTTGCCATAAAGCATCGAAAACGATGAGAACCACACAGTAAAAAAAGACCTCAAAATAATCGAAATTTATATGAAATGTCAAATATTCATGTAGATTTGAGGAAGTACTTATCTTGTACATCATTTCTGGCTTAAAAAGCAGATAAAGGAACTACGCCACGACCGCGAACTATTAAAATTCATTACAGTCCGAAATTAAAAATTTATGCTATTATCATTTGGGAGAGATGCTATTCCATCTAGACATCGTTTCCAAAAATCAATTTATTACGGTTAATCAAAAAGAACCTCCTTAGAGAAGGTAGCAATAAAATAACATGTAAGTCGAAGAGCAATAGGCAATCATGTACCGTTGCCAATTGGATGTGAACTGTTTTTGCGTTTTGTTAATGCAATAAAGTTCACACGAGAGAAATAATTTCTACAACATTAGTTCAATGATCTGTTTGTCTGTTCAGTTGCTGATGAACAAGCTCAAAACGAATAAAATATCATTTTACTCTTGATACCTCAAGAAAAATGTCTAAGAATAAATTCTTAATCCTTTCATACGAAGAGAGTACAAAGAGCTTTGTTGAGGTGGAAATTGAAATTTCTTTGAGAAATCCATTCTTATTCTCCCCATAACAACCAGGACTGCAGTCCCGGAACTTTTATGTCAGAGGAGCGCCCATAAATTTCAGAAAAGTGCAAGGTTTTATGTTTACTAAGTCATAATCAATGAATCTATAAAAAAAAGAATGCATCATCCTAAATTTTTTAATATTATTAAAATTCTCCACTCATTAATTACTGTAAGTCCCAAACTTGTAAATAAGCCCCTGACTTTAAAACAATGTTATCTTCTAAACTAATTTATTGTTTTTATTTCGTTACTTTATTATTATAAGACTAGCAATACCCGCGGGTCCGCCCGCGTTCAGATGATCAAAAACCAAATTCTTAGGTTTTACACATTAGTATACTCTTACATTGCAGTTTTTGCAATTTTTCTGAGAAATGAGAAATTTTCCGGCGGTGAAAAGTATACTATATGTTGACCCGGATAACCAGCTATCACCATACCAAATTTCATCAAAATCCCTCCAGTGGTTTTTTTGTGTTGCGGTAATAGACAGATAGACAGACAAAAATTCTAAAAACTGTAGATTCGGCCTCTGTATCGATAATAATGTTTATTTCAATAAGATTTTCCAAAAACTATTTAATGTACATATTCGGCTTAGTTACAATTTTATCATATGTATAGATAAATCAATGCTACATTTCCCGTGGAATAGATTTGTTATTGTTTCTCAAAAAACTTATAAAATTAATAAATAAATTTATGAACAAAATAAAAAAAAAATACAGATAATTCTAGCCTAGTTACGGAAAATCTGATGCTAGACTACCTGATCCTGGTCGCTATCTATTCTTTAATAACAACATAATTAATTAAGATTATTCATATAGCTTTACGAAAAAAAAATGTTAAATATAATTAACTCGTCTTTTTAGATATGTAAGAAGCACGTTAAGCCCAATTAAAATAAAATATAAAGACACAGAATACTAATCTTGAACTTTCGCTTAACCAGTGAGAGATAAACATCAGCATAGTTATAGAACGGTAGCGGATACAAAATTTGTTTAAGGCTTTCTTTTTTGGTTTCTGGGCAGTACCCAATGCTAGTAAAAATTCTGTATCTTAAATTTGCTTCAGTCGTTAAATTTTAGTAGAAAACAAAAGACAAATCATTTTTTTTAAAGTTATTTGTATTTTAGTATTGTGAAAAAAGCCAAGTGACTTTAATATTGGACCTCAATATCTTTATATATATAATTCTTCTGTGAGTGTGTTCTGAACTTCTCTCAAACGACTGGACCGATTTTGATGAAATTTTTTGTGTGTGTTCAAGGGGATCTGGGAATGGTTTAGATTCACAATTTGAATATTAATTTTCATAAAAAAAATTATTAAAAAAAGGTTGAAATTTTCAAATTAAAGACGTGTAGACAGGACAACGTCTGTCGGGTCCGCTAGTATTTAAATATTGTATTATAAAGGTATATCACTATAACATACCTTCCAATACATATAAAAGTATTTTGAAAAGTAATTTGATATTACAATCGTCTTCCACAAACCTTTTTTCAAAAGGATCCTTTTTCCTTAAGTACGACTAAGTCAGTAAGACTAACTGTCAGTTAGTTTAACTGTCAGATAGATTAACAGTAAATTAGATGAACGGCTAGTTAGTTTAACTGTCTGTCACTAAAATGTAAAAAATAACTAAACGGGGGTTTTCATTTAGAATAGATACCTAATCAGATATTTTCCAAGTCGGTGACAGCGGCACTCGAACCCGCGACCGTTGGCACAGCAAGTAGGGTCACTACAAACTGAGTGAAACGTGTCGTCAAATTTATAATATGTATACATTTAAAGTTTTATATGTGAAGTGTATCAACTATCCAGTAGCCATAACACAAAGCCTCGTAGCTTACCATGGAACTAGATGGTGCTGTGTGTTAATGTCCCAACGTCTTATTTATTTATTTGTTATTTGTTTGGTACCCAAAAGGTTCAACTTTTTGAAATTTAACACAAATCGTGTTTTCGATTAAAAATGAATCTTTTTAAGGTTGTTTTTGCCTTGCTCCGTTGTAAAAAATATAATTTGTACGTACAAGCGTCAAACATGGTCTGGTAATTGTAAAAACCCTCAAGTGAAAAAAACAACATAATAATAAAATTGGCCAAGTGTGAATAGCGCTAAAGATTTCTATTGCTATTTAAAACAAGATCCTGTTAAAAACACAGAATTATTTAATATAATTAAGTAACTAATTAAAAAATAGATTGGATAGCATAATTACGCGCAACATTGGCAAGTGCTGTAGGAACTTTCTAGTTTAACCTATAACGGACGTCCTGTGTTCCTGGCCTTTGCCTTTGATCATCAAACGATCTTTGATGCTGAAATTATATCGAAGACGTCAAATATAAGTTAAAAGAGAAAAAATATGTACCTATAAGGTAGATATAATATACTTATTATATATATAGGTACTAGTTTCTGTTCATGGCTCCACTCGCGTGTAGGGGCAGAATATAATGCATCTCAAATAAGGCAACCATAACTACGTGAAGAAATAATAAACCCACTACTCGCAAACTTTTGTATCAATAATATTAGTGTAATTTGGTCAGGTCGGAAAATTATCGTATAATTAGAATTGGCATTCAGTCATTGTAAAGAAAGATCAAAATTAGAATAAGGTACAAGTTACTACGAATAACCCTCCATGTACAAAGTCACTAAATCTCCCGTCCCACACGAGGTGAGGGTGTGTACTATTTGGATTTATTAATCGGAAAAAATATATAACAAATTAATGCAATTAAGTTAACATATTTTTTTCTTGAGTATCGTTTTTTTTCTTTTCTTTTTAATTAATATCTTAATTGTAGTTATTTAGAAAACGAATACTCTCACGATTTTATTTTTACATAATAGCGATTTAATGACTATGGTCTGTTTTACCCCACCTCTTCAACGCAGGATAAATCTATACTTAATAAAAAATATATTAAAAACCTGTCTAACTAAAAAAAAATATGTATATCTAAATACAATCATGTCGTTCAGGCAGCAGTCTGCCTATATAATAGACATCAACCTTTTTAAAACCGATACAATTCACACAAAGGGAAATAAATAAGTATATTAAAGAAAGCTAACTCGAAGATATATTCCACTGTCTTTTATGATGACGTCTTCGTTTGAGAGAACAGCTATTAAATAACAAGAGTGCACTTTGAATCATCGACCTATTTTCAACTATTACTTAATAAACGGTTTTAGTTCTAGCACTTAAACTGACATTTTGTTATCCATCCATACTTAATATTATAAACGTGAAAGTGTGTTTGTGTGTTTGTTTGTTTGTCTTTCTTTCACGTTGAAACGGCTTGGCGGATTGGCGTGATTTTTTGTATGGAGATAGGTGGAGGGCTGGAGAGTGACATATGCTACTTTCTATATCTCTATCCCACGGGAAAACACGTCATAATACAATCCAAAAAATTATTTATGATCAGAATTACTTCAAACTTGACATAAATACTCTTCAATACAATTAATTAAACACGTGTTTTACCATTTTTCGAAATACATCTCATAAGGGGGTAAAATAGCGGATGAAAGTTTCTATGAATAGTAGGTACCATTTTAAGGGGTTTTTTATAGTTTTAGCGCGAGCGAAGCCGCGTGTTCTGCTAGTTATTTCATATATTAAAAATAATACCAGTTATAATTAATAAAACTTATATTATATAAACTCAATAAAGTTAGGTAAATTCTACTCCGCAGGTAGTATGGCGTGAAGTTATTTATTTTTGTTTTCAATCTTTTATATATTTATTATGTTATTATTAATATTAAAATATATTTTCAGTACAATAATAATATAACGAAAAAATAACCAATTAGGTATACAATATACTGATTTAAAAAAAAAACAGAGCGTTCTTATCAAAATATACAAATATAACATAAAGATATATATTTTTTCATATTAATTTTGCCATTCCAACCACACACTCAGATTTCAGATCACACCAGCCACAGGCTCGACGAAATGTCAGCAATTTAATTAAATTAAAACGTACGGTGGTTGCATACGCAGATTTATTTACCATATTGCTTTTTCGCACATCAAAGTTGTGGTTATTGTACATAAATGCTTTTTTTTATTTTTCCTGTATAGTTATTCAATAGACTCTTATTACTTTGCACATTATGTTGCAGGTTGCAAGTCCGACACTAGCACGGGACGAAATGCCATCAAAACGGTCCTTTAAGCGCAAATATTTTGTGTACAAATAATTCATTACATAAAACCTATAAGGCTTTAAATTTAGTACTTTAGTAAAGGCGGTTAATACTTACATATGTACATATAGTTAACTAATAACTCACCGTCTTCGTCCCTAGGTTGCTTCCTTCCAATCCCTTTGAGAATTGATTTCCGGCATAAAAACTATTCTGTCCTCCCCAAAGTCTCGAACTATCTTCTTACTAACTTCATTTAAATCGGTTCAGTAGTTTCGAGGCTTATTCGGTACAAACAAAAGAATCTTTCCTCTTTATAATACTAATATAGATGTAAACACACGTGTTTCCTAGTAATCAGAAAGGTGGAAAATCGATGGAAGCATACAAGAGAGGTGAAGTGAATAAACCGCAACTTGCAATATTGAGGCATCGCGGTTGGGGTGCAACACCTCTGCATAAATCGATATTTTCCTCAAACGTGCCATTCGTGGGGTCTTTATTATGAATTCATTAGAAATTCAAATCATATCTGAATATGTCAGATTATGTTGAAAATTTTTGAAAACAAATAATTTTACATTTGATATTACACTAATTTTTGTCAATACAGATAAATAGAATTGTAGTGTCTGTTTATAATGTCATATTTACAGTTTTTTTACTAAATGAAAGTTTTTTATACGTTACTTTTAAAAAGAAAAAAAAAATCGATTCCATTTTATCGTTCCAGCTTGTCTCCGAAACGGCTGATTTTGACGAGACTTTCACTGGCAGATAGCTGGTAGTATAGATGATATCAGGAGTAACTTAGGCTACTTTTATTTTAGAAAAGTAATTAGTCTTCCACACAAAAAAATTTAAAAACCCATGAAATTGTGAACAAAATCTGCGTACTTAGGAACGCACCAGAGCGAAGCGACGGTAGTAATTAAATAAAATTGTATCACGTTTGTGTACTAATAAAATGTTATAGTTCAAAAGATTGAATATTTTATCAAAACTGTATTTTTAGTGTTCAATTTAGTAGTATCGTTTTGACTAATAAAGTAGTAGGAGTGACAAAGGCAGATATAGCTTGCCCCCCTATTCTAGATGTACGTCAAAAATCAAAGCAAAAACATTTAATGGTTACGAAATAAATAATTCACGTTCGGGCGATGCCTCGGAATGAGACGAGTCTATCGATTCAGATTAAACGCTAACGTGATCTAATGACAGCGCCATCTATTATTAGCACATTTGATTATTCTATCAAAGGGCATGAAACCGTAAATCGATTCGTGTTTAGTCGCGCGATATTCGAAAGCGGCTGGGTCTAGTAAAAATCGTTGTCTAATAAGTGTTAAGTGCCTAAGATATCTCAGGAAAAGTCAGCATCATGTTTCAAAACTTATATATTTTAACTAGATTTAGTTAGAATTTATTATAAAACATTTATTCTCAATATTTACTTATTTCCTATTTCCAGTTAAAAATCACGGATCGCATCCTGCCATGTTTCGTTTTTCTATTTTAAAATTAATTTCTTTTTTTTTTCGGTTATCTGTAATTTGTGCATTCGCGTCGTCAGTGTAGCCAGTATAATCAATTAATGACTGTTTTATTATACATTGAAATAGCGAAACCTTACAAGTGTGTAAGGAATTTTTCCCATAAATATCTTATAACTATGATGGTAGGTGTGGTATCATGGGTTTATTCCTTGAGGTATTTAGTTGTTTTAAAAAAAATAGGTGAAACTAGGCTATGAGCTCTACGAATGCCGTCTACGAATGCCCTGGTTTAACTAAAGTTAGTTGCAAACCGCTGTGGACAACGGCTTTAAAGTTTTGGATGCCGACGTAAATCAGAGCACATTTAGTTTGAATTGACTACAATTTATAGTGAGGATATGTTGTCAAATAGTTTATAATTAATTCGAAGTCTAATAATTAATAAAAATATTAAGTTTGTTCATTAACTTACTTACAGGTTAGGCCATCAGCTCTAGAAGCATGACGTTAGACTGTAAGGAAAATAATATAAGAACAAACTTGTCCAAACTTGTTGTTGAAACGAAAGTAAGCTAAGATAGGAGTTTTGAAAATTCATTCCTTCATTTCGTTATTTATGAAGTTGGAATATTGAAGCTGTTAAAATCTTATCAAACCCTTAACAGGTAAAAAGGGGTGAGTTCAAAGTTTGTATGGAAACAATAGCATTCGGGTGTCGAACTGAAAAAGGGGCAGTGTAGCCGGTGCAGATTGCGGAAAAAATCGATTATAAAACCATGTTATTTTTATCTTTCCCCAATGTACTGTACTTATTGGTAATTGATAAAATGCTTTGGCTAAGATTGAATCATATGACGCCCCATTAATTTTGATCGGTACTCTGTCAAAAATGTAATCAATTTATTATAAGAGTATATTATATCCATAGTCCCCTGTTGGTAGTTCAGATACGCGGCGAGACCATTGTTTTTTTAATTAAAACAAATGAAAGTGTCAAAAATCTTTGAGGCATACACAGTATTTTTTGCTTTTCACTATAAATATAATGAATTCATCTTATATATTTCTTCAAGTTAAATTTGACAAAGAAAGATCGTACTTTCCAACGACTTTAATTATATAATTTTAGGAACAATTCGTAGTAACAAATTTTATACGAAGAAGATAATATTCGCTTTATTAAAAAGGTATATGTAATTGAATCAAAAGAAATAACACACGTAAATAAACAAGTGTTTTGGGATCGTATAGAAAATGCAAAGAAATAGACTTTTTGACTTTTGAGAAAAATATAATAGCGAGAATAGATTAAAAAACTTCCATTCTGTTAAAGCGCGTTATAGAAAAAAAATCGTTAAATTTCCCCTAAGCTTTTTATTTTAACCCCATCGTTTGATAAACGAAGGGAAACGCTACCAATACAATGAATTACAACAATAGCATACTTTGCTTTTAACACACATAAGCCAATAGTACTTGGGCGATAGAGCATCGCTCGGCATTTTTTTGGAAAAAATATGAAAATAGCATTTTTGTCAGAAAAGATATCTAATATATAAAATTTCCATGTCACAATGTTAGTTACCGTACTCCTCCGAAACGGCTTTACCGATTTTTACCAAATTTTGTATGCGTCTTCAGTTGGTCTGAGAATCGGCTACTATCTATTTTCCATACCCCTAAGTGATAAGGGTGGCCCACGTTAGGGACGAACCCGAGCGGAGCGAGGGTGAGTCGCTAGTATACCTATATAGATAAACATAAAAAGCAAAACCTTATCTAAATACAAAATTTGATCTAAATAGTTAGTATTACACAAGAATTGCTCATTTATTATATGATAGATTTGTTGGCTCTTAGATTTTTTTGTTTAACTTGTTTGTTTTAACTTTCAAATACACTACTGACCGTGTTTACACGACGTGTTTGTCAAACTGATTTACATCTTTATAACTATTGCAACACGTACCTAATTGGCCTCTTAAGCTGGAACTTGACTCACGATGTCTGGTTACTACACAGTAGGATATTTGTTACAATACCGAGATAATATCATTAGCGAATATTACATATTTAATTCTCACATATGTTTATTTTCACGCCTCCACGTCTAAACCGATTGTAATGAATCTTGACCTACATATTCTTCATTAAGTTAAATAGTGTATTTGATCAAGACATCTTACATGGATGTTAGGCGCTTTTCAAAGAAAAAAATGATTAGCGCAGAATAAATCGAGAGCAGGAAGGAAATACATATATGTTTAATGTATTGTTTTACATAATTAACAGACAGGATATAACCGTAAAAATTACAGAACAGATTGTAGCGAGTTGATAGTGAAAAGCAACATCAACGACCAGAGGTTTCTAGGAAGAAACAACATCTGTCTTCTGCCTCCGTCTTGCCATCATTGGCTGTCTAGAATGGAGCGTAAACTAAATGTTCAAAAGGGTGGAAGTGCCCATTCAGAGTAATTACGAGTAAACCCGGTCACAAGCTTTCCCGTGATAGTGGAACTGATACACCCCTCTCGACGCTTAGCCGGAGCCGACCATGCGGGTTGCCAGTGCCATAACATCAACTTGAAAAACCAAGTACCAACGAGTAAGAGGTGAATAACCGTCCGCCTAAATTTCGGTATAACTATCGATCGAGAAGAAGTGTCGAGAAAGTATCGAGACTACATCCCATTATATTATTTATTTTCCCAAGTTCAATTAATCCTGCGAACTGGCCGGTGAGCATCTTTGGGGTATTTTCTTATGGTTAATCAGAGATGGATCTCAGCTGATATGTTATGAGACAATTTTTTATGGGGCCTCTACGTGTTACACTTGTATGGCTTCTAAAATATCGAGGTCTTTTAAACCCGTGAAATACAAAATAATCATTATTTAGTGCTACACACTCAACAGTCTCGTGTTATCCTGTACTGGGGACTGAAACAGATAAGACAAATACCTAATCCATATGACTTTTTTATAAAGTCAAAATAAACTTTAGACCCAAATCGAACTCGAACGTGTGACGTTCAGCGTTTCGTAGACAATTATTTAGACCACTACGCCAGACGGTCCACATTATTATATAGTACTGAATGCAACTGGAATACAAATGCTATGCAATATTATTTCACGCACGAAACTCGTAGTGACGTCAACGAAGGCGTTCGCCCTGCCCCAGTGACCCCGGTCTGAGAGACAATATTCTACTCTTGAGACGCCCCGTAAGACTCGACATAATCAAAAACACTGAAAAACTTGAATTAAAAAAATAACATTTTTAACGTTTCACATTATTTCTTTTAAGTAATCGGTATTATATATCCGTATTAATCTATACATATAATAAAATTCTAACTGAGTCGAATCTGTACAT
The DNA here is from genome assembly GCA_921882275.1 of Brenthis ino. NCBI lineage: Eukaryota > Metazoa > Arthropoda > Insecta > Lepidoptera > Nymphalidae > Brenthis > Brenthis ino. The sequence goes on from OV170234.1 coordinate 20,271,236, forward strand.
TAAATATTTTTTGGAAAATCTTATTGAAATAGTCATTATTATCGATACAGAGGCCAATTCTATAGTTTTTAGAATTTTTGTCTGTCTGTCTGTTACTGCATCACAGAAAAACCACTAAAGGAATTTTGATGAAATTTGGTATGGTGATAGCTGGTTATCCGGGTCAACATATAGGATACTTTTTACCGCGGGAAAATATCTCATTTTTGAGAAAAAGTACAAAAACTGCAATGTAAGAGTGTACTAATATGTAAAACCTAAGAATTTGGTTTTTGGTCATCTGAACGCGGGCGGGCCGCGGGCAATGCTAGTTTTAAATAAAACTATCTTGTCTGATTTTTTCGTGGATTTGTATTGATTTTTGGTTTCCGAAAATCAAACCAAAAAAAAATCAAAATAAATCCGCGAAATAATCCGAAAAGATAGTTTTATTTAAAATGTTTATGAATAGTTCAAATAAACTGAAAAGTTACGCCTTTGACCAACTGAATTAACGGTCAAAACAAATTAAACTTAAAGAGTTCTTCAGCTCGATTATACCCAATTATCGCAGTATTATCAAAGTTTAATGTCGCTACGAGGGCTGGAAACGCCAGGACTTCAAACACTAAAGTTACAAATCGATACAAAAATTGGAAGTATGTTAAAATCGATTTCCACAATTTGATTACAAAGACACAAATATAGCTAATAAAAGCACATTAAAATTTTTCAAATTATTCTTCCACGTACTAATTTCAATTGAAATCTCCCTTTCAGGCTATGCCCGAGTGAAATCCGATTCACAATATGGGGTAAATAGAACGCAATAAATCAAATGCGCTCGACTCGTCTGGTCTAGTGTTGTATCCACTTTCAAGTTACATCATCACCAGAAATGACCTAATTATAAATATTATCATTCATCTATTCAAATCGATTATATCTAAATCAATGTTAACGTAATAACAAACATATTCAAGCTATTGGTGTTATGGCTAGAAAATAACACCTTATTACGTCATTATTTTGCATCTTTTTTACCTTTTTGTGATATAAGTACAAATAAAGAGGCAGTCTGTTTGTTTGAACGCGTTGATCTCAGAAATTAGTGATCCGATTTAAAAAATTCTTTTTGCATTATATAGCTCGTTTATTGAGAAAATCTATAGGCTATATATCATCATGCTGCTACCACAGGGGGCGGAGCACTAAACATAAAAGTCAACAAATAGGGCAGGCTTGCATACATTATTGTATAGGGACGGGGCTAGGGACGAACCTGAGCGAAGCGAGGGTGTGTCGCTAGTAAAAGTATATAAATAGGTAAACTCTCTCTATGTTATAAATAAGATATGTTAAACCGTTGCTGCGTGAAGTAATAATAAATCAACTAGATAATATACAAGTGATAATTAATAAAAAATAAAAAAAACCAAACCATCTTAGACCGATTTTCATCAAACATACCTAAGAACACTCCCGACTTGTTCACCTTTCAAACAAAAAAACAAAATCAAAATCGGTTCATCCGTCCGGGAGCTACGATGCCACAGACACACACACAGACACATCAAAATTATAACACCCCGTCGTTTTTGCGTCGGGGGTTAAAAACAAAACAATTAGCAGGGAAATAGAAAAGAGAAATAAATACTTACGAGTATATCAAATACAGAACATCAAGATACTTTACAAAGGCAAATAAAACAAAACTCCAGCTTGCGGGTAAACCATATCTTCTCGAAGATTTTACGTGACGAGAGTACGAAATTTATCAATAAACTTCATAGGAATGGTTGGCAAAATCCTTCAAATCCCCTATTGAAGGGAGGCTTGCGACTAGCGGTTGGATTTCAAAAGGGCTAAATTGTTGTACAATCTTTATAATATAAAATGTTTACGTACAAAATGGATGAAATGGATTAGAATGTTTACTAAACAGAAAAAGACTACGATCATGAGCAATAAATAGGCACATTGCTAGTAATAAAAATTCCCAAAAGATGGTGCTGACTATATATAAATATAAAAAAATACACTCCAAACAAATTACCACGTAGTGTCGAATTTAACGTTTTATTCATAACTCCGCAATACACTCACGATAAAGCATGCAATATTCCTTCATTTCAGAACGATGTACATAACTAATAACACAAAATTTGCATATTCAAAGCGCCATCGATCGTTTTTATGTACAAACATTAACTATTGTAAAGGTGGCAAAGTGCATTTATTGCATAGACTTACGTTTTAACGTTTAGCTCACAATCAGAGGTGAGATAGGTATTTTCCCGCAGTAAAAAGTATCCTATATGTTGACCCGAATAACCATCTATCATCATACCACATCAAAATCTGTCCAGGGTCTTTTCCGCGATGCCTCGCCGTCACAGACAGACAGACAAAAATTCTAAAAACTATAGATTCGGGCTCTATATCAACAATAATGTCTATGTCGATAAGATTTTCCAAAAAATATTTAATGTCATACATTCGGCTTAGTTACAATTTTTTTATATGTATAGATATAGTCATAAAAGGAGACTACTTGGTTTTCTGCACGAGCTCCGTCAAATTTAAATAGAAACCGAGAATAATGCACTCTGAATCAGAAACAACACTGTTATTATTTTAATATACTCGGATAAAAATCCTTTTCTTTTTGAAAGGAATATCGGTCGAGCAATTTCCATGGAACTTTTTTGTGGCGCTTGCTTCAAGGTGTCTAGTATAAAAAATGCAAAAATGTTAGTGTATATTTGTTACTTCTTCCTGCTAAAATGGCTGAAGAGATTTGGACGAGTACACAAATACTTGTAACTAACAAAAATACTATGTAGTCCACATTAATATTATAAATGTGAAAGTGTGTTTATTTGTTTGTTTGTTTGTTTGTCCTTTTTTCACTTCGAAAGAGAGTGACGGATTGGCACGATTTTTTGTGGAGATAGTTGGAGAGCCGGAGAGTGACATAGGTTACTTTATACTGCGCGAGATTATCTCATTCCCACGGGAAATCACGTTATAAATATTATACAACCCAAAAAAATATTTATGATCGGAATTACATGAAACCTTGTATTGCATTTTTCGAAATTCATCCCTTAAGGGGGTAAAATAGGGGATGAAAGTTTGTATGAGACCTACCTTTTTAAGAGTTTTTTTTTGTATTTTTCGTAGAGCGAGCGAAGCCGCGGGTTTTGCTAGTGTTAGTTACAAAAATATGTGGCGCTATCTACATACAATATTTTAAAAATAAATGACACCCAAGGGGCCATACGAGCGAAGCGAGGGTAAGTCAGAATTGTACATTAAAACTTTATTATTATCTATACAAATAAAAAAATTGAAGAAATCCGTTTGTAATGTCAAAAAACAGATTTTTATGCATATGAAAGTATATACCGTACTTACAAGGCAAAAACATTTTTTAAAATTTTTATCTGTCTGTTTCGGCTAATCCAGTCCAGCCGTTTCCGAAACGGCTGGACCGATTTTGACGTGACTTTCACTGACTGGACCTGTTATAATCGGTAACTTGGCTGACTTTATTATTTTTGAAAACTAATTAGGGTTGCGCGCAAAAAAATTAAATTCCGTGAACCAAATCCGATTCACACAGGGAAGTATACATAATATATAATAATAAAATAACAATTGAATAGCAGTTAACAAAGTGAGGCTAAGTCACTACTAGTCAAGTATATAAAAATAGCTATTGTTCATGTTAAAAATTTCATAAAAAGTAGAACAACATACTGACAGTCATTTCAATTTAATGTGTACAGTATATTATGATAAGAATTTACATAATAGATTATAGCTAACCTTACCTACAATGTTACTTTTGTGACAATGTAAGAATATTTGTTATTGATTAATATCATAAGGCCATCGGTGGAAAACTTGACATACATTCTCATTTTATAAGTAAGCAAAAATATCGCATTATTATTTCTTAATAAGTATACTCCTCTACGAGTCTACACATAAAGTAGTTTTCGAAATTTCTGTGCGTTATCTCTTTAATCGGCCATTATTTTAAGAACGACTTATCTGATTATAATAAAAATCCCCTATAAAGCAGCACAGATTACATAAGAGCTACCGAGTAGAGATGTCACATTCCAGACAAGACTATTTTTGTTTTTTTTTTTGTTAAATGTTGTTGTTTTTTTTGTATAATAGACGTAGGATGGCATTTATACGTAAACTTATAAACTATTTAATATTGTAAGTACGGGTAAAAAAAATATTTTACAATTTCAAGTAATTATAACCGTGGTAAACGACTAATAAAATGAAAACAGGGCCATCTTTGAATTTGCAATATAAACTCATTATGTAATGGTTAATTAAACCGGAATAGATAGATAGAACCAGAATATATGGAATCATTTAGTTTTGTCTTAAGTATACACAAACAAATTTCAAATCAAAGTATATAACGCCATTTATTGACATTTAACTCTATTCCTGATAAGAATCCATGTTCTGAAGTCTGAACAACAGACATTTCTAAGTTTCATTAGGTCAATTAGATGCAAAGACATTCCTTGAGATTTATGTGCCGCCCCATATAGAGCATGACTAGATCAATAAATGGACTAAATATGTACATATATGTATAATGTATGTATGTATATACATGAGCAAAGTGACTGTCAGAGGCTAGTTTATTATTTATTATAAATCTCTAATCTATACATATAATAAAATTGTAACTAAGCCGAATCTGTACATTACTTAGATATTTTTTGAAAAATCTTATAAAATTAATATTATTATCGATACAGAGGCCGAATCTATAATTTTTAGAATTTTTGTTAGTTAGTTGTAGAAGTTAATCTCGCTAGAACTCAAAAACGGCTACGCAGGTTTAAATAATTCTTTTTCTGTTTTGTGGGGGTGGTTTAAGTATTAAAAAAATTGGAAACCCCAAAAAAAAACCGGTGGAAAATCAAAAAGTTCAGAACTGTTTATTTCGTACCTACCTATGTATATATATATAATATAGTCTATCTATTCCATACTAACAAAAACAAGTCAAAACATACCTGCGGATGAACCCGAACGAAGCCAGAGTGAGACGCTAGTATGTCATAAAAAATACCCATTATAAAAATAGAAATTTCAATACGACAAGTTGGTACCTACTAGTTCGACTCGCGCATCGAGGGTTCCATAGTACTACCCGGGGGAGAAGCCAACTCCTACCGGGCGCGTCCCCAGGTGGCGGATAGGGGCATGCCACCCGCTTAGAGGGGCGGGTGGTACCGGAGAAATCCGGCGCGGACCAAATGGCTTGGATGGGGCCGCTCGTCTAGGCCTCGAGCCGAAGACGTTGCGGCCACCGGTGGTGGGACCGCTTGGTCCCACAACCGGATGATGGGTGCCGATTGCGGGACTGTGGTCGCAGGCCCGCATTCGGCGGAGGGGTAGGCCGCGGCGGGAGAGGAGTGCCGGTATTTCGGTGCGCCGTTCTCCCTAGCTTCCGCGGCCTAGACGGGGTCGCCACCGTTTGATGGCGGACGCGGTGGGGCTGCAGGGGAAGAGGAGTGTCGGTGTTTCGTTGCCGCTCTCCCTGTCCTCTGCAGCCGATTGGAGGTGGCCCACTTCGGTGGGCGGTGTTTGTGTGGTGTGGGGCTGCTCCGGGTACTTCTCTGATCAGCAGAGTGGACTTAGGAGCGGCCTCACTTTTTGGGTTGTAAGTCTTCCCATAATGGGGTTGTCCCGCTTGGGGCGGCCTCATGGTTGGTGGCTTCGGCAAACCGTCGGGGCGTCGCGGTTGTATGCGAGAGCGATCCCGTGGCGCCCCACATGGCGGCAGAGGGGGAAAGTTGGGTTTTAGTGGGTATGCCGGTCTCATTAGCCGGAGAGTCTCCACATAACCACCCCGGGGGAAGTCGGGTGGTATCCGTAATAGGATTTCCCAACTATAAAAAAAAAAAAAAAGGGTTCCATACTACTAACAATAAGTTTGTGTTAATATTTAAATTATGTAGCTTATAGGTTTAAAAACAAACTTTTTGATTAAAATGAACCTGACGATATTTGGATGGGCCCCTTTTTTGGTTTTTAACTTCGTAATCCTAAAAAGCGAACCCTAAATATGCCTCTAGAGAACAAAAAAAAAGGTGAAATTGCAAAGTATTCCATATAAAACACTTTCATTATTCACACAATGGCCACCATGGCTGCAACGCGTTCAATATAACAAGCCATGAGTAAGTAACGATCCAATTCAACGCTACTAACTTATTGATCTTTAATAACCCTTGCTTTTTCAGAAGTTTTCGGTTTACTGCTATATATATGAAAGTTTGTATTTATGTATGTGTGTATGTTTGTTACTCGTTCACACTGAATCTGCTGGATTGATTTGTATAAAATTTAGTACACAGATACACTATGTTTGGGAGTTACACATAGGCTACCGTTGGGTACCTACGCCCTAGGGAGTAGGAATGCACTCGAGCGGAGCAAGGGTAAAAAATCTTAAGCGTTAATCTTATAAGGCCAAGTTTCATCCAAATCCCATCAACATATAGATATAGTACGTACTTAGATACTACAAACATCTTAAAATCACGAACGTTCACCTTTCCAAAATAATAGGTGCTAATGTTCAAATAGTAAGATTTCTTTAAAACATTCCTTAAGTTCAAACGAACATGATTTAAGTGCAACCCAGTTAATAAGTAACACAGTTAATAATTCTATCAATAAACTATCACAATAAGACCTTCATATGACATGAAGTAAATTACTTAAGTTAAGTACAAATGTCAAATACTTCATTCACATTTCTAACATTCAATTTGAAATCTATTTTCTAATTAGGATTTACATATTATATCATGGATCCTTGGATCCTACTTAATAAATTATAAACGCGTAAGTTTGTGAGGATGGATGTTTGTAACTCTTCTACGCAAAAACTACAGAACGGATTTTGGTAAAACCTTACAGTAATATAGCTTATACATCAAAGTGACACATAGGCTTTAGTTTTTAACGACATAATTAATACAAAATTGAAATACGCATACGGAGCCGCGGGAAAACGCTAATAAAAAATAAATACCTATGACTTCATAAGCTCTTACATTTATGTATATTTTAATCGTGGATAAGCAACTTTTCTTTTATACTTCGCTATAAATATGAGGAGCTCCGTAAACAATAATAAAATATAATAAGCATGAATATATCAACTCATTTTTGATAAAAGAAATTTGACGAAAAATTCTATTTAGTTCTACTTAGTCACTTATTGATCGTTGGCGCAAATATCCCAAAACACGTAACTGGAAACTTAACGCCCCATCAGGGAGCGAATCCTTAGCAATTCGCAAAGTGTATTAAAACTTACGAAGGCGGCAACTTTAGAAATGAAAGCTTATGAGATATATCATATATTACGAACTACTTCAAGTCTGAAAACTATATTAAGTACTTTGCAAATGTCAATAATGGAGGACGTTGTGTTTTGTCTATTTCATGTTACAGATAAAAAATTGCTTGCGCTGTAACATAATGAATGTCATAATTTTTTTCTGAAATAGGTAATTCTTATTTTAAGTCTAGTAATTTAGGTTCTTTTACTCATTTTTTAGAATAAGCCTTTTTCTGAACTCTAGATACTTATTATTATACACTTTAAAAGATAATGAAGAGTTCTCAACAACAAACATAAGCTTACTGCTAACAGTGCTTCAAACGTTATTCAAAAATTTTGGAAACACTTTTAGGCTAGCAACACAAGAAGCACTATAATATAACATATCACAAGTATCCGTTGCTATCCAACATTCTTCTCAAAGTTCGATTAATTATTAGGCCAGAGTTAACCAGTTCGATCCCACGCGTAGTACCAATATATGTATATTGTATGTATGCCTGCGGCGAAAAATATAAGCGACACATTTACAAACTAAAGATTATTCAACCACATAAGTAGAACAGACACACACAGAAGTAGAACAGACGTTAATTTTCAGTATAAATAACACAGAAAAATTATAATGAAATAATAGCATTAACCGAATATTTGCCCTAATTTATAAATAGATTTAATTTAAAAAAAATGTAGAGATAGAAAAAACCTTATTTTAACCAAAACATATCCAAAATTATCTTCAACTTAAACACTATTTTATACGAACAAATGTTCTGGCCATCAGTACTTTTCACATTGTACTTTAGCCGCCGGATTTGCCATTTCCCCGCTTAGATATAGTTCATTTCCTGCTGTAAACAGGTTTATAGTCACAAGCGGGATTTCGTTCATTCGATTTGAACATATGTTATACCGTCTTAAGAGGTCATGGCCTATATTCTCGTAAGTCCTTTATTCAACATTCAGAAGTTAAAACAATTAAACTAGGTCTTTGGCACCGATTTCTGAATTGTATGTGTACAAACTGAGTTAAAAGTTAAATGGCTTTGATTTAACGAAAAAACTTAAAAGTTGATATTAAGTATAAAGAACAAAAACAAAAAAAAACGACTGTGTAAAATGCGAAATAAAAGGATAAAAACAATATGAAGTAGGAAAATAATATTATGCAGTCGGAAATATATTTTTTTACACTTACTGCGAGTAGGTATATATGTATACCTATTATCTAATGTACATATATTGTATATTTACATAGTATAATTAAAAACATAATCCTTCATTTGGACTTCACAGCAATGGGGTAATTCTTTGAATAAAAATAATATTAACATTATTTACAATTTTAATTTTTTTTAAAGCGTGACTTAAATGATTTTCAAATAACAACCCTAGGCGGCTTAATAATATCAAAACGAGGTCTTGAGACTCCTAAGAGTCGAGTAAAGTATACCCATTCTTAACAAGAGCGATCTTATATTAGCATACAAACAGTGGAAATACACACGTATATTTATTCAAAACGTATAAATCAATTAGTTAGTAGGCGATATCTACATTAGGAAGAAACAAATTAGATATGTACGACAATAATATTTGTCTTTGAGTTAGGCAACCACTTGAATGCGATAGATGCAGGACTAAATGATGAGTTACGAGCGACTTTGATATTTGATAGCGAAATATCTTTCAAATAATTCTCAATTCTATTATATCATGGTAACTAAAACAAAAACTACCATGTCACATAAACAATATAGTCGATGCGGTACTTGAGCAGATATATATTTAGGTACGTAGCGATGGGCGGATCCTTCAACATGCAGAATGTTCCGTCAGAATATAATAAAAATATTATCTATGTGTCTATAAGGCAGTGGTAGCCCAGTGGTAACGCGCTCGCTTGGGAAACCGAATGAAGCGAGTTCAAATCCCGGGTCTCGCACCTCTGATATTTTCATGTGCGAGTCATTTCCAATATGATTACCACTTGTCTTAACGGTGAAGGAAAACATCGTGAGGAAACCTACATGTCTTAGAGAACTTAGCAAGTTTTCAAAAGACATGTGAAGTCCGCCAACCCGCACTTGGCCAGCGTGGTGGACTATGGCCTGATCCCCCTCGTATTAAAAGGAAGCCCGTGCCCAGCAGTGGGACGTTAAAAAGGGCTGAATACAATATCTGCGTAAGTATCAAATTGACTATATTATTTGTGTGTCAAAGAACTCTGACATCTATACACATAAATAAAATTGAAGTGTCTGTTTCTAAAGTCTAAATAACAGGCTTTTACTAAAGACATATAATGAAAGTAAGTACATATGGTAAGTAATAAGAAAAAAAATTTAAATTTTTTTTGTCTGTTTTTCTGTCTGCTTGTTCCGGCTAATCTCTGAGACGGCTGGGCCGATTTTGACGGTATTTCGATTCAGACTTTCACTGGCAGATAGCTGATGTCATAAGGACTAACTTAGGCTATTTTTGTTGCAGCGCAAAAAAACTAAAACTCATGAAATTGTGAACAAAATTCGCGTACCAATTTACGCACCCGAACGAAGCTAGGGTAAGTCATTAGTTGTTCGTAAAAGCCAGATATTAAAAACATATAATTACTACCGGAACCGGTTGACAAACGTTAATTTGCTACAGACCTCTTTTGGTCAAAAAATCTCGACAACCGCGCCACCTGCTGGGTTCAACTATACGATCTATTTAGGTGACCTCATAAGAACACAAATATACCATTAATATCCGCCAAGCCATTTAGGAGAAGAATTACGAACACACGCAAACCGGATTTTTAAAAAAAACATAGCAATTAAAATCAAAATAGATAATTGATAAATAATGTTACTTGATAACAACTTTTATAATGCTATGTAAAAGTTATAGAAACTTATAACATGCACCGAACGTTTACAAGACCTCGATTGCACCGTATGCCCCCTTCCACGTTTAGCTTTCGAAACCAATATGAATCACTGTTGAACAAAGTTTGCTGACTTGCCAAATATTGTGGTGCCGATCTCATCTTAGTATACGTAACCTACTTCCAAAAGCCTTTTGAAGCCTATAGAAATAGAATACATACGTTTTGTTATTGTGTACAAAGATGAATGTTTTTCTCCTAAACTCTCTCGTAATAATTTCGCAATTGATCTGTGCAATATTTAAAAAAATCTATTATCGTTTAAAATATTTTATAGAAAATCTAAAAAAAAAACTGGTTCCTTATGCATCAATATGAATGGTTCAAGCAGAGGCACAACTGTCAGAAGATATTATGGCCATATAAGAAAGGTCATCATAAAAAACGGCAGTTTTGCATGTACATTATTTTCGCATACAAACTCTTTTAATGGGAATTACAATACGAATGCGTAGCATTTTTTTAGAAAAAAAAACTTGAAGCTCATTAGGTAGCAATGCAGTAGGTATTCCAAGGTGCGGCACGAATTTGGGCGCGAGTACCTGCTTTTAGAATACTATGTTTAAAAACTATTTTTGACCACTAACCACTTGGTCGCTCAATCTATAAAACTAAAGATATTACGTACTTTAAACCGTTTTCCGTATATAGTAGCACAATATCAAAACCAGAGAAAATAAAATACATTGCAGCGAATGCTAATCAAATATACGATACATAATTCGTTTTCCTCCAACTAGCATAAAAATAGGAAAACAGGGTAAAATACTAAGTTTTCTGAAATTTAGAACTTTTAACTGTAAATCAGTCACTATTTATGATAGCCTCAGTCTGCTGGGAAATCGTTACGTAAAAGATAGCGGTTTGCTGGCAAATATGGTCTGCCTCCATTCTGGTCGTGAACGGTTTCACATTAAATAGTAAATGGGGAGTCAATATATCTTATCGACATCATTTATTGTCGGAATTCAATGATAGAAACTAATTGAAAGATATTATTGTTAAGATTTATCATATTGGAAATATTCAAATGGTTTACGAAATATGTATAATATATTCTAGTGCTTACGTTTCGCTTAAAATATTTTCATCGTAGTGTACCCAAATACATGACATGATTTTACTTTAAATAATATCCATACTAATATTATAAATGCCAAAGGAACTCTGTCTGTTTGTCTGTTACTTTTTCACGATTAATCCGCTGAACTGATTTAAATGAAATTTGGTTTGGAGATAGTTTGAGGTCCTGGGAAGGACATAGGATAGTTTTTATCCCGTTAATCACACCTTTTTTTATGATAAATAATTTATTATTTATGTACAAATAAAAAAGTTCTAAGTTAGACACAAGCACAACTCGCTCAGCTCAAACTTGTATCTTTTTGCGTTTTCTATTTTTATACGAGATTTAAGTGCACACTAAAAAGAAGAAATCTTAACTAATATAATATATGCGTAAGGTAGGTTGTCCTTGTTTTGAGCAACAATACTAACAGCCCATGTGGTTTTTTTTTCATAGACATTGGTAGTTTATGAGCCGAATCTCAAAAATTTACTGATTTGCCTACGACGTGCGAGATGTGTATCTGCTATGTAGTTAAAAGATGAAGAGAAGCGTGACCGAGTTAGCGCTAATTTCTATATATGTAATACAAATAACTGATTCTGTCTGCATGTATCTAAACGATGATTTCTTAAAGATATAGTATAAAGATGTAATACTATGACATAACACCCAGGCGGTCAACTTCTATAATAAGAATTATATATTTTAAACAGATAAATGAAGGCTGTCTACTGATAAACATGATATGTTGGCAACATACCAATTTTTATGGCTGCAGGTTGTAACGTATATTAATAAACTAGTCTTACCCTCACTTCGCTCGGTTGCGTCCCTAGGTACGCATTTTTTTTTTCTGGTTTTAATTTTTTCACGTGGAATTATAACATCAGCTATCTATCAGTGAAAATCCTGTCAAAATCGGTCCAATCGTTTCAGAAATTAGCCGGAACAAACAGGCAGACTAAAATTTTAAATTTTTTTTCTTATTAGTACCATATATACTTTCATAAGTATTTAGTAAAAAGCTGTTATTTTGACATTACACACAGACACTTCAGTTTTAGTCATCTGTATAGATTTTGTGGTATACGCGATAGTTTAAAAAATAGTTTCATTTTTAACCCCCGACGCAAGAACGACGGGGTGTTATAAGTTTGACGTGTTTGTGTGTGTCTGTCTGTGGCATCGTAGCTCCCGAACGGATGAACCGATTTTGTTTTTGTTTGTTTGAAAAGGTGAATTAGTCGGGAGTGTTCTTAGCTAGGTTTGATGGAAATCGGTCAAAGATGGTCAGGGGTTTTTTGAATTTAATTTAGTTATAATAGGTCAAATAGGAGAAGCTTACAGCGTAAATCAATTCTGCAATATGCCGCATATTTACATATAATATTACAAAAACTCGCATAGAACGATGTTTCCTACTGAATTCACAATTATCATCATAGAGATAGCTTATCTATTCATATAATAAAATTCTGAGTCGAATCTGTACATTAAATATTTTTTGGAAAATCCTATTGAGCTAGTCATTATACACACTAAATGTTAAAACGCACGTAACTAGAGACGAACCCAAGAGGAGGGAAATGAGTCGATAGTTTTCGTATAATATTCATAAATTATAGCCAATATCTTTCTTAGATAATTCCTCTATTGCAATTTGTAAACCGTATTAAAATAGGTATAATATTTTCTGAGATTTGTTTAAACAAACAAAAATTCAGCGAGACGAAGGGGCTTAACTTATAAAATGTAGCGACGATATAAAAATGCTTACGCTTGCAGTAGCTAGAATTAAATTCGGCCTCGGAACTGGTATTTTAATATAAACAAAAGAAAATATACCTATATACCGAAAATTATAACAATAGCAGAAATACGAGAACAGTTTGGCGCTGTCAATTCGAGTCTGGTTTTGGCTAAGGCTTACTAGGTTTTCCTATGCCACATTATATGTACACTAAATATTAAAAAAAAAATGTTTTCAGCGATAGTGGAATGGAATGGAAGCCAAAATAAACATCTTTCGGATCTTATCGCGTAAGAACGCGCATCTTGAGAACAACTACATAAATTATGTGCAATTTAAAAAAAATATTGTTTAAATAATAAATATTCGAATTTTGAGACTTTATTCAAGTTTTACACGTGATAATTTATTCGCATTTCAAACTAGGTATAGCACATTCCTAAGGAATTGGTCAATATTTAATTATATCAGGGAAATCAAAGTTGCAACCTGTCTTAGGAACTAAAGTTTTTTTTGTATGTATGTTTGTTTCATATCTTTGGCAAAGGTGAATCAATTTTCGATATATTTTTTTAATGACTAAATTATACTTTTTATGAGTGGTTTCATATATATTTGAAGAAAGTAATGCACCATTTATTTATTAATTACTCTTAAACTGAGTATACATTTATCTTTACATATAGAAATATAATTGGTAGCAATCATAATATTTAACTGACACCTTACAAGCACCATGTTGCATAAATATCAAGGTATTTAGTAACAATAACTACCGCACCCTGTTTATTTATTACTTACTCCTGCCAACACTATTTTCTTTAGGTAGAAAATATTTAAATGTTAGGAATCATATGAATGCTTCATTTAGTCTTCAAATGATGGAGCTATAACATGTTGTATTTTATTGCTTTTGTTTTAATTATTCATTAGATATTAGTATTAGAACAATAACACTGTAAATAGAGTAATCGTTACATATAACAATATATTTATAAAAGTAGGTTTGGATATTTTCCAACAATCCGCTTCATCTTTGAAACAACAATAAAAAAAAATGTTGACCACAGAATTGCCTCATACAGTTTTTAATGTAGTATGCATAATTTGTTTTAATTTTTTTTTTGTTTTTTCAATCTCACAATAAAATATTTTATAGTTCGTATTGTTTATTTACATTTTAGTAGTTTATAATTTTCTAGCGGTTTTTATTTTTATGTATTTTTTGTACAACTTTTTAGTTATGTAAGTTTTTAAAATTACTACTTTCAAAGAATGTTTTGTATTGTTTTTCTGTTCTTCTTTATATATTATGCATGTTGAGTTAGCCTGTCAGTGAGATATACAATTTCTACCAAAGATACTTAAGAGTGTGCTCTAGTATAAGAAATATTATTGTATACAACTTTGGCTTCTTATTTAAATAAATAAATAAATAATAAATATTCCTCCAGACAGACACAATTAAACTTCATAAAGAGCAATTGTTTGTACAAACCATAAATTTGTCATTATCTTGTTGTGTCACTATTTGTCATATATTGTGGGGAATAGCAACTTTAATATAATTTAAAGTAACAGGATAAAGTATGTAAAGTAGTAAGAATGTACAGTTTCTCTAAACAAGTAAAACTTCTAAAATTACTAACATGATGTAATTTTTATTTGTTCATTAATTTAGCATATTTACAAAGTCATCTGTGCTTTCTAAGTCTTTTATACTTCACAACTTCTGACAGTGATAAGTACTTGACTGATGAGAAATTATAAATATTTGAGACATTAAGATAAGATAAATGAAGTCAATATTTATTTTTGTAAGTAATATTATACAACACTGCAACTTATAAGTATCTCCAACATATAGTTCAAACTTAGTGCATGCAAATGTTATTTTTTAAATATTTAGTATAGCAAATTGATAATATATTTTTAGTATTATATTTCTAAGGTTTTTAATATTGTATTTTCATTTTATAATTTTAAAAAGAACATAAATCTGTTTTATGCATAAATTTCTTAAATGCTTATAATTACAACTGGAGGTTTTTTTACTTACCTCTTCAATATCCCTGTGAAATTTGATAGGCCTCATCAAGTAAAACTGCACAGCAAAGTACACAAAGTTAATAACAATAAATGCACTGTTCCACACCACAGCATCTAAGTAACACTCTATGCTCCATGCCCAAAGCCCTGAAAAGGCACATCCAAGGATCAAGGCCACTCTGAGCCATATGAGTCCACTGGGCGTATGAGGAGCTAGGAACGACAATAGGAAGAACACATTGGCTGCTTGGAAAAATATATGATTTATCGGACGCCACTTAGGACAATGATTCAGATACATATCCCACATAGATGGACGCTCTTGTATCGTAACGTTCACGAAATCGCCCCCGACCGACGGCCTTGTCGTCTCCAACAGCCCCATGCCGTCTGTCGTCGTCAACCCTGCGTCACTCTCCGTTGTCGGCACTTCCGTGGTAACATTCTGCAAGCCAGAAATCATCCCGATCGCTAAGGCACTGAGAAACAACATAGTCCCACCAAATATAACTCTCCCGGTCCACTTTACGCATCGATATTTTCCCGACGACGTTTGGCATTGGCGCGCTATTTTTTTTTTCACTTAAGCACAGTCCCCAATTTAATTTGAATTAACATGAAGGTATTTACACTATTTGCGAAGTTCTTTCTGCTACAAAAATAAACAAATAAATTGCAATCACACAAAATCACTGTTAAAAATAATACTTTTGAAATTAAATATAAAATATTCAAAAGAACGCGGGTTAACAAATACAGTCAAGAATTCAAAGTAAAATATTGGAAAACAGTGAAGCAAACAATCGAAGCCTGCGGAATGACAGCCAGGCGCTAGCTTCAGCGCTTGACATATAAGTGACAACTACGCTGTGTTGCAATACTTTTGTCATATTTTGTTTAATAACAATATAATATAAATATATTAAGAATTTTTTTATGTTGCATAATTGTCCTACAAAAGCAAGGGATATACAAAGAGTTCAAAAATAATATGAGTTCATTCAATTATTGTTAATTATTGATTAATAATAAAAATAATATGCAATCATAGTATTTACCTCACAGATTAAAGAACTAGTACCATTAATATAATGTGGCAATGTTGAGTATGTCACTCCATGACATGAATTGGCAATTGCATTTGGTAATAGAAATAGTAAATAGTTGTCAAATATGAAATAACCTAGAGAGGAACTGGCGGTAATTTTTATTGGAAGATGTTTGTTTTCTTGTACTATTTATATATAAAGTATGCTTTAAATACATAAATTACGATGGCTGTACCATGTGAATTGTTATTACATCCAGAATTATTGTCAAATGGGCAATTAATTCAGATTATTCAAGAGGTACGCGAACATGCTTCTGTAATAAATGTTTTGTTTTTGTATGGAACTAAGAGTACTTATAATTGTTTTAGCGTCATTTACGAGTGGAAAACCTTCATAATATGCGTCGTGATGAACTATTAGATCTATTTCATCAATTTTGTGTACCTTATGGACAGAGAAGATATAGAGATTCAGGACGAGGTAAAATCTTGAACAAAGTCCGAAATGTAAGTCCAGAACAATTTAAGACGCTTAACACCTTTCAAAATAGTACTACAACAACAACAACAACAACAAAATTAAATAGGAAGAGACTGCATTCAGATTGTGAAAGATTAAAACGTCCACCAGATATTTTATCTGGACAAATGAAGAGAATTAAACTAGATAATAGTGATAGTAATAATACTGTTAATGATGAAAATAAAAAGAGCAAAAGGAAAATGTCTATTGATGCTGTAAGTTGTTTTAAAATTTAATCCACAAATAATGATAACAAGTAACTCAAAATATTCGAAGAAAATAAACAAGTATTTTTTAATTCATCATGTATTTGTTTTATTTCAAAATTATAATTGATGATTAAGATCTGTAACTACCAAATTCTTCTCGTTATCTTATTTTCAGGTAACTCCAAGTTTAGAAAATACTGCAGTTAAGAAGGAAAGGAAACTAATAACATGGCCTTAAATAAATATATCTACATGTATATACAAGCTGTACAGTAAATTATATTAGATGTTGAGTGAACTTCTTTACTTCTTTTTTATAAGGAATGACACAAGAACATAATTTAATAAGAAAACATAATTTATTATGCTGAAATATTGATTAATAGAATATCAGGTCTAAGTTTTATTAAATGAAGTTTTCTCTAGATCTGCTCTTGTATTCAGCCCCCTCAGTATTCAGGCCTCCCTGCAGGGCCCTGGATCAGGCCACAGTTGGCAGACTTCACATGTCTTTCGAAAACTTCCTAAGTTCTCTCAGACATGTAGGTTTCCTCACATTGTTTTCCTTCACTTTGAAACAAGTTGTAATCATGTTGGAAATAATTCAGATATGAAAATATATGAGGTGCGATACTTGGGATTTGAACCTTGCTTCACTTGAATTTCCAAGTGAGCACGTCACCACTGGGCTGCCACTGCCTTCAATTATGAAATACTCTAATTTAGGAAAATATATGGTAAATAAGTATTGTATGTAATTAACATTTTTATTATTTGTATAATGATATGTTTTTATAGTTGGATGTCTGATACTGTTGCTTAAAAAATGTACCAATGAATGGCATCAGCTATTCTGACCCTTTTTTTTTTTTTTTTTAACGTTGGGAAATTCATTTACGCACGACGTGTGGGACTCACCGGCGTAATACAGCCAGTACTACCCACTAAAACCCAACAAAACCTTCCCCCGTCTTAATGGGGCGTCGCAGGATCGCTTACGCATTCAACTACGACGCCCCGACGGCAGGTCTGCCGAAGCAGACCACCACAACCATGGGGTTGCTCCAAGGTCCACTCTGCTATCAGAGAAGTACCAGGAGCAACCCGCATGGTACACCGCCCCCCGAAGAGGGCCACCTCCCACCGCCCACCGAAGTGGGCAACCTCCCTGTGCGTTTCTTAGCTTCGCGCCCGGTTGGATTGCCGGGCACTACTGAGCCCCCCCACCACGACAAGGTGAACGCACGTTGGGGGGGAGCTATTCTGACCCTATCTCAATATTCATCAATTTATATTTTGTCGGTATATTTTAAAGCTCAATTTTATTAACTTTTAAGTTTTAACTTCATATTTTTTTAAACTTTTACTTTTGACTTTAACTCATGTTTTTTTTTATTTCTTAGCTAAAATTAATTCGTATTTTTTTAAGTTAACAAATAATTAATACTTTTTTTTAATAAATTAATAATATAAAATGTTGCAGTATTTTTTTATTATATTTTATGTGTTATTTGAAGTAAGTAACTTAGACCTAACAAAAAAGACCAATCGGAAAGCTGCCATCCTACACTAATAATGAAAATTGAGATCACGAGAAAATAAAACCAAAACTCACAATAAAAAATACTTGCACTTAAATCACGACAAATTCGTAACAGAAATATTTGCTTTTAACGAGAATTGTACTTATAACCCCTAAATAATATTATAATAATTATATATAAAATTTCTAATAATCCTATTAAATTGCCAAATAAAATAAAGATTTTGCTTTAGAAAATTTTTTTGCTCTTATTATGGCAGGGTATCTATAAGCTTTATTTGGCTCACGGGTCAGGACTAAAAAACTGGGCTGCGGAATATTCGGAATGAAGTTAAAAAATATATTAAAAGTACTAGCGGCTCACCCTCGTTTCGCTCGGGTTCGCCTCTAGAAAAACAAAAACAAATCTCTCCCTCGGGAATCGTATATTTTTCCGGGATAAAAAGTAGCTTATGTGTTATTCCAGACTATAATTTATCTCTGTCCCAAATTTTATCCAGATCCGTTCAGCCGGTCTGGCGTGGAGAGTAACAAACAGCTATGCACAACTAACTACTACTACTACTACTAACTCACAAACTTTCACATTTATAATATTTCTAGGAAAAATGGTAGGTACATGAATATATATATAGTGAATATCGTCGCTTTAGTTTCAACTAGTGACCTAGTAAAAGTTTTTTAGCTAATATTATAAACAAGAGAAAATGCCTGCAGGACGCAACTTTAGTAAAAAAAGTTCGTAAAGCAAATTCCTACGAATCGAAAATAGTTTTTTTCTCAAAACAACTACCTAAATCCAATATTGATAAATAATTTAAATTAAATCAAGGAGGCTGTTATAAAAACTAGTTATACAAAATAATATGTCAAAACTGTCAATAAATATTAATGCCAATTGACCCGATTATACTATAATACTGAGTGCATAAAAAGAAAATTATGACTGACCCGGTTCCACGAAGCACAAAATCAGTCAAAAGCCGCCTTGACACTATTAACCCGACTGATTCAAAGAAAAGACTTACTAATATTTCTAAAGTACAATCTCACTTTTTGGTACCATCGGATAAATTAGACAAAGCCACTCGAAGAGTGATAGCTCCTTATGCCCAAATAGAAAGAAAAGGTCTCAAAGAAGAGGAAGCCAAAGGAACGTATTTGGATATTAACAGATTTAATGTGTTCTTGGAAGATACCGTTGATTTGGACTCATTGTTGTACGAAACTGCGAATGTCTTGAAAACTGTTACTAATAGTTCTGGTAAGACTGGAATTGATGTCCAAAATTTGCATGACAATGACTAAAAAGTGTCAATATAGACGACACAAAAATTAGAAAGCATAGTATTATTTTTGGTTTATTTTTCAATGATAGACATCTTTTTTAGCAAAAGAAAAAATATAGCTTATCTCTCTTTCATCTTGTTTTTAACGTTATACCACTAAAACAATTTAAGTCTCCTTATTTGTTATATAATTATTTATTTGATATAAGAATATAATTACAATAATATTACAGGTGTATTCATATACATTGTGGACAAAATAAATAATGAAATCGTTCTAATGACACAAAATACAAAAAATCCAGAGCGTCACGTAGTTAACATACCGATTGGTTAGCGTAAAATTTATTTTAAAGATGTACATAACTTACCTATATGAATGCTGATTTTCGCCGTACGTCCCATTGCTAGACTCCAACCAGATATGGATCAATGCGATCAGTCCGTAGTGTACCACGCTTTGGAAACGGTTTGGCGAACTTCACATGTCTTCAAAACTAGTTAGATTCTCTCGGATAATGTTTTCATTCACAGTAAAGCAAATGGTTATCATATTTAAAATTATTTACACAAAAATTCACAGGAACGAGACCTGAGATTTGAACCCGGTCCACGTGGGAGCACGTTACTACTGGGTTACTAAGTACTATTTCCTTAATAAATCTTATAATATATTAAAATTATATTATACTGTCATTTTTAGAGGAAGGTAAAACAGCAGCAGCTCATGTAGCATTCACAAAAGAGTTTCTTCTAATAGAGGATGTTCAACGAGATCGTCGTTTCGCTGAAGGGTTGAAGTGGATTGATGCGAAAGTAGTACTTTGTATGCCGATCATTAAGCCGGACGGAGATTGCTATGCAGTTTTAGAATTGTATCGAACACATGCTGAAACTTATGACCATGTTAGTCCTATACTAATATTATAAAGAGGTATAGTTTGTGAGTTTGTGATGTTGTTGGGGGTAATCTCTGGATCTACTGAACTGATTTAGATGAAATTTGGTAAGAAGATAGTTTGATACCCTGGGAAAGACATAGGATCTTTTTATCTCGGAAATCATCCCTGAAAATAGGGATCAAAGTTTGTATGGGGTATCAAGGGACGAACCTGAGCGAAGCGAGGGTGAGTTGCTAGTAAATTATAAAGTATCAAAAAACATATCCGTAAAAAATATTTTCGTTTATGAGCCTGTTTGTATACATAATCTCTGGAACTTCATTGGAAGGCTTCGTTCGAGTGCGAGTATAATAGACTATAATATAAAGTGCGCTTTTAATATAAAGTGAAAAGAAAGAAAAAACGAGAGTGAAAGATTATGACTTTTTATGAAGCGTCTGGATTTTTTGTTGGGAATCGTCATGAGTTTTCTAACCGTACAAAAAAAATAGTTGATAGGTATACATATTTTAATTTGTATACCTTCTACATATTTAAAAGCCGAAAAGATTTTTAAATTCCCATTTTTAAGCAATACGTTGATTTGATCACCTAGAATATACTATACACGGTAGTGAGCGTAGCGTGCTGGGCGGGCGCCGCCGTGCACCAGGCGCAGGCGCGTGTCACGCTGCAACGGATGGCCCACTTGAACCACGAGTTACGAGCTCTACTTCAGAACTACTTCTGTGACCTCGCCTCTATAGACACCATGCTTACTGATATGTTGGTGGGTTGTGTGGTTAATAAAATAGAAAAGCCGTAAGCAAATAATAATTATTAACTAAACTTTTATTGGTCCACCGCGACTTCCCTACTTAGTGTTAGAATGTTAAACATTTATTAAATGATTTTGCCTAGGGTCATTTTCTTTGTAAGCAAAGAGGGAAATGAGACTAGAAAAAAGTACAGGTACCTACCTACTTATTTATTTCAACATATTAGAGTTTTTTCTATTGATATAACATTAAAATCTAAATGACTTCCGGCATTGCATTCTAGGAATGAGCAAATTTTTATTTTTAAATATTTCTATGTTAAATGTTATAAATACATACTTATAATAATAGATACATGAACAATTTGATGACGTAAATTATTATATAAGTATAAAAAAATATATCTACTAGGCAGTGGTAAAATCGTTCATCGGTGCAATGCGCAGTAGCTTCTTTATAATAGACAAAGACCACGTCGGAGATCACCTCCAAGCTGACATGTGGGACGATGGCTGGAGTTCTGAAAAGTCGACTATGCCTAGAAGAAAGATAAAAGTGAAGTATGTATAATACATACTGCTATATTTAACATTTTTTACGTTGGGGAATGCCAGTCACTAAAAATTACCCTTTATGTGAACAGAATGAAAATCCTACGTGTAATTTAATACGATCAAGCCGATCTCATGCTTAAGCCAGGCATTCATAATAATAGCACTATTCAATACTAACAAGTAAAATCTTCGAGTTCTTGCTTATTTAATACGTTTCATTTCCTTCCCATATTCTTTCTTAAAAGCCTGTTTTTAGTTGATAAATCTATTATTAATTCCATTAATTTTGTTTCTTATTAGCTTAAGTCAGGAGCAAACTCCAGTAGGACTTGTAGCCAAAACTGGTGAACCACTAAACGTTCGAGATGCCTATAAGGATCCAAGGTTTTCAAAGGAAATCGACCCAACTACGGGTACTGTTGTTAGATCCTGTTTAGTTTCTCCTATTGTGGATAAAAAAGGTGTAATCGGTAAGCATATTTAGATTATTTAGTTTACACTTTTTAGGTATCCCCAATAAAAAAAATATTCTGTATGTCCATCTGTGTGTCCTTTAATCTCGGGTACGATTTATGAAGAATATTCTTATCGTCGCAGCACAAAAGCTCAGTCGGCGAGATTTAGGGGACTTATTAAACAGAAAATGTAACAGCTGCATTTAACACTGTATATAATTTGATTGACTGATTAAACTGACAATTTTTTTTTTTTTTAAATATTAAATTCAATATTTGGAGAAGAAGGTATCACTATCATCCCATCAATCATTATTTGAATTTTCTGGCGTCAAAAATTATACTGCAATTATTAGGTAACCTTTTTTCATTTCAGGAATAGTACTTTTAACAAATAAATTAAATGCTAAATCGTTTGATTCTGAAGATGAAACAATATTTCAAGTGTTCATCGACTATTGTTCATTGATCGTACACTTTTATAACATGGAAGTGAAGAAAATTTATCACGTACGTTTAGTTATTTCAATTTTGTTATAATTTATGTATGTATACCTATATCAAATTTTGTTACACTGATTAAAGAAAGCTTTATTAAAGCACTCAACTGCATCTATCTTTCTGCAACATCGTCGCTCTGGAACAAACATCAATTGTGTTTTTTTTTATCTAACATTTCTATCTTACGAAAACTATAGAAGCAGATATTCTCTCTATTATTATTAATCAATTTTTAAATTGTCCCCAACCACATTTGTATTGTGAAAAACAAGTTTTAGTATTTGAGAGAATTTAATTCACTACTATGTCAGATTTATTCAATGCTATGTCCGATTTTTATGATACCTACGTACCTAGATTTACATATTTTTTTACTTACGCATATAACGTCTTTGAGATGTCTAAAACCTTAGTCTCTCCCGTGACGATGATTGCTGAAAGCATTCGAAACGTCGGAAACCAAAAATTTAAATAAATCCACGAAATAATCCGAAAAGATAGTTTTATTTAAAATACCTACGTTGTTATTATTTTAGCAAAATCTCAATAAAGTATACAGTGACCTGATGCAGCTGCACCTAAGTCCTTGTAAACATGATATGGATGAATTAATGGAAACTAACGGAATGGTGTTGCCACCAAATAATTTTCGAAGGTACTCGTAAATTAAAGGAGATGTAAGACCTCGTTTTCGAAGTCAAAAAAATTGCACATATTAATTAAAATGCAAATATTGATTGTAGATATATTGACTTAGACTTTTGTATACAATTTCCAAATTTGAATATAGGTACTGATTTTGTATTCTGGAACTACTGAACCAATATAAATAGAGCGTTATTTATATATTGCGTAACATACTTACGTACATACAAAAAGAATACGTTGAACGACGGCTAATAGATATGCCCTTCACTAACAAGCATCAGGTGAACTAATGAGTTAGTGCCTTAGAACCAATTAAAACAATTACATGTAAAATTATATGTAAAATTTACGTGTAACCGTCTGAGAAGAAATTAAAAGAGTTGTTTTTTTCCATAACAGTTTTGATTATCACATAAGCGAAGGCAGCAAGGAAGACATGCCGGGGCTCGTGTGCTATATGTACGGGGAAACCTTCGCAGATAGACACTTTGAACGGCAGAACTTAGCAGATTTCGTGCTAACCGTCCTCCAGTGCTACAGACACAACCCATATCACAACGCTGAACACGCGTTCTACTTCACTCATACAATGTTTCTCATTCTGACCAGCAATAACGGCTACTTTGATTTTGTTGAGGTAATTCTAATCTATAATAAATATTATTTAATTTATATTATTAATTTGTCAGGACGTTAAATACTGCAGAAAATAGCAAATTCTGCAGGATATATTGGAGTTGCTTGTATAGTTATTTGCATATAATCATATTTCTCTACTTACTTGACATATTTGTCTAATATTTGCGGATAAATATCAAGTTTTAAACATGTGAGAACTGAACTAATCAATTTCACGGAGGTACTCTCCGAAGCACAAGTGTGTACAAGTTGCTGTTTTACGTGACGCGAAATGGGTTCCTTATTTAGTGGTAGCCCACTGGTACATTCAGTCGTAGCCGTATACATATATAGTTGTATATTAATCTTGGTTGAGCATTATCATTAACAGCTTTATATCCTACTAGCTGACCTAAGAGACGTTGTCTTGTCTTATTTTCTATAGTTATAATTTTTGAGGTCCTACAAAAATTGTATAGAAGCCAGGTGTCAGTTTCTCCCCAACTTCCCAATTTTTCGTACAACTTTTCCAATTTTTTTCCCTAAAATCCTTGCAGCTTTTTATCAAATTAGTTATGTGGACTATATCAAAATAAAACAAAATGCCACATAATCTAGGCGCTTTCATTTGATGCTCTTACCAACGAACAACATTTCATTGTTTTATATACCTAGTTATTTGATTTGTCCAGACGGCCGCCCTGATGCTGGCAGGCTTGTGTCACGACTTGGACCACCCCGGATACAACAACAACTTCCTATCCCTGTGCAAGCACCCTCTCGCGCAGATGTACAGGTCCTCCATGCTGGAGAACCATCATTACTTCTTGGCTAAGAAATTAATTGAGGTTAGTATCTTCTAGAACATTAAATTTTATAAGAAAGTCTTATAAAAAAATATTTTATATAGACTCGTTCAATTGAAGCTTGAAGTTGCCGTTTAGCATTTTTTCAGAGCAGACTCAAATGCTGGTCAGTGAAATAAAACTTAAAATATGTAATAACATATATATTACTAGCGAGTCACCGTCGCTTCACTTCGGTTCGTCCCTAGCTTAATTCCCCATACAAATTTTCATTCTCATTTTCACCCCCTTAAGGGATGATTTTCGGGATAAAAACTATCCTATGTCCTTCCCAGGATCTCAAACTATCTCCTTACCTTTCATCTAAATCGGTTCAGTAGAACCAGAGATTACCCCCTACAACGGAACAAACTCACAAACTATTCCTCTTTATAATATTAGTATAGATAATTGATACATTTAATAAAATTGTAACTAAGTTGAATCTGTACATTAAATATTTTTTTGGAAAATCTAATTGAAATAGATATTATTATCGATACAGAGTCCGAATCTATAGTTTTTAGAATTTTTGTCTGTTTGTCTGTCTGTCTTTCTGTCTGTCTGTCTGTCTGTTACCGTATCACGAGAAAACCACTGGACAGATTTTGATTAAATTTGGTATGACGATTGCTGGTTATCCGGGTCAACATATAGGTTACTTTTTACCGTGGGAAAATATCTCATTTCTGAGAAAAAATACAAAAACTGCATTGTAAGATCATACTAATATGTAAAACCTCAGAATTTGGTTTTTGATCATCTGAACGCGGGCGGAGCCGCGGGCAATGCTAGTAATATATAAAATACAATGTGATGTTTTAGGATAAGAAATTGTTAAGCATGCTGTCGATAGCGGACCGCGAGCGCATCATGCACGAGATGAAATACGACATTCTTTGCACAGATTTGGCTGTTTATTTTCAGGTTGTTTCAATTAGTACTTTATATTTTAATGAATGATAATACTTTATATTTTAATGAGCTTTGGCATCTATTTTATTATAGCATAATATCAATGTTTGTATGTGTGTTGGAATTTAGGTTTTGAAAAATGACACCAAACCACTTTTTTATTAATATCCAAAGTCAATCTGTTATCTGTAAACTATTGACCTATTGATTATTTAGTTACATTTTGAACTGTTGTATTAGGTATGGTATTATCTAATATATGTATGTACGTACAAATGTATTTATATCTATATTTATCTATATTTTAGCTTGTGTGTAATGTTTTCTTGTTTGTTGTTTTTTACGTTTTTCCTTTGTAATATAATCTGGAACTTGGAAGAGATCACTTTAAGTAATAAGGCCGCCTTTACACTGAGATACTTACTTTTGCGTACTATTTATGTATTTTTTTTATATTAGGTATATTTTATTTGATCAAATAGGTTCGTTGGAGCGTTTTTAGTTGGGTACCTATTAATTACTGACAACTACGAGTTATTTTTATACTTATTCAATTTAAAAATGATGTTTTAGATTAGAGCAGAATTAACACCAATTCTAACGGACTGTGCCTACGATTGGTCTGATAATTCACATCGTAAGTTACTGAAGGTAATTCATGTTCTTTTTTCACGTCCTACTGCTGGGACCGGGCCTCCCTTCAATACGAGGGGGATGAGGCCGTAGTCCACCACGCTGGCTAAGTGCGTGTTGGTAGACCTAACATATCTTTTAAAAACTTACGTAATAGTTACATTTATTGCAGGGTATTCTAATGACAACAAGTGATTTATCAGGATGTTGTAAGCCGTTTGGCGTTTCCAAGGCAATAGCTGAAGCTGTTTACGAAGAATTTTATGATCAAGTAAAAATCCTACTAATATTATAAATGCGAAAGTTTGTGAGGATGTATGAATGATTGTTTTTACTATTTAACGGAAAAACTACTGAGCGGATTTTAATGAGTCTTTACAATAATATGGTTCATACATTAGAATAACACAAATACTATTTTTTATGCCGGAAAAATGTACGGTTCCCGTGGAATAGATTTAATTTTAAACTATTATAACTATATATTTAAAATAATAAAAAAAAAATCATTATTTAATATGTGCCAGAGTTTCCTCGGAAGGAATTCCATAGGTCTGAGGGCCTATGCACACCACGGTTTATAATAGCAAACATTAATATAGTACATATATTTATAGGTACATGAATATTCCAGGATAACAGCCTCGGTGGTGTAGTTGTACGGGTGCAGCTCCGGAGTTCCTGGGTTCGAATCCCGGGTCAGAACAAATTCAGTTAATGTATTTTTTTTATCATGTTATTCTCAATAACAACCTTGAGTTGGGAAGTTTGTGGTCTTTCACCAATATGTAGTCAGGTCACTAAGAATGAGAGGAATAGAGAGTGCACGTTGTGTCTGAACCTATACCGACACACGCGTTGTAGGTACTATTATATCTCCTGCGTAGTTGTTAGTCTCAGAGAAATTGGCTTCCGTAGTGAAAATCGGTCAGCGAGATATAATTCCAGGGAGATAAAGAGCGTGAGATGGGCTACACGCCGCTCAGCATGATGGACCGACGACGCAGCGTGAACCAGCCCGCGGAACAGATACAGTTCCTCTCTGTGGTGGTCCTTCCCTGCCTCCTCCTGTTGCAGAATATCTTCCCTAACACTAGTCCGCTTACTGAAAATTGCAGGTTAGATATTATATTGATCGATCCTATTATAATATAAAAATGCGAATGTTTTTGAGAATGTATGTTTGTTACTCTTGTACGCAAAAACTATTGAACGAATTTTGATGAAACTTTACAGCATTCAGCTTATACATAAGCTATAATTTGTATGTATGTCTTCAGCCCTTTTGTAACGTCCCACTGCTGGGCACGGGCCTCCGTTTACTGCAAGGGTGATCAGGCCATAGTCCACCACGTTGGTCAAGTGCGTGTTGGCGGGCTTAATTATAAAAAAATATATAGATATATGATTAAATAGGTATATAATTATAAATAAGTAGACGGAGCCGCGGCATTTTTGTTAGCTAATAAGATTAAAAGTATGACCCTTAATAATAATATAAAATCTTCTTTTTCTTAATCAACAAAAAAGAAGATATTCAATCTTTATTAAGTATCAACAGTTAAAAAAATTAAACTGATTTATTTTCACTTTTTCATCAACTTAATAAGTAATGTGACCGAAAAGCACTTTTATTTACACAGCCTATGTCCATTATGAAGGCCATTCTGAATATTGATGAAAGGTTTTTTTTAAATCGAACCAGTTATTTTGGAGATTACCTCCTATGTATACAAATTTTAGCTTACGATTAATTTAAATTATTCACGCTGTTGTAGGAAAACGCAAGAAGCATGGCACGAAGAGATAGAGATCAGAGGGCAGAAATTATGGCGACAAGATGACTCCATTGTCAACCCGAGTAGAAGCCGCATCGTGTTGAAGTCAGATAAAGAATGATTTTTGTTCTTTAATAAACGTTTAACCGTTGCGTACTTTTTAGTTTATATTATGTCGTCTCAGTGATTTTTTTTCCAAACGACCAATTTTCCCTAAGAGTTTTTAATGCAGAATTTATAATTTTTTAAATGTCAGTTTCATTGGGGTATAATACGAATTTTACTTTAATAAAATTGAAAAAATGTATTTATTTATATGTTTATAGATGTTAGAAATATGTTTTGTTTTTAAAATAGAGGAAAAGACTCTCTACCGTAAAGTCCAAGAATTTTGGATATATAAGCACTAAGACGACGATTTGTTTAAACTGTCATACAATACCAACTTCCCAACTGACAACTCGACAGAAAAAATCAATTATATTTATTTCTTTTTATTAGATATTTGTAGTAATTACCAACTTTTACTATTCTATACATCTCGCATGGTACATTCATGTAGGACAGGGGCGGGACGAGGATGTAAAGTATCCCTTTTATCTGATATTTTTTTAAATTAATTAATCCGCCAATATTTTATTATCTACAAACTTTATGAATATTATATGAAAAAATAATAATAAAAGGCATACTGTTTTCAGATTTTTTTATTTAGGAATAATATTTATTACCTGAATAGTGATATCGTAACACCGGTCTAGTCATACATTCACAATAAACTCTGCATTATTGCTAACAACTCCAATCAATGCCGATTGCCGGTAGGTACATACAAAATAAAGCTAAAACTAATTTACATCTATATATTTCATCGATTCGCATCTCTTATGCGCGACACATTTGCTTCTGTCTTAACAATGGCAACATTATCGAGCAAAAAAAAAAATTATGTATATATACTTTTGAAGTTATACTTCTTTTGGCACGTTTGCAAAAAATTATGAGAGTAAAATTTTTAAGCAGCCACATGCCAGACAACCAAAAAGCGACATGATGAAGTTAGCTGCATTCCTTTTACAAACAATGGGTTGTGACATACGTAATGAAATCTTTAGCTATTTTTGTTCTGTTACGCCAAAGAAGTATAACTTCACACACACACATACACACGTTTTTTTTATTATATTTAATTATATATAAAGATCTGTTTGTCTGCAAATAATACACATACGTATGATAGTTTCCACCACATATAAAATCATAGACAGAAAAAGGTTTTATATATGAAATATAAAAATCAATTATAATGTCACCATTCCAGCAAACGCGAAACGCCTTACTCTAGCCACTGAGTAATACAATAAATATGATTTAATTCCAAACTAAGAATGATTAACACAATGAGATATAAAATAAAAGTAAAAATATACATACACGAAACTATAGATAATTTTATTTATTTTTTTAATTAGCAAATAAATTATTTTACAGCGATTAACAATAACAGCTGTATTTTTTTCTTAAAAACACGATTTTACAAATGGATCCATTTAATTTTCCTACTTGTGGAATGAAGTGCATGAATGTAATGCGTATTGTGATTTTTTTTTCAAAAATATGATATTTTTATTTATTCTTTATCAGTTTCATTATTTTGAGTTGAACTCTAAAACGATTCTCCTTTACACTCTCGCCAAATAACCATGTTATTAACGAATAAAACAATTACTATAATATTAAATATATATATATATATATATATATATATATATATATATATATATATATATATATATACATACATATAAACAGTTATTTTTATAACTACAAATTGTTTTTTTTAATAAATTAACATTAAAACGACCCAATATAATTTTTAACGAAGATACATCCTCGAATGAATTTTTGATACATTATTCTAACAAACAAAAAAATTGTACATAATATTATGTAATACGCCTACAATGTCTAAAAAGTAAACAAATCGTTTTTATGAAGCTTTTTATTGTAGCCTTTTAAACCATAAACGATTTTTTTTAATTTTCCAACTAACGTATGTAAAGCATGACTGATGTATGAAACTAGAAAGCTCACATCTCAAGCTTTATTAAATCCAATCATAATGATTTTATACCATATAATAACATTAAAAACATCAACTTTATAAGTTTTTATTTAACATTTCCGTACACGCGTGAGTATAAGTAACATGCTTTATAGATATCTACCACAAAAGTTTAGACAAGTTGATTTTCTACAATCAATATCTATGTCGATAGCTATAATAGCTTCAGCCCGTTTAACATCCTCCTCTTAATGCGAAGTCACACCATATTCTACCATATTAACCAAATACAGGGTTATTTCATGCATTTTTGGAAAATAAGTTAGTCCAAAAATTCATATTTCCTTAGAATGTTTTTCTTCGCTGAGAAGAAAAACAATGAGATTTGCACTTAAAAATCTGAGATCTGTGGGGTTTGAAACCGCATCACTCAGTTCCTAATCGGCTATTATATATATTAAGGCTATAAGCTAAAAATATATGAAAATTTACACTTTAAAAAATTAAATATGCAGTTTTTAAATATTTTCAGTAATCACTTTTCTATAGTGATAACGATTGTAAAATCTCATCTTGTCTAAACCCACTCATTATTGACGCTTCGAAGGTAAGTTAAAAATAATTTAGCTATTCCATATTCTATTTCAACTCTTTACACATTTTTTTTTAAATCAATGGCTTACAAAATCATTTAAAAAACGCGTCACTATCAATCCTGACATAACAAACAATAATATTACATCTGAACGAGAATAAAGGCGAGTGGAGAATCATTTTACAGTTCGAAGTGAAGCGGTTATGTGTTTCGTATCTTGCCGGGAACGTAGTTTTTGTCGATGGTCGGCTCTTGTAGGAACATGTGAAGGCATCGCTCGTTCTGCGCGAGGGGGTGGCCGGCTATTTTGTTGATAAATACTTCTAAGCCTGAAATTTAGATTTTGGAAATCAATAAATAATAATGTTAGCAATTAGTGTGTATTCAGCCCTTATAGTAGTAAGGTAGCAGTAGCCCAGTGGTAACGCGCTCGCATGGGAAACCGAGTGAAGCGGGTTCAAGTCCCGGGTCTGGTACCTCTGATATTTTCATGTGCGAATCATTTCTAACATGATTACCACTTGTCTTAGCGTTGAAGGAAAACATCGCGAGGAAACCTGCATGTCTGAGAGAACCTAGTAAGTTTTCAAAAGACATGTGAAGTCCGCGAACCCGCACTCGGCCAGCGTGGTGGACTATGGCCTGATCCCTCTCGTATTGAAGGGAAGCCCGTGCCCAGCAGTGGGACGATAAAAAGGGCTGAATTAACAATTAGTCTTACTACTATTATAAAAAGTTTGTATGTGTGTATGATTGTTATTTCTTTACGCTTAAAGAACTGAACAGATTTGAGTGTATTTTAGTATAGAGATAGATTATGACTTGGAGTAACACATAAGCTACTATTTCTAATAAAAATTGAGAAAAATAGTGCGTGTGTGTGTGCAATTCACACATGGTAGAAGTGAAACTTAATATAATATATTCATCAGACAATAACAACGATTACCATGGCAACATGGCAATGTATTCTATCTCATTCTCTCGCCGGCTTAATCCTATATATTTATGTGTTTGTCTCGTTTTAGTGTAGCATTTTCGTTTCATCGAGTTTCAAATCACAACGATTCTAAAGTTTCACTTCAAAAGTGACACTACGTTACGGATACATATATGAATATTATAAATACTAAAGAGTAAACACACATTCAAACGCAACCGAACGGAGCAAGGATAAGTCGGTATTATATTAGCACAAAGTATTTAATTTAATTTTCTTGTTAATGGCTTCGAAGCGTGCCAGTTGAGCACAGATTTACACAAAGTATGATTTCAAATGTCTACATACGCGATGACTTGTCTAGTGGTAGTGGATGGTGAAACGATGCGAAACTATATAGAATATTGAAAAACAAGTGGTCACGAGGACGATATTGTAAAAAACTTAAATTGCATCATTTGATATTAGGAAAATAAAGAAAACTTGGTTCTTCTCCCGGACTTTACCTAAAACCTGATTGAAACTTTTCATTTTATTTTAATTAATATAATAAATATGTTCCAACATTAATATACAGCACGATCTAGTTCCGTGGTAAGCTACTAGGTCTGTGTTATGGATACTAGATAGTTGATACACTACACATATATTTTAAATACATACATATTATAAATACATATAAACACCCATGACTGGAATACAAACATTCGTGCTCATTACACAAATGAATGCCCCCAACGGGACTCGAACCCACAGCAAGTAGGGTCATTACAAACTGAGTCGAATTAGATCATTTATTTTACTACAAAAAAATTTACAAACATAGCTATTGTATACGTGTATAAAAAAACTAACAGAAATACGATACGAATTACTGAAAAAAAAAAAATAGTTTCGAACACTTAAGTCCTTTCAAGAACATAACGTCCGCATCACTCATTTTTTTTGAATGCGATTGCATACAAATAATAAAAACATCTAAATTTACATACAAATTTGTTTCACTGTAATAAATAACTTTGTTACCTAAGAGTTTATTATTGAAATATTAAAAAAAAATATTATTGATCATGTTGACTTTAAACCGCTAGTAAAATGTAAACAATTTTATTTATACCGAAGCATTTAAGATTAAATTGTAAAATGTTGAATGTTACATAATATTATTAATAGATACGAAAGTCTCTGTGAGTCTGTTTGTTACTTCGATTTCAGAGAAATTCCGAATAGAAACATTTAACTTATACATATTTTTGATTAACACACGATACTTACTTTTATTCTTCTAACTTATTTTTAAAATAAGTTTTTGCGATTTATTTCTTCATTGATAACATAATCAACAAATTAAGGTACTTTCGGAGTTCCACCGAAAAAGAAATCATTAACAGTTAGAAGTCCAAAAACCCATATAATAAAATAAAACCATGTAATAATACTAAGCCGAATCTGTACATTAAATATTTTTTGGAAAATCATATTGAAATAGACATTATTAACGATACAGAGGCTGAATCTATAGTTTTTAGAATTTTTGTCTGTCCGTCTGTTACCGCATCACAGAAAAACCACTGGAGGGATTTTGATGAAATTTGGTATGGTGATAGCTGGTTATCCGTGCCAACATACAGGATACTTTTTACCGCGGGAAAATATCTCATATTTGAGAAAAAATACAAAAACTGCAATGTAAGAGTATACTAACAAACCTAAGTATTTGGTTTTTAGTAATCTAAACGCGTGCGGAGCCGCGGGCAATGCTAGTTATTAAATAAACATTCATATTTCACAAAAATGCAGACCAATTATATATAACCTTACATGATACATCCTTAAGTAGTATAAGATGGAGTTGGTATTTCTGGTTATTTACGCTTATTTGCCCATCATTTAGAGTTTTTCTTAGAAGGTTAAAATATGAATAAAAATTTTATGATGCAGACAAAAAACAATATGAATTAAAATATAAACGGAATGAAGTCAAGAGCAGGTCGAACAAACTAGTGAGGTTCACTAGTTCATAAATAAATACTCGTAACAACGTCGATACTTGTAGGCCATGGAAAGGTTATACTAAGAATAAAAATATCTAAAAGAAAAATCTTGATATAGTCTTATAATAGAAAACTTAAACATGTAACTTAACATTACACTAACTAAGCAGTACTCTCACGTAGAATTTTTTTTAGGGTTCCGTATCCCAAGTGTGCCAACGGAACCCTATTAGTATGCCTTACGCTGTCCGTCCGTCCGTCTGTCAGAAGGCTGTATCTCATGAATCGTAAAAGGTAGAGATGAAATTTTAACAGAGTGTATTTTTATTGCCGCTTTAACAACAAATAATAAAAAACCAAGATGGCGAATTTCAAAAAGCAAGAAAATAATAATTATGGTACGGAACGCTTCGTGTGCGAGTCCGACTCGCACATGACCTATTTTTTAAATATGATGAATATTAAGCTTATACTTTCCGGAGAGAGAATCTGAGAAACGGCTACCCTAAGCTATATACATGTAGCCTATCTATTCCATACTAACTGGTACCATGGCAGGAACCTGAGTAAAGCGGAGGTGAGTCATTAGTATATTTATAAAATATATTATAGGAGATATTTTTATTATAGAAGTTTGAGTAGAAAAATATCAGTAAAATTCACTACGAAAATAATTTTAATCATATACACGGCAATAAAAACTGCAAATAATTATTTGTGTCTAAGAAAGTACTTTACTTACTTGAGCGGAGCCTTATGCAATATGCATACATAATAAATACATTAGTAGGTAGCAGAATGTTACTCAAGGTTAATTAAGTGATATAACTTCATGACGAACGAATAATAACAATAAGAGCATTTTGTAAATTCAAATATATGTTCGGTTTTGTGTATACATTACATGATCATCACATCTCCGTACCCATTTCCAAATTACTTGGCGTCAGTGCAGTATATCTTCCATACTGTTGATAGAATTTGGCAAAAGTGTTACGACCCTTCTTGGGAAATACATAATACATGATATCTACGATAAATGTAAACCTACTTCCATGATATTTTTTTTGTAATGTCTAGGTTTTTTCTCCAAAAAGGTTCCATAGAGATTTTAATAAAAATTTAAAACTATGTATAGTGATTATTCCTCTTTAGCAAATATTGAAAAAAAAAAAACAAAATGTTTTATCATATATTATAAAGAGGCAGTTTGTTTTGGTAGAACATGGTAATCTCACAAACTAATCGCGATTTGAAAAATTCTTTTTGCATTAGATAGCCCTTTAATTAAGGAAGGCTATAGGCTATATATTATATAAGATATAGTCTATTTCACATTAAAACATACCTGGGGACAAACCCGAGCGAATCAAGGGTGAGTCACTAGTTTAAAATATGACTGCATAAATCTGATTACCATAAGAAATACTCATAATAAGATTATTCATATAACAAATATTATAAGCAGACTACATTACATGCATTTGTATATTTTACCTATGTTTACTGCTTATTGCATGTTTAATCTTGATTCTTAACGACAATATTAGGTACTTATATTTTCATTATATTTACTATTTGTACTCATATGTATGCACATTAGTTAATCAATAAAGGAAATCTGTACTTTAATTTTTCATTTATTTCATATGAACATCAATTCTTTATAAAAGCACTATATCTAAGATTTTGTTAGTAAATAATGGCTATAGATTCCCTCAATTAACATACATCATCTCAATACAGATATAAATAAAAATTATTTAGAATCTGTACCTAACATATAAAATATGTTTATAGTAAATATATCGCTTAAGAGAATATTAATGAATTATATACTTTAAAATTATACACAAATTAGATCAATGAAATACCTTTTCTGCGGTCTTCGATGAACTCTTCTTCAAAAATACCATCATCCCCTCTGAATGGTAGTTGTCTCTTTAGAGCTTTACCAGGTAGTGGTGGTACTACTATCTATAAATTAAAAAAACATATTACATATTAGAATGAGAAAAGATTATCTATTATAATCAAAAAGTTGTGTTTTAATAACTAATAAGTTATTGTTAGATTTACTCCAAGACATTTTAAAGATATCTTAAAATCTAATTGACATCCAATTGTATTATAATTTGTTTCATGGCTTTATAGTTGATTTAAGTTTTACATTAAATTACTCAGTGCTTAAATAATTGTACAAAGGCATTATCTCTTTTGTCTAAATTATTGTAAACTGAAAAGACTGAAAATTAATATAATTGGGTTAAACCATTATTGAACATATTCAATAATACCTGTCATAAATTTGGTCATATTAAATACATAATAGTGTATGTTAAGTTGATTATGCAAAATTCAAAGACAATAAATGAATCACTTATGTTTTTGTTCACTTGATAACACAAAAATTATCAGTAAAGCTTACTTACTTTACTATCCCTTTCTAGTTCAGTTCTGAGCCATTCAAAATCACTGTATCGCCGTCTCACACTGGACTCTTTTACTTTAAATACGGGAAGGTTGGTCTGGAAGCAGGAAATAGAATATAGAGCAATTATCGGCAATCAGTGGCAGAGGCCTGTTTCTAACGCACGATACGCCCACAAAAACTGCCTCGTGAGCATTGTTGTTAGCTGTTTAATTTAATTATCGTATAAGGCATTGGCTGCATCCTGCATCTACTTACCCTCATGCGAACCTCGTAATCCGTATAGCGTTTTTTCCCAACTCCCATCGTAACTGGATTTACCACGTCGATTTCTAAGAAGTTCGCTGGAGCCGCGTACGCATCGTCCAAGGTCTGTTTTTTAACATTTAAGCGTCTGGTCGCATCGGCTGTCGCATCCTCAGCCATCATAGCGTTTTTTTAATACAAACAATCACAAACTACTAAAGACGGTTCAGTACTCAAAAAGCAAATGAATTTGACAAGAATGCAACATTATTTGACATTTAAGAAAAATATGGCCATATCTCTTTTAGAAATATTATGAAATCTACCATTGACATCTTCATAATTTACAGAAAATAATATAAAAAGATGTTATTTAACTTTTTAATATTACATTATCTTACTTTATTTTATCCGTAGGTTTTTTTGTATCATTTTAAAAAATGTATGGTATTTAAGTGTTGTTTTGTTATATAAAACCTACCATTTTAGTAGAAAAATTCTATTGTATATAAAGTAGGCGTATTTATATTTTTTTGTGATGATTCGATGAAACACGGAGGCCTTTGGGCTATGACTAAGATATTATAATCATATGGACGGGAAATACTGTGCGTCAGGGATAGTGACGTGTTCCAGATATCTAACTGTATATTTACGTACAATTCATAAATCATAATATCAGCGGACATTGACACATTTAAAAATTAAAATAGATATTTATTAAAATCATTTAAAGTAAGGCTTTTTTCCGAAATTAATGATAGGAGCTAAATTATAAAACTGTTCAAATGGTTATTTTATTTATTTTGGACTAGCGATTCACCTTGTTCCACCGGTTCGTCCCTATTTACGTTTTAAAGTTTAGGTTTCTCAGAGATATTTTCCTGCAGTAATAAGTATTCTACATTATGTCGACCCGGATTACCAGCTATAATTATACCAAATTTCATCAAAATCTGTCCAGTAGTTTTCTCATGTTGCATTCCCAGATAGACAGAATTTCATTAAATGTGTAGACAATTGATTTATACTTGTATTAACATTGAACATAAATAGTGACTTAATTTACAGGTCAAAGTTAGTTTTGACTAATCATAAAAAAATTAAAAGAAGGTATTGAAATAAAACAAAAAATACAGCACACAATAGATATTAATTGATTTTTTACATAAACTGACTCATAGGGTCTTCTTCGCGTCTTCGTTTCATCATGTACGCTTCCATTTCTTGCTCAGATGGTTCTTTAACTTCATACATGCTATTGTACGGGCGTTTTCTTTCGTCTACAGACAGTAGGTATTCTGCACGCTTTTGGCTTTTTTCTTCCATTTCCAATGCCTCAAATAAAAAGTATAGAGTAAATAAAATATTTACAATTTATGCTTATAAAGTAATTTTTACATAAAAAAGTCAAAAGTATATTGTTATAAAAATATAATCAATTTCTTTTAGAAAGTGGGTAGTGGGTACTAATATTTTGTAAGTGACAGAGGGTATAATAATATTAATTTAGCATCCTTAAATTGCAATTTGCAAAACAAAGAAAAAGAATGGGAAAT
Organism: Brenthis ino; assembly: GCA_921882275.1. Lineage (NCBI taxonomy): Eukaryota > Metazoa > Arthropoda > Insecta > Lepidoptera > Nymphalidae > Brenthis > Brenthis ino. Next base: position 20,309,472 of record OV170234.1, read on the forward strand.
ATTTTGGCAAAAGGAAAATGTTGTCATAAAAGTATTAGTATGAAAAAATTAAGATGACATACATATATATATTGTAAAGCATTTAAAGAGGTTTTGAAAAATATACATTTTCTTATAAAGATTTTTTAAGACATACCTTTTTCAATTTATCTTCTTCTTTATTCTTTCCTTTCTTTTTCTCCTTCTTCTTCTTCTTTTTGGCCTTCTTCTTGTCTCTCTTCTTCTTACTAGTTTTTTCTGTTTTTGTCCTTTTATCTGGTTCGGAATCTGAACTGCTATCAGAACTGGCTTGTGATGACGACGATGATGATTTTACCGATTTTTCTAAAAAATATACAATGTTTTTACATATTTGGTATTAAAAAATTTGAAACACCGATTTGTTCTTTATGCTCATGTTTATGATTATTTATAATCTTATTGTAACTACCAGTAAATATAATTAATTAATTGCAATTAAATTATTTTTATCTACTATACAGATAAATAAAATTGTGTCTGTTTGTAATGTCAAAATAACAGCTTTTTTTAAATGCATATGAAAAAATATATGATATGTATTTATTATATTATATTATTATATTAATTCTCTATCTATTTGTTTGTTCTAGCTAATCTCCGAAAAGGCTAGACTGATATTGAAGGAACTTTCACTAGAAGATAGCTGATGTTATAAGAAGTAACTTGGCTACTTTAATTTTAAAAAAAGAATCAGTGTTCCACTCAAAAAAATTAAAACGTACCACCCGAGAAAAGCAAGTGTAAGTCGCTAGTTTAAAATAAAATTAAAGGGCTTTTTACTGGTAACATTAATTTAAATTCAATACCACATACCATCTTCCTTTATAGCCTTTTGACCCGATTCCTTTGTAGTTTCTGGTACTTCCAACACCATGGATTTACCCGCTTCACCCACACAATATGACATCTAAAATATTAAAAACAATTTAGTTTAATATACATACATATTATATAATTAATTTTAGTGTCATATTTTAAAATAAAACTATCTTTACGTTTTTTTTTCGCGAATTTATTTTGATTTTTCATTCCCGACGTTTCGAATGCTTTACAGCAATTATGGTCACGGGAGAGACTGAGGTGTTAGTTATCTCAAAAGTCATTATAGGTTAATACTAGTGACTCACTCTCGGTTACGTTTTAACGGCTAGACAGACAAACAGACAGAAAGACAAAAATTCTTATCTCTTATCTAAATATAAATAAATTCACGAAAAAATTCGAAAAGATAGTTTGTTTGAAAATGTCAAATATTCACGTAAATCTAAGAAAGTATCATATATAGTATGTTACTTTCATATTATCACTTATATTATTTTCTATATACATATTAACTAAAAAATAATATTCACCTTTATAAATGAATGGCAACACTTGTATCCCCACTGGCCATCTCTCCAGTACGAGCCCCACACTGTCGTGTGATTGTTGATGAGCACATCTTCATCATATTTACTTCTGCAATTTTAATAATCATGTGTTATTTTAACCATATTATAATGTCATTATTACAATTTTGAAATTCAAAGTTGAAAGAATATAAAAAAAAAATTTGATCTCCACCAAACATAAAAAAATATTGTCTGTTAACTTATTTCAAAATAAATTAAACGTTTAAGGGGCTTTGATACAAGTCTTTTAGACAATAGTTGTCAAGTATATGTATTCAGTCCTTTCAACATCACAACAGCAGATCCAAATCCCTGGTCTCGCACTACTGATATTCTTATGTGCGAATCCTTTCCAACATGATTACCATTTGCTTTACAGTGAAGAAAAACATCGTGAAGAAACCTGCATGTCTAATACAAAGACACAAAGATAAGAAAGAAACAAAAAAACACACATACTAAACAAGTTTTCGAGAGACATGTGAAGTCTTCCCCGCACTTGGCCAGAGTGGTGGACTATGGCCTGATCCCCCTCTTATTGAAGGAAATGGCCCAGCAGTGAGACGTTAAAGAGGACTGAATACATACATACAGAATAATATAAGTACTTACTTAGCTAATTGTTTCTCAGCAGCCCCAGCGAGGGTGCCGTCACGGTTGTATCGCACGAACACTTCGCTTTGCGCCATAAGAAGCTCTTTGGGTGGTGCTTTGAGATGTTCCTCACCACCATATTTGTCTAGCACTGATTGTTTCACCTGAGAATAAATTTTTATATATTACTATGGGCTCTCATCACAAAGAAAAATTAGTTCAAATAAATGTCAATAGATGACGTTACATGTATCGAAAATTTTATTAAAGTTGTATTAAATTATCGAAAGATAAAAAAATAAATATCAGAAAGGTATATTATTGTTTCAAAAAAATATTTTAAGTGAAGGGAAAAGAAATAATGCGCTCGAAAATCAAATTTGCGTAACTACTACTACAACTATCTGGTATCCATAACACAAGCCTCTTACCATGGATCTAGATGGTGCTGTATGTTAATGTCCCAACATACCTATTTATTTATTAAAAAGTTAAGTAGATATTTATATATAATATTATTAGATGTACACATTATTAAACTGATGTAAATAATATTCTATTGTAATTGGTTTCAATGTCTCCCGTACTTCAAAACTATGACAGTTATTTATTTATGTTTATTGGTCCACAAAACAAATGACAATCAAATACATATAAAATAACAATTGCTTGATTTTAAGAAAATGAAAAATGGCACCAAACTACTTTACAATTTTGTTAATTTAATTTTAAAACATTTTTATAATTTGAATTATTTTTAAATTATATTGAATATGGAATATTATTTGTTTAATTTTAGCTGTTATTATAATTATTACAATTTCTCATAAAAATCTTTATTAATTAGTAATTTATATTTATTTAGTGTTGCCATTATTATATTTATAAATATAAAGAATAATAAAATATTAATTATTCAAGCCACGTTATTATTCTATGTGTAATTTAAAAAGATAAAATTAATTAAGAATAATAATTTTAATTTACTTTATTAATATTCAAAAAACATTTATATTAAAAGATATTTATATTTAAAATGTCAAATATTCGCGTAAATCTAAGAAAGCATTAATTTGCTTTAATCGTATACATACCTGGGTCTTGAACATGTCCTTCTGCATCTCGTACTGGCGGCGCAGCTGCTGCAGCTTGGTGGGCTCGGCCAGCAGGTGCACGTCGAGGCCGCGCGCGCGCGCCTCCCACGCGAACAGCTGCGCCGCGGCGTGCGCGCGCGTGTCGCCCGTGAACCGCACGAAGTTCTCGCCCGCGTACTCCGACCTGGCGCACACGATACGATATTATTCTCAATATTTGAAATAAACTGTCTTTTCGGATTTATTTAGATTTTTTGGTTCCCGACGTTTCGAAAGCTTTACAGCAATTAAATCAGTCTCTCCCGTAAACATGGTTGCTGTAAAGCATTCGAAACCTATGGAACCAAAAATAAAAATAAATCCGCGAAAAAAACCGAAACGATAGTTTTATTTAAAATACATATACCTATAATTGATAATAGTTGTTCACAAATAATATTCAATTAAAATTTAAAATGTCATTAATTTTTTAATTTAAGAATTTTATTTTTCACATGTGAGACATGTTGTATTATGTAAATATCTTATTTCTCAACATAATTACTAACCGACTTCCAAAAAGGAGGAGGTCCTCAATTAGTCGGAATCTTTTTTTATGTATGTTCACCGATTACTCAAAGACGCCTGAACCGATTTGGAAAATTTTTCTATCAGATATTTTTTTTCCAATCAGATATTTTCGAAGTCGGTGGCAGCCGATGCAAAGCAAATGTAATATATTTCGATACGTAAAATACATATTTACCTATTAGATATTTATATCTTAAAATATTGTCGGCTGGCACCAACTACGAAAATATCTGGTTAGGTATCTATTCTAAATGAAAACAGCCGTATAGTTATTTTTTACATTTTAGTGCCTGGAAGTCGTTTTTTTTAAAGTTTTTAACCAACTAGCGACTCACCTTCACTTCGCTCGAGTTCGTCCCTAGGTTGCCTCCCCATACAAACTTTCACCCTCTTAAGGGATAATTTCCGGGATAAAAACTATCTTGTGTCCTTCCCAAGGTCTCAAACTATATTCTTACGAAATTACATCTAAATCGGTTCAGTAGTTTGGAAGCCTATTCGATACAAACAAACAAAAAAACTAGTTTTTCCCGTTAATAATATTAGAGTAGATACACTTTAGATGAGATGTTTATGTAACGAAAAGTACTCACTCAGAAGCTTCCGGATTTGGGTTATCCCTCATCGATCTAGTTTTTGGATCATAGTATGCCGAGTTTATATCCAAGTTTCTTAAATACTTGGCTGTATCTTCTCTTATACGCAAATTCCTCACAGTGATACGTTGTTTTGAATCCACCTGAAAATATTTAAACAATATTTAATTTAATAAATTCTTGTATACAAACAACACTTTTTTTAAATCAAAATGCTGTAGTTCAGTGTATTTTGTTACAGGCAAATAGTATCATATATTTTGTTAAATTATTTATACTTACTTTTGTACCCGGCATGTCTACTTCATCTACATATTTGTCTTCATCTTCCCCTTCTAAGTCCTCATCTTCTTCGGTAGCTGTTGGATCTAAGAAAACAAAATAATATTTACAATAAGATACTCAAAAAATTTATATATAACTAGCGACTCCCTAGCTCAATTCCCCATACAAGCTGTCATCCCCATTTTCACCCCCTTAAGGAATGATTTACGGGATAAAAAGTATCCCATGTCCTTCCCAGGATCTCAAACTATCTTCTTACCAAATTTCATCTACATCGGTTCAGTAGATCTAGAGATTATCCTCTACAACGTCATGAACTCACAATCTCACAAACTTTACCTCTTTTGTTGTGATTGATAATTGAATATGTATTCAAAAATGTCAGGTGAAAAAATTGTACAATTTAATTTTCTAGAATCTTAGGCAAATAGTAAATTCTCATGATATTCTCCCTTATTCCTTTCATCATGCATATTATATCATGAACTTTTTAAACTATCAATCAACTTTTATTAAATACTAGCGACTCACCCTCGCTTCACTCAGGTTTGTCCCTTGGTATGTTTTGATGTTTAGTATGGAATAGTTTTTTATAATGTTATTTTCGTGACTATTTCCAATGTTTTAATAGTTATTCTGCTATTCGGGATGAAGACAAATCCAACAAAACAAAAATCATAAAAATCGGTCCAGCAGTTCTGGAGTTATAAGTGTTGTAACAAACCTAAATTTTATATAAAAATATAATATGTAGATTATAAAAAAAATAATAAAATAAAGTCCAACCTTGTTCCAGTTTCTTAGCTCTCAATTCCCGTTTTGCTTCTTCAACTTTTTGATACTCTTCAATAATGGCCTTGTGCTGTTCAGGATCATATCCATTCCACCGGTCCCTCTTCCCGTCATAACTTAGATTTAGGTTCGGCTGATTGAATTCATCAGGAGCAATACCTGCATTTGTGAACTTTGCACCTATCTAAAAATTACATAAAGGTTTATATCTTATATATAATCATAAAAACTAACAGGTGCACAATATAAAATAAACTAAAATACGATAACAACATTAAATGTCAAACCACTTTTTAATATAATAAATTATTATTTTAATGTTGTCAAGAATATTAAAACCTAAAAGTAATATTTTTATTTACCTTTCTAGGTCTATCCAAACAATCTTTTTTTTTGTGAGTCATTGCTCCACAATTTTCACATGCTCCTTTTCTATACTTTGTAGACACACTTGCCTGAAAAATTAACCAAATAAATTAATGTATATATATTGAAATATTATATTATATATTATTTATTATTATACCAAAAAGAAAACCTACAATGGTATCAAAAGATATTATATAATTTACTCACAGTAACACCTTTGTTGTAATATGTATCAAGTTTAGTGAACTGGCCCTCTCTGTCTTCTTGTGGCCGCTGATGTTTCAAAGTGGGTCCAGAAGTTCCATAATACCACGGTGCAGATGAAATATATTGTGGGATATGAGGGTTTATATCCTTGCCTAAAATTAAAATGATTTTTTTATATAAAATATATAGAATCAGGATATATTTGTAAATAGTGTCATGAAACATTTTTAATAAATGCAGTATTTTACTTAATTGAAGTATGTTATTATATGATACTTTTACAGCATTCCATAGTTGAATATTGAATCACATGCCAACTTCTTGTTATAAAATGATTTAGTTAAATAATTTTATAACAGAATAAGTGTTAAGAATGATTGTTTAGTACTAATCCATTTCATTATAATATAATACTCAGAGGTTTTTATTGATTTTGTTTTGAGAAAGTAAATATAAATGTAAGGTAAGAGTAATATTACGATGCCTCATTTATCTGGTGGCAGACCAGATCAAGAAATACAAAGAAGTAGCAGCCATGCCATAGAATTTTACCAATTAGAATTATTTCTCTAAGGGCATGTGTTTCATTATTATTGTTATCATTTACCACGACGACATACCAGTTTCATCAACAGCCGCAGGGGCTGTACCAGCTTTACGAGCCTCTTCTAACTCCTTAGCCTTTCTCCAATCCTCTCGCGATTTCTTCTTAGGTTCATCATCTTCATCGCCAGTATCGTCTTTGTTACGAAGTATTTGGGATACAGTCACGCGCGCGTTTGTCGTCATTATGTATATATTTCTTACTATTTAATTAAATAACTTCTCTATTTACTAGTTCATACTTGTTTATACAATTGCGTTGCACTTGCGATATTTATTAAAAAATGAAGTTTGACGTTTGTACTTTACTTTGTTGTGAGTAATGTCAAAATATATTATAGATAAAATAAAACATGGCCGCCGCCCGTCAATACAGTGCACAGAGTACCATAAATGTTTCCTAGAGTTACGCGAACGGTGAATGCAACATTTATAAAGTATACATATTATAATAAAATTGTAATTTGTAACTAAGCCAAATCTGTACAATAAATATTTTTTGGAAAATCTTGTTGATATAGACATTATTACCGATACAGAGGTCAATTCTATAGTTTAAAAAAAGTGTCTGTCTGTGACCGCATCACGAGAAAGTCACTGAACCGATTTTAATGATATTTGGTATAATGATAACTGGTTATCTGGGTCAATATATAGGATACTTTTTACTGCGGGACATAATATCATCTCTAAGAAATCTATACTAAATCTTAAAACGTAACTAGGACAAACCCAAGCGGAGTCTACACTAATATTATAAAGAGATAGGTTTAAACTATCTCTTTATAATATTAGTGTATACCCTTCAAAGTCATAAACTATTAGTTTGTGAATTTGAAGGGGGTAATCTCTGGATCTACTAAACCGATTTAGATTTCATTTAGTCAGAAGATAGTTTGAGACCCTGGGGAAGGACATAGGATACTTTTTATCCCGGAAATCATCCATTAAGGGGGTGAAAATTTGTATGGGGAATCAAGCTAGGCACTAACCAGGAGCGAAGCGTGGGTGTGTCGCTAGTATATTATATTTACACAATACACATCCCACAAATATCTCATATGAAATAATACAACAACACAAATACGTAGAATAGTTTAATCATTATAATAAAAATTAATATTTGCATGTCAACAATAAAATCACTTCCATAATATCATTTACCTATATCCAGAATAATAGAGAGTATCTAATAAGTATCATCTGATTTTCTTGCTCCTGGCAAAATAAATAAGCTGATCACATTTTGGTGCGACTTTCTTAATTTTACCCTTTAGATATTTTTGATACGGAATATTTTATCTATACATACATACATATAAGAAAATTGTAACTGATCACTGTTTGTACATGGAAGATATTTGAGAAAAAACTATTATTGGGGGTTTTTATTAAGTCAATAGAACCCAAAACAATGATTTTTAAATATGTGGTTTTCACACATGTATTGTTGTAAGCTTCATTTAACATTTAGTATTTGTTTTATTTCATATTTCATGTCAATTTAAAGAATCATTTAAATTAACGAGCAAAGCGAGGGAGAGTCGCTATTAATATTATATTTAAAGTAAATTATATCGTTTATTAATAAATTTAAAGCTTCCGTCTGACTCTTTGTTTGTGATAAGAAGGTCTTGGTACATGTAGGCGTTCGTTGCTGCCGCCGATCTCCATACTTTCTTCTAAAGGTTCCGGCCGCGGTGTGAACAGCTTGCGTCTATTGCGAGTACTAAGCAAAAAGGTTTTATATTAATTAAAATAACTATACTTTTTCGATATGTTTCCATAATTACTGTTTTGTAATTTTTAAACTTTTATTTCTGCATCTATTTATTTATAATTAATTATATTAATATAAAAATTATAAATAAACATACACGATCATTTATTAATACAGCTTTAAAGCTGTATTAATAAATGATCGTGTCACTCAGAAAAGCTACGACAAATCACTGATGCTTCATAAAAATAAATATTATGATGTTGGAGTTCAATAGATCGAAATATTGAAGTAAAATATGTTAACTTCTATAAAGTAAAAAGACAATGCTCATTATAGAAAATTCCAAAAATAGCAGATACTACTTGTTTATTTTTTATTGTATCGTAATATCTTAACCCACATTTGAACCAATAGTGGTCTTATAGAAAATTCGCGAAAAAGTTTTAATTTTAAAATAATTCTGAGTTATGATAATTGGTTCCAATTTTAAATATATATAATTTACCTTTTAGCTGGACAGCTCTGTACACCGAGCACTGGTGGTTGATTTTCGTTATCATTTTTCTCAGGAGACGGAATGTCTTTAAAGTTTTTAATTGGAGCTACCTTATCTAGGGTTACATCAGAAAATTCATTTTGTAAATTAACAATATCTTTTAATTTTGCTTTTTCCATATCTCTATTTTTTTCATCCTGTTCTTCTAAATCTTTATCTTTTGATTCATCTTTTTCCAAATCTAAATTGTTCTCAGACGCGTTATGTCGTCGTCGTAGTCGTAAGTTTCTTTTCTTCGGTTTTTCTTTCTCATATTTCGGTGGAGAAGTTTCTAGCACTTTCTTCTTACGTCTAGTTTCAGTTTTGGGTATATCCATTTTAGATTTGTGTCTCAAATTATATTTAACTTCCTCACTTTCTGTTCGATTATGTGTAGTATCCATATTATCGACTGTAGAATCTCTGATTTCTTGTGAAACAAGTAAATCAAATTCGGTCGCTCTCGGCGCTGTTATATCCTTGTATATATTTTCAAATTCGTCTATCGTGTTGTCTGACTTGGTACTATTTACTCGTGATTCTTCATTATTGATTGCTTCATTTTGGATCACTTTGACTTCAGATACTTTTAAGTCTTCTACTGCAATAACTTGTTCATCATTTTTATTTGTATCTTTTACTTCACTATCTGTGTTTATTTTATTTACATTTACATATATGTAGCATAAATTGTCTTCTTTTTTGGGTACGATATTTTCTTCTTTAACATCTTTTTCTATTGATTCATTATTTTTAATGTCTATATCAGTCTCATCAGTTGGGATGGTATCATTCTTTTTGGATATATCAACACTTTGTATAGATTTTCTAACATTTTCTATGACCTCATCCTGCTGTTTAACTAGTACTTGTGGGGAATCAAGACCTTCAAATAAATCCATAGATTGACATTTTTTCTCACAAAGTTTAACTTTTTGTAATGCATCAGCTTGTTTTGTTACGCTTTGTCCTAACAATTTTTTAATCATGCTAGGCTCAAAATCATTAGTCAGATCCTCCTTTACGATAGACGGTGATCTATAATCATCGATTTTCATTTTCCCCTCGTTATCGATTTTCGTCTCGTTATCGATAATTTTAATTGAAGCATCAATATTATCAAAATAAAATTTCCTGTCTTTGGATTTGACAACAGTCGCCGGTGTTTCTGGAGATTTAGGCGTACCTTCATCGGCAAACAATTTACGTTTGTCTTTGAGCGTTTTAAAGTTGAAAAAATTTTCGTCATCACGTTTTGTATCTGCATCGGTTTTCGATGCTTGTTCTAATCTTTCGAATAATGCTAAGGAATTATTGCTATAACTTCGATTAGATTCTTTGATGGAGCTAATAATATTATTAATAAACGCGCCAGGTTTATCGTCACCTACATCACCTGCGTTTAACAAACTGTCCTTAGAAACATTACAATTTAGCGCTTTATAGCTAACATCCATTGTGACGTCATTTTTATTGCTTGCAACACAGTACGTAGCTCTATTTGAAGCGTTAGCTTTTTTCATATCATTATAATCATCAACTTTACTTTCAACGCAATATGTCTCCCTTGACAGTTTTATTTCTTTATTGCCTACCAAACCAGCAACAATTTCGTTAGCAATAGACAAATCTTTATTTTTATCATCAAAACTCTCACTTATATTTATACTAGCATCGTTCCCGGTTTCGTATGCACAGTCGTTATCATAGCTCGTATTTATTTCGTCTTTGAGGGTATCTCCTGTATTCTCTAATTCACTATTGTCTGAATATTGACTGTCCAAGCTGTTTAGATCTATGATAGCACTTTGTTGTATCATTTTAGAGCGGTTTATATCCTCTTTTTTGAATGTCGGTTCCAGACTCTCATTACACGGGTCCTCATCATCGCTATTATCACTGTCAGATAAATCTACTAAATCTTCTTTTGCTGCTATTTCTTCGTCAATTTTTTCTGAAATAAGAAAAAAGATAGCTCCTTTATCGTTATTCATCTTTATCACAGTGTGATATTGCAATAATAGGTGTAGTTAATTAAGGCTTCAAAACAGCACAGATGGGACATAAGCCTAATAATATTAATTTTTATATTTCATAATAAGTTTGATGTAATATAATATAATGATACTTTATATTTTATAATAATTTATAAAGATGAAAGTAGATTATGTAAAGTTTGACAATACAATAAATTAAATTTTGACATTATACTGTCAAAAATACATTTTAGACACTAATATATAATTATATCTTTAGTACTAAACAGAAATGCTTATATTTTTAAATACTAGTATTATTTTTAAAATAAACATAATATTAATGCATAAAGAGTAATATAACTAACCGTCTCTCTCTTCGATGCAGGCACGTAAATGCTGCACTTCTTCTTCGGCTCGGGCGCGAGCTAACTTCTCTGCCGAATATTTCTCCTACAACAAAATACATACTAATATTATAAATGTGAAAGTGTGTTTGTTTGTACTTTTGTCATGTCGAAACAGAGTGGCGGATATTTTTGTGTGGACTATCTTATTCTCACGTGAAAACACGTTATAATACAACCCACACAAGAGGAAAATATCGTACACAAACTTTAGTCAATTTTTGCCTCTTCGGCTTGTGGAAATTGGCAGATTGAAGTGCACACTTTTCAGGATGTAATTAGCCCATCATACCACAATCTGACGGTTTCATGTATTTCTTTCTACCTTATCAGAATATTGATTAAATATTTGGATGGGCTACCCTAAACTCGCGCCCATATATAGAGGACTTATGGTACAGGCACTCAAAAGAGTGCAAGCAAATCCCCTTAATATTTTATCTATTAATCTTCTGCGCTTGAGTGACTCCAAAAATCCCCTCTTGGGCTCCTCTACTAATACAATTCTTAAATCTGAGACATAAAATATGATTATGATAATAGATGATAAATTTGATCATTTCCATATTTTTTGACGGTCAATCAAATTGCCTTACTAATGTAATAAACATTTGTAAGAAATATATACTCAACAATGTGTAATATGTTAAAAGTATTGGAGTTAGTTTGTTAGTTAAGAAAAAATGAAAATTGAGGAAAGAACCAATAATAAAAAATAAAAATTTACCTGTAATATGGCATTTTCGGTCATCAGTTGATTAATCTGTAATAACAAAAATACACACTTATTAATAAAATTAAGAAGATTTATATTCAAAGAATATTGTTTTTTCATATCATTAAATAAGTTATTTTATTAATTTTGAATCATTTTACCTTGAGTTGCATGTCGTGGGAGAGCGTATCTCCGTCGGAGGTTCGGTCAGTTGTATTTAATCTGCTCTCATATTCCTCTATCAATTCTTCCATCTAAAATCAACAAAAAATATATTAAAAAAATTTGCATAACAATTAACCACCACATTTACATCTTTTAAATAGAAATAGGCTATGTTTAGGTGTAATTAATTAGTTTTCCAACTGACTAAGTCATTCTATTTATTAAAGAAACTAGCGTTTATTCGATTCACGTTCGAGATTCACCGTTGCGTTTTAACGTTTAATATAGATTTCTCAGAGATGAGATATTTTCCCGCAGTAAAAAGAATTCCATATGTTGACCCGGATAACCAGTATTATCGTACCAAATTTCATTAAAATCTGCCCAGTGGTTTTCTCATGGTGCGTTCCCAGACAGACAGATAAACAAAAATTCTAAAAACTATAGATTCGGCTTCTCTGTCGATAATAATGACTATTTGTATAAGATTTTCCAAAAACTATTTAATGTACAGATTCGACTCACTTAGAATTCTATTATATGTAGGGATTACGTAACAATTTATTATAAAGTTGTTGGATAGATCCTGCCATAGATAGGTACTGAGTTGCGAGATTTCCATTTTTTTGTGTTGTTTTTGATGGGATTTGAGTTATTACCGTAACATATGTACATAAAACTTAGACAATAAATAAATACTCCACATTTTAAATAAAAAATCTTTAGATGAGATGAGAATGGATTTTTTCTTGAAATTACTTTGATTTTTGATTCCCAACATTTCGAATGCTTTACAACAATCATTATCACGAGTCTACCAGAAATCAAAAAATAACCGCAAAAAAAAAAATACTCAAAAACCATAAACCTAGCATACACCATGGTAATCATAAATGAACAATGACACCCACCTCCTCTCTCAACGCCTGTATCTGAGCCTCGTAGTACTCCCTGGTCATGGACTTGGCCTCCTCCACCACCTCGTGCATGGTGTGAGCCACCGACGCCTGCCGCTCCTCCATGCACGCCTGCAGCTCCTTCACACGCGATTGGGTTCTGGAAATGAATGGAATAGATATCAGTTGCTATATATATATATATATATATATAGTAATATTATGTATGTCCGACAAAACATTCATTGTTATTTAAGACACAGTGATAGACACGAAATAAACATGAGAAATAAGGATAAACTGGTAACGCTTTCGCCTTCAAAAAGTGAATAGATTCGTTTATGGGGCAAGGTGTGCGCATGTATAATAGAATTTCACAATCAAATTTGAGCTTGCCATTTAGACAACTTAAGTCTAAAATTAAAAATGTATTACTGCATAAGACCTATTATACTGTCATGGAATGTGATGTGATGTTCTCCCGACCGATTCCGGCCACGGCGGCCAATCTCATTGAGACTAGCCAACTGCGCAGGAGATATTATAGTGCACAAGTGTACGCGCAGACACAACGTGCACTCTCTATTCCTGTCACTCATATTCTGGTGGGACGACCACTCGACACGACCAGTGAGTGTCGGCGCAGGACCGACGGCTTTACGTGCTCTCCGAGGCACGGGGGTGGAACACCGCCAACTTCCCAACTCCGGGCTGTTACTGAGGCTAACTATACAGAAAGACTCAATAACTAAACTTGGCCCGACCCGGGACTCGAACCCAGGACCTCCTCAATGTGTGGAACTAATGTCTGGTTGGGTCTCACGTAGGATAAGTAGATAATTATTGTATTACAATAATGTACACAATTATAATTTTAAAAGAGCAACTGTTGAGTTTCTCGCCGGTTCTTTTCAGCAGAACTGCTTTCTGAGCCGGTGGTAGCTTCCTCACGGACTGAATACACTGACGTTGATTTAAATTTAAAATGTGAAATTGACGATTGAAAAGAGCTTGTAGAAGTCTATTTGAATAGAGTATATTTTGATTTTGAATAGATTGTGATGCTGGGTATAGACCTCCAACAATAACCATTTCAATCTACTTCTTTATCTTGTTGTATAATAAAGTCCTGACTGATTACAGGTATGGCAGCCCATCTGCACTGAGACTAGCCAGCAATTTCTTAACAGAAAGAATCAATAACTAAACTTGACCCCATCCAGGACTCGATCCCAAGACTTCCGGATGTGAATTAAAAAAAAAAGTATTGAGAAATATTGAGAATTTATAAAAGTCTAAAGAAATTATTATTACTTCAATATTTTGTAAAAATAAATAAAATTGAACCTTACTGCAGTAATTCAAAGTGTAGCCGTTCATTGTCAGCTCTTAGCTTCATCAAATCTGTACTGCAAGTGATGGTTGTGTCTTGAGTACTGCTTTCAAAAGAACTCGGGTATTCTGCTAAGGTATTGTTAATTTCTGTGAAATGATAAATATTGTTGAATAAGCAATTTCAATACAACTTATGACAATTTCCATTAGGATAATATTTAAAAAAAAAGAAGATATTTTTAGTATAATTAAAATCGGGGCTCTCCCATGAGTAGGGCTCACAAAATAGATTTTTTAGATATTCTGAATTTGTTTTTTTTTTTTTGTAACATTATCAGGAATCTCCACTCTTAATCCTGCAATAATTCATCGGTCAGAAGGACATGATAAATAATGAAATAAAGCCACTGCCGTTGCCCATGGCCTGTCACAAGCACAAAACCCCATACAAATACAACCCCCAATACTACAAGTCACAAGCACCCAATCTTCAATTTGTAGTATAAGTTACCCGACGTTCATGTATATCTCTCAACTTTGCGGATTAACGACACACACTATAATGCTGGCCACTCACGTATGTCCCTGGCCACGGCCGCCAGCTGCAGCACGTGGCGCGTCTCCTGCGCGTACTCGGGCGCCGGGTTCAGTGTCACCACCATGCTCACCGCCTCGCCGCGCGACCCCGACAGCCCCGCGCCCAGCAACCGCGTCAGCTTCGACTCCCTGGGGACGGGGATGTGACGGCATTCATAAATATGGTATTCACTGTAGGGAGTGATATTATTAAAATATATGCCATTGACTATGAGAAGTAACGTTACTAAATTAATATGCTTGTGTTTTCGGGTTTTTTCTTTTTTTGCGATTTCCTTTCCATATAAATATTTTGATTTTTGGTTCACGAAGTTTTAAATAGTTTACAACAATAATGGTCAACGGAGAGATTTTTTATAAAATGTAAAATATTCGCATAAATCTAAGCATTTACAATTACGTAAGTATTACTATTGATTAGTGGCCAGCATGTGTATTCTGAATGGTTGCAGATGACCAAATTTAGCTATTCAAGGATTTCTGTTAGAAAATTCTCAATAACAGTGTGAAGCATCAACAAGGCATTAATACCTCTATACTCTATTCACGCAGTGAACCATGCGAAGCGCTTTCTTTCTCCCACATTAGCATACAAACTGATAAGGACAGAAAACTGTCTAGTTCCGCCCACTAACGCTTGCAACTGTTTTGAAATCATAGGGCTCATTCATGTTGCTAATGCTTTAGTGAGGAATTATTAATAATTTGTAATGGTACAGAGTGTAACGACGGATTAATATGACTTGCATTGTGATCGCGGCTTAAGCGTCTTATCTGCAAGTAATCACGTGGAAGCGCAAAATCTCAGTGCTCGGTTCACTCGACGAACACAGTACAGCCACATACCTGTAGGGCACGAGGTGCGCGCGCGCGGGGCCGGCGGGCGCGCGCTTGCGCAGCGTGCGCAGGCAGCGCTCGAGCACGTGCAGCGACGAGTTGATGGCGCGCGACTCGTGCATGCGCGCGCCTGTGTTGCGCGTGCGCGCCGCGCGCTCGCAGCCCGCCAGGTCGCACAGCCGCACGCACGACGACCGCACGCCCTCCTCTGCTCGAAGACAGTAAAATATATGTCGCCACAGAGACTATTCGTTTGAGTTAATTTTTAAGTGATCACACATTTAT
This sequence comes from Brenthis ino, assembly GCA_921882275.1. NCBI lineage: Eukaryota > Metazoa > Arthropoda > Insecta > Lepidoptera > Nymphalidae > Brenthis > Brenthis ino. Next base: position 20,325,465 of record OV170234.1, read on the forward strand.
TAAAATTGAACATTTAGTATAAACTCAGAGATGAGATATTTTCCCGCAATAAAAAGTACCCTATATGTTGACCCGGATAACCAGCTATCATCATACCACAACAAAATCTATCCAGTGGTCACAGATAGACAAGAAAGACAGACAGACAGACAAAAATTCTAAAAACTATAGATTCGGACTATATTAATAATAATGTGTATTTAAATTAGATTTTCCAAAAAATCAATCATATGAATATTGAATATCAAATGAATATTGTTAAAAAATTATTTACTTGGAGAAATTTTTTATATAATATTTTCCTTAGCATCCCGATTTTACCCCGTATTTCTATATATATAATAAAATTCCACACTCTATTTTGAGCTTGCCACTAGAACAATTTAAGTCAATAATTAAAAATATATAATTGAGCAACGCATATTATCCCATCGCGGAATACTTTGCTGATGCAAATGTGTGGGATTACTAATAGTTGATATTCGTGCAAGATAAGAACATAATTATTATTATAATGATATATGAAATGAAATGGCATTGTATTGAATGGCAGTGAACTGGCATTTAATTTTAATTTAAAATTCACATTTTAAAAAAGCTTGTAGAAGTCTATTTGAATAAAGTATAATTTGATTTGAATATTGACTGATACATCATTTCAATAGATTTTGACTGTAATAATATAACACACAATAATATAACTCACCAGTCTCAGTGAGCATAGTGATAGTAAATATGCAATGGGAACGGGAAGACTGTGCATGAATGCCCGTGGCTGCTACTTGCAGGTTGTGCTTGCCCGCTACCATCACATCATATGCCTCTTCACCAGATTTGACAAATGTTTGTGTTGCTCCCTGCAAGAAATATGACATGTTTACATAAAGTTGAAAATAGATTTTAAATTTCTTTTCCTGACCAATTTCAGTTACGGCGACCAATCTCACTGAGACTGAGAGTGTTATATAAAACAAGTGTATGAACAACAATACAACAACATGCCCTCTTTACTCCAAGTCCGTTGTGATGATACTTAGCCATGGGGGTTACACACTGCCAACTTCCACACTCTGGGCTGCTACTGAGAATATCTTAACAGAGAAATTCAGTAATTAAATTTGGGCATACCCAGGACTCAAAAACCCAGGAGCTCTGGATCTGCAGGTGTTCATACTACCACTAGACCACTAAGACAGTGAAGAAAAAACTAATATTGTTTTATAAATAAAACTAGCATTGCCCGCGGCTCCGCCCGCGTTCAGTTGACTCAAAACCAAATTCTTAGGTTTTACATATTAGTATAATCTTACAATGCAGTTTTTGTATTTTTTCTCAGAAATGAGATATTTTCCTGAGGTAAAAAGTATCCTATATGTTGACCCGGATAACCAGCTATCATCTTACCAAATTTTGTCAAAATCTGTCCAGTGGTTTTCTCGTGATGCGGTAACAGACAGACAGACAAAAATTCTAAAAACTATAGATTCGAACTCTGTACCGATAATAATATCTATTTCAATTAGATTTTCCAAAAAAAATTAATGTACAGATTCGACTTAGTTACAATTTTATTATATGTATAGATTATAAATCAATATTAAAACTTAATAATCCGATTAACTTAATAGCCTGTTTTTATTTTAAAATAAGTGTTACCTTGACATAAACATTGCCACTGGAGTCTTCTCTTATGGCAAGTTTGGAAGCATTTTTCCTATCACCAGGAGCTAGTAAGTCATAAATGCCTTCATTGTATATTTCTATAAATGAAACCTACAAAAATAAAAATAGTTTCCATAATATTGAAGTAAAGATTGCTAAATTACAGAAAATTTGTATTATTGTTTACTCAGATTAATTTCATAACATTGATAACTGTATTGTTTATGACTATAATTTTAAATAGGCATTTGTTAGTAAATCAGTGCAGGGTAGTTAAAAAATATATTAATACAATAAGAACTGTTTCTATATCTTACCCAAACATAATGTCTTTTTCTGTTAGAGAGGTCTATAGTACTAGACGTAAGGTCACCAAATAACTGAGCACTCATTCTACGATATTTCTCCCTTAAGGGTGCAGATATCTGTCTTAGTCTTTTTATCCACTGAAAAATATAATTACCACAGTATTAATATATATAATACAACATGGTCATATTTTATACAAGTTAAAGCTTTAAATACAAACTTGTAACTCATAGTTTTGTTCAGCATAATTCAGTCTATCGGCACCTCTTTCAGCTGGTTTAAATTCTGGAGTTTGAGAAGCATCAACAACTTTGAACACATATTCTAGTGCTCTTGGCACTAAGCCTGGTGACGATACTGTACCCATAAGGGTATAGGTCTTTCCTGATCCAGATGCTCCATATGTAAGAAGAGTAAAGCTGTGACCTTCTGGAAGCCTTTTTAAGTTGTCTTTTACGACATGCTCAAAAATTTCCTAAAAAAAGTAAATTTTATTACACATTGTCATATTTAACTGTAAAATGCTAATCTTGTAATCTTTAAACAATAAGATTTATGTGTATTTCAATTTTGCTGACCTTTTGGTCGGAATCTGGTCCAAAAATATGGGAAAAAGTGTACATTTTTGATACATTATGCTGAGTTCGCCTTCCATGTCCTGCTGTTGTGGTATCCAACGACGTTATTAAGCACCGGTCAGATCGGATTTCATATAAATTACTAAGTTTATTGCACGGTTTTAATCTTAGATAAACTTGCACTAATTCAGGTTCTTCACATTCTGAATCCTCTTCAAATAATTCCAATAAGTTTGTACCCTTCTGCGGTTTAGGCCTCATAAAAGGGTTTGATATTAAAGGTGGACGTGGTTCAATAAAGGAAGGTATATCCCTTTTTGATATTTCATTATCAGAAGATCTTGAGCCTAACATGATACTATAAATAATATCTCTATATCATTTATAACAAACAAAATAAACACGGCGACGGTGGATGTTCAACGGTTCACCATTTGATTTTCAAATTTTTCTCTGATTATTTTTCTTTTTTAATCTTTGTTTAATACAGGTTACATATTCTTGCACTAGATTCTACCTACCCTACCCCAGCCTGCAAATTTATGATATTTGCAATGAAAAAAATACTAATCGATAGATTTTCAATAGCTCAATTTAACTACGTAGCCCTTTCAAATTGCTCACCTTTAATTATTTAATTAAAAATCAATAAAGTCTTTGAAAAAAAAATAATTTATCTGTATATTCAAACTCCTATATCTTTTGATGTATACAATATTTCAAATTGCTCAAAGTTCTAAAACACTGCTCAAGTTGCATTTGTAATTGCTCAAGTAGAGTTTTTACCAGCTCCACTTTCGCTGATTATTAAATAATTAAAAGTATAGTTGTAATAAATGTAACGTAGGTTAAGTGAGCGTGCGCATGCGCACCGCGCATTGTCGGTCGGCCTCGGCGGGCTTGGACAATCGTTCCAATTCAACGTCTTAATTCTGTTTCTCGGTGGATTTCTTTAAATTTATTGAAATTATGAATTGTTCACATTACGTGATTCCACTTCAGATATTATAACATAAAGAACAGATCTGGAATCTACCAATAAATGAAAATTAATACCAACAGATAAATTAAGACAAAATCTTATGTTCAAATGCTTATTCTATTAAGGTAATAGCCATGACAGGGATCATTAGTAAAATGTTATTAACATCAATACAAGACGGAACTTTTTTTATTTTTAAATATACAAATTTAAATTTTATTTAAATCTATTTTTTTTAAATCTAAATTTTCAAAACCGACTAGAATTGATTTCAACAAATTAGTTTCGTTTGCAATGCGCAAAATACCTGAACACGTGAAAATCATGCCCTATAAAAATGCCTGATAATAGATGATGTTGTGCTTGGAGTATTACAGTTTCATTTCATGATTTCACTATGATGAGGTTATGAAACACTTGATTTTTTTGCCTTGCGACTCGCGTTACTGTTTGCGCGCATGCGCAGCACTCACCTATCTATACGTTAAATTTATTCAAACTATTTATATTTATTTAATAATTAAGGAAAGTGGAGCTGGTGAGAACTCTACTTGAGCAATTACAAATGCAACTTGAGCAGTATTTTAGAACTTTGAGCAATTTAAAATATTGTATATATCAAAAGATATAGAAATTTGAATATACGGATAAATGAATTTTTTTTCAAGGACTTTATTGATTTTTAATTTTATAATTAATGGTGAGTAATTTGGAAGGGCTACGTAGTTGAATTGAGCTATTAAAAATCTATCAATTAGTATTTTTTTCATTGCGAATATCATAAATTTGCAGGCTGGGGTAGGGTAGGTCTAGATTCTGGCCTTTTTGTTTTAGATTCAAAAATTGTCTATATCAGTCTCCATAATCTGTGTGTATAGCTAAGCAAATATTCATTCATTTTATATTGCCACCATTCCATAACCAATAATCGTTCGTTCAAATTTCAATCAATCAGTCATTTTCTACAAATGTCGGATGAGTGCTTGTGTGTAGTTGTACTATTGTTTATTTTTGTATTTACATTAAATAAAATCAGTGCCAACTGAAATGTGCTGTATTTAGCATCATTAACCACATGTAATTGATATCGCCACTGCTGTGTTTGATCTTTTTAGCGTACCATTGACGTAGTGAGGAATTTGCGAAGATGTGATTATTACTCGCATTTGGCTTTGTGCCATAGTGGTTTTATGTGAAAGGGGTAAAATGGAGCTTTTTCCAATAATACTACTGTTCCTGTTCTTTGAGGGGTCGCTAGGATTTTGTCCATCGCTATGTTCGTGCAAAGGAAACAAGGCGGCCGAAGGGGTGTCCGTGGATCCACTGCCAGGTGAACTCCTAAAGCTAAAGTGCGGCGGTACTCCAGCGCAAATTACAGAGCTTAAGGAAATTGATCTAAGCAAACTGTGGACGGTTGTTGTGAGCTTGTAAGTAAAAAATAATTCTACATGGTAAAAGTGGTACAATTTATTAAATAAATCAATAAACAAATCTGTCTGAACAACAGGTGTTTCAAATGAATAAAATGTAAATATTTATATGAGTGCATATTTTAAGTTTTCAAAATAAACAGTGTTCCATTTCACTGTATTGTGAATTCTTTCTGTTAGTAATAAAGACAATTGTAAAGATATATTTATGAAAATTACAAAAATGTTAAATTACATTGCAAATAAAAGTAAATGTTTATTTTCAGAAATCTATCAGGAAATGCTATTTCTACATTATCAAGGGAACTTCATTTGCCCAATTTACAAAAACTGTAAGTAAAAAATTGATAACTTTACAACTTTAATGCTTAATAATAATTTATACTACATTGTAAGGTATCATTTAAAACTTATATTCCAGCGACCTTAGTAGGAATCAGATATCACTAATAGAATCTGATGCTTTCTACAATATGACCTCATTACAACGCTTAGATCTTTCATACAATCAGATCAGCAATATTTACAAGGAAATGTTTAAAGGGCTTGTTAACTTAGAGAGGCTGATATTGACCCAAAATCATATATCTGTTTTGAGTGCAGGAACATTTGACTATCTAGTCGGTTTAAAACAAATGTAAGTATTAGTGTGGCCAAATGTATAATAAATTTTAATATATTAAAATATAAAAAATTATAAACTACATTCATAATATGCATGATCTTAGGTGTATTTAAATAACATCACCATTTTGATCTAAATAAATATTTTTATCAGTAACTTATTTTTTTCAGAGACATAACAGACAATCCCCTGATATGTGACTGTGAACTACTTTGGGTTGGCGACTGGTCTAGAAACACCAGTGTAAAGCTAGTTGGCAACCCCAAATGTGCATTTCCTGAGAACATGGTTAATAAAACGATTAGGAAATTGAAAATTTTTCTTGACTTATCTCTCTGTGGGAGTGTGTTGCCATCTAACAGTTTGATAGTGAAACCAAGTCATGACCAAGTGGTTTTTGAGGGAGATACCCTGGTTCTAAACTGCAATGCACCCTTTGCATCAGTTATGGCTAAGTATGAATTGAAATGGATGCATCCAATGCTCGAAATATGCGATGTAAATATTACAAACACAGATATGCAAGAAGAAGGCTTAGCGGAAACGATAGTGTACTTTCAGAACATTACTAATCACCATACGGGTAATTGGACTTGTATGTACAGTGACCAAAATCACATTAGACACAACTATACAGTACAAGTGCTGGTACTTTCGAATCAGACACAATATTGCTTATCGAAGCATACCATAGATAACAAAGGTCTATATTCATGGCCTCAGCTATTGATAAACCATACTGCAACAGTCCCTTGTCGAAGTGGAGAGGGTATAGCCTATAGGTCCTGCAATGCTAATGCTACTTGGGGTCCAGCAAATACATCTGAATGTTCGTACATAAGTAATATAACAAAGCTATTGCAGCAATTTGCATTGTTGAATGTTAGTTTGGTGCAATATTCCGCACTAAATGCGACAGAAAGGTTAGCTATGTTGATTCAAGAAAAGACATACCCCTTGGCCGAGATCACTGATGCAGATGATGTTATGTTTATTGCTAAAGCTATAAGGAATTATATGCAATATATATCTGAAGAGAGGGATTTAGGTGAGTTTATTTTTAATTGTTAAAGAATATAATTTTTTAATACAAATTATGATGTGTATTTATGTAAGCCATAGGTACTACAATCTGAATGAATCTGAATGGTCTGATTATGATCTTTTAAAAAGAAATAAACTCTAATGTTTTTATATTCTATCTATGCCATTGTACACTATAAATGCTACAAAGGAAAAAGTGAGGGTAGCTATAACTATAATTTAAAAAAATATATAAATAATTCCGCTTTTAACAGATTAATATTCTTCCACATGTAAAATAGGCGCAAAGTCGTTGAGTTGTAGAAACTAGTCCAAATATACGATACCAACATTCCACTTTCTTGGTACCAATACTCTTTAAAAAAAACAATATTTACATTACCAATTTTCTTTCAGTCTTATTAAAGTAACTGATTAAAGTAAATCAGAAAAAAGTAAAAGATATACATTAAAACCATTTTTATTGTTATTTTCCAGGTTCAACTCTTTTAGATGTAATCAGCTCAGCTATGAATATATCAAGTCAAGTGATGTCAAAAGCGGAGACACAGTATGGCTCTTGTACTGACATGGTGAAAGCTGTTGAAGAAATATCAGCATACACCAGTAATGTGCAAGGACATAAGGTGAGATTGCCATTAGAGTATATATTGCAATTAGAGACATCAACATACTTGCTAGGTTCTCAGATATGCAGGTTTCCTCATATCAGAGGTGCGAGACCCGGGATTTGCACTTTCTTGATTCGGTTTCTCAAGTGAGTCACTGGTTTACGACTACCTTTTTATAATTTATAATAATTACACTACGGGACTTAACGCGTGAATTCGTAAGTGCTTTTATACCTTGTTACGGTATCCATACGCCGCCAGTCTGCCTGTGACCACGGCTGATGCAACCCAGTCGAAACATCGGGAACAAGCTATATAGCCACTTACGAATTCACACGTTAAGTCCCGTAGTGTAATTATTACGTAATAATTATGATACGTGATAATTTAAAAATACCTTTTAACTTTAAACCTTTTTATACTAAATATTACAATTACCTAGTGTCGGTGTGGGTTAAATGTAATTAGACGAAAATTGAGTTACAAATTTTCATTATTTTACAATAGGTATAGTAGAAAAGTGATCTAGCTTTTTACCGTGTGAAAATATTTCATTTCCATGAGAATACACAGAGTAATATAACTCATACACAGGTAATTTTTATTACTTAATTTCTACTAACTAATTCATATAGAATAACCACATTGAGGGTTGATAATAATCTATTTATTTAAAAAGGCTTAGAAATGAAAATATCGCATGATACACAAAAACAAAATACATTTGGGTTAATCAACTCGTTCTTTTTTTAAATTGGTTAATGATATGTATAATATGCTTGGTCAGAGCAAGCTGTCGGTGGAGCGGTTCCCGGCGGGCGAGGGCTTCGCGGGCGTGACGTGCGTGTGGTACGGCGCGCCGCCGCGCCTGCACTGCTCCGCCACCAACCGCACCGTGGCGCACCGCGCGCGCGACGCGCTCGTACACGCCAGCGTGCAGGTACATATCCCACACTACACCACACACTACACTTGACACCACACCACACATTACTCAATACAACTATATCACACAGTACATCATACAAAACACTTTAAAATTTTCACGTTTAACTGATTCACTAAAAAAGAATCACAAGATTTGTGCACATTTAGTTAAGACTAGTGACTACATAATATTACGTACATCTCTGGGCAAGAATGACACGTGTATGTCTCCGACTGCATAATATTATATTCCTTCGTCAGCTTGTTTTTATCTTTTTAGTTAGCTTTTATGCAGTCAGGCCTTTTATTTTTATAATTTTTTTTTATCTAAACTAAAAGTAGCCTAAGTTACTCCTTAACATATCTATGCACTATCTGCCAGTGTAAATCCCGTTAAAATCAGTCCATCCGTTTTAGAGATTAGCCAAAACAAATAGTGACAGAGACAGACAGACAACAGTATTTAAAAGCTATTATTTTTAACATTACAAACAGACACTTCAGTTTTATTTATCGTACCATATTTACAAGACACGTCCTAATTAATTACTTCCTCTTTTTTTAAATTGGTTAGAAATAATACAATATGAATTATTATTAATTCCAGATTCCCCAAACCCTACTATACACTGCAACGGACACAGGAACCCTCCTCAACATAAAGCCGCACGATCTAGTCATATCCATGTATGAAGATGCCTCACTGTTCCCTCTCTTGCCAGAGTTGGCAGAGGGACCTATGAGAGGGCACAGGTCCAAAGATTACTATGGGAGGAGTACTAAGAGGGAGGATATGAATATGGAGATCACGTCTCCCGTAGTTGGGTTTCAATTAAGTGAGTATGAGTATATTTTCAAATTTAACTCTGTGGTGTAGTGGCTTAGCATGTATAACGGCATTTCTGAATGAAATCTGAATGAGAGTCCCGCGTCGGGCTAAGTTTAGTTATTGAGTGTTTTTGTTAAGAAAGTCTCTGCATTAGTCCGGAGTTGGGTAGTTGGTGATGTGTCGTTCCCGTGCTTCAGAGAGCACGTGTCGCATCGCCTTTACAGATGTTCTATCATCGCGGTTTTTTAATTATCGTCTTATTGGGTTTTGAGAGCAAAGGAATAGAGAAAGCACGATGTGCTTGTACTTATACTTATACTTGTGTACTATAATATCTCCTGCGCAGATGGCTAGTCTCAATTTGGCTGTGTTGGAATAGTAAACATAAAATATTTAATTGTAATTTTATAAATAAACAGTTTCAACCTGTTTGTTAATTGGTGGTGGTTGTGTGCCTACTTTTTTCCCTTCTATTTAAAATTGTCATGTTCCAATGTCACTGTAAAACGTATTACCGTACCGGGTAATATACGTTGTTAAACTTTCTGTTTTTTTATAATCTGTTTTCTACAGGCTGCCGAGGCCGAAATCGGTCAGGATGACATTATAAGTATATTTTAAGTTAAATGAGCACATTAGTATATACAAAATGTTTGAAAAAAAAAAATATTTTAAATGCTATATTGCGTTTTTACTTTTTATGAACAAAATTGTTTTAATAAATTTTTTTTATCCCCCCAGCAGACAGCAGCATGCGCGGCGAGCTGCTGGAGCCGATCATCGCGACGGTGCGCGCGCGCGGCGCCGCGCCGGGCGCGGGCGAGGGCCGCGCCGCCGTGTGGGAGCCCGCCGCGCGGCGCTGGAACGACAACACCACCGGTGTGTATACGCCTTTATTTGTACAAGTTGTTGGATGATAGTACTGGTGTGTACCCGTCTTTATTTGTACATGTTGTTGGACGACAATACTGATGTGTACCGGTCTTTATTTGTTATTATTGTTGAATGATTCTACTAGTGCGTACCAGCATATATTTATTGTTGTTAAAGAATCATACTACTGGTGTGTACCAGCCTCTTTGTTGTTTTTGTTGCATGATACTAATGGTGTGTACGGAGTACCAACCTTAATTTGTAACTGCTGTTCTATGATAATACTAGGGTGTGTACCGGTCTTTATTTGTATTACTACTTAATCTTTCTACTGATACCAGTTCAGTGGTCAGACCTCACTAAGGCTGAACTGCACGGGACATATTACATGAGTACTGAGTAAGTGTTTATACAAAGACAAAGCAAAGGCAGTGGTAGCCCAGTGGTAACGCGCTCGCTTGGGAAACCGAGTAAAGCGAGTTCAAATCCCGGGTCTCGCACCTCTGATATTTTCATGTACGAATCATTTCCAACATGATTACTACTTGTCTTAACGGTGAAGGAAAATATCGTGAGGAAACCTGCATGTCTGAGAGAACCTAGCAAGTTTTCAAAAGACATGTGAAGTCCGCCAACCCGCACTTGGCCAGCGTGGTGGACTATGGCCTGATCCCCCTCGTACTGAAGGGAGGCCCGTGCCCAGCAGTGGGACGTTAAAAAAGGGCTGAATACACAAAGCTTTATAGAACCGCGCAACGATAGTTGCACTAGTATGAGTTACGAGACGCAGGGAGGAATTAGTTATGTAAAATAACTTTATTGTATTTATTAATTTCAGTTGCACATTTTTATAATAAGTTGTTATATTATTACATAAAAAATTTTTTTGGAAATAATTTATAAAATTTTTATTATCTAAATAGATGACTTAAGATGTAGTGATATATTTATGTGTATGTATTTAAAGTTATTATGTAGTGTATCAACCATCTGGTATCCATAACACAAACCTCGTAGCTTACCATGGAACTAGATGGTGCTGTGTTTTAATGTCCCAACATATTTATTTAATGATAACATTTTGCTTCGAAACAATATATGCATATTATACGAAATTCAGTTTTTTTAAATTAATTTCGCCCTTTTAAATTTCCTTCCAGATTGTAAAGTGTCGCACGTCGTGTCAGAAATGATAATCATCACATGCACTCGCCTCTCCTACGTGGGTATATTGCAAAATGTGGAAACCGGGATATACGGGGCGAGGACAGACGGGGCTAGGTTTAAAGTATCCCATCCCGCGGTATACGTCGGCAGCCTTATCCTCATTGGTTGCGTGAGTTGCACAACACTAACCTACATAATGTGCTATCCCGCCATACAAATGGCGAAAAAAGCTAAACATGCCCTAATAAATACCTGGATAGCGATAGCTCTGCTATGTTTTATGTATACACTAGGTATATATCAGACGGAGGATGTCAAATTATGTCAGATTCTAGGTCTCTTGATTCATTATCTATCATTATCCTGTTTGCTTTGGATGTGTGTGTCGGCAAGCAATATGTATAAATGGGTAACAAAAACCCATAACCCTGTGAGGACTCCCGAAGATGATATACCCCCGGATGTTCCAATACAGAAACCTATTTTGGGTCTGTATTTAGTGGGTTGGGGGATAGCTTTGATCATTTGTGGTATATCCGGTGCTGTCAATTTGAAGGATTACGCCGGTTATTCCCAGTGTTTTTTGAGTACTGCGCCCGCTTTGAGCGCTCTGTTTATCCCCGGCGCCATTTTGCTTATGTTTATATTTATACTGTTTCTGCTGATACGGTGTACGATACGGAATATGAATGTTCAACTGTCGGAAGGTACGCAAGCGACGGAAAATGTTGATTTGGAAATGTGGGAGCCTAATCAAAATAACGATGGCGGTGAAAGGCGTAGTATTAAATCGGGTGTGGATTCGGAAATAGATGATGTTGAACATACACCTATAATACAATTGCGAGCACAAGTTATTGTTCTGTCTCTATATATGTCTGTCTGGACGTGTGGCGCGATAGCTGTGTACAGACCTTTACCAGCCTATTTGCCCTATCAAGAAGATATTTGTAGTATTATATACGCGGTTTGTGCAACGGTTTTGGGGACTTTTATAATATTTTTCTACGGCATAGCGAGGAGTGATGTACGAGCGCAATGGTCGCTGATGCATTGTTATTTACAGTCTAGTAAACAGTGCTGTAGGAATAGAAGCGTTTTTGATACGAATCAACAAAATTTACCCACAAACCAAGCAACTGTATCGCCTCAACATGTACTCAATGATAACAGATCGAGGTCCGGCAGTCGTAGTTCGAACAGAACTAACTCTAAAACGAACAACAGTGGTACGTACAAAGGAGGAGCGGAGTTGAATGGTCAAACTTTGCCAAAAGACCTCAAAAATACAAATGGCAAAACGCCAAATATAAATCTTGTAGTATTACACAGACAACAATACAGATCGAACAATTCTATGATGACATATCCCGATTCGGCCTCAGTCGGACCAGAAATATTCTACAATCCCAATCAAATGAATGTTGCTAAGAAATTCTTCAAGAAACAAAGACAACATATGAAAAGAAATTGCTTAGAACTGCCCGTGAGACGGGATTGCGATGAAGATTCACATATCTCATTACCCTTACCGAGTAAAGAGGCATATAATGGCGTGGCCAGTTTCATTAACGCGGGTACAAAAGTGAATAACACAAATCAACACGTGGAAAGATCGAACAATGGTATAAAGGAACCTAGAAACACAACAAATCCTAATTTATTGGAAGATGAACCGAAGGACTTTAAAAGTTATTCGACAGATCACAAATCTTGGGCCAAAAACGATGATCCCAAACATGGGAGAGGTCAAATTATGAATATCTACACCAACGTTCCAGAAACTCAAGTTCCACAACATCAGATAATTAAAGCTAATGCCCAAAAATCTTTGAATGCCCAAAGGAGTAGCGTTTCGGAAGAATGCCTTCAAAGTCACGCTGAACACCCAGAAATGAGGACTATATCTCAACAGTGCAGTTTGGAATATAGTTCTGCATCAGAAATCGCCATGCCCCACACGTGTTCCGACCAAACTTTAAATACTCATTCAGAACTTACATCGTTCCAAGAAAACAGTGCCTTATGTTCGACCAACGAAATAACAGATACTGAAAGTTTCGGACAATACATAGACTACCTCCAACCTAATAAAACACATGAAAATAAAGATGTCGTGGATAAATCTCTACAAGATATATCTGAGGAGTGCACAATGAATAGCGATGACGTGAATCGTTCAAGCACACCCCACAATTTAGATGTTGGTTTAGGAGAAATGGATAATTTACTACAGTCCGACATGGTTGGATCTAAAGACAAAATGGACGACGATAAAGAAACATTCTTCATGGCGAAAACGACTTATGATTTTGAAACGTGCAGTACTAATACTAGTGAGCAAGGTTTTGAAAATGAAAGCGATATTTACTGCCCAAATTACCAAATGTCCGAAGTTAGTATACGGAGTCATGGGCTATACGCACCATCGCCTTCCTCAATGTGTCCCAACGAGATCAGTTTCAGCAATGAGGACGTTTCAACATTAGAGAGCCAGTACGTCAACTACGACCCGGGATGGCGTAAAACGATAAAAAACAATCCTAAACTAGGAAAATACGTGCCAACTCCCGCATTAAGTTGTCCAGAAGTGAACCGCGACAGCCCGATATCGTTTTCAAGTGAATTAGACGAACTTTACACTCAAATAACGAGTAGAGACAAGGAGAGAACGCGCAAAGACGTTTTAGACGTGACTGTAAATAGTGACGTGACGTTGAAACCTGACAGTGACAGTTGTGTTAGTGAAGCGGTGTCCGACGCAGAGGTGAAGGGAGAAACGGCGGTCTAAACGGCATTTTCGAATGATTTACTTTATACTCCTGTAGATACTCTCTTAGAAACTTGTTATTGTGACTTTTGTATAAAGATATATTATGACGTGTACTATAAGTTGTAGTATTTTGAACTTTTATTATGGAAATAATATTACGAACTAAATTTCATATGACAAATTACGTTTCGTTCATTCATGGCTATTTTTTCATTCACTCATTCCATTCATTGTAACTGATTTAGAATCGTTTTTTTAAATAATTTTTCATATGAAATGTATTTGTTTTAGGTTAATATAAAGTAAAAATCTACTTATTCTAAAAAAAACTGCCACTTTTTATTATATCGAGGCGTTTTTAGTGCCATTGACGCTTAGATTGTATAATTGTAACTGTAAGATGTAATTTATCTGTACATTTATTTATTTTGTAAGTTTTACATATTAGAATAATTTTTGAACTTTGAATAATTTATAAAAATTGGAAAGATGAATATATCATATGTTTCTGCAGATTTTGAAGCTTCAGCCTATTTTTTTAAATAAGAGTAATCGAACTCACGACCCTGACGCTGCAAGCAATGCCATCACCATTCATAATTATTAAGAAATTTCATGTATTTAAAAAATTTGATCTCTTAATTTATACGTTCATTGCATAATACTCTATATTATTAAATTCAAATTATTTTATCGCTCTCAGTACGTTCTTAGATGACCTAGATACACAATATATGTTATATATGTACATACATACATATATGTTTATATATTCTGTCTGTATGTCACATCTAATACAATTATTTAAATAGGAAAAGTAATAAAGAATATTTGGATGAGTTCACAGATATACTATTACCTGAAGTAACACATGGATTAGTAGTTGAGGTTTATTATTTACTAGCGACTCACCCTCGCTTCACTCGGGCTCGTCCCTAGCTTGATTCCCAATACAAACTTTTATCCCCATTTTCACCCCCTTAAGGGGTTTCCGGGATAAAAAGTATCCTATGTCCTTCCCAGGGTCTTAAACTATCTTCTTACCAAATTTTATCTAAATCGCTTCAGTAGATCCAGAGATTACCCCCTACAACGTCACAAACTTAGTATAGATTACATGATATTTTTATAAGTTATTCAGAGATTCATTGAATTTTAAGACAGCTAGTTTGTATTGATGTCAAATTTGTGTACAGTGTGCCAAAATATTTGTATCGGATTGTTTTTCAATGTGGTTTAATGCTATTTGGTACTTTTTGAATTCATTTATTGAAGAATTCTCCGCCCGCCTTAAGTCTAGTCCATTTCTTTTGGCAACTCGCTTTCATTATACGTAATGGTGGGCACGTTTCTGTATATATATTTTTGGTATATTGTTATAAATAAAAGTACTTGTTAATATAGTTTGGGTGTTAAATATTTAAAATAATTAATTTTAATAAAAATTCTAATAAGTATTTGATTAGCTGTAGTGTATGGGGCTTGTCTAAACGAATCGAATGATCTCAAACTTGGAAGTTTTAGTAATCTTGAAGAGTTCCATTATCTACTTTCTGGCTCTATCATCAGATCTGATCGATACCAATTATTGCATTTAGATTTCACGTAATAACGTAATGAAAGTTTCAAAATCGTTCGGAATTAGTGTGATTTGTTACACTAAAAAGTTAGTTTTATTCTGAAAAAAATAATAATAATATATACACAACCTTGTACACGCTCATGGTGGAATAAAAAAAAATAGGGGCTAATGTTTTCTTTCATTTTTAATAAAATATTTTAATAATACTTATATTAATGCGAATTTGACATTTTTAATCTATTTTTTGGATTTTTTCGTGGATTTATTTTGATATTTAGTTCCCGGCGCCGTCTCGAATGCTTTACAGCAATCATGGTCACGGGAGAATTTTGAACATTATTTAATAAGTGGTTTTATTTTTAATAATATATTGTCCATATTCGGATTTAAAATGCAAGAAATGACTGATTTTGTTTTAATTGAAACGTGTCCCATTCGTTGGTAAATAGCATATTGTAGGAATGTGTGCCTCTTCAGTGTTTGTGAAGCGTTGTAGTAAGCCTTATATTATGGCGGTTAAATGTTCATACTGTTACACATTTTGTTTTAAATAAATAAATAAAACTTTCTTTGTAAAATAACCGACTTCGATATGAAAATGTTGATATATTCCACTTTAATGGGTGGAATTATTTCTTTTATTTTAAATTACCATACTTTTATATATTTTAGAGCTATTTAATAAGAATATTCTTTGAAATAGTATTGTAATAATATGTATTAATATAGCACTTTAGAATATAAAAACATCTGTCAAATTTAATTTTTTTTTGGGAAGTCGGTTTGAAAATTAACTACACAGATAAAGTAACTGTCATTTTTTTTAATTTTGAATGTTTTTGAAAATTTGATAGGACTGAATTAAGTCAGTATTTGTAAAATATTTGGTAAACACAATCTGGAACAAATAAATATTGTATAAATTATAACATATGTGAGTTATATTTTCCTTGTATTATTTTATATTAGATAATTTTGTTGAAAGCTAATGTGATAATAATTCTTACGGGAAGCGTTCATATTGCAACAATATTCAAAATATTGAAAAAAAAAGAAAGAAAAGCTTTAGCTTTCGACGCAATCGGGTAAAATATCATTAAGATGACATGAAGGTTATATATGAAAAACCCTATTTTTTTGTTAATTTTTTTTTCAAATATATATTCATAAATTAAACTAAAATACAACTAAATAATCAACGATATTGAACGATCTCCACTAATATACAAAGTAAAGCATCATCGCTAGCGACACACATTTGATGGGTGATCAAATGAAAATAAAACATGAATGGAGGAATGCCTCCCTTTTTAATATCGGTTAAAAAAGCCAAACTTCAATAAACGTACATTATTTTAAATTTATCTAAATATAGTTAATAACTAGTGAC
The DNA here is from genome assembly GCA_921882275.1 of Brenthis ino. Taxonomy (NCBI): domain Eukaryota; kingdom Metazoa; phylum Arthropoda; class Insecta; order Lepidoptera; family Nymphalidae; genus Brenthis; species Brenthis ino. The sequence goes on from OV170234.1 coordinate 20,342,247, forward strand.
TTACCCTTGCTTCGCTCTGGTCCGTGCCTAGGAACGCAGATTACAGTCACAATTTCATGGTTTTTTTTTGCGCGGAACCCTGATTTTTTTTTCAAAATAAAAGTAGCCTAACATTAGCTATCTGCCAGTGAACTACCCGTCAAAATCAGTCCAACCGTTACAGAGGTTAGCCGAAACAAACAGACAGAGGGACAAAAAAAATTAAAATTGTTTTCTTATAAATACCGTATAAACATATTATATACATATATTTTATACGCATTTAGTAAAAGGCTGTTATTTTTACATTACATACAATTTTATGTATCTGTATAATTTGTTCATGTTGCAATATGAATGCGGCCTAGTTCAGTGCATCGAGCGCACAATTTATTGTAGAAATTTTGAAATCTATTGAACACTGAATATTATAAAATATGGATAGTGAAAATTTATGAAAGGTTAGCTTTTTGTGGGCGTATTGCGTAATAAAAGGGCATTTGCACTTTTTAATTTGGTTTTATTTTATATCTACTATGGCACTACATATTTGCAGATATCTGGTTAATATTATAAAAAATATAAAACAATTATTTATATAAAAATAATTCACACATTTCATTTCGTTTACAATCCTCAGCAGTCTTTTTTTATTTCTAAAAAATTGCCATATAAAAATATATATTCTAGATTTTTGTAAAGGAACATATCTAAGTGTAAAATATTATAACAATTATCACACAATTTTAAATATATTCATAATTTATTAGTACACAACTATTGATATACAAAAACTTAAGATACACAATAAGTGACTCAAAGGTGTCCTCAAAAAAAGCGCCATAATTTGAAATTGTGCGCTTTTTTGCAAATCTCTTTAGTTCATTGCTTTTCGGATGACAAAATTAAAATGTATGATCGGTTTCGTTTAAAACAGTACTTTATGTGGTTTACGTAAGTTCGAATTTGTGTTTAGACAATTAGAACTTTCGATTTTTAATGTTATTTCTTTGGTTTAATTTATAGTCACATGTAGACGCCACTTTTTGAAGAGATATTTGTTAGGAAATGTGTATCTATATTTTTATAGTATATCAATGCAAACAACATATATAGTAAATTATGACAATAATAAACATCTATGTTACAGACTGACACATTCTTTTTATAAATTAGATTTTATTACAGACATTCAATTATATTATATGTATATATTATTTTCATAACCATACATTTGAAAAACCATTCATCCATTAAAGTTAACAAAATGTACAGTTCTTAATATACATTTGAAAACAAATGAATTGGAATATAGTTATATAAAAATCCACTAAATATATACTTGAACGTAATGGCAACAATTCCAATGACAATTTGATAATTCTAAAATATATAATATACTGTTAATATAAATAAAACAGTCTCAATTATATTATATATTTAATTTTTAAAATTTGGTTCAAATAAATATAAGTACTTTTTGGCATAACTTTATACAATAATAAGTTATAATAATGTACCTACTAATCTAAACTTCTTATAATTTAGCCATTAAAATAGCAAGTACTGAGGAAAATCCATACAAACATATATTTATTACATAAAAATAACTATAATAAATAAAACATTCTAAGATATTGATTCGCATAAATTTATCGGAGAACTGCTTATCGAAGAGCAAGCAAGGGTCATCGAATTTGACCGAACCAACGAGTAAAGTTTAAATAAACATTATTATTTTGTATTTAATGTATTAAATATAAATTAATTAATTCACTTTAAGTATAAAAAAATATTTTATAATAATATATTATTTTATTATCAATATTTAAAAAAATAACATCATAAATTCATACAAACAAACATTCTTGAATCACACCATATCATTATAATTTATACGCCACACATTTCTATAAACACTTCAATAAATAATGGCTTGTTATTCTTTTAATTAATGACTTAATTAGTGAGCTCAAGACAGACCGTATTATACTTCCTTATTTACGCTACCATTTCTGATTTTTTCGCAGTTTTAGTTTAATTTTTTAGTTCCCGACATTTCGAATGCTTTACAGCAATCATGGCTACGGGAGACAGCGAAAATAAACTGAAAATATGGTTTCACTTAAAAATACACAATACACAGTAATAATAACAATTACTATCATGCATTAGCAGGCAAGGCGAGACGGGCAGTGAGTTCTCTTCCCCGGCCGGCCACCGCTCCTATAACTCTGCCCATCAAACCTTTCGGTACTTCTTCTTGAGGCTTTTGTTTACCTACAAACAGGTTTATAATTGTTTTAATATTAACGTTATAATTTTTTTATTATTGTTAGATATCTAGTCTCCGAATTTTAGGTTCTTGATAAATTACGGCGCTAAATAGGACGTTCGGTTTTATTTCAGAAAAAAATGCCATAATCATAAGGAAAATCAATAAATAAAAAAAATAAAAAAAACAAATCATCCCACGGGAACTGTACATTTCTCCGGAATAAAAAATAGCCTATGTGTCATTCCAGACTATAATCTATTTCTGTGCCTTTCATCTGGATCCGTTCAGCCGTTCTGGCGTGAAAGAGTAACAAACATCCGTCCATCCAAACTTTTGCATTTATAATATTAAATAATGGGATAGATATGCGGTGTCTTGACCGATAATTCTTGTATCTTTGTGTGGTCACTTGTAGAATAATTCTTAGTTATAAATGAACTCGGCAGATGGCGCTGTTGTTGAGATTCAGAATATTTTTAATTTTTCGACCGAAGGTCTGTCGCATGACGTCTGCCTATTCTGCTTAGTTTACATATATATCTATTAAGTGTTAATGAAATTAACATAATATTTGATAAATAAATATGACGTTTGTAGTAAAAATCGACTCACCTTTCGTTCGGGTTCGTCTCTAGTTTTAACTGTTAGTATGGGATAGATAGACTATACATTATATATATATATATATATATATATATATATATATATATATATATTCATACGTAAGATGAGTTGTTATGGGTTGTGTTATAACGTGTTTTCTCGTGAAAATGAAGTAATCTCCCACAGCAAAAAGTAGCCTATATCACTCCAGCCCTCAAACTATCTCCACACAAAAAATCACGCCAATCCGCCAAGCCGTTTCGACGTGCAAGAAAAACAAACACACTTTCACATTTATAACATTAACTATACAAACCTATAAAGAAATCCAATATCATCGGCGGTAGATCCTTGTCCGCGGGCCCCGGGCGGTCCAGCAGCCGCAGCGCCGGGCTCGCGCAGTACTGCGCGCTCGCCACCAGCTGCGTGGCGCTCTCTCTGCCACCTATGAGGAGAGATCTCGCTTGGATCTTGTGCTCTGAGTGGACTTTGTACCAAGCTGCACCTGGAGGAATGAATCTCTTTATATCATAGTATACTATTAATATACTGGCTAACAGATGTGACCCTGTCTTTAAAGTTGGGATCTTTGGATTTATACTAAATCTATACTAATAGTAGAAGACAGAGTTTGTTTGTTTGAACGCGCTAATCTCAGGAACTACTGATCCAAATTGAAAAAATCTTTTTGCATTAGATAGTCCGTTCATTCAAGAAGGCTATAGGCTGGATATCATCATGCTACTACCCAAGGGAGCGGAGCAGTAATCAAATGTCAAGAAATCGGGCAGACTCCCATACATTATTGTAATACTCATGTTTATATCGGAAGTTTAAATGTGGGCGAAGCCGCGGGTACTGCTAGTCCCTAATAAACAGTAAGTAAAAAGATTCCGACGAATTGAGAACCTCCTCGTTTTTGCAAGACGGTTAAAAAGCAGTGGTAGCCTAGTAATAATGCGCTCGCTCGGAATCTCGCACCTCTGATATTTGCATGTGTGATGTGCGATACATTTTCAACATGATTATCACTTGTCTAACGGTGAAGGAAAACATCGCGAGGAAATCTGCATGTCTGAGAGAACTTAGCAAGTTTTCGAAAGACATGCTTGACATGCAAGACTATGGCTTGATCCCTCTCGTATTGAAGGGAGGCCCGTGCCCAGCAGTGGGGTGTTAAAAGGGCTGAATACGTATACATACACATAGTTGCTTTCCAAGAAAATTACCTACTAAATTTCATTTCAATAGGTCAAATAATATTCGAGATAGTGTATAAACAGCGAATTGAACGAGTGACCTTTCACAGTTATATGTAAAGGAATGTAACAACATACCTCTAACATAATTCAACGCGCCACTCCAGTCCCTCGCGCGAGAGCTGCCCCACTGACCGCCTTCTTGCATAACACCATCTGCTAACCATCTTTCTGGGAAATATGGCCACTAGAACAAACATACAATATGAATTCAATTCTATTTCAAAGCATGCCAGTTGAGTACAGATTACTTCACCAATGTCACGTAGAATGGAGAAGCCACGAAGGAGATTGGTCGGTAAAATAAAATTATCAATAATATTTATATTGTTATGGAATCAATGTATATGACTAAATTATATTCATGTGCTTGCGGCTTATAAATTATTCTACGCCGTAAAAATTCTAAGGGGATGAATGATTTTTGAAATGTCTAAACAATAAACATATAAAGTATATTTTTTTTGTTTGGTCCAGTAACTTTTACGGACGTAGATCAACCAAACTAAAATTTCATCACAGTCCGATCGGTTTAGGAACGCACAGTAAAACAAACAAAGAAATATTAATTTTTATTTATATAAATAGATAGATTTAATGACTGTACCTGTATAAAATGCAAGGATCGGTGACAAAAGGATGCGGGCGGGTGTTGCCAGTAGAGGTTGGGATGTGGGGCTGCGACCACTGCCAGCTTGCTTACTAGCGAGCCGTAGCAGTGGGAGAAGTACCTATGACCAAATCTATGCATAAAAATAACATACAATTGCCTCTTTGATACACAATCATGAGCCACATACATAATATAACACCTCCAGGTAAATTTATAAGAAAATATTATTAATTGTAACGCCGGCGTGTCCGCGGTCGTTGAGAGATTAATGTGAAAGAAAGCGTGTGTCTGTATGTTTGTTACTCTTTTACGCCCAAACGGCTGGACGGATTTTGTTAAAAAAAAACAACTGCAAGGAGCTGTAGCCTAAATATTCTTAATATTTTATCGTGTCTTACTTAATCTTTATATAAATGATAATATATGAAGTGGTATCAGTGCATTGCCACTACTATAATAGCAAATAATTTTTTTATCAATTGATGAACCAAATATAGAGCTTAAGAATATAGTAATTATGTATATTATAACTAGCGATTCAACCTTGCTTCGCTCAGGTTCGTCCCTAGGTAAGTTTTGACAGTTAGTGTGGAATAGTTTTTTTTTAATTTTTTTTTGTGAAATTTTCCAATGTTTTTATAGTTATTCTGCTATTCGGGGTGAAGACAAATAAGTCATAAGTGTTGTAACAAACTCGACTTTGTTTTATATATATAATATAGATTATCTCTATGCCAAATTTCACCAGATCCATTCATCCATTGAGGAGTGATTGAGTAACAAACATCCATTTATGCAAACTTTCGCAATTATATTAAATATTAATGGGATTTATAATAGGTATTAATGGGATAGTGCGTAACCTAGATTTAATATAATCATAATTAAAAAAAAATGTATATTTATTATTTATCTAACTTACATACATACATATTATATTTTTACATGCTATGAGTGTCTATCACATGTCTGTAGTGTGTAATGGGAACTTTGAAAGAATGATAACAATACTAATTAATATATTCCATAATTATCTTCAATGACAAGGGACTGATTAAGAGATATATAGTGTTTCAGGGTTATTGAACTTTGATTAGTGAGGTTTTCTGATTATTAACACTTACATTAATTTTTAGAATTATGTCTTGACTCATATTTCAAATGAGCATGATAAAGCTAGATTTTCCTCAATTTATATCACATTGAGGAAAATCTTGTTAATTTTTTTCATCTGTATATATTGTTCGCCTCTAGAAAAACAAAAACAAATCTATCCCATGGGAATTGTAGATTTTTCTGGAATTAAAGTAGCATATATGCTATTCCAGACTACAATCTATTTCTGTGCCAAATTTCATCCAGATCAGTTAAGCTCTTCTGGTGTGATTGAGTAACAAACATCCATCCAAACATCTGAACTCACATTTATAATATTAGTAAGATTAATATTTTTATTTATACCTATGCTTTGTTCATGGTTAATACAGTCTCTTAAATTTTATCTCAACAGAAATTTTTAAAAATTAACTGCTTTAAAGAGTTTTCAAATATGTTTTACACAAGAAGGAAAATTTTTGTTGTTGATTTTATGAGAAACTAAAATCAGTTTGTTTTGAATTATTTACTCACCAAGTCAACATACCACCAACTCCAAAGCCTATTATGATTGCAGGCTTATTCTCTGAAACTCCAAGAGCTATTAATAACGCTTTTAACTCCTCAACAGCTTTCGGTGGAGATAAATCACTTCTGTCACCTGTTTCACTTGCTCCAGTACCTCTCAAATCAAGTGTTATTACATGGTGGCCAAGCTCAGCAAATTTTTTTACTACTGATGACCAACTTGGTGCCCATAAATCTACAGTTTCTGGAGCATCTCCAAGTATAAGCACTATTTTACCATCTTTAGGACCTGTTTCTACATAGTGGTACTTTACACCCTGAAAAAGTAAATTAAATATCTAGTTAGATTATTTTCATACAAAATTGTATTTCAATGGATTTCAAATGGTGAGGGTATGTTTTTAAAGATTTAATATAATTTTGCAATATAACAACGTAAAAAAACGACGAAATTAGTTTACCATAATTTTAATGTAGCAATGCCGCCCAATAGAAGAATCTACGGTCAGTTCAACCGGTGGAAAATTTTTAGAGAATTTTCTGCGGTGCCCTTTCCATAACCTTCGAACTGTGAGCTGGATCATCTGCCACAAACCCACGAAAACACATTTGAAGATCAACTCCACTGCATCCCATCCTGAGACCACTTGTAACACTTTATCACTCTTCATTCCCATTTCACTTGTATAAATAATGAGTTTAAATTAAAACTAACTTATTGTATACGTGCTCTCAATGTATCCGGCGCATTCTTATCAGTATTCAGTTTTTATCAAAGTTAATTTGAACGAAACGGATATGCTGCTGTATTTGTCAATGTCAATAAAAATAATTTCTGGACGCGTTCAATTTTATACAAACAAAAATATTTTCTGGAAGCCACTAAACAAAAGAATTCAATTGAACAAAAATATTTAAAGCAAAATAATTAAAATCATTAATTTAATTTAAAAGTAATTACTTTTAATGTTTAAACTAATTTTAGGTACTCGTCTTAGAACTGGAGATAAAAAATATTTAAAACACAAATATTTCTACACATGTAAGAATTAGAAATAGATCTTTTTATATTCTTTTACAATTATAACATAACATACACTTTAATTCAAATGTATTGACTAATTGCACAATATTTCGCTAATGTACAATTAAGTGTGCATGGTTATAATGATATTATATTTTTCAAAGAAAGCTTCATGATTATGTACTTTGTAATTGATTTAATTATAGAATATGCATCACTACAACACTATGCACACAAAAAATATAAAAAGCTTAAAGAAGTTGTATGAATTTTATGTTATTAAATAGTACAACTAAGAAATATTTCCTCCAATCAAAAATGAAAATAAGCATCATTGTATCTATTTACATTTATTTGTACACAAGATGCACTCTTAGAGGATGTGAAAACAAATTAAAGTTGCAAGACAGGGCACTCAAGAGGACCATAATGACAAACAGAAAGGGCAAGTCACGGTGGCTAACGATGGGCTAACGAGTCCAGTCAACGTTTAAATCCGCTCAGATGCTCGGTCAAACGCCTACGGTAATGTAAAAGCAATAATATTTCCACGTTGAAAAATTGCCTTGTGCATGACAAGGTGCTTTATAAATACTAATGCTTACGTTCAAACTCAAACTTCAAAGGGCTATGATTAATATTGCAGATTTGCTTCAATAGATGGCGTTACTTGTATGGTGGAAATAGAGAGGTGCAGATTAACTAAGCTTATTACTTTTTTTGTTTGTATTTTTTTAAGTGAATAAACTATTAATTATGAGTGATTTATTGTATACTTTCTTATGCCGCCAGTAGCTCATTTCAACTATTTTATATTTTTCTATTGATAAATGCTGTCATCGACTTTTTGAAATAAAAAATGAACCCGCCAACCTACAGACCTATTTTAAAAACATAAAAAATATTCTTCTTTATATATTAAAAAAAACATTGCTGTCGTAGAAAGAGTTAAATTAGGTAGGTATATATTTTTTAATTTTGTAATAATATACATACCTATATACAAAAGATGAATAAGAATGTATGAAATAAGTAGAAATGTATAAAGAATGTAATGTACCTATAAGCTACATTCAAGGGATGATTAATTTAATATTTAAAAATTTTACCAACTTTTTATCTACTTTATACTGTGGCATACCTTCATTTTGGCGAAGACGAGTAAAAAAACCGCAAATTGATCTAACAACAGATAATAAGAAGTCGAATTTCGAATTAACAAAGTACGGATCAAGTAAAATTACCAACCGTGCCCTCGCCTCACGTTACAAAATGGGCAACACGACACCACATACCTGGAGCATTATAACGAATAATTTGATAAATATCTCCATTACGTTGAAATTCAACGCTTTTATGAGATTAACGATCCTTTCAAATATCATTTTGTGTCAAACGCTTGCAGATGTGGGTTTGTGGTGTAACACATTTAGTAGGTTTTTTATTGTTAGTTATGATATGAATACGACTTTGTATTATGTATTGTATAATATAATATATAATTTTTTTGTATTACGATGTTGGTCCGATAGACTCAGAAACTACTTATCCGATCTTAACGTTTTTTTAAATGTATGGTTTGTTTCAACTTAAAAGATAGGATAATTTTTGTCCCAATAACAGAATAATTAACGATTTTCATATCCGCAGAAGGATTCCAGAGAAAGAACCCGAGAAACGGCTACCCTAAGCTACAAGTTCTATCCCCAAGCTAAAGATTTTTTTTATAAGTGTGCCACAGCTATGCGTGGCCGGATCTGCTAACTTAACATATTATACTTACCTACTAACATTTATCGTAAACACATTTCTGTTAAACATGTTTTATTTTTGTTTTGTATTTACTGAATAAATTGATTAGTATATAAAAATCATTTCATGAGATCATCATACCAATACAAGTACAAATATTGATAATGTTTGTATAGGTTTTGTTATATACAATGTGTATGTTAGTGCTAACACAATAATATAAAAAAAAGGTAGGTAGGTACCTATTTATTATTTCAAGTAATTAACATTGAACATAATTCATTTAATTTATTCTATCATCATGCAATTAAAAAAGACATGGTTTAAGATTTAAGTATCCACATAGATGTAAAAACCAATGAACATACAATAGGAAAGAGCTTTCTATGATCAAGAACGTATATCTAGTTCGTGATTATTAATCATCTCACGGACACCGATGGGGCGTGGGCTGTCGTGTCCGTGTCGCCCCGTCGAGCGATTTACATGACAATCGCATCCCTAGGGACTGATGTGCTTTTGGCGATTGCTAGCCGTGTATTTACTTCTTGTTTTGTAAAAAATGTACCTATATATTTTTTTTACCTTCTAACTGCTACTAGTACTAAGCAAAATTGTAGATTTTAAAAGCAAGTGTTTTGACTAAAATTAAAGCATCCTTATCTATGCAGTAAAACTACTAAAACTAATAGTTAACCTACTAAACTAAATTATGAAGTTTGAAGGTAAGTTTTTTCAATAAAATTCATTGCACCTAAATCTATCAAGATTATAATGAAGCGACAAAAAAACATTTTTATTTCGATAAATTATGTTCGTCATTTTTTTAATATACGAGTAGGTTCCATATTAAGCAAGCATTATGAAAATCTTAGATCAATACTTCTTTGATAGTGATTTTTTTTTAATTTTTTTTAACTTTAGTGTCTACTCAGAGCACAGACGTTAAACCAAATTAGTATAGTAGGTATTATGTCATATGTGATCTGTGACCAAATTAAGTAAAAAAAAGAGTCAAGATTCGTCACAAATTTTCCACTTTCCAGAGAAACACGATGCCATAACATTTGTTAAAATGTCCATCATAATTTAAAATCCCATCAATTGTCTTTAAGTTGAGAAAATCAAGTGAGAGCTGTATTTTCATTATGTCTGTCTAAAATATCTACAGACGTTTCAATCAAAGTATAGGTACCGGGATTTATTAATCATCTCACGAAAGCGGGGCGTGGGCTGTCGTGTCCGTGTCGCCCCCGTCGCGCCATTTACATGACAATCCCATCCCTCAGGACTTATGTACTGTGCGATATCACTAGCCCGTATTGTTGTGTCGACTTTTTGAATATTTTATCGATAATATCATTTACATTATATAGAACTAAACTCCCTAGTGGCCAATACGTTCCTTGGTAACTTTTCGCGCCATACTGGTATGCAATTTGATATATTTAGTGGTATGAAGAACTCTTCGGATCATAAGACATCGAAATTTAAAAAAAAAGCCCTTAAAATGTAGCGCTGTTGCCATAGGTAAGAAAGAAGGTAAAACGTGATTAGTAAATAAATATCCATATTAGAATTTTTATTTTCATATTTATACTCTCAGAAAAACTCATGACATTGGCCCTGGAACTAAAGTATCTATGATAATCATATTTTGAATAAATAATTATACCTACTTTTCACGAGATATATAATTTTTTGTTGGAACATTTTATTTCTCTATTATTTATTTTAAACAAAGAATAGGTATAAAAATAAAATAAAAACACCAATACAAATATATTTGTTACAAATTTAAAGTTTAATATAAAATATGTCAAATTAAAAAAAACATCACATGGAACAGGCACATCACATTAATATTTCTTTGTAGCTACTGTTCACTACTTTTTTGTAATTTCACGGATTTAGGAAAACTAAATATAAAATATTTAAATTTTAACTGCACATCACTATCTAAACCTGCCTTCATCCCTTATCTTATATCATAGGACATATTGACTGCTCGGAGTGAATTGATGCTGAGGCACGTTTCTCCTCTCCGATAACACATATCTTTGGGTAGAGGTTTTTGAAATATTGTACATTTTAGTAGAATTAAAACTTGATACCTGTTTCTATATATTCACTACTATATTTATTAGATTATTAGGTATTACCTCAGACTAAAGAATTATAGTCCGCCGGAGCCGGCCGCCAAAAATATGTCAAAGTCAGAAACACTACAGTGATTTCGCTGTTTATGTTATTATTTTTGATTAATTTATCATACAGACTGTTAACTTTCTTTAAAGAATAAGATAAATTTTATCTTCCCCTTGTGGGATGGTAATATTAGCTTATTTTTTCTTATTATAATAAAATCCGTTACCTATTTTTATTGTATATGTATATTATTTTAAATATCATTGTTTGGCTTCAAGTTTTGTTTGTTCTTTGTTCTAAGAGACTTTAGCTAAGAAAGAGTCTATAATCTATATATCAGTTTGAGGGTACCTGTACTACTTATAGAAAATACTTCGTATCTACCTAATGTATAATAATATTTAGCAATAAATTAATGTAGTCTGTAAGTAAAATTTCGTTAACCCTTTAAACTTTTCGACTAACTCTGCTTGATTGAGATTTTTTTATTATTATAACAATGCATGAAAATTATTTCACGTGAAAAAACCCGTCACAGAATCTCAGCACGTTCCAAAAAGAAAAGTCCGCCAACTCAGTTTACTGACGGAGCGCGGTGGACAGTTGACTTTTTACTTTTTTTATTTTTTTTTCGGACGTGGCATTAGCATGCGCCCCGGCGGCCGGTAACCACGTTACGTTACGACTGCATTACACGTAGCACAATAGAGGCCACTCGTTACCTACTTGACTGTGTAACTTCGTTTGAACCCTCGAGCTTTACTATATAGCAAAGAGGACTTTTATAAGCTTTGTTAACTTTCATTTTGCATGCTTATAAGCTTATTTTGTCTGCAAGTATTTTACGTGTACCTAAGGAAAGTTTTGTCTACTGTATATTACTAAGGTCTTCATTTATTATAAATAACAACATATAATCTCTTCTTTGACCCAATGATACAAATGTTTAGACTTTAGAGACAAACGTAACATGTGGTACCTACGTAACATAAAGGTGTGCTTAAAGTTTAATGATTGACTTTGTAGTTGACACTTATTTTTTATCGTAAACTTTTTGCCTAAAATGTATTCATAAATTATTTTTAACGACTTTTACTATAAAAGTCCAATCAACTCGAAAGTTTCATCCCAACATTTTGATTTCAACTCAGAGGGTGCGTCACGTAGCGAGAGCTCGCAATACCTATTATCGCGCCCCTACGAAAAGATTCATTTAAAATGTTATTTTACACCCAGCTTCTATGTACTTCTATTGTGTCGACGCTATTATGTGAAAATGAAATTGTAATAAATTACAAAAACTTTTTGCAGGACTTTGAACTTTGTGCCTTTGGCGGTGAAAAAAAATATTGTCTATAGCAATTATGGCGGTTGATATGCCGCCATTTTGTACAATTTTAGGGTGTATTGGATGTGATTATTATTAAGTATCGTTATTCAGTTACATTGAGTGCGAATATTACAATGAAATCCTTTTAGAAAATTAGAAGTATCGAATGTAAGTCGAAAAACGGAGCTTGTACAAAAGGGATGTAAGTACTTGCATACTAAAAGTGTGGTTTGTTTTATATTATAAAAGCTGAAAATGTAGAGTAATTATTTAGGTATAGTTATTATTAAAGACATGACATATTAACAAAATAAGTTTATTCAATTCGAAAATTACCTACATACAAATGCACATACCAAAAAACGACCTACATATTTTATTAAGAAACACATTACTTAAAAACTGATTATCATTTTAATTATTATGACCATACATAACGTCGAAGCCAGGTATTTTTTCGTTTGTTTTATTTCCCAAACTACTGAACACAAAAAATGTAAGAAATATAAGCGCATTTTGGTAGAGTCCGGTTATTCGCTAACGAAGTCAATTTGCGCGAGCGTAATGAAGCAACTCCGCGTCCAACAATTAATTCATTCAATTTTTGTAATATCACGAATATTTTACGGAATATATCTAATTATATTGGATTGCTAATTATCTGCAATAATAATAATTAGCGAGGATAAGGAAATTAAATTTAAGTAGGTACTTTGATTTGGTCTATTATATAATCGATTTTTTTTTTAATTTATTAAGCTCTTCTTGTTTAAAGGTGGGATGGGATCTATTCCAATATGCTTCTACATGTAAATTCTAATTAAGGGCACAAATGAAAGATGGTTTTATTGTTATAATATGATACGTACCTAAGTGATCCATCTCGGTATAACGAGCAAGTATGTACGAGTATATCCAGTTATTTAAAACAAATAATATATATTGAATAATATTCAATATATCTACATTACGTACATTTTAAACTTTTTTTGAGCGGAGATTAGCCGGAACAAACAGACAGACAGGCAGACAAACAGGCACAAAGATTCAAAAATTGTTTTTTTTTTATATTTTTCTACCGTATAAACTGTCATATGCATTTTGTAAAAAGTTATTATTTTGACATTACAAACAGATACTTCAATTTTACTCTGTCTACAGAAATAGTTAATTTTTTTAATGTGAAAACGAAAATTCTATTTAGGTATATATGTTTTCCTCAAATTTTCAATAATGATCATGATCGAATACCGACTACTGGGAGAACGCTACCTGTAATAATAATGATGACGGTACATATTATATTTAAATTTTAAACTGCTTAATTATGTTAAATTAAATTATTAAATTATATTTAAAAAACTAAACGTTTGTATGAAAAATAGTCTCGTCAAGACGTTTACGTAAAGAAACGTGATGTTTAAATAAACATATTACGTTTTCTATTAAAATTAAGTTAATTTTCACGCGGCAGATGCATAATGACGGGCAGGTGCCAGTCCGGGAGTGGCTTCGTTAGCACAAAACTGCCGACAATTATCTCTCTACTCAAGTGGTCTAGATAGCTAGATTTACTTATAGGTTTTATATGGGTTTTATATAATTGTATTTAAGTTAATGAAATAAGATTACAAGGCAGATATAAAAAGATAAAGTATCGATTAAATATATTATAAGCTGGCTCTTACTTAAATGTGAAACAATTAATGATAAATATATGTAATGTTTTATTAGTATCGATTTTTCCTTTTATCTCTAATAACATAATTTATAATTTATGAGAAATAATTTTATTTTTCTAAAATATTTTTTGGTTTTTAAATGTGCTTTTTTTTGTCTTTTTGATTTCTTTTTTGTAATTATTCTGGTGGAGGGCGTGAATAATGGCGACACCGTTTACTCATAATATGAACTGTGAACTTCTTTAATTATAATAGTTTTCATCTGTTATTGCTATTATGTAGGTACCTAATGAAATTTCTATAAATCTTTATTTTTTTTTAATATTTAGATTAAGATATAGATGACTACATGCAGTGACTAAGTTAATTTTTTATTTAAATCAATAGGTATCGTGGA